>OW119930.1:28124053-29481053 GCA_933210815.1 Meta bourneti
TTTGTCGTCAAGTCGGCAGCTTGCCCCCTCCGTTAACAGCCGCCATAAAAAGGTCTTCCCAAAAACCCAAGCCAGACAGGGCCGTGACATCGCAGCATCTGTCCCTTATGGTGGCGGCGTTTCAGTTTTGGAGATCCTCCCCTCCGTTCCTCTGGGTGGGGGTAGGGATGGGGGCTGATGGCCATTTTCCGCTGCTCACTCTACGAGGTCAGTAGGTTGGGCAAGATCGTGTCAAAAGACTGTCCCACTGTTCTCCCTCCTCCCCATCATACTCACGGATGGAGGAGGACGGGGAGCAAGTGGACGTTTATAATTTTGTTGTTTCCGCAGCCTGTCACGCGTCTGACAGGGAGAAGACAGCGGCGAGATACCTCCCTGAGACCATACCGTGCCCTGACACGTGTCAGCTACGGGGAGGCATTAATTGCTGTAGCCGGACTCGAACGGATGTAATAGCATCCGGAATTTTATTTTTTATTTCATTTATTTCTCTACGTTCAATTGATTCTTTTTTTATCTTGCATTTTGCTTTATCTGTTTTAATTCGGAGAGAGTAGGAATAAAAAGCTTTCGTATTTTTTGGGGTGATTTTTTCCCCTTCCCCTTTTAAGAACCTCGCCCTTAAAATTGAACCGCGCTGGGTATTTCTCTTTTTTTAATGATACGCTTTCGTGAGAATGCGAAAAATGTTTTGATAGGACCATCAACGTGTGGCACTTATTTTTTCCCTTAAGCATATGAGTGGAGTGTTTTTTTGTTGTTGTTTTGTTGCTGCTACTCCGGCGTTTTGGTTTACGAATAAATGTTTTCCCACCCTAAGATTGCTTTCAACTACTAAAGTAGTACTAAAAGGTTTTTATTTTGGTGAAACGCGAGTTTTTTCTCCAAAAAACGAGACGTGATTTTAATGCATTTTCATTTTTAAGGGTTCCATCAAATGATGAAATCTGATTGAACTCTCTTCTGGTAGTTGTTTTATTATATTACGTGGAATTCTGCAACAGAATTTATCGTTGTGGTTTTGCTTTTTCGAGTTTTGTTTTTGAGGCTCTGGGAAAGTATATTAGTCGATGTTTTTGGAAACATCATCACAAAGCTAGCAAGTTATTATTTGTGAAACCTTTTGATCTTGGGAGATAAGTGATGTGAAGTATGTATTTTCAATACTTCTGGGCATGGAGTGTATACTTTATAAAAAAAGATCTGCATAGGATTGATTTGTTTTCTCACTATGAATTGAAGTTTTTGATATGTAATTTTAAACATGACAGTCCAACAATACAAATGAAAGGTTGCGGGCAATATAGTTATAAAACACAGGATGGAAATTCCTAATTGAAAACAATTTTCTTCATTCTAAATTGATTCTCATTAACCCGGAACCATTTAATATTTATAATCTTTTAATTAGCAAAGAAAACTTTCTTAAAGTTTTCTTTGTTCGCCGGGTAAATATTAAATGTATGCATTGGAATTAAAATTCGAAAGAAAGAATACGTAAGTATTTGAAATTTCAAAAGTGCAATTATGTGTTTCGAATGTATTGATCTGGTTAAATTAATGTTTTAGTCGTTTTTCATACTTTTGAATCTAAAAAAATTAAACTGAATCAATCACGAAGGAAAAGATCCGACGACAACATCTCGACATTTTGAACCACGATCAGATGACAAGGTCAACACCTGAGCCGGCACCCCATTCTCCAAACTTCCACGCCACTACAACGTGAGGACATTTGAGGTCACGTCAGATTTAACATGCACCGCCCCCCACATGCACGACGATCTTTAGTTGGATCGAGTTTCGAACTTGCAACCCTCCGAATGCTCACCCGATACTCTTCCAACTACCGCGGCTCTGATAAAGTACTGGAATCGAAACTATCATATCGTCGGCACCAATTCAAAAAACAGGAATAAGTAATTTTGGCTGTTTTCACCTAAATGAATTTTCTAGTCTTTATTAGTGTTGTAGGTAGGTATTTTAATTAACGTCGCACTGGAGCAACACAACGGGCTATTAACGACGGTCCGAGATCAAATATGAAGGGAAAGACCCGATGACAACACCACGTAATTTTGAACCACGGTTTGTTAGTGTTATATGTTATGTCAATGGCGTAAACTCGGACCTGAACAATCTAAATTAAAATTTACATTTTCAGTAGAATACAATTCTTCCTAAAGCGTTTCTTCGAAAGAATGATTTTTTAGATTCGTTCCTTTCGCGTAGTATTGACGATATATTCCAAATTCCTTCAAAAAGCCTCTCGTATTGAACAAAGAAAATTCAAATGGAAGACATTTTCTACAGATGGATGAACCAATTCCTCCCCAAAGACCGAAAAAAGTAATTAAAAAATTTCCAATTTATGCTCCAGTCGAGCAGTTAAAAATCAAGAAACCAAACAATAGCATCTGATTAAAAATCGAAAGAAAGCAAAGAAGAAATGGAGCGGAAAAGAAAAAGGATGCCAAAAGAGCTGCGAGCGTGGAAGGTGAGCAAAAACGAACAGACAAACGAAAAGAATCAGAGTGCAGAAAATATTTTAGCCATGCCGAGGGAAAAATACTTTAATTAATGACTCCGGCAGAGGCCAGACTTTCTATTTAGTCGGCGTTAATTAATCGACTAACATTATCCACCACTCCATGCAATTAATTTAATAATAGTTCCAGTTTTCACTCGCTCTCATTAACGGTCGCTTGCGAAATATCCCGCCAGGCGGCGCTCCGTGCCTTCTCTGTACTTTTCCCTCGGCCTGGAAACTTTTTTTCCCTGCCTCCCTCGCACAATAAATCGTCAGTTGGGACTCATTTAAGGGGAGGTGGGATTGGCAACGAAATCTGGTTGTATTGGGTTGGAATGATTCGGTTTGGGAAGAAGAGAGGAAATGAAACAATGCCTTCAAGGTTTAGAAACTTGGTGATTTTGGGAATTGGAAACATTCTTTTTTTGTGTACCAGGTTCCTTACCTTAACTAAAATCGTAATTAAATAAAATTTGAAACTTTATGATGAGACTGATTGCATATATTTCAGCGATGACTTAATTTAAAAATAGATAAAAAATATTTTCAGTTTAAATGTAGGTAGGTAGTTGAATTTACGTCGAACTGGAGCAACACAACGGGCTATTGGCGACGATCCGAGATCAATCACGAAGGGACATATTTGACAGAGATAAGAACTTGAATAAATCGTTTTGGATGGAAAATATATTTTTCATGTTATACAAGCTATATCTGATAATAGCTAAGTTGATTCAGATACACATATCTGAAATTTATCTACGTTTTTTTTTTGTTTCTATTGCCCAGCCAATCGAACAATCATTATGGCACTACATAGGCGAAATTGTGAACCACTTTGCGCTATCCTGGTTCAGCACAGGGGATTGATTCACGTTACACCTCACATACATAGCATGCATTCTAGGCACGATGATTCTAAGAAAAAAATTATCCTGTCTGAGGAATAATTGAATACTACTTCCTACATTTTATGTCAAACCCACTATCAAAACTTTTTGATAATAACACTTTTTGTTATATATATTAGACATATATTCGACATTTCAAATTTATAAAACACTCCATCATATTATTATTTGAATCAATAATAAGAATCTTTGCAGAATGAAATATGTTCTACTGACCCATTATAGTTTTAAATCACCAATTCCAGCCATCGCATAAAATATACTTTTCTATATAGCAGTAGGATCTTAGTGATAGGACACGTAGATTTTTCCCACGCCTTTACAGTGAGTTTTAGTACTGAGAATGCTATTTTAAATATTACGCAGAAATCTTTCTGAAACAGCAAAAACTCTCCAACGCTGAGCTTTTTCAAGAAATTTGTACAGCTTATTCTGTCTTGAGTTTTTAGGTCAACGCAATTAATTTAAGTTTGCTATGTCGTTTCCTTAGAACCACAGAAGTAAATTTTAGTATAGAACATAACACCACAGATAAATTTTAATCAAACGCGAATCAACACAAAATGTTTCTAATGACGAGATATCTCGTTCACCAAGGTTTGGTCAGATTTGCTGGAAACGAGATACCTCGTCAAGAACCCAGGAAGGGTTAGATCCAATGAATCACTCTTTAAACGCCTATCCGTCCAACACTTTTTAAAGCACTCTCGGATCAAATTGCAAACATAAATGGCGTGGCAGTTGGGATATTATTTAGAACCAGATACGATCACAAGAAGTCTCCCAACCTATAATCAACGCAGAACATCGAAGGCTCATGAAAATAGGATTTGCAAAGAACACGCAAAAAATCCCCTCAAAATCTCAAACTTAGTTTATCACTTAAAAATTTGGTTGCTTTATTACCGGGGCGTGGAGCGACGGGGGGTAGCCCAGGTGAAAATGGAAACAGATTATCAGCTGCGAGTGGTGCATGGATTATGTTATCTCGCAGCGGCACGTTCTGAGTTGCCACACTTAAGCCTCCTTCACGAAAACGAGGTGGGCATTAAGCGTATCAGTATCGGAATTTTCTTCAAGCTTAGGGAAAAGAAAGGGAAAACGCGTTTTAAAAGGAACGAGGAATTTCCCTTTCCTGATACACCATTATGGATCGTTTTTTCCCCTGTTTCAAGTTGCAGTTGTGTTTGAGCAAGTTAATTGGTTGTTTCCTGCTTATAGTCCCGCGATCACCTGACAGCGACGGGCGAATGGGAATTAAAGGGGCAAGAGATGATCGGCTGCTCTTAGAGGGACGATAAGAAAGCAAAGGGAGCTCGGTGTTGACTTTTCCGCAGCTAATCAGTTATCGAGCGACGAGGCCTCGGGTGTGTAATTGATTGCCGAAATTATTTTTCGGGGAGTTAGGGATGACGATAACGGTCTTGAGAAAGCAAAGACCAACTCGGAAAAAGTCGGCTCCTTGAGTTTTTAGATAACACCTGTAAAAATGAGCCCCCTCCGGTTAAATTATGAAAGATGTTCATTGGATTTGCAGCGGTGATGACTCGCGGAAAAGAGTTTTACGCCCGAAACGAAGAGTAATGGTGAAACTTTACCTTCCGATTTTTGCTGATAAACAGGCGTATTTATTGAAAGTTTCGGAGGATTTTTTTATGTGATATCGCTTGTGGAATTAGGAATCGCATTCCCAGAAAAGCTGGTGATGTTTATTGGATTTGCGATATTCACAGGTGTTGTATTTAATGTAGATTAAGTGTAATCCTAAAAAATGGATGGTTGCCGCTTTTGGGTGTTTTGTTGGTGTTGTAAAGGGGGTTTAATCTCCCAAGGACGTCGTTAGCTGCTGGGGTTTTATCGTGTTCCTTTTGAGTGTCGATGGTTGTTATCGTAATTTATTCTTCATGTGGGTGGTTGCCGTGAATTATTCTAATCGCTGTCTGGTATAGAAGTAATAAAAAAGATTAGAATGAACTGCACTCATGTTGCAAAGACTACTGCCCAGAAATATAACTTTGAAAATAATTGGTTCTCACGGGCATATCTTAAGTCGATTCTTAGTTTTGCATAACAAATTTTAAAGGGGTTGTTTATTATTAAAGCAGTTAATCAAGTCAATGAAAATTGTTTATAATTGAGGGGTTCAAACGCATATATCCCTTCTGCAATCTGCAGTATTCCCTACATGACTTCTCATCAATTTTTATTTTCGTGACCAATAGAATCTTAGGAGTCTTTCAACCAATAGATGTGATTATTTATTCAATCAATAGATGTGATCATTGCGTGTCTTGTCGGGAAATAGTAATTCTACAATACTCGGAAATCTCGTAAAGTTCAGAGGGTTAATTCTTATGAAACATATGAGGACATGGAGATCCCACAACACGGACAAGTAGCGTGACCTTATAGAATAGACAAACAGTGGATTGATTTGGTTTACCTATACAAGGGGCAAATTGGTGGTATTTGTAAGAGAACAAACATCCAGTGGGTAAACTGCCGCTCCTCCTAACAGGTAAATTCACCAACATCCATGTACTTATATTCGATTTCGGGACCTACATGGTGGCAGACAAATACTATGAGTACTGCGGTGTAGGATCCTTGTTAATTGTATTCTTGAAATGAAGTTCCTTAATTGGCAAATTTCAGTACGTCTTGTTAAAACATAAACATAAAAAATATATATAATGCACTTTAAAATGCAATGTTTTAAACACCAAATGAAACTATTAATGCTTTTGGAACCTCATGATTGTTTAATTCAGGTGAAGTGAATCTCACGTATGTGACTATAGCTATTCTACAATTTTCAAGCTCAGCAAAATATGCTGGTGTTCATAGCTGAATCATCGAATCCTAATTCTAAAAAATTCTCAAATTTTTATTCTTTTATGTTTTACGAAGAACATTCCTGGTCATGTTCTGTGCTCACTCACCCACTGATGAGGTTCGGAACCTCCCCATTATACCTCACAGACCACTCGTTCAGTTAAAAAGCCCTCCCCCAACTCCGAGTCTCCCCCCTCACGAGAATCGGGCAAAATAGAAAAAGGAAAACCCCACCATCTCTTTTCGCTCATTCCCAGCAAAGTAGTGACCGGTACTTATTTTCCTCCAAATGGCTAAGAGGACTCGGTGCCCGGGCAGTGACAAATCGGTTTCTATAAGTCGCCTAACTGCCAACGGCGAGATTTTTCTCTTGTTGGAAAAAAGGGCAAAAAATATCCCCAAGTTGCTGAATTTGTGCCGAGATTGTCTCGTAATGCTATGACGGCGTTTTACGCATTTGTCTGGATGAGTTGTCTTGATTAATGGAGACCAACTGCCACTTGATTGAGTCCCCTTTCCTACACCCCCCGGTGGGGGGTGCCTTTCACTAAACCCTTTTTTCATCCGGGTTTTCCGATACTTATCGGAGACGTAGCCGCATTTATAAATTACAGTGGGGGATACCCGACGGTGAATTAGTTGAATTAGGCGATAGGTTTCAGGTGTTGTCGATTTTTTTCTTGGTGGCTTGGATGTGTTCTGGTTCAAGTCGCTCTTAGACGTTGATTCGGTTGGTTGGGTTTTATGATGCAAGGTCCATATTTGGCCAAGCTGCTCCAAACAACGTGAAGTAAACAGACATACACTGACAAGGAAAGTTTTACTGACACAGAAGAAAAATATATCCCCAGGTAGGAATGTAATCTGAAAGTTGATTCGAATGTTTCTGGTTATAAGAATTGGCAAAACTTTGTGAAATCCGAATGTGGTAGATTCAGTGTGATTCTTCTCAAGGTAAAAACTTTCAATAATAGTGTTTATTTACCGGATTCATTTTTTTTCGTTTGCTAAAGGATCAAGAGGACCCAGATTATTTAGAAAAGTCTTTTAAAATTTATGTTTATTGCCAACACAGTGGATGAAATCTAATAACTTTTAATTGCATCCGTTCAGTTTACAGCTATTAGAAGCTGGGGGTTTGTGTTTCCGCCCTATGGTACGCTTCGGAACTTGAAGCGAACAAGCTTATAAGTGACTTAGCTGTGTAACGAACTATATGCTTTTTATGACAAAAAATATCTTAAACAGCAAGTTCTAACTTTTTAACAACGAAAAATGCCTTAATACGTAATCGGAAAATTCATTGAATTGTTATAAATAAATAAAATTCACATTTAAGGGAGCCTATTAAAACAATTAAGTTTAATATAGTACTATAATACGTATAAAAATAATAACAATGAGTTTTAATCTTGTTTTTTTGTCACTCTACAGTTACTTTTTGCTTTTCGAGGGCTGAGATGTGGAATAGTGACTAAAACTGGATTCCGAACCACTACTAATATCCATTTAACATATCCTGTTGAATCAAGGGCCAGACCACTAACCAATTTTAACCCTCTAAGCGTCACGAGATTTCCGAGTAGTGTAAAATTAATTTTCCTCCATAATACTCATAATGACCGAATAACCAGGTCTATTGCTTAAAAGATCCATAGGGAACATTTTATTGGTCAAAGGTCAAAAGTGGTTATGTCATGAAGAGAAGCTCGCAAGTTGCAGTATACACACGAACCCCTCAGGTGGTTACGGAGTCATCCGTGTTACCTTCAGCAATGTTCCAACTTACTTTTGTGAATCCATACTTATTGCTTACAGCAGTTTTTCAGGTCTTGGTTGATCCTGGAAGTTTTTGGTTTACAGCCTGGAAGATCACTGGTTGTATAATTAATATAAATGTGTTAATCTCTTAGAGTTAATCTGAAATTAGGAGTTCATCTAATATACTTCATAATACACTGCTGGCCACCGTAAATGCAACACCCTGAAGGAAGCATGCAAATAATATGAAATTTACAACATGCATTAGCGGAGGTGAGATATACAAATGATTAGAATTTCAGCGCAGACGCACATCACGCGCGCCTGTGGCGCCACTTCAAAGCGCTATTTAAGGCTTGGAGATTTCGACGATTTCAAGTACGGCAATTGTGTTTTTCTTGTGGTTTTTTCAAAAAAACGATCAATTATGCCTCGTAGAAAACAGCGATCATCTTTTGATCAAGTATCCGAGTTCGACAGAGGAAGGATAGTGGCCTACCGAGATTGTGGATTATCTTTCAGGGAAATCGGTAGTCGTGTTGGACGAAACCAAACAACTGTAATGCGGATATGTGATCGTTGGATGCAGGAGGGTACGACGGACCGACGTGTTCGATCGCATCCACCTCAGTGCACCACTTCACGTGATGACAGGCATATTGTGCGTATGGCAGTGACGGATCGCTCAGCCACATCACGAACCATAGCACAGCACATTCAGCCTGTACCGCATCATCCAGTGTCTGTGCGTACCATTCGACGCCGTTTACAGCAGAGTGGTCTGTCCGCAAGACGTCCATTGCTTCGTCTACCCTTGACGCAGAACCACAGACGTTTCCGCCGCCAATGGTGCGATGAAAGAAAGATGTGGACGGCAGAATGGAATGAAATTGTCTTTACTGACGAGTCACGCTTCTGTCTGCAACACCACGATGGTCGGATTCGAGTCTGGAGACACCGTGGAGAGAGGATGCTGAACAGCTGCGTTATGCACCGCCACACTGGTCCTGCACCGGGTATTATGGTATGGGGCGGTATTGGATATCACTCTCGCACTCCTCTAGTACGCATTGCCGGTACTTTAAACAGCCAGCGCTACATCTCCGAGGTGTTGGAGCCAGTTGTCCTTCCTTACCTTCAGGGCTTGCCCACAGCCTTATTTCAACAGGATAATGCGCGACCACACGTGGCACGCATTGTCCAAGGGTTCTTCGTCAATCGTCAGATTGAATTGCTTCCCTGGCCAGCTCGCTCTCCGGATCTTTCGCCGATAGAAAACATGTGGTCGATGGTTGCTCAACGATTGACCCAGAATACATCCCCAGCTGCCACACCAGATCAACTTTGGCAACGTGTGGAAGCTGCTTGGTCTGCTGTACCCCAAGAACACATCCAAAGTCTCTTTGAATCAATGCCGAGGCGTGTGGCAGCGGTGATCTCCAACAATGGCGGCTACTCTGGCTACTGATTTTGGCAGGAACCACACTTCACAGAAGTCTATAAATTTAATCATTTGATACTTGGTCAACATGTTATCTACAAAATAAATTTTGTTGTGATATCTCTTGTCTTTCTTGGTGTTGCAATTTGGGTGGCCAGCAGTGTAGAATTTAGTTTGAAGTGATATTCCTAAGCATTGCATAAATTTTACTAAAATAAGACAATTTGTATAATTTATTGTTGAAGATATAGGCAACTCTTCTTTCACGTATGACTCCTCGGGGGTACATATTTTTAGTTATGTACGGGCTTCACGAACCTAGGTACCCAAATTATCTATTCTTTTCCCATGGGTTTACTGCCTCTGGGGTTCGCGACTCCAGGATTCCAAGCGATTTTTCTCTACTTCTCTCCACCCTTTCTTTTCACAATTACTTGGCAATTTTTGTCTTGTGTTTGGCACAGCTTGACTAGATATGGCCCTTGCACCATAGAACCCAAATCCAACCTTCAAGCACGGTGTTAAAAATCTATCGTAATCAACTTCCCACGCGTGCAAAATGGTACCGTGAAGACAACGAAACAGGAGATCAACCTTCCCCCTGAGGTATACACCCAACCCGACGATCTAGTCACAAAACCGTGCGAAGTTAAAAATGCTTATTTACATCACGTCATGCAGGGGTTGAGGAGGGAAAAAATCGCACCTCCAAACGGACACAACAGGGGTGGAGTTGGAGTAAAATCGCGTGAACTCTCCAAACCCGGCAGACAGAAAGTGGCCGTTTTATGTGGAAAGCGAACAACTCCGTTATTAGGCAGGCTGTTATTTCCCTTTCGTCGGAGGAAGGGGATGTAAAAAGGGAAAAAAACAAGGAGGATGAGGGTGGCAAAAAAAAGGGAATTTGCTACTGTGCTGCGAGGATGTCAGGAGTGAGGGGGGATGCCAAGGCGGGGCTAATTTCTGGTTGAGGCAAAAGAAAATGGGATTCGGAAAACTGTACAGAGAAAGTGAGACAGTCGGTATTTGACAAGTAGGAGGGTTGCGTTTGGATACAGAGAAGTGCAACGCGTGGTGATGTTCTCACACCTTTTCCTCTCCCTGGGGGAGGCATTGTGTGTGTGCCTCCCTCCCCCCCGCTTTTCTGACTGTTGAGGTTTGGTGGAAGGTTGGTGACTGCCTATTTTCCGAAATAGGTTTCTTTCACTCGCGTCTTTTCTCTGGGGTTTCTTTTGTAGACAGGCTCGGACATGGGTGAAAAAAGTGGCAGAAAAAGCGGTGTAGCGCTTGTTTGAGATTGTGATGCTGTTATGTGAGAGGTATTTTACGTCGGACTAAATGTAGGTGGCGGTAGTGTTTCAGCTGCGATACGTGTATCTAATATGTATTCCAAACGTGATGTCGCTTGGATTGTTTTTCAAATATGCACTTCGCCTATAACAATTCAAAAGAATGAATTCTGAATTGATATGTCCTAGTTGATTGTTCAAAGCCAATTAGATTAAACGCCAAATATTGCCAAATCAGCGATAAATTACATTTTAAGGTAACCTCGATCTATATCATTTGAGAGCATTGGGAAGGTAGTTGAATTTCCTTCGCACTGTAGAGGGGCTATTAGCGAAGGTCCGGGATCAATCCCAAAGGGACAGATCCGAACACATCTCGGAAAATTTGCACTACGATCTGATAATGACGTCAACACCTGAGCTTAGGGAGCATTGGAATAGCGGAAATAAATTCTTCGCAGACCATCTGATTTGTTTATTAACATAAAATACCTCTCATAAGTTCTGAAAATATTAATTTCTGAAGCAATTAATCATTATGATTGCTTTAAATTCAATTCTAATCCCTTCATACACCAACGAATAACTGGAGAATGTAATGATTGAGTGTACATTATTTATTAAAAAGTTACTTTCCGTCTGGTTTGTTTTACACAAAAAATCCCTCTCCTACGTTATGACTATAAAAGTAAGTTTCACTGTTACCAGTGTTCTGCAAGCCCATCTTAGTACCAGGGCCGTTCCGAGTGGTGTGTTGGGCGTGCACGTGTTTGTTATCAGAAAAAATAGGGACAGCACAAGGGGTGGTATGATTCTAACTTGATATAAATACCATGCCCAGAAATAAAATTTCCCGATATTATCAATTAAATACCTATTTGGCTTTTGTAGATTGGTGGTAATAAAACATTAATTCGAATCTGCACATTGTGTTCTTATTTTATATTAGTATATTGAAATCACGGACATGGATGTTGTAAGGGGTAGATCCCAAGGGGTTGAATCCTTCTAAAAAAGGATTTTGAAATTCAAAATCCATCAAAATACTTACTGAAGCTAGTTATACATGAGAAAATCGAAGTTTCGTAAACTACAGGCAAAGTATATTTCTGATTTTGTCAATGACCTGAAAATACCATAAAAAATTACGAGGTTTGGTCGTCGGATCTTTCCCTTCGGGATTGCTCACAGACCGTCCCAATGGTCAGTTGTGTTGCTCCAGTGAGACATTAATTCCAGTACCTGCCTATATTTCATTCACACTAATGAGAAATAACTTATTCTATTGCTAATAAAGTAATAAGGTCTATTCTATTGATCATGTTACATCGTTCATTCCATTTAACCCCAATAACTTCTCAGAAATCCTTTATTATCGTACTGTGAATCCTGAGAAGGAATTACCCATATTTCTCGATTAGAAAATATATTCAATTCCTATTCCTTGTATATAACAACTATGTGCTGATATGGATCCTCCTCCCGACAAAAACAATGTCACGCATGCTTTACGTAAATAATGCATCAAATCAATTGATTTTTGCCTCTCTTAACTTACTCTCATTCAAAAATTGTACAATACGCATGATGTTTTACTTAGATTTTTAATCAGTGAGACAAGCATTAAAAATATTTGTGGTTTGCTCTTAAGTGATTATCAAACCATCATCTTCTATACTAAGAAAATAAGCATTCTAAATCTGTAGTTCCAAATTCATATTATAAAGTTTATGTTGGGGCCTATGTCAGTTATATCTTTAGTCATATTTCTGACCCTTAAACCACTGTGGCTCACAAAGTGCTGTGAAGTTGGATAATACAAATCAAATCAATCATTATTCCGATTACTTTTCCAAATTAATTTATGCTTAAGGTCATTAGACTAATCCATTTGTGAATAACTTGTATTGTATCCTTATCCAAAAGAGTGAAATGGCTATACATCAAGCTTACCTGAGATTTAATTAAATTCATAATATGAATTTAATTCATTTCAAAATAACATTTTACGCCATTTCCCAGAAAAATGATTAGCTAGTTAACAGTTCATTAATTATAATTACAAAAAATTTATACACTTTTAAAGGTTGCCCACAACTCAGTCACTGTTTACGAAACTCTTGACTGGGAAACTATTCATGACAAGTTAGTATTAATATTAATTATTCATGACTAGTTAGTCATTAGTGTTAATAATAGTTACTTTCGGGTACAAAAATTGAAAAATTAAACCTTGTTTGAAATATTCGTAGAATTATTTGGAATTTTGGAAATTTTTACTCTTAAAAATTTGAATTAAATTTTTTCGACATCAAAATTTAAAGTGCATGAAAGCGAATAAACCATTAAAACATGCACTAATTAGAAAGAGGAGTTACCAAAGTGTATTTTTGAGTCCTTAAAATTCATACTTAGTTTTATCCCTCTGAAGGAGTCTCATGCTTATTCTGCAACTTGCAGTCTCCTCTGCATGACTCCATACCAGTTTTGACCTTGAACTACAGAATCCTTCCTAGGATTGTTTCAAGCGATAGAAGCGGCTATTCATCATAATGTATGTGTTGTGGAAAAAGGAATACTACACTACTCGGAAATCTAGTGATGCTCAGAGGGTTAGTAAGCACCATTCATGTGATTTAACCCTAAGAACTTCCCGAGATTTCCGAGTAGTCTATTCCTTTTTCTATGCACCCATGCACATTAAGTAACTATTGGTTGAAAGATTTCTTGGATAGATTCCATTGATCGAGAGGGTCAAAACTGGTTATAAGTAATGCAGGGAAGACTGCAGATTGCTGAACAGATATATGTGTGTCAACCACTCAGGGGGTTAATATTTGTACTGTGACCATTTGATGAACTTATCATTTTAAAAACACTTTGATGGTAAAACAATCACAGAGTTTTTAAAAAATGAAATCAAACCTTTAATTTCAAAAGCCAAACATTAACTCTCTTAACGTGAGAATAACGTATACATTATTTAATTGCAATGGTAATCGAAAATCAGGTAAGTATGATGTCGCTTCAGAGATAAAAGTGTTACGCAAATCCGTTACCGTTAAAGGCTAAACAGCGTGACTAAATTTTCGGAACAAAAACTCATCAGCTAATTGTGTTTGTCTGGCAGGTTAATTAATGAATCAATACGGAAAAAAAGGCTACGCCTCACTAACTAACACAAATCAAGTGAATTAATATCATAACGATATTAGCACGACGAGAATTAATTACACATTACACCTCTTCCACTGGAGGAAAAAATGGCCGACGACTTTTTCTCGCCATTTCCATTTGCCAGCATCGTACTCTTAATTCCTTTTAATTCAATCAGTGCTTCCCCCGAAAGAGCTCGGGAAAGAAACTACCCGAAGAGAGTGATGATGATAATAATAATAGCAAAAATATTTTAAAACTTTGTCTTTGCGAATTAAAATCCTGTTAATGGAGAGGAAATTTAAAGTAAACATGGGTCCCCCGCTACGAGGAAAGATTAATAATAAAAAAAAACGGAGCACGTAAAAAGCCGGTGGTAGAGCTTTTTCCCCCTCCGTAGGGGAAAAAAAGAGCTCCCTTTTAAGTTAGCACAGTGAGCAAAATTATACAAGTTGAGGTCGATACTGTTACATCGTATCTTAAGACGCTAAGGTAATTTTCATCTTTTTATGACAGTGAGGCTCGAGCGCGCGCATAAAAAACCCGAGCGAGAGTTATTGTTAGTGGGGATGGAAGCTTTTTTTGTTTAAAAAAGTTTTTTTAATACCCTCAAAGAGTGGCCTTAAAGTCCTTTCTCTTATTTACTTTTCACCACGAAGAAATTAAGAATGAGTAAGAGAGAGAAAGGATGAGGTGGAAAAAAATGTCCGGGTAAAAAAAAAATTCCAACCCGACTGCAATTGTCGCAGTATGCGGAGACAACAACGAACGAATGCGAAAAAGGGAAGGGACGACACCCCCCCGTCCGCCATTTTCTTTATTATTCCCTTCTTCCAGCATAAGTGCGTTTGTGTGGGGCCGGGAAAAAATATCACAGGCGGTTGTCACAGCGTGCTCCCCCTTTTCTCTTAATTATCTTAGGGTCGAGGGTTTTGTAAAAGAAAAAGCGAAAATGGAACCTAAAATGAGAATTGCGGTATGGTTTCAGCTAGGAGAGGGAAACCCAGAGATAAGGGTAAAAAGGGCTTCAAAATGTAGCATATTTAGTGTATTGATCTAATTGATTCTTGGGATGGCCCCGGGCAATGTACTAATAGGATCGGGGAAAGGCGCTATTTGTGTGAAGAGAAAGATGGAAGATTTTTCGGGGTTCCAATATTGCTGCAGCCTTTTCCATCGAAGGGTAAGGGGCAATAAGGCCTGCGAGTGTTTTTGCTCTCTTGTTTTTTCCTCTCCGTTTCCCTTTGTCGAAGGGATGTGCCTTTGTTATTTTTCCAACGGGTGTGTCGTACTTTTCAATAATAATACTGTTTGGTTAGAGAGAGGTTAATTTCATTCCGGTCAATTCTTAATTACTCAGATTACTTTGAGTAAAAAAGTTCAAAAGACTTTTTTTCTTTCCGCGTTCTTTGAAATGTTAATGGAACGCTTTTCTTTGAGGGAGAGGGGTCTTTGTGGGAGAGAAGAACAAGAGATCGTTCGTAAAAGGTACAAGGGCCGGCGCATCAATCGTCGTTTGGTATGTTTTGTATCGAGGACCTTTGGCGATAATCATCTTTGTGTGTGTGGTTACCTTTTCTTTGCTATCATCTTGCGGAGAGCTTTGTTAATGGAATTATATTTCGGAGTGATTAGAGTATAGATTGGGGCTTTGGATATTTTATTTTCCTCTCTTATAAAACACGAATGAAATTTCGGGTTTTGTTGCATCTGGAGAAATTGGTAGCGTGGATGGAATGGTGGTGGTACCTTGGGGTAAAATCTTTTGTGCATTAATTCTATTCAAAGTTAAGTTGCAATTGTGCTGTGTATATTTAATTAATAAACCTTTTATGAAATTTCAATTTTTACTTCGGATTGCAATTATTTTATACAAACTAGAAGTATTTTTGATGATATTTATTCATCAACAAAGCATTCGTTTTTCGGGGTAACGAAATTTCACTCGACTTTCAAACTGGCGTCTTCTCATTGTCAACCGTTTAAATTGTTTAAAGCTACGTTTCGGCGAATTTTTAGAATAAAATTTCCATAAGTTGTAATAATTTGATGTAACTTCATGCGTACGATTGAATTTGCTTTTGCTTTGAGCAAATAAAGGGGGAAATTAGCTTCGAAAAACATCGTAACTTAGAAATAATCAATAAAAGATTTTTGAATTACAAATTAGAACTATTATGGAATTAAAAACTGTAATATGAAGTATAACAGATAAAGATTAGAAACAAAATTGCATGGGTTATAGTTTATGTATTTGAATTAATTAATCGTTCATTTAATGAAATTATATCTTTGTACTTAATTCTATAAATTTATTCACTAAAAACGCCATTGAAAAGCTTCGTTACATATTGTGAACGTCACCATAAACTAAACTCCAAACATTTAAAACCCGGATTAAGACATGTTAATTAAATGGAATGCCTTTAAGATTTTATTTTTTTAATATCCAAGATGCCAAACAACCAGATTGTTAATCTGGTTGTTTGGCATCTTGGCATACCTTATAAATGTTTTTAAATAACTTTAAAGAATGAGTAAATTTCAGTTCTCGGAATTGTTTCCGTATTTGTAGAAAAAACAATTCAAAATTTCTATAAGAAATATTTTCATAAGTACTTGGATACGAGGACACATGATAAACTGAAACAATACTTAGGTCCCAAAGTATTTGCTTTTCACCAAGCACTCAATCTCTTGAACGAGTACTTAGAATTTAATGTATCAGTGCAACTTGTTTTAAATTTGAAAAAGAACACCACTCTTTTTTCGGCAACAACTACTTGAACTAAAAATGAATCACCCATACACAAAAACCAAAACGCAATTCGACATTTTTTTGCATGCACCGTTTCAAAATAGTACCACGTTAAAAGTCCACCACATCTTTTTATTTGCGACACTTGTCACCAACATTCGCCACGGGCAAATAATTTTTATTTTTCCTTTCTTCATATCCCGATTCCGGGGAAAAAAACCAGGAACCTTGCATTTTAATCCCATTTTTTCACGATCCGCGTCGTTTTTTTATTAGCTTCAGCAATCGGACGAGCATCGAACTAGAGAGGGAATAATTTACGAGAGAGAGGGGAGGACAGACCCGAGTTGTGTTGTTCCCGTCCTGCCTTGAGGACGAGACGTGTTCAAGGGGGTCGGCCTGAAGTGCTTTTGTCGAGCCCTCGGGCCGAGGGCTCTTCATGAGGTAGAGGAGGAGGCAGCGCTTGGGTGAGCTTCCTTCCAACACACCGTGCACAAATGAAGGGAAGACAAATCATCTATTACTCCAGTACCCCCTTCTCTCTCCTATCCATGTAATAAGGAAAAGGACCCGTCCTATATCCGTGCTATAATAAGATGTCGTCTACCTGACGGTTGGCCTAGAGCGGAGCAGCAAATTTTCGGGCTAACATCGGTGCTTGAGTTTCCATTCAGTGAAGCTGGAATAAGGGAGTTATAATCATGGATATGTGCATAGCTGGTGTCCAGACGGTAATATCTTCGATATACTATACGTAATCGCACTGAAATCCTCTTTGAGTTTGGCTTCTGCGTATTAGACTCGATACATTGCTTGGTATCCACCTGTTAAATGAGTTTTTTTGTAATAATTGATGGCATGGAAAGGCAGTTGTCCTCAACCCTCCTGGTGGTTGTATTGACAATATATCTCGCCATATGCAAAACTAACCAGACCTTGATGGCCGAGATATCTCGTCATTTGAAGAAAACTAACCAGACGTTGATGGTCGAGATATCTCGTCATTTGAAGAAAACTGACCAGATGTTGATCTCGTCATCATGAAAAAAAAAACGGCAATAACGAGGTATATTGTCATTATCGAAATTGACCAGGTCTTAATGGACAAGATATCTTGTCGAAACCACTTGTAAGGTTGAAACGCTGGATTTTGTATTACAATACTACTTGACTCTTACCTTTTATTTCTTTTCGTCACATGAAAACTCGATAACCGTGTGTTAATGTCAAATGCGTCAATTTATTTTGTGCCAATCATCAGACTTTCTGTTTCGCTTTTCCCTCCAAGTAGATTTTGGAGATCTATTTCTATGTTTTCCAAAAACATAAAGGGATTGGCTCAGTGGGTTTCCCCCTACGTTAGCAGCTACGAGTCGTAGGAGGCGTAATTCCAATTATTATAACTCACTCTGGGTGGACTACTCACCTCTTGAACGAGATACGTATCTCGTCAAAACATCTGGAGGGTGAAATGTTATTTCATTTAAATAAGAACAAAATTATATTGATCATTATATTTAAACCGTCAGAAAATTGCAGTTTATAAGGAACCAACGCTTTTCGAAAGACACTTTCTAACACCAGTTTTCTCTCTAACAAACCACTGCACGGGGTATTAATTGAAAAAGATTTCCTTGTGATGAAATTTGAAATACCCTTCTCAGGTGAACGTGAAAAAGGGAAACAAATCTCTCAACTAGTGATAGTCCATCAGCGGTCATTTGGTGTAAAAGTTGTGAGACGCAGCCTGGTCTTCACCCTCCCCCCTGAATTTTGGGCCAGTGGCTATGTGCTGCAATTAGAGGCCTCGGCCTTCTTTTCCCCTAACGACCAATAACCTGCAATTAACGAGCCCTCCGTGCTGACCGCTAATCACATCCCAGGGAGCCCCGTCCGTTGCCACTCCAAATGAATCCCGGGAAAAACTTTCATGCTCTGAAGGCGAAATAACCCTCTTATTATCGTCTGTATTTCCTACACTTGCGAAACTTTTAGTTTGACGACCATTAGTAAGGCTTTTATGTGCTGAGGAGTTTGGACGGCTCCGGGAAAAGACTGAACCCGAAGGAACTCAAGTGCTGGCCTGCAAATTCCAACAAGAATCAGATTTTTTTCTGTGATTTTAGTTTGTCGTCCGCTTAAGAACATTTTATAACTCCACGTTATATTAAATTTCCAAGTCTTTAAATGTGACTTGGTGGAAAGTTGAAAAGAATGCGTATATTCGAAGAAACACTACTGCCACCTTTATTTAGCTTGACAGAAAACAACTACTATAGTTTTGGGTTCCTTTCGTGTCTGTCTGCTTCAGGGATACATCTTCTTTTAGCATGTATGGGCATCACAAACCCGAGGTACCAGGGTTATCTTTCCTCCCTTTCATTTTGACCTTCACCTACCCTTCTGCTTTTTTCTTTTTCTTCCTTCCTCATTGTGTTATCTGTCTTGTGATTGGCGCAGCTTAGCCAAATATGGCCCTTGTGCCATGAAACCCGAAAACAACAAACCATACCTTTTGTGTCTCTGTTATTTAAAGAAATGATTGCTCCAATGCATCATCTGTTATTCTTACAATTTTATCAAATTTATATTATTATTTCTAAAGCCCGACTACTGATCTCTACGGCACTGCAAGGGACGAACTGAGGGGCAACTTGTGAAGGAACACTCAGTGCATTTATCAATCGAATAATTCTAAGCAACTGTCTTTTGCTTTTGGGTTTGTATACCAGGTTTGGGTTTGTATACCTTTCGCCAGTTGAATGAATTTTTATGGCGCAAGGGTTATTAATGGACAAGCACATACAAGGAAAGTTTTACTGACACAGAATGGAGAAATATATTGAGGGAGGAATCGTACCTCCACCACTTATAACTCAACGGTTAATAGAGCAATGGGCAAACTGAGTCACGGCGCCTTCTTCCTTTCGCCGGAAATTGCCTGTTGCGTTGCTCCAATGAGACGTTAATTCAATTAACTATATACCTACATTTCGCAGGAAATAAAATTGTTTCGATTGCATCGTTAAAAACTATTTAGTTCCTTTCATACTTGGGAAGAAAATGAATAATTCATAAAATAAATGAATACTCATGAAATAATCCTTTCTCTCTTTTTCAATGCAACTTTCTTATTAAAATAATCAACTCTCCTGGTGGTGTTTCGACGAGGAATCTCGCAGTTTCTAGTATCTCTCGAGGTATCTGGCAAAACTGACCAGATTTTGATGGACGAGACATCTTGTCGTTAGAAAAAAACCACCAGATCTTGATATCGTCATCATACAAAAATCGGCAATATCTTCATGACGAGATGTCTCGTCATTAACAAAATTGGTCAGAACTTGATGAACAAGAAATCTCGTCGAAACCATTTGGAGGTTTAATTATTGTTTGAAAGCTTATATTATTTGACGAATTAACTTTAACAAAAATTTAAAATTTAAACTCACATTTAACTTCCCTGGCACACGAGTTTACTCGAAACCCACCGTCCATATCTTACGAAAACGCTACCACTTCCAGACGTGGCGGGCATAGCGAAACAATCAACCCCCACAGATGATCCACTACCAACTTTAAACATAAATCAAACGAAAAAAAACGAAACCGAATCCAACCCAGACGTGAACTGATTTCCAAACACCGCCGAAAAACCCCCAAACCCCGGTGGCACATGTCGAAACGCTGCCCCTCCAAATCCCTATTCAAAGCGAACAATTAGAAGTAATGTTTGCCTGAGCGAAACACCACACCGGCTTAGAAAATAATCCACTTAAAGTTGTCTGGAGAAGAAATGAACACCCGGGTAAAAGGAACTCTTCTTTTCGTTTTGGAAACGAAGGCGGGGGAGGGAGAATTAGGCGCCCCCCTGTGTGTGTGCAATGGAAGGTGATTGGAAGTTGGACGGGGTAGAACTGATTTCCTCTAAATTGAAGCAATTAAGTCGACAAAACGGTCGCTGATGCAGTTAGTTTGTGTCCTCGATGTTCCCCGGCATTGTTGTCGGGGGAGCCACGTGTTCCGCAAGTTCCATGTTCCGACTCCGTGTTCCCGAGTCTTTGGGAAGCCCAGGTAAATAACAGTCGGGACCAGTGAAAACAAAAGAGGAGAAGGGTTTTAATAGCTAGTTTTGGGAGAAGGAGTAGGAATTGTTCGGGAGTTGTTTTCGCGAATACTTTCCTATGCGTTTTAGTGTATAAATAGGTTTCTTATTTATGATGCCTATTAGGAAATTCCGGAGTATGTTTCCGTTTTAGTAGGGAATTGATGCTTTAAATATTTATTAGAATTAAGATGTTTTTAAATTATTACTAGCCTTTTTTTTCGATTATTGTTATCAGTGGCACCAAGTTAATAGTGGGAAGCCAGTTTTTTTGTTTGGTTGATTGTTTGAGGTTTTAGGGTACGCCAAACACAAGACAAAGACAAGCGAAAAATATGAAAGGAAGAAAGATGGATTGGGGTATAGAGTAGTGGGATAAAAACAGAAAAAGGTAGCTTGGGTATCCCAGGAGCGCAGCCCCTGTGTTTACTAAAGACAGTAAACCCCATGGGTAAAGAAAATATCACTAGCTTACTTCGGGTCCTTGAAGCCCGAACACACCTAAGGGAGATATGCCCCTGAGGGAACATTTTTTCTTGGAGACTTCAGAATTAGTAGTAACTATTTATTATGCCTTTACAAAGGTCTCATGTTTAAGGATATTACTCATACTTAAGCATATTACTCATGTTTAAGCATATTACTCATGTTTAATCATATTACTCACGTTTAAGGATATTACGTTTAAACATGTTACTCATGTTTAAGGATAACATTTTTGCTATTAAGACTTTACATTTGCGTTACTACATAATTTAGCGTATGTGTTGAATATTTTTGATAAAATTTAGGTCATTTTAATTTTTTTAGCTCAATTTTAAATAGACAGGATCTCAAGCGCTTATTTAAATTAAATATGATTGCAAAACAAAAATTAATTAAAGGGCCATTAAGTATAAAAATCTCTCAAATCTGAAAATTAAAAACGTTTATGAGGCATTCTATTGTCATGTAGGGGACATATCAGTGCGACAAGATATGCAACATATTAGCTCTTTTTTGTATTGAAAAAATTCCACCCGAAAATAAACCATTAAAACGAAATTGTGTATCCAATAACAATTGATTGATAACCTGACCCTGCATGTTTCGAGTCAGAAATTCTTTAAGTTCACAATAATATTTGGTATCCAACTTCCACTTACACATAATATAGAGAATTACACACGTAGTCCTGTGCCATAAACCTCAACATCCAATCCAATCCACATGTACTCCAGATTTGCTTCCAACAAGATGGATGGATATGAGAAACACCAGTTGCATCTACGTGGAAACTGCCTCTGAATAGCAGCAAGCAGAGTGTGAAATTAGTAGCAACAAATTACTTAAAGACCATCTGCTTCCGGTTTATTAGTACGTGAAAAAACCGTTAGTGCGTTACATCACAGGCAGCCGTCAACGCAGTCACAACAATATAGCAGTAACACGCGTGCCCTTACAATTTATGCGATGCATTGTGACGCATGGGAACGGCTGTAGTGTCACATTTTTGCCTCCGTGTCTGTAATTTTATCCTTCTGTTGTCCATATTTTTTTCAACACTAAGCAACTGCCCACTCTACACTAAACCAGGGTCCTGGTGTATTTAGTAATGACGAGAGCTCAGTATCAATTTGCGAACCAATTCGCCTTTTGAGAGAAATTTCAATTCTCAGCTTAGGTTTTTAATAAATAACATCATTATATATAATTCTATCTTTATTTATTTTCTGTTATTCTAAAAGAGAAATGGATTCATTCAAAAAATTTCAATCTGTTTGATCATTACGTATCACAGCGATTTTCAACAGTGTGCAGCAAGTATGAAACTGGTGTGCTTTACCAATGTGAAGTGGTTTAAATTGTGTTAGATTTATTTCAGTTCATTGGTTTAATTTTGAACTTTTGACAAGTGTGTTCAAAAATAAATACTAGTATAAGTAATTTTAAGTATTTTTTATGAAAAATTATCATGCAAAAATTAGTCGTGAAAAAGAATTTTTTAATTCACTAGAGCAAAAAGGGTTGATATAATTAGTATTGTTTCTAAATTAATCAGAAGTATACCTATTTTTTGTCAGATTGTCAAAAAAATATAACATACTTTCGTATGCCGAAAATTTAAATAATTAGTTCACTTGCGCCATGAGATGAAAGTCTAAAAGTCGCTGCTCTATCAATAAGGTTGTATTTTTCGTTAAGTTATTTTCTATTTTGGGTCACACCACATACACTGAACATGTGGTGCGATATATATTCGTCAAACCAAATGAGCATTGAAATTCACACATTCTTGTTACAACACTTGCGATGCGTTAAAATTAAGGAAATAAACAAATCCACTATCCTCCACATTGTTGGGAAATTTCTCACGCTTGATTCCAAACGAGCAAAAGTGATCTAATCTCCGATTTATTCTAGAGTTAAACATGATAGGACCTTATCTTTTCTTGCGTTATCTACCTAATGAGAATAACTAGTGACACAAATTTAGAATTATTGTATTAAGTACCGCACAATGATGGAAGTTACAGAAGCGAATTAAGTTCAATGTGAAATAGTTCCCCTCATGTTTATTAAGCCAAGATGTAACCAGATGACCGATTATTTTACTTATGAATACTCAATGATGGTAGATAATTTTCAAGTTCAGAATAGTTTAGTATGACGAAACCTTCCATTCGTACTTTTTGTATTCAGGAAGAGGGAGTAAGTTTAAATAAAAAAGAAAGAATGCATAGTTTTGCCAGGTATTAGCAAATATTGTCTTAGATTTTTCTATTTTTTACTCCTCAATATGGAATGATGCCAGAATCTTTATTAATATATTAAATTTCAGAATGTTACTGGATCTCTAACGATAAAGTACTAACCAACATTAATTTTGGACCCCGATAGCTCAATTTGTAGAGTGGCGGATTAGCTACCGGAGGGTTGCAAGTTCGAAACTCGATCCAGCCAAAAATTGCCATGTACGGGGGGGCTGACACTCTGGCGTGGTCTCAGATGTCCTCGCGTTGTAGTGTTGGGGAAGTTTAGAGAGCGGGGTGCCAGCTCAGGTCTTGGCCTCGTCATCTTACCGTAGTTCAAAATTACGAGGTGTTGTCATAGGATCTTTCCCTTTGGGACCGATCCCGGACCGTCGCCGATATCCCCTAGAGGGACATAAATTCAACTGTTTACCTACCAATATTAATTTTAAAATTTCCGTTTACTAGAAAAGTATTTTTCCTCATTAGCAAAAATGAGTTAGAGAAGTAAATTACTTTCATTATTCCAATGCATTAAAATCACAATTAGGTTGCTTGGTTGGTTGTTTTGGGGTTTTATGGCTCAATATTTGGCCAAGCTGCACCAAATACAAGACAACGTCAAGTAAAAAATACCGTGAAAGGGAAATAAGAGGGTTTAAGGAACAGAGTAATGGGATGAAAGCAGATAAGGATAGCTTGGGTGTAGTGACCTCAGTGTTTAGTTAAGACCAGTAAATCCCATGGGAAAAGACAAGAACACTCAGGTACCCGGGTCTGTGAAAACCCATACACACCTAAAGGAGATGTGCCCCTGAGGATCACAATTAGGATTTTGATTAATAAGAATTTTATTACCTGAAAAATTCTCAATTGATACTTTTTGAAACTTAAAAGTTAACTTATGATTATTATATGATCGAACTATAAACAAATACACAATATTTTGTTTTCTAAAAGCTAGGTTGATGAATAGGGAATTTAGTCTTAAAAATCATTGCAACAAAAACAAATATCCGAATTTAACAATGACCTTGAAAGCGCTTTTTTGATCTCAGCTATGCCCGAAACAGATGGAACGAACCAAGCACATCCCATCCGTGAGTGTTGGCGTTCCTCACGTGATTTTTACTTCATAATGTGCCAACACTTGGCTCAATTACCACAGTCGACCAGGCGTGCGCAGAGGGACACTAGCCGGCAGCAGGGGCACAACTCAACTCAACGGCTTAACTCACCACTAGGGGGTGTATGCCTGCGGGGGATAGGCAGGTGAGCGTGAAGAATGAGATCTATTACATCACGAAACAAAGTTTCCCTTTTAACTGCTTGTGTGGGGAAAACAGCTGCATTCACTTCCGTATGGAACGGAGAGACTTCTGGTGTATGCCATGTTGGTTCGTGCATTAAAAAAAGATCTCTTGCATTTCTACCGCAATTCGTTTGGGTTGTTTTTGAACTCATTACAAAAATGAGAGAAAGTAGAAAATAATTTAGATGACTGTTTACATATTTTATTCTATGAAAAGACAAGATGTATGATTGTGGAAAACTAAATTGTTCAAGATATGAGAGTTGTAATAAGAAATGGAATTTGCGTACTGTTTCATGTTATTTTTGTGTGTATAAAGCAAATAAGAAGTGCGCCGTTTTTAGTGAAAACTTGATTTCTAGATTTGAGGCACATATAAGTTGAGATTTATGCCACACTTTAGAAACCTATAGAATCTTACATTT
The DNA here is from genome assembly GCA_933210815.1 of Meta bourneti. NCBI lineage: Eukaryota > Metazoa > Arthropoda > Arachnida > Araneae > Tetragnathidae > Meta > Meta bourneti. Next base: position 28,149,309 of record OW119930.1, read on the forward strand.
TAAATGAATATGCCACTGTTCTTAGTCTTCTCGAGTAGCGACTTTATCACCAGTTACATTTTTTTATCATTCTCATTTGCAGTACCAATTGCTTTCTGCAAAGTAATCTCGATTTAGCACAATTACTTTTTTATTATTATTTTTACCAAATTTTTTTCTTCGTAAAACAGTCCTAGACTATTAATTTTTTGGTTTAATCTTGTATACGTCATCGATTTATTGACTCGTTTCATTTTGGTCATGTTCATTACTTTTATTTGATGAATGTTAATGAAAAATAAATTGTTTCCATAGTTCAAAGGTTTCCTAGGTAAATCTATCCCAGAGGTTTGCAAAAAACAACAAAAATGTTTTTATTTTTTATGTTTTTGTCATAACATTTTCTATGCACATTGACTAAGAGAATATAAAAATGGTAGTACTAATATATTTCCTGTAACCTAACTAAACAGGATTGCACCCTCATGCAGTTTTCCCGTAAATAACAAAGAAGCAAGTTTTCCGCATCGACGCCATATTGGTCGAACTAAAACATTCATAATCTGCTTTTTGTTATATTAAAAAAAGAAAGTAACAAATACGATGAATTAAATCATCATTTGTAAACACCAATTTCGATGCATAGAATTCGTACTTGGTTCATGTATAGACGATTGTCAATATTTTGGGTTAACAACTATGGCCAAAATTGATTCAATTTCGCTACTTTATAAAATTTCAACTTTATCACTTCTCCTTTGTCCGAATTTCTAGTCGAATTGAATGAAAATGGAAACATCCATGCAATATTTCATATGGTCTGAATCAAGGAATACAGTTAAATATACAAGCTAATAGTAGTAAAGATGGTACGGAGTAGGAGGGGTCAGTGGTGGACTTGTAATTTGGCAATTGAGGCAAATGTCCAATGAGCCAGTGGACCGCTGATGTAGTTTATCGAAATTTTATCGAATTTAGAATTTCATAGAATGCTGCATAAAATGCGCACATTAAAGAATAGTGTACTGCTAATTTACTATCATAACTATTTTAAATTTCGAGCATTTCCCAGTCTGTTTTTTATTTCCATACATGCTCTCTGCTGTCTTCTAAGACCTTAAAAGTGGTCCAGTTGTCCTGTAGGTTCGGTTCAATAGCTAAATTCTTGTCGAAGGCTATACCTGGTGAGTAAAACAGAATAATAGTCCTGAAGATGCCAGAATATTATTCTCGTTCCCGTCTATCCTTGTAAGGATAGTAGTAAGAGAGAATAGAAGTCTTGAAGGGTGGACATAGACTAATTCCTGTCCCAGTCCATTCTTGGTAGGGGCAGTAGGAAAAAATAGAGAATAACAGAAAGTGTGAAGATACCAGTGCCTAATTCTTGTCCCAGTCCATCCCTGATAAGGATAATAATGAATAAGAGGTAATAGTCCTGGTGGCCAGAGCCTAAATATTGTCGCAGTCCATACCTGGTAGGGATAGTTACGAGTAAGATAAAGATAGTCCTGAAGGTGACCAGAACCTAATTATAGTCCCCGTTCATACTTGTTAAGAATAGGGATAGTAGTGAGAATAATAGCTGGGTGCGATAAGGGGAATGGAAAAGCTGCGCATAAAAAATGTAAGGTTTTAAATGTAAACAAATGAATAGCACAAATAACCAAAGTTTTCTGTTCCTCTGAAGCAAATACGTCTAAATTAGGTAATAAAGCTACATTTCATCATCAAAGTATGAATAAGAGTCATCATTATTGTAGATGTCAATAGAAAAAATTCATTTAATCGCCAATGCTCAACTTCTCAAACACACAGCCCGCGCTTGGTCAACGCAGTCAAAACAAAGCACGGTGTCTGCAGCAAAGTTTCCAAATTTGTGTCAATCCTCTATTTATACATCCATCCTTCTACAGGGTATTTTTTGTCCTTCTTACCTACTTTGCGATTGATTTCCATTGACCAAAGCCTTCATTTTAAGAAAGATGTTAGAGGTTATCGGAAACCTTTCAGGGGGTGCCTGCAGTGCCTCCCCCGATTTCGATCCCCGACCCTGAGTGCCTGTTGATAGATTCTTCCCAAATGACAGATCCGGAGTCAGAACGTTTGTTTGCAGACGATAACCTCGACACCAGATAGCGCCTAATCTCGTTTTAGGGTGGGATTAATTACACCGTGGTCCGATATCGGCCTGGGATTATAGGAAAAACTGTTTGAGGCAATCGAAATGGCTGTGTAAAAAGTGGGTAAACTTTTGCGGATACTTAATCCCATTAATTATTTTGCTTGAATACACATTCCGTGCAGGGGGTTAATTAAAGAGGCGCTTTTTTCTGTGTTGATTTTATTTTAATTGTGTATTTTTTCATTCGTGAAGAAGTCGATGGAAAAATACCGTTTCGATTTTATGCTTTGAACGTTGAAGGAAATGTCGATTAAATCTTATAATGTACAGCCATGAAAGTAGTATAAATTGTTATTCTTTTAATTTTGATTTCATGCTGGGAAACTGGGTCTGTTTCAAACACTCCTTTGATTTTTTAAATCAGTGTTTGGATTTTTATGCGTAGTTTAATTATAAAATCAAATTTGATCTTCGAATTCCATACACCTGAATTTAAGTAAAAAATACTATCGTTGCAAAATAATACAAATGAATTGACTTTTAAGATAAACGATTCTCATGCAATATAATTACGTTATTTAATGTTTTTCTTACGTTATTCAATGTTTTACTTACGTTATTCAATGTTTTACTTACGTTATTCAATGTTTTACTTACGTTTCAATATGGTTTGTCTATTTCTCGATTCATAAAGTTCAGTCATTCCTTAAAATTACTAAAAATAAACAGTCGCATTCTTCTCTTGGGATGTTGCTTGAGTCTTTCACACCTCAAATTCACATTTCTGTAAAAAAGCATGAAAATGTGGCAATTACAAATTTAAACAATTGTAATGAGAACACCAGCCTTTTCTGAAAAAATAATAAGACCCGCGAATAGCATCTGTGTAATTGCTTATATCCATTGATGCAAAGTGTTATCTCACCTTTTATATCTTATTTGAATTCATTTATAATGAAAATAGCATCCATATTCACAAGAATGAATTTCTTGCCTCTAAATGAAATAAAATTATCCAAAAATAAGAAACAACATTTCGTTTACTTTTACTGGTGTTTATTCTTATTTCCAACAACATTCATCGCAAAAAGAACACCACAGCCATATTACCACTATTAGATTCTGTACGACTACTTCAATTTCATCCCATTTCCTTGTTCTTCAGTGCTAGGTAAATTCAATTACGCTTCTATCTACACCTATTCCCTAGTTCAAACGAAATTCGGCATTTTTTTTTACACCAAACCTACTTTTGCTTCCACTCGTATTTTATTTTGCTGATTTTTATTTCCCAGATTCCTCATTGCATTCCCTAATTAGACTGCTGAAAAATTTTATTAGAACAGCGAACTCTTCCGTGTAGTTTTAGCAATATCATGCAGCCTTAACTCAATTCAAGCATCTTTAAACTAATCTGTGCTCTCAGAGCACATCTCCTTTAGGTGTGTATGGTCTTCACGGTCCTGAGGTACCTGAATTATCTTTTCTTTTCACATGGGGTTTACTGTAAACACGGGAATCGCGCTCCCTGGATACTCAAGCACATTATTTTTCTGCTTTCATTCCACTACTCTATTCCCAATCCTTTTTTCCTTTCATGACACACTTTTTGACTTGACGTTTTCTCGCGCTTGTCGTAGCTTGTCCAAATATGGACCTTGTGCCACAAAACCCCAAACAAACAATCAACCAATTAAACTAATTGGCAAAACTGACGAATTAATTTTGTAAAGGCCGATTTTATATTGTTTCTATTCGCCAAAGTTCAAATAATGCCGATTTCTGTGCCACGTACGTGGCGAAATATACAAGTATATGATTGAATTAAATACTAACGAAACGTATTAAATAGCGCATAATTAACTTGAATAGAAATAATCCATCTAAAATCATTTTGGCGATAAAAGAATTAAAAGTCCGTGAAGGTAATAAATATCTAAACCAAATTCCATTCATCGCTCGGCGAATCGCCCTGAATACTCTTCGGGACAAGAGGCGCTGTCCATCCCAATCTATTGTGAAAATATTCGGCTTTAAATCTACTCAAGGGAATAGATTTGCCTGAGGAGTTTGTTCGAGTCATTGACTTGGAGATGAGGAATTCGTCTCAAGTGGATTGTCGTTGGATGCTTCGGCGTCAGAGAGCTTTCTCAAACGAGTCTTTGAGGAGCGTAGTGTGCTACTTTCATAGAACTTTCCATATATTCCGCATTGATATGAATTAGTGAATAAGTTCCTGTCAATTAAGCTTAGTACCTCATTACACTACACCTTTTCAGTGATTGTAATTGAAATAAGAATATTTTATGCAGCAAAATCTTGTTTGTTGAAATGTTTGCAATATTTGAGATTTTGGTATTTTATTGTGTCAGTTGATTTTATAAGTTTCGTATTTCATACACGTTATGTGAAATCCTTTAAACTTCATTAAGCCTCCGCTGTCTCAATGATTTATCTCGTTATTAGCAAAATTCGTCAGATCTTTATGGACGAGATATCTCGTCGAAACATCTCAGAGGGTTAATAGGTCTATCGGTAAAGAGTGTTATATAGTCTTAAATTTAAGACGTCTTAAAACTGGTGTTACTAAACAGATGAAACCTTAGTCAAACTGGTAGTAAAAATGTAAAACTTCAAAATATGACTAATCAAGATTAAAAAACAGTGAAAAATCATCAATGGCCATTTTGGTTGAGTAAAATGTTCACCATCATCAGAACATAAGGTTAGTGGTGGATATATTAATGATAGTGGATGATTTTCTCCCCTACTACTGGTGTTACTATCTTAAGTTTACCAACAGCTTATTAATTTCTGAAAATTTGTTACTTTCAACAAGTCATCTTTACTTGTGACTCGAGTATGCAATTTAGTTACGGTGTCAAAACGAAACTAGGTCTTGGAAGATAGAATAATTTCAATTGATTCTCGAGCAGTTAACACTCTAAGTGGTTCACATGCATTCTATCAGTTCTGCAACCTGCAATCTTTCCTGTATGACTCCTAACCAGTTTTGACCTTCTTGACCAATAGAACCTATATAATTCCTTCAACTAATCAATGTGGTTATTTAGTCATTGTTTGTGTTGTGGGATAAAATAAATGCTACACTACTCGGAAATATCTTGACACTCAGAGGGTTAATTGTATCATAAACTTCAAACTCAATTCCGAAAACATTAGAGTACGGGCAAGTCAGGGGTTAATCTAAGGACATAATATGAACACTCAAAGGTTTAACTATTTTGTTTGCAAACCGTTGTTGAAACAGGTAGGTTGTTGAAACCACGGTACTTAAACATAGAGCTGACGTACGTCGTTTTTAAATTATAGATATCATTCGTCGAATAGTCTATTTGTTTTAGCAAATAAATGAAATAGCATTTCTTTACAATATTTTAAGTACCAGCCTAAGCGATTAAGTGTAGATTTTGATCGAAAAACACATAAACGATGACTGCGGTGTAAGGTTGAAATCTAGTTATCTCTAGCAACGACAGATTGAGACGGAAAGCCGATATCATTAACTTTTTGGCCCAGAACTAGCTTAGATATTGAAAACCGTTTACCTATTCAAATTATACCGCAGACGTATGACTGTATCACCCGTCTACATGTGGTCTAAATTGAGATCCTAAAAATGCAAAGAAGTACTTTTCAGCATTAAATCTGTCCCCCAAACAGCTGTAATTACTCCAATGGACCTCTTTGAATACAAGTACAGGTGATTCCTTCCGGGTCAATAAATGGACCTTCTAGTGAAAGTTGTGCATAGATCTATTAGCATAAAACCATACAGATTCTAAAGATATATTTAATGCTAAAACCATTTACATTTACAAATAAAAATCATAACTATTTACATTTTTTAATTAAAAAGTTGATTACTCTGATAATGCCTGATTTCACTCTGATGCCTTTGTTGGTATCAAGATCTGACCGTTGCCAATCTTCACATAAAATAGAAATATTGGTGATGTTGATTTACAGAATCTGAATGTGCCGATGCAGTAAATCAATAAAATGTCAACTAGAAATTTCATATTGATGACTATGAAAAAAATACTATATATACTTTAATATAAAATACTGTATATTATCTGTTGCAGTCATGTTCATTATTTGCATTGATGAAACTAGAATATTCAGAATTCAAATTTGATAAAATATTAGGTGTCCTGTACCAAGCTTTGGCCAGGTATATAAGAAATATACGCGTACATAGTCGATTATGCTTGAAGTCTGGAGATCAGTTGTAGAGTAGAGATCAGAGATATTAGCTCAAGTCTGTCCATAACGTATTGTCAGAACGCTAAATTACCTATGAGATGGCAAACTGAGGATATTAACTTAGCTCCCGTCATCGACTTATGCCATAATGGTAAAGTTCCGTTCCTGTCAAAGAATCAAGATTTTGTAGCAATTATTCTTACAGCTACATGCTATGATTTCTTAATTTTATGTCACACTTGAATACATCAGAATCTTTTTTTTTGTTAAGAATACTTTTCACTTTAATATGTTGCTTGGACATTTTTAAAATGCTTGGATTTTTTCATGCCTTCTGGACTTGAATTCGCTCATGGGAGGTATGAACACATGGTCCCAGGAATGAATTCAACACAGGTTGCGCATAGGAGAGGTGGGTTCGGACAATTTATCACAATTATCACCTTCCCTCTTCTGTTTATCGGTAAACTGTCGGTCTGTTTTCAACTCCCCCCCGCGTCGGCTGTTTTGTTGGTGGTCCCGTCGCCATGGTGACCGCTGTCCACCAAACAGGTGCTTTTTCTCAGTCAGGTGTTTCTGTCAATCCACTTAATATAAAACTCCTTTTTCACCGTCGCCATGGAGACACACGGTCACGCATGGTGGGTGGGAGGGACCCAGAGCCCCAGCCCCCCCCACCTGTAATTTTTTCGTTCCTTTTCGAACACGGAACGCACGGCACGATATTCCAGTTTTGCAAAGTCAAGTAAGCGACTGACCCGGCCATGGAAGCTAGGGCTGCTCACATATTAATAGCATCGTTTAGTAGTGCTTGCGTAAACTCCCCTCTCGCCCGTTCCTCTTCTCCCGATAGGGGGGTGTTTGGAACGTTTTGTCTTTCGCGTCCCTCCCCCCCCCCCCGCGTTCCCTGATGATGACTTGAACCAAATTAGCCGCGCAAACAAAAGGGAGAGGGAAAAACGTCCACCTGTTCCGTCAATTTGGTTCGAACGCGCGACAAGTTCGCGGCGGTGCGCGCACCCCTCTTTCTCCTATATTATCGTCTGTTTATTGGTTTTGTTTCTTTTTTGTTTCGAGTGGTGTTTTTTGCGGGTGGGCTTTTTTTGTTTTGTTTTTGTTCTTGCACTGTGGTGGCCCGAGGTCGTGTTATTATTTTCTTGCATGGTGTCCGCAAAGGCAAGCGGCGACGCGTTTGCATAAAAGATTGGAGCACGCGCATGCGGAATGGCCTTTTATTTTCCGCGGAAATGAAACGAGGAAAGGGCAGAGTGAGAGAAGAAAAAGGGAACTCTTTTGGTGGGGCTAAATCGGGTCTTGTATTCTGTTGACGTTACAGTAAACGGCAGGATGAACAGATGTAAATGAATGAAAAGCATTTAAAATCCAAGACCGCTTACAAGTTACCCTTTTGTCACTGGTAGGCCATATCTGAACACAAATTGAAAGAAATTGCCCAGTCAGAATTTTCAAATATGAGTTCAGTTTTTAGTTTTTCTAGATCAGAATACGGCAGTACATAGATTAGCAAAGACCACTCATTCATTTTTAAATTTCTGCTAGAAAAAACATATTTATAAATATACATTATTATAATTTTATTGATAAGCTTCTGTAACAAAATAATAAATCATAATGAAAGGTCCTTTCTCTGAATAATATGATAAATTGATTAAATACAGTGTAATAAAAATGTCTTAAAATAATGTTAAAATTACAATTCTCATTGCTTGAAAATTAGAATTTTTTCCCTTTCGTTTTCTCATAACTGTTCTTTTACAGTGTATTTTACTTATAAGACATTTCAACTGATCTATTTATTACTGTAAAAACACTCCTGTTAAAGCTTCTCTTTTCTTCCCAGTACAAGTCAGTATGAACAAAAGGTAGTATGAATAAACCCAAGATTACGCTACCGACAAAAATTAAACGCCGACAATCCAATAATTATATAGTTAGATTCCGGAAGTAAATATATTGATCTTCTCCGATCAGATGGCGTATAATTGATGGTTGGTTGGGTTCTTATGGTACAATTGCCATATTTGGCCAAACTGCGGTAGACAAGGTCAAGTAATGGACATACATACAAGGAAAGCTTTCTGCGGCGAGAATCTGCGTCGCATACAACTCGCAGGTTGTTAATGCAGTGGGCATATCAACTGAGCTACGATTGCAGCAAATGGGAATCGCAGGTTCGCGCAGTGGACAACCCTACAGAGCCCACGGAGACCCGAAATTATATTTGAACCAGAACTTCAGCTATAAAACTTAAACCTACGCACTCTTCGCCCCATGTAACTGCTCCCACACCGTAATAACCCCACCATCGTCCCAAATGCGATCCTACAACCGAACCCAATCCGGCATTTAAATGGGCTACCCGGGGATACGTACCCCCGCGCTTTATATCGGCTCTTTACATTCATTTTGCCCGGATTCCGCCCTGTAATACCGAACTTACTTCCCGGACCGGATCCCTTCCCAGAAATTAAACCACATCCTCGGCAGAGTCGGGGAAGAACCATTTTCCATAAATATAAAGGACACTTAAAGATTTATACCGATGGGGAATGAGAGCCAGAAAACAACCAAACCTTCCCGGGGACAAAACCGTTATTGCCTCTATTTTATATTTCCCGGCAAAGCCCACTCGCACAGCATTAGGTTCCCATTAGCTTCTGTGTGGTTTGGGAACTTTTTGAATAAAAGAACCATTATTGCTTAAATCCCGAAATTGAAAGGAATGAGCGGGTTAAGCTTCTCGTCCCCCGGAACTGAAGTGAGGTGAGGAGGGGATCCCCGAAAATAAGAAGCGCGTCTTATTCAAATGAAGGCCGGATTGGGGTTGAGTGGAGAGGTTCTTCTGGTAATGGTCCGGAGGTAATTGTGAGACAGGAGGATGCCATCTGGACCATGTGACCACAATTGGGCGGGACATTGAGTTTTTTGTTTTTTGGGGTTTGGTGCCCGGGTTGTTCGGCTTTTTGTGGAAAACTTCGGTGCAGGACATATGCAGAGGGTAAGTGGATCGTTTAATCTCGGATGAAGACTCTATGTATCTTTCGTTGGCCAAAGTCCGGGTCATAATAGCAAGCGATGGGTTTTGCCTTGAGAATGCTCTCCTACAAATCCCCAGAACTTTTCAAACGAATAGACTTTTTCTCTGAAGCTAAATGCCGGTTGGTTGGGTATTTGGTTTCGGGGTCTTATGGCACAACGGCCATATGTCACCAAGCTGCGCCAAGCATTACACAAACAACACAATGACGGAGGAAGAAAAAGCAAAACAAGCAGAAGGGTAAAAATGAAGGGGAGGAAGATCACTCAGGTACCTCGGGGTTGTGATGCACGTACACACCTAAAGAAATGCTCCTGAGGGTGCTAAATGCTGGTGGTGATAGTGCATTTGTGGTGAAACGTGCTTTCTTTACGTTTCCGAAAGTAACCTCGGGCAGCGGTAGCCCAGTTGGAAAAGTAAAGGATCATCATTCGAAGGGTTGTAAGTTCGAAAGTCGGTCCAAATCGAAGACCATCGAGTACACGGGGGCCGGTTCACGTTAAATCGGTGCTGGCGAGGTGTGGAAATTTGGAGAGTGGGGTCCCAGCTCAGCTGTTGTTCTCGTCATCTGAACGTGGTTCAAAATTACGAGGCGTTGTCCTTGGATCTTTCTCTTCGGGATGGATCCCGGGCCGTCGCCCCTAGCCCGTTGTGTAGCTCCGGTGCGACGTTAATTAACTACCTACTTACCGAAAGTAACGTCAATCAGCTAAATGGCGGATGATTGTAAACATGTATGTGACAGCTTTGAAATGAGTGTAAATAAATGCTGTCTGACTACTAATGCTGCTGCTCCAGTGAGCCAGACATCCTCTTCCGATCAATCCTTATCCGGAATGAAACCCTTGTTAGTAGGCTGGGTGGTATGGGTCATAAAAATACCTTTGTCTTGGCAAACTGGTAAGCAGGGTCACATCATTTTTGGTACTTGGCCAAACATCCTGTGGCCATAAAACCCCAAAGCTAACCAAACATATCATTTATGGTTTAACACTTATGTGTATCTGAAAACTTGTATTATGAAAAATCTATGCGCGAAACCAGCATTGAGATGCTTTTTTGTCAAGTTCAATGTAGGTGGCAGTAGTGCTTTTGTGGCGAAACGTGTTTCCGGTACGTATTCGAAACACGACGTCGCTTGGCTTGTTTTTCGAATACAATTTCAGCACTTAGCCAATAAAATTTCCAAAGAATTAATTCTGATTTGAAATATGATAGTTGATTGTTCATAGCTAGTTAGATTAAACACTAAATGTAGTCGAAACGACGATAAACTACATTTTAAGGTAACACCGTGATAAGTAATCATGCGAGAGTTATTTGAACAGCAGAAGTAAAATCTTCACAGACCGTCTGGTTTGTTTGCACTGAAAATCCCTTCTCATATGAAATGCACAACAAAATACCCAGCATGTCTAAACGCAAGTCCTAGCCAGATACTTGAATCGGGGAGCAATTAGAAATAAATTTTGCATTTTCAATTCAGAAGTGTGTTTAATACTCAAGCAGTTCCTACTTCGATTCGTCTCTCCAAATAAATTTGGTAGAGAATTTAACTGTATTCTAAAGAATACACGTTGGAGGGGTTATATAGTTAAACTTATATACGAAGTTTAAGTTTTGAAAATGCATTCAACAAAAATTGCTTTTAATCACTTTTCACTTCACAGTCTATGTAATCTTGAGAAAGAGTTCATGCATTACATTTTTTAATATAGATAAATTAGATGAGTTAATGCCATCGCTTTTATCGTATTTAAGAATTTCCCTCAGTGACTCATCTTCAGGTGCGTCATGGGTTTCACGAACCTGAGATACCCAAATGATATTATTCATTTCCCATGTGGCTTACTGCTCTTGTAAACATATGGGTCTCAATCCCATGATGCCGAAGCGAGCGTTCTCTACTTTCTCCTCTTCCTTTCTTTTCACAATTACTTGACGTTTACATTGTGTTTGGCGCACCTTGGCCAGATATGACCGTTGCGCCATAAAAGCCAAAAACAACTTAAGAATTTCGGAATTAAATTAAAATAGCTCAAAAAGTACTGAAAGTTGAAATACAAAATCAGTAAATCATGTCCATCATAAAACATATCTGTTTAAGCACACGAATTTCATTTAAACGGAATTTACATTTCATAAGTTTAATCCTTCCCCTTCGGAGAATCATTCGACGAATCTGAAAACTAAACTTCAGCTCTTTCCTACAACTTCAGTAAAAAACCCGAAAAACATTTTTTCATCCAACGCGGAAGGAAAAAAACCAGAGCAAATTCATTACCAAAAAGAAACCCCCATCAAAAAATAATATTATTAAAAAAATCCCACTTCTCCCGAATTCCTACCGCTAATTTGTTTGAAATGACGCTCCGCTTAATGCCCCGCCCTTGAGAGTGGACTCCTGGCGGGAGTTTAAGTTACATAATCCCACCTCACCCTTTTCCCTACAAGGTTCCCTTTCTCAGTCTCTTATATTTCCCTTTCCCACCCCATAACACCCGATTCCCCCCAATTCCCGTTTTTCCCTTTTGCCGTGTCCTCCTTTTTACAACTCCCTCCCCACCCCCATCAAATTGAAATCCATCACTTGAAGTTTTATTAAAGGTCTGTCCAACAGCTGGTAGGTCCGTCAGGCCGCTGCTGCTGCTGCAAAACAAAGAGTGAATTTTTCCCTTTTTTTCCCTCTCCTGCGTATAAATATACTAGCTAGGAGTGGACCGGCCCTAATTTCTTGAAGGGTGAATTCAGTCGCTGTGACTGTATTTTAAGGCGGCCGATTTCAAACCGTGGGGGTTATGTCAGCAGGTATTGCTAATTAGTCAGGCTAAGAAAAATCGTGGGGTATCTTTTCATTTCGATAGAAAATTCTGTTGTGGAATTGATATTCTAAACCAGACATTGATGGTCTAATTAATTTAATATCTGGTTCAGCTTCGTGAAGTCAAAGATATATTTTCTTTCTGTAAAAGAAATTTTAATTCAGATTAGGTTTTTCCTTTTACCCGTTAAGGGGTACATCTTCTGAAAGTGTGTAGGAGCATTACAAACCCAGGTATCCGAGTAATCTTTCTTCCCTTTCATTTTTACCCTCGCCTACCCTTCTGGTTTGCTTTTTCTTCCACCAGAATTGTGTTGTCTGTCTTGCGTTTGGCGCAGCTTAGTCAAACATGGCCATTGCGACATAAAACCCGAAAACAATCAATCTTTTACCCGTTATGATGACGGGAAAGGAAGGGTTTGTGTGGTTTTGTTCTCTCTGTAGTCAGTTTTTGCTACGAGAGGGGTGTCTACGGCTTAAAGTGAATTCCGAACCACTAAGAACATGCATGCCCACGCCAGAATTTGGATCCAGAACCAGAGCGCTAATCACTCGGCTAACTGTATCAGAAATGGGATTTTAAATTTATATAATCACAACTCGAGAAAAGCGACTGCTCACAATGGAAATTTTATTTGTTCAACTAAACGATTCTACTAAACCTTGATAAAATCCTTAAAATAAAATTAAGAAGTGCGCAGCCCTTTTTTTCTTACCCCCGGATCATAATTAGATCAGTTCCATATGCCCCCTGTGTGAAAAATGTCTAAAAGATGTCTTGGATCGTCATGAATGTCCTTCCATGACACCCAGAAACACTACAACAATTGGTCAGAACTAACCACGCTGTTACCCTGACAATCAGAATAACTTTTTTCCTAACACTATTTCATTGCTAGACTTTTGTAATAACGTGAACGCGAATTCTACAAATTTCAAATTTAGATGAATATGCTTAGATTTTCAATCTTCTTTTGACTCACCTGTAAAATTTATTTTTTCGATTGTATCTTTTTTAAGGAAGATCACACTATTTTAAAATTAGCGTACAAATTGAAATATAAATTGATGAATGATACAAAAAGGCCCGAAATTTGTCTCTAAACTATCTCGATTGAATTTAATGAGTTTTGGGAAATACAAATATCGATTAGCATTATTGGAAGTTTCAACATATATTTTAAAATTCTGGGGAATGTTTTTACTATCAAGTGAAATTTCTTCTTTATGGAAGGTAATGTGAGAACTTACATTAAACAATCCAAATTCTATACGGGAACTAATATTTGTATTAAAAAGAACACTGTATTTTGGAATCAGACACAAAACTGATTCGTTAATTAGCAATGCTAGTAGTTATTTAATATATAATTGTGATTCATTTCAATTTTTTCTTTATTACACAAGTCTCTATACAGACTTCGAATGAGGTGTAGACCTCTTAACCTCTAAAATCTAAATAGATTCGTTATTTTTTTAATAATTGTGTTTTTATATATTTGATATGCGTATAATAATGAACAATATGTTTCCTCAAAAATATTGCACCAAATTGATGAATGATGTAAGTACGGATTGTTTTGTCTCAATATGGTCATTTTGGGTTAGCAACCAAATATGTGGAAGACAGTTGCAACCTATTCGACAGGGTATTTAAAAACGTCCTGTACAAATAATAGGGGAGGGACACACAATTAAACCGACAGCCACCAAAGGGCCATCTGGATATGCCATGGGGCAATGTTTTGTAGCGTGCAAGTTGGCCAGTCAGTATAGGAATCTATGCATCCACGCTGTCAATGGTACACTACCGTCGGAGATAGCAACTTTGATATTAATTGGTTTTGGATTTTATGGCACAAGGCCCATATTTGGCCATGTTGCGCCCAAAAACAGGATAGACAACATCAAATAAATGAACATACATATACAAGGGAAGTTTTAATGGCACAGAAGATAGAAATACACCCAGGTAGGAATCGAATCTCAACTCGTAAGTTGCTAACACAGTGGGCAAACCCAATGAGCTTCGGCGACCCCCAAAACTTTGAGAACCTGCTGTGAAAGTGTAAGTCAAACTGTAAAGTAAGGGTTATTAAAAATGTGTACATATTTTCTGTTTTTCATTTCCACACCTTAGGCCCTCTGGTCTTCTTAGGCTCTTAGGTCTACAGCTTAAGCTTTCCACCCTCACACTATGGCAAATGAGGTTGGGGCTTGCTGACATACATCTTTATGCGAATATGGTCTAATTTTGTGTTCCATATCCCCCTTACAATTTGTACCGGATGTGCTGAATAAACAGGTTAATATAACTCTCCGAAACCACGGAAGCTTGACCTCCACCGAAACTAGACGAAAAACGGCAAATCCCGCAGCGACAGAAGTCTATTAATAAGAACTTAACTCCATTCAACTTCCACGGAGAACCAGGAACCCCCGCGATGTTAATGACTCGACACAAAGCTCCATCCATCACAAACCCTGTGCCCGGTATACACACAGTCCCACTTTACCCCAACCCCCGAAAAACGCCTGCCCGAATGCCCCGATGGAAAACATCGCCCAAATGCAATGCCGGTTTCAGGTATATGAGAACTTTTCCTTTTTGGGTGGGGGACTGCATAATTATTTTTATTCCGGATTGAGCCGTGTATGCTGCTTTGGGGAGCTGGAGAGAGGAAGAATGGGGGCACGGGATTCGATATATATATTTCTGTGGGTTAATCAATCTCCAGAAGAGGAATTCAATCACAGATCGATTGCTACCGGCCGCCAGCAATCACGGCAAGAGTATGACGGGCTTTGAGTGATTTATAACGGTTCCTACTGCTACTACTAACTCCGGGTACGGGTTTTTTTTATTATATTTTTACATTCGTTCTCTCCGTCTTCGTCTTACCTAGTACGTTATAATGGTGCTCAGGTCATGGGCAGTTTTATGGGTGATGCCGAGAGCTATATATTTCGGAATGGTAAAGAGAACGAGGGTTGGTTGGTGTGTGTATAAGAAATGCAGCCTGCGCCAGTTAGATTACACAGGCGCCCCGTTCCTAAATGCGAGTGGTCCAAGCGAAATTAATGAATAGGGGAACAACATTGGTGAGGCTTTTTTTCGTTGGTTTGTTTGGATGCATTTGGGTTTGGGTTACAGGACTCATTTCGCAGTACGTCGTATTTAAACGAAGCAGTCACGGGCCTTGTGGACTTAAACCTCTGAATGGTTCACACGCGTATATCCTTTCTTCAACTAGCAGTCTTCCCCGTGTGACTTCATGACTTCTAATCACCAATCTCGGCAAAAGTATGACTGGTTTCGAGTGATTTATAATGGTTCCTACTACTACTACTAACTCTGAGTACGGGTTTTTATAATTTTTTTATATACGTTTTCTCCGTCTTCGTCTTACCTAGTATGTTGTAAGGGTACTCAGGTCATGGCCAGTTTTATGGGTGACGCTGGAAGATATATATTTCGGAATAGTAAAGAGAACGGTGGATGGGAGGGTTGGTGTGTATAAGAAAAGCAGCTTACGACAGTCCCATTACACAAGTCCTAACACAGGTTCTAACACAGATCGTAACACAGGTTCACTTGGATATCCCTAAATGTTAGTGGCTCAAGTTAAATGAATGGATAAGGGAACAACATTGGTGAGGTTGAGCTTTTTTCGTTTGTTTGGACGCAGGGTTTGATTTATAGGACTCGTTTCAGTGTATACTTTTATCGTATTTAAACGAAACTGTCACGGGCCCTGTGTTTTTAAGAGATCTGATGTATTAAGACAACATAATGCAATGGAGTTGTGTCCTTGTAAAACCGGCATCCTCTGTTGAAAAGAAATACTAAATCATCGACGGATCATGAAACCATCATCAACGACTGTAATACATCCAAAAGCATATTTTTCCCGTCTTTCTACACATTAAACTAGAAATTAATTTTTTAATGGTGACATTACATCCGGGGTGCCCCATATTATTTATTCATTATAAAACTTTATGATTGTTCACTTGCATACATTATCTTTACTCATTCATTCTTATGTATTGTGGTACACAATTTCCTGTTTCAGCGTTTTTTGAGGATTCAACAAATAATGTTATTCTCAAAAAGGGAAAAAATGTTATTCTTCAAACAGCCTGTTATGTTGCATCCAGTGCGACGTCAATTCAACTACCTACCTACCATTCTCGAAATATGATGCGTTCTTATAAAATTCACCTAATAAGGAAGAAATTTATAAGTTCAACAGAAAATTTCATACATCTTGAAGAAGGATACTAAATGATATTTAAGAGCTATATAACTGTGTAAAAATTATAGAATTTTGAATATTGTTATCTGTAAAAATAAGTATAAACGAACCATTAAAAATATTGCTGGTCAAAACTGTATTTCTGTATATAACTATTTGTTCCATAACATTTGAAATCTGCTATAGTATAGTGTCATTTTAATTGCATTATTCATCCATTCTTTTGATTTCCTTTATACTTAGATATTTCATTTGATTTTTGCTGAATTTTGCCAGTAGTTTTGATTTGACATGACCATTAGATACTAGATTGAATCAAAGTTTCTCAAACACCAATACACTATGCACCGATGCTGTAAAGCTCTGAACTCATTTTCGATCCTTGAAGCTGATCATTCGTAGATCCGAGAGCTGTATGGCATCGGTACGCATATGCTGTGTATGGTGGGCGTTTGAGAACCTCTGAAGTAGTTGATTAGTTCTTTAAGATGTTTTATTTGAACCCTTTTTGACGCTGCTTCCCTGTTGTTTTCAGAACGCGTCCATCCCCCGGTTCCTGGCTTTCGTGAGTAGTCTTTCATTTCTATCCATTGTTTTGTTTTCGTTTCAGTTTTGCTTTGAGTGTATGCTTTTCGTTTTTGGCTTTTAGGTTCTTTTGTTTGTTTATTACTGCATGCTCGTGGATGTGTTTGTGGATGTGCATTGATTTTTAGTTATTCGTTGTGTATTGTTTTTAAATCACAGTATGGGTTTGTAATTGTTAATGTATTCGTGTATTTCTGTCAAAATACTCTTAATATATACGTTCGTGAATGAATCTAAGAAAACTTATGAAGTGAAGCGTACAATTTTTTAATTATTAGAACAATAGCGAGTGTTAAATTCATTGTTATCATTAATATCATTGTCAAATTTAAAAGCAATTATTATTTAATGGTACATAAAATAATAGTAATATGTGTGTCCATCGGATGACAAAATATTTTTGAAACGTTTTGCACACTTGAGTAAAAGAATCACATATTTATCATAAAAAATATTGATTTAATAATTAGCTACATAATAAATAATAATCGGACATTTGGCTAAAGAAGTTTCATGCACGTTAAGGTGGATATAATATTTGAATTAACAATGTTTTTTTAAACGTTTGAACTTTTAAGTCTGATAGTTTCAAGAAATTTCTCGTAATGTATCGGGACTTGTAGATTAAAATTGCTTATATCATTTCTGAGAATAAATATTTTCGCAGCATACTTCGTAAATATCTGTTATGAGTAATAAGGGCGTGAAATGCTTTGCGTTCTATTTATGCAATTAAAAAAGGTACATATAAATTTAATGTAATGCCAAATGGAAAAGATATAATTAAATATGTGGTAAATATAAGTATTATTTTATACAAAAAGAGTACTTTCAGAAAAGAAACATCCACACATAAACTATTCCAGCATTTTATGATTCGCGATACAAAAACAGCTTTAAAATTAATAACACATATTTATCATTATATAGGCTTATTATTAGCATTACCGAAGTATCTCAGTTACTTTCTAATGTGTGGAAAAAAAATAAATTTTGGATTTAAATTATTGCTGATAAAACTTGAAAGTTTGAACGAATGCACTAAACATTTCGTAAGTTGATAAAAGTCTCTTGTTTGCGAGTTGTTTTACTGTGGGTATAAAATGTTTTCCGCACATCAAAAATCAGATTTCATAGTAAGAGTGAAATAATCAAATCTTTATAAATATTTTTACAACCACTCAATTCCATAAATAGCCGCCTGACTGGTACGGTGATCATATCATTCGTCTCAAAAACGATATATACTGGGTTCGAATCCCGGTTTCTAAACGCATGTTGGTGATTGTCCCTATTAGGAGTAGCTGCGACTTACCCATAGAGGAAGTGTAAAAGTACAGGGAGCAATAGTAATATTTTAATGTGACCATGATCATGTGACCAAAACTAGTAGTAACGTGATCCTGAGACTACTTCGGTGGAACTTAACGTTCATCATTTGATTTATCCAAGGGACGGGAGAAGGCGTCGAGGATTCATCATCTGATTGGTTAATTGATTGATCATCTGATAGTACTAAACTGGCGATTTCACCATTTTTGTCGCCACTCTAGAAATGCGCATTCGGACTGTCATTAGATGTTATATCTCCAACGAATTGATAAGATACTAAATCGGTCAACCAAGTCGATAAGTCTTAACAGACCTGTCTTAACATAACAGTCACGTGACTACTAGTGGGCATGTTGGTCACACTTTGGGTCACATACCCACTCGGCCTCACAAATAGTGACGAGTTCGTCCCTCGCAGTACATAAGGCTTAAGAGGTCAGTGGTCGGGCATTTAAAATTATAAAATGAAGATTTTTTAACTAATAAGAGTGATTAGGCTTTTTCTTAAATATAAGTAGAAGTGAACAGGCAGAAAACGAAATTTTCTTCACGAGACTTAGACTTTCCTATCCAAGACATGTAAGAATATATAAAGCAAAAAAATAAAATCACAAAATAAAAAAAAATCTCAATCTGAGAAAAAACGAACAAATTCAACACCGTCATTTTCCACAACATTGAACTCTCAATCCTTTTCATTTTTTATCAAAAAAAATCAATCCCGAATACGAGCGTCCGAAAAATATTTCAACAAGTCGAAAGAGAGGAGAACAGCAACAATCATTAAGTCCGAAACTGAAATTGTCGGTTACGACGCCTTTAATACCCCACCATCCAAAAAAAAGGCCTACTTGTTTGCGTTACTGCAAAAATTCCAATCGCATCATCATGTTTCATTTCGCATTTTGAAAACGTTAAATTGAGCAAGCAGATCACCAATTGCCCGGGTAAAGAAGAGCGGGGAAAAACCCTACAAAGTGCCCTTCCAACTTACCACCCCCCGTCCGTCCCGTATAGTTGTTTGTAGTAGTAGGGCACGGGCAGCTTTTAAGACCCCAACGTGCTCATACACTTCTTTTCTGTATTTCATTGAAAATCGATATTTTGCTTATACGAAATCATCGATTTGGACTGCGCGAACGGATCGTTATATGCCTCTGTTTGGGAAAGCCCCAAGAGGGTCAGAAACTCTACCAATGGGGAGCACAAAAATGGAAAAGAAAAGTTGGGGAAGAAAAATAGTCAAGAAAAATCCTGGGATAGTTCACGCGGAAGGGAGAAATTTCGCTTCCGTTTTTCTAAATTATTTCGCTATTCTGTGATAAAATCATGGGATCGGTCTTTTATATGTGTATAAAAACTGCATTGATGGCTGAGGGCTGTTGAATTTTGGAAGTCCTTATAAAAAGCTGCTTTGTAGGTGGGTTGTAAAACGAACGACAACCTAAGGGTGTCGCTTGCTTCCGAGTACTCGAATTGTATAGTCATCCGCTTATATTTTACAGCTTACTTAAGTTTGGAAGTTTTATCTTCCAAATTCGAAAACGAGTTCGTGGGGTTTTTATTTTGATAATTCCACTCAATAAATATAATTTCAAAATTCTTCATTGAGAATAATTTTAACCTATTGAAGTATTCACATGCATATATCCGTTCTTCAACCTCAAGTCATCTCTATGACTTTTAACCAATTTTGACCTTCTTGACCAATAAAATCTTTCCTGCAATTCTCCCAACCAATGAATGTGGTTATTTAACCATTTAACCATTCAAGTGGTTTCGACGAGATATCGTCCACGATCTGGTCAATTTTGCAAAATGGTGAGATGTCTCGTCCATCAAGATCTAATCAGCTTCACATTCATAGATCCTTTCTACAACCTGCAGTCTTCCCTGTGTGACTTCTAATTAATCATGACCTTCTTGACCAATAGAATCTTTCCTGGAATTCTTTCAACCAATAAATGTGGTTATTTAACCATTTAGCCATTCAAGTGGTTTCGACGAGGTATCGTCCACGATCTGGTCAATTTTGCAAAATGGTGAGATGTCTCGTACATCAAGATCTAATCAGCTTCACATTCATAGAGCCTTTCTACAACCTGCAGTCTTCCCTGATAATCATGAGTCTAATCAATCATGACCTTCTTGACTAATAGAATCTTTCCTGGAATTCTCTCAACCAATAAACGTTATTATTTAGCCATTTAACACTCCAAGTGGTTTCGACGAGATATCGTCCACGATCTGGTCAATTTTTCTAAGGACGAGATGTCTCATCCATAAAGATCTGACCAGTTTTGCTGATGGCGAGACAACACTGGCCTACTACTCCAAGGGAAATCAAGGGAAGATCCAATTAAGAAAAATAAATTGTCCCGTGCACAGAGATGGTACCAGATTGAAACAGCTCTTTCAGAGGCTGTCACTGCAGGCTAGTTACTTTCAACGCAAAGGAAAACCACCAGGAGGTTTAATTTGAAGTGCGTAAAAGCAATGCTAATTACTCGGAAATCTGGTGACACTCAGACGGTTAAAGCATTTTATGAGGTCACTTTTTGAATTAGGGTGAAAAGGGACTTGAGCGTCCATTCACCCTAATTCAAAAAGCTTGAATTGTGTATCAGTTAATTTTACCATCAAATGGATTAAGAATGTAAAACGTGTCTTATTAAGATAGGTGCTGCTACCTGCTAAAAGTGTTTGAAGGAATCCTATAGATTGTTTTCACCGCTAGATCGCTTTGAATTTCGGCAGAGAGGTTGATCAGACCAAAGAGAAGGGCAGAAATGAAATGACAGGCTCTTGCCCCACTATCATATTTCAAATAAGAAAACAATCGATGGTATGCATTCGCTCCATCATGTAGGGTAAACGCGATCTCATGAAATTGCTTTGGAAAGTAGTTTTTAACGTTACATCAATGATACTAAGAGCTGTTTCAACGTTAATTCTAGAAGATAAGACGTAAACTTATCAATAAAGGGTCGAAATATGTGGTAAAATTGTGAAATTTTTAAAGATTATTGGGACAGTGTAGTGAGTGGTTCAATATGAATTTTTAGGGTTTTTATCGCACTTGCCTCATATCACCTTAAATACAATTGTAAATCAGATAAATCAGTGTTATCTTTGTGCTTTTCGAAAATTGTAATTCTGAAACGGTAATCTAAATGGCAAAAATCAATATTCGTCAATGACATCAATTCGTCTCAATTGCGAAGCTTGGCTTATGTATCTAAGTTAATTTCACCACCAAATGGATTAAGAGTCAATCGGATTACAAAACTGAGTGTTATTGTGGATAACTATCGATAGACCACTTTTGGCTTGCGTAAATCTGAATAGATAATGCTTTGGCTGCTCATTAAGACCTTTATTCCCATTAAACCTCCAAGTTGTTTCAACGAGATATCTCGTCCATGAAAATCTGACCAATTTTGCATCAAAAATCACAATGCCGATTTTTTTAATGATGACGAGATCAATATCTGGTCAGTTTCTTCTAATGACAAGATATCTTGTCCATAAAGATCTGGTCACTCACCTGGTGGTTGTTCAGACGAGATACCTCGTCTGAACAACCACCAGGAGGGTTAAAATTTTTAAATGTGCTGAAGCAAAATACAAGTGTAAACTAGTTTTTGAGCATATATAGGGAGAAGATAATGTTAAAGTAATACCTTTATCTAGACATTAAAAATTCCTATATAGATGAAAATTAAACTGGTTAAAAGTGTTAAAAAGTTATGTTTCCCTTTAATTTTAATTTAGTGTGTTTAAGAAGGTAAATTATTGTGAAAGTTTACAGTAATCCATATATTTGTTCTACTTCGGAGGCTGAGAATGTAATAAGTATCACAAATTTAGAGAATTATTAAAACTCTACTAATAATGCAATAAAAATGAGTATACTTATATGATGAGAGTTGAGGTGGTTCTATTAAATTATATTTTAATTTAATATTTTTACAAATACGAATACCTCTTGCTCACATTGAATTTTTATTTTGTCAAAACTTAATTTGCAACATACAATTCCTGTTATGTTGATATTACGATGCATATAAATGAAGAGTTCATTGCAAACGTATTTTGCTTTCATTAATCAATTCATGTTAGATCTAATTGCAAATAGCAAATTAAATAATTGTTTAATCCATAGTGTTTTCTTACTTAATTCTTCATTTTTTGAGATGCTATTTTGCACATTAACTTATAGGCATTCCTTAGAACTAAAAAAGTTTCATCCCATTGCTAATCAAAGCCTTTCACGTTTTTTTCACTTTTTGTTTTATCATCATCCTGTCTAAAGTATTTTTATTCTGCTTTTAATACTGAGTTTTTGTGTTACTTACCCGAAGAAACTAAACTCAGTATGCATCAAACATACACATAGAGAATTCAAAACGTACTACCGGTTGTACGAAAAGAAAAATAGTACAACACACATACTTTTACATGAAATTATAAATATTTTCTTCATTGCATATTTTGGCAGGTGTTCTACTAAGTCTCTGTGAACTCCAAAATTTAGGGTACTTGATATATCATTATGCCCGAAACATTTCGACCTTTTGTTTCCTGCATTACATGAGTAATCCTTGAACAAACAAAATTAAGCATGTTCAGACGCATGAATAAATAAAGAAGATTTAAATTCGAGATAAAAGACAAATATTGTAGATACACATTTATGAACACACAAACATCGCAAAATTACAACTACATTTCACTCCAATAACACAGTATAAGTCACCATATTTCAAGTACTTTAATTTCACACAACTATGGACATATTCTAAGCCACAACTGTGGTCCAACTATGGAAGCATACTAAGCCACAATTATGGTCATAAGCCACAACTATGATCTTAAGCCACAACTATGGTTCAAAGTCACAAGTATGATCCTTAAGCCACAACTATGGTCCAAACACCAACATGCATGAAAACACACCTATATTTGAAATATGAACGGATATTTAGTGGAAAGTTCAAGTACTAAACGACAACACATATTGAATTATATTGTTATGGTATTGGAACCATTTTGTCCGACGTTTTTACACTTGTCAACCGTCAGTGCAAGTTACCTATTGCACCTAACCTACTGCGAAACATTCTCTCAACTATGATCCTTTATCGATTTATTAAAGGAAATATTCGATGGACTATAGTTGCGTACTCATAACTATGCCCAAAATTTGTTAAAACATTAATATAGAATAACAAAAGTGTTTGATATCAATTTGTGATCTTTATACATGTAATATATCAGCAAAAAATTATTTGAAAAGTTTTATTTTAGAATATATAACAAAAAAATCCAAAAATATGGTGATTTTGTACCATAATTATGGTATATAAACCATATTTTACAACTGATAATAACCTTCCGCAGTGCAATTAACCACTGCTGAGGCATTTTTTGACGGTGTACTTTAAAAGAGGAAGAATAAACGTCAAGAAAAACGCTACTCGGAAACTCAACGAAAGAAAACACAGCGGCAAAAACACAGCTAAGAAGCAAAAACGCGGACGAATTTATTCGCCAAGCTTGAGTGAGCAGGAAATCCGAACTGCGCGAACTTATTCCGGGAATTATAAACGTATTTAACCCCTTAGGTCTTCCGGGAGTGAATAAATTATCACTCCAACTTGCGGAGGGATAATGCACCCCGCTTGCCGGAGACACCGACCATGCAAATACCCTCTCTACCCTCGAAGAAATATTTTTCTTCTGCCCCTTTCCTCGGGAAACACCGTCTCCGCTTTCAGCGCGCCTTTTTTATACGCCCGGGAAACACGTCTCTTCTTTTCCCGATTTCTCCCCCTTTATTTTTTTCTCCTTTCTCCCTCTTCTCTCTCACCCTCACTTAAACATCACTGCGGAAGAGAAGGAAAAGTTTCTCATTGCCGACTGGCAATGCAAACACGTTGGCGGAGGGTGGTCATTAAGCAAGGAGGGGGGGTGGCAGACCGGGGGTATTCTCCTTCTTTTCCTTTTCCTTTTCTTTCCCCCAACAGGGGGGTCGAGACTCACTCAGTCATCTACAATTTCGCAGAGCGTGTCAGTAAAGCGCCCGCCGGATTACAGGTCTATGATGATGAATGCTCGCCCGGGCCTTGATTGCGAGCTTCCTCGGGAAGAACAATTACCCCTTACCCCCGGGAACCCCTTCCCCTCGGATAGCGGGACTTGACCCCCGCGTCTTAGGCAAATGGTTTTTTAATTAAAAGGATCCCAGGTCTTTTGAAAGGGGATCCTCCGCCGGTACCTGGTCCCCATCACTCACGCCGGAGCCGCGAAAGATCACCCGTTTCCCGGGATGCTCGGGAGTTGTCGTCCGTGTGCTTGTCAGGCTTTTGTACGCGTTGATTGAGACGTTAATGCGGTGCTTCGGGACGGGGCATTTCCGTGGCGGAGTTCGCTGTGTGTGGGGGATTTGAGAATCTGATTTATCGGGTGTGGTTTATCACTGTGTGGTCCTTTTGGGCTAATGTCACAGAGATCCTCTACTCTTCGAGGCTCAGTTGAAGGGGTGCAATGTCTAAAGAAGTGGTTTTTCAGAAATATTAACCCTCCTGGTGATTGTCTCGACGAGGTATCTCGTCATTAGCAGAAACTGGCTAGATCTTTATGGACTAGATATCATTAGCAGAAACTGACTAGATCTTTATGGACTATATATCTCATCATTAGCAGAAACTGACTAGATCTTTATGGACTAGATATCTCGTCATTAGCAGAAACTGACTAGATCTTTATGGACTAGATATCTCGTCATTAGCAGAAACTGACTAGATCCTTATGGACTAGATATCTCGTCATTAGAAGAAAATTGATCTGATCATGATCTCATTATGAAAAAATCGGGAATATCTTGATAACTACATATCTCGTGATTAGCATACTTGTTCAAATCTTGATGGATGAGATATCTCATCGAAACTACTTGGAGGATTAATCTACCATCTGAGGGATTCACACGGGTATATTCGTTCTGCAACCAACAGTCTTCCCTGAGTGACTTCTAACCAGTTTTGACCTTCTTGACCAATAGAACCCTAAGATTCTTGCAACTAATCGATGTGGTTATTTAGTCATTATATGTGTTGCGGGAACAAAATAATGCTACATGGCGCTCAGAGTTACCCTCCTTCTCGACGAGGTATCTCGTCAGTACAAAACTGACTAGATCTTGATGGACGAAATATCTCGTCATGAGCAGAAAACTGACCAAATGGTTGACTTGATCTGAAAACTGACTGACATGATCTCGTCATCAAAAAATCGGCTATTTCTTGATGACGAGATATCTCGTCATTAGGCAAAATTGGTCAGATCTTGATGGACGATATATCTCATCGAAACCACTTGGAGGGTTAAAAGAGCTGATTTATTAAGTCACCCAATATGAACATGAATAACGAATAGCGAACCCAGTGATAGCGACCCATAGTCCAAGCTGGTGGAGGTTAAAGTCATAAGAGAGTAAATGTCAAGTAGAGCGTGGGAAAGGTAATGTGCACAATCATCAAATTTAAAGGCTTGATCAGAGGCGCCTGAGGGAGCAATTCCGCAGTTACGCTCTGCACTCCTTCGGGCATACCTTAAATCAGTTTTTGTTAACGAGCAGTTAATATCTTGTTCTTCAACCCTCTGAGAGGGATTCATACGTATATATCCATTCTGAAACCAGCAGTCTTTTCTGGTTGACTTCTAATCTGTTTTGATCTTCTTGGTCAATGGAATCTTAGATAGGATCATTTCAACCAAAAGTCATGAGTTATATATTTAGTGATTATGTACGTTGTTGGAAGAAATAATGTTGCACTATTCAAAAATCTCGTAACGCTCAGAGGGAAAAAAATATTGGAAAAATAGTTTTAAACACAATTTGGTCCTTGTAACTGAAATATTTTTCAAATGCTGTGCGTTCAGACTGTATGTCTTTCTTACATTCAATCTTTAGAATACTATGCTTAAAAGAGTGAATTAGTACCTTTGTATAGCGCACCCGGTATTTGTATAACTGTACAGAAAAGAGAGAAAGGAGAAAACAATAGAATTCTCTTCTCACAAAAGTCTAGTAAATTAAGCAATTTAGTAAATTTTAGTTTGAACAGGAAGTGGCATCATTTTTATTTGCACCAGGTTCCTACTTCGCTGAGAAAATTCTTCATTAGTAAAGTTATTTGGCGCAACTTTGCCATATAAGGCCCTTACACAATAAAAAATCCAAAAATCTCAAAAATCCAATATATATCCAAATAACATATTGTTTTGCCCTTGGATTCAAAGCCACGGCAGGCAAAGTATAACTGTTCGACTCCAAGTCAATGCTTCTTTTTCTTTGTTATTCCCATAGACCAATACTAACATTCAATGCTAAGCTGTTACATAAATATTAATTTCTTATTATTAAATATACGTTAGCGTAGAAACCTAGTGCAATGTTAAACTTAACTGAGACAAGTATGCCACGAAGTTAATCTGAAATTGAAGCATGGGTTCGAATTAATCCTCGTGTTTCGACGAGATATCTTGTCCAAAATCTGCTCAATTTTGCTAAGGACGAGATATCTCATCGAAAAAAACTGCCCCATTACTCCAAGGGAAATGAAGATACAAGTAGGAAAATAAATTGTCCCTTGACCAGAACGTGACAGTTTGGAACAGGTCTTTGCACCAGACTGGTCATTACAGGGAAGTTTTTGACTCGTATAAACCACCGGGAGGGTTAAAGAATGATTAAATTGCCGTCCAGATGTGTTTTCTAGTAGATACACTACTATAAAATCTGTAAACGCTTACTCAAAAATTAGTGGTGAGTTCAAAATTATAAAAAGAAAGTGTATTTAATACTAAATGCCTCAAATTGGTTATCAGTAATGTACACTGCTGGCCACCCAAATTGCAACACCAAGAAAGACAAGAGATATCACAACAAAATTTATTTTGTAGATAACATGTTGACCAAGTATCAAATGATTAAATTTATAGACTTCTGTGAAGTGTGGTTCCTGCCAAAATCAGTAGCCAGAGTAGCCGCCATTGTTGGAGATCACCGCTGCCACACGCCTCGGCATTGATTCAAAGAGACTTTGGATGTGTTCTTGAGGTACAGCAGACCAAGCAGCTTCCACACGTTGCCAAAGTTGATCTGGTGTGGCAGCTGGGGATGTATTCTGGGTCAATCGTTGAGCAACCATGGACCACATGTTTTCTATCGGCGAAAGATCCGGAGAGCGAGCTGGCCAGGGAAGCAATTCAATCTGGCGATTGACGAAGAACCCTTGGACAATGCGTGCCACGTGTGGTCTCGCATTATCCTGTTGAAATATGGCTGTGGGCAAGCCCTGAAGGTAAGGAAGGACAACTGGCTCCAACACCTCGGAGATGTAGCGCTGGCTGTTTAAAGTACCGGCAATGCGTACTAGAGGAGTGCGAGAGTGATATCCAATACCGCCCCATACCATAATACCCGGTGCAGGACCAGTGTGGCGGTGCATAACGCAGCTGTTCAGCATCCTCTCTCCACGGTGTCTCCAGACTCGAATCCGACCATCGTGGTGTTGCAGACAGAAGCGTGACTCGTCAGTAAAGACAATTTCATTCCATTCTGCCGTCCACATCCTTCTTTCATCGCACCATTGGCGGCGGAAACGTCTGTGGTTCTGCGTCAAGGGTAGACGAAGCAATGGACGTCTTGCGGACAGACCACTCTGCTGTAAACGGCGTCGAATGGTACGCGCAGACACTGGATGATGCGGTACAGACTGAATGTGCTGTGCTATGGTTCGTGATGTGGCTGAGCGATCCGTCACTGCCATACGCACAATATGCCTGTCATCACGTGAAGTGGTGCACTGAGGTGGATGCGATCGAACACGTCGGTCCGTCGTACCCTCCTGCATCCAACGATCACATATCCGCATTGCAGTTGTTTGGTTTCGTCCAACACGATTACCGATTTCCCTGAAAGATAATCCACAATCTCGGTAGGCCACTATCCTTCCTCTGTCGAACTCGGATACTTGATCAAAAGATGATCGCTGTTTTCTACGAGGCATAATTGATCGTTTTTTTGAAAAAACCACAAGAAAAACACAATTGCCGTACTTGAAATCGTCGAAATCTCCAAGCCTTAAATAGCGCTTTGAAGTGGCGCCACAGGCGCGCGTGATGTGCGTCTGCGCTGAAATTCTAATCATTTGCATATCTCACCTCCGCTAATGCATTTTGTAAATTTCATATTATTTGCATGCTTCCTTCAGGGTGTTGCATTTACGGTGGCCAGCAGTGTATTAAAATTAACATATGTAAACGTTATTAGACTACTACTACTACTACTACTACTACTACTATGACTACTTTCTAGCGAGTTAGCAAAGAAACAGTGCTGTATCCTTCAAGCAGCAAGTATAAATCAATACCTATGGATATATAAATTAAAATATGAATCCATTAAAAATTAAAATCCATTAAAATATTAATCCATTATATACATTAAATTATTTTACGAATGTTGTCCATGAATAAACTATTTCTGTTTTAAGAATGCGTGTACAAGTACATATTAAGCTAATATAAATCTACTTTTGTATCCGTTTATAAATAAACTTAAGAAAATGATATAAATTAAGCAAAACAAATTACAAAAAGTAATTTTCCTCCTTTTTAACATTAAGTTTCTGAAAAGAATTTTATTTTATTTTATTCCAATCAAAGAACTTTGGAATTAAGATTTTACAACATGTGGCCATGACCGATGAAAATAGTTAAAGTTTTATTTGATTTATTTGAAACAAGCGTATTTAAGTTAGTTATAATCATTTTAAAGATATTCCTAATTTAAAATTTCAATAAAGATCAAATTACTCAAATTAATACTCATTTTTAAGTATTCCTTCACCAAAGTTTTACTAGAACTAACTTGAAATGACTATTAAAATTGACTATTCTGAGGGTTACTAAATTCTTCTAGCATTAGTAGTTAGGTTATAAGAACTGCCGAAAGTGAAGTTAGAAATGTTTGCTCTTAATTACCCGAAAAAATATATTTAGCAATAGAGAACTTATTTTATTTGTAGGTAGAAATGATATGTTGATTGAAAAAGTAGTTGTTTGCATGACTTTTTTGTTTCGTTTCTTTCTAAGACAGTCAAATTTTATGAGCATGACTTGCTTGACAACCAAAACCAATTTCAATTGCTACATATTGTGGATGTTTCTTTTCAAAGCTGTCCACCGGTTGTGGAATCAATCATGTGAATATTCCGGTATGTATTTTTGTGTTTCTCTCAGGCTCGACCTCCGCAGACCGTCCGCTTGGCAACAATGGTCTGATTACTAAATTCGGGAACCAGTGGCAGGACGAAAATAGTTGAAATGAGAGAAGGAATAGGAAATTTAGTAGTATCCAACTTTTTCGTAAATAAATGGCAAATTTTACCAAGTGAGCTCTCTGCTGACGTCCAGTCAAGCTTTCCTAATCTACAAAGACATTTTTATGCATGTTTCTGTTTCATCATTTAAATGTCATCTTAAAATTAAAGTATAAAATGTTTAGGAAAGAGTTTCATTGTTGGAAGAGATAACAGATTTTGTTGTTGAAATGGGTTACTTAACCGTTCATCTGAAAATCTATAAATGATAGAGGATATTAAATTGATTTGACAAACCTGGAAATTTTAATATTTAATTATGTCTACAGATCTTGTCGAATAGCTAGGCATTTCGGAAAATAATTGCTCTAAGTGAACAGAGATGTTTCTTAATTGAGAAATCAAAACCATAGTTTCATCACTTGAAGGACACTGAACAAACTGACGTCATAAGTCCACCTGATGAAAAATATTTTACCATGAAATTTAACATGTACTAACTATTTAACAATATAATGAATGGATTTCACCATAAATTAAAAAAAATTAAGACAAATCACATTTACTCCAATTTAAAAAATAGTCTTGATTTTTAAGCTTATTCGCCATGGAATTAGAGTAGATAGAGCAATTCGAATTTAAAATCAAGTTCTTACCATGGAAGAACATTTGAAGTTAACGTTTAAACTTCACTTAATGGAATTTATAATTAATCCTGCACAATATTGAGTTGCATGACATTCTGAATTAAAGAAATAATGAAATCCAAGTAAAATGATGTGCTTAAAGAGATAATGAATATTTAATCTTATTTTTGTGAAATGATTAATTTTTTAAATAAATTTAAAATATGTAATCTCGTTCTGAAATCATTAACTTCACGAAAAGGGCGCGATATCCACCAGTAGAAACGACAAGTTAATATTTACTGAAAAAAAATTCGAGACAAAAGTCATAAATTTAAATTTGAAGATCATATCGTTGGTAATAAGTCAATGAAAAGAGATCCGCAGCAACAACTTAAAGGCATTCATTCTTGTTTCTGAAATCAATTGAATCTTACACTAAAGAAAAGCCACAAGTGAACCCACAAAGAACCCTTCAGACGCCAAGCCTAACTTATATTAATGATAGGCGTCATTGTGACTGTTTCAATTACATCATCTAAATTAAAACCTCACCAAAACGTAAAGAATTTCAGGAAAGAAACTGTTGCTGGAAGAGATACAGACCAATTCATTCCCGCTTCAAAAAATAAATTTCCTCGGATGAGTATCGCGAAATCGGAACATATAGACCAGTTTGCAGCAACGTATTAAAAGATGCGTATTAATTACCAACCAATATCAGCGGACAAAAGATTCGTTAAAAATCTGACATCCGTTTTCGATTTGCTTGAATGGAATCCTAAATTCTTACGAACAAAAAAATCTCGGTCTTTCCCAATAATGGGAACGCGTTTCTGGCAGTGCAAATGCTGTCACGTGTTTGCGTTTCTAACAGAGTATTGGCTTATGCTAACGGAAATCGAAGAGACATCTGCCATGTTTTCTTCGTGATTGATTTTGTCAATGAGTCGTATTAAAATACGATGGTAATAACCATTTCATTCAATGGACTAGAGTGTTTACGGTCTTATGACATTAGGGTTTATTTGTATCCAGTAGCGGAAATCGAACTTGGAATATCTGCTTTTTGCACTCAGCTGAACGTGGAGCTGCGACGAATGTCATTTTTAACCTGTTAGATTCGCCACTCGAGTGATTACATTGAGCGCTGCCATTGACACGACTTTTAGTGTCTTCGGGTTGTTGCGTACTTATTGTCCTCCAATATTCAGTGGAGGAATTTTCTTCTTTTGTTCTTGTCTTAAAGGCTGCTTGATAAAAATATGGGTCATTTTCACGAAACGGTGATTTGACTTGTTCCATAAGCATTACACGAGGAAGTGTAGCATTTATAAAAGCTCTGCACACGTTCCAGACTTTAATTTGATTATGACGCAGAAAGTTAATTAACTTAATTGTTTTAAATTAATTGAAAGGATTTGATAAGGATTCTGAAAAAAGAAATCGAATCTTTAATTTCTGTATAACAGTTATTAATATTTGCTTAAATTCAAATGAAACTTTATTACATTTCTGCATCATCCACATGTAATGGTTTGTAATTACTTTGATGACCATTTTCTACAATCCTGTAGTCTATACAGATAAAACAGCCTCCAAAATAAATACGTATTTTAAAATATTATAATTATCATATCACGGTAGGAATGTTTTGAATTTAATTAGCACTCTCAAATATAATACTTATTTTTTGTCATTAAGCCATGATCACTAGTGCTTATTTACCCTTTTATGTATTGTGGAGAATAAGGACTTGAACGTGCTTGTTTCCACTAGAGGGCGATTCTAGCATACGTATTGATAAAAAAAATATAAGGGTCTTACTTCTTCAAATTTTATTCCGTTTTTCGAGTTTAAAGAAATGAGGATGGTTAACATATGTCGTAGAATAAAAAAAAATACTTTTAGGCTTCTTTGTGTAAGAACTAAATTACAAACTCTAAACTTTCAGAATCATCGATACGGTGGAACTTAAAGTTTTCAATTCCAGTCAGCAATTAAAATTCACAAAACTTGAATTAAATCCCCTCACCTCTTTTGAACGTCTCTTCTGACATAAACACAGTTTAGAAAATCACTTCAATTGGTTAATCAAACGTGTTTTAGAGCTTGGAGTAGAGTAGAGAGAGGGAAAAAAGCAATATAGTTACTTTTACAAAACCAAAAGCGATACACTCAAATAACAATCACTCGAATCACAAGACTTTTCTCTGCGCACTTACAAAAGATTTAGAAAAAAATAAATAAACCGAGTTAGTACCTCCTTTATAAGCACTGGACTGTTAGAGAAGGAGTGAAAACTCCACTTGAAGTACATTAGGAGGAAAAGATAGAGCGAAGAGTGGGAAAAAATCCAAGAAAAGAAACCCAAAAAAATAGAAGCCTCAGCGGAATAATTGAGTTCTTTCTCACTTTTTTCTTCATCATCATCCCCTTCTTTATCATTCTGAAGAAGCGTAACCAATTTTCCACCACCTCAACAAGGCATCTTCAAATCTGCTCTTCGCATTCCCTTTGATGATGAGAGCATTTTAGCCCCTCTAGTGTGAAAAGAGCAACATAAATGTCTACTCCTTCTTTCTGTCTCTTTCCCCCCTAAAAACAAGCTCACTTAAAGAGCATGTCTTTTCTTTTCTGATTTTTTATTCTCTCCTCTCTATTTATTCCCCTTTTTTTTTCTTTCTCTTTTCTCCCTTCTTTATTTAAAGGAAGCATAATAAAAAAAGGGGGAAACAAGATGAATGATCTTTAAGGGTCTGTTCCTTCATCTATCTCCCCTTAATTCAGACAGAAGGCTCAGTTTTTGTGGGGCTCAGTCACAATGGGGGATGATCGGGCAGGCGCTTAGTGGGGGTTAAATCTTTTCAAACCTCCACTTCGGGACTCTTGCCCTGTTTTGTGCTTGAAGGATGTTTTTGGAGGCACCGTGGCATTGATCAAATAACTCTTTTATGGGTGAAAGATTTGCTGCAATCCTCTGCGGTGTTTTATGTGTTTTTTGACTGGGACTGTTGTGAAGAATTCATCTCTCCTTTGGAGATGCATACCTCGTTGAGTTAGGAGAAATGCAGAAGTACGTCTTTTTTAGAGTTTGGGATAGCGCCTTGTGGTTGACGGTTACTTTGGGATGTTGAATAGTGCTCGATTTATTTCGATGCAATCCATTCTTTAAACCCGAAGGGAAAGTGGTGTCTCATATTACTCATATAATTGTAACGGATTAGCAACCGGAGGGTTGGAAATTCGAAACTCAGTTCAACCAAAGACTGTCGTGTACGCAGTGTCTGGTGCACAGTAAATCTGTCGTGGCTTCAAATGTCTTCACGTTGGCGTGGTATGGAAGGTAGAAGAGTGGAATGCTAATTCATGTGTTGACCTAGTCATCTGACCGTGGTTCAAGATGACGAGGTGTTGTCCTAGGATCTTTCCCTTCGGTATTGATCTCGTATCGTCTCCAATAGCCTGCTGCGTGGTTCTAGTGTGACGTTAATTAGCTACTTGCCCACAAAGAAATGGGGGAAAGCCGTAGTGCATTTGGCGTGACTCGAGATGCATCGAATGGAGGAGCATTACACTACACAAATAGACAAGCGTGTTCCCTCTGACTTCCTCAGAGCCATCGTGGTTGCCTGTTTCGGGAACTTGACAGGACATGTACCACATTGGATTCTCGACCTGTTCATTGTGCGGACATCTGGCGAGCATCTTTTATATACCTCGGCTTTTAAAGACATTACTTCTCTCTGTGTTTACTAGTGTTTTATATTGGACGGCTCGACGCCTTATGCTTAAGAAAGTGACCTTAGCAGTAGGATGGAAATAATATAACATACCTAAATGTGTCAAAAGTGATTTTTAGTCAAGGTATCATTCCAATTGATATGATGAGTGCTGTAATTCAAAACTTTAATTAGGTTGAAATAACTATCAATCTCATGAGTTTTACTGTCTAGAGTGTTGCTTGAGAACGCAATTATTCTTCTATATCCAAGTTTCTGTTAATCTCAGGCAACTTACCGCAGTTTAATGAAACAAAGATATTTCTGTACGTGTTTTTGATGCCGTTATATAAATATAGAGATAATGTCTTAATTAATACGTTATAATTAAAGCAATCGACGAATTGAAAGTTCATGTTCAGTCTTGAAGAACAAGAATGAACTCTCTCTCTCATCTACTAGAAAAGTGTGATAGATACACGCCATAAAATCTCTTAATTGAAATATTTAATGCATTAAAAATTGACTGGAGACTCAACAGTGAATAAAAATTACAAATCTAGTACTATCTATTAAAATACATTATTTTAGAATCGTTACTTACCTACGATGTAATTTAATGTATTAATTCGTTAAGTTCACCCAGGTAACTTACTCAGCTAAAATAGGTGGCATGATCGTTTTAATAAATCCTCATGTAGTGAACTTTAAATTACCAATTAATATAGCTAATAAGAAATATATAAGTAATCACAGATACAGATATCAAGAATAGCTAATAAAAATTCTAATTGTAAACCTTTCCACTTCTACAAGACTAGTTGACACAAATCTGCAATTCCTGGTCTAATTGTTCTTTTGGAAAATATCTAATTTGCCCTATTTTTCCAAAAAATAACCGTGGAGTGACAGATGAACCAACCTTTTGTTACATCATAACGTTTTGTCTACTTCTTCATACTCGCTCGAGTTAATCCTTCAAGAGATACCAACGAGACATTTTGTGCATCAAGATCCTACGAATTTCGCTCATCGAGACAAGTAGGAAAACGAACTGCCCCTTAACCAGAACTGGTGACGATTTCCAAACAGGTTGGTGCATCAGAAGCTGGCCACTACAGGGCAGTTTTCGACACGAAACTAAACCACCAGGAGAGTTAACACTCTAAGGTTAATCATTCTATTTTAGATCATGAAATCGACCTTTGCTACACAAGTTGTGAGAAAATGCCGATTTCGTGATCTAAAATAAGCATTCGGGAACCATTCGCATACCTCAGGGGGCCCGCGACCCACATAATAGTGATCCCAACATTAAAAAACACGAATTTTTTTTTCACCATTGGTGACCCGAAATCGCAATAATTCATCTTAAAACCCCGAGCTTTTTGTGATGTCGTTTCAAGAGAGGACCCAGCTTGATTTCCTGCGTACCGCACAGGGTGAGCGGGTAGCTTCTGTTATTATAATGCGTCCGCCGGAGCCGCTTTCAAGCCCACACATGCACCCCTCGCCGAACGCACCCAAGAAGAAACGAACCCACCCAAGCTTGGGAATCAATCAGTCAGATCCAGTGGCGCGCTCGCTCTCGCAGTGGCGTCTTTTGAAGCGATCTTCCTCCTTCCCTTTTAACACCGGGCGGACCCCCCTTCGCATTCTGTTGCGTCGTCGTCGGCCGTCTCCATCCCGAAAAAGGCAGCCGCAAAAAGTTTGTTTGAATAAAAACCCTTTCTGCTCTTCAAAGCATGAAATCCCGTGCATTGGACTCGGTGGCTCCACGCCTGAGAGTTTTTTCCCCTGCGCTGCTCCTCTTCCGAAGACTCCCTCACGATTCATTTCCTACCATCGTCATATGAAGATGGATTTAAATTTGACCTCTTCTGAAGTCTACGTTTTTTCCTCGTCTTCGAGTTCTAGAAGAACTCTATTAGAAGACGGAGCTCTGTTCTTTGATCTGTTGAGCATTGGAACATTTTCCCATGTTTTCTTTCTTTGTATCAATAAAAAGAACGAAGAGAATAACTTAAAGAATAAAGGACTCTTTCTGTGTAGTCGGTTGTGCACACTCTTTGGGTCGTGATCAGATATGTAAACGAAAGGTTTAATAATGGTTTTGATATTGTAGGAATGAAAATGTTGTTATTACGAAATAGATTTTAGTTTTGAAAAAAAATTATCGGTGCGATGAACAACCACAGTACGGTTAAAGACGTAGAAGTTTCTTGAACTCGAGACATACAAAAAGATTGCATATCTTTATATGAACATGATCTTTGAAAAAGTTGCCCATGAAGATGTATAGGAAATGAAGTTTTTACTGTTTACATACTGCAACTTCTGGAGTATTTCAATTGCATTGAGTATTGAGTTATAGATTTCTAAGATGGCGTATAAGTTTTTGAAAGTATAGGAAGCTAAAAATTCAACCTTTTTGAAAAGTTATGTAGAATTTTTGAGTTTCATAGGTTGAAAGAAAGACTATCAGCAGGTTTCTGTATTCCCTATTCTGAAAAATGTTAATGATAATATAAGCAAATATTGAACTGCTAAAATGTATTTTTAAACCTGAAGATTGTTTCCAAATGAATTAAATTCCATAATTATTTTCAAATTTTAATTAATTAATTAAAATTTGAGCACTTTGAAAATTTCGTATCAGCATTATTGCTGTATATTCATATGAGTATACTTCTCTCAAAGTTCGTACTACGATATACTTTGCACTTGTAAGAGTAATAAATGGGGCAATGTGTACAAATTAATACAGTTTACGAAATAAACACGATATGCTTGTTTATAAATTTTTGAATTATGAAAAAATCAATCTCAATATGCTTCATCTCAAAACAGTAAACAACAGCTGTAGGAAATGAAAACCGTCGTTTGAATTAGATGGAGTCAAATGCTTCGAAAATCAATCTCTTCCTAGAACTCCGTACGGTATATAAAAGGTCTTCATAGCAGTCCCATAAATTAACTAATTCTTAGATTTTATTAAATTATTTTAACTCGTATTTATACTTTTTATTGCTTTAAATTTTTCATCTCAAGCAAAAAAATGTAACTTTATAAGTTTTATAACCACAAACTCCACCAATCCTTCCGTTTATTCTGTTGTTATTTTACAAAAAGTAATAAATTGTGAAAGAAAATCAATGCAGCTATTCAAAATAAATCGCTATCTTGTGGACAAAATTGGATTGCCATTTTAATACTTTCAGTCATTTTAAAGAGCTTGCAAAAGTGAGGCTTTAAGCGTCGAAAACTTCTTTTCAGGATATAAAAAGTAGAAAATAAAAATGGGCTGTTAAATCATAAATACAAAAGAAAAATAGCGATAAAACTTCAAACTAATTTGAAATAAAAAGGGACCGCTCTTATCCGACACCGAAAATGACACTTCGGACAGCTCATTTAAGCCCTTTTCGTCATCCACTATAAATACTGGTTAAGTGCAATTCAACTTCAGAGTAATGTTTGGATAAAAAAATAAGCAAGCAAACTCATTACAAAGAAACCGAAAAAAAAAACATTTTTTTCACAGCGAAAAAAGAACAAATAGTCACACCCTTTTATGTGTGTGTCCCGCAATTCGAGAACAGTAAAAACGAGTTTCCACTGCTGATTTAAAACACGGTGACAAACTGCAGTAATTACGACCCAAAACGTCCGAACACCCAAAACGGAGATAAAAACGGGGGGTTAAACTAGACGAAAACCGAGAGCAAAAGCAAGATTGACCGAAAAAGGGGGAAACACCATCGAAAGATTGCCGCGCTCCCAGTGAAAACAGAAAATGGATCATCCATTGTTCTGTCCTGCGTTTCGTTCCACAACAGAATTGAAAAGACAAGCTGGGGAGGGAGAGGAGGGGAGATATTTGGCGGAAAAAAACACCCCCGCTATGCCTGCTTCCCCTTATCGGCCTTTTCATGGCGTTGCCACCGCTATTAGTCAAATTCGACCACGGAATATCTCCGAACGGGCATTCATTACTGCGGGAAAGAGGTACGATTTGGGGCTGACAGCCACCCCAGAGGTCTGTTTATGCCGGCCGTTCGATAAGCCCCATTGAGTAGCCTTTGAAAAGCGGCTATTGGATGTAAGTGAAGGTTGAAGCCAAACGGCGTGCTGATGCACTTCGATTTCCAGGAAATCTGCATAGCTCTGCGCCAGACTAATAGATCTCCCCCTTCCTTACCAGCTTGGGTTGTCGTTTTAAGGTTGGCTCTTCGCAATCGAACCAGGATGCGTTCGTTTTCTGGGTCACTGACTGAGTTGTGTCTGATACATTCGGTTTTAAAGTCAATTAATGATGGTTGGTTTTGGCGCATGGGCCATATTTGGCCAAGTTGCTCCAAACAACGTCGATCAAATGTACATACACACAAGGAAGGTTTTTCTGATCGAGAACACAAAAACACACCCAGAATCGAAACTGTGCCGCCAACAACTTGCGGATTGCTAGCGCAGCGGGTGAACCCACTGAGACACGATGACCTCTAATCAATGATGGGATTATATTATTGAGTTCTTTCGATATGAAGGCTTAACTCTTCAAATGTTTTCGACGAGATATCACGTCCATCACGATTTTACCAATTTTGCTAATGACGGATTATCTCTTTAAGATATTACCGATGTTTCTATAATGAGATCAAGATCTGATTTGTTTTTTTTCTAATGATGAGATACCACGTCTATCAAAATCTGGTCCGTTTTGCTATTGACGGGAGATACCTCCTCGAGACAACCACTAGGAGGATTAAGTACCTTTGTGATTATGCACCGAAAGTTTCGTTTACATAATTTAGAATTCTAGTGATGGAACAAAGTTCAAAATGTTCTACGTAACCTTTCGCGTGTTAATGTCACTTCAAAAACGGAATATCGCTTCAAAATAATACTGATTTCTTTTTTAACCCACTGAAATTTAATGGAATAATCATGAAATTTCACTCTCTTACAAAGATTTTTGAAATTGTAGGACACATCTTTGTCTAAATGCTCATAGTAATTTTTTTGCAGCAATGAAATACTGAAATTGATACAAACTCCCCTTCGGATGAAGAATCATCAATAACCGGTCTCTTGGCCATACTTTATCCTAAAATTATTTCAACTAATCGATATGGTTATTCAGTTATTATGTATATTGCGGTATAAAAACACTACTCTACTCGGAAATTTCGTAACCCTTAGAGGGTTAAATTCAGTTGTGCAATGTCTTCATCACTACATCTTTTACCCATCAAAATGGTAAGTTTTGATCCCATTGTAACATCCACTTTAACTCTGAGATTTGCGAAATTCTCGAGTAGTGTAGCATTGATTTTACTCAGCAATCCACATAACTACTGAGCAATCACATTGATTGGTTGAAAAATCCTAGGAAAGATTCAATTGGTCAAGAAGGTCAAAACTACTTAGAAGTCATGCAGGGAAGACAGCAGTTTCCAGAACGGATACATGCGGGTGAACCCCTCAGAGGGTTAAGAAATTACAAATTAACGTCTCCCAAAGCTCAACTTAGTTACCCCACATCGTCAATAAATTTTCCCAACCCCAACTGATGGATTGCATGTTCCCTAATTCCACCGCTTCCCAGCACAATATACTAACGCAAAGGAGAAGAAATCAACCATGCACCCTCACCATAAATCCACGCAGAACCCAAAGTGGGCGAAGTATCCTGTATCAATCCCAACCTACCGCAATCAAAACCATTGAACGGGGAAATAAAAACCCCAAAACCTACCCCTTTTTTCAGCAGGAACCCCATCCTTTCATTCTCTTAGAAGCGCTGGATAACGCCCTAACAATGGCTTCCCTCTACAACACGATAACGCGTGTCATCCCCCTGCTTAAGACGAATAATAATGGTGTCAATGAAGGAGTGCAAAGCCCCGGTGAAAGGGTGGAACAATAAAAATAGAGTGAAAGGGCGGCTGTCATCTAAGAACTTGCGCCCCACACAATGCCCCAGTATTATTCAATCCCATCCAGGGGCTCCCCCTTATCAACTGCCCTTTGACAGAGAATTATGACTTCTCCTTTGTGCTGCAGCCCTGGAGTTGCCGATTTTTATTGACTTGTTCGCTTCTCCCTTTCTGCCGTCTCCTTGGGACTGACTCGAACTTTAATGTCGTCTGCCTGCGTACGAATGTGGAAATTAGGGTGATTGCCCGTTTGGAGGGGGTGGACCTTCTCCCCTTTTTTTATGAGTTGTTCGATTAAGTACTGAAATAAGGTCGTTGTGTTTTTGTTTTCGTAGATTGGGTGTTTACGTTCGCGATTTAAATGCTAATATGAATATGTGGAAGATCGTTACAAGGTTGGTTGTTGAATCATTCTGGCTTACGACCTTATGTAAGGGAGGACTCAATGTAGTGTCTTCAGTCCTGATATCTTGAGATATCCGTTAGTTGTATAGACCTTTAACCTCTTCTACAGTGCTATTATTGATAGACGTAGATCATCAAGCTACCTTTAGAGCCTTATAGTCGCAAGAGAAAAATCATAAATATTAGAATGGCAGATATTAGTAATCATAAATATTAGGTTCAAATTACATTCGACCTTAATGTACTAGCAAATCAATATCGAATTGAATATTTCTGTACCTTGGTAGAAAAAGAGCCTATGTCAATTTTGCAAGTTTTTGATAGCCATCTAATTTAGTAATTTTTATTATTTTTAATAATGCATGCAAAAAAATACTGTCCAATGTAGGTAGGTAATTGAATTTGTGTGACGCACTGGAGCAGCACAGCAGGCTATTGTAACGGTCCGGATCAATCCCGAAAGGAGAGTGATCCGAGGGCAACATCTCGTAATTTTGAACCACGGTCAGATGACGAGTTCTACACCTGAACTGGCACCCCACTCTCCAAATTTCCATACCATGCTAACGTGAGGTCATTTGAGGCTACGACAGTGCACCAGCCCCCACCCCAACCCCACGTACACGACGGTCTAGGTTGGATCAAATTTTGGTTTCGCAACCCTCCGGTTGCTAATCAACGACTCTACCAACTGATCTACTGATACCACTTTTTCCAATGTTATTGACCAAATAAACATCGCCACTTTTGTCTATTATAACTTTCATTACATTGAAGTGATTTGAATAGAACCCAGTGATACAATGATAATTATCATTATTCATTAAACTCCAAGTGGTTTCGACGATATATCTCTTCCATCAAGATACGACCAATTTTGCTAATGACGAGATATATCGTCCAGTCAATTTTTTTACGATGACGAGATCAAGATCTGCTAATGTTATTAATAATGACGAGATACCACGTCAAGAACAGGAGGGTTAAAAAATTACTCACATTTAAAGAACTCGTGAAAATGCCACAATGTCCCACATTATCTTTCAAAACCACTCTTAAATTGGTTTTGATTTATTTCGGGACGCGATTCCTGTCCCGGCCCTGCGATTAAACGAGCACGATACATTACAAAAAGCAAGAAACCCCATCTCAGTTGAAAAGCGAAGAGCCAAAATCTCCTACACCCACCGTTTTCCACGCGTGTCCCCGTCCTATCAACAGGTACTACACCTCATGCAAGATGCAAAAGCGAGCATAAATAATCCACGAAACGCAATTAGAGGCCTCCTCTTTCTCTGCGGCATCAAGGACTCATGAATAGCTGATGAGGCGCGGAGTATGACAGAGAGGTTGGAAATTCGTCTCGTTTTTGTCGGGAGCGTGGGGCATTTTCCAGGTGCTTTTCGACAGGGCTCTCGCTGTGGGGTGTTGCGGACCCTCTGCTGCGACCGTGGTTTTTTCCCCTCTCGTCCACTTTTGAAGGGAAGGTGATTGGGAAATAAGTTGGTTGGGGCTGTGAGGTTTAGGGTATATTTCATATACAGCTGTGTTGGTTTATAGAAGTAATTATGTGTTTCGCTTTGCCTGTGTTAGGAAACAGTAAGAGGGTATTGAATTTGAAATGTGGCGGGTGTATTGGAGGGTAGCATTTAATCGACTTGTCACAAGTAAAAGAATAGTAGTCTGAGCTGTCTTAGTATAACTTATAAGATGTAGCGAAACTCAGAAGACTGAGTGATGTTCATTTTTTGTATCTTTTTGTCACCAGCAAATGGCAATACATTAATTTAGATTGCCGATTTACGATTGGAATACACTGTGTTTATTAGTATCTTTTCCCAAGTCCGACCATGAACCTCTCGGCCTTCGGTAATTCAAGAGGCGAACTGACGGCTATTTGTGAAGGCACCCAATGGGTGAACCGCCACTACTCTTAACAAGGACAATCACTAACATCTATGCGCTTACAGACTGGGATTCAAACCAGCGACCTACTAGGTGGAAGACAAGTGCTTTGGCCACTATACCAGTTAGAGGCTTTAGTAATAATTTAAACTAGACCCCAAACTATCTAAAATGTTCTGTTAAATATTGCGTGATCTCTCCTTGAAGCAAAACAAAAATCTTGAAGCGTTGTGACCATATCTCATATAATCATTGCTGTCAATCTTTATCAAGATGCACTTTCAAAGCAGGATGTTACTTAACCCTCTGAGTATCACGAGATTTCCGAGTAGTATTACTTTTTACCCAAGTCATATTAAATGGC
This sequence comes from Meta bourneti, assembly GCA_933210815.1. Classification (NCBI taxonomy): domain Eukaryota; kingdom Metazoa; phylum Arthropoda; class Arachnida; order Araneae; family Tetragnathidae; genus Meta; species Meta bourneti. Next base: position 28,192,049 of record OW119930.1, read on the forward strand.
TAAATAACCACATCCATTGGCTGAAAGAATCATAGTAAAGATTCTGTTAGTCTAGAAGGTCAAAACTGTTTAGAAAGTTGTACAGGTAAGACTGCAGGTTTCCGAAGTCATATGCGTGGGAACACATCTGGTTGCTTGGTTGGAATTTTTGGAGCAAGGTCCAAAATTAGACCAGCGTCAACACTTCAAAGATTCAATAGACGTGTTGTGGGTTCTGAATATTAATCCAGATATATCCTTCCGCTATATCATTTTATACGATAGATCCATAGCAATAAAAATAGGTTTAGTCATTTGAAATTTCGGCATTCGGTTCAATTCAATGGAAGCGAAATGAAACATAAAAAGAAATACAAACTCTCTGAAATTATCACTACTTCTTAGCTAAATTGAATAACCAATTGAATTATATTTCATCAACATTGCAAGAGAAAATAAACGGCATTATCTTCACTCGGAGTTACCTCGTAGAGCTATACCCTGCTGTCCTTGATGGCCTTGTGTTTTTGTTCAATGACCTATTTAACTAAGTGCAACGACCACATGAAACTATTTACACCAAAACCGTACGAAGTTCCATGACAAATACCAACTATCGCCGGACGCATTAGACGACACAAATACGTAACAAACTCCGCAATCCATTCCGAAAGTGGGACTGTTGAGAGATACGTCGCTTCCTCCCTCATTCTACTGTTGCTTCGAAAACTCCTCCTCCACCCCAAGGCAGACAACAAAACAGGCAGTTGATAGCCCCTCCACTGCAATAAATCCCAAAGAATTCCCCTCGTGAGATTTCCAGCCGACATTTTAAACAAGAACGACTCCATCCTTCATTTTTTGCAGCTCGGGCCTCATTCATTTATTTTTAACTTTTTCCCGTTCGAAAATAAAAGGGACCGAGGGGTGTTGCGGGGGACGAAAGGAACTAAGATGGATGGAAGAGGGGGGCGGCCGACAGGTGGGGCGGAAGACTGACTTCTGGCGACATGCGACTGATGGATGACTTGCCGCCCGTGTATGACATGTAACATGCGAGCCTGACAGGATGCCGGGGCGCTCTCGGGGCGCTGGCGGCATGCATGGGGCGCTTACCCCCGGTCGAGACAGAAAAATTGCGAGATCGGGGTATTTGTCATCGTTTTTTGTTTCTGTCTTTTTTGTTATTTAATGTTTTGTTTTAAAAGCTTTAGAAATGAAAGATATACTGTCGTTCCGGAGGAAGAAGAGAAATGCTCTCGGATTTATATTTAACAAGCGATGATTTGTTTTAGTTTGAGTTCTGTCGGTCTTTTTTTTATTTAATGTCGTCGTTCTGTTCGTAGGTTCGGGAGCGACGCGTTCCTCCGAACTGGTTTTCGAGGATGTCGTAAATTACGGGGTAGTTCCAGCAACTAGGAGATTATTTTTAAAATCTGACATCAAAATGTACAGCAGTCGCTTAAGTTCGTCGCTCTATAATCGGTTTTTTGCTACAGGAAAACTAATTTGACCGGACTTAAAGTGGATTACGCACTACTACGAACATCCAAGCTATGACCGAGATTCAAACACAGACTTTTGAACAGTGAGCTAAAGGTAACCACTAGAACAACAGGCCACTCTCACCTTGGTATAATAATATCAAAGATTGGATTGTTACTGCTTATCATCGCTTGCCCCCTAATCGTCACGAGATTTCCGTGTAGAGTAGTATTGTTTTAATCCCATAACACACGCAATAACTAAACAACCACTAGATGCGTTGAAAGAATCCTAGGTAACATCTATTCATCAAGATGGTCAAAACTGGTTAGAAACCCAAGCAGAAAGGCTACTTCTGTGTAATTTTGCCATTCTACAGATTGTAGAATGGCAAAATGCGTATATGCGTGGGAACCCGTCAGAGGATGAAAGGTTACAAAAACGAACATCCTCCGGTTATCATCAAATTGCATCAGATGCAATGAAATTTGGTAAATTTTATTTCTAAGCGGTTGCTTTATGTATCAAAGAAAATCTTTCAGTTGATTACGATTGTATTTCAAATGAAGTAAATTAAACGTTGAACTCGATGTTTTTGCATTGAATTTACCCGAAAAACGCGTAGAGGTGTGATTTAGATTTCCTTATTCTACAAATTCGAAAGAGAAAAGTACTAGTTAGTGGGCTCCCTAACCCTGCTTCTTACCGGTCACCAACCCATAAAATTTCTAAGCGATCTTTACTAGTTCGCTCGATTGCAATGCATTTCTCAAATACATTTTGAAATAAAGCGTCGATTTAAAAAATACAAACTTATAAATGAAGAAAACCTATCAATTATACATTAGGAAGATGAATTAACATCGCAATGGAACAACACTACGGGATATCGGCGACGATCCGGAATCGATCCCAAAGGGAAAGACCCAGGACCACTCCTCGTAATTTTGAACCGCGGTCAGATGACGAGGTCAATATCTGAGCTCGGAACCCCACATCCACACCATGGCAACATGAGGACATTTGAGGCCACGTCAGGGCTAACGTGCGCTAACCGCCTCGTACACGACGGTATTCGGTTGGATCTAACTCGCACCCCTCCGGTTGCAAATCCGCGACTCTACCAACTATGCCACCGCGTCCCCCTTTGCCGGAGAATATGACTTTATTTGCTTATAGACTCGATATTGTTACGTTTTGCGGAATATGCGAAACAGTTTAACATAACCTACGGATAGCGATTGACGAACCGCTCGAAACGGAGAAAAAACACACAGGGAAAAAAAAAAGCGTCTACAACTCACGACGTGCTCGAAATGCTTCCGAAAAGTTCCCGGGAAATAAGTTTGCTAAGAATTCATTTCGTCAAACCCCCCTCACGTTCTCCTCCCTCGAACAAAGGAAATAACATGGCCGGGGGTCCCGCGCGATATTATTGTTGGGTGGGGGAGAGAGGCAGCCCGGGGTACTCTCCCCCCCGCACATACCCTTTTAACCCTCGCCGCTTATTTCCCCCTTTTATCCCAGAGTTTCGAAGTAATGAGCACGGGGGTGGGGAGGCAAAAAGAGAAACACCACTCTATGTTTGATCGCTCCCGGAGCCTTCAGAGAAAAGAGGGCTCGCAATAATAACGGCCGCCAAATCGCATGCAGAAATACTTCCCCGATATAAATTTCGTCCGCAAAGTTTGGAGAATTATTATGGATTATGGAAATTTTTTACCCCCCTCCCCGATCGAACGGAAAGGAAACGGAAAAGAGATTGTTTCATCTGCTTCTGTGTTCCTTTTTTTTTCTGTTTCCGTGCTCCTTGTGTCTTTGGACGATTGGGTTCGGTAAATAATGTTTTCCCTGCCCCGTCCCGGCGTCGTTTGCGGTGCTTGTCAACCCCCGGAAACTACCGACGGCGGAAAAACTCCTTTCAATTTATTACGGACTCCTTTTTCGGAGCAATTTGCCGGTTCCCTCCTGCCGGTTTGGGCGACCGAGAGAGCCGGTACCCATCTATCAAAGACCAGCGCTCGATGGAGATGAGAATTTACAAACAATCGCCGCGCTTTCCTGCTAATCGCTTCACATCAAGTGGGGAATAGTTCTTTGATTGCTTTTAAACGGATGGAGCGGTGTGCCTGGGAAACTTATTTCGTCGCGACAAGATTGAAGGGTCTGTTGGGGTTGAGCGATGCTTAAATGGGTGACGGTTCACTTGCAGAGTGCATGCGGAATGCACGTTTAAAGCGTTTGGATTCGATATATTTTTTTTCGCATTGCTCATCACCGATGCTCCGATCGTACTGGGATTTTGTCTATTTTAAATTGATGTCCCTTGGTCCTGAGAATGGTAACATTCTAGTACCATGGCAGTAAAACTTTTTTCGTAGCGTGGCAAAAAGTAATACATATTTTAAGTAACATTTAAATAATTTCTCGATTGATAAAGTTCTGAATCAATAGGAAAAGATTTCGGAACTTAAATCTCGCTGAACGTGAAGTAAAATCTTTTGATACCATCTTGAGTCTGTTTATGATTGTACTAGGGTTTTCTCTACTTTTTAAATTGATGTCGCTTGAAATGCTGGTTCTTAGGAAGATAACGAATGCGAAGATTTTTTAAGACTAATGTTAAGTACCACCTTTCGAGCAGCATGGCAAAAAATAATACACATTTTAAGTACCATGTAAATAATTCCTTGATTGATAAAATTCTAAATCAATAGGGACAGATTTCAGAACTTAAATCATGATGAACATGAAATAAAATCTTTTGATTCCATGTTAGCATATTTATGATTGTACTAGAATTTTGCCTATTTTAAATTTATATCCCTTGAAATGTTGATCCTTAGAAAGGTAAAATTCTAGAATTACGACATTAAAACTTTTTGCGTGGCATGGCAAAAAATAATACACATTTTAAGTAATGTTTAAATAATTCCTCCATTGATAAAGTCCTAAATCAATGGACAAAGATTCCATAACTTAAATCATGCTGAACGTGAAGCAATATCTATAGATTTCCACTTGAATAAGCATGTTGTTTTCCCAAGCTGGTCTAGTATTGATTCCAGAGCTATTCATTAAATTTTGTAAATGATAAATATCTTTAGTTGAAATTTAAGTGAATTCTGGTTTGATAGACTTTAATCAATAGGCAAAAGGTTACAGTACTTACTTCACATTGAACGCCAGTTAGAGTTTTTTAAGTTCCACTTTGATCTTGGATGTTATAGTTTTGCCCACACCGGTATATCTGTCTATTTATTCCACTTCAACCCTTAAAATCTGCAAAATAACGATTATCTTAAAAAATAAGTTTGTTCACTTTGGTTTACCTAAATGGATTCCGATGCAATTCCATAATTTTTTAGGCTGCACAAAACCATACATCAATGCAACGAAAATATTTGAATAACAGGTATCAAAGTTAGAAAATAATCATCTATTTACGTCATCCCATGCCAGATGAAGACAGGAAAATAATATTAGCGATATAAAGGCTTCTTTACAAAAAATGAATGGCCGATGATCTATTTTTGTATTGTTTAGTATGACCTCAAATTTTGGCAAGGATTTCAATAAGAATCTCTAAGAATGGAATTAAAAAACAAAAACTTAACAGACAAATTTTATATACTCTAGAACAGAAGGAATGTACTCTTAAACAGCTGACTCCCTTCGATTTATATAATTCACCGCTGAAAAACTATACATGTTTTGATGGCTGAATCTTAAAAGCATGAACAAATATAAAGTATTCCTTTTGTCAAATAACGTGAGTTATATAGTCGGTGATGGAATATAGCTAAACGTAATGATTGAATATGGATAAGCAAATGGTAGAATACGAATAAGTGTATAGATTTTATATGAATAATCGAATGATGGAATACGAATAAGCAAATGATAGAATATGAATAAGCGTAATGATTCAATATGAATAAGCGAATGATGGAATATGAATAAGTGTAACGAAGACGTAATGAATTTTTTGTTTTAATATGAATAAATGGTTGTAAGATTGAACTTTAAAATTTATTTCTAAGCCATTCCTCAAAACTTCAAATTGAAATAACTAGCTTATGTCTTAACCAGCTTATGTCTTAAAAGTGAATTACAGATGCTAGCTTTTAAAAGCGTTTCTGATACTCGCTATTCAATAAACCACTTCACCTTTCAAATCGCTCCCACGAAAAATACACCACCGCCGAGATTTAATTTAATTCCCTTCACTTCATTAAAACTTGAAAATTAAACTGCAGAAACAGAGAGTTCCGTCTCCGCTCCTAGAGAGAGAGCAAGGAAAAGAACAACTCCGCAACGGCGGAGTAAAAGTTTCGTGGCCAGAGAGAGAGAGAGGGAGGGAGAAAACTTTTCTCCGAAAATCATCATTTTTGAAACCCCTTTCCGTTAAAAAGAAATAAAGGATTTTAAATGGCGGCCCCGATTAGAAGTTTCCCTTTGACGCTCGCCGCAAAAGGAAACAAGCAGACGATATATATCGCGCGCGGGGGGAGCGTTCGAACCTGGAATGGCAGATTCGAGTGGCTTGAAGCATCGTTCGAAAACCACTCGAGGGTTACCTTTAGTTTTGCCAAAGAGGAGGGCCTTTTCAATTTGAATGAGCTCTTTTAAAATGCGAGGACCTTTTCCTACAATGGGCCCTTTGAAAACTATTTCAATCCCTGGTACTTTAACGTAAAAGTTCTCCCTACGACAGGGGGAAACTCGTCCCCCCGCGTTTTAACTGTTGATGGCCAATTGGCACGGTGACACTCTTTTAGCACAGCATCAAAAGACACTGAAGTAGCTTCCAATCTGTTCCCCGGCTGTACTTCACGGCCAATTGAATGAGGGCCGCCAATAGTTTGCCAGCGTCTCAAAAATCTCCCACGTTTACAAAGTTTACGAGGATGAATCGCTTGCGCTGAAAGAATGTTTGTCGCGGTTATGTTCTGCGAAGTATTTCATCAAGTAAAAATGCTCGTAATTTGTTTCGGGAGATCGCATTGATGTGAACGCCTGTCTCTGTATGTCAGGAATGTTTTTGAAAGTTCCGCTTGTGATAGGAAGAGTTTGGCGAAATTCAAAATACACTTGAAGTTGACCTTAGGATTTGAGAAAATATTAGATTTGCGCTTCATGATGACGGTTTTGAATCTTTTTGGTTTCAAACGCTTGGTTTCAAATTGAAAGCCTTAGAAACAATTGTGACAAAGGGTGGTTCGTTCTTGAAAATGAACTTTAAATCGTAATTTCAATATAAAACGTTCTTTGCCGAATTTGGATTCGAATTAAAAGTAATATTTTATACTTTGATGTGATTGTGATCTTTAAATTTACCGCTAAATAAGTTCAAAAGAGAAAGCCTTATCATAAGTATAAATTCCATGAGTGATTTTCAGTAGATTAAAAGAATGCTTCCATAGATTTATGACATTAAAATGTTTAAATGTTATTGAAGTAAATGTACAATAAGTATTAAAAAATGTGATGTGATATAGAAGACTTGGAATAACTTTACAAATATCTCTAACTATGAACAGTTAGCGTTTAGTCGATGGCTTTTGAAACAGGAATAAGGATTTACAGATAATCTGTAGGATACAATTGAAACACTATTTAACAATTTCTACACCACGGAAGAAAATTCGTATTCTATTTATTTGAAGCTGATTATTTCTGAGACGAACATTTCTTCTTAACTTAATTCTGGTTGATTATTTCTGCAACTAAACCAAATGGTTAACGTGTATTTGCAACTGAGCTGTAGCTGACGGATTTCTACGTAATAAAAAATTTATTTATAACGTGTAATTTATTTGCATTGTTATGTTTGAAGTGCAACTCACGTTAAAATTACTACACATACTGCTATACTGCGTTGCATCATGCAGTTAAGTTTTAAAACACATTGTAATGATGACGAAAGGATTTGAAGTATCGAGATAGTTGACAACATTTGAAAATATTAATTTCATACACTCTTGAGATACTCACAAATAATTAGCACATCGTATGGAATTGAAGTTATTAACATTCTCTAAGGCTCATACTAGTATATTCTATTTTAAAAATGAAGACTTAGCAGTTGAAATTTTTTTTAAAATAGAAGAAAAATTTTGATTGTTATCAATGTCCTTTCTTTTCCTTTAAAATTAATTTATAATGAGTATTATACTATTTTATAAAGTATACAAAAGTGAAAATATAAGCAATATATCAAAACCCTTTTTGAAATTGTGATGTTAGATAAGATGTATAATACTATGATAATTTACATTTATTTCTCTCAAGTAAAGTGTCGATATATTTAATCACGAAGTCATATAATTTTAATACGAAACTGGGAGAGAGGTTACACAAAAATTGCTCCTATTTTAAAATTTCGTGCTCAAAACATATATTCAGCGATAAAAATAACATAATTGGATAAAAATAATAATTCGGATTATTCAACAAACACGTGTTACTCTTCAGAGTATACAAGTACCACGTCCTACAAACATAAAAAATAATACTAATCTAAAGAATAGAATCATACAAAACACAGAAACTAACGATGAAAACATATAAACGATTCCCATTGTAAAATTCTCAAAAGCACGTCATTAATTTATTGCTTATTTATATGCAAAAATAGTTTCCTTGAATTATGCATTAGTTTATTTCATCATATCTCTTTATATCATAGTCGTTTTACATTTTGGAGTAGAGCATCAAATATTCATACAAATTATATTTCATATGAAAAACTGCACATCATTTTATGCCATCATTCTTTTGAATTTTTACGTTAAATCATATTACAATGTCTTATTTATTATTTACAGATTTTATTTCTAAGAACTAGGTTGGGTGAATAGGCTTTTCAGTAACGTACAATTTTTGTAATTCGAAATTCAATGCTATAAAAGAATGTTTCCATGAGAACTTTCAGCTGAAATAAATATTATTTTTTAATGTATTATATTATCAATATTAACTTCTGTTTTCGATTTTTCGTAGAAATTTTGAGCTATGCGTTTTTATATGACCGAATCTACACACATGATTAACCTAAATAAGTATAAAATAATTCTAAAGATTTTCTATTTGCTTTTGTTAAGGTTTGAAATTTTCACAATCATCCTGTTGAAAATACTATACCCCTTCATTTTATTATACCTGTTTTTTAATTTAGTGTGTTTTACTTGCAAGACGACGATTTGATAATTTTTTCAGGAGTGAAAACATTCGAAACATTTTAAAATACAAGTCGTTTGTATTTATACATATTTCGCGGGTATAAAAGCTTGTATTAACTTTATATTTATATAAACTATTAAATATGTAAACAATTTATATGGTTGACATATAAACTGTTTTATTTGTATATTTTCAGGAAAGAATAAGTTTGCAAAGTTCGATTACACAAACATTTGTACGAGAAACAAATTCATTTGCAGAAATAAATCAAGTTAATCTTTTTTTACATATCAAGCGATTGTCTTGGGGAAACGAATCAAAGCTATAAAGCAGAAGTGCGATGATCAACTTTCATTAATAATAATAATACAGTTAAAGTGATAATCATGGCGGTTAAAACGCACGTATCCCATAATTATTCCGCTTTCGCAGAGCAGGAAAAAAGTTAATGTATAATTGCGAATTCGACAGAACGATCGTATTAATAATATCCTTCAAGAGTTAATTACTAATGACTTCGTGAATATTCAAAGCGCTGTGGAAAGAAGAAAAAAATTCTTCCCTGCGAGAAAAATGGCGCAGGGAGAAGAATAAAAAAACAATTCCAAGTGCAAAGGAAAAAAACCCGAAGCGGGCTAATTTCTAGCACGAGATTGAACCCCGTGAAATAAAGAAGTAATTTCATACCGAACAGAATGCGGAGAAAAGAGAGTTGATGGTGGAATAAAAAAAAGCAAAACAAAATGGCGATACGCACGACGACTAAAAAATTAAGAAGGACACCGAACGAAAAAAATTAAAAAGAATAAAAGAGGGAAGTTCTGCTGCCTCTAACCCGTAGTTAATGTAAAAAATGAATAATTTTTGCTACTCACATAAAGGTTTTTCATACATTTTAAACTTCCAAGTCCGGTACTTAGGCCGTAATCAAGGGACATCCGTCATTAATCATAGAAACGCAAGAAAAACCTTTATTGGAACAAATGATGCCTGATCAGAAAAGAAATTTTTTCTCTCGCTCTTCTCTTTGTTAGGTTCGTTTCATGGACAAAGAAACCGGGGGGAGAGAAGTCCTGGAATAGGGATAGGGTGCCTGAAAGGACACCGACCAATCACCGAATTTTATAATCGTGATAACGGATATTTTTTATTCGGTCGAATCGAGAGGGTAGTTGAATGCGTGCGAGTTGAATGCGTGCTGAATAAATACAGAGTATGGATTTGTTTCGTTTTTGCTTCGATTCGTCAATTTATAAATAAAATTTCAAATCAGATATTGATTCGATTGATAATTAGATTTAAGATTCACTGGTCGATATTAAATTTTATGACTTATTAGTAATATTAGTTTTGCATAAATTAAAAGGAAACTGGAATGGTTTCCGGGGCAAGATTTTGACGGTCGTCTAATTATGTCTTTAGATTTAGACATGATCTTATAAAATTTTAACTTTCAGTTTCGCTTAAATATAAGAGACTTTTTCTATCAATCTAAATGTATGTGGCGGTTGTGTTTCTGAGACGGAAAGTGTTTCCTGTACGTATACCGAATGTGAAGGAATTTGACTTGTTTTTCGCATACGATTTCAGTACTTCGCCAATAAAAATTCCAAAGAATGAATTCCGAATTGGCGTATGATAGTTAATTGATCAACACTAGTTAGATTAAAAGCCAAACGTCCTCAAAACAGCGATAAATTACATTGTAAGGTAACCCCCATGTTTCATGCGAGAATATTTTGGAATCGGGCGTAAAATAAATCTTGGCATTCTGTCTGTTTTTTACACTCAAAATCCCTCTAATTTTGTATTAAAAAATTGTAAAATGAAGATACAATTAAAATAAGCTTCATGTGTAGAAAAATGTTTAATCATAATTTATCATAATTTTTTTCTATTTTACAATTTATAATGTATAATTTAGCATTCTAATTTTCTTTCAATTTACACACACTACATTGTATTAAGTTAGAAATTAAAAACCGTAAAATTAATTAATGTAATTATTATTAAATTTTTTATGAATTATTATCGGTTTAATCTTTTTACCGTATTCCAACTTGAAGTAATTAGGCCTCTATTTTCGAACTTATATAGAAGACAAATCGTTTGTCTTTATTTCATCTTCTTAGTGCTGTAAAGGCATTTTTCCTATTTATAGTAAATACCTTCTTAATAATGTTCCACATTCATTATGAAATTCAAATTTTCTTTAATTAGCTTATCTAATAATGGTTATTCATCTCAATTTTGTTATGCATCTTCAAACGAATAGAAAATATCTGGAAGCAAATTATTAACTGAAAATGTCCGAATTAACGAAAACAAAATGAATTTATCATATTTGTGTTACATCTAATCGATCGCTCTCTTGTTTTATACTTTTTTAATTCGCATTCATTTTTAAAAGTCGATATATTCAGAAATTCAAAAATTAATAAATGCGAATTCTAATCTACAAAAATAAATTTTCAAATCGATTAAATGTATCAGATATAAAAATTTAGACTTTTGTAATGAATGAGAATTCGATTTAATCTAAAAATGAGAATTGAGAATTCAAATTAAAATTTGTTTTGATTGCCAGAAGCATTTTTAGACACGGTTTTGTAATTGGAATGAAACAAATTAAACTAACTGTGGGTCAGTTATACAATCGAGAGTTCTTATATTGTTTTCACTGCGTAGAGAATGTGTAATATATAATTTTTAAGCAATTAACACGCCATCGTAGAATGCTTTTTCAGGTTTGATTCACCGTACACACTGTAGATATGAGGTAAAACAGTTTTTACAGATGTATTTTCTGAATTTTACATTGTTCCTCACGGTTTGTTTTACTGTGAGAAAGGTACAATAACGGTAAAACAACTTTTACAGAGATTACACACATTTAACTTTGGAAGTGCTAGATGTTTGTTTTGCTACTATAAAGATATAATCGTGGTTAAACAACTTTTACAGATATGCACTAATTTAAATCACGATGTGCTGTAGGTTTGTTTTATTACCATTGCGGTATAATAATGATGGAATAACTCCTCACAAAGGCAAATAAACAATTTTTACTGATAATTTCATCTGTCACTTAATCCCTGAATTTTTTTCTATTGTAAAATACGATGATGGTGAAAGAATGGAACAAAATTAATAATTTAATTCAGATCGTCTCATGTTCATTACGTCACCTATTTCAATTAATCTCATCTCTGGCCCTTCTGCCACAATGTGAAATTTCGTGCTGGACACTATAGATATAGGCAAGTTTGGTGGATTGAAGTTTTTCATCGATCAAACCCTTAAATTTATGGTAGACAAATCGAACATGATCTACCATATTTAGAAATATTCTTTCTTTTTACGGTTTTACATAATTTTTAATAAAAACGTGTAATCTATTATACATAATTTATACCTTTTTCTCTAAGATAGTTTTACCAAGCCTCACTACATTGCTTTCCTCCTTCGCGTTTTTTCTTTTTCACTTGATGAAGCGATAGATCTGTTTGTCAAAACCCCAGATGAAGTCCAAATACTGTGATGAAAAATATTTTCGAGACATGCTCCTTTCAAAAATTGTGTAAATAAACGATGTTCTAAAGATACATTGAATTTTACCAACGTCTAACTATTTGGTGCTCTGGATTTAAAGGTTTGCTTCCACCTCACTTGCTCCGTTTGATTTTAAAGTCCATAAAATCGTTTCAAAACTTCCACTTGAAGGAGACGTTACAGGAGTGAACAATGAACTGTTTACAATTTCTTGCACATCGTAAACATCAATGCTAAATACTCTTATATTTCTATGAACTATAATTCCTTGTTTTTTGCCCTCGCGGGTGCATCTTACTGCCTCAGTAAACATGGGATCGTGACCCCATGATGCCCAAGCGATCTCTCTCTTTCTTCTCTCCATCCTTTTCACAATTACTTAACATTGTTTGTCTTGCGTTTGGCACATATTGGCGAAATATAGCCCAAATATCGAACAGCTATCTTTCTCAATCTTCTCTGCATCCTTTCTTTACACAATTAATGACATTTCCTGTCTTGTGTTTGGTGCAGCTTGGCGAAACATGACTCTTGCGCCATAAAACCCTAAATCAACCAACTAACCTTGCTATCTGCACGTGATACGTGGAAAGATTTTATTCAACCTGGAATAGCATCAGACAGTTTCTCATCACACCTATTAAATTTCGCCAAGACGACGAAGAAATTTCGCGTTTTAAGGAGTTACACACCTAACCCGGTTGTTCAAGTGCAAATGCCAGAAGGCCATTCACAACTTAAAAGTCCAAGCACCTCCAACGAGTGTGCATCGTATTTACGCTCTTGCAACTCTTCGGCAAACGGCGAGCGAGCAACGCAAAAAAGGCTTGTTTCGCTTAAAAAGAAAGCAGCATCGGGCCAAAACAACATTAATTATTCAAACGAAGGACGTCAGGGGGAAGTAGAGAGACACAAAAGGTGTCGTAAAGCAAAAGAGTAAAGTTTATTAACACTAAGCGTTCTTTTGGAAGGGGGTGGGAGCGAATGAATTTTTATGGCGCGGCCAATAATTGCCCGGAATCTCTTAATAGGGCTGCCCGGAGGAGCCAGCCTGTTAATTAATTTCCCTCGTTAAGCTTCTCCTTGCGCGATCAATCCACGCCTTCGCCTTTATACCCTTGGAAAGGTAAGCACGGAACTTGATTTCCTACCCCCGAACTTTTAGTATTGTTTTTTATCCCCTTTGGTTCCTCCCCCGTGTGTTTGGGTTGTTGGGGAGGGAAAATTATTCCCATTGTCTTTCTGAATGAATCGAGGATGGCTGAGAAGTGGGAGTGAAAGAAAAGGAGATGTTTTCAGGGATGGATTGTTCGTCTTTTTGTAGGGGGTCTCGCGTGATTAAGGAAGCTGAATTACAATGGGTGGACTGAATTGTCCCAATAACAGGTTCGAGGAGGTAGGTGAGGTCTGATCAAGGTGTGAGGTATGTCTGGCGATGTATTTTTTCATCATAATGAAAAGAGTTTACTCTCTCTCCGCATTACCTTTCGTTAATTAATTGTGTAACAAATATCCTCACAAATTTTCTCCCTTCCTCGAAGTTGTATCCCATGTATCCTCTTTTCAAAGTCAACAGGAATAAGATTAAAGTGCATTGTAATTTGTGGTTTAGCAATGAAACTTTCTGCTGTTTAAACCTCCTAGGGGTTTCGAAGATATATCTCGTCCATCAAGATCTGAACAATTTTGCTAATAACAAGATATCTCGTCATCAAGATATTGGCGAAATTTTTTATGATTAGGAGATCAAGATCTGGTCAGTTTTCCTCTAATGACGAGATATCTCGTCCTTCAAGATCCGGTCAATTTTGCTAATGACGAGATACCTTGTCAAGACAACCAGGAAGAGGTTTAGTGCTATTTTTAGTCAGTGAGGACAAAATACAGATTTATAGTGGGTAAGTTAAAGATATCATCTTGCAACCTATCCTTCTCGTATACTTTATATTGTCAACTTACACGTGAAACACACGAAGTCAAGGAACAGTTCTGAGAAAACAATGGAGAAGCATTCACCGTACTAAACTCAATAAATGTGTTTCTCAAGAAAAAATCTAACCTTCATGCCGATAAAAAATGACCTAATGGACTTCACCAGTCTAAAGATACCACATTCTGGTCTAGAAAAGAATAAAAAAATTCGTGTCGTGAAAATTTTGACGTAGTGTGTTTCACTTTTAAGCTGACGTTTTTTTCCTTCCAAGTACATATCTGAGTTAGTTTACGAATATTCCAGAGATGAATTCTTTCCATCAAATATAACTCTTAATTTAATTATCTTGTAAAATAGAACTCTACGAAATATAAACCTACCTAACGATCTTGTATTCAATTTGGAATGGAATCCCAAACACATCCATAAATTAATATCATTACAAAACGATTTCTCTGAAAAGAATGAAATATTTAAGTATTGATTTTACATACACCAACTATATGGAAGAATTAAATTAATATATAACCATTGAAAATATGAAAATAATGCATTCAATACAGTTTTAGATATATTTTTTAAGGAACTACATAACACTTAATACTATTATCACACGCGCTAGATAAATATAAACTGTGCACCTGTACATGTTTTTTTTTCTTATTTCCTTTTATATTTCGCTTTCGTCATTATGATGATTATAGCAAATTGCTGTTTATATTTATTTTGCTGATAGTAAGATTTTATTGTAGCTTAATATGTAATGCAATGTATTAAACTACAAAAACTTTATATATACATAATAAATGAGCTTTTAATCGTGCATTTTCTTTATTTCGGATCAGTGTAAGCGTTTGTTTTTATAAAGGCGGTTTTGAGTGTGGCGATTTTATTTGAGCGTATAGTTTGCCTACTTTTGCGCACGTCATTTTCTTTGATCTCAGTTTAATTGATCTGGTAGTGAACGCCATCTGTTGGCAGGGGAAGACAGAAAAGGTTATTTCTAAGTATCGGACCCTTTAAGGGAAAATCACCCTTCACTTAGTAGACACCTGTCACCACTCACCCCATTCTATCCTTCTTCCCTTGACTGACCAGGACTAATAACGGATCCAACACTCGAAGAAGCATTTCCAGCTTCTCTCCATGGTGCAGTTTAAGAAATATTTCTTATTTACATAAAAATGTTTAATCAATTTTGCCTCCCATTTTCGTAATCTCACATCCATACTTTTAGTGAAAGATAATCTTATTTTATGAAATAGGAAAATCATTACTTTGGCAATAGACTGTTATTAACAACTTCAAAAGAATTCACCAAAAGCTACATTTTTCATGCATTCATATACCTTACTTTAACTTTCTTAAGGATTCACACCTATATATCTGTTCTAAGACCAACAGCCTTTCCAGCATAAATTCTAACCAGTTTTGACTTCCTTAAGCAATAGACGAAACTTTTAGGATTCTGTCAACCAATCGTTGTGGTTATTTAGTCATTATATGTGTTGTGAAGTAAAAGCAATACTTCACACGTCTGAAATACAACTAACGGGGTTAAATTTCGTAATTTAATATTAATATGCATGGATTGATCCAAAGCCTTCAATCATAAAATTTTTTAAAACTTCGACAACTAAATCTATTCCCTTTACATTTGTACAACTCCGAAACCCTTTTCATTATGTAGTTTTATAAATTGTATTATTTTTTACCCTTTGAACGACTCATGATTTCCGAGTAGTGTAGTATTTCTTTTACCCCACAACACACACCTATTGGTTGCAAGAATCACAAGAAATATTTTATTGGTCAAGAAGGTTAAAGCTGGTTTGAAGTCATGCAGGGAAGACTACAGTACGGATACAGTATGCAGGGAAACAGGGTACGGATACAGTATGCAGGGATCATGCAGGGAAGACTACAGTACGGAAGATACAGTACGCACATGGATCCCTCTAGTGGTTTAATTAATATAGAGTATAAATTTTTAAAACTTTTGTGTTTTATATATTTTTAAAATATAGACGTATATCCAGAACAAATAATGTTTTATATTGCTTTGACTGTTAAGTTTTAAATAGTTCTTTTACAAAAAGGATAAATATTCAACTGAATGCGCTTTTATTATGAATATTCAGCAACAAATATTAATAATGTAAATTGAAGTTGTATATTTTTGTTTGCTTTGATTCGATTATATCGCATGAAGAAAATATTTGGGTGTTCGCAATCAGTAAATTTACAGAATGATAAAGTTGGTTTTTACATCAAAGCAATTTAAAAAATTTTTGTTGCGATTATGTCTCCTATCCTGTATCATTAGTATTTTGTAGATGTAAAAAGGATGTAATGATTGACTCAAATGTTTAAGAACCATGAATAAAAGTGTAAAAATTGTACAAGACCTGCCATATTGTCATTATTGTGTTTTTTCTTATAACGAAATCATTACCGTAGTTTTAAAGTTTAGAATTTCCAAAGTACTACTAATAGTGAAGTTATGTCTAAGAAAGAGAAAGAATATTATAAAAATTAAAAGTATTTATAAAATAATAGTAACATCTTAACACCAATCATTTATGTACAATTTTTTTCAGATTAGTTTATTGATAAGAGCTTGTGTGAAAAATGGTTTATATTAATAGTAAAGGAATATATTTACCATATACGTTCAACAATTTTTCCAGGAATAGCACCAAAATATGTAGAGGTTGAAGTATTGCAGTGTAGAACTATCTAGAACTGCAGTATATGCTAATTAACACAATTTATGGAGCATCGCTAAATGAAATAACATCTTTTTGTTATTGCATTTTTCATATGAATGATCGGCGAATGATCTTGATATCCAAGGCCGTTCTTAAATTATGAACTGGGCGTTCACTTGTACGTAGTCAGAAAAAAAGGAACGGTCTGAAGACAGCCACTGTATGCCTTCAACTTTAAATAAAAACTCCAAACAATAAATTTTCCGATGTTATTAATTTTTCTTATTCGGTCTTTTTGCGATTGTAATAAGATACTTTTGAATCTTACCACAGGCCCGAAATTATTTTGGAATAAAAACATTATCAAAAACGCATGATAAACCTAGTTATGTAGGAGAAAATGGAAGTTTCGTCCATTAAAGGTAAAATATACGTCTGAATTCGTCAACAGTCTACAGATTTAAAAAATTATGAACCCTCTTGTTGGTTATCATTAGCAACACTATCCAGATCTTGATGGACAAGATATGTCATCAATTGAAGAAAACTAACCAGATCTTGATCTCGTCATCATCAAAAAATTGACAATATCTTGATTATGAGATATCTCGTCATTAGCAAAATTGATCAGATCTTGGTTGACGAGATATCTAGTCTAAGCTACTTGGAGAGTGAAACATAGTGCTCATTTTTTAACATTACGGCTATTTGTGAGTTTTAGGTGGCACAGGTTCGATTCTTCCCTGGGTGTATTTCTCTTTTTCTGTGTCAGTAAAACTTTACTTGTGAATGTCCATTACACGACGTTACCTGTATCTGCTTGGCACAGATTGGCCAAATATGGCCCTTGCACCGTAAAAACCTGACCAACTATCACAGCATTTTAGAAGAGGAGACTCGCCTTCCGAATTATTTCCTGAATACGCGCTTGATGAAAGGCGTTCTTTTAGAAAACTCAAATGTCATTGAGAAGGGGTAAGGGCTAGCTGAAGTTTTTACGTGTACATTTCATGCCCAAGAATAGTCCTGATGAGAGCTCATAACTGCTTGGGATCTCTAATAAGTGTCAAAGATAGAACGACTTCAACAACTTAGAAAAAAACGATGTAGCACAGGTTCGAATTATACGCAGCTCGTGCCCTCAAACATCCTAATTCATTAACCCAAGTTATAAAGATCAGGTCACGGAATGAGGTGGCTGCGGAGAAAACCATTGAACGAAACGCCTCCCCTTTTTAGGGGGTCCCCGTGGATCTCGTTTACCCCTGCCCCTACTTTCCATTCCAATCGGAGACAGCGCGAGTAAATCTTCGAGGGGGGAGGCGCCCTCCCCCCTCGGGTCGTTCCCGGGTCCTCCCTCCGTCCAGGAGGGGTGCTTAAGGCTAAATTGAATCCTCCTTCTGGCCGTGCTCTCTGGCCGGTCCTCGGGTCGTTAGAGGCTGGGTTTGGGACGTGGTAGATGACCCTCCCCCGAATAAGTTGTTTACCGTTAGTTCTGGTGTGCGGGGGGACCACCTGTCCATGACGCCATTACCGCGTAAGGGTGTTGCTTTTATCTTTGCGTCACGTTGAGGCCATTTGGTGGCTGCGTCCGAAGATGTGAGTCGAGGAGGTGAATCACTGGGATGTGGGTAATGTTCTTCTCCTCTCCTCGACCCCTTGGTCGTTCTTGGACTCCAGTGGTAAGCGAGATTTTCTGTGTCGGTTTCTGGAGGTATTTGGGTCGAGAGACCGAAAGCGGAAATTTGGAGTTAACAACGAGGGGGTGGTTGTTTCAACGAGGTATCTTGCCATTAGCAAAACTGACCAGATTTTGATGGACGAAATATCTCGTCATCAGAAGAAAAATGGCCAGATCTTGATCTCGTCACCATAAAAAAAGAACCCGGCAGTATCTTGATGACTCTGACAATCTATAATGGCTTATGTCGGGGTAGAGGGGGCTGCGCCCTCAACTGGTAGTATCTTGATGACGAAATATCTCATCTTTAGCAAAATTGATCAGATCTTGATGGACGAGATATCTCGTCGAAACCAATTGAGGGGTTTGTGTTATTTTTGGCACTAAATAAAATGCAAAATACAACAAACACATTTCTCTCGTGGAGTATTTGATGGTAGAGCCAGGACGTTAGCGCTCTAGCCCTCGATTCAATAGGCTCTGAAAACCGGTCTTGGCATGGATTCGAACTGTCGAAATCATCTTAATATTACGTATGTATATTACGTCTGATGCATGGCAGGATTCTCATTAAATTAAATTCATTTGTTGTGTTTGATGTTAAAGCGGTATGGGTACTAGTCTTTCTTCCTTTCCTTTAATTGGCGTGGTGTGGAAGTTTGGAGTGTGGGGAGCTATCTTAGAAAGTTAACCCTCCAAGGGGCTCATACTCATTTTTCCAACTTGCAATCTGCAGTCTTCCCTGCATGAATTCTAAGTTTTGACCTTCTTGGACCAATAGAATCTTTTCAAACGAGTTCTAGTATAAGAGGAAGTGAGCAATGATCGTTCCAAAAGTTTCTATTCCAAGGAAAGGACCGATGGAATCGTTTCAAAAAAATATTCGATTCTAAGGAAAGGAATAATATTATCTTACTAAAGGTTGAAAGATCTGGTTATTTAGTCATTAAGTGTGCTGTGAGGAAAAAGCAACACTACACAACTCGGAAATCTCCCGACTCTGAGGTTTAAACAGGTTCAGCCCAATCCACAACACACAAAATACAACTCCGACCAAACGCTCTACGTAAAAGTAGAAATTCCCGTAGGTGTAGGCAAAGAGTTCACGGAAACGGAAACCACCGGGGGAAGAATTGTTTGGTTTGCCGAATAAAAGAAGGTTTTCGCTACTTGTTGAAGGGGGGGGGGTGTCCGTGACAAGCGGATGACATCCACCGGCTCGCATTGTCAGAACAGTGGACACCAGACGTCGATAACACGTCGATATCTCACCGTCGGACCCTGCGACCAGGAACTGACGCTGCTATCCTCGAAATACGTCACTTTTATGATTAAACCGCTTTTTTCTGCTTCCTTCGACAACTGGTGTTTGTAATTTTTTAGTGTTTGATGAATTCTGGAGTTTGGGTAATAGAATCCGTCACTACTGATAACGAGTTATGGTAGATCGTAGATAAAACTGAATTATAAATATTCATATTGTGTGACATCTCAGCTGGTATTAATTTCCACGACGTGTTTCTTAATAGTTTTGCGTACTGTCTACGAACTCCAATGTTGATAGAGAGGTACGAGTGATCTGTCCTCTCTTTTTTTACACTCGTCTGCCCTTATGCTTCTTGCTTTTCTTTCCTCTCGTTGTCTTGCATTTGCGCAGCTTGACCAAATATGGCCCTTGCGCCATTAAATCTAAATACAACCACCAATGTTGATAGACTATTTTGTGATTGGTGAACGGAATTTTTTACGAAGTTAGAAATAAATTTTCAGCAATTTATATACATTGCCATTTTCAACCGAGATATTTTCTATTAGTTTTATGTGTGTAAAATTGTTTTTAAGTGGTACACAAAAAAAATATATTTTAATTTACACCTATATAATATTTTAATTTATTCCTATAATGATATTTTAATTTACATTTATAGACTTTTGAGAAAACAGTTCATTCTAAAAAGAATTGTTAATGGTCGTTTTTAATTTTCGAAAACTTCTATTTTTAATTCGAAATTAACACGAACTCTAGAAATCTTATTTGTCAAAATAACTGTATATCGTCGGCTTATAAGTGAAAAGCTTTGTCAAATAGCAGTTATGAGAAAGTGAAGAGAAAATAATTCTTCTCGCTATGTTCAATTCACTAAGTGATTCCTCAAAGAGAAATCTAACTTCAAAGAAATAATACCTTAGGGACTTCAGTCTAAAAATCACCACATTTTGGTCTAGAAAAGCTAAAAAAGTTATATATATGGGAAAGTTTTGACTCAATACGTCTCACTTGTAAACCGATGATACAGGCCTCCAAAATTTTCTTTGAATTTTCGGTACTTATTTCTCAACATTTCGATTTTTGATTTTTTTTGTTTAAAATTGAAAGACAAATGGGAAAATGTGTCATTCTTTTTAAATGACAAAGAAAAGTCACACATTTATGATAACGGTAACAACATAACATTCAAAAGCGTACGAATTACACTTGTGCACTGCATTTTTGTATTGATGGAAATATTGAAGCAATGTGGATCGATTCTACAGCATATGAATTGAGAATTTCGATAATTTTTGTGAATTAATACAAAAAACATGGTTGCTTTTCTTAGCTTATAAGTTTACTTTACAAAATCTAACCTCGCTATTATCAGATACTTTAAACCATGTTTTAATGTATATTTTGATATTAAAGGGTTATAAATTACATTTACTTAAAAATTTAAAATATAATTATAAGATGTTTCCTCGTTATTTTCTAATCAGTTAAAACATTTAAACTGAAAAGTATATTTGTGCTTTTTTATTTAATAGTTTTGCCTTATTCTTTATTTGTATTAATTTAAGTAAATTCAGAGGATAGCTATATTGGAATGAACTTGACTAATTATTAAAATGGGACTACATGTGTAAGTTGTACTTGAATTATGTATTTATCAAATTTTACATCTCCTTAAGTTACATTTATTTTATTTAAATATCAATTCCTAATATTAGGACTATAATTATGTAAATTATGCTATCTTAATAATCATGAATTTTATTTTTTATGTGGAAAATTTTGTAGTATGTAAAAGAAGTAAATTCTGTAACAGTAACAATTTAATTTTCAGATATTAAGAAAATTTGTTTTAATGTATTCATGCACAAATAACATGGAGGCGAAATTTGAATTAAATGCACTGAAAAGTTATTACTAACTTCGAACTAAAATTTTAATTCGTAATATTTAATAGTCATTTTATATATGATTACATAATCAATATAAATATACACGTGAACTTAAAAAGTAATCACAAATATTTTGTTAGTTAAATTATTCTATGCTATACGCTAATTTTATGATTAATTCAAAATTGAAAGTATAGACGATAAAAATTGTAGGAAAAATAACTGAATCGGCGAATTTTTCTTTTGTTTCAAATGCATTTCTTTTAATTTAACAGGGACTAGCGTTTTAGATTCTTCAAAGATGCAAAAGAAGACGAGCTTTGGAGCAAGGCTTCTGGTTATAGTAAAATTTTGTTTTCATTTCTTTTATTTTAAATGTCCGTTTTTCAGTGCTCGTGCTCCTCATTGAAATTTCTTCTCCATTTAAGGAAAATCAATCTTAGATTAGATAACAAAGTGCCCCATGTTTTCTTCTCAAAGTACAATTCTGATGTCAGATCACATGTCCCACCTTTTCCGATCTAATTTATAATATTGAAAATGATTTTTAGAAGTCAAAACTGCCTATTCTCAACTCTATTTTAAAATACCATTTTATTATTTATGGAATTAAGTACAATTCTGATGGTGCAATGTGCATTGGAAGTATAATTAAGCATAACTTTTTATGCTTGCAATGACGATAAAATGTAAAACTTATAAATATGATTTTATTATGTTTATAAACTAAGTACAATTCTGGTGCTGTCCCATATTCTTTGACACTTGTAATGAATCATGTGTGCCAAAATTTATTCCAACAATGGAAGTACTTTTATTTATCAATGCTAACCATGGCTTCCACTGTTCAGAATGTGATTAGATTGAGTTAATTTCTTATCTCTCTTGTTACCACTGTAAATTAGAATTGTGCTTTTGTGTATGTTTTGCTAATTGGCACTGAGACTTGCTCTCTTGTCTCATTGCAGAGTATCAGATGCGCAATGAAAACCAGAGAGCAGGGCCAGGCCGAAATCACCAGCGAAGAGGTCTCTTCCGACAGTGAGTCTCTCTTCTGACTTTTTTTCCTCTCTTTCTTCTATTCTTTTTATCTCTCTCTCTCTTAAGTTTCTTTTTTCTCTGCCTGATTTCTTTTCTTTCCTTTCTTGCATCTTCTCCTTTTGCTTGCTTGAATCTGTTTCTCCCCCTCTCCCCCCGATGGCTTAATTATCTGCATCTTTTAAAGGAATTGGATTTTTGAACTCGAGGCAGTTTTGTTTGATAATTTTTCCTGATAGATTTCTCTTCGTTAATTTTGCAATGTTGAGTTATATTTTCTATTTTAGGAGTCGATAATCCTAAGAACCTTTTTTGAAAAAAATTAGTTTATAAGAGCTATCTAAGAAATGGAAACTTTATTTTGTTTTAGATTATCATAATATACCACAAGATACTGATAACAGGTGTAATTAACCTACTAGTTACTATAACTAAATTTGCCTATTTATTATTATAGTAATTTATCCCTCCTGGTGGTTATCTAGACGAGATATCTCTCGACATATTATCAAAACAGACCATATCTTGATGGACGAGATATCCCGTCATTAGAAGAAAACTAACCAGATCTTAATGACGAAATAACTCGTCGTTAGGAAATTGGTCAGATCTTGACGGACGAGATATCTCGTCTAAACCACTTGGAGGATTGATGCCATTCAAGTATTTTTATTAATAAAATGCGATTATCGAGGATAGAAACAAAGCATTAGCTGTAAAGCTAATTAATTTGGATTCAAAACAATACATTTGAAGTAGTGAAATACCATTTCGTCATCAAAAGTGTCATAATAAATAAGATGGATTACATCTTCCTTGTCAGGGCAAAAGGGGTTAAGTCAAAATGACTACTCATAATCTTAATTTGAATATTTCTTTCTCGTAAACATTCACGAAGAAAAAGAATCATGCTATGATTCAATTAATTGTAATTTAGATTCTTAGATTCATTTAGTTTTTATTTTATGCATTTATTATTTTTGAAATTATAGTGATGCACTTGACTCGTTTGAACCCATCAAAAGTGAAACTTAACCCCTTTTTCCTGACACGGAAGACATGAGATCAATCAATTTCAATATTTCACAGACCTCATTGATTTTGAATTACAAAATTAGAGTTTAATTTAAGAGCTAACTCATCTAACTAATTTTTGAAATAGGAATTATTGAAAATTAATTTTCATAATTACTTTTTCATCTATTTATGAATTTACTTAAAATAGTTTTAGTTCTCTTGGTAGTTATAAGTTACTATTAGTCAAGAGAAACTGCTCGTTTGTATAAAAGTTGGGTTGTGAAATGTTATGTTGGATGAAATTAAAAAGGTTATTTAAGGTTAAAATGTTTGTGAGTGCATATTGTAAAAAATGGTATAACGGGAATTGAAGGTTTTGTTGAAGAGCATGTTATTTACTCTGTGTTATAAAACGCAATTTAGCGTTTGCTGAATAGTTAAAGTTATAAAGATTTTATTATTAAGACTCATATTACTATGCTTCGAATTTTTAACCGACCATTCTAATATTTTAATGTTCAGTTTGACAGTGTTTTTCATTATCAAGATTCACGAAATGCCTGGAGAAAAAGACCCTAATTGAATAGTGTTTATGACGAAGATTTTACGAGATACTAATCAAATGTCACATGTCTAACAGAATTTTCTATGGTCAAGATTCATTAAATGACCTAAGAAAAATCAGGAAATACTAATTGAATGGTGTGTTTATTATAAACTGAATCAGTTGAATAGTGTTTCTATGGCTATAACTTCAAGATACTAAATCAAAGCCCAAAGGGCTGTTTAATCAAATAATCTAATAGTCAAAATTCGTTAAAAAGCATAAGAAAAAATGAGAAAATGCTATTTGAATAGCGTTTTTATTATAAGACATACATTACCCAGAAATGATCAAATCAGTTAACTGGTTTTTCATTTGCTGTTTTGAAAAACTTAAATGTGGCTAAGTGCCAAGTTGAGAGTGTTTCTATTCATGGCTGGTATATTATACTTATTGTTGCACGCGATACATAAAAATGTTTCTAACGGAAACGTATTTATAAGAAATATGGTGGGTAAGAGCTTGATTCTTTGAATTGAAACATCGCAATATACGGTCAATTGTAGAAAATGAAAGTGAAGATAATAACGCCCCTCTGGGCTTCAACCCCCCACCCTCAAACCACCCTCAACTTTTTTTTCCTCCCACTGGCGCGTTTCGTTCTCACTTCAGTTCGAGTCTCGCTCAGGGGAGCTCTTTTTCTCCACCCAAATCGCCGCAAACATTAATCTCCTCAGATTAATCTTTTTTGATGAAAACACAGAGGGAGCCACCTGTTGCCCTGGGTCCCCCTGTTCGCCGCTATCGGATTTGCCATTAGGTGCAACTCTGCCCACTACCGCATGGGAAGAGAAGTAAAGAAAAGAAAGGGCAGAAAGAAGGGAAGAAAAAAAGGGCGCAGGCCCAAGGAAAAAGAAGAGGAAAAAAGTTGACGCCAACGACAGAACTTTTTTTCTCTATTTCCCTTTAGTTACTATAGAACGAGTGCTGCGAACCCTTTTGCCTCCTCACATAATGGACCTTTAGCAGTGGGAGAGAGACCCAACCACGATTGGTCGAGAAGAGAGAATGAATTTTTCTAGACATTTAGCTAAGCGGTTGTGATTCTCACTTCATAAAAATCATGTGTAAATATGAGAGAACTTTTCATGTTTCCTCATTACCCCTAACTTTAAAAAATGACGATTACTATTAAATTACTAGCAAAAATGACTAATTTCTAGAGAGGGATGATTCAGTTATTCATAAAGCTACTAAATTTACTACCCGGTTCCACCCGTGAGTTTTTGCTGCTTCAAACAAATCAAGTAGCACCTCTATTTCCTCAGCAATTTCGTTGCCTCGGCGAACAGCTTTTTGAACTTTGTTCGCTTATCGTGATTATGTTTTTTCTACCGATCGCTCGGCTAGTGACAGATTTCGAAATTATCTGTTGATTGGTCCCTTCTTGCATGATGCTCTAAATTAAATTTCACCTCTATGGTTCTAAGAGTGAGAAAAACAAACGAACTGAAAATATTTGTCATTATGTATCTTAGAATTGAAAATCACATATCTCTCTTGTGAAGAAATGTTGATTTCTGTATGATTTGGATCTTATTACTGAATGCTGATCTTAAAACAATATCCATAGGGATGACGTTCTTGTGATATTTGCTGTTGTATTGCTGTCAAGCTCTGTTTATTGGGAAGCTAAAATGGTATCTGTTGAGTTTTTAAGTAGACATTGTACCTTTAACCTTTCAGTAATTCTTCTTTATTCTCAACTCATCATTAAACTTTGCGTTTCTCTATATAAAATGCCTTAATTTTGAAATCTTGGATTGAAGTTGTACTTCATAACGGCAAAGTCCACTAATTTTTTTAAATAATAAAAAATAAAATTTATTATATTCTATTATTTTAAAAATTCAAAATGAAACCCTTGATTATTAATCGCATTTAATAAAATAAGTTCAAACTGAATTTAATTGCACTAATCAAAACTTCATGATATTAATGCTGTTCATTATATTTCGATATAATTAGTATTATGTATATGATACTTTTCTGCATTTTAATTTTGCTACACATACACTACTTTTTTTGGATAATTTTATTTTCTTGTTCTGAGCATGCTAGTTAACTGAGTATCACGAAGTTTCCGAGTTATATGGTATTGCTTTTCTCCATAATTCAGTGACAAAATAACCGCATCTATTGATTAAACATATCATAGGAAAGATTCGGAAAGCTCAAAACTGATTAGAAGCCATGCAGGGAACACTACAGGTTGCAGAACGGTCTATGTGTGTGAACCCCAACAGTAGTTGAATGTTCATTGCAAAGAATTGGCTATGTTGTCTACAGTTATTATATCGAAACCCTCAGCTTGAGTAGAATTGCGTCATTATTTTAATTTATTATATCCAAACTACAGAACATATTTAATTATCTTGAATATATATTTAATGTTTGAGAGTATAACAGTATCAGTTTTGTGTTAATGGTTGTTGAATGTCCATTGTAGAAGGTTCGCTACAATGTCTATTTAGAAAATCGAAGCCCTTACCCTTTGCCTGGGTAGAGCTCAGAGTTGCGCTGTAAAGAACTCAGAATTACGCATGCTAGTTTAATGATATAAGCATCCATTCGAGACCACGAAAGTAGTAGTTGATAGTCGTTGAATGTTTATTGCATAAATTTCACAACAATGTCTACAGTTAGTAAATCGGAACCCTTACTCTAACCTGCAGTATAATTCATTCATTACTTTATTACTATATCTAAACTACAGAACACGTACACAATTTAATAAACTTGAATGCCAATTTAATGTTTGAGAGTATAATAGTAGTTTCGTGTTAATGGTTGTTCAATGTCCACTGCAGAAGGTTCACTACAATGTCTATTTGGTAAATCAAAGCCCGTATCCTCAATCCGAGTAGAATTCCTTCATTATTTAATTTACTATATCCCAATTACAAAACACATTTAATGAACTTGAATACCAATTCAATGCTTGAGAGTATAATAGTAGTAGTCTCCTGTTAATGGTTAACGTCCAGTGCAGAAGGTTCACAACATAGTCTATTTAGTACATCGAATCCCTTATCCGTTGCCTGTATGCAGCATTGTTGCGCTGCATAGAATTAAGAATTGCGCATGGCGAGGTTAATGATACAAGCATCCATTCCATTTTTGAGATCACAATAGTAGTCGTTAAATGTCCATTGTAGAAAGTTCGCAGCAATGTCTACAGTTGGTAAATAGGAACCCTTATCCTAAGCCTGAGTAGAATTCCTTCATTACTTTATTTTACAATATCTAATACACAATTTAATGAAGTTGAATATCGATTCAATGTTTGAGAGTATAATAGTAGTATTTTCGTATTAATGGTTGTTGAATGTCCACTGCAGAAGGTTCACAACAATGTCATTTAGTAAATCGAATCCTCCACCCTTGTAGAACTCAGAACTCCAGAAACATCTATAACTCAACAGGTGACGGATGGCCGAGTTTCTTTTCGTGCCCTTATTGTTTCCCAATAGTCCCGAGTCCGAAACAAACGCCATTCCGGCTCTACCCCCGGCATGACAGTTCAAAAACTCCTAGGGCCAACACAACCCAATCCTCGGGGCCGAAACACTTATCGTTAAAATAGCAATTAAAGCAAATGGCAATCCTCTTTTAAATACACCGAAATCGCGGCAGCATAAAGAACGAAAACACCGATCTATCGGTATTTCCATCAGCCCCGTATAAAAGGGCAAAGGGGGCCGGGGAGGCTTTTTAACGGTTGAGTTCCCTTACAAACTGTTTGGAATTCAATCCCGGGCCGGATAGGTCCCCCGGGACGCACCGACCAGACCACTAATTACCCCGGACCTGCAAATAGAAGAATTTGTCACGTCGAGGCCGACATCCAGGGGGGAGTGGAGGCCTTGTGCCGGAACGCCGTAATCCGGGGCCGTTCCGGGCACTCTCCTGATAGCCTAGCGTGACGAAATCGAATATTGTAATGCCGGATTCCGGATCGAAATCCGGGCCGTGATTAGGGCCCATGCCATTACGGGAGCGGTTTTCTTCTTCTTGGGGTTGTTTTCTTTGAGGGGATTCGAGGCCCCGCTATCCCTGTAGTGTTCTTGTTGTAAACTTTAATGTCTACCCGCGCATAAATTGAATGCTGGGGCTGCGAGATCGGGAAGGGGCTCGCTCTTCTTCCAGGGGGCACAGTCCCGGGGAGCTTCGGAAATAAAGTTAGACTTTTATACTCCTCTCAGGACCGGGCTGTGGGGGAGAGTGGCAAATTAGAGTGGGAACTGTGTGCTTTTCTCGGGAGCATTGATTGGAAGCGAATCGAAGGTTCCGGGGCTGGGTTTAAAGAAGAAATATGTGTTCCGCACCAAAATGCCATCAACCAAGGAGTAGAATTAAAAAGCAACTATACATTTAATTCTTGGACCGGTTCATCCACTTCCAAAATATTGGACACATGGAGAGAAACTAAATACACTTGAGGTATATAACAAGCACTGGCTCTACCTAACAAAGAAATATTGCCTTTCAGAGAACGCTACGTAACCCTTTTAAACGCTTTTATTTATATGGAAGGTGTCAACCATCTCAACATTTATTTTGATCAGAAATTCGAAGTAATGGATATGATCCTGTGAAAAACTGATTTTTTATAATCTTAAACACCAATCCTAAACTTTATAAAAATAAATGAAAGATTTTAATTTGATTTAAAAATTCTTCACCTGTTAATATCGATCACGAATGAAGCATTAAATAGATTTAAATATGGATAATAATTACATTATCATGGCTGCTACGGAACACAATTCTACAATTGGAATTGTGTTTAATCCGTGACGGTGGAATTTCCATACGACATGGATTAAAGTGTTTGTAAATTGTGATCAGGCACAAGAACGAGATTCAAATCATTGAAGAATAAATTATTTTAAAGGCTTCAATCAATAACTATGTTGCTTTCTATACTCGATCTTCAAGTAAATATTTAATTTTTTTCTCTCTCAACTTAAGGTTTTCTTGAATGTTTAAAGGTTTTAATGAAAATGCCCTTACTTTTTTTAAACTTAAGGTCGTTTTTGTTACTGATGAACTTTTTAATCAACATTAAGTTCTTACTGCAGTTTAGAGAAAATGTACTCAAAATAGATGTCTTGTGCATTAAACTTATGGTGGATTTCTCAATGGTACATTAAAAAGTGTATGGCTAGTTAAAAGCGTCAGTCTTATACAAGCGATGACGTAGCATTTCACAAATACATAGCGCAAAACTGCATTTAAAAGTACTAAGTTTTCCATTTGTGCTCGCATATCTTCCCATCACTGTTCCGCTTCTCTTGTGCGATATTTTCTTGATTTATTCTCAACTTTTTCAACTTCTCTACATTGTAATCAGTCGTAAATCCCTCCGTGATTGACTTCGTATGGGGCTCAAAATCAAAATCTATATACATAAGTTTTTACTGTAAACCTGGCGAATTACACTTAACATTGAAATGTCTTTTAATTACACAAATACACGTACATTCGAATCAGATTTGATTTAATGCAGCTTTTAACAAACTTAAAACTCCCCCATTTATCCATTATAGCCCATATGTCCATTTATGGCCTATTTTACATCGTCGACTAAGAGCAGAAACTTATTAACTGACTTTTTTAGGAAAGGCATTTTTTGACACTAAATTATTATATTCATGATGATGAGAAAAAAATGTCATATTGTATTCCGTTTGAAAAAAAATGCACTCCTATCAAAATGTTCATAATTTTTATTTTTGATCTAACAACTAATAGATAGTCTTTAATCGACTATGCTGTAGAATTTAACTTTTTGTCAGTTAATGAGTTGCTGCTCTATTCCAGTAATATATCAGAAGACGTTTCCATTCGAGAGAATTGTCGCTTCCTTACTCTATCCCATGATTCATTTCGTGAATATACAGAATGAGACAGAAAGAGCGGAGAACAGGGTAAATATTCCTCTACAGCCACTAATCGCCAGTGGTCTTTTAATATCCGATATGAAATATTCACTTTACCCTCCATTTGAATCACTTCCTCTACGACCCTCACGAAGGTGGATTGTGAAGTCATCCCTCTCGTCCATCCTCCCACTCCTGATTCAATACTCCATCTTCTTTAAAATTCACTCTAGAAATATTCCCCCCACTTCCCCCGAAAACGGCAACATGATTTTGGATCTAATAGTCACTCCTCTGCTTGGGAGGAAAGTGGTATGGATTTTTCTCGTGAAGGATTCTGTCACAGCTTTTCAAGATTGGGTTGAGGTTTGTGGAATCGATGATGATGACCTTCGCCTCTATTGTTCTGGATCCCGTGTATGATTTGTGAAGAAAATTGCATTAGCGGTGCTTAGTATTCGTTAGTCGATATCAGGTTATACGATATCCTCTTCATACAAATAAGGCGGTGTTTGACTGAATGAATCGTACAAATATGAGTCTGTTTTGTGAAAATCAATTCTTTCTATCATGTACCTTTCGAACAGAAAAACAAAATTACTTCGGATAAGTTTATCCCATTTAAAATTCTGAGTAGTTCACAAGCATAAACCTATTCTGCAACCTAGTCTTCCCTGTGTGACTTCGTAGTCGATATCTGGTGATTCATTATCATCTTCGTACAAATAGGGCGATGTTTGACTGTATAAATCGTAAAATAATTAGTCTGTCTTCGGCCCAATGCTTCTTTCTAACAAATTCGAACAGAGACAAAATTACTTTGGCTAAGCTTATCCAATTTAACCGAGTGGTTCATAAACAAACCTATTCTGCAACCTAATCTTCCTGCATGACTTCGTAGTCGATATCAGGTGATACAGTATCCTCTTCGTACAAATAAGGCGGTGTTTGCATAAATCGCAAAATTATTAGTCTGTTTTTGGCAATGTTTCTTTCTAACAAATTCGCCCTTCAAACAGCGAAACAAAATTATTTTGGTTAAATTTATCCCATTAACCTTCTGAGTGATTCATAAGCATAAACCTATTCTGCAACCTCCAGTCCAACCTCCATGACTTCTAATCAGTTTTGACCTTCTTGAGCAACATAATTTTTCCTAGGAATCAACCTATGGATGTAGTTAAGTCATTCGTGCTGTAGGGTGCAAAACTACACTACTCTAAAATCTCATGACGATCAGAGGGTTGTGTGGAATTGACTGATTCACGACAATGCTGCTTCCCATCACGTATACCCTTTGTACAGAGAAACAAATTTCGTTTGGTTGAATGATTCCTACTTAAATTATTAGTTTGGTTTAAAGCAATGCTGCTTCCCAACATATATATCCATTAAACAGAGAAACAAAGCTGTTTGGTGATGTTGATCCCACTTAAATTGTGGGATTAAATCAGTCTGATTTTGTTCCGTAACTCCCTTAAAATTTGTACAGAAAGTTTAGAAACATCCTGTACAGAAGCTATTCGGACATTTTTGAACGATTTTGATGAGCTGTAAAAAATTGTATGCTACGAAAGAATTATATGCTGCGAATTTGATTTCGCAGCAGTTAAATAGTTAAAGTATAACTTATCGTCTGCTAACTCAAACTTCTGCTTACTTTCAAAATGGGGCTTTTAAATAAGCAATGGATTGAAGGCTATGTTTCTGCTCTTTCCGAAGAGAATTATGCTTATTCAATTATTCAAAAACTCTGCAAAAGTCATGGTTTTTCGATATCTAAAGGTACGACAATTAACATTATTAATAAAGAAAAAACTTAAAAGTGGAAAAATACTTCCAAATACGTATCCAAAAAAGAAAAGAATTTCTGAGACTATTTATTAGGTAAGATCTTTAATTTTAAAAGAGAATCCGTCAAGTCAAAGGACTATAGCAAAGTGAACGTGAGAACTTTCTTTAAGAGATTTATGATTGTTGCCAGTTTTGCATATAATGGAAAAGTAAAAGTAAAGAGAGTGGAAAAAAGTGGAAAAATCAACTCCCACATACTATCAAGACCATATTTTATCCCCAATATTCAAAAAAGAAATACCATATCTACCCAAAGTGCCAACAATCAGTAGAGCTGCATCAGGATAAAGCAAGCAGCCACACATCTAAATCCACTATTATATTCTTAAAACAAATACAAGAAACTGGTATCAAATCACTTTACTGATATTCCTGCTAAATCACCAGATGTCTCACCCATGGACTTTTGTACTTTTGTACTTTTTATTAAAAGAGTATTATCGAAACGTCGACCGAAAACTATTCAAGGACTGGAAAACTGGAACAAAAATGGGACAAAATACCTCTGTCGATACTACAAAAGTCATTATTATCATGGAAATTAAGGTGTAGAAAGATAGTTAACAATAGGGCTATCAAATAGAACATTTAAAACAAAACTTTCATGTAAAAAGATCTTCAATCCATTAAAATCGTTCAAAAAATGTCCGAACAGCCTCTGTATATCATTAAGTAAACCTATTGTGATTCAAAGTGTTAAATGTTGTTTCCTTCTGTTTCGCTTACTTTAACATAAATTAAATCAGACTTTCAATTATTGATTATTAACGAGCAGTTTACCTTCTTTAATTATCCTCTAACTCGTAGTTGTAAAAATTTATCGATGAAATGTTCGCTCAATTTCAGGCAAGTGCATCATATTTCGAAGAAATTTATTCCAAAGGTTATAGATTAATAAGTGATTCTTCAAAACTAATTTGAAATAAATTTGTTCCTGAAATACGAAAGTATTTGAGGAATTCTGAGATCCCACCTTTACTTAACTATAGCATTGGGATTATCCTTATTCCGTGCACTCCATTATTGCAGATATTCTAAAACTGATATTTTTCACTGTATAATTGAATTCAATCTTATATTCTCCCTCCATTTACACCACTTGCAACAAAAATTTCAAAAGCCAACCAATCATCAAAATACTACTCTTTTTTATCACCTATCAATGGGTATGATATTGTTGCCTGAAGAAAAAAAATTCGTTTTTTACACTTCTCTGTTTTCCACTCTACAATTAAAGTTAATACAATTTATGTGTTCTCCAGATAAGAAATGATGAAAAATAGCGAGTATTTCTATATAGTTAACAAGGGATTGAAAACTTGCTTAGGAGTTTCTCTTCTACGATTCTAAACCTGATATGTGTTGCCACAACTTAAAATTTTTATAATTGGAGTGCTTTAAACATTTTTTGTATAAAATGGGGCATGAATATAACAAAATTAAAGATCGTTTTATAGCTTTGTATTAATGCTTTTAATCTAAAGCATGAAACTTGCTTTGTTTGTATTATAAAGACACAACTCTTTTGGCAACCTTGAAAATTTTCAACAGTATTGGCGTTAATTTTGTAAAATTAAAATCAAGTTTGACTGACTAATATGTGCGAATTTATTGATTTGACCATTTAAAATTTAATTAATTTTATCACTTAATCCGATTCTTTCATGGGTGTAGTGAAAAAACTACGCAAACCACTCGAATGATTGCTCACAGAGAGGGATTTTTAGTTCACATGAAAAATCCAGACAAAAGACGGGGATTTTACTTTCTGTTATCCAAATACTCTCGCATGATACGTATCGGGGTTACCTTAAAATGTAGTTTATCACCATTTTGACATTATTTGGGCGTTTAATCTGATAGGCGTTGAACAATCAAATATCACATATGAATTCGGAATTCATTCTTTGGACTTAGTGTTCAGCGTAGTGCTGAAATCGTATTGAAAAAGAGCCAAGTGAAGACACGTCCGTACAAAAAACACACCATTCCGCCACAGAAACACTTCCGCTATCAAGATTTAGTTTTGCATTGAGAGGCATTTTTAGTTCTACTAAAAATGCCTATCAATGACGCATCTAAAATGTTTGCGGGGTCGTGGTAGCTCGGTTGGAAGAGTAGCGGATTAGCAACCGGAGGGATGCGAAACTCGATCCACCCCAAGACCGTTGTGTATACGGGGACTGGTGCACGTTAAATCTGTCGTGCACACAAATGTCCACACGTTGATGTGGTGTGAAAGTTTGTAGAATGAGGTGCCAGCTCAGGTGTTCTCGTTATCTGACCGTAGTTCAAAATACGAGGCGTTGTCCTGGGATCATTCCCTTCGGGATGGATCCCGGATCGCCGTTAATTCAATTTCCCCTTCCTCTACTTTCATTTGCGATAACTAAAGCGCCAAACTATATCTTTTCTTCCGAAATATTCTGAGAAAATCAATTGATTTCAGGTAAGTAGGTAGTTAGCTAAAGTCGCATTGGAGCAACAGAACGATTTGATTTCAGGACGATTTACTTGGATTTATAAATTCTTAGATAATCTAAGAGGGAAAGCATCAAAAATTTGGTTTTCTTTCGCTAAAATAAATGTAAATTAAGTAAATAAAAATAAATAACTGTCATAATCGATTTGATTTCAAGATGATTTACTTGGATTTATAAATTCTTAAATAATCTAAGAGGAAAAGTATCAAAAATTTGGTTTTCTTTCGCTAAAATAAATGTAAATTAAGTAAATAAAAATAAATAACTGTCATAATCGATTTGATTTCAAGATGATTTACTTGGATTTATAAATTCTTAAATAATCTAAGAGGAAAAGCATCAAAAATTTGGTTTTCTTTCGCTAAAATAAATGTAAATTAAGTAAATAAAAATAAATAACTGTCATCACGATTTGATTTCAAGATGATTTACTTGGATTTATAAATTCTTAAATAATCTAAGAGGAAAAGTATCAAAAATTTGGTTTTCTTTCGCTAAAATAAATGTAAATTAAGTAAATAAAAATAAATAACTGTCATAATCGATTTGATTTCAAGATGATTTACTTGGATTTATAAATTCTTAAATAATCTAAGAGGAAAAGTATCAAAAATTTGGTTTTCTTTCGCTAAAATAAATGTAAATTAAGTAAATAAAAATAAATAACTGTCATAATCGATTTGATTTCAAGATGATTTACTTGGATTTATAAATTCTTAAATAATCTAAGAGGAAAAGTATCAAAAATTTGGTTTTCTTTCGCTAAAATAAATGTAAATTAAGTAAATAAAAATAAATAACTGTCATCACGATTTGATTTCAAGATGATTTACTTGGATTTATAAATTCTTAAATAATCTAAGAGGAAAAGTATCAAAAATTTGGTTTTCTTTCGCTAAAATAAATGTAAATTAAGTAAATAAAAATAAATAACTGTCATCACTTGATTTCAAGATGATTTACTTGGATTTATAAATTCTTAAATAATCTAAGAGGAAAAGTATCAAAAATTTGGTTTTCTTTCGCTAAAATAAATGTAAATTAAGTAAATAAAAATAAATAACTGTCATCACGATTTGATTTCAAGATGATTTACTTGGATTTATAAATTCTTAAATAATCTAAGAGGAAAAGTATCAAAAATTTGGTTTTCTTTCGCTAAAATAAATGTAAATTAAGTAAATAAAAATAAATAACTGTCATCACGATTTGATTTCAAGTTGATTTACTTGGATTTATAAATTCTTAAATAATCTAAGAGGAAAAGTATCAAAAATTTCTTTTGGCTGAAGAAACAAGAACCCACGACTCTGGCCCAATATAGCAATGTGGTTGATTTTAGGAGAGGATGCTGCATTCTTGAACTCAGACACCAGGCCGGAAAGAGTGTCTTGCGCCACTGTGCCTCTCAGCCCCGAAACGGAATGAGCATCGCATATTATTCGGAGCCGGGTGCACCACGTGCGGGCGAGGCAAGCTGCCTTTCAAAGTTGTCCGCTGCTCTCCCTGTGGGAAAAATCCGGTCGGGGAACGTCCTCCTGACAGGAGCCGTGTTCGCTGATAATTCCGCCGCCTAATTAGTGATTCCTCATTAATAAACTGCCGCCTCTTGTTTTGCGGCAACAATTGGGTGCGGAGCCTGAAAAATTTGCGAACTTTAATTAAACCGCGACGGGCTTGCAAATAGAAGCCGCGGACGGTTTCTCTATCTCTCTCTCCGCGGAGTGTGGGAAAACAAAAACGGCGACTAGCTGTTTCTGCGATTCGGGGATTCGATCGTGTATCCAGTTACACATTCAGTTGTGGTAAAAAGGCCTTCAATGAAAATGTGGGGTGTATTAACCGCATTAGGTTATGCGTAGGGGTTTTAATTATAACAAGGGGGTACAGCTCCAACCATCCGAAGATTAACAAGCAATGTTCACTGGTTCGCTCTCTTGCTCGAAGTACCCCATAGTCTAAATATTTTGTTAAAAAAGTATCGGTATTAACCCTCCTGTTGGTTCACGTTGCCTTGGTATAGAAGTTTGAAGAATGGGGTTCTAGCTCAAATGTTGACCTTGTCATCTGACCGTAGTTCAAAATTCCGAGGTGTTGTCATCGGATCTTCCCTCGGCATTAATCCCGCACCGTCGCCTATACCCCGTTGTGTTGTTCCAGTGCGACGTTAATTCAACTACCTACCTACCTTCCTGGTGGTTGTCTCGACAAATTATCTCGTCATTAGAAAAATAGACCAGATCTTGATGGACGAGATATCTCATCATTAGAAAACTGACCAGATCTTGAACTGGTCATCATTAAAAAAATCGGCAATTTCTTGATGAGAAGATATCTCGTCATTAGCAAAATTGTTCGGATCTTGATGTACGATATACCCCGTCGAAATTCCTTGGAGAGTTAAGTCGTGGGATTCGAGGTTAACGAAAGTCATCTAGTCGTGGTAATCGCCTTGGCTGTCTCCTCACCTATGTTTATCTCGAGAACAGATGCCTCTCGTGCGATTTTGTGATATAGTATTATTTTCTATTTCAATTTCATTAATACTATCCAAAGTCCTGATATACAGATTAACTTTAAGAAGTTCAATGCATGTTGTTGAATATCATTTTGTAAACAACGAATTATTTATCTGTCTTTCGACAGTCAGCTATTGGCTCAAGTATTAGCTCTCTCGGTGTTGTCATCACTCTACCGGTGATTTGTAATTAGACACTAAGTAGATGGCTATTGCGTGTACTTCCACCTTGGGTCTGGTGTACGAAAAATCACTAAGTTTTGGTATACTTTAATACGTTAAATTATATTTTATCATAGACCTTTAATAGGTTGGTAGGTATTTTAATTTACGTCGCACTGGAGCAACACAACGGGTGATTGATTTAAACCTTTAATAGATACTGTATAGCTTTACTGTATACTGTATAGCTTTAATAGCAGCGGCTTTCTCAAAATGAAAGATAAAACATCTTAAATCATTTCTTGCGCATTTAACATCACGTGAAATTGGGTGTTGTACAGTTGACTTTGACCAGCTATAAAATTTTATATAGCTGGTTAAAGCTAAGTTTGATAGCTATTAAGTCTATGTATATATAAGGTTAAGTTTGATAGCTATCAAAGGTATATGTGTGCGAGGGGGTACTGCTCCCACAGGTGAAAAAAGTCAAAACTGTTTGGAAGTCATCCAAGGAAGACTACAGATTGTAGAAATTATATTGCGTGTGAACCCCTCAGAGTGTTAATTACGAATACTCTCAATTTCTGTTATTCCAGAACCTGATTTTATTTTATTTTAAGTACCTTTTAAAAACTCAGATCATTTACTATTCCCATCGCTCGCTCTCCTTACCTTTGCACGTAGTTTTGATGCTGAGTATTTTTGCATAGTTGAAACTCGCTATTGCATTCCGCCAACTTCCCCCCAATGTACCCTAGAAGGAATCCCACGCTATTTAGATAAAATCCTCCGCCTTCAAATTAAGTTTTACCCTCAATAAATAATTACCGTCTCGCCTCAGACAGCTCTACCGAAGACTCCACGGAAGAGGCCCTCAAGACGGAAAGCCCTCGCGGAGCGAGAAATTACAACGATAGATCTGCCTTCCCCAATTAGGACTCAACACATCACCCCAGTTAAATAAATTCCCACCCCCCTTTAAAATACCGCCCCCTCCCCTGACCGCCACGAGCGCCCCCTCTCGAAGGCTATTTGCATAGAATCCGGCTTAATAACACTTTGAACGCCAATGTACATAACCGGCTTTCAACCGCGAGAATCTTTGCGGGCCGAAAATTGACCATCAATAAATCGCGAGAGAATGCGAGTATGTTTCCCGGCCCTTAATTTATGTGCGGCCGGGAAAAGTGCACGGCAGCCTATTTAGATGCCCCCTTCCCTTCTGCCTACCTCGGCGGGATGAATTAAAATCAACACAGAAATTAATTATCCAATAACATTCTCTGTTTTCTCCCGTTTCCCCGCAGTCAGCGGGTGTCAGATCTCGGCCGGGGCCTTTATTATGGAAAGGGTAAACAGAAGCGTTTTCTCGCGCTGTTCTCGCCGGGAAAACGCTGCCAATTATTCACCCGGGCTGTGTTCCGGAGAGGGGGTCGCCGAAGAGGGTAATGGAATTAAGCCTCGACTGTTTCGAGCATTGGAACGATCGAAAAAATGGGATGTTTGACGATGAACCGGTGACTGGTGTGTGGTTTGAGTTGAACAAATACTTCGCTGACACCATCTGTAGAATTCATGGGGCCCACAAACAGTCTGGATTCCTGTACTAACTTCGTACCAAATTATTCCAAACTATTTCTTTTTACCAAGGGAAGTTCAGAACGAAATTTCCTCCAATATTTAAATTTTTTTAAGTTTTCAAACAGGGTGTATTTGGATAGGAATCATTCAAAATAAAGGTCTTTGGATCCTTGGAAAACGCTAAAAATCTAGACTATTGGCGAAAAATCTAGATATTAAAGGAAATTCTGTACGGATCTTTTTTGTATACAGTAACATACATCCCGAAAATGACAAACACATGTTCCTTAGATTACTTTTGAAAAGTAATCTAAGGAACATATGTTTGTCATTCTCGTGATATATGTTACTTTATACAAAAGATATCCGTACAGAATTTCCTTTAATATCTAGATTTTTTGCCAATAGTCTAGATTTTTCCTTCAATATCTAGATTCTAGAGGGTCACTTTGCCTCAGTGGGTTTGCTCACTGGCGTTAGCAACCTCAGAGTTGTAGAAAGTGCAGGTTCGATTCCACCCTGGGTGCCTTTCTCTCTTCTGTGTCAGTAAAACTTTTCTTATATGCAATACATTTACTTCACGTTTGGCTCAGCTTGTCCAAATATAGCCCTTATATTATGTAACTGAACCCAATCAACCATGATATGCATTAATTTAAACTATTTCTTTTTACAAGGGAAGTTTAGTACACAATGTCCTTCAATATCCATATTTTTAATAGTTTTGATAGAAACTGAGTGTTTTTGGTGTAGTACTTGGTTAGGAACCATTCAAACAAGATTCGGTTGGTTGGTTTTATATGGAGTAAGGGTCAGATCTGGCTAAGCTAGTCAAGGCCAAGTCAGAATTAATCCAAGGAGTATTTGTCATTCTATTAGTATATTTTCGTATGACAAGGAAAGTACACCGCAAAAATGTCCTCAGCATCTATATTTTAAGCAACTGTTCTCAAATTGAGTATCCTTTGATGTACTTAGACCTGAATCATTCAAACTGAAAGTGTCTTTTGATCCTCAAAATCCTCTAGTGGGCTTTACTAGGCATCTGCAGTCGTAAGCATTTCTTTAACAAAGTGTGTGATTAAATATTCTCGAAACGAAAGTAAATTTTCTTTTGAAAATTTAGAACATAAATATATTATAGTTGTTTTTAATCAGGAAATAGTTTATCATTTAATGAAAACCAAACCAATTTATCTTGATAAAATTTCATGCAATATCAAAAATAGATTAATTTAAACTAAATTTGGCTTAAAATTGTATTGAGTATTTTAAGTTCATCCGTATTTAAGTTAGGACATATATAGGAGTACAAAGATCATTAGGTTCATCTGAAATTAAGTAAACCCTAAATTTTAATCACAGTTCCGATTTCGTACAAAAATTTTACAACGAAACAGATCAAACTAATCAATTGAGTTATGTATAAAAAAATTATTATTTTTGCATTAAAATGCACCCTGATAAAGAAGTTGAAAAAGAGATGAAAAAGAGTTGTGGTACATGAATTTTAAAAAAAAGCATCTTACATGGAATTTACTCTATCTTACATGGAACCCTACATTTTATCCAATTGTAGGGCTTGCTCTATAAATCCTAAAAACCAATTCTTAGTACAGAAATCTGCATTTCGTTCAATCAGAACGAAACTTTAGTGTTCAACAGGAACACTCATCTCAGTTTAGTATGATTAGTTTAAATTAAAGATATGAAAGCACTCTTCC
The DNA here is from genome assembly GCA_933210815.1 of Meta bourneti. Lineage (NCBI taxonomy): Eukaryota > Metazoa > Arthropoda > Arachnida > Araneae > Tetragnathidae > Meta > Meta bourneti. The sequence goes on from OW119930.1 coordinate 28,232,600, forward strand.
GAAATTACTTAATTTAGCTGTTATTTAGAACCACTTTTAAATAATTATGCTACTATAATTTCATAATTAGTCGATACCTTTTAATACGCCACACATGAGAAAAACATAAGAAAATTATTGATAATCGTAAAATTATTCTTAAGTTCGTTTTCGATTCTTCAATCCTTTGAGATTCCATTAGTTTTTGTTTGTCACTCGTTCAATACTTTAAAATGAGTGAGTCCGTATTCATCACAGTAAATAAGTAGGTTTTGACGTTTCAATCAAACGACGCATGAAATCTACATTTCGTTGAATTAGAACTAAACTTCAGTGTTTGACAGGAGACACTCATCTGAGTTCTTATTTTGCTTAGTTTACAATTAAATAAATGAAAACACTCCTCCAAAATTATTTAACTGTTAATTTAGAATCAATATTAAATAATTATGCTAATATAATTATATAATTAGTAATTAACGCCACACCTAAAAAAAAATATTAATAATCTTAAAATTACCATTCTTAATTCGTTTTCGATTCTTCCATCCTTCTTTCCATTTCCATTAGTTTTTGTTCATCACTCGTTAAATACTCTAAAACGAGCGGGACCCTATTCATCATAGTAAATAAGCAGGTTTTTAATTCATCAATCAAACGACGCATAAGATACGTTCTCAACAAAAGAAATCGCTCGAAAGAGAATAACCTATAAGTACATTCGATTGCGCTCCAAGTTCATTACCTTTTTGCATGTCGAGGAGAGAGAGCCCACCTATCTTTTATATTTGTATTTTCGTCACGATTATATTTTGATCGGGCTCGAAAATTTGACCAAGCAATAATCAGAAAGAGAAACACACACAATCGGGTTCTATGGAAGCAGGGAAAGAAAACTTGGAACGAAAGAACCGGGACACTATAATTTGGGGTGCAGCAGTGGAGAAACGCGTCACCTGCAGGTAATCGGCTCAGATCGTGATTATGGCTATCAGTGGAACTCCATTATATCGTCTGCAAATTGAGCAGTCTTCGAACACTTTCTTTCCCGAATATAACGACCTCGCCACTCCACGCTTATCTCTCTCCCTCTGCGAATTTACAAAAGCAAAAAGAACGGCTGAGGTGAGGTTTTTTCTGTATCTCTAATTTGATCGATATTTCTTAAATATGGCAGGAATCATTGCGATGTTTGAATGGATTGGGGATGGGTTGAAAAGCAGTAGATTTTCACCAACGAGACGTTACTTGTGTGTCCTCCCCAATGCACATTGCAGTCATTATTGATATTCAAAAATAATCAAACCAGTGTTAAAATTTTTGTAATTCTCTGGTTCACATGCATAATTCCAGTTCAACCTCCAGTCTTCCCCCCCCCCTGCGTGACTTCAAAACAATTTTGATCTTCTTGACCAATAGAATCATTCCAAAAAATTATATTCTAAGGAGAGGACCAATAGAATCGTTCCAAAGGATTGCATTCTAATGAAAGGACCAACAGAAACTTTCCAAAAGATTTATGCAAGATAATTTTACCTATTGTATAAATTCAACACCCATCAGTGCCATCGCTTTTTGTTCGACGGTTATCACTAGAGTTAAAAGAAACTTTCTGTTATTTTTCAGCGTGCGAGTGGTAAAAGTAAGTTGAACCCTATAAGGGGTTCACACACATATACTCCTTCACTAACCTGTAGTCTTCTCTGCGTTATTTCTAACCCGTTTTGACCTTCTTGACCAATAGAATCGGTTCTGATTCCTTAAACCAATATATTTGGTTATTTAGTCAACATTCCTTAAACCAATATATTTCGTTTAGTCAGCATTCCTTAAACCACTATATTTGGTTATTTAGTCAGCATTTCTTAAACCAATATATTTGGTTATTCAGTAAGCAATACCACACTATTTGGAAATATGACGTTCAAAGAGTTAAAGAAGTCATACAATTTAATATACGGTAGTTAAGAGAGTACTTTATATAGCAGCAAATGATTTCGATTAACACACACTGTGGCGTAAATTGGCAAAACAAAAAGCTCAAATGCAATATTTGCAGGAAATCATTCGAAAATGGCCACCCGATATTTACCAAACATTAAAATAACAAATATCGCCAATGTTTTGACGTATAATCACTCTACATATGAGGATCCTCTAACTCAAAACATTAGCCAACCGACCAGCAGGATTCCAATAAAATGTGGTATCTAACGTTTATACGCTTTTACTAATAGAGAATGTGCCCTTACTTGAAACGTTCTAAATATTAAACGAATCGTAATAAATTTATATCGTTTATCCTCTGAGTTCTCACGTATGTATCCCTTCTGTAACCTGCAGTCTTTCCTGCATGACTTCTAACCAGTTTCAACCATCTTGACCAATGGAATCGTTCCTGAGATTCTTTCGACCAATAGATGTGGTTATATATTCATTATGTGTCATAGCTTAAAAACAATGCTACATTACTAACTCAAGACTTTCAGAGCGTTCACGACGGCAATTAATACTTTCCGATCATTAGATACCAGCATCGATTTTTTTATTCGATCAGATTCTTGTCTATAATCATATTTGGATATCGCCAGTAACACAAGCGTAGGAAAAATTACAAGAGTAGTTTTTCTTCAACGGCATTCCAAATGAGTGAAATGCGGTTTCGAACTACGATACAACACATATTAGATGTTTCTATATGGAATAACGAACTCAGTGATGAGCATTTACTTCCTGAGATTGATTTATTAAGCAATTGAGGATTCGGTTTCATCTATAATTCATGTAAAAACTAATTTTTTTTCCGATATAGGGCAGTAAATCAATCCATATTACTATAATTCATGCGCAGATTTAAATACTAAACTCAACTCAGCTTATTTAAGTTCTCCTTACTGGTCGGTTTATTGTTTTATAGCTTTATTGCAAAAATGTCCGTTCTTAAGGTATTAACTCCTTCCACAGTGGGTTGCTTAGCCTTCTGTTCACTTATAAACCCACCGTTCCCATAGGAAAAGCATCAACAAAAACCCGCAAACGACTTTATTGTGCGTTCCATTTGCCCCCTGCTGCATATAATAATCGCGTGAAGGCCTCCCCGAAAAAAAAAACGGTAGTTGGCCGCATGCAAAGCGAGCAATTGTCGGGAGGGATGACTGGATAAACAACGGGACTTAATAACTTCCAACCTCAAATGTCACGAAAGGCAGGTAGCATGTAACATTTTCTGCTCGGCCGATTACCACGGGGGGGGGGGATGAGGTTGGGGAGGTCGGGTGCGGCGGTCGGGTCCAGGCACCGTCGTTTGACACGCCGGACGTAGGCTGGGTGGGAAAATTGAACATCTGCCGTGGACAGGACTTTTGTTTCTTACCAAATGGTCACTTTGCATGCGTTTTTGTGTGGAACGCAACAAGTTGGACGGCTCCTTCCTTTTGCGGTCCAGCGCGCCCCTTTTCGAGTGGTCACAATGTTGTGGGATTATGTGGGCTGCAGGTCCCTGTCACGAAATATCTGGGGCTGAAATGTTATGGAAATATGTTGGCTTTAAGGTGATGGGGAATGCATGTAAAAAAAGGACAGCGACGAAACTGTCACTGGTTACAAGGGCGCACGCATGGTGCAATTTATCAGAATAGAATGGTATAAAGCATATAAAATGTCATCGGTGGATCCTGCTCTAAATGTTTGGTAATGTGGAAAGATTAAGACTTGTACACTAATCAACGGTAACTAATTTGCTTCATCCCATTCACCTTCAATATAACTATTTTGTGTACATTGAATGTCCGAAATCCCATTCACCTTCAATATAAACGAATGTCCTGTATTTTAGAACTACTGAAATGCATGCCTTCCTTATGGGTGAACTGACGGCTAGGAGTATGAAGAACTGTGAAGGAGTATTCAATGGGTAAGACGCCATTACTCCTGAAAGGGATAATCACCAACATCCATACGCTTAAAAACTGGGATTCAAACACTGGACTTACTGGGTGACTGGTAATTAAATTTACGTCGCACTGGAGGAATACGTCGGGCTATTGGTAACGGTCCGGGATCAATCCCGAAAGGAAAGATCCGACAACGCCTCGTAATTTTCAACCATGGTCAAATGACTACTAAATGGCAGACAAACGCTATGGTCGCAACACCAGGTAAGCAGCGGTCTTACATCATCTGACCTTGGTTCAGAATTACGAAGTGTTGTTCTCGACCTTTCCCTTCGGGATTCATCCCGGATAGTCACCAATATCCCATTATGTTGCTCCAATACGACGTAAATTCGAATATAAATAAAAAAAATTTAAAAGTCAATTAGAGTGTAAATTGGTTGGTTTGTCTCTACGGTCAGATTTCGCTACACAAGGAAGTAAATATTCATTGTCATCAAATTATCGATTCGAATCGGAATGGATCTCGATGTTTGAAAAGTTTCGTAACAGCTCTCTCAAACACAACCCGATATCAAATTGCCTCCACCCCAAAACAGACACTGCGGCAAGACACCGAACCATCTGTTTTAACTTCGGAGCCCGAACATAAATCACACTGAAATAAATAGGCAAGAACTGTAAAACGAGTATTCATCGACAAATACATCGGTCCCGATCGGACTGGATCTCAGCAATCCACCAACTTGAAAACTTTCAGCAACTGCCCTCTCAGACGCGACTCGATATCGAACCCGAAACGGACACCGCGCCAACGCACCATAGAATCCGTTTGAATTGAATTCCGGTCCTCGAATATAAATCACACACAACAGATATCCAGTCTCTTTGTCTTCGCGGCTACGGGTGACCTCTTCGGTTGATCTTAGCCGCGCGACAGCTGTTCCGACCGCTCGCCGTGTTGACAGAGCGCCGCGACCGGACCGTCTGCGGCCGCACCCCCTAATTACTTAAACCGAGACGCCACATCTCTGGGAAAGGGGGGGGACCGCCAGCCCCCTAATGAAGTTAAACGCTTCACGCGCGGCCACCGCATGGCAAACAGCAAATGCCACCCGCAGCCCCCTTCCCGAAGAGGGGGCCCCAAATCAAATTAATAATTAGAAGGCCATTCTCTAGTGGGATCAGAATATGATTTCATCGTTCAAAGTGATGCCGTCTGATTGAATTAGCGGGCCCGCTCAAGACTCCAGGAAAAGGATTGGGGGGCACAAGCGAAAGGGGGAGAGTTTCTTGGAGTAGGGATTTCCCATCGGAGGGCCTTTTCCGGAAAATTTCTCCGGGACCGCGGAAGCGTGAAATGGCCCGGAGGTTGTATAACAACGGAACAGATTTTTCCTTTTTTGTGCGAAGTGTCGATGGCTCGGGGCGAGTGTTTGAATGGGGTGGGGGGAAAAAACAAAGGAAAAAGGAGAATTGGAGACGGTTTTTGAAAAAGTGAGGTGTTTAGGACGATACGTTGTATCTCTGTACCGATCCTTTCCTTCGGTTTTGTTTTTGGGGATAATTCTTGGAATAATTCTGTCGTGGAGGAACAATAACAATTATGCTCCGGTGGGTTTAATTATGGAATTGGATTCGTTATGCACGGTTCATTTAGCCCCGACGTTTCTTCCGTGACTTCGAAAACTTGCACTCGTTTCAGTTCGAGTTTCATTTTCCGTTTGGGAAAAAGAGGATAAGATTTTCAGCAGAAAGACAGATAGATACTATCCAAGTAGCATAAAAGTTTTTTCGTGTAATGTGCTGGCTTGGTTGCATTATGCAACTTATTCAAACGAACTTATGCATTCTAATTTTCAAAATGAACTTGTTTATTTGTTTTAGTGATTGGTAGGTTTTTATGACACTAGAGGCCAGATCTAGCCAAGCAATGTTTTTTACAATTAAGCAAATGGATACATACACAAGTAAATATTTAATAAAAGTGGAATGTTTTAATGAAACTGGAATAAAAAGGTATCTCATAAATAATATTCCCATCTATTTACACTGGTATATTGGCGCAAGTTGCACAAAGGAATTGTTCAAAGATGTATTTTAATGACTTCTTTCCAAATGTTGTACATGCATTTAGAATAACAATTTCTGTGGTCTTTCGTAGTTGAAGTAGAAAACAACCGAATATTTGAAAGTTATGCCGCGTTTTCAAACGAGGTGATCTTCAAATTCCACTCAATCGCGACATAATTATAAACTAAGATAATTTAGTCACCATTCCTAAATGGTTGGTCGTGTGTTTCATGGCACAAGGAACATATTTGACTAAACTGCGCCAAACATCAAACTGATAGCATTAAGTAATACACATGAAAGAGGGAGAGAGGGGTAGGGGAGAGAACAGTGGGAGGATAGACGAAAAGATCACTTGAGTATCCCGGGAGCTAGATTCCCGTGTTTACCAAACCAAAGATAGTAACCCCTTGGGGAAAGAACTGATCACTAGGGGGCCTCGTTTTCGTGAAGCCCCTACACACCTAAAGGAGATGTGCCCCGGAGGACTCACTTCTAAATGGAATTAGATATAATAAAAAATAAGACGTTTAATAAGTAATGTTTGAACAATTCTTTTAGTATGTGTTAATAAGCGAACGGATCGCGTAAAAAAGACTAGTCGTACAGGTTTCGTTATTCTGTAATAAGTATTAGGGTGTAGAAACGAGTCATCAAATTTGATAAATAACCACTACTCTGTGATCAAGATTCGTGACACGCTAATACTGTTTTGGTGTGTGATATTTACTTGAATTTGTTCCATTTTACTTAAATAGCTATCGTCGGTAACAATTGAAACACACTCAGTCAAAAAACATAGTTCTGACAAAACGCAAGTTTGATTTAGTGTATTCCACTTGTAAGCCGACGACATTTAAATATTCTTACTGACATTCTCTCGAAAATTCTTAGCATTGCTGGCAGTAGATAATTTAAGCAAAAGACGTGATAACACTAAAGAAACTAAAACTGACTTGAAAGGAAGCCCTAAAATAAAAAATAAAAACGAGATAAATTATCAGACAGTCTCCGGCAAAACTGCTTTACCAAAGTAAATGCGAGCGAAATCGGAAACATCAAAAGGAGAATAAAGCACTACCGGTGGCATTTGTGGACGCGAAAGGAAAAAAGACTCAAATTATAACAACATTCTGTAAAAGTCTGAAGAAATCGAACCGATGTGCAAAACGGCCCATACACAGGAAAATTTCTCAGCCCGTATTTGGTGGTGAAAAGTAATTTTCGATTTTTCGCACCCAAGACTGCAGACACCCGTCCACTTTAAAAACATTTCCCTTTGATAAATTTAGACTCATTAGTAGAAATGAGATGTACTTTCCTCTCTTTCTTTAAGAACTGAGAAAGAGAGAGGAAGAGAGAAGGGTGGTAGGACGACATTAACATAAATCCAATTCCTGCCGTACCTTGAAGGAAAAAAAATTCTCTGTGGTCGCACAGGTTTTTTCCTTCCCTTCCCACCGTATAGTGAAAGGGTCCATCTTAAACCATTTACGGAACGGACAGTACGGGGCCATTAAAACCACGGCTTTCCCGGGCAACTTTGTCAACTTACCCGGGTATGCTAATGAAGCGGAGAGACAGATAGAGAAGCGGGGATTCCGGCTTTACGAAATCATATAATTTTCAGTTTTCCCCGCGCGCTGGCGAATTAGCGGCTTCGCGGATTTGCATATTTATAAACGCGGCGACACACGCGGGGGGTTCTCGGCGTGCGCCTTTTTGTGAAGGCGTTCGTTCTCGCCTTATTAATAGTCATTCGGGTACGGTCGCAGTTATATCGGGAAAGGCGCGCGGCGGAAATTTTTCAATTTCGTTTGGGGAGATGTGCAAATCAATATAAACGCTTCTTCCTTTTTACTCACTTACAGTTTTCTTCGTTTGGGAGTTTGGGCCGGTTTTTCCTTTTTGTGCCGTGTGTGTGGTCGGGTTTTTTTTTTGTAATTCCTTCCTCAGCTGGTTAAGACTGGGGGACACCATTTGGGAATTACAAAAGATTCGGTGGATCCTTTTTATTCGCCGTTTTTAATTCGATAAAAAAATGGCGGCTTTAGTATGGAATTCCGTGTGCCGTGAAGGAAAGAAATTTCCTCTTTGAGAATAAGTGGGGATGATATTTGTGTGGTGTATAAATTAAAACTATTTCAATTCCGGTTTTTATTGTTTCGTTTCACTTCATCTCTTTCGCAAAATGTCGAGGGATTTCTTTTAAAACTTCGCTTTCTTTTTAAAAAAAACCCGATAGAAGAGTGATATGGCAGATAGCCATGATTTGAACTGACACTTATAATGTCATTTGCATTCCGTTAAAGAGAAAATTTATATTTTATGTTTCTAAAATCACTTGAATGTTTAGAAAAATATAGTTTCCATGTTTTGTAATTAATACCTTCACCGCCATTAAAAGACTTCATTTGATATCGAAATATAAAGAGCCATTTTACTGATTACAAATATTTCTTTATCTTTGCTCCATTTTGTCAGATACTCAAATTTATTTTCTTGTACAACCTGAAAATAAATTGTAAATGGACTTACGGACTTGTGACTGATTTCCGATATAAAAAATTGTGCCCTTATATCTGAACGTTACGAGATTTGAACAGTATAGTGTTACTTTTACTGAACAGATTTAACCGTAGAATACCAACCATTTGTAAAAATTTCGAAAGTGGTGTTTGGTATTAATGGTATTGTAAATCATGATTAGTAATCTAGAGTTGATGAGCAATACTCATCTATTGGTTGAAAGAATTCTAGGAAACTCGATTGGTCAAAAAGATTAAACTAGTTAAATGCCATGCAAAGAAGGCAGCAAATTTCACACTGGAATAATGTGTGAATGCTCTTTAAAGGGTAAAGAAATATAACATTTGAGACATGAAAAAAGTGTCTTAAATTTTTGAAGAATTTTTATCCAATTTAGGATAAATATGTAGACGTAAATCGTAATATTAGCTAATACAATTAAAATTCGAAATATAATTAATGGGATTGAAAATAAGGCTAACCATTTAATTTCATAAGAATCGAATATTTATAAATAAAAGATAAGTTGTTTTTTACCATTTAATTCATAATTCTATTACTTCTCAACACAGCCATTTTGACATCATTTCGACATTGGTTGAAAATCACCGAATTAAACTTTTCACAGAAAAATAGCTAAAGAAAACCAACTTAGCCAAACAAAACAACGAATAAATTAAAACAATTTATATTAAAGTAGTAGAATATGGATTTAAAACATATCGCTCAACACGCTGTGTATTAAGATCAAAAAACCCCTCATATAAAAACGAAGGAAACCAACCAGCACTGCCTCATAACCCGAGTCGGACGGAAAAAACAAGAAAAACATTGAAGGGATGCCACACTATTAAAAGTCTCTTAAGCCGAGACGCCAGAGACAATGACGGGATGAGAGTTTAAAATTCATTTTGCGTTACACTCGGCGAGCGATCAAAAAGTGATTTGAAGCGCCACGGCCCCACCAGAACCGTGAATTCAAGCAGTGGTGGAATCCCTGTTAACTTTTGGAGTCAGCACTTTTAACGCGGAAAGGAAAATTTATGGAACGCCTGTTAACCCTTCCCACTCCTTGGGAAAACAAGTGGGGAAGGGTTGTTGTGTGCAGGATGTATTCTGCGGTGCGGGGATTGTGTTCGTGAGTCCTAAGAGGTTTGGGCATGATCTTCGAGAGTGGAGAATTGTTTTTGAGTGACTATCAAAACCGAATTATGCTTCTATTTCGGTTTATTTAATGTGTTTTATGCTAACCTGTTGCTTTAACTTTCCGTTTCTAGAATTGTTTCTGTCATCGGACAGTGGTTCAAAATGACGAGGTTTTGTCCTCGGATCTTTCCCTTCTGGATTGATTCTGGACCGCCGCCAATCTGTGTTGCTCTAGTATGACGTAAATTCAACCACCTACCAAACTATAACTGTTTCAGAAAAGGATTGTTATGACGATTAAACCTCAAAGAAGTTCACACGCATATATCCGTTCTACAACTTGAAGTCTTCTCTGCATGACTTCTAACCATTTTCGACCTTCTTGATAGAAAAATTGGGATTGATGAAGGATTTCTACCATTACAGAATTCATTCGACTTCGTTTGCAATATAAATCAGTGTGATTGATTACTTATCACTTGGAAGGTAAAATTTATAAGGAAAGAACATGGTTATATGAATATCGAATATCGAAATCGCATTACTATTTACATAGTTCCTATTTCAAAAATGTTATCTTAGTTATCACATTAAAAATATCTAGATATTTCATTTAAGACCTCGTTAAAATCATGTAGAAAAGTGTACCAAATTCTCTAACTTTCCCAATAAGTTTTACGTCAGAACGAATGTTACTAGTTCTATATACACAGCTTTACAAAGTAAAGCACCACCGTTATAAAACGCATGTTTCTTATTTGGTATGCTTTTAAATAATAATGCGCCAAAATTAACATGCGAATTTTAAATGCTTCAATGAGTTATCTCTTATTAAAAACATACTATCGCATTTTTTGCAAAAGTAGAAGTCGAGTCATGCTTAAAGCGTTAACATTAACCGCCAATAATGCAAACCACAATCCCATGATTTTAAAATATTCCTGCTAACTACAATCACTTCAAAAACATTTCGCTCCTCCTAAGAGCCCCTGAATAGTCCTCTTTCAAAGACTGGAACTCATCTTTCGCCAATGCAAGGGGAGCAATATCGATTTCGCTGACCTTATTGGAAACGAAACACAAATCTCTTTAATAAATGCTCTTCCTTTTAACACGGAAAGAAAAAAGACTCGCCGAACATTGAAGGCAGCGTAAGCTATCATCTTTCAATCAAGAGCATGCCTAACGCGAAAACGGGAGTTCACCTTAAGAGGTAGTGAAGTCTCTCAGAACCTGCTATGCCTCAACAAACCAGCCAGCCTTCAAAAGCAAAAAAGCAAGCTCTGTGCTTCGTATAGTTGCCATAGTGACACGGTATGTTGTCTCTCTGCAGTTGTTTGAAAGGGCTTTCTACCTTTCAAGCTCGCAACGTGAAAGTTTTGACGTGTAGGTTCTTTTCTCTTTTTTTTCAGTCTTCTCCATGCCTCACTTGTTTGTTTTTCGCTTAGCCGCTGCGATGGCTTCTAATGAAAGGGACTCAATTTTGAGGCGTTGCTTTCAGTGACTAATAGAATAGAACGCCCAGTGCTGAATTTCGTGCAACCTGTCCATCGTCCTGCCATGCCCCCGAGTTTTTTCGTTTTTGTATGCGTAATATCCTGGAATAGGGCCCTTGCATGCGGGAATTGAAAATTCGGAATGAAAAACACACAAACCGTTTTTCGGTCTGGCACGATAGTAACACATGAATTACGAAGTAGTCGTTCCAACAAACACATGTCTATGACGCAAAAGACTGTTTTAAATTATCCTGGAACTAAGATACATTTGTATAGCAGAAAACACTTTGGAAAACTATTATAATAGGAGAGATATGTCCATTTTATGCTTTTTCTGCACGAATTAAATAATTATGCTACTTTGTTAAGAATTCTTTAATAATTTATTGTGCTTACCTTTAAAAAGAATTCATTAATCATTTATGGTTACTTTTACCTTATTTTTTAATATGCTTGCAGTTATATATACAGTCGTCTCTTTCATAGTGGATTCATTGACTTGTGTGCGTGTTCTGTAACACTGCTAATTTGCATGTACATACGTAATTTTTAAATTATAAATTGTATATAAGCCGTTTTTAATTAAGTGCACTAGCTAAAGCATTGAACCCAGATTAAAGATAGATCATATTCATATCGCTTGCTTCAAGTTACAAAGTATCATATAATGTGGAGTAATGAGAAACATTCATTTGTTTGATTCATTTGTTAGATTCATTTGTTAGATTCATTTGTTAGATTCATTTGTTAGATTCATTTGAATGGTTACATTGTTTGTAAATTGGTTAGATTTGTATAAGTTCAATCCATAGATACCTTGTCATTCAATTGTTATCTGATTTATATTGGGTTGGCTCTTTCTAGACCGTTATTTCTTTTATGGTAAAACAATAAGTGGTCAAAAATGCTGGATCACGTTTCTACGACTCTTTCAAAAAGAATGGAGATTGTACTTCCCTTTTTATTACCCAATCGCTTAGTGATACTTAGTTCTATCTATGCTCATATCTCTGTTCTACTTCACTCCTTAATCGGGATAGTAAATGTAGTCAAACGAGGAAACAGCGCCACTTCTCTAGAGTGTAATACTCAATCTGCTGAAACTATCTCAACGTTGAACTTTTTCAGAATATTTCAGAATGTGTAACATTATTAGCAGTGAAGAAATAATGCGAATTTTCTCTCAAAATTTCGAAGGAAATTCTCCAAATTGTTCTATAAGCCTGTTCGTGAACCTGTTTGACTCTTAATATATGACAATAACCAACTATCCCTGTAAGCTCCTATCACACTTATAATCTAACTTTATTTTTCTGTTTATTGTTCTCTATATTGGCCCAGTTTTCAAATACTCTTCCATGTTTCACCCTTCCTAAGAATTTTCACAGGTAGACCTTTAATAAATGGAGGAATGCATCCAAACTTCTATATCAGTTCATTGCTCATGTATCTACGCTTTTTTAAGATACAACACAAACTTATCATTTCAACGGTTGAGTGTTCAACACTTGCTTTACATTAGTGGCACTTAAGCCACCTTAAACCCTCAGAGATCCTCAGAGGGTTAGAGGTGACATTCTGAGTCACCTTTAACCCCCTGAGATTTAAGCCTCGCGAGATTAGTGTAGGAAGTGTAGTATTGCTTTCGCCCGACAACACTTATTAGAAATAACCATATATATATATTGGTTGAAATAAATCCCAGGAAAGATCCTATTGTTTAAAAAAGGTTAAAACGGGTTGGAAATCAGGCAGGTTGCAGAACTAATATATGTATGTGAACCCCTCAGATGGTTAAAATACAGGTTATTATACTTTTCTTCAGCATGTCCCAGTACCTAATCCTAGTTGCAATTCTACCTGAATAAAACACTGACGTCTTTTGATAGATACATCAATAAAAAAGTGAGCTACTTCTTACTTTATGTGGTTTCTCTTCGTAGTTGCGCCCCTTTTCAAGTACTGTTACATACTTTGCATGAATTCCAATTGAAAAACTTTACTCTCCTAATTACTAGTGATAATGACTGTTCATGAACACGTTTAGCCCTTCAATGCAGACGGACGACAAACAACCATAAATCTTTACTGAGTATCGCGAGATTTCTGAGTAAGGCATTATGTGTTTACCCTATAACACGCATAATGACTAAATAGTCACATCTCTTGGTTAGAAGAATCCTTAGAAAAGATTCTATTGGTCAAGAATTCTATTGGTTTGCATGATGGAGTAGTGCATGCATAGACCTTTAAGGATTAAACGTACAAATGTATATAGCTCCAAATTAATAGAGCTGTTCTGCCTGCTCTTAGCCCGTTTAACTCTTCAATGAAAGCGACACCAAACAACCATACCATTTTATGCGTGTTCTATTCTTATAATATAGCCTTCTTAGTTTGGTCATCCGTAAAAATTGGCTTGGTTAATAGGTACATGAGTAACATCTATATAATAGACTACAACCAGGTGCATGGACTCCCCTTTAAGGAAGGGCACTCTTACATATGTTTCACTCTCCTCGCAAGATGAATCATTTTCTTCAAGGGACGTTAGTTAAGTCTCATTCTCTTCCCACCGTGTTGCATTTAGGGTCGGGGCAATAAAAGCGGCCGAAATGACCGTCGGTCAGTGTGCAGGGGGCGATTTTTGATGAATGGCCTCCTCGGCGTCGCCATTACTCATTCTGTGCGGCGACAGCGATGGGAAAACTTCTCTCCCGCCGCTTTCTTCTCTCCATTAAATAATTAACTCGGAGAAAGCCTTCTTCGCCGTCCCTCTCTCCCGGCCCGAACAGGTGGTCCGCGCTCCCACGCCTGCCTTCCTGCCGACAAATCCCTGACATTAGGACTCGGGATTGTCCGCAAATCGCAGGCTAAAGCACTCACGAGGAAAATACGTGGCCACAAATTACGGAGGGAGCGATTTGAATCATTGAGATGGGTTAGGTCATGTTGCCTAGGCACTGCCCTTTTATGCGTTTCTTTTGTTTAGTAGCCTCTTCAGAGCCTCGTTAAATACAAATTATGTTTCGGTCAATGTTTTTGTTATAGTAATTAAAAAAGAAACATAAATAGTTTTCAACTTCGAGAATTTTTCATTGTAAAAACGACTATAATGATCGCAACAAAATATGCAGATCAGTTCTTTGAAACTGAAAATATTCTTAAACTTCTGAGAGGTTCCCACGCTGTAAGAATGCATGGGTTGCACCAAAGAGAAACCGTGAACTCAGAAGTGGCTCACTAGTTATTTATCTGTGTATAAGGACTTGTTAATATTTTATTTGGGTGAAATCGCAACTAGGATTAGGTACTAGGACATATGCTGATGTAAAATATAGTAAACTGTAATGTAAGCATCTGAGGGGTTCATAGGCATATATCCGTATCTAACTAATTTTGACCTTCTTGACCAATAGAGTCGTTCCTAGAATTCTTTCAACCAATCCATGTGGTTATTTAGTCATTATGTGTGTTGTGGAGGGAAAGCAATATTACACTACTCGGAAATCTTCTCGTAACGTCGAATAGTTAATTAAAAGTAGACTAATATAAATAGATGGCAGAAGAGAAAAATGTTATATCCTGCTTTTCCTCCATTCTCGAAGTGTTTAAAGCTACTGTAGCGGTAATTGTCCATAATTCTTCAAAAGAAGTCTTCCCCTAACGGACTTTCTTTTGGAGAAATATATTAAAAATTATAAATCAAATTTATAATTTTTAAGATTTTTTAAAAGGTTTCTGATCGGAGCTTCAGGAGGTGAAGAGGTCAAGGGCTTTTAAAAATCTGGTTTCTCATGACTGTTTTATACTGAGCATCAATTTATTTGATCTGTTATAACTTAAAGGAACTTTCATCTTTCCAATTCCCAAGTAATATTTAAAATTCTAATCGTTTTTTCGTTCAGCAACATGATTTGTATTATAACTGCATAACTATCTTAGAATGTCCACAGTGATAGAAAGATTATTTTAATCTTTTAATTTGAGAAGTAGAACTGAATTTGAAATCTTGAGTATTTCCATCTTCTTTCTTTTTCATCTCTTTTTGTTACTTATTATTACCATATCTGTATTGTTTTCACACTACTCATTTTTACCTCTTTTTCCTTTCTTATGCCCTCAGTTTCCACTTTGTCTTTATTTTTTCCTACTTCTCTTTCTAAGTTTAAATGTTCTTTCCTCCTCATGCATAGTTTAAGACTCTCAGAGTTTCTTTGTTTTCTTTAGCTTTTATGTTTCTAGTTATCTATCTTTTAATAAATCCATCATCTTCATTAGTAAACCCATCTTTAATAAATTTATCATTTCAATAAATAGTCTTCTTTCTCTCATCTTACCTTTTGCTTTTTGCTGTTTGATCTTCATCTCAATCTTTACAGATTTTCCATTTCTACGTTACTTCCATTTCCTATTACCATAACTGATTCGCCATATTTTTGCAGTCTAATTTTAATGACTATTTCCACACTATCCTCTTATTCGATCCCTATACCTTTATTGATATTTCTCATTCTCCTTCCTAGCATTTGACTTACTCTATCTGTCTTTTCAAGTCACTCCTGCTCTCGTTCTCTCTCCCAAAGTTATTCTCGCTGCATCAAAAAGAGATTTATTCAAATAAAAATTACCCGCCGCCGAAACACCGTCTGAGTACAAAACGGTCTTCGGCTATTGACTCCCAACAAGAAAAACGACATCGCCCAAGTTTACCAAACTAGATTACTTCCCCCCACGCTTTCAATGCGGTCCGACAACCACACCGACAAGAAGCTCTCCCTTTTTTCACACTCACTCGCTACTCCCGAAGCTAACAACGTGTCACAGTATCAGGGTGAGGTTACTCATAATTAAGCGATTTGTTGTTTTCCTCTCACATCCATGCCGATTCCGATTTGTAAAGTCCCCCCCCTCCCTGCAGTATCGGAGATCAATAACGACACGGAGCGAGGTGCCATTTGCTTTTCAAAAACCACCGACCGAGAAGCAACATTCTTCCTCCCTCCACCCCCGGTGAAAAAAAAAAAGCACGCAAATTTTTGTTTAATTTTTTCGAGCCTCAAATGAGGATTTCTCTTCCCAACTTTTTGCTTATTCCCCGAGTTTATCTGCATCTGCGGATAAACCCCCCCCTTGTAAAAATCCATCCCACCCACCCAGCAAAAACACACGCCAGTCATATCTCTCGATGAACAAATTGAATATGGAAAGGGGGTGGATGGAAGCGAAAAAAAAAATCGAAAAACACTGCGAAACAGAAAAGGGGAGACGAGAACCCCCGTACAAAAAACGGGGTATTACCAGCAAAAAATTACATTAAAAATCCCCACGTATTTAATTGCCAGCTGATTATCGCTCCCAAATACCGTAATGACTGTACAACCTTTAACACTACCCCGCTGGATCTGGAACAACCGGATGATAAAGGTTGGGACGAATGTGCAGAGGAAAAAAACAGAGGGGTAGGATCAACTCCAACGCGGGAGGGGGCAAAAAAACGTAATTAAATGTTTGAGAGTGTTATCTCCGACCTGCCCCCCCCCCGACATTACCGTCGGTGGTCCCCTTTGTCCGTCTTATCGTCCGACAACCATCAGAGACGCGCCGAGTAAATATGGTCCGTTTCTAAACATGATTAATTATATGCTGTTTCTAACGCTAATTCTCTTTTGTCGGGCGGAGTTTAAACCGCGCATCGGGGCCTTTTTGGAAAGGAGGGTGGAATGGGAGATATACCCCATGAATGCATGACGCGCGCGGAGTGACTCAGACTGTGGAAATGTCCCAGAGCAATTAGCGAGGCGCGCCATCTTCCCGAAGCTGTGATTTTGGAGGGATTTTTTTCGCTGTCGTTAGTGCGCTCTTCGGTGTTGGCTGTTTTGTTTGGTGGGTTGAGTTGTAGTTTTTTGTTTGTTTGTTGTTTTGAGTAACTGCAGGATCAGTGGGAATCGTTTTCGAGAAGGTAATTTGTCCGATGGATGGATTTTAATCGATTCTCGTGGAACAGCTAGATACGCTAGGTCTGACTGTTTTGTCGGGATAGGAAACTGTTGAGTGTCCAGGAGATTTAGACTTCTAGAGCAAAAACTGAACCTTGAAATATTGTATTTCTTTGTTTATGTTGGTTGAAATTTGTTGCATTGGAATACGATGTGTCCCAATTCGTATTGAAATGCAACGCTAAATATTGATTCTGTCACTGGTGAAGATGACAAGATGCTTTTGTAAAGTCTAACACAAATAGAAACTTTATTTCGTTTGCTTTTACATACTAAGTGTATCATAAACTTTAAATTGTGTGACCTTTTGAAAAATTTATATTTTCGTATACCCCTCTTGAGTAATCATGATTTCAAGAATCTTGAATAACATTATTCATATAAGTTTAAGACATTATTATTGGTTGTTGCTTCACTTATTCCTTAAGGCATAACTAAACAGCTAGACCAAGTCCATAAGTTCGAACACAATCAAAACCTCCAACATTATATCAGGCCTTCCATAGAGATCCTCCTTTGCTAGACCAACAGAGGCTAGATAATTTGGTGGGGCTTGTTCAGTGTTGCAATTTAGACAAATTGGATATGCCTTACGACCGGAATGAAGGATCTGATCGGATGTGTCCACTCACAAGTCCAGAAAGGACAGTTTGATATTTTTTGTCACCCATATACTTGAGAGAGGCTCCAGGGATGGGAGCTCTATGGTATCAGATATTTGTCGTGTATTTCAAGGTGATGCATCCAACACCTGAAATACATGTGCTCATTCCTATGGTTAGAAGATTATTATGACGAAGTATTACATTAAATGTTTAATTTGTTAATTAAAACACAATAAAATTCAATATTCTATCGAATGTACTACAAATACCTTTTGTAAACCTCTGACGTTTTTTAATGGTCCACGCAATACCGATGTCTTGATACTGAAGTGAAATTAAAAATAATCCAAAAATTCTAATTATAGTTGGGTTGGATTTTAAGAGGCAAGGGCCATATTCGGCCAAGGTGCGCCAAACAACGTCAAGTACATGGACATACACACGTAGAGAAAGTTTTACTGACACATAAGAGAGAAATATACCCAGTAAAAAATTCAACCTGATAGGAATCGGACCTGCGCTACCTACAATTCGCAGGTTGCTAGCGCAGAGGGCAAACCCACTGAGCATCAGCAATTCGAAATTTGAATTATGAAAATCGTTTTACTAGAGCTTGAAGTCTGTGAAGTCTATTGAAAAATGCAGTGTATTTGATAAATAACTTTAACCCTCCAAGAAGTTTCGATGCGATATGTCGTCCATCAAGATCTGAACAATCTTGCAAATGACGAAATCTGGCCAGTTTTCTTCTAACGACGAGATATTTAGTTCATCAAGATCTGTAAGTGGTATTGATAATGACGAGATACTTCCTCAAGACGAGATTTAAAAGTTCGATAAATTAATTTAAAACTTAATTATTTGTTAACCTTCAACAGAGAGATAAGTATACATCTCCCAAATTGTATTCTTCAAAAATATTTCTTCCTTTATAAGAACATCCTTTCTCGGCTGTTCTTAACACGTTATTCTTTTCTCCTGAGAGTAAAAACAATCCCTTGACCTCCTCCCTTCAAAGAAACAAATCCAGGCCAAAAGACATCGAAGCAAGCCAAGTGCAAACCGGAGGGGAAAGGTTAGCATTTGAGCCGCATAAAAACACGGTCCACCTTTCCCTTTATTTTTTCCTCTCGGCCCCAAACAATCGTATTCTCAGCTGTTGCTTTAGCGTGGGGCACACGCACAGTATCATTTCACCCCCGAAAGGGAAAAACGGGTTCGGTGTAAAAACATTAATGACCCTCCCAGGTGCCGGGTGGATTTTTACCCTCCTACGCACCCGGAATGTTTTTTCTCTGCCTTTTACTGTCCCCGCACCCTGAATTCGAACAAGGGGGGGGGGTGGCTGGACGGTGGTCAGATAGGCGCGTGGGCTCCTGTTTTTTATGTTTGTTTTGCTTTCGGGGAAAACTTTCTGTGGCTTCCTGCTTCTTTCCATATATATTTTCTTAACATCTGTTTATGGGAAAACTTGATGCAAGAGATGCTTTGTCTTTCAGGAGTGGAATGTAGGGCTTAGTTTTACTTTTGTAAGTAGATAAGTATTCTGTGGTCATCAGTTTACATGAATCCTGATAAATGATTAATCAGAACTGAGAATTGTTAACACAGAGTAAAATTAGAGTTTTAACGCTCCTGGTGGTGGTCCCAAAGAAGGGTCTCATCATTAGCAAAGCTGACAAGATCTTGATGGACGAGATGTCTCGTCATTAGAAGAAAACTGACCAGATCTTGATCTTGTCAGCAGCAAAAATCTGAAATATCTTGATGACTTGATATCTCGCTCGTCATTAGCAAAATTAGTCAGATGATGTACAAGATATCTCATTGAAACCACTTGAAGGGTTAAATGTAACGACTTATTTATGTGATTTAAACATTATATAACTTGAAACGAGATATCAGTTCAGCCCTCTCAGGAGCATGAGATTTCGGAGTAGTGTAATATTGTTTTTTCCCCACAACACAAATAATTTAATAATCACATTGATTGGTTGAAAGAATTTTGGGAAAGATTTTATTGGGTAAAGAAAGTCAAACGGCTTGAAGTCATGCAATGAAGACTGCAGATTTCAGGTATACGTGTGAAACCATAGGGTTAAAATGATATTTTGTAAAGGAACTCATCTCAGTAACTAGTAGTAATCTTTTATCCCTAAAACTTATAACGCTAGGAAATTTTAAGAAAGGTGTATATTTTCACAATTCTGTGATTTTAGTTCGTCAAAACCTACTTTGGATGCTTAAATTTCTAACACACAATATATTTACTTAAAATTATTGATTTGTATTTTGATATTCAGTTTTGTAATTCTTATAATAAAAGCAGGATGCTGTTAAATGTATTAAAGATACCATTCGTTACATAATGGGTATTGCTCGAATCAAAGTATTTATCATATATTTTCCTCAAAAATGGAAAGAGAAAACAACTTGTAAATATATTTCATTACATTTTGTTTATCTTTAAAACTCACGCATTTAGCCAAATAGTATGTGCTTTTAGGTTGTCTCAGAAGTTTATCAAATTTAATATCAACACCTGAATGCAAGAACTAGGTAAATCAATTTTTTGGTTTTTGAGATAAAGGGGAAAACGGTTTGTTGACAATACTAGTTTCGCGTATGCCTATAATATTATTCGTCGATAAATAGAGCTTGTGGTCAAAAACTTACCAAATGCTTGAATTAAATTCGGTATAATTTCAGCTTTATTAATCTAATATAACTCAAAATGCACCATGTTTCGAGTTACTTAGTTCTTGCATTCAGGGGACGATATACAGAAGAGGTAAAATTATAAATCGATCAATAATTGTGTATTTAAAAAACTGTTACATAACTTCTTACTAAAATTTAATAACTATTTAAGTTTTTTAAATTAAGGCCTTGAATTTTATATTTAAAAAAATCTTCGTTACTAAAAATCGATTTTTCACGATCTTTTGGGCCTTTCCGTATCTGGCCTTCGGAAGAACCAACACAAACACTGGCTAGCAACAATAAGTTACTTGATGTTACTTATGCGTGTCGTTAACTGCGCAATAAGCATCTCCGGGAACAAGAAATATAATTTTTTTAAACGTAGCAATCAACAGCTATAAATGATAAAAATATAAATAGTTTAAAGTTACGGCACTTGGATTTTCAAGAAAAAGAAATCTTTAGAACTGAGAAATTATATTTTAAATGTTTAAATGAAAAGAAACAGCAGACATACATGCGAATTTATATGTAGTATTCGAGCAGAACTGTCGGAAGACAGCAGCGTGTTTAATTAGTTAGCTTAAATTCGCGTAAGGATGTTGCGAGAATCTCTTTCAAATCAATTTTTTTACTACCGATTTCTGAATATTTCGCAAGAAAAACTCGATTTTTTTAACCTTTTATTTTACTTCAATTATCTAATGTCCTTTCAAAGTGGTGACCAAACCGAGATGGGTACGAACCCGAATTTCCATTCCAGAGATTTAGATCCTACCTAAGCACCTCTTCGCGCAGCGAAAACAATCGCCACTCAGTAAAAACACTCCCAGAACTTTTTCTCTCTTTTGAATGATCTCCCTTCACTCCGAAGTCAACTTGTCATATCGGAATTCCTCTCCCAATCCTGCCCCACCTCGGCGAATTAAAACCCACTCCCAGAACGAGCACCCCCAAAAAAAACCACTTCTCAAAAGGGATACACAAGGAAGATGGAAAAATCCCCCAAGATGGACGAAACACTGAACCAAGTCAAGGGAAAAAATGCACGAGGAGCCGACGTAGAAGACCTGCTTCGTGTATTATTGATGATAGCCTTTTCAGCCAGCATCCTCTATAATTGATGCGGCAACTTCAATTTTCACATCGCTTCAAAGAATTTTCTTCCCTTTTGGAGTTAATTACCCAACTACCCACCAAACCAATGCTTTATCACAGCACATACACACACTCACGCATTCAATTTACTCGGGACCCCTCTCTCCTCCCTTCCCAGGGATGAAAGGAGGGGCCACTACATTAATATTCGAAGGGCCCCCGCAAGAGAGAGAGAGTCTCAACGTGATTACGAACAAAAGAGCATACAAGTGTTGAGAGGGTTTTCGATACGAACGCACACACGAATTACGCCGTTCTTTTTTGTTGTTGTTGTTTTCTTCACTGCTTCCACCCCCCTCGTAATCAGGTGCAAGCAGGGAACATTAAAAAACGTATTTATATCCGAGGGTTGTGAAGAAAATTTTCACTCCCCGTGTGCAGCCGCGACGACAGGAAATTGATTGAATGGAAGTTGTTTGTTCCGATCTTTGGAATCGTTTAGCAAGGAAGAGGGAGCTAAAATCAAGTCTTTCTTTTAGATTAGTTTGTTGCAATCTTCCCCATCGCTTCTAAACAACAACAAAGCGGGCCTCAAAAACCTTAATTGATTGACTGCAACTGGAAATTTTTTGTGCATCTTTTCCACGCGTTTATTTTTATACCAAGATGGAATAAAAGTTCGGAAACGTATTACGCTTTTCCTCATAAAAAGGGTTGGAGGTTAAAAAAAATATTCGTGTTTAGTTCGCCGGGTTTTTTTTTCGTTTCATAATCAACTATGCTATGGTATGCCCTTTTTCATTTCATCATTTGCTGGTTGGTTAGCGATAACCGTTGGCGAGTTTCAATTTGATAGCCCTTTTGGTTATGAAAGTTGCGGAATGGGTTTTTGTTTTTTGCTACTTTTCTCGCGGGAAGTTCTGGATTTGATAGAGTTCTGATGATGGGAAGTTAAATTAATATTTTTCAGTAAAACGGCGTAAACGGTGTTTTCCAACTTAATGTATTGCAACTCCGTTCTTGATTTTGTGTTAAATGTGTTCAAAATCGTATACTTTACTTTGAAAAATGCCCATAAAAGGCAATTTTATTGATTTATTTCTGAGGCTGAAGTAGGAGGATAAGCGTTGCAAAACAGAATTTTTTTTTGCAACTTGAAGGAGCATCAATATCTTATGTGTAGTTTGTTTTAAACTGAGTAAAGAGGGAAACATTTATGAAAGTTAGGAAGTTTTTAAGTTTTTGATACTTATTATAAGAAAATAAAAATATTTCTTTTAGTAAGAGCTATAGTTAAATTTTCTAAATACAGAAATAATTTTAGAAAAATTCTAAAATGCATCTATTTGTAATGTAAATGACTATTTTTGAGGTTATATAATATTTATATATTGTTACATTAAATATTAAAAGCGAGGTTATATATAAGTGTTATACTAAATTTATATCACTTGCTTAAGACTTACGTCACTACTTGATAAAATATTAGTATTTCAACCATCTTATAAAATTACCATCTGAATACTTTAAAAATGGAACAATGCTCTGCATTTTCCACACAAGCAGTATATCTTGAAGTTTTAAAACTCCTTTAAAATTTATTTTGATAAACTATACAAAAATTAAAATAGTGTTTAAGATATGAATATTTACATCATAGGTGCAAGTTTGAAGAATATGGATTAAAAATGTACACGTATTTATTCACTGTTATCAGAAATTTTCAAATTTAATGTTTTTTATTTTTCTTAATCTCAGCAAAACCATCTGGAAAACATATTATATACATTCTGATACTCAAAGAGGGGCAATCAGATTTATTATCCATAAGCCAATTTTAAGCAAATTAAAAAGCTTCTAGATTCTAAAATTTTAATTTTTCTTTCAAATGCCTTTTATAAATTAATGATGAAATTAAGATCTAATATCTCATTTGAAAATTATGTGACATAATTAATGTAACATCAATATTTAATTATTTTACTCTAAAATCTTTCTGTAATTTAAAGGAGTTTAAAAGTATTTTCACGTCACCTCTACTTTATTAAGTTTTAAAACTTCATTCAATTACATCCAGCCATTAGAGCACACGTTATCACTTTAAAATTTGATCGACGATAGGTTGGGTCTTATGACACGTAGGCCGCATTTGACCATTCTGCCCAAACTCAAGACAAAGTCAAGTATTAGACATACACACACAAGGAAAATTTACTGGTACAGAAAAGAGAAATACTCCCAGGGTAAGTTACAGGAATCGTACCTGCGCAGCCTACAACTCGCAGGCTGCTAGATCAGTGGGCCACGGCGACCCCAAATTTGAACTCGAAATCTTGAAACAAAACTTGAACTAAAAACTTCAAAATTCAACACAATAATATTCGGCTTGTATCACAAAGCGAATATAGTTTGGAAAATTACTTATGGGCGTGCTCTTCGGGTAAATTTAATTTACTGAAATACTCAGGCTGCATTAACGAATTTCAAACTGAAGAGTATTTTGGTTATTTATGGAATTAAATAGTGTTCCGATAAATCTAGTGCACTTAAGTTTTAGTTTTCTTTGTTTAGTTTATAAAAATATTGTGCCTTAACTGGTAGTATCATACGCTAAAAGGTTTTCCGATAATTTCTTATGAACTAGATTCTCTTCCCTTAAATTTAATTTAGTTAGTTTTCACCCAGAATTTCAAATTACCTAGCAGGGGTGAGTATTTTACCGTGTCGTACAAAGAGAAGGGAACAACGTGACAAAGGCTTCAAGCAATCCCCCTACAGGGCTGTCCCTCTCCCCTAGGTCTAACAAAACAAAGAAGTAAAAGACGGGGATATCGTGTAGAAATCGAAAGCTTTCCGAATCGGCGATCCGGCTATTCATGAGGAAGGGGAATCAATTATACAGATTTTCTGGTAATCCTCGCTTGATTCTCACTTATTCCCGCCTTGGTGTCTATTGTGGGTGGTATTTTGTTGCCCGACCCCTGTTATTAGAAGTCGATCGTGCTGTTCATTTGTTATCAGAAATTGTGCATTCTTTCAATAACTTTTTGAAGGGTTATAGAGGGATAGTGTTAAGTAATGTGATTTGATTTCAAATTATGGGACATTTATAAATTACTTCTTTATTATTTTAAAAAAGAACTTACATAGAGAGACATTTATAGGTGTAGATGAATGACTGCGCTATGGATTCAAGTCCATATCTTCAGACGGTTAATTAATTCAAAAATAAGTCTAGTTTTCTAAACAAATTTATTTGCTCTTAAGAAGAAAGCATAAAAAATAAATAGAATGAATAAATATATTAAACTTAATACCGATAGATTCTGTGTAGAAAGAAAGCGCAAGTTGCTTAGGACGAGAAAGAGTTTCGCTCTTAAATGTCCGCGTGGTAGTAATTTAGCTACTAGTCCGAGCACCAACAGCGTTGTGAAAACTGTCCGATCACCAGTTCGATATAAAATCTCGCACAAAATACTCTTCGCCTACAAGGTGAAAAAAGACATTTATATATGCGTAAAAGTGCCACTCAATACAGAACGAATATCACACAGTAGAAATTAGGAAGAAACTGATAAACTATCCATAAAACCATGTCAAGAAAATTATACAATGTACAAAGACAATAAGATTAATATATTATTATTCGAGTTCGACAAAAGAGAAAAATGAGTTCATATTGTTCGACAAACGGTATTTTTCCAATAAACCAAAGTGAACACATGGTATGCGAATAAAACACGAGTGCCATAAGTTACATATCTAAGCTGTTAGAGTTTTCCAATCATCAGTCCAACATAAAGTCTGTCTCACAACAGGTAGTACATTGTTATTAAGGGGACAGTAGACTTCCAAAATCGATCGAAAAATTGATTTTTACCTTTAAATATTAACTGACATTGTCTATGTACAGCAGAAGAATTTTCCAATTACGATCACTTGACGGAGTTATATATACAACAACATAAAGCATGTAATATATAGTAACTAGTGTGCTTTTTTTTAATTCTATATTCTTTACTAGCAGTAAGTCTATTACAAAAACGCGTTTTTCTTCGATTGAGAATTTTTAACATTCTTCTGATTTCAAAATGCTCCCTGTACATCAGGTTTTCTTGTTTTCCTTGAAACTTCCACGCATTATGCAATAACTTCCGCGTGATCTAATATTTTCAAACCAAACTTTATATAGAGTTTTTAGTAAAAATAAAACAATCTGCAAATTTTGTAAAATCAGGTAATAACTTCGAAAGTTTGTTTTGAAAGTTCACTTTCCCTTTAAAAGACTAGTTCACTAAAATTTAAATTATGTACGGATGCTTGAAATAAACTCATTTCAAGTATTGATTTTGTAATATT
Source organism: Meta bourneti (assembly GCA_933210815.1). Classification (NCBI taxonomy): domain Eukaryota; kingdom Metazoa; phylum Arthropoda; class Arachnida; order Araneae; family Tetragnathidae; genus Meta; species Meta bourneti. The sequence continues at coordinate 28,258,483 of OW119930.1, forward strand.
CCATTCAATTACATTAACTTTATAAGGATTTCTTTTACTCTAGCATTTTGTGTTAAATAGAGAACTAAGATGAGAAATATGTTTCTGAAAGTTAGACTATATATCATACATTTATGTTGTTATAAATAAATGAACTGTAATGTATCATTTCGCATGACTCTTAACATTAAGGTTTGAAACAGCCATTGAATAATAAATGTAATTTTCGATTTCTGTTGATTCAATATCCATTAAATTTCAATAGTTCTGATTGCATGATTTCTGTAATATGCTTAAAATTACTTCCTTTCAACGATAAAAATGGCCTTTCATGGAATTGTGCTGCAACAATTGGTCATTATTCAAACCGAAGCCAATAATTTTGTTGACGAAAGAATTTTATAAGCTTCCAAAGATTAAATTAGCTTTTGAAAGTCCTCCCAGCTACTATTCCATTGTAGTGCATCACATATTCGGTTACTTTTTAGAGATTACATGCATAAAAATCAAACGTTAAATTATCAGAGAAACTTCTAATTTTAACGTAAATAACTTGTTGAAAGGTACATACATCACTAAATCTCAAACTAACTGTTCCTTCTTCATTCATCGATGATATAAAACTTACGCAGTTTTTTACCAGTAATTTAACACAGCGTATGTACCATAATTCAATAACGGTATATTGAAAATAGTAATTTAATTACCCCCAAAGGTTCCCAACTACAAAGTTTACCTGGGTGTACTTTCTTCTGTATCAGTAAAGTTATCCATGTGTGTGAATGTCGATTTATTTGACAATGTCCATCTTGTGTTTGGCACAGCTTGGTTAAGTATGACCTTGCGCCATAAAATCCAACCAACCAGCACCAAAGCCCCAAGAAAGTCTTTTCCTTTAACTTTGCTTAGAAATCATGCGTCGTTGATTGCAAGCAGTGTAATCAGGCCTCAAGTTGAAAAATAATCACAAAGTGAAACCAAACCCATTCCCAAACTATAAGCGGGGTCGTCGTGGCTCAGTGGGCATTCCCACTTCTCAAACAACCTGCGAGTTGTAGGCGGCGCAGGTTCGATTTCTCCCTGGGGTCTTCTCTCTTCTGTTTCAGTAAGACTTTCTGCATTTGAAGTTGTCTATCTTGTGCTTGGTACAGCTTGGCCAAATATGACCCGTGCGCTATAAAACCCAAAAGTAACCAATCAGGTTAAGGTAGGCGGATTGATGTGTGAGAAAATTCTGTGTATTTCGTGATGCATCAGTTTGATGACAGATATTTATTCTTGTTTGACAAGAATATAATTGATTTACTAATCGGGGAGAAACAAATTCAAAACGGATTCAATATCTTTAATTGACGTTGTATTATCTTTGGCGTAGCATAGCCGAATATGGCCCTTGCGCCATAAAAAACTAAACTATAATCATGCTTCAATGCCAAAAAGGCACATGCCATGCAGTATTCACACAAAAGCTCCTAACGCTCACATTCTAAAAGCTCTATTCATTAATTTAGGTCAAAAATTTATAACATAAATGTGCTTCAATGCCAAAAAGAATGCAATAAAGAGCAAAACAATAAAAAAAAAGCAGTAAAACAATCGAAACAACCAACTTCGCCTGAAAAATAGCTTTTCCACGTTTTTAATTAGGCGAAACAAAACAATATTCCTTGAACATTTCGTGCGAAATAAAAACCAGAAGATACTCCAGAACAGAAGTAACTGAAGGGGGAGAGGCATGCGTGGGTGTGGCTTACTTCTTTCTTGATTAGTCAGGTGATGAGAGGGCCTCTGACCCCTGGTGGGGGGCACCCCCTCGCATCACGCAATGTCGCCGGGCACCTGCCCTCTTCCCACACCTCTTCTTTCTGCTACGGCCAACAATCCCGAAACTCGGTTGGGAGGGAATGAGGTTTTTTCTCCTCATCACATCTCCGACGGCAGTTGTTTCATTTGTTCGCCAGTTTTTCCCTCTTTATTTATTGCGGCCCATGATAGTGTGAGGGCTGGCGTTGTGGGGGAGTGTGATTTGCAAGTGGGAGTGATTCAACTGAGTAGTTAGAGTTTATTAGGGAATGTTTTGATTTTTAAGAAAAAGAGGGTATAATTTAACCCTCTGAGGGTCAAGCATGTATGTGAATGCATATTGTGTCGTTCTGGAACTTGCAGTCTTCCACTGCATGACTTCTAACCAATTTTGACCTTCTTGCCCAATAAAATATTCTCTAGGTTGTTTGGTTGGTTAATTGAATGGTTTTAATGACGCAAAGGCCATATTTGGACAAGCTGCGTCAAACACAAAACATACAGCGACATGGTATGGTTTGTTGGTTGGGTTTCATGAAGTAAAGGGCCATATTTAGCCAATCTCTCCCAAACACAAAACATACAACGTCAAGTAATGGTTGGTTCGATAGGTTTTATGACGCAAGGGCCATAATTGGCAGAACCTCCTCAAACAAAAGACAGACGACGTAAAGTTTTAGACACGCACAAGAAAGTTTCTATTGACACGAAAAAACAGTTCACTCAGAGTAAGTTACAGGGATCGAACTTACGCAGCCTACAACTCGTGTTGCCGGCGCAGACGAGTGAGCCCCGGCGGCCGCTCAAGTAATAGACATACATAACAGAACTGACACAGAATAGAGAAATACACCTTCGTAAGTTACAGCAATCGAACCTGCGTTTGCTAACACACTGGGAAACCCCACTGCGTTAGTTGAACGGGTGACCTCGTCATATGACCATCGTTCAAAATTACGAGGTGTCGTCCTTTCCCTTCGGGATTTACCCCGGACCGTCGCCAATAGTCCTTTGTGTTGCTACAGCGCCATGTAAATTCAACTACCTACATACACGAAATGATGATGCTTATTGAATACGTACAAGAGCATCAAAAATATCTAGATATGAGTTCTATTAATTTCTATCATTGTTGGATAAAAGCCATTCCTGTACCTTCAAAACCCACAACTACGACGAAAAACAATGTGACGAAAAAACCCCAACACACTAAAGCAGCATTTTCGTATACCCTGGGACCGAATCGTTGTGGTCTGCTCAAAGCAGACGAGGGCCATCCCAGAGGCCAATGCAAATTCAAGTTAAAACAGGCAGTCTCAGGGGTCTTGGAGAACACACAGTTTCGGCCTACCATTGTTCTGCATCGACTTCCGATTCCTCCGGCTTCGATTTCCGTTCGGAGGTTGTTTTTTGAGGACGACGTCTTCCCAAGTACTTACCCCGCGTGTGTGTGTGCGCGACCACCCCTCCACTAAAACTTTATTCCGACTCCAACTAAGAGATCGCGCGTTTGAATAACCAAATAACTTTGCCATCGAAGTAAAACTTGTTCCGAATCAATTTGGAAGTTGCTGCTTTTAAAAGGCGATGCGGAATTTGTATTAAGTATAAAGGGGGTCTGGGTGGTTCATCAAATTGTGTTCTTTTGTGGCACTGCTGCTTGTTGGGAGCTTCTAGTCTTTGTTCAATTTGTGGGGTGCTTGCTCTTGCGGGAGAATAATTTCTGTTTGTGTACGTGCGAATTTTTATGTACTGGCAAATATGCATTTATTTTTTATATTCTAAAAAGTTTGTTTTTAAAAAGAATTTTTATGGAGAAAGGTTTGAAAACGGACTTCTTGTTGTTACTCACTCTACTGGGCCATTGGAGCCAGACGAACGGAACAATCTAATTTAAACAGCAATGTGGTATCATTTTGTTGCTTTGTTAAATTATGAATCATTTTATGAAAATATAAATATTATTATTATTACGTTTGCTATATGGAAATTGTTGTATCTTGGAAATACGTTTCTTTCAATATTCTTTTACGTTCGTTTTTAAAAAGGCATTTTTGAGGAGAAAGGGCTTTTAAAATGGACTTCTTGTGGATACCTATTCTTTGATATTAGCTAAAGGGCCATTTCAACCTAACGAATGAAACATTCCAAGTTGAACAGCAAGTTTTATTTTATTTCTCTGATAAAATTATGAATTTTATTATAATATGTACGTGAAAGTTTTGTACTGACAAATATGTATTTATTTTTTAAATATTCTGAAATGCGTGCTATTTTTAAAAAGCATTTTTGAATCTAGGGGTCCTTGCTAGAAGTTTACTCTGTTGAATAGGTACAGGGTCATTTCAAACTGGCAAACTTAGCGTTTCAAGTTAAACTGAAATTTAAGTTTGGAATTCTTCTGCTTAAAGAAATTTATTGGAGGTCGTTTTATGCAAAATAATATGTTTTTAGAATTTTGGTTTTACCTAAAGGAAATTTGGCATTTTTATCTCGTTAGTGTGCCAAAACAAGTACTTTTAAATTTCTAAATATGATATAAATCATTCATCCATCTGTAGGTCGATGTTGTAACTAAAGTTAATATTAGTTCCAAAATCTATTTTCCACCTTGTTCACTGGAAATAAAATGTTATGTATGAAATAAAAAGTATGCAATTCTCAAAACACAAAAATCACCCAAAAGGTCTATTTTTCTCTACACTGCAAATACTATTCTATGACAAAACTTAGGTTGGTTTTTTTTTACCCTCAATGCTACCATAATTATCCTTTACTCCCAAGATGGTACCTAGACATCATTAATGTAAGAGGAAACGCTTAAGTTGGGGATTACCTGAAACTGAGCTATCTGGATGTCGGTTTATCGAGGATACATAGAATGCGATACAATGAAGCAAGCCTTCCTAACTCTTTTTAGCAATTATTCAGAAGATTCATTCATATCATAATATACTATGAACATTGAAGAATAAAATAACTAAGACAGTATTGGTGTCCTTAAATATGGAATTTTTCGTTCGTAATATTTTGTTTAAATTCTGTTTTGATAGATGTTTGAGGGGGATATCTTATTTACCCAAGTATTTTGTTCTTGTATTGATCCCGTATCTGAGAAAGTTGGCCCAAACATTTTTTAATTTAGCTGCCTGTAGATTGTATAACGTAAATATATTGAACTTGGTTTTAAAAAATAATTTAAATCAATAATAAAATAATCACATTCGAAATGAAACTCTTTTCTGTAAATCTTGCTTTACTGCTGTGGATAATTTGTTGTTAGGAAACAAACTTATATATGGTTTAATCTGATTTTGTGAACATATACATTATATAACAACGTTATTGCATAGCATCCTATTTTGGACCTTGCGCCATAAAACCCAAACAACCATAATGATGTTAAATTTTTATCTAATAACGTTATGTAAATGGAAAACTGAGAAAAAATTTAGCAAGCATCTGATTCAAACGAGCAATCATTTATCTAAATATCCTTCGGGTGTAGGCGTGATATTATCAGAATTCACAGAAAGTTGCATCATGCTACCCACAATTGTCTTTGACATGAATGGAATAAAGATAAACTATTCACAGTGATCGAGTTGGTCCAATAAACTATTAAAATAGAAAAGGGAATATCGATTGGATTAAGTCATTATTCAATGTGGTTTGTTTTTGCTACACTAGAACTAATTAGACTGAGGTCGACCATTGATCATATGAAAACAGAAGGCAATTTGCATTAAGTTAGCGGTTTTATTCAGACTGATTATGCTGATAGTTTTGAACAAAGGAAAGCAAGGGAAACATTTTAATAATTAAATAATTTGCATAAAAGAACAAAAAAAGTGGCACAAGGTAAAAAAAACTTCTTAATTAACTCTCCAAGTGGTTTTGGCGAAATATCTCGTTCATCAAAATCTGACCAATTTTGTTTGCTAATGACGAGATTTTTACTATGAGGAGATCAAGATCTGGTCAGTTTTACTAATGATGAGATAGATAACTTGTCGAGAGAATCACAATGAGTGTTAAATCATTTTATATTTCTTATAGCTGTCTATTTTTGTTATGAAATTAAATCAACGTTCTTAGATCTCAGAGCATGTAATAATGGGACAATAAACTTGTGCCTGTGTAAACTTGTGCGTTGTGTCTGGATTCCCGTCAAATCGAAATGTCGCAGGAATCCCAACAACTCATCCCTGAACCTTATGTTCTTTCGCCATTTGCAAATAACTTTTAATCCCCGGGATCGGAATTTCTGCCATTTGGAAAACAATTCGGTAAAGAAGCCCCGAAGTTAAATAATTTTATATTCCTTATTACTGTCTTTTTTTGTTATGAAATTAAATCCACAACATTAGTAGACCTCAGAGCATGCAATAACTGGACAATAAACTTGTACATGTTTCTGTCTGGATTCCCGTGAAATCAATTGGCATGGTGTGGAAGTTTGTAGAGTGGGGTGCTAGCTGAGGTGTTGACCTCGTCATCTGAGCATTGATTCAAAATTGCGTGGAGTCCTCGGATTTTTCCCTTGGGGTTTGATCCTGGAACGTCGCAAATAGCCCTTTCTGTTTCTCCAGTGCGACGTTAATTAACTGCCTACCTCCCGTGAAATCAAAACCTTACAGGAAACCCAACCACGCATCCCTCAGTCTTACGTTCTTTCGCCATTTTCGAATAACTTCTAATCCCCGGGCACGGATTCGAACGCAGTTTCTACCATTCGGAAAACGATTCGGTAAAGGAGCCCCGAAGAATAATAACAAAAGAAAAAACCTCGGGGAAATATTCGACTTTGAGCGATGACGGCCCGAAGCAGGTGTCAAAAGCTCAGCCATTACGCAAAGAGTTCCACCGGGAGTATGAACGATTAAGCTTCTAAATTAATGGCTTTCATTACCGCTGATTATCCCAGAGCCCCCTTCCAATTGAATCTTCGTTTCTCAGCAGCCATTCTTTCGGCGAAATCTGTTCGGCGGACTTTTTTCCTGTTCTCCCCCTTTCTTAGGGGATCGTAATTATAAACTCTCCGGTGGAAACAATGAAAGAAAAGGCCACCGTCATAAACTTAAAACCACCGGCTTCCAATTAAGGAGGTGGCCGTGTTCTTTGCGGAAGTCTTCAGGGACGATTTCGGGTGGTCTTGTTTCGCATGATTGAGGGGATGTTTCGGTTAATTTCGTGGAGGGATGAGTTCCTTTTGTGTTTGGGTGCGACTTCGATTTGATTAATTTGACTGGGAATTTTTTTTGTTTTGTGGGTAATTTCTGTGAATGACAAAACAATATTTCGATACCAGACGAATGTTTATTGTTTTGTAGATTTCTAAATAGAATTCGTAATTGAGGGTTACTAAAAAAATTGAAAGGCGTATTCTTGACTTTTCCTTGATATATAGGTGAGGCTTTCGTGTCGCGTTATGTATACAGTGATAAAAAATAAACTATCTTGATAAAAATGTGTTTTCAACTAAGCAATTAAAATTATTCTTAAAATTTATAACGCGAATGTGTGATGTCAAGTGTTGAGAAAAATATCATAGCAAAATATCATAATAGTTACTAATAAAACACTTAGTAACTATTATTCTATCAAACATTTCACTGTTTTATACATATAAGATACATTGATATTCGTGTAATTGAAAGAACAAGCTCTATGAAATGATTGATGGAAAGATCATTAATCTGGGCGTTCGGGGTATAAACGATAAAAATTTAATATAATCAAATAATCCATCGGTATATTATTCCTATTTGTACAATGCTCCTACATACTCTTTAAGTATCAAATAAGAAAAGAAAGTGTTCTATTTTGTATTCAAACGATTTATGTTAACGGTCACACCATGGATCAAAGTAAGAATATTATCTGAATATGCTACGGGGATTCCAGAAAATTTTTTTAACAGGTTATACTAGCTTTGACAAGAGTATGGAATCTGCAATAGGAGTTCATTTGATTTTCGTTCTACTATTATTTTTTACTACACGAGGGTTATATATTAATTAGTTTATTATAATTAGTTACATATATAAAAATAGAATTATCTAAGTAATTTCTGAATGAACACTGAAGTTCCACTTCATTCTCATAATACAGCACCGATTATACACACTATGTATCAGTATAAAAAAATGGCCAGCCCATTGTCTCTATTTATCCTCCGTGTCTCTATTTATCGAACCTGTTAAAACTATGTGTCTTCTACGAAAAAGGGAAATGGTTACAACTATCTTAAAAAAGTTTGATAGTAATTCTATCTACTGTGGATACATTATATCTTAACACTGGTTATCACAAGTCTATAAGTTTCTCTTTTAATAAGCATTTTAAAAGTTTAGAAATGATAAAAATCGCTGCGAGAGCTTGAGTATTATTCATCGTAGATTTGTTACATTAACTATTGTAGTTACAAGTTTGACTGGAGACGGACAAATGCTGAGGCATTCATAATCATCCCAAAACTCAGAATCAGCATCTTTTAGTTACAGTCCTTACACCAGGAGTACGGTGCCGCCAGTACATCTCTCAATATCGTGTTCTTGATGAGATTTATCCATTTTAATAGAGTATCCAGACTGCCCCTAAAGTAACTCTCTATCTCAGATTAACAACGCAGCCCCGTTTGGCAGCGACGAAATCCGGTTAGTGTCCCCAGATTGATTAGACCCATAGGACGAGATTAATTGTTTCCAAAACATAGGTTCTGTCAAAATGCCTTCCCAACTCTTAACAGTTTCCAGTAGTTTTTTGACCCGCGACAACATAGCCCATTTTGGGATCAACAAAATTCAATTAAGTCCGTCAAGGCTGGTATACCCAGAGAACTAGGTTAATCATTTCCAAAACCCAAGGTGCTGCAAATGCCGTCCAGGAGCTCTTGGGGAGGTTGGGCCGCATTGACGTGTCGACTTGAAACCAAACCAACTAAATGAGTGATCTAACCACTCGTCTACTAAAGCTATATGCAGAGGATATAAATTCAGTCAAGCCACTCGGGGATTGCTGGTTTTTCCTCAGCCTGCATTCCAACACTATGGAACTTACTCCTCAAGCCATCGCCTCCGAAGCATCCCAATCATGAAGTAACTCCACTTCACGCAACGATTAACAATTTCCAATAGTTTTTTTAACAAGCAACAGTGAAACTCATTTTGGCATCAACGAAATCCGATTAAAGTCACCGGGTCGGTTAGACCAATAGAACTTGGTTAATCATTTCCAAAACATTTGATACATCCAATTGCATCTTGGGGGAGGGTGTTCGCATTGACTTGAAGAAACCAAACCAACTAAATATGTATTCTAACCACTCGTTCACTAGGATTCTATGCAGTGGATATAAAATCAGCCAAGTCATCTGGCACACAATTGCAGGCTCTTCCCAGCCTACGGTACTCTTCAAGCTATCCTCCGAAGCATCTCAATCATGTGGTAACTCCACTTTCAAACAATGTTTAATATTTTCCAGTAGTTTTTTGCCAAGCAACTAACCCATTTTGGCATCGACCAAATCCGATTAGTCACCAGGTCGGTTAGAAGAACTAGGTTAATCATTTCCAAAACATAGGATATTTCCTTCTAAAACATAGCATGCTTTCTAAGTCTTCTTGGGGAGGAGGTCCGCATTGACGCTTCGACTTGAAACCAAACCAACTAAATGTGTGCTCTAACCACTCGTTCACTAAGGGTTCATGTGGTAGATATAAAGTCAACCAAGCCATCTGACACAATTTCTGGCTCTTTCCCAGCCTACGTTCCAGCACTGTGGTACTTACTCTTCAAGCCATCGCCTCCGAAGCATCTCAATCATGTGGTAACTCCACTTCAAACAACGCTTAACAATTTCCAGCAGTTTTTTCGCCCCGGAACCATTATTTTCGCCGCAAAAGCCGACCACTCCGTCATGTTCCCGGCATCTGGTGGCCTCATCCATCCGAGCCGAGTGACTCAATCTGCGGAAAGGAATATCATCCGCGAGAGAGAGAGACGATGCATAGGGATGAGAAGAGAAGAAGTCCCCCCCTCTTCGGTGGCCTATGAATTTCTAAAAAGGATGGAGAGAAGCCACCGAGATGAAGAAGTAGGAAAGGGGGAGTGAAAAAATAAATAAAAAGGGGGACCGGGGCACTCGGCAGCTGGCGTACAATTAATTGGCGGTGGCGTTTACGCCAGCTGACTGCTGCGTCATCAATCACAAAGCCAGAGGGCGCTGCGATCTATCCACCCTCATCGTTTAATAAGAAACTCCTTCACTTCTTCGCCCGGCCCCCCTTCCTTCGTGCATGGCCCCTTCATATGAGTTTTGGCAGATTTTTCTAAAATCCTAAACCGCTTCAGGAATATGCGAGTCTCGTGATTTGATTTTGACAGGGCAGGATTATCGCTGGTGGCGGGCTGGGCTTAAGGGGGTGTTTCCATGCCCGAAGTTTTGTGTTTTATTGCTCGGTTTTATTATATTTATTTTTCTTATTGTTGAGCGATGGATGCGGAAAACACGCGTGTAATGAATTTCATTTGTGTGTTAAATTTTCACTTATTGTGACTGAAATGTAAGCTCTCACCTATGCATCAGAAAGTCTAGAATTGAAATCTGTCTAATTTGGTTTACTTAAAGTAGGACGTTATACCTTATAAATGTTACTTTATATTGGTAAACATCTGTGCAATAGTTTACTCCTGTCTATCTCACAAATTGGTTTGGTCTATACTTGTTTTAATTCATGCATTCAGTTAAAAGGTAAAAAGGTAAAAGTATAAAAATGTAAAGTTATAGATATTAATATAGTTTCTCATTTAAAACTGAGTATCCATACCCACGTTTATTGTGGGTTCTAAATGAGTGTATAGTCTCAAACCAGACATTTTTACCGTAAATAGATTAGAAACCAGAAGGGTTGCAATAAACTATATCATATTGAAGAGTTGACTTGATTTTGTGATTTAAAAACAGTGTTCTAGCCATTAAAAGAAGTAAACTAAAACTTAACTCTCCTGATAGTATGTAGGGTTTGGTTCAGGGATGGTTTTTAAGATAAAACCAATGATAAAAGTTTCACTACATGCGCATTTCCCCAAATATAAGCCATCATACAATCACAGAAAATAAAACACCCAACCAATTTCAATTTCTGTACCTTCGGGGAAATTGGAAACCCCAACTATTATACTATCTCATGCCCTTTACAATACCAGGGAATTAAACCCAGTATCAGGAAATAGCCACAAAATTAGCAACAAATTAAATAACAGAATAAAATATCTGAACTGAAGAAATTTTTATATGGTGAGAAAATCAACCTTCCAGGGTCAGGATTTTTTTTAAACTATACATATAAATTTTATCATCCTTTATGTTAATTACTTCTCACCATTTTAATTTGTAACATTTTCTAGTAGGTTATTACACCGGAATATTAATTCTTGCTAGTATATTAGTTGTCACATTCTGGGACTTTTGCGGTAATCTTGTTACGAATCGTTTCCAGTGTTCCAAATCTAAAAAAAAAATTATATTTAGCTTTATATCTTCTTGGTTGGTTGGGCTTTATGGCGCTAAGGCCATATTTGGCCCAGCTGCGCCAAGCACAAGGCAAACAACATCAAGTATTGGACATACACACAAGGGAAGCCTGACACAGAAGAGAAAAATACTCACGGTAAATTATAGTATAGAACCTACGCCACCTACAACTCGCAGGATTATACCTTTTTGCTGCCTTGTCAAATTGTTAAATGCCAGGCTGGTACAAACCCAAAAAGTAGCACAGAACTTTGTTTATGTGTCGTGTCGAATAGTAAAGTATCACCGTAATGCATCATAGATATTACTGATATGCTGGTCAAGAAGACTGAATCTCCAAATTTGGTGTTTTCGTGTTCATGATTTTGTTGAGTATAAAAGTATTTGAAACTTAATAACACTAGATTACAAAATTATCACTCAATCATATGTTGATTGAATAGGACCTAAAGGCTCATTTACTCTTGTACATCAATCTGAATCCGCTCGGCACATTCCGATCTGTCGAACGAATGAGCAACGAGAACGAGAATGATTGACAGGTTTAATCATTCCCTTTGTCGTCGTTCAGTGGTTAGACGGATCCGAATACGAAGAGCGGATTTGGATTAAAGTTCAAGTGTAAATGAGCTTTAACTGTCACTTCTGTACGCAGTATTTTAATAATAGTAACCCTAACTTGGAGATAATGCCCTCTTGATAAGCACCAGAATATCTGGGAAGCGTATACTAATAAATCAATTCGAAAAATTGCTCTTGGGGCTAAATTAGCACACCTCTGTACTACATCACAGTCTGTCCCCTCACATCATCATGGCATATAAGGACATCTGCCAAGCACCTTAAAATCGCATGGCTCAGGAACATTGCTCGTAACAAGGGCTCGAGGGTCAAAATTATTGGCATGGAGAGATTCATAGACTCATCAGGACATTATTCTCCAAGAGATTAACTTTTTTTTGTATGTTCTATATATAGTGTAATATAGTATGTGGCGTGGATGCAATTACTGTGTAGATGTAATAATGTATAGATGTAAAAATGTATGAATGTAATATGCTCTAACATTATGGGTAGACATGCCACCTCTCTGTCATGTTCTGTTCATCGCAACTACTTATTTCAACTGGTTATGTCTCACGACACTTGGCACGGGAGTCTGCGTTGGTGTTTTTTGTTAGAATACTAATAGTGTGTTTTGTGTCTCCCGCAGCCTGCAAACGGAAAGAAGAGCAACAGCAGCAACAGCAAAAGAACCCCAACACCCCCAAGAAGCCGCGCTTGGTCTTTACCGACCTCCAGCGGCGCACCTTGCAGGCCATTTTTAAGGAGACGAAGCGACCCTCCAAGGAGATGCAGATCACCATTTCGCAGCAGCTCGGACTGGAACTGAGCACGGTGGGCAACTTCTTCATGAACGCCCGACGACGCTCGCAGGACAAGTGGCAGGACACGGAGGACAAGGCCAAATCCGCCCTCCACCTCAACGGACACCACCACCTCCTACACCTCAGCCCCACCACCACCACATAGCTGTCACAGACTGCTGGCTGTCAGCGCCTTCGGACATCGTATCTTCTTACTGCCCGCTGAGGTCTCTTCGTGCTGCCGTACACACACTGCCCTTCCCATGTCTGTTTTTCACTCGAAACAGAATTTTTTCTTTATACTGTTGTTTTCAATTGTATCAAAAAGGTGTGCGGGAGTCGCATTTGAAATGCTTCCAGGATACCTTACCGATTCTGAGTCAGAAATCGTTTCGGTTCTGAGAATTTTGAAAACAAGTGTATGATTAAAAACTGTCACTCATGTCAGCAGAATGGTGTTGAATTTAACCCTCCCGATGGTTTCTCGAAGAGGTATCACGTCATTAGCACATCTGATCAGATCTTGATGGACGAGATATCTCGTCATTAGAAAAATCTGACCTGATCTTGATCTCTTTATCATCAAAAAATTGACAGTATCTTGCTGACGGGATAACTCGTCGAAACCACTTGGAGAGAGTTAATACAATTGTCATAAAAATGTTAAAGTAAATGGCTTAATGCTACAAATTTTGGGCTAAAGCAAAAAATAATTCCTCGAAGTAACATTTTAAAAGACGTATTTCAAAATAAAAAAAAACTGTTCAGAAAATGTCAGTGATCAGGTTATATTTGACTTTTTTTAGTTGTATCCCTAAGTGTGTGAGGCACCCATTTAAATACTTTCACAATACCTCACCTATTTGAAATCAGAAAACTTACCTCTCGCTCAGATCAACATAGTTAAATTAAAATCAATTAAATGTTTGATACAATCAATAGTTTAATAATCGCAAAAAAATCTTACAGGGGAGCCAGAATATTTAAAATCATTAAACCTACTTCACTTTTCAACTTGGAATTTATTTCCTATATTTATTAAAAGGTATAACATATTTTATTATTTTATCTTCAGGTTTTATTAGAGTTAATTGAATTGTTTCTTAATTTTTCCTTTTAAGGACACTGATCTCGAAATGGTGTGAGGTATTAATATAACTTGGCAGGGTTCAATTTTTCAAATTCGATAAAGAAATCATATCAAGACAGTGATTCAAAAAATTGTTAGTATATAATTTGGTAACTATTTGGAACTAGTTATTAAAAATTGGAGTACGTTTAATTGAGTTGCGCCGATTTTAAATTTAGAGTTAATATTAGTATAGTTATTTGTTATATCACATTATTTATTTGAAAATAGTTATCAATTGATAATTGTAATTCAAAATCAATAATCTATTCTGCAAGAGTTGAGTGATTTTAAAATTTTCGAAGTTTTTTCTGTAGTAAACTGTGTGGTAGCTTATGGTTTGATCAAAATTTTTTTAACTCAATAATTTTAAATAATTTTTTAAAGTTCAAGCTGTTGATGCAAGTTGTCTAAAAATTGACACATAAATGTGATAAAAACGACATACCAATGTGGCAGCAGATCAAGAGAAAAAGCACACTAGACCTCGAGCAGTAAGGTGAAAAACCTATGCAACAATTGACCAATATGACTTTTTCCGAAAAGTGTACATTCAGTATTATACGTAAGGAAACTACTAAATAGACGTAGAGCTAGATTTAATATCGCTTTAGAGAAGCGGCCTGAATAGTGTTAGTAAATCAAGGCTAACGTGGTGGAACAATTGAAGTTAAGCCTAACATGGCGCTGACTTGTAAAAAATGGGAACTTTTTATTTTAATGCAATCTCATTTGTACCGACTTGAAAAGTCTAAGGAGCATGTTTGTTGTTCTGTGATAATTTATTGTGTTTGTCTCTCCAAATGTTTTTTCATCTCGTGCACTCTCAATTTCAATTTTTTGTGCTGTTTGAAAATCCCACTATAAGGATTTCATTCTCACTTCTAATATGCACAATTCACATTAAAATTATATTTTTCTTCATACCGTAAAAGATATTTTATTTTCCTATAATTTATTCTATTCCAGAAATTCACAAAAATTTTAAATTGGGTACTAACTATAGTTAGAATGTATTTTTTATTTCTAAGCATTTAATGCAGCTTTCAAAAGAAATTTTAAATTATCAACATTTTATTTAAACTGTATTAAATAATTTTTATTTTAAAGTAAATTTTAATATCTATACTTAATAAAGCTTTCAAATAGAAGCTATTTCTCAGTTTTTAATTTAGTGCAATTTTCGTACATTTTGATTTTAGAGTGCATTTAACGCATGAAAATATCATTGGTGTTCATGTTACTTAAACCTAATGTTCTAATCTAGTGTTCACTTTAGATCTATCTGTATAAGATTGAAATTCCATTTATTTTGTTGTTTCATTATATTGTGTATTCTATTATTTTATTTTATTTGTTATTTTTTGCTGTTTACTCATAATTTCCTATTTTTATTCGTATATTATATTATTTATCATATTAAATTATTTATTTGCAGTAATTATTTATTGGTGTACGTTTTTACTTGACATTTTTCTTGCATTTTATTCTGTTTTCCAAATTATTTTTATTTTAAGTTATCTTTATTTTCTGTTAGTCTTTTTGAAGTTTTCCAAAACTTATGATACTGTTCAAGTATTATTGTTTTGTATTTCATATGTGTGATACGATTAACAAAGCACATTTTAGTCATTTTTTACACAAGACAGACTAGTCAAATAATAATTATGGTAACATAAAAAGCTTTTATCAGACTTTCTGTGAAAAACTGAGACTCGAATCTTCATTGAAACTTTAAAAAGAGCAAACGTTCTATGCTGGGAAGTGTAAAATAGTCTACGAAGAGAAATGCTTTGCTGGCGAACTGACTGAAAATACAGCTGGTTTTTCTGCCTTTCCCAAAACTGCTTCAGCACAAAAGGAAAGATGTACAGTAATATTTATAAAATCCTGTATAGTTTTGTGTAGATTTGTTTAAAAGGACTCTCTCAACTGTAGATTGTGTGCTGTTGTGTGTTTTAAGTACTCGACAGAATATTCTGTGAATAGAGCTATGCCTGGTTTTGAAAGTTTGACTTTGTTTCGTTGAGTACTCAGACGTTATTGTAATAATTAAAAAAACAGTGTTTCCTCATATTTTCTAAATGTATGAACCGTAAAACACTGCACGCTAAATTGTTGAATTATTGCACATGGCTACATTGAAATGTTTATGTCATTTTAAACTATTAAAGCGATCGCTCACTTATGACACTTCTACGGCATAAGAGTTGTTCTCGGAAGAAACCTGATTTCGTTTTTTTTTCTAGTGAGCTAAGTTCTTTGTTTTGAGACAATTTTGTCAGTTTCTACAGTTCGAGATAATCAATGCATATGAATTCTGCTCAATGCACAAAAAATTCAGGTTCTTAACTTTAACATAAGACATCGCATCCGATTATAACACTGTTAACGAATGAGAGAGAAAAAGATTTAATCATAGAAACAATCAACTTCATAATTTATGGATGTTTTGGAGTGAATGAATGCAAACGGGTATCAATTTTCTTGGTCATATTATTTGTGTATTTGAAATGTACCAGATACTAGCAAATTATGGTGGTTAAAGACGTTAATTTATTCATCATAAAGGTCAAAATTGTCAACACAAATCATGCAAGAACTCTGTTGTATCATTCATAGTGTTATGAGTTTTGGAAATATATAGAAGTGTCTTGAATTCTTCCTGGTATTTCAATTAAATCAATCTAAAAAATAAGGTGATTATAATTGAATAGGTGTTTAAAACGTGTAAAGAAATAACTATTATTCCGAATTCAACCTAATTTGGTGGATAAATTAATGAAAAAATAACTATTCTCCAAGTTCAACATAATTTGGAATGTATACTTTCCCCTAACGATAGGTTTGGTCTGGGTATAGGTTTATGGCACAAGAGTGAATCGATTACACTGCTTACAAGCACAACTAACCACGGGATTTAAATTTCATTAATCATTTCCTCATTTACCACAGATTTCTTATGATTATAGGCCCTTTTCTTAGGGACTCTAAGCATTAAATTCAGTTAAGGGCAGCATTGGCATGATTGCTTTCCTGTTGTAAGGTTTAACGACTAATGTGCGATGCGGTAAAGTAAGCACAACCTTTTGCAAATACAATTGATATAACTATTTGGAATCTTTGTTTACCCACAGGCTTCATAATATTTTCCAATATAGATATTGAAATGATATTAGCACCAAATTTCGCTCCAGTAGTAGATTTGTTGACTAATTTTTATTGGGGAGAAATCGAAAGTCTATGATCAAGAAAGGTACCCCAATTTTTTTTTAATTTGGTGAAGAGCTCTAAACACCTTCAGTATAAATTTGGCCACCCTTGTATTTCAAAGTTCATAGAATACTTCCATAAGGATTTAGGCGCACATTCCTCATGCAAACAAACATCAATTAGAAAATACGAAAAAATGTAAATTTATTTCACTCAATTAGTTTCAAATACATCAAACTGAAGCAATTCTAATCCAGTTCTTGTCCTACAAGGTCCTCGGACAAGCAAAATCCACGTATTCTCGTGGGCAATCTCGCAGTTGGGTCGAAAGAAAAACATCAAGCTCAATCAACGACCATCAACGTATGAGGTTTTTCTGACACAGACAGATCCTTGCGTCAGTTTTTGACGCAAGCCAATGACGGATACATGGAGGCACGTCCCGGGTCCAAAAGAACGCGGCAAAAGAATACCTCGCGAACGGAGGGGCGAGCAGAGAGGGTGGACGGAGAGGTTGAAGGGCGAAAAGTGAGGGAAAAGGTTTGCCAGTTAATTGCAGTTTTCGCCATATTTATCACTGGGTACTGCATCCCCATCCAAAGAGCATTCAAGCATTTCAAACGGGGGCTCGTTAATTATGCACAAAGTCTCTGAAATTAGCCCTGAGCATGAAGCTGAGTTAATTAAGCCTCCACCTGCACGCAGTGAACCCCCTGCGGGGGGAAGGGGGGTCCCAAAACTCTATCTTATTTTCCCCGGCATTCCGTTCGCTGGTCGCATTATTCCAGACAACAGCTTTTGGAGGCCGTGCTGCACGTGTCTGGAACAGTGGGGAAAAATTGAATAACATCGGATGTTCTTAAAACTGGGAACTGTCATCGGCAAGCCTCTGCCGCTGGCTGGGCCCCCTCTTGTCCGCCCCTCGCTCGCTCGGCTTTTTAGGTCCCCCTTCCGATCGCGCTACCTAGCATAAAAGGGCCGTAGTTTTGCTTAGAGCCTTTATTATCTTCGCTTTCAAGTACGGCGTGGATTAAAGCGCGGAAATTTCTCACGTTGTAAAATAATGCGATGGGGTACTCTGGGCATTGTGGAGTCTTGACTTTAAAATCGGGAGAATTATTCTAAAGTAACTTAAGATGGGAAAATTTTTTTCATGTTATTAATTACGAGTCTCATGTTTTCTAACATGAAATATAGAGTAATCAAGATTGATCCCACAAATCTATTTGGTGCAGTCACCAAGAACTCCCATTCGGGAATAAACCGGATTGCAGCATATTCAATACATAATAGTAATAATGCTGGGAATATAATAAAGGACTTGATATCTCACGATTTACATCATTGACTACGTTGTGGGTTAACCCATTGATATAATAAGGTTGGTTGGGTTTAATGGTGTAATGGCCATATTTGGGCAAACTGCCCCAAACAACATCAAGTAAATGGACTTACACATATGGAAAATTTTACTGACATAGAAGAGAGAAATACATCCAAGGAGGAATAGAATATCACCTACAACTTGCAGATTGCTAACGCCGTGGATTGTTGGCAAACTCACTGGGCCACGGCGACCTGGTGGTAGTAAGATCTTCAAGTAATCTTCGTATGCTGGGTTTAAACATTCTGTCAATACTTGAAAAGGATTGCGTACAATTGAAAATTGGCAATAGTTTACATTTCGTTAAAATAAAGAAAATTAATCGTTGCATACATCAAGGGCTCCCATTCAGGCATAAATCAGATACCATCATATTCAAAACATATTAATGGTAACACTGGATTAGCCCATCCTTTGGGAATAAATGACGTAATATCTCATGATTTTAATCATTGGCTACGTCAACCCGTTGTTGTAATAAGGTCTTCAAGTATACACTTCGTATGCTTACTATTGAAAATAGCCTCAGAGGAAATGAATTTAATCACCTGACTCTCATTCAAGGATAAACCAGATAGCAGCAAACTCAATATATATTGGTAATAAACACATGGTTAGCCTAAACTCTGTGAATTATAAAGGACATGATATCTCACGATTTCCATCACAGGATACGTTGTCAACCCATTGTTGTTGTAAGATCCCAAGTAATCTTCGTGGGTTAGTTTAAACATACTATCAATACATGAAAACGATTAGAGTTTATATTAACGCGTGTTCTTAGAAGCATTTAAGACCAAGAATTGTAGAAACTTTTTCGAAGGATTTAATTTTTTTAATTTTACCCATAAGTTTAAAACATTTGAAAACGGGCAAAATCATTTTCACCGACGGATGAAACTATTTTCTTACGTTAACTTTTACGTTAAAAAATTAATATTAACGAAAATTATTTGCATATAAAATTGTTCATTGATAAAACTAAAAAGTTTTTGACATTATTATTAATAAATCAAACTTAACAAACGACGCTGAAAATCTTTTAAGTTTAAATCGCCATGAAATCAGCTAAACCTTTCACTCAATTATGGTATTTTAATTAACGTCAGACTAGAGCAACACAACGGACTATTGTTCACTCAATAGAGAAGTGACAAATCTTACATATGAAAATAGAAACTTCATTGCTGATAACGCACAATGCGAGAAAACCCACATGAAATATTTTAAAATGTAAAAGTAGGCAACTAAGCTTTCTTACCAATATCAACGCGTGTAACATGAATACTTGCTTACTGCCTAAATATCCTCGTATACCGAAAAAAGCGGCTATTTTTATAAATATCTTGTATCAAATACGTAGCTTTTCGCGAAATAAGTTCTGTGAAATATGATACCATTACCTAAATATTCATCCTTATGAGCCACCCAGATAGTGTTTCCAATTCAGCACTCGAAGACGGGTATCACTTCCACTGAACACCTTTTAGTTTTCAAAACACAATACTTCACACGTTGACAGAATTTGATGGAAGGGAAGCAGTTTCTCCGCAGTGATAAATTCCGACGACGTTGACCTGAGAGATTTGTTGCTCCCTGCTATAAACCCTGCTTCTCCCTCACCCCGTGTCGCAAAACGCTTCCTGAAGAATGACTTTCCGCGCTCAAGAAACGCCAGCTGCCTCCCCGTCTCCGTTTCGCGAAAATCACTGAGCTATGGCTATAACTTTAAAACCTTTTTAAGGCCATCTTTCTCTCTGTGTCGACGCTTTCACGGGGCTTTCGTAATGGACAAATTATGTACATCGTGTTTATTTGGCGTGAAAAAGTCAAGAGGATACGGGGCTACCATTCTGCACGACGCCGTGCATACTTTTAGCAGCTGTTTTTTGTTGAACGACGCAAATTCTTCAGCACGATTTGGACCGGGAGATCGCCATGTGTGAAGAAAAGAAAGCATTTGCCGAGAGAGGCGTTTTGGATACATGTAAATATGCAAACTCTTGACAAGAATACTTTATTTTGTGGAAGGAACGTTGAAATCCCTTACTGTAAAAACCATTGCTTTGATTCGTGTTTTCAGTGACCTTTCTTCCCTATGCCCTGATCGTCTGGCCGTGTTTCAAAATGACGAGGTTCTGTCCTCGGATCTTTCCCTTCGGGACTGATTCAGGACCGTCGTCAATAGCCCGTTGTGTTGCTCTAGTGCGACGTTGATTTAACTACCTTCCCCTATTCCCTGAATTATAAACGGTGAAATTTAAATTTAATTTCAATTTCAAACATTACATCAAGTAGTCCATTGATATTCTGTGGTGATGGCAAAACGTTATACATCTATTTTTTCTTAAATTTCTAATAGTAATTTTAAATTTTGTTCAACTAAGAAAATCGAAGTTTTTAGAAATACAACTACCCTTCCTTTATCCTAAAGGCTACCGTAATTCCACAGGTTTACCCACTGCGCTAGCAATCTGAGAGTTGTAGGTGGCGAAGGTTCGATTCCTGTAACTTAATCTGTGATTATTTCTCTCTTCAGTATCAGTACCACTTTTATCATAAACACCTCAATTTTTGTAAAAATGCAAATCACACGAAGCCTTCTGACCAGAGTTTTACCCAATTGATTTACTCTTCAAATTTCTTCCTTTGCTTGGAATTTTCGGCAACTCTGTCGTAACTAAAGTATGTGCTATATCTTGTTTATATCAAAGGAATAAATCGTAACGCTTTCAAAATAATTCATTTAAAAAAGAGATTGACTGGAACTTGCATAAAAATAATAAAACTATCCATCCCCAAAAAATTGTAAGTTTAACCCCTTATTATGAATTAAACATTCCTTATTTTCCTTTCTTGAGCATATAAACTTTTTATTGAGCTCACAA
The DNA here is from genome assembly GCA_933210815.1 of Meta bourneti. Taxonomy (NCBI): domain Eukaryota; kingdom Metazoa; phylum Arthropoda; class Arachnida; order Araneae; family Tetragnathidae; genus Meta; species Meta bourneti. The sequence continues at coordinate 28,279,784 of OW119930.1, forward strand.
ATCAATTCTATTAGTTTATGATACGATGTATGAGATTATTGATATCTTGTTTGGATTGAAAGATGAATGTATGAAGATATGTATGAATGAAAATATGGAATATTAGTAATAAAATAAGATACTCTACAGAAACCTATTACGTCGCTTTAATGTTAAAACGAATAAATATTGTTTTATTCAAAGCTTTTAAATTTTAATTCTTAAACACTCATCATTCACGACACATGAATTGATTTTAATGCTCATTTGAACATTCTACACTCCATCATCAAAGCTTTACCAAATAAGCTGTAAAACCAAGCTAATATATCATTTTTAGCGAGAAAATTAAAGAAAAGTGATTCATGAAAAGCAAATCACATTTTCAGCCGCATTTGACTGAGTTCTAAATCAAACGTGAAAAATAACGTCTTCAAAAAGTACATCACGGATTCTACATTGCTCTGATTATTCATTCGATATCATTCCTTTGATTTTCTTTTACTCGATGAAAACTTACATAAAGATAACATTTAATAGGTTTGGACTACCACACAACATATACTTCGAGATATCACCCTACAACAACATGGAATCATATGTAACATTTTCTACACACGATCTTCACATCGCAAGAGAACTGGCGTCACACGTTTTCTTTTAGTCACTCTTTGTCTGGTTTCAGCATTGAGCCAGTGGGCGTAGCGATTCTAGGTATAGTAGGTTGGTCTACTATGTAGTCACATATCAGCTCAAACTTCTCATCATCATCATCGGGTCGACGTCCTTGTAATATACAGAAAGAACTCAAAATATATTGATCTAATTTACTAAATCTGTGCAAAATGACCTGTGTTCTGTTTAGGACCTTAGACTATGGGTTTCATCAAACGGATGCCACCCACCTGTTTCTGTATCATATGATAATAAAACAATTCGCAAATTATACCTGTGTATGCTTATTTAGTGTATCTTTGCGGTGTTAAGACCATAGAGGAAATATAAAAGTAGAGTGAAACAATGGTAACCTTTCTATGTGCCCAGGATCATGTGACCAACTAGGGTGACTAGTAGTAACGTGACCCTTAGACTACTTTCGTCTGCCTATTGAAAACGAACATCAATCGTCTTATTAGTTCACGGGACGGGAGAATACTCCCATTCATTGATTCATCATCTGATTGGTCCATTGATTGGTCATCTGATAGTAGTAGCCTTGGCAATTTCACCACATTTGTCGCCACTCTACAGAAGTGCGCATTCACACACGTACCTTTTCACGAGGTTGTATCACCAAACGAGGAATAAGGCGCTAAAATGGCCAACCAAGTAACTTTTTCACAGATCAGTCACGTGACTACTAGTCGACATTTTGGTTACACTTTTCGAAACTCCTCTCAATAGCAATGCTCAGTCTACTTACATTTCAAGTCTATAGTTAAAACATGGCATGAATAAACATACTTATAAAGTAGTGGCAACTGCCTTTTAAGGAACATTCACCATCAAAAATAACACCGCAGGCAGATAGATACTATATGGAATCAATTTTGATACATGTACTGTCGATTAAGTTCAGTAAAGTAAGTACTTTTATGTAGGGACGTGTTCAAAGTGAACATCGCAGCGTGCACTGCTCTAAAGCGGTTGCGTAGTATAACATTGATAATTTGGGATGCCGAGTTTGGATTGAAAGCAAAATATATAATGCTTAGATTTAGAAAACCTTATAAGTCAACTAGATTCATCGTCGTTTCTTTTCCACAAAGACAAAATGCAAATACTTTTTAATCCTAAGTTGAAAAAGAGCCCAAAAGAAGCAATTGCGCGTCTAATCCTAACAACTCTGAAAGAGCCAAGCGCTGTTTTCGACAAAGGAGGGAAAATCAGAAAACAGGGAAAGAATGATAGATGCAAGGACCCACAGCGCATATTATCTAGACTGGATGCAAGACTTAGTAGGAAGCATGGGATAGGGGAGAAGAGTCAGTGCTGAAGGTACTCATTTGTGCTTGACAAACTCCATCAAACAATCAGTAAGAAACCATTTGAAGCTGAAAGGATTGAGCATCAGTGTTACCTGGTTGACTTTTTGTGGTGAGGTACTTAGGTAGTTAATCAACGTCGCACTGGAGCAACACAATGGGCTACTGGAGACGGGATTAATCGGAAGATCAATCACGAAGGGAAGGATCTAAGGACAACGCCTCGTAGTTTTGAACCACGGTCAGATGACGAGAACACCTGAGCTGGCACCCCATCACGCCAACGTGGGGATATTTGAGGCCACGACAGATTTAACGTGCACCAGCCTCCGTGTACACGACGGTCCTTGGCTGACCGAGTTTTCAACTCGCAACCCCCCGGGTGTTAATCCGTTGCTCTTCCAACTGGGCTACCGCGACCTGCTTATTACGGAGAAAATGGAGGTTTTTAAAATAGAAACTGACGTCTCGCTCAGATTAAAAAAAACCTGTCGCTTTGGCCTCAGGTTTATTTTTATTTATTGTTTTGACTGAATTTTATTTTTTATTATTAGGAGATACTGGGCTTGAATGGACTCTACGCTACTGCTCTAAAATACGTTTACAATTGCAAACTCTCAGCGTGGCTCAAAATCGACACTTTTGTGGACACCACTTTCGTCAGAAGCGAATGCTTAAACGCAAGCCTATGTGCACGGTACTCCCCGTGTCGTGCGTGTTTCAAGACAGCTCTCAATTTGATATGGTGCAGACAATGAGAAGGGTATTGATCCGATAGGTCACTGGAAAGTATTGTAACACCCCCTTGTCCACTAGACATGTCTAGTGACGATTCCTTTCCCAAAAGAGAAACCTCTCCGAAACGCACGCTGCGGGGCCGATCCTGAGGTATTAGCTACCCTAGTACAAACCTCAGCAAGCCTCTTCTCAAAAAAATTTGACTTTATATAAGAATGCCCCAGACCCCTTATTGGTTTTAAAAATTCGGGTTTTTTTTGCTGATATGCGTATTTAATTGTAAGATCTTTTAGCTTCTTCAATAGGCTTTGAACCTGTTAATACCTGATAAATAGTAACCTCCAATCGCGTATTTAGAAAATACTTTCGGGATAGTCCAGTCTTCTTTATACCGGTTCAATAAGTACCGTAAAGTTAAATTAGCGTTGCATTTAATGTTTTTCGATTGTTTTCAGACTATTTATATATACAGACGTATTTTTAACAGTGAAATTTGCGAAACTTCCATTTCCTGTTATAATTAGCAGGGATCACTGTAGCCCAGTTGGTAGAGTTGGGGATTAGCAAACGGAGGGTTGCGAGTTCGAAACTCTACCAACCAAAGACCATCGTGTAGTTGGAGAACTGGTGCACGCTAAATTTGTCGGGGACTCATGTCCTCACGTTGGCGTGGTGTGGAAATTTGGAGAGTTGGGTGCCAACTCAGGTGTTGACCTCCTCATCTGATCGTGGGTCAAAATGACAAGGATCCTCTGATCTTTCCCTTCGGGATTGATTCCAGACCATTGCCAATAGCCTGTTGTGTTTCTCCCCTGTGACGTGAATTCAACTACAAACTACCTGTTATAATTAGCTTCATTCATATCTTTAGCATATATTTTTAATTCCATTCGAATCCCGTGAGTTCTCTACAATCCTGCCCTTGATGATTGCTTTTTGAATACTTTAACGTAAAGAACAGGAATGCCGGTTCATAAGTATCTTTTATTACAATCTCAAAAGTTACCTCTAAAGACCAAATAGGTATAAAATCAATAATATCGAAAAATTTATTGCTGAACATGTTATTTAAAGTTGGAAACATACTTCGCCTTCTCTTGAATGACTAATTTTTCCGACTCGTGTAAATGCATGCCAGCACGCCACTCAGTTTTGTTATGTGCAAGCAGTGCTAGCGGCAGAAGAGTGCTCCATCCATGCTTTTAAAATAAACCACTCAAATCACAAGGTTTCCACACATTTGACAAAATGTACAAGCTATTAGAGGTTATGATAGTATTGAAGACATGCATGTAATGATTATTTGCAAATTTCGTTTCATGTTCTGAATATCTGAATGTTTCATAAACGATAGAAAGCAAGCTCACTCACCTATTCCCTTTCGTAGCATACTTCAAACAGGAAATCCATAAAAGATGAAGCAGATATATACATTAAACTGTTTAAGATGCTTGATGATGAGCTAAATGAACATAAGACAATGTTGACTATATGTGAATTATAATATTATATGAAATATTTATATAGAATTATTTTATGTATTAAGATACAGATTTAAATACACGCAGAGAGCAAATGCTCTTTCCATAGCTTAAGACGAAGCAAAGATAGTAATAATAGGGAAATATGAATAAGATAGTTTGCATGAGTGCGCACCTATTTTGTCGTATCCAAAAGTAGATACTTTTGGATACGACAAAATAGGAGGATTCGAAACATTCCACACCAAAACTAAATACGTATGTTTATAACTACTTTATATCGTCACCTTAATGCAAGAACTAGGTAACTCGAAAAATGGTGTATATTGAGTTACAAATAAGTAAAGCTGAGATAATACAGAAATTAATTAAAGAACTAGGTAACGATATTTACCATTTAAGCTCTATCAGCAAATGAAAAATGTAGGTATATTTGAAACTGTAATATAGGCAGCTAATTCTTTTCCCCTTCATCTCAAAAACCAAAACATTTGAGTTCGAAGTTCTTGCATTCAAGTATCGATATGTTCTCAGTACTTACTGATATTGTATATGAGTGTGAGAAAAACTTATGAAGAAATGTGAGGTTATGCAAGATCCTATAACCCTTAGAGGAAAGAAAGTGTTGAATTGTCTAGAGCAGTGATTCTCAACCACTGTGCCGCGAGATTCTTGAAGTGTGCCGCCACTGCGAACATTCAAAAGAATCAATTAATTCGTTATGGATTAATCTTAGATACGATTATCCCACAATCTCAAAAAGCCTTAAGTGTGTTATTACAATTTTCCACATCTTATTTGTGCGAATTCGGATTTTCGGCTTTGACCAACATAAAAACGAAAAAAAGATCCAGACTTTTAAATCTGGATCACGAAATGAGATTATTATTATTTTTACGCCCAAATATACGCAAATAAAGTTATCAAAAAACACCAAGCTCAAATTTTGCATTAAATGTAATTTGTAATTTATCATTAAATAAACATTTTGTTTTCTTTGTAATGGAATTTCATTTTATATTTCATTGAAAATTATTATCGTATGCTATTTTTACAAAATATATTTTAGGTACATCCAATCAATTAACCAAGTAAAATTCCTTTAAATTTATCTTATTGTTAGTGTGCCGCCAAATTTTTAAATTATTAAAAGTGTACCGTGACAAAAAAAGGTTGAGAATCACTGGTCTAGAGCATTGACATTACTTGTGGACCCTTATTGTTGGTGAGTTATTCTGCATTATCACAACAGTGGCCGAGTGGTTAACGACTCATTTTCAGAACGGTAGACTGAAGCGCTTAGTGGCGAGTGCAAGTTCGATCTGATGTTGAGCTGACTCCTTAGAGTTACTTGGTTTCTCAATGTCGACAAACAAATGTGAGTCAGCTTCCCCGACAACATTTAGAGCAGTATTTTTTATAACCTCTCCCGCCTGCCAACAAAGAGTTTAAGGCCAATCAAGCATTTATTAAAAATAGAAAACAAAGAGAAATACAATATTAATACAAAGTGCATGCATCTTGCAGCACTTGCAACTGAACTTGCAACCAAACTTGTAACCGAAGCAAAGGTACCTATTTAAATACAAAAACAAAACACGAGTTGGATAAAATCAATCAACCCCCTGTCCGCCGTAACGGAAGCCGCGTATTCGTATCACGTAGAGAAGCATTTGAATTGCCTTGTTTCAGAAATTATTAATCCAGTTCGAATAGTCTACGAGTCTAATCAACCTGGGGACACTAACACAATTTTGATGCCAAACTGGGATATCAATCTAGCGTAGATGGTTAAGTTAGGCGTGTTCGAGAGTCATGCTTATTCAAAGGGTTATATCCCGATCAGCACAAGCCCAAATATGCTTGTGCTGATGTTAATATTGTATGCAATGTACCATGGATGATACCATGTGCACCAAATAGTGCTGTCGCTATCGATGACCATCTATATTTTCTTAATCACAGAACTATCCCCTATTAGATATATTTACCAGTTTACACACCCTGTAAATCGTTACATGTGACTATCCTAATTTCATGGGGTTTATTCGGAAATTGTAAGCTTTCTTTCTTGTACCTACAATAGATTGACGTTCACAATCGCTTCAATCGCGATGCACCGCTGTTTTTACTACGAATCAAGCAACGGGGTTGCTAAGATAACTACCTTAGAATATACCTCAATATTGGTACGATGCCATCAAATAAGGGCCAGTAATTTTATGGCGTCTTATTAGGTAGTAGAAGTTTGAGTTGTCAAAACTGATTAAAACCATACTGTTTCATTTCCCAACTGAATTCAATTAAAAACATAACCATTCGCCAAATTACGATAGCGATATCCTCTGAAGTATATGGGTCTATTTTTTGCTTTTGTACAAATAAAGTTTCTTCATAGTTTGTAAAACGTAGTGATAAAACTCATTTCATTAGTACAGAAATCATCGTTGTGAAAATTGCTCAACTTCCGATCCAAAGGTATCAGTACACTTTAATGGGATGTTTTAAGCGGTCCCAATTGTAAACTAAGTACAATTGAAAATGCGACAGAAGTGCCATTTGCCACTCTGTTGGACAAAACTGATAAACAAAACGGGATCAAATTTAGAGAAAACTAGCTTACACAACTTGCATATCACTTCGAATCGTCTCATTTTTAAAAGTACCTTGTATTATGGTTAGTCGTAAAAATGTGTAGTCTTGTGAAGTATTGCTATCCGTGCTTACACCACCTAAGTATTAAAGAACTGCTGTTTCTTATGCTGGTTAAATTCGAGCATGATAATATTTCGTGATGCCCCATGCTTTTGGAAGGATAAATCTGAGAATCCGAAAGGTAATGGTAGCTTGATGATACTTGATAGATAATCTTGAGTCATTTCCTGTATTTGAACTATCGTTATCATGATGAAAAATTGCGCTTTTCACCCCGTCTCTGAAAGGTCACTACAGGTCTTCAGATGTCATTGACAAACTAGCGAGGATTTCTAAGGCCCATAATATGTCCTAGACAAAATCTTATCACACCCCTGACCATGATGTCCTGTATTCGTGCAGTTTATGTTTAAAATGGTCACCAAAATGATTTAATTAGTTATGTCGTCTCTATAGTCCGGCTTCCACGAGTTGGCAGTTGAGTCACGTGATTTTGAACGAGTCTTATAAGTTAAATTTGGGTACTAGTAATAACTCAAGCAAATCGCTACCACAATTGGCGTCTTTAGCATGGATTCTGATTCTACGTTTATCGTTCGGTACCCAAAGCGATGGCAGGGATAACGCGTTGGTAGGGAAACCAGCCACGGTGATTGCCATTCATGCTTTTACGTATAACATCCTTCTCCTTAACGAGCTTTGACACCTTTTCAAAAATCGACTCACACAAAGTCGATTGCCTTCTCGTCGGAGCCGCACTATATCAGGGCCTGTCTCATCCTTTTGTGCCCTGTAAGCTACCCTTTCGCCCCTATTACTCATATGATTACAGATGTGTTCGCCTGCTAAATTACCATTTTGGGGCTGCTTTTATTAGACGTAATCAAAATGAACTTATTTATACTTTACATACATTCTTAAAACGGTTTAAATTAATATTTAAAAGTATTTTATTTTACACTGTAAAAATTTCAAATTTTGCCCCTCTAGGCTGCAGTATACTCATTCTATTTAGAAATACTGCATTGGTTTGAAAAAGACTTTTTATCGATCTAAATGTAATGTTTTTACAGGAACGTGTATCTGGTATGTATTCCGGATGTGACGTCTTTAAGGCTTGTTTTTCAAAATACGATTTCAGCACTTCGCCAGTAAAAATTCCAAAAATAAATTCTGAATTGATTCATGATTGTTGATTAGTCAACACTAGTTATATTAAATGCCAAAAGTTGTCCAAACGGTGATAAACTACATTTTAAGCTAGCCCCAATATTCATCATGTGGACACAAGAGCCATTTGGGCAGCAGGAATTAAAATAGTTTTCCGTCTATTTTGTTTGTTTACATTGAAAATCCCTCTCAAATGTGTATCCGGCTTCTATTGGATCCTAAGTAAACGAGATTTCTTTTTGGCTGTCTAGTGTAATTTAAACGGCTGATTACGTATAAACGGGTTACATTACCAATTGACTGACGGTTCGTGGTTTGTCAGTGATATGAGCTGATTTGTAGTCAAATTAGACTACCATTACCCTGACTATTCACAATGCACTGGAATGCCAAATGTGGGTACCTCTTATAAGCCCTTCTTGCGCACATCATTGATTGGAAAATTATCCTGACCTTCATTTGTTGTAACACACTGAGTTGATTTCTACGCCCATAAATACAAATATTCATCCCTTCTTAAAGTTCATTAGCCAACTTAAATGCTTGGAAATATTTCGAAGTGTTCATGCAAAACTTTCCTTAGGAGTTTGTGTTCTGATCAGTTTTCACCTTTATTTTAAAGAATCTTTCCTAGAATTCTTTCAATCAATATATGTGTTACATAGTCATTATGTGAGTTATGGCGTTTATATAAAATCAACATAGCACTACTGTGGTTGTTTTTTGTTTGTGGTGCAAGGCTCATATTTGGCCAAACTGCTCCAAACACGAGACAAGCAATGTCAAGTAATGGATATAACACTCAAGGAAAGCTTTACTGACTCAGAAGAGAAATATATTCAGGATAAGTTACAGGAATACTACTCTACACGTAAATCTCATGATGCTCAGAGGCTTCAACATACATAAATCATACGTTCTTATATGCATATTTTCACAAAAGCGATTACATATCAATTCTATGTGTTGCAATTTTAATTTCACTGAGTGTATAGATATATACTGATGAACTAGTAAAAACTATTCACGAAAATAAATAATTGATGAGATATCTCGTCGAAATATTTGGAGTGTTAAATTATTTTTATTAATTGCATTTAAAGAACTTTTTCAAGGTCACGATGTGTCTAAAAACAAGTATCGACAGTACATTGTAAAATTTACCATCTTTTTCAATACATAGTTTCAGATTCAATATATTTTAAATGCATAGAATTTAAATATTTTCTTAAATTTCGTTCTAAATCATATGGTAGTTAAACGCAATGCTGATTAATGCTTTATTTCATATCTTATATCAAGTATTACTTTTAAATTAAATGTTATAATTCTTTAATACAATTAGAATAGGCCACGAATTCTTTACACTCGATGCTTGATGAAGAAAGTCATTTTTATGGGTATTTGACTGTTGAGATTTAACTCAAGTTATTTACTTATTACAAATTCAATTTTCCTAAAAATACACGAGTGATCAATTGGAATATTTAAAATTGTACTAAAAGTAAAAACTCAAAAATAATTTTCAATAAATGTTTTTAAAGGGCAAAAGGGAATATAGTACGTTATGTTGTGCTATAATATGCACTTAATTGCTAAAGGAAGGCTTAAAATTTTATTTTGAATAAAAATTCTAAATTTTTAGCTAAAGTTCTTTTAAAAAAGGCAAGGTTCGATATAAATGTATTATCATATTAGTTTATAAATGATATATTTTAAAATATAAAAATTCTACATTTTATACTTAACTTCTAATGACAAATGTATTCAACAAATATTGTCACTTAGTAACTTGAATCAAAACGCTTAATCAGATTACATAACATTTTATTCCTTTCCTTTCAAAACCTTTCGCCATAAAACCCAAACCAACCAACTTTTCAAAAAGGTATAATAATGTGGAAAGATTTAATTTCATGTATTCTAAGTACATTTATCAATTAATAATGATAATTTGCTTCATTCCGTAATCACTCTGAAACATCAACGCAAAATAGAACATTAATACATTTTCTTTTTAAATAATTCAAAAACTATCATGTGTCCCCGAACATCCTTTGCCTTACATTTTAGTTTGAATCGAGAGTACTTCGCTAATCGCCATTTCCCCAGTTACGATCAGAAGACAAATCAAACGAACAAATAAAAATCAGAACATGGTTCAGAATGCTTCTAGTTTTATGAATTCGGAGCAACGTATTCGAAGTGGAATAAATCCAATAACATTTCGTGTCCTGAACAAGTCGTGTAATTCGTGATTATTCCGAACGCAAAATCATGTTCCGAGGAACAAATATTTGTTTCAATTTTTGAATGAGTCTGTTGGCAACACGAACGCGATGTCCCACTCGTTTTACAAGCACCGACTTTCGATATTCGGAACTTACGTAGAATTATTATCCAGAGTGGTTCTAGAGGGAAACGTTACGTTCAACTCATTTACGAGGAAATTCTGCAAGAAAAGGAATTTGAATTTTGTCGTAACAATGCAATAACACACCAAGTCGTTTTTTAAAAATACCGGACCGAAATTAGAATAAGTATTTTAGAGCCATTCGTCTTATTTTACAGGAAATCAACATTATTTTATTAAAATATTCAGAATCATAATATATTTGTAGTTAGTAGTGCTTGTTCAAATGAGGACATATTTAAAGCTTTGTAATGTTAATTTAAATGTTTGGTTCTTTTATTTTTAGGTGACAAAACGCAAATTTTTAAAGTGATTAGCTTTAATCAATGTGAAAATAATCAGAAATAAATGATGGAATATCGTAAACAAATATGAATATAATATCGTAATATACGAGTTCATTTATAGATTAAAAATTCATTAGCCGGGTTTGGTATACCGCTTAGGAAAACCATTGTCCAAATTGCTGTTATAAGCTAATTTCTAAAGAATGGGTGATTTTAAGTTTTTACACAAAAATACACTTGTGTATTTGCAATTGCTAGTCAAACATAGCCATAGTTTGTCGACGTTGGCGACTATTTGAGTAAACAATGCAAATTATAATCGCCAATTAATGTAGCGCAAGCCTCATGGGCCTGCCAAATGTGGTATACCTTTAAATTTCATTTCAATAACTCCAAAGCAGACGATATATTTTCTTTAAATTGAGCTGTGCTACTGGTGACCTTGAATAATATTTCTGTATTTTGCTTTTAACTTTTCGAAAGATATTACGTTGAATATGGAACGGAAAATTGAACTATTTACTTTGTAGACGCCTACAAATTTACTATATTGTCTTCGTAACCTGAGACGGACAAGATATAAGAACTTAGATTTTGAACCATTTTTTAACTTAGTTTGGTAATGCTCAAAATGGAATATTCAAATGCGCGGTCTTACAAATCTAAACATCATTTTAAAAAAACTTCAGAAAAAGTTTTCAACATTCATACCACTTTAGATGCTTATGAATTTGGAACATTTTCTTTCGTGTAAAAATGTATACTTTTTTTAGCTTTTAAAATGCATATTGAACGTGATAAACTTGCGAACACGTTGAATTATTTTTCTGTTCTTCAGCTTAATTCGTTTTTCAGTTATCTTTAATTTTGCAATTTAATGTGCTTAAGAATTAACTGTTAATGGTTTGCCATAAATACGTACTTCACTAACAATATGTTATTTTTAAAATGCTTAATTTGAGGTTTAAATTGCGACTTCCATTTTTAAACGAAAGATCACGATTTTTATTCAATCAGATAAAACTGAAATTTTTAGATTTTGGAAACATGCCATGTGTTACATTTTTGCGATTCACGTCCAGTCATGCACTGGACAATTTAAAGTAGTTTAGGTATATCTTACTTAAGCCTTATCTTACTTATATATATACAGTGGCTCCCAAAAGTGTTCGTACTTACGAATTTCAGTGAAATACTGCTCTATCCATTAATAAAAATCAATATTTCAGAATGGGAATTTTTTAATAACATCTATAACTTGTTCTTAACAAAACTACATAAAATATTTTGAAAATATAGTAAAACTTTTTTTGGAAAATCAATAATCAAAAAGTAACAAAAACGTTACCTCACAAAAGTCTTCGTACACTTTAAAGAAATCTCTATATATTAGTAAATATTGTAATATTTCGGTAAATTAGTACTTCGTAGGATATCCTATAGCATCCACAACAGCTTTTAAACGTCTGGGAATAGAGTTCACTAGTTTTTTTGTAATTTCTGCATCAATGTTCCTCCATTCTTCAATCATTACTGTTTTTAGTTCGCTTTTCGTTTTAATGTCGTGTCTTCGTACTCTAACCTCCAGTTCTCTCCAAATGTGTTCTATTGGGTTTAAATCCGGCGACTGAGGTGGTGTTTCAGAACTTGTGGACAATTATAGAGACACCAGAGGCGAACGTTGAGAGCCGTGTGCTTAGGATCGTTATCTTGATAAAAAAAAACAAAGTTGTTTCCAATACCCAAATTTTGGGCTGATAATTTTGAATTGTCTTTTAAAATATTTAAATAAAGAGCATGATTCATTATCCCATCAATAAATACCAAATTACCTAGTCCTGATGCTGACATGCACCCCCACACAAGGACACCTCCACCACCATGCTTTACTGTTCCAGCTAAGTTCTTGGGATTAAGTTCCTCATTTTTTCTTCTCCATACAATTATACGCCCATCGGAACCAAACATGTTAAATACGTTTCGGGCTTATTTATCGTTGATTTTGCGAAGGAAAGCCTAAGCTTTCTATTTTTCGCACTTACAAAAAATTTTCTTTGGGCAGAACGCTCATTTAATCCAGCTGATCTGAGCACTCGTCGGACAGTTTCAGATGAAATTGAAGTAGAAAATTTTTCAGTAAATTCTGTAGAAATTTTTACAGCACTCAAACGTGGATTTTTCACACATTTTCTTACTATAAATCTCTGATCACGTTGAGTTAACTTTGCCGGACGACCTTTCCTTACCTTGTTTTCGATCCGATTTTCTTTTTTAAAGCGTTTTATCACATACAGGACCGTAGAATGGGATAAATTTACTAATTTAGAGATATTCCGAACTGATTTACACAACTATGATGAAAATTAATCAATTTTCGAATGCTGTTCGTTGTTTCCTTACGACTACGAGCCATTTTTAAATAATAAATAGAATATTACGAAGTAAGCAAGCAAAGATTAAAGCCAAACGATTTTTTAAATGTCACCACAATGCAAAAATAAAAAAAGCGATAAACGATAATTTTATTTATGAATTTATCCGAAAATGTTTCAGTGTACGATCACTTTTGTGACGTGTTCTTTCTCTGCCTCCTTGCATCTTCATTTTTATAAAAAGAAAATGAGTCAATATTTTTTTAAAGAATGTTGGGTTTTATTTAGAATCACATGGAGATGGTATGAAAAATATTGAACTTTATATTCGAATTCAATTCCAGGCTACAGCGCTTTTCTACAAATTTTGAAAGCGTACGAACACTTTTGGGAGCCACTGTATATAAATATATATATATTTATATATATATAATATATATATATTAATATATATATATATATATATATACACATATACATATACATATACATATATATATATATGGACGACCATTTCCAAATCCATCTAATATGACAGAAAAAGTTTTAAATGTGGGAGAAAATACAATTGAGATTTATACATAAATAGGCACTCAGGAAATGTACGCCAGGAATGATTTTAGATTTTTCGATCTCTTGCCTAATTATATGGAGGTTGGAAATATAACGTCAGTTTTCGAAATTCGAAAGTGCATCATCAAAACAGATGAAACTGATATAAATATATTGTACGTAAATAACATTTAATTGCAGATTTCCATACTTTTAGAAGTTAAACATTGACTATCATATTTACCAAATAAAAATAATAAAATCTGTGAAAAATACCCGAAATATGAGAGGCAGTTTCTGTCAAACTAAATGTGGGTGTTGGTAGTTTTTTTACAGTGTAACGTGTTTCCTATATTTATTCCGAATGTGGCGTCACTTTACTTGTTCTTCGACTATCGATTACCTTCTCCAATAATGTATTGACCTCTCCATCTGACCATGGTTCAGATGGAGAGATCAACACCTTATTGGAGAAGGTGTTGACCTCTCCAATAAGGTGTTGATCACCCCTCCAATAAGGTGTTCAAAATTTCGAGACGTCCTCGAATCTTTCCCTTCGGGATTGAACCCGGATCATGGCCAATAACCCGTTGTGTTGCTCCAGTGCGACGTTGATTCAACTATCCCTTCACCAATAAAAATTTGAAATGAATTCCAATTTAATTTGATAATTGGTTGATCAACGCGTTAGACGTCGCCCAAACGATGATAAACCACATTTTAAGGTAACCCCAATATATATCATCAGAGGATCACTTTGGAAGTTAAAGAAAAGTCACTTTTCGTGTGGTCTGTGTTTACACTCAAAATCCCTCTCACACTTCAAACATTCTATCAGTTTTTATTTTGATTGATCTTTTTATAAAGACATTAAAAGATAGTGTGTTTCTCATCTGTAATTGATTGTGATCCAATGAAAAATTCCCCAAAACATTCAGTTCTTTATCCTACTCTAAGTATAATACTCTTTCCTTCGACTGTTTAATTACTTACACATTGAACGTTATTTTCTTAAGCGGTTTGGGAAATTAATTCGAATTCATGAATCTAAACAACACTGCATAAAACCACGTCAATCAAAATATAACGCAGTAGTTGTTTCAAGTTCCACTCACCCAAACGGGTGAAAAAGCTCAGAGTAAAAACATCGTATATCCATACGAAACATTGATCAGTGTTTTTGAGTATAACTTATTCCCATTTTCTTTTTCCTGCTCTTCCCCTCTACGGTCTGTGTGTTTTTCTAGTAGCAAAGACGCCTCCCAATATTACTAGGAGGCAAGTTATTGATACACTTCTCCCAGCCAGCGGCTAAACATGTATGAAAACATGGATTTCCGCACTAAACCAACACAAGGAGTCTACTTTTTATTTCCCTGTTACAGATAGGATCTACTTCAGGTTGCTTCATCTAGAAATTGTTGATGGAGTTTCATCTTATTTGGCAAAAAGAAATCATTCATAATTTTTGGAAAGGTTTTGAGACTAACTTCATCTGTTCCTTCTGGCTGTTATACGATTTAAATAAAACAAAACTTATTAATTATTACAGCATATTATCGCGTAGAAATAATTAAAAAAATCGAAGAAATAAAATGAAAGGTTTATTTGGTAAGGAGAAACAAAACAAAAAAGAATAACATGAAAACGTGGAATGGAATGGGGGGGGGGTATTTCAATTAACGTCACACTGGAGCAACACAATGGGCTATTGGTGACGGTCCGGGATCAATCCCAAAGGGAAAGATCCGAGGACAACACCACGTAATTTTGAACCACGGTCAGATGACGAGGCAACACCTGAGCTGGCACCCCACTCTCCAAACTTCCACACCACGCCAACGTGAGGACATTTGAGGCCACGACAGATTTAACGTGCACCAGCCCCCTTTGTACACGACGGTGTTTGGCTGGATTCGAACTCGCAACCCTTCGGTTGCAAGTCCGTTACTCTTCCAACCGGGCCACCGCGGCCCTGGAATAGAATGAGATAAATAATAATCAACTCTATATAAAATAATAAATATCGTTGCTGATTTTATGATTCGTTACAAGATGTTTCTTTAAAGTACTACGATGTCATAAAAAATGAAAAATTAAATGAAAAAAAAAATAGATACAGAAAAATATCGGTAGGTAGGTATTTTAATTAACGTAGCACTGGAACATCACAACGGGTTATTGGCGACGGTCCGGGATCAAACCCTAAGGGGGAAATATCGTCTGCCACAAAGTCTAATGGAGTTTTTGAATCTGGAACTCTTTTGTTTTCTGTTATTTATCGTCTGGCACAGTTCTGCACTTTTCAATACAAAATATAACAAGAAATAACATTACAAGCGAATAGTAATAAATTTTTAAACTTACATTTTTGGATCATATTTTTTGTTCTCTGTATAATTGGATATTTTTCTGTAGAGAAACAACAATTAAAGACATAAAGATTGAAGCTTTCTTAACTTAGTAGGTAACTGACATTTGCAGAATGCGACAAACTAATTTTTTGTTGGATTTTTATGGTGCAAGGGCCATATTTGGCCATGCTGCGCAATAACAAACGAAGCAAAAAGAAACATGATTTAATTGACATCGGCCTAACGAATTCTAATTCGTTTTCATTTGATGGGGTCACATAATGAGTCAAAGGTTCTGTTTCAAGTCCATTTTATTTTCCGTCATCTGACCCTGATTCAAAATTACGAGGTGTTGTCCTTGGATGGCCCTTCGGAATTGATCCCGGACCGTCGCCAATAGCCCGTTGTCTTGTTCCAGTGCGAGGTTAATTAAACTACATACATGCATACATTTTATTTTCCTTGTTTATTGTCGGCATTGAAGATTTATCCTATCGTTATGAGAAAGGTCTATTTGCAGATGGTATTATTCTTTGGCATAGTGACTACTTTAAATACAGAATAATATAAGAACGAACTCAATTCTTTTCAACAAAAAATCATTCAATGTTGAAAACCTACTCTTGTTGAGAAAATTCAATCTGAACCAATTATCTTAACACATTTTGAACTTAATCCGAGTCTAGCAAGAACTCTTGCTTTATGTTTCACGTGCTCATTGTATTGATTTTCTCATCATATCACTTGTTAATGACTACGAGATGCATATCAGCGTAAATGAAAATGACTCTATTTTGTTTTCTGGCTAACTTCTGATCATCAGTTCCGTTGATAATGATTACTGAAACTTAAATTAGATAGCATACAAAAGCAATGCACTTCCATAATAAACATGAACTACGTATTTTTAAAATCTCAAATGGTACAACCTTTTTTAACTCGTAACGAGTACAAACGGTCTCTCAGACTCTTAATATTTTACGGTCATAATTAGCCCTCTGAATGTGTCACGAGATTTCTTTGTAATGTAGAATTTCTTTTCTTTCATAAGGCATGTATAATGACTAAATAATCACATCTATTAGTTGAGAGAATTTTAGGAAATATTATATTGACTAATGAAGTCAAAAATGGTCAGAAGTCATGGAGGGAATATTGAAACTGTATCCAAATTACTTTCTATAGTATTTATAAAGTAATTTGAGAGGTACACGCAGTTAAAGCTATTAGCGTGTCAGAGATTAACTATAATAGTAAGTGCTAAATACAGACGACACATTTGCGACCGCTATACTTAGCTTTACAGAAAAATAATCTCACATGATCCCAATATCGACTAAGCAGAATGAAAAGAAAAATATATCTATAAAACCACAACGAACCTTCTCTATGATAAAAGAGCTTTTACAAATGTTTGAAATCTATCCGATAATTTGTCCATAAACTGGTCAGAACTGAAACCAAAGTGTCTAACTCAACCCGTCCGAGTTTGGTTAGTTGGATGAGTTTTTATGCCGCAAGGGCAAATTTGACAAACTGCGCCACATATAAAATGGTAGGTAGGTATTTAATTAACGTCGCACTGGAGCAACAAAGCGAGCGACTGTCCTATTAGCGACTGTCTGGGATCAAACCAGAAGGGAAAGATTTGACATAAAATGGTTAGTTGTTTTTTTTATTTTATGGCTCAATGGCCATATTTGGCCAAGCTGTGCCAAACACAAGACAGTCGATGTCAAGTAATTGTAAAAAGAAAGAATAGAGGGAAGAAAGTAGAGAAATATCGCTTAGGCATCCTGGGCTCACGATCTCCGTGTTTACCAGAGGCAGTAAACCCCATGGGGAAAGAATAGATCACTAGGGTACCTCGGGTTCTCCAAATATAAGACAAAGTCAAGTAACCTGGTGACTAGTATAGTTGCAATTTTTTGCGTACAATCAATCAAAACACTATTGTGGGACAACAAATTTTGAACATTCGATCAAAAACAAGCAACTTAAACTAAAACTAACCTTTTTTTCTGATTTCATTCAGTGTTTTAGAACCAAGATCTTTAAAGCTTGAAATTAAGTTAAAATTATAAACAAATAAGATATTTTACATTCTGTGTTCACAGCGAAAGTAGTGGTCGAAAGGTATTAGAACATTCTAGAGAAAGTACAATAAGTAGACAAATTTCTGAGAACTATATTAAACTACTTTAAAAAGAACTTTAATCCCGAAATCGGCAATTTCAAGTGTTCCCAACAAATTAAGAAGTATGGATCCGAAGAAATATAAGATTTCTTTCGATGTTATAAAACTCCATTTTACACTGGCATGGTGGGAAATCTGAAAGAAATCAGTGAGAGGTTGAATATAAATAAATCTACTATTCATGATGTAAGACTGTTTAGAATGGAGAGAGAGAATTGGCGACCGCCAATAATAAAAACGTTCGCCAGCTTCCGACAGGAAGTGACAATAAGTCCAGAGTACCGAGGAGGTCTGAGGAGCGAGGTAGATCGCTCGGCGTAAGAAAAACACAGGCGTGTCACTTGTGTGTGATTTGTAAATCCCATAGGGGATATGTTATTGATTTCAATTTTCTTAAATGTCTTGTGTTCGTGTTGTGTTCTGTTAAATAAACGTGTTTGTGATTTTAACTGAAGTGGTTATTGAAGAGCCAAATCATCGTGGTAAAACAGCATCACCTGCTGGGACTAACCTAGTGAAGTACACCAATTATACTAATGAACTAAAAATACATTAGTGAGAGTGAAGAAATTGTAGTGGCGCAGTCGACAGGATAATCTTGTACGCGGATGTCAACGAGCGAAAAAGAAGGTAAGAGTCCTGTATTATTCGCTAGTCCCAAATATTGTTTATAATGTTAAAATATTGACATACATGAAAGTAAATAGTATTTATGGAGAACAGAGTAGTTACTCTAAATAGTTTTAATAATGTTTTTCTAACATAATTAAACTTGAAAAATATAGTAAAACGAAACGTATACATTTTAAAAGGAAACTTGTTCTGATAGAAGTTATTTTGATTTTATTGGTTTTCATTAAAACAAAAAGTAGAATTGTGTTTGGTTATTAAATTGTGTTTTATACAATTAATAATTGTGTCCGTATCAATGATAATATAGCATTGTTGTGACTAATATATTTAGCGAACGAAGATATTTTTGTTTTATTGGTATTCAGTAAAACGAAAGCGGAACTGGTATTAAATTGTGTTATATACAAACCTTTCTCTCTTTTCGTATGAGAAATAAAAATTGGCAGTGTTCCAATACAAACCTTTCTCTCTTTTCGTATGAGAAATAAAAATTGGCAGTGTTCCAATTTCGTTTTGGCGTTAGACGAAGCATTTTTTTTCTTCTTCTTTTCAGAGAATTTTCTATTTCCTGTGTTAAGTAAGGTAGATGGGTTTGTTGTGTTACATCAGAGAAAATAATAATTTTTCCGCAATAAATTTTAATTAATTGATTTCAATTGTTTTAAAACGAGTGTTGATTAGTGTATAATCCAGTTTAGAATTAAATGTGTATTCTAAATATGTTGCAACGTGTAACGAAAACGAAAGTATAGGTAGATATATTTATTTTGTTACAAATCGAAACGAGTATTGAGTTTTAAAATTATTACTGATTTTATTTCATTATTGTTTGAATTATGTATTTGTATTATGAATATTTCGATTTTAGAGAATAAGTAGGAGGGTTAATCACATATCGTATATTTGAATTTATTTCCGAAATTCTTTTACCATGTCGTTCTTGGGTAGAGGGAGGAAGGAGGACTTGATTGAACTGGCGACTGAACTGGGTATAGAAGTTAGTGCTGTGAATAAAGTGATAGAAATTAAAAAGTCAATTGTTGAAAGTGAAAACTTCAGCGTAGATGATGCCAAGGTTTCTCTGGGCAGGATTATCGAAGAACGAATTCAACGAGAAACAAAAGAAGAAACAGAACGACTTCGGCGAGAAACAAAAGAAGAAGAAGAACGAATTCGAAAGGAAGAACGAGATGAGCGAATCAAGAAAGAAGAAAGAGATCACGAGCTTGAAATGAAACGGCTGGAATTAAGACGTAGTAATTCACCTGTGGATGAAGTCATTGAACGTTCGAACGAAACAAGATCCAGAGTGCAACTAATGCAGATTACCCCGAAATATGATGAAAAGAAAGATGAAATGCAATTATATCTAGTAAATTTTGAGCGTCGTGCAGAGATGGCTGGTGTGCCCAAGTTAGAATGGGTAGCTTATTTGCTGGGACTGTTACCAACAGAAATAGCTAATAACATAGCTCGAGAACCTCCTGAGAAAGCAAACGACTATGATTTCATTAAGAAAATGTTGTTGAAACGCTATAAGTTAAATCCCGAAAAATTGAGGCAATTATTTTTCCGACATCAGAAAGATCCAGAAGAGTCCTGGAGAAGTTACACTCATGCATTGAATAACTATTTTACTGAATGGGTCAATGAGCTAGAAGTGCAGAGCTTCGATCAGTTAAAGAATTTAATGGTGGCTGATCAACTCAAACGTAGAGTTCCAAATGAAGTGAAGGAGCATTTCTTGGACAAATGGAATAAAATGATCGACCCTCTAGAAGTCGCAGAGAAGGTTGATGAATATGAAAGTTTGAGAGACGGATTGAAGAAAAGGACATCCCTTGACAAAGCAAAGGACATTCATAGATGGCAGCAAGAAGAGAAATCTAAATTTAATGGGAAATTCGAAAATAGCCGAAACCAGCGATTTGTGAACACGACTAAGTATAGGGATAATGACAGACCCTTCGACAAAACAAAATATCAAGGATATTATCAAAAGGATAAAGGTGCCAGAGTATCTAAGTCTGCTTGTTTTACATGTGGGGATTCAACGCATTTCGCACGAGCTTGTCCTAAGAATAACAACCAAGGACCACGGAACAGAGCTGATAACTTTAGTAGTAATTTGGTCACTACAGAGAAAACTTTAGAAGATAGAGAAATATTATCGGCTCGGATTACAGTGCCAACATGGACTCCGGTCAAGGCAAGTTCAGTCAAGTGCGATAAACTGAAAAGAATAGAACTAAAGTGCGGTTCTGCTGTTTTCGATGGCATTTTAGATACGGGTGCGCAAATTTCAGTCATCAGACATGACCTAATTCCCATTGAAGATAGTGAAGGAGAAGGGACTGTTAAAATCGTATGTGCTTTTGGTTTAGCTGAAACAGCACCATTGGTGGTTTTCAACATAAAAGTGAACGATCCACAACATTGCGAAGTTCCAGTTATATGCGCAGTATCCAAAAAATTAGTGAGTGATATGCTGATATGTCCTACAGCGTTTGAGGCACTGAACGAAAATATCCAACAATGCCAACCAGTTGCCCCTCACGTGGGACATGAAAAACCAGAACTGAAGTGCAGTTTAAATGAAGTCACAAGGAATGATGAGGAAGAATCCTCCGAGATAAAGCATCTTGCCCCATCCAGTGAAGAAAAGGAAGGTTGTAAAGAAAATAGGTCAGAGTTTATAAAACTACAGCAGGATGACGAATCCTTGACGAATATTTGGAAGTTCGCGGAAGAACGTAGGAACGGCTTTGACGTGGATGATGGACTATTGATACACTCTGAGTGGGTGTGTGGAGAAAGAATCAAACAAGTAGTGCTACCAACTATTAAGCGGGAGTTCGTATTGAAAACCGCCCATGAAATTCCGTTAGCTGGACATCTTGGGGAAAAGAAAACAAAAGAGCGAATAAAATATTCCTTTTTCTGGCCGACCATTAAAATTGACGTAAGAAAATTTTGCGGAAGTTGCAAGCCTTGTCAAGTCAGACGAACTGTAACTTATCGAGATAGAATCCCGATCCAACCAATTACAAGACCAGATAATCCGTTTGAGGTTTGGAGCGTTGACTGTCTGGGTCCGTTAGAACCCCCGTCCAGAAGAGGACATAAATACATCATTTGTGCGGTTGACTTATGCACTCGATGGGCTGAAGCAATTCCAACCAGAAATATAAAGGCCAAAACTACGTGCGACGTGTTGATGCAAATTTTCGCTCGTACTGGATTTCCAAAAGTGATTTGCACTGACCAGGGCACGAACTTTACGTCCAAACTAACTGGTGCTTTTGTGAATCTAATAGGAGTGTCTCCAAGATTTTCAACGCCTGGGCATCCTGAGAGTATGGGAGCAGTGGAGAGGTGGAACAGAACTCTAAAGGATATGATGAATAAAAACATCCAGGAGTATGGAAATGAATGGGATGTGCATCTTCCACATCTTTTGTTTGCATACAGAGAAGTCCCTCATTGCACCACTGGTATATCACCTTATCAGTTGGTGTATGGACGAATACCCAAGGGACCAACCGCATTGCTGAAGGAAGTTTGGACGGGAGAAAAAGTTGTTCCAATGACTGCTTCACAATCTGTGGAAAAGTATGTCGAAGAGCT
Organism: Meta bourneti; assembly: GCA_933210815.1. Classification (NCBI taxonomy): domain Eukaryota; kingdom Metazoa; phylum Arthropoda; class Arachnida; order Araneae; family Tetragnathidae; genus Meta; species Meta bourneti. Next base: position 28,302,227 of record OW119930.1, read on the forward strand.
ACAAGAGAAACTCAAAAATGCTCACAAAATTGCCAATGAGAATGCCCAACTAAGTCAGCAAAATTATGCCCATAGGTATAATTTGAGATCCCGAGAGAAAACATATCAAGTAGGAGACAAAGTTCTTATTTTGATACCAACATCTTCTCACAAACTATTGAATACTTGGTCTGGACCAGCGACTGTGGTCCAACTTAGTAGACTACATTCAGCCATTGTTGAACTTGATGATGGTTCAAGAAGAGAACTACACTTCAATAAAATTCGACCATATGTGACACGTGTTCAGCACATAGGGCTTGTTTTTGATCAAGACCAAGATTTTGGGCAACTACATGCTGCTCCTACCGAGCGCGTTACTACTACTAAAAGTAATGTGGAAGAACACATCAGGGAAATGACAACCCCCTTAGATGCCAAACAACGTCATGAACTGAGCTCTTTGCTTTGTAAATATTATGATGTATTCAGTACTAAACCTGGAATAGCTAAAGTCGAAGGACATGTTGTTAAAGTTACAAATGACTGTTCACCCAAAAGACTTCGTCCGTATCGAATTCCAATTACTCTACAAAACGAAGTAGATCGTCAGATTCGAGAACTTCTAGAACTTGGTCTTATTGAACAAAGTGATAGTGAGTGGGCTCACCCTTTAGTATGCGTTGCTAAAAAGAATGGTAGTGTACGTCTGTGTATAGACTTTAGACTTTTGAACAGTTTCACTGTTCCGGATGCATATCCAATGAGACATGCTAACGAACTTTTATATCAAATAGGGGAAGCACAAGTAATCACTGTGCTCGACCTTACAAAAGGATACTGGCAGATTCCTATGAGTGAGAAAGACAGACACTATACTGCTTTCGTAACTCATTCCGGCCACTATCAATGGAGGGTTATGCCCTTTGGTATGAAAAACGCGGGTAGCACTTTTCAAAAATCAATGGACAAAGTGTTAGCTCCCCATAAAGATTATTGCAGGTCCTATATTGACGATGTTGCCATTTTTTCAGGATCATGGTCTGACCATTTGAAACATATCAGTGGAGTTTTCCAGACATTGCGTCAAGTGGGTCTCACTGTAAATCTAGAAAAGTGTGATTTTGGAAAAACGGAAGTGAAATTTTTAGGACACGTGGTGGGGTCAGGAAGACATTCTCCAGACCCAGAAAAAGTAGAAGCTATGAAGAAACTGTCGGCACCAACCAACAAGAAGGAATTGAGAACAGTGTTGGGGATAGCAAGCTATTACAGAGATTATATTCCAAACTTTGCGGGTATTGTGTTACCATTAACCAACCTGACAAAGAAGAGAGTTCCCAAGGACATTCCATGGAACCAACTTGAAGAGGAAGCCTTTCAAAATTTGAAGAACCATTTAGTTAAAATGCCTTCCTTGTATACGCCACAGTTCGACAAACCCTTTCAGCTTTACACCGATGCGTCTGCTACTGCAGTCGGAGCGTGTTTATCACAGTTTGATAAGGATGGAAAAGAGCATCCTATAGCTTTCTACAGCAAGAAGCTTACACCATGCCAGACTAGATGGTCCACCATAGAGAGAGAAGCTTACAGCGTCATAGCCGCACTTCAAAGGTTTGACACCTGGATTTTTGGAACTAATATCGAAGTTGTGTCTGATCACAATCCTCTTTCTTACCTTACCCAGGGATTACCACATGGCGCTAAACTAGCACGATGGGCTTTGGCATTACAAAGATATAATTTAAAAATAACCTATCGGAAAGGAAGCAGGCATGGCAATGCAGATGCACTTTCCAGATTTCCATAATGCAAAGGTTAAATTGTATCATTTGTAGTAATTTTAGCAGTGTATATGTTATATTAGTATTTTTGTTAACATTATTTTAGTATATTAGAATCTTTAAATACTAAAAATTGGGCTAGCGAACAGGCTCTTTCTTCTTTTAGGACACATTTAACTGTATTTTTTTTATAGCAGCATAGTCTCTAAGGAGAACTATGTGCTCCTTATGGAGGGACATGTAAGACTGTTTAGAATGGAGAGAGAGAATTGGCGACCGCCAATAATAAAAACGTTCGCCAGCTTCCGACAGGAAGTGACAATAAGTCCAGAGTACCGAGGAGGTCTGAGGAGCGAGGTAGATCGCTCGGCGTAAGAAAAACACAGGCGTGTCACTTGTGTGTGATTTGTAAATCCCATAGGGGATATGTTATTGATTTCAATTTTCTTAAATGTCTTGTGTTCGTGTTGTGTTCTGTTAAATAAACGTGTTTGTGATTTTAACTGAAGTGGTTATTGAAGAGCCAAATCATCGTGGTAAAACAGCATCACCTGCTGGGACTAACCTAGTGAAGTACACCAATTATACTAATGAACTAAAAATACATTAGTGAGAGTGAAGAAATTGTAGTCATGACAAAATTTTAAAGTATCGGAATACAAATTGAATCGAAAACAAACCACGAATAGGACGTCCAGGATGATGTCCTGAAATCGTCATTATTTGTATCGTGGCGAATGGCAACAGATGTAAACAATATAAAATCAACCAGCTACGAGATTCATTCGCCGATTTCGCCGCTTCGTTTAAATATGCTTGGTTTCAACAGTGGAGCTGCCTAATAACGCTAAAGCTGCACGGAAGAGCTCGCCGCTCTAATAAAATTCTTCAGCAGTCTGATGACAGAAAACAATGAAAAATCTGGAAGACTGAAATCAGCGAAAAAATAAAATGCGAGTGAACGCGAAAATACGTTTAGGTAGGTATTTTAAATAACGTCACATTGGCGCAACACAACGGACTACTGGCGACGGTACGGGATCAAACCCGAAGGGAAAGATCCAAGGACAACACCACGTAATTTTGAACCACGGTCAAATGACGAGGTCACACCTGAGCTGGCACCCACTCTCCAAACTTCCACGCCAACGTGAGGACATTTGGGGCCACGACAGAATTAAAGTGCACCCTTTGTACATGACGGTCTTTGGTTGGATTCGAACTCGCAACCCTCCGGTTGCTAATCCGTTACTCTTCCAACCGGGCTACCGAAAATACATTTAGACGACAAACAATACGGGATCGTCTTTAACAATGAAATAGAATGCATTTGAAGTGGATGTTCAGATAATAAGATAATTATGTTAACGCGACTGAGATTTGAACTTTTTGTCACGCATTTTATTGCAAATGAGAATTAAAACAGAAAGAGAAATTCTGCCTTATAGTTTTGATTAATTTTATATCATTTGGAGGTGTTAGATATGCATATCGATACTTATACGTTCTATAAATGGATTAAAATAAATCATCAACCGTAAATAACGACACTGCCATCAATAGATGTAAACCATTAAGAAACTAACGTAGGTACTACGCGCGGATCTGCAAGTTTTAATTAAATCACAAGACGTTTACAAGTTAACATATTCCAAACAAAAACGAAACTTTTTCGAAGTGTAATTTGACCTCGCAGCAGATACCCAGAATTAAAAAAAAACGCTAATGAGAAGGAAAGAACCAGAGAGAGAGAAAGCAAATACGTTTTACTTCCAATTAAATCAAATGTACAAATTTCCACAAATAACCTCCACCCCGCCTGTGCGAGACCAGACCTATTAATGAATACCCATTTAAACTGATTACTGCTTTCCCAACAGTCATTTAACATAACCGCCGTTTTTAAACGCGGTTTCCAGTTGCAACCACTTATGATAAGGAATGGGATTTTTTGTTTTATTTTTTACCCCAGTATTTAATGAAACGGGTGTTTAATGCAAAATAAACTTCCCTCTGCTTAACACTTTTATGCCGAGTCATCAGAGCGTGTTCCCTACTGCCGCCGCCAGGGGGCGTTAACGAGACGCCACCTAAGTGTCTTAATTTTCCTTGATTACCAAAAGGCGTAATTGTTTTAACATCTCTAATTCGGGGAAAGGGGAGAGGAAGGGTTCTCACTTTTAATTCATCGCGGATGGGCATGAATAATAATATAAAAATAATAACACGAATAAAAATAAGAGAAAAATAAAGCGGGTAGAAAAAACCTCCGCAGCAGTGTTTCCTCAAATGGGGTATCTTGATATATTGAATATTTTATCACCCGTAAATTTATTGAGATGGAAACACATTAGCGGCAGTTTTTACAATATGTCGCTGCTTGCTCCAGTGCGGAGAATATCAAGCTGTAAAACTCTCATTACACGCGAAGAGAAGGGGGCAGGCAGGAAAAAAGTAGTCTCAAGTCCCGCATGAGGAAAAAAAAAAGATCAGCACACACGAAAAAAGTGTAATGAAAGTAAAAGTGCAAGTAGAAGCGCAAGTAAAACCGCAGCGTATAGCCGTCTTGTGTGGCAGATTTTATCAAGCTATGAATATTCATGTTGAAATTTTATCGGCAGGGTATTTGCATCTAATCTGCATTGCAAAGCCATGCGCCATGATTGCTCATTTTGTTCTTTCTGCAAGAGATGATCTAAAAGAAAGGAAGGAAGGGAGGGGGTGGGTTTTACAACACTCGGAAGTGCTCGAACATTACCCCTACTCAATTGGCCTTTCCGCTTTTGTCGCGCTGGATATAAGCGATTTCCGAGTTGGCGAAGTGGTGAAGATGAAGTGTTCCGTCGTGTTCCTTTTAGTATAAGGTGGCTAAGCTACCCAAGGTGTAGGAACTTTTCAAATAATATTAATTGTCTAACCCTCCTGGTGCTTGTCCCGAAGAGGGGTCTCGTCATTAGAAAAACTGATCAGATCTTGATGGACAAGATATCTCGTCATTAGAAGAAAATTGAGTAGATCTTGATCTTGCCATCATAAAAAAATTGGCAGTATCTTGGTGACTATGCATCTCGTTATTGATTAAATTGATCAGGTATGTACTTGGTATGTAGGTACTTGAATTAACGTCGCACTGGAAAAACACGACAGGCTTTTGGCGACGGTCCGGGAAAGATCTGAGGACAACTCGTAATTTTGAACCACGGTCAGATTACGGTCACACCTGAGCTGGCACCCTATTCTCCAAACTCTTCCACACCATGCCAACGTGAGGACAATTGAGGCTACGACATATTTAACGTGTACCCCCCATGAACACGACGATCTTTCGTTGGACCTAGTTTGGAACTCGCAACCCTCCGGTTGCTAATTCGTTACTCTTCCAACCGGGCTACTACTGCCCTAAATTGGTCAGATTTTCATGGACGAGATATCTTGCTGAAGCCACTTGGAGGGTTAAACATGTCTAATCAAGACGAAGAAATTTATTCTGAAGTAAAATAAATTACTTCTAAGATAATTGTGTAGAGTTTCAGAAAAACGAATACCATTTTTTGCTAACGTTTTGGGTACTGGAATGATTGGATTTTTACGGTATATGGTTCAAAATCGAACCTGGGACCGTCATGATTCAGTGGGTTCGCCCACTTACGTTAGCAACCTGCGAGTTGTATGCGGAGCAGGTATGGGGACATCCATGACATAGTGACCGGGCCTAATAAACAAGTATTTAGAGCTATGGCTTCGGATTCAACAGGGCTCTGGGTTCTTAGGCTGGTCTAAGCATAGCAGTTCGTAGTAATTCAAAATCTTTAAGCCGTATTTCACAGTAAAATTAGCCCTCTGTAGTAAGCAAGTGAGCGTAGAATAAAAAAAAACTAACAACCCATGACTTAGATTTCTCACTACCCTAGCAATCTACTCGGTGTAGGTAAACAGGTTCGATTTCTTAAGTAACCCTGGATGGATTTATCTTTCCTTTGCATCAATAAAACTTTCTTTGTGGATTTCTCAGACGATTTATTATGCTGTAGGTACAGGTCTCATTAGCCTTCGTGTAGCAAAAAGGTGACAGTAAAGGGACAAACCTTGACGATTTATAAGCGGTCCTCGGGATCGGGGACACAAATTAATTGTTTTTTTATGGTGCAGGGGTCAGATCTGGCCAATCAACGTTTCTTCCGTCAAGAAATTGGACATCACACAAAGAAAATTTTTACTGGCACAGGATGAGAGAAAGACATCTAGGGTATTTACAGAAATTGAATCTGCGTAGCGACAGCTCAAAGGCTGCTAGCGCGGTGGGCAAATCCAAGGAGCCACGGCGGCCCCATATGTATCCCAAGTTGGAATATGTATGCGTAGTCAACACATCAAATAACCCGTTGAATCCATAGGGAAGAGGTCTCGCAATCCTTTAACCTTGTCTACAAGTCAGATTGATTGGTTGGATTAGGTTTTTATGGCGCAAGGGTTTTACTTTTGGCCAAGCTGTGCCAAATACTAGGCAGACAAAGTTAAGTAATGCAAGAGCAAAAGGAAAAGAGCTCTAGAAAAACCTATGTATGATCCATTTCTTAAAAAACACGGACGTTAATGTTGGTAGGTAAGTAATTAATTAACGTTGCACTGGCGCAACACAACGGGCTATTTATGACTGTCCGGGACCAATCTCTACGGGAGAGATCCAAGAACAATGCCTCGTAATTTTGAATCACGGTCACATGACGGGATCAGCACTTGAGCTGGCACCACCTCTCCTAACTTCCACGCCACTCCAAGGTGTTAATATCGGATTTTTGACTGTCAGTTTCCTTATAAGCTACGTATTTCTTTCACTTAAAGTCAATTTTGTAACTCATTGAGCTATGTTGTAGGTAGGTAGGTAGATAGATGGTCAAGTAGCGTCGGGTCAAGTCACAACGGGCTATTGGCGACGGTCAGGGAACAATCCCGAAGGGAAAGATCCAAAGACAAACCTCGTAATTTTGAATCACGATCAGAAGACGAGAACAACACTGATCTGGCACCCCACTCTCCAATATACTTAAGGATCCCTTCACACAAATCAGAAACCGAACCAATCTGAATCCAGTCGAAATTGACTAACGAAGAAGATTCGGGTGCATTGAAGTGTAATGCTCCCGATTCGTGAAAGGTTGTGAAAGGTTGTAAGAGTAAGATAAAAAGTGAAAGGTTGTAAGATGAATGAGCCATTTCTCATGCAACAGATTTCCTGAATATTCGTCGGTCAGAATTCGGATACATCCGGATTCTGTTTGGGTGAAGAAAAGAGGCCCAGACACACACACAAATATCTTCACATTGCTTAAACCAGTAACAAAGGTCTCCATGAATACGAGTGATCCCAAGAGATTTCTCTATACTCCCAAGTTACACCAAATGTGCAACTTATATTTTAATAGAAAGTCCAACTCGTCAATTTAATTTATGTATGGTAAAATAATCCCTAATTCACCAATGCAGTTCACCCGATCGTGTGATTGTAATTTTGCTTCCGATAACGGACATTTTTTAATCAAATGGATTTTCATCCAATCATTTCGTTTGGGTATGCGACATGTGACCGGGTTCAAAATTACGAGTTGTCCTCGAATCTTTTCCTTCGGGATTGATACCAGACCGCTTCCAATAGCCCGTTTTGTTGCTATTTGTAACTCATTGTTTAGGAGAGATTTCAGTTAAAGGACAAACCAGACGGTCTGCGAAGATTTTGTTTCTGGTGTCCAAATGCTTACGCATATCTGGATTACCTTAAAATTTTATTTATCTCCATTTTTGCAACGTTCGACGCTCAATTTAATTGGTGTTGACCAATCAACTATCTATATATTAATACATGAAGAAAAAACTTTGTACCCCTTTTTAAGCACATTGCGCGCACGGAGGAGTATGAGATTTGGCATAATTTGCCACCACAGAAGTTAGTATTGAAAGTTAATTGCATCGTTTTGCTGATCAGAAACTTAAATACAAAGGAAGCATTAGTCAATGGAACAAGAATGCGCATCAAATTTATGCATCGTAATACTATTGATTGCGAAGTTTTAACTGGGACCGCACGCCATAAGAGAATTTTGATTCCACGTATAAATTTACCATATTCCGGAACTATTTTACCATTTAACTTTCAAAGAACTCAATTTCTAATTATACCTGCATTTGCGATGACAATAAGTAAGTCTCAAGGACAAACATTCGAAAAAATTGGAATTTTATTGAGGCAGCCAGTTTTTACACATGGTCAATTGTACGTCGCAGCAAGTAGAGTTCGATCATTCGATGGTTTGAGATTTTATATTTCAGAATATAACAGGTCAAGGGCATTTAGCAAACGATGAAAGAGTTTTTACAAAAAACATCGTCTACACAGAAGTTTTGAATCATTAAATTCATTGTCGAACAATTTCAAGTTCAATGGACAACATTTATTTTTTTAACCACCTGTTTTTTTTTGTTTCAATAAAAAATATATAAAAAAATACGAAGCACGTATTCCTTATTTCATTTTTTGGATTTATTTTTTATTTAAATTTTATATAATTTGGAAAAGATAGGAAAATTAACTGTGTGGCCTTGGCGAAACCTGTGGCCAGTATAGCAATAAAAAAAAACCACGAAAATGTCAAACAACGCGTTATTGTTTTTTAGATATGGCTTAACCAAGCTATACCGCATTTTTCCTATGACGTATTTGTACATGCTCGCAGCTTACGTAATAGAACAAAATTCAAAAAAATTATATGCAATGAATATAGAGGTATACTCTTTGACAAAAGAACCTTATTAACGTTCAAACTTAAAAATTAAATGAATTATGGTCGAATTTCGACCACTGGGCGACCACTAGTCATATATCAATTCGGAATTTGTCTTTCGAAATTTTTATCGGTAAAACGTTGAAATCGTATTCGAGAAGCAAGCTAACTGACATCAGGTTCAGAATGCGTACACGAAACACGTTCCACAGCAGAAACACAATCGGTATCTATGCTTAGCTTGACAGAAAATGCTTCTCATAAATCAAATTTTTAGAACCATATTTTTTCAGCCGGCCATTTACATTATAGTTACTGTTGGTAAAATATCAGAAAATGAAAGTGTTGCGATTCGAGAAAGATTTTCCAGCAAGAGATCTAGCAATTTTACGTAACACGTATTTGAATACGTATTAAATTTCACATAACAAATTAAAACTTTCAGAGAACGTCTCTATGAAAAGACTTTACAAACAATAGTACTCAAATAGAAATATATGTGAGAAAATGGACGTTTGAAATGACTCACAATATAAAGTGGTAGTATGAGGTATTTTCTGTCAAGCTAAATTAGGTGGTGCGCAGTACTTTTGCGGCGAAATGTGTTTCGTGCACATATTCCGAATGAGACGTCACTTGACTAACCTATGAAAACAATTTCAGCACTTCGTCAGTAAAAATTCCAAAGAATAAATCACGAATTGATACACATGATAGTTTATTGGGTCAACGCCAATTACATTGAACCCCAAGCATCGACAAAACGGCGATAAACTGCATTTTGAGGAAACCTCAATACGTATAATGAAGAGTAATTGGTTAACAGTAAGTAAAATATCCATTTTCTGTCTGGTTTACTTGTTTACACTGAAACTCCCTCTCATATGGCCGCAGTAGCCCATTTGGTAGAGTCGTGAATTGGCAGTTGGAGGGCCGCGAATTCGTGACTCGACCCAACCAAATACCGTCGTGTACGTTGAAGCTGGTGCACTTTAAATCACCGACCTTCAAATGAAATAGACGATCATGTGCCCGGATATTCATGTTATTTCTTCCAGTTGCTCAGTTTGAAGATCTGTCACGTGGTTGTAAAATACCTACCTACCTAAATTATTGATTGGTTAAAATGATTATCCTCCGCGATAAAAACAATAGTCAGCGATTCAACAGACAATCGGTCAAGGTGATTCGTAAATCCACGTGATTTACCCTTCAGAGATCTTACGACAGCGACTCCGCCCACATGGTCCGTTCATTTCATTAGAAGGTCGATGCTTTAAATCTGTCGCAGTCATAGATGCATTTGGCTCTATGTATTATCTGTATACTTATATTAATAATTCGTATGTAGGGGGCCAACCATAAGAATATAGATGCTTTCTAGGGGCTACTTCCCCTGCCTAATTATCAGTGCCGTAGCGTCCAGAAATCCCCCTAAAAGAATTTAAATTTGGTATCAAAAAAAATAAAAATCGATAAAACCTGAAGCAAAAACGATTATTTTTAACGTAAATATGTGAGACGTCAGTTTCTATTTTAACGTCCCTGATTTTCACTGCAAAAAAAAGTCAACCAGGGAATGCTGGTGCCCCCTAATGTCAGCCTCGAATGGTTACTTATTATGATTTGCTTGATGGTATTTATCGTGCGCAATGGGTACCTTCAGCAGAAACTCTTCTCCCCAACCCCATGCTTCCTACTGAGGTTGGCATCCAGTCCCGATAATATCCGCAGTGGGTCCTTGCGCATGTTCTATGATTCTCTCTTCATTTTCCTATCTTTTCAAAAGAGTGCCATCAAGCTCTAACAGAGTTTGAGTGATCCGTACAGTTACCATGAGTGGGTAACTCTGTACGGATTGTACGGAGTACGATTGCACCTTTAGAGCTTCTCTAAGGCTGAAAACTTTTTATAATGTATTGTCTTTACTGAAAAAGAAACACTTTGTATTTATATTTAGTATTTTTGAAGGTCGGCTAAGCAAATTTGCTTGTTTTCGATCCAATCTCAGCATCTCCAGTTATCAATGTTACTCTACACTACTGTTCATTATCAATAAAAATTATTCATAAACAATCATTCAATCATTGTTCAGAAAAAAAGAGTAAGCGATAAGAATACATAAATAGGTATTTATAGCCACTCCGTCTAATAGTCTAACTTCCAATTGGTGAGGATTGTTCTTTTTTTTGTCGGGAGTTTAATGTGTTTTTCTTTCTATTAATCTGAATTTACATTTCGGATTTTTTTAAGTATTTAATCCTGACAACCAACTACGATTTTCTGGGTTTTAGTAGTTTTAAATTAATTCTTAAAACTCCCCTGACAAAATGTACTTTAAATACCACATTTATCTTTTAGTCGCTATTATTTTCTTACTCAAAATGTTATCAAATAAGTAACGATATTTCTTTCATCTTGAAATTTCTTGAATATTTGTGATAGATTGACCCAGCATACTCACAACTTTCATCTAGTTTTTCAACGACTTTCAAAACGAAGAAGAGAGAAAAGTTGCTCTGCGGTGGTGCCATCTGTAGTTGGACGTTGTATCTAAACGTATAATAAAATCGAAAATCTTGCTTGAAATTAACTATAGCTAGCAGGAAGACTGATCTTCGATTGGTAAAGAAGGACTGTGATGAACTTGCTGTGGCATAAAAATTTTCATACATTGCTCTTTATTTCCAAAGATTGTATTACTAAGACAAAATCATGTGATTAATAATGTAAGACGTATCAGAAACAAATTAAGAATCAACATCAAAACAAAGATGAATGATCATCTCTCTTTTTTATTTGCATTATAGTAAGCAGCAGTTGCAGCAGTTGTTAAAGGAGTTGCGGTCAATTCGTTCTTGGGGGAAATGGACTGCTAGCTCCACAATGAATGCACACGATGTTGATAGGTCCCATGCTTTATAAGTCACTTCGTCGTCGACAGTATGCTTGTACATCAGTAATTGATTTTGTTCCAAGTCTCTTCGGCGTCTGACATTACGACGTCGTTGTTCTTTCAAACATTGATAACGTTCTTTGGATGATTCGGCCACTCTTCGCTTATTTATGCGGCACATTTGATCGAGTTTTCCTTCGGATTGAGATTCATTTTAAGTCTCATATTAACACTGGATATTCTTTCCAAGCTTCTCGCCTTGGCTGCTTGAATTAGTCTTGCAGACATTGTACACTGATATTATTTTAAATTAAGACCGTATGCTTCGAGACGAGAATCCGATCGGAAAGTAGTGCTCCCTGAATCAAATTATTCAGTCGTTCTCTACAAAAATATACTTTATTTATCTGACTCCATAAATGCTACATACAGATATTCATATGGCTGCCTTAACAAACATCCTTTTTAGAACACGTAAAACAGAGAATCTTGGCTTCTTGCCCTGATCAGAAGCCGTGTGATCTCTCACACTGTTGCCATTTTTAGAAAACAAAATAAGACAAAAATATGCCAATAACTAACACGCAAACGAACTACTTTTCTAACATGAAAACGGTATAATTTGATTTTCGATGGTCGTAAAATCAAAACAAATATGAAAACACAAAAATAAGGAAATTAGCACATTAGTTTTCAATACCATACAAATAACAAATATCTATCAATTAATCTTAATACTAAATTAAATTATTGTAAGAAATTATAATCTATAACGTTCTGGTAAAACAACTTTCCTTCCACTTCTTGTTTTAATGTTAACAGGAATAATTTTGTCAGGAACAGTTTCTTTTTCAAACTCTGCCCTCTCAGGTGCAACAGTCCTTTTTTCTCCGAAGTATGGATATCAGCTGCAGGAACAATCTGTACTGAATTAGGTATCACCTTGTTGCATAGTTGATCAAAGTGGGACACTTCTAAGGGATAGACAGCTTGAACTGGTCTGGTAAGTTCCCCAGTTGCAGTTTTCACCTTGACCACTCGTATAACATTGTCTTTCCCAAGGAAAGTAGCAATAATGAGTCCCAATGGCCAGTCAATTCTTTTCTTACTTTCACTACTAACAAGAACAATGTCCCCTACCTTGGCTTCTCTCACTAGATGTTTATGCTTAGGTGGTTGTTGAACTAGGAGACCAAGATTACGAAACCTCTTTCGGAAATCCTCTCAAGCGTTGTTGATATCTCCATCTTTTAGATAGGTTGACATTATCCAGGTGGTCTAAATCTGGAACTCCCACCATTCGGATATCTTGAAGGAACATGGAGGGAATTAAGGGTGTCAAATCTTTAGGATCCTCCGATAAATAAGTGAGAGGTCTGGCATTGATCACAGCCTCAGCGTCACACAGAATCGTAAACATTTCTTCATGTGTCAAAGAAGCTTTACCAAGAACTCTTCTTAACAATTTCTTAATCATCTATACAATCCTCTCCCACCACAAAAATCTGAGGAAGTTCCGATCTTCTTTCGCAATGGAGATTTGAAGAAACGCTCTTCTGATGTCCGCCACAACTCCTATTTTGTCTTTTCGAAATCTCATCAGTATGGGTGCTAATTCTTCTAACAGATTCGGACCCTTTTCAAGGCAATCATTAAGGGAAGGTGAACCTTTTCCACGACATGAAGCATCGTACACGGGTCTGATTTTCGTTGTGGAATTCTCTTTAAATACACCTCGGTGTGGTAAGTAGTGGCATCGTTCTCCGAGCTCTTCTCTCTCGAAAGGTACCTCTTCAATAATACCCAATTTTTCCCATTCTTTGAAGACCTCATCATAGCTACTAAACTTTCCTTCCTATTGAAGCTTTATGGCAGTAGAAACACATCGTTTCTCAGCAATCTCCATATTTGGTTTTAGATCTTTATTTTCTAACCACGGTAAGTGGATTTCGTAGCGTCCATTTTTGTCCACAGAGACGGTTTTCTCAAAGTAATCCAAAGCAGCCTTTAGCAACTCCTGCCATTTGGTTTCTATTGAATCTTTAATACCTAAGGTGTCTAGATCCCAAAGATTTGTTATTGATGCATTTTGAGATAAGAGGGATGTGACAGTTAGAGATGATAAACCCTGAATTCTTTCGCCGGATGCTTTTCCCATAATTACCCAGCCCAGACTGGTTTCAACGGCTATCAGTCCACACTTGAGTTTGTGACTTTTCCCGGTAAAGTGTTCTCCACAAATATCAGCTCCAATCAGCAATTCAATATCTGGACGACCTTTTTCATAATCCGCTATCCATATTTTCTTTTCTCTCAACTCCATTTCCCGTTGGCTTTTTTTGAGTCTTGGTAATTTCCCACATATCACAGTTTGGTCCAGAACTTGAATAGCGCAGTTGTAGTCACTGTTGAAACTGTTCAAATTTATCTTGTACCGCTAATGCCGTTCTTTTTCCAGCGTTGTACCTCCAAATAAAGAATGAGTCAAATCCTCGGTTCCTATTGGCTCATATCCCATCTCATCGGCAGTTTCCTTCAAGATGTAAGATAGCTGTGAACCGCTGTCGATAAGTGCTCGTATAGTCCGACTTCCCTTGCTTAACTGTAGCTTTACCTGTAAAGTCTGAAGTAGAACTTCCGCTGAACAGCTGTGATTTGACAATAAATTTTGAATTTCCTCCTTTTTTGCTGTGTTTATAACTTCGTCTTTCTTTCGGTTTGCTCGTATTTCTGGACACATTATAACTCAATGTCTTCGCCCACAAATCACGCATTTAACTTTCGATTTACAAGCCTTTGAATGATGCCAACGCTTCAAACAAGTAAAACACGCCTTCTTCTCTTTAATTATTTTCTTTTTTTCTGCGAGAGACATCCGTTGTGCTTGAAAACATTCTTTGCTATCATGATTTACAGCAGAAAATACCGCTACTTTTTCTTTCTTTTCTTCACTTGTAAATAAATCGTTAACAGTCGGTACGTATTTCTCACTTTTCGGAAGCTATTTTTTTCTTAGTCATTGATCGTTTAAGATCAAAACCCTCGATTGCCATTGAGATGCGTTCTTCATTCTCGACTTCATTTCGAATAAATTTCATAAGGCCGTTGAGACGATCTTTTGGTGCGTCTCCTAATTTTGGTTGTCTCTGGCAGACTCTGAGGAACTCCTCGGGAATGTACGACTCGACTAGAGGAAATAAAACTGCCTCAAATATTTTCGTGGTTATACCCAATGATTCCAATGCTCTTAACTGTGATTCAAGTTTATCAGAGATGATAGAGAAACGAAGAATTTGAATTGGAGTTTTGTATCACTAGTGTAAGTAATTCCCTGATGTAAAACTCCACTAAAATGTCATATTTCCCAAATTTGAATTTAAAACTTTCTATCACCTTAGAATAATTTTCAGCTGTAGCTTGATAACTTTGAACTGGTTCTCGGGCATGGGAATTCGGAGCAGTACACTGTAATAGATATTGAAATTTATCACTTGGATCTGTTCTTATCCTCGTCAATATTTTTAAACATTGACCAGAACGATAACCAGCCCTTGACACTTCCATCGTACTTGCCGAATTCAATTTGTGGAAGTTTGAACTTTCGGGCATCTGTTTGTTGGCATATATTTGAAACACTTTCAATTTCTTTAAATCGTTTGTTGAAAATGGCCTTAATTTTATAAAAACTATTTTAATAGAGCTCAGTGGATTTACTTTCGTTTTCGAGCTCCCCATCTGTAGTTCCTCAATTTCTAGGAAAAGTTCCAAAATTTCTTGATCCAGTCTTTGTAGTTCTGAGAACTTCACGTTTAAGTTACCGAACTTTCCTCCAATTTCCAAAAGTTCATCTGCGTCCTCTGAGTCGATGCCTGCCATTATCTGGTTACAAAGCCGTGCAAATGAACTCCGCACTACTTTCCGATGCTTATGTGCATTATCCATTGCGAAAACGAAATTGAGTCAAAAATGTCATTAGAGTACCTTTAAAGATCACGTCCTTTGTCGCCACTTGTGGGACTCCCAGAATCAAATTATTCAGTCGTTCTCTACAAAAATATACTTTATTTATCTGACTCCATAAATGCTACATACAGATATTCACACGGCTGCCTTAACAGACATCCTTTTTAGAGCACGTAAATCAGAGAATCTTGGCTTCTTGCCCTGATCAGAAGCCGTGTGATCTCTCACACTGTTGCCATTTTTAGGAAACAAAATAAGACAAAAATATGCCAATAACTAACATGCAAACGATAATACGAACTACTTTTAACAAGTAGCTGCTTGAATGTCCAAGTTTGTTCTATATTTATTTCTTTGGCTTGTTCTTCCAACGGTGGAGTGATCTACACTCATGTCCAAATTTATCTTTACATACCAAAAATTATGATATTCCATGAAATATCTAATCGATGTAATCCATTTTTGCAGGGAATGTGTGAAAGACAAGCCTAATTAGCATTATCCAATCAAAAATGATCAAACGGTTTCTTATATGCAAATCAAGGCGTTACATCATCCGACGGTGAATCAAGCGCTTTGCGCAAAGTGAATATCTGAGAGAATTTCTGCAATACAGCGTTTGATTTCAGTGTGTAAGGACTCAAAATGATATGTTATGGCTCCGAAGTATCATTTGGAAGAATCTGTGAAGTGGCGAATTATCGGCAGTTTAGAAGCAGGGCAGACAATCATGGAAGCAGTGAGATGTGTGAATATTTCAAGACAGTCTCTACGCTATGGCAACAATTTCAGAACTCTGGAACTGTTGTAAGGAGACCTGTACAAGGTCGTAAACGAATAACAACTGCTTCTCAAGATCGATATCTGGCAATAACTGCCCGTCGTAACAGGAAGTCTACTGCTCGGCAGTTATGTTCAGAGGTTGCAGACACCACTGGAACTGTTGTATCACGGCAAACTGTATACAGAAGGCTTAATGAAAAAGGCCTTTATGCCAGAAAGTCAAGGGTATGTGTTTCACTGTCATCACAACAAATGAGGGATAGCTTTAATTGGTACAAAGAACATCAGAACTGGAGTGAACACCAATGGACCCATGTTCGCTTTACTGATGAGTCGAGGTTTAGTTTAACATCTGATTCTAAACGTGTTTACATATGGAAGGAGTCAGGAACGCGAAATCTTCCTTCTGACATTATGGAACGGTAGTACAGGTGTGATGGTTTGGGGAGGAATAATGATCGATGGACGTACGCCCCTGCACGTTTTCAACAGCGGATCTGTGACCGACCAGAGATATGGGGATGAGATCTTAGAACCTTATGTAAGATTTTCAGAGGTGCATATGGATTTGACTTTTTATTTATGGACGATAATGCTCGTCCACATGTTTCAGAATAAAGACAGAATTGTGGACAACATCAGGAATAAAATTAAATACAATACAGATCTAATAAAAAATTAAATGGGTTAAGGCCCACACGGGCATCCAAGGTAATGAGAGGGCGGACCAGTTAGCAAAAGCAGCAGCCACAGGCAAGTCATCATTTCAGCTCTCATTGAAGTTGCCATAGAGCCATGCAAAAAGGAAGATGAGAGAACTGTCACTAAGAACCTGGCAGGAAAACTGGGAATCAGTTGAGACTGGGAGAAGGACATTTCAGTTCTTCCCGAAGGTCAACTCAAACAAACAACCATGTGGACCGTTCATGACTCCCTTCTTTACAGGCCCTGGTCCCTTCCCCAGTTACCTGCATAGGTTCCACATAACCGAAAGCGACCAGTGCCTATGCGGGGAGATCGGCACCCCCGACCATTATGTCTTTGGATGCCCGTTAACGTGTAGTAATCACGTACGGGCACCCACCCAAACAAATTATGGAGCCTGGGCCGCGAATACGGCAAAAAACAACACATAAAATTAAGAAAATAATGCAATTTCTCACGGAAAACATTGACATTATTAAAAGGTAGTAAAGCACATAAACTAATGAGCCAGTGCATGTAACCCAATAGGGGCGAACAATCCATGAGTGATAGAAGTGAATGTGAACAATACCGCATATAAGATTGTGCTAAGGAAAAATTGTAAATTATTGTGTTGTGCCTTTGTATACCTGTACTTGCTACTGGTCTATCTTGTAAATATTTTTGTACAAATTAATCTAAATTGAAATTTATGCAATTATGCTTTAAGGAATGAAGCCGAGACGTCTGTCCACGGTAGTGACTTCGGTCACAGCCGTGACTGTCGCCTCCCAATAGATGAATTCAGACTATTTTCCCGTAGGTGACCTAGACACCACTTAAACCTGACTCCTGTTGGGAGGTAAGTGGTCACCTGCGGTGCCCATGCCCATGCTCGTCCACATCGAGCAAACCTCGTTGACGAATTCCTTGAAAGTGAAGTCACTCAGCGAATACCGTGGCCAGAGCAAGATCTCCTATTCTGAACCCGATAGAGAACTTATGGAACTACTTCGGAAAAGCAGTTGCCACGGAGACATACCCCTCCTAGACACATAAATGCCCTGAAGACCGCATTTCTGGAGGAGTGGAACTTAATTCCCCAAACTGTGATTAACAACATTATTGCCAGCATTAAAACACGTTGTGATATGTGTGTACACGTCAGGGGAGATCACATTCCATATTAAATTCACAAGCCTTAATTTTTTTCTGAGTTAGCCTTTTTTTCTGAACTCTCCTTGTCACATATTATTGCCATTTTTATTGTTTCATGCTACAGTTTTATATCATGCAGTGCTCTTAAATTTTTTCCTTTGTATTTATGTGTTATGGTGTTATGTATCATTTCACACAAATTCATAAAATTATAGTTCACAGTTTCTGAGAAATCCGTGATTTTATGCATGTAAAGATAATTTTAGACATGAGTGTAATTAAAATTAAAATCTCGAAATTTTCTAGGGCATCCATGAGGCATCTTTCATGAGGATAGAATTAATAATTTCGCAAACAGAGATACAATAGGTAAATAAGTTTTCCCAAAGTCGAGATCTATAAAAGAATATACTGACAATCATCTAGGGGTAATTTTTCAGTAATTTTTAAATACATGATTCTTCTCTAATCACAATGCATGTGCTCGTTTGCATGTAAATGCGAGAAATTAAGTGCTCATGGAGTTTAATAATAATTTTTATAATGTATAAGGTTTATATGATGTATTTATAGATGGATTCACTCCAATCGTCGAAAGTTAGTCCCTGCCAATCGTCGAAAGTTGGCTCCGTCCAATCGTTGGAAGTTGGTTCCTGTCAAATCGTCGGAAGTCGGTCCCGTTCAATCGTCGCAAGTTGGTCCCGTCCAATCCTTGAAAGTTGGTTCTTTTTACTTTCAAAATGAACGACCAAAATTACCCCATGAGATCTTAAATACATACAACCCCTAAATATGTAAATGAATATTAAATAATTTTTTAACTTGTTCATTTTGGTTTGGGTCTTCGTTCAGTTGTCAATTTTTGTTTCGCGAAGGGTAATTAACCAGAGTCTACAGCTTAAGTTAAACTTATTCGTGTTATTTTCTTGGTATATGCAAGAAAGGAAGAATGTTGGTTGATTTTTGGGACGTGATCAGCTGCTATTGTGGCGAAAGGCTTGAAAATTGGTAAAAAGAAGATGTAGTGAGACACGAACACAAAGTTTTATCCAAAATGTTTGGTAGCCCATAGATGAAATGGTACAGGTGGATGAAATCAACAATAATACCAATGGCTTTATAAAAACCGATGTAAATATTTACCCCTTATACAACGACAAATGACGGATGAACGACTTTGTAAAATTTGCAAGGAATCGGAAATGAATGCTACTTTACAGCCTTGCGGTCATCTGGTGACATGCATGAGATGTACGAAGAGTCTCTCAACGTGTCCTATGTGCCGAACCAATATTTTACATAAAATTAAAACGTACATATGTTACTAAACAGTCTATTTATTAGTACATGTAGTAGATGCAATTTCAAGTGATATACTGAAGATGGTGTGGAAGAAATTCAATTGTAAAAGGGTGGTATTGAGTTGAAAGTCATTAAATTGGCACAAGTGCTTCAGCAGAAAGATTAGTAAGGAAGTTTGAGACTCTAAAAATCATAAGACTCTTTATTAATGGCTCCGTGAGGGAGAAATCGTGTAGAAAAGACATACACCCTTAGAAATATATTGGCTATTTTAATTACTAGTTGTTTGTTCATTACATGTTAAACATATTTACTAAATAATTTTAAAGCGCCTTAAACAGGAGTTACTAAATGCTTTAAGAAAGATGTGTAAATGTACTCTGTAATGCAAGAAAGAACGCTTGAATTAGTAATTCATTTTGAGTGTTTCTTTTAGTGTGGGTTTATTAAAACTTTTGTTAAAGCATTGTAAAATATTTCACACTTTAAAAGAATTATTTATATTTATTTTTATTAATTTTTTAAAACTTTTTTACTTTATTTTACTGCTTAACTTTTTTACTATTTAACTTTTTTTGTTTAATTTTTTCTGTTTAACTTTTTTTACTGTTTAATTTTTTTCTGTTTAACTTTTTTACTATTTAACTTTTTATTACTGTTAACAGTTAACAGTTCTTTAACTCAACACACTTATCGACTTATAATTTTACAAACTTTATTTTATCGGTTGTTATTGTTATATAATATTGTATATCCTATTATTCTCTACAAATAGTCATCAATTTCAACGTCCCCTTATCTCTTCGAAATCCAAAGTTTACCCAAACGCGGGCGGCATCGCCAT
This sequence comes from Meta bourneti, assembly GCA_933210815.1. Taxonomy (NCBI): domain Eukaryota; kingdom Metazoa; phylum Arthropoda; class Arachnida; order Araneae; family Tetragnathidae; genus Meta; species Meta bourneti. The sequence goes on from OW119930.1 coordinate 28,322,399, forward strand.
TTTTAGTGTTTACCCATAAGTGCACCCCTCCCTCACCACCCCTACTATCTACCTTTTTATGTTCGGACATAATCTCTCTACTCAACAAATTTAAATAATTAGATTATCATTTATGGTTTTCGAGATATAAGCGTACGAAATCGACACTTTTTGGTCGCTAGTTTTCATAAATTCCCTATACCGGACCAAATTTAAAGACGTATTCACGTCAAAAGTTTGTCAAACAAGTGCATTATTCAAAGATTTTTATCTGATTTGCTTTCACTACAGCGATAAATTAAATTAATTTCGTCAATTGATTTTTAATTAAGTTTTCTGTAAAAGACCTACACTACTGTTTGTGAAAGTTACAATACTATGAAAGAATCATCAGAAATAAATGAAATTTATTCCACATATTACTTATAGTGGTTTAAATAAACGATCAAATTTACAGAGCAATAAAACAAAAATAATGCCGAAAATCAATATCTTGTGCAGCCGCCACGCGCAGCGATGAGAGCCTGTACACGTCGTGGCATCGAATCATGCAGATTCTGAATGTCATGCTGAGGAATGGCATTCCAGATGGCCTCTATCTGATGCCAAAGTTCAGCCGTACCATCTGCCCGACGAGCGGTAGTCGACGTCCGATGTAATCCCAGACATGCCCAATGGGCGACATATCCGGGGAACATGCAGTCCAGGAAAGAAGCGGAACTTGTCGTGCACTGAAGAAGTCTTCTACATTCCGAGCAACATGTGGACGGGCATTGGCTTGCTGAAATATAGCTCCTGGAATGCTTTGCAGGAGAGGTAGGACCATGGGCTCCACAACTTCCCTGATGAAGCGCCGGTTGTTCAGGGTCCCCACAATTTGGAGTAGGCGGGATCACTCATGATATCCAATAGTGCCCCAGACCATAACGCCAGGCGTTCGTCCAGTATGACGCTGAATAAGACATTCCGGGAGAAGGCGTTCACCTCTGTAGCGTCTGACGAGTACGCGTCCATCCTTATAGTCCAGATTGTAGCGGGACTCATCTGAGTAGACGACTTGTGCCAACCGGCACGCCATTGGTTGTGTTGGTAAGTCCATTGTAGCCGGAGGAGTCGGTGGTTCAGCGTCAAGGGAATCCTGCGCAGGAGAATCCTTGCACGTAGCCCATGCCGCAGCAGACGTCGACGAACCGTGGGGGCAGACAATAACACACCTGTAGACGTGTTCCAATGTTGTGCCAACGCACGAGAGGACGCTGTACGCTCCGTCATCGCCATGCGGATGAGGTGTCTGTCGTCCCGTGGTGACGTCATATTGCGTGGCCCACTGCCGGTGTTTCGACTTGTCCGGTTCTCCATGGTCCATCTCTTCCACACAAGCATCACTGTTGTGGCATTACGACCGTGCGAGTGGCGATTTCAAGATACGAAAATCCACCCTCAGGGAGGCTGACCATGCGGCCCCGTTCGAACTCCGTTAGTTGCTCGTATGAAACTGCGTTTTTCGCGAGGCATATTGATTTCTAATCAATCATTTACAGCAGTCAAACAACGATACACACATTTTAACGCACCTTTACAATGCTTTTTATACACGGCTCACTTGGAAGTTTAGAGGGTGTTTCTCAGCCCACACATGCGTGATCGCTTTATAATTCTAATCATTTGCATATCCTAATCTGTTTTGCATTTTCTACAAGTTTCGTTTAATTTGCAGGATTCCTTCATGTTGTTGCAATTTTCACAAAAAGTAGTGTATATTACCTATATTTAAATTTACTAGCACGGTTGGAGGTAGGTAGGTATATTAATAACGTCACACTGGAGCAACACAACGGGCTATTGGTGACGGTACGGGATCAGTCCCGAGGACAACACCACGTAATTTTGAACCACGGTCAGATGACGAGGTCACACCTGAGCTGGCACACCACTCTCTAAATTTCCATACCACTCCAACGTGAGGACATTTGCGGCCACGACAGTTTTAACGTGCACCAGCACCCTTTGTACACTTTGGTTGGATTCGAATTCGCAACCCTCCGATTGCTAATCCGTTACTCTTCCCACCGGGCAACCATGGCCCGATTAGTTGGTCCCTTCCAGTTGCTAATCACTGCCACGTTAGCCCGGTTGGAAGGCTAACGGATTAGCAATCGGAAGGTTGCGAGTTCAAAACTCGATCCAATCAAACACCGCGGTGCTCGGGGCAAATGGTGTTCGTCAAATCTGTCGTGGTTTTAAATGTCCTCCCGTTTGCGTGGTGCGGAAGTTTGGAGAGGAGTGCCAGCTCAGGTGTTGACCTCGTCACCTGCTTCTGGTTCAGAATGTCAAGGTACTGTCCTCGAATATTCCCCTTGGGGATGGTCCCGGAGCAGGGCCGCTGTAGCCCAGTCGGAGGAGTAACTGATTTTGCAACCAGAGGGGTCCGAGTTCGATACTCGGTCCAACTAAAGATCGTCGTGTACACGGGGGCTGGTGCGTTAAATCTCTCGTGGCCTTAAATGTCCTCATGTTGGCGAGGTGTGGAAGTTTGGAGAGTGGGATGCCAGCTCATGTGTTGCCTCGTCATCTGACCGTGGTTCAAAATTACGTGGTGTTGTCCTCGGATCTTTCCCTTTGGGATTGATCCCGGACCGTCACCAATAGCCCGTTGTGTTGCTCCAGTGTGACGTTAATTGAAATACACCCCCCCCCCTAAGATCTTTACCTTTTGGATTGATCCCGGACCGTTTCCAAAAGCCCGGTGTGATGCTCCAGTGTGACGTTAATTAAAATACCTACCAATCTCAACTACTGACCTACCTTAAAATTCACATTGAAAAAGCCTTTCGGATGTATCAATGACACTGAAGTGAAGTGAGTGGTTTGTTTACTATTTTTGAAGGACGGCTGGCTGGTTTTTAAGCATGGCTTTTAAAACAGAGGAAGAAGTCAAAGAATATTTAGACAATTTAGGCACGGAGTACCGATTTTCTTGTTTCAAAGAAAAGAATTCAGAAGGTAAGGCTTTTCCTGCCTGTATTTTTTTAATATTGGGATATTGTAAGAGTGCATATGCAAATGCAACTTACATGTTCAAACAATACAATCAATTTATACTGTAATTCATAATAAATACTGTCTATGGTCATTGGAAATATGTTATTCAATAAAACTTTGGATGCTTTAATTTATTATGAGCAAGAGTTGATTTGAGCTGTATTGTTGTATTCATCATTTTCCTTTATTTATTTCCAGTTAAGACCTATAAATTTAAAACTTTCATCCCAATTGTTTTTAGTTTTGAAATTGGTAAATTTATTAAGTTTATTCTATAAATTGTTACAGTACAGATATTAGCATTGTATAAAACTTGAATGTAGAAAATAGGTATATACTTTTGTACAAATGTGAATTAACTAAATCATGATTTTAGGGATGAAATTTGTATTGATTGCATAGACATGTTTGGTTCGATTGCACATTGCATCTCAGCCACATGCTTAACTCTTCTATGCATATTTAATGTAATCCCTACAACATAATGTGATATGCCATTGGACTCGACTCAAGTGAATTTAAAGCTTTAATATTTTTGATAAAATTGTAATCTAAACAGGATCATAAAATTTTTTATTTCTATATCTTAGAACTTGGAATTGCAGATTACCTATTAACTAAGACCATTGGGTTTTTAACAAAAAAAATCCAGAACCGCAGACCCACATCTGATATCCATGGGTTCAGTTCACTGAATTAAGATTTTAAAATGTTTTCAATGACAAATTATAGATAAGTAGAGCTTTTCTTCACTAAAATATGCATTACATTTAATGAGCATTCAGATAGAAAAAAGGCCTGAAATGTTTTACCAAATGATATTTACATTATAAAATTTTTTTTATTTAATTCAAAATCTTCGTTTTTGGAATTGTGAGAGGAATTCATATACAATTCAAGAAATTTTCAGTTTGAAGTCAAACCAACTGCAGAGAGTATGCTGAAGAAATTTTAGAAACAGTACAGCCACAGCTTCTGCAAAAAGTACTCTTTCAAAAGACAAAAGATATTCATTTCAATTATTTTGTATCCATACCTCACACAAAGTATCAATAAGAGTTTATAAAAAAATACATGTAAACTGAATCTTGAATCATTTTTTAAATTTATTATATGCAACTAGTTACACAATAAATGCTAAATAGTGCTTACAAAAAGCAAAATGAACCAGGGCATTAGGGCAGTATTTATTATCAAAGGTTTCAGAGTATGTGTCAATTTATAAAGAACTTGCTTTAAAATATGCTATGAACAAATACCAAAATGCTTTTAAGCAGAAATATTACTAGATATTTTTAAACCATGTAACTTTTCATTATTCTATTATCAATATTCTTATAAAGGGTCACTTGAAACTGAGAAACAAAAAGGACAAGGGATTCAGTCCTTAAGGAACTAAACTTAAAAAGCTACTTAAGCTAAGAAGGTGAATGCTGGTGTGCTGAGAATCTTAGTCATAACTATGTAAAAAATTTTGAATACTCAAGTGTTGTACAGTTCCTGGAGAAAGAAATATTTTTCCAATTCAAATATTTGCAAGTATATTCCAAAATCATTCAATGACAATTCAGGTGCAAAAATTTTATTTTAATATATTTCTCCACGTGTGTACTGGATCAGTACATTTTCCACTTAATATTTACTACTTGAGACAGATATTCTACAATAGCTTCACAGGAAACAATAAGTCGTAAAAGGATTAGAAGAGATGGGGAAAGAGCAACATCAATTTGACAAAAATAGGGAAACCATAAAATGTCTAAAAGCTCAGAGAACAAAATAAACAAAGCAGGAATTTAAAATGGACAAATGAAATGAAAACTGACCAAAACAAATAACATCAGTTTTATGAAAGATTTTCAACAATCTATTAACGTACGCAAAAAGGACGTTGATGAATACTTTTTATAGCAAATTTTGTTAGAGGTTATCAAACAAATTAACAAGAAAAATACTCATGTTTTAAAAACCAAAGGGGATTTTTCTTGATTAGGGAAGTCAAACGAACATTGAAAAATATACAGGCCAAGTAGAAATCATTTACTGACATTGCTCATGTAGCAATTTAGAAATATTAAAAATATTGATTGAATTCCCATAAAATTTGTAATTGATATTATTGAATATTGTGAATTTCCATGGTTCTGAAGAATGAGACACAAAAACATGTGGTTCTCCAAAACTGCTGGTACCCCAAACTCTAATCTTGTGTTACTCAAGGAAAGAATACTTTTAAATTTTGATATTCTCAATCAAAATTTTATATTCAATAGACTAAATCATGCAAGATTATGTTTAATTTTATTTTGTACAGCATATTATAAATTCGATTTTAAAAAGTTTCAGTCTTAATTTATCAAGATTCAATAATTTAGTTTTCCAATTTTATTTTAACAACTTAGCATAATGTATAGCACTCGTAAAGTATAAACTTTTTCTTAAATTGCTACTTTTGAATTGACGAAGAATTTATGTATTTATTTTACTGTAATTTTAATATCTTAAAAACTATTCAGAAGTAACTAATTGGTTGCACACAAAATATTTTTCTATAACTTTTTTACATGCATTCATTTTCTTTTTAAGGTTGTCATTTATTAGGAGACTATTTAGAATCTGTGAAAAAAGATTATGAAGGTGCTGCTCAAGTGTTCAAATTAAACTGTGACAATAATAACCATCCTAAAAGCTGTTTAAAATATGGAAATTTCAGCTATCTGGGAAAAGGTAATGCCCATGCAAAATTTTTTTTATTTTAAGCTGTCATTGGTGAACAGTATGCACATATTTTTCATCTATACGAAAGCAGAAAAATCCCAGAAAATGAGGTAGTCTTTCCATATTAGGAATCACCATCTTAAATAACCAAATATCGTTGAAGTAGAAACTCATTAACTGACAAAAAGCAAATTTTACAGTAGAACCATTTAAAGACTGCTTTAAGATTTAAAAAAATTATGAACGTTTTGATAGTGTTTGATTTTTTCAAACATTACAATATGACAGTATTTCTCATTTCTTAGAATATTAAGTTAGTTCTTTTATTAAAAATGAAATTGTCTTTTAATGAATTTCAACATGACTGATAATTAACAAACAGGAGATAATGATTTGTTATTAAACTATAATTGGGGAGAAAGAAAGGTTTTCCTTTTGTTCCATATTTTCTGGCAATTCACCTTTCATCTCCTCGTCATCTTCAAAATGTTCTTCAATATCAGGTTCTGTTACTCACGTCTTTGGCGTTACCCGTTTTTAGGATTTCATTTCATGGATGCAATTCACTCTAAAACTTTCCTGTTCACAGTTTAACTAGATCTGCCTTTCTTTTAGCATCGATATGGATGCGAATTTTTATAAGTCTTGCAGAGGGGAATTTCCTGATATTCTAGGGTTGTCAAGGAATTCTATGAGTACTTTCTTTGTTTACTAATTTTTCGAGTTTGCCTTTCTATCCTGATTTTGAGCTCTTTTGCTAGAAAAATTGATCATTCTGTATTCTCCTTATTTATAACGAAATTTCATTTGATTTGGCATACTACCATTCAAACCACATGCATTTAGTTTTAATCCATTTTACACTTCCTTCAAGATTATTGGTATTTCTGTTTTTAACAAGTACATTGATCAAGTGTTTCAAGTTTTAAATTCTTCATACTTTATTTCTGACATAATGTAAAGACAGATGTGCATTTCCTTGGAAGATGTTGCCAATCGCATCATTCAACCAGTAATTCATGGCACAGATATTGATGTACACTCACTGCCAAAAGTTAAGCACGAAGCAGTAAAATGTGAAAATATCGACAAGTACAGCTTTGATTGACACGAAATGCGGCAGGAAAGTAGCAAATATGTTTATGCATGAAACAAAGAATTACATACAAAGATGAAAACAATATTGAATTTTCATAAATTATAAGATGAAGTCATATTGGAGTCATTAACAAAATGATGTTTAAATCCAAAACAAACAAACAAAACCGACATTAATAGGTATGTGACCACCCCTCATCCTCATACAAAGTTTACAACTTGTTACCATGCTTTCCACGAGGTGATCAACCATCCAGAGTCAAGTAATCATCATTCGTCCTGTAGAGCAGTTTGCAACTCTGAGAGTGACTGGGGGTGGGAAACGTGCAAACACAGCACGGCTGAGGGCATCCCAAAGATTTTCAATGGGATTGAAGTCGGGCGAGTACGCCGGACAATCCGTACGTGCAATCCCCTCTCTCCAGGTAGTCGTCGACAATGTTGGCTCGATGGTGACACTCATTATCATCCATTAAAACAAAAGTAGGACCAACTGCTGCAGCATACAATCTCACAGTGGGTTCTAGGTCTTCATCCCGATACCGGACAGCCGTCACAGAACCTCGTCTAGTGATATGCAGGTCGGTGCAAAATCCCTGCCCACACCATGATGCTTCCACCTCGGAATGCGTGATGTTCTGGGGCCGATTGCATGTGCCTTGTTCTCTCCAGACCCTTACACGCTTGTCATCTGGCTCCAGGGCAAATCTCGACTTATCCGTGAACATAACGTTGGCCCAATCAGACACAGTCCAATTCACATGTTGCTGACACCACTTTAATCGTGCCCCTCTGGATTGGACGGATAGAGGAACACAAACTCGTGGTACCTGGGCATACAGTCCATTCATGTGTAGCCTTCGGCGAACAGTAGTGGCAGATATCGTCTTACCAATGGACGCTGCAACCATAGATGTCACACGTGTGGAGGTCGCTCTTCGATTCCGCTTGGCTAAAACAGCAATATATCGATTTACTGCGGGGGTCGTAACCCTTGGGCGACCGGCCACAGGTCTTCGGACAACTGTTTGGCTTGTTTAGAATTGTTTCCATAATCGTTAAATGACGGAATGATGAACGCCGAAGAAAAGAGCAACATCTGTGATTGATTGTCCTGCTTCAAGGAGTCCCACAGAACGCCAGCGCTCACTATCTGCCATTCGTCTTCTGGAAGCCATGGAAACATCTGTCTTGAAAACTAATCGTACGAAAGTTCTAAACACTTTTTATAGCACTTACATGAAACTCCTCTAACCCTTCACAATGCTGGCTTCTTATACGACTGCCTTTTTTGCATATTTCTCGACACGAAACAGTGATTGGCTGTTACAGAACATATTTGCATACTTCCATCTACCTCTGCAGCGAAATGCAGCCTCTCAAATTCAGATTGGCTTCCGGAAATTAACATTTTCCTCTCCGTGCTTAACTTTTGGCAGTGAGTGTATTTTCTTTACGCTCTATTCAGTTGTGCATGCTTTCTGCTTCCATGAATGAATGAGTGGGGCCACTGTAGCCCAATTGAAATGGTGGATTAGCATTCAGAGGGTTGCGAGTTCGAAAATATCCAACCAGAGACCATCGTGTATGTGGGGGTTGGTGCACGTTAAATCTGTTGTGACCTTACATTTCCTCCGCGACATGTGTAGAAATTAGGAGGGTGGGGTGCCAACTCAGGTGTTGGCCTCGTCATCTGACCATAGTTCAAAATTATGAGGTACCCTTGGATCTTTCCCCTTTGGGATGGATTACCAATAGCCCATTGTGTTGCTCCAGTGCGACATTAATTCAACTACTTACCTAGAAATCGAAGCTGATGAATAAAAATAAACTTTACAACGTAAGTTTCTTGATTCAGTCAATAACTTACAATTGTTTTCAATAGGGGATATCAGTTTTATGCACCATGAGGTACCTTAATGATCTGACCTTCTATCTTATCCTCACTTTCTCTTCCCTCAGTGTCTATTATCTATTATTTCATCTTGTGTTCAGTGCAGTTTGTCCATTATTGGACCTTGCACTATAAAACCATACCCAAACAATGGAGCTTATGACCATCAGTGGCCAACACAAATTTACCAAACTGCAGTTTGAATACTGAGTTAAAATTAAGTTAAAAACATTTCAAAAATAAAGTTTATATAGTTGAATTTTAATGTGTTTTCTTGCAGGGATTTCAGCTAGTCTATCCACTGCCTTCAACTACTACAAAAAAGCATGCAGTCTCGACCAAGCAGATTCCTGTTTGCACTGTGGCGTGATATTGACAAATGAACAGAAAGACCCTTTTGATGAAAACTCAAAAATCAAGAAAGACACAAAGAGTGGCTTGGAATACTTAGAGAAATCTTGTGCTTTAGGCAATGCAACTGCATGTTATTTTGCAAGTGGCCTGTATATCACTGGAGCAGAAGGAATACCAAAGGACAGATCAAAAGCTGCTGAATTCTCGCTGCATGCTTGCAATGGCAGGAATATTTATGCTTGTATGAATCTGTGCCGAATGTATGCTGATGGAGACGGTGTGGAAAAGGACGAGAAAAAGTCAGAATTTTTCAAGCAGAAAGCTCGCGACATTCGAGACGATAATAGGGTAAAAGCTTCTATAGGTCTGCAGCAATACACTTAGTCTAAAATTTAGAATTTGAATATCAAACTAGTTTTTTAGTGGTTTTGTAAATAAACATATAAAATATTAGGGTAAGTTTTCATTTTCGTTTATGTATAAAACCAAAGTTTTTCATGATTAATAATTTTTGATTTCATGCAAAATTTAGCTTTTGTAAGTTGGAGTCATTTTTTGCAGGGTGTGAAAAAATGATTAAAAAAACATAGGAGTTTTTTAATTTAAATCAGATTTTTATTATTTTAATTAGTTCCTACCTATACAAGTTTAAATTCGTTGGACATTAGACGCAAATTACAGTGTAGTTTTGATTCATTTAAACATTAATATTTTTTATGTAAAACAGCTGGGTAAATTTTTGAAAGGTTAAAATGCAACATAGGAAATCACATGGAGTAAATAGAACAGAGCCCCAAATGCCAAGCATGAGCATTGTTTTTCCATCTGGTTCTCAAGTGGTTTGGATTACTTTGATTTTAACCCATAACCAGCGACATGAATTTTTTGGACCCAGATAAATAAATAAGGTTGCCGAATCCCCGACACCATATTAATTTTTTCAATCGTACAAATTTCAGAATTTTTTTGCATTATTAATTTATCATATATGAATAAAATGTTTCTAATTCAATTATTTTGATAAAATAATTGGTTCAAGACTTGCTTTTGAGAAAAATCATGTCACCAATAGAAAATAAAAGAAACTGCTTACATCTTGAAAAAATTCCTATTTCTTATTAATTTTTAGCTTCCAGAAAAAATTGTTATTTTTTGTAAGTTAACAGTAAAAAATGAGACGAAATGAAAATGCATAAATTTGAAATCAAATGTCTATTTTTCAAATTCTTTGAGCATTGACAAGTATTTCATAGGTATATTCGAAGCACACAAAAAGGGTTTATATATAAAACAAAAAAGCTTTTCTCTGAACAGCTTAGAACAAGTGTAATAGCATCCTCAAGAACATGCCAATTCAGTGAAATTTTGAGCTTGCAATAAAAATTTCATCAATTCCATTGGCTTTCATCTTCAACCCATAATCTTTTCTCAGCATACTTACTCATTTTTTAGATGAGAGAATTAACTTTTATATTCCAATTCCATAAATATTGAACAGTTATTCTAGCAGGGTAAAGAATTCTAAGGGATCAATGCATAAAATTAACCAATATATTACACAAAACAAAATGAAACTTAAAGAAATTGCCAATTAGAAAGATTTATGTGCAAAGTTGGAATGCTTTGATACTGAAGAAAATTTTTTCATTGTGAATAAGTGTCTTGATATTTTTATGAAGACTACAATACTAAATAACTAGAACATCATAAAGAAAGCAAGTTACCACAATTTTAATAATTTGATTGCTTATATTTTGAGCATCTTCACTCATCACATAGTAAATGGTTTATAATTGGCCATGTGCGATTTAGTCCAACACTGATGAGCAGGCTTGTGATTAACACCTATTGGTCAATGGCCCAAGATGGAAATACTTGTCTGGTAATTATGAGCCCAATCAGCAAATACTGTTATTTAGTGTCTTCTCAAAGGGAAAATGATTTTCGATATAATTTTGAGGTGAACTCAGTACAAGCGAAGTTCTTAAATCATTTAAATAAAATAACACGCATCTTGTTCAGGTTATTTCATTTTATACAGAAAGAAAAATGAAATTTCAAATTTTGATTTAAATCTGCATACCCTGATTTTTTGTGTACTCATTAAGATTCTTGAAGTTTGAACATAAAATTAAAAAAACTACTGTAAGTTACTCATAAAAATTAACTATGGGGCATTTTAAAATGAACTGTGGTTTACAATTTAATGGCAGAAAATTATGATTGTTTTCAGGTTTCTCAACAAAATTGAATTTAAAAAAACTGAGGAAAAATAAAATCTTGCACTTGGAAAGTTACATTTAAATATTTAAAAGTAAAGGTATAAGATACATATTTAAGTGTATGAATGCAGCTGACTCAAAATTCTAAAAATATATAATAGAATATTCATTTATGATAATTTTATAATCAATAAAAAACAAAGGAAAAATTAGTTTTTATTCTTATACATACATTATTTACAAGCAAATTGATTTTTATACACCTAAAATAAAATATTTGAATTAAGTCTTTGCAAAGTATTGGTCCTTACAAGAATAATGAACTGTGACACCAGTTGGAAAATGGGCAAAGGCACTGCAACAGAAAAAGCAAATAAAACAAATTATATACGTAAATATACATTTAAAATTTCACATCATTGTTTATTTGTAAATGTATTTTTGATTAATTTGTAGCAATAACTACTACAAAGAATAATATAACAATAACTACTACAAGGGAATATCATGTTATATGTATTACTGCTTATGAAAATGTAAAAAAAAAATTAATTGATTGTTTACAGCAGTGGTCCATCTTTAAACCACAAGAGACATTTCGAAACATACTAAAGGAATCCCTGTCTGATCAATTTAGTTTGATTCTTGTTTATTAAATTTTTCATAAATCTAATGAACACTAACATTGTACAATAATATATAAACCCAAATGAATTAACCAAATCATTGAATTTTGATGTTACAATAAATACTCTACAAATTTTGATTCATATAAATAAATGAATTGTCTTACAGTTCAACAAGATATTGGCATTTACTTTTAAATGTTTCCTTTAAAATGCCAGAACAAATTTAAAACATACTTCCTGACAAGTTTCTTCGGAACCTCCCAATTATAATACAAGAAAGCTGAATTCTTACAGAGAAAAGATGAATATCAAGTGAAGACATGGTGGGCTTTACTGCATTCATTTACTTTGTTATTCATGCTAGTAGTTTTATAAATTTGGTCCCTCTTTAAATTTGACACTATATTTACTTTGCATCCACTATTTATCTGATTTAAATAACTCTAAATAGAAATAAACTAATAAATAGCACATTTTCAGGATATTAGTATAATATTTAAACTTATACATTTGATCTATGTTGTTCTGATGAAACTTGTCTAATCTATCTCCTCTAATTCTTTTTTTATCCTATAAGCTTTTCTGTCAGATCAGGAGAGAAACTACAGATAAATTCAGAATCAAATCAGAACACAAACTACTGGAAAATGAATACTTCCTGTTAACTAATTTTATTTGTCGTCATTTTGACAATGGACAATGCTAGGCATTACAATCTTCTGACACTAAATTATTTGAGTGAAACATCCAGAACCAGACTTCATGGTCATGTTTTCAGTGTTCTATACTTCAAGAAAATGGAATAGGGTCACTTTCAAAGTGAACACAGGCATCAGCCTCAAGGTACTCTAGTGATCTGCCCTCTTCAATTTTACCCTAATCTACCCTCCAACTTTTTACTTTCCCTTATTGTAATTTTAATGTTTTTGTCATGTGCTTGATGCAGCTCGGCCAACATCTGGCCCTTGTGCCATTAATATTAAATAAACCAAACTGTTAAAAAAATTCTGTTTAATTCTATTAGGTGAATTTTCAGTGTAAATAGACAAACCAGACCATCCGTGAAATTTTTACTTCTGCTGACCAAATGCTCTAGCGTAATACGTATTGGGTTTACCTTAAAAATTTGTTTTGCTACATTTTGGAAATTTTTGGTGTTCGATCTAATTGGTGTTGACCAAGTATGAACTATCAATTCAGAATTTATTCTTTGGTTGGTTGAGATTTTGTGGCACAAGGTCCAATAACGGACAAGCTGAGCCAAGTTTATTCTTTGGAATTTTTATTGGCAAAGTGCTGAAATTTTATTCGGAAAACAAGCCAAATACAGGAAACATATCACCACAGAAACATTGACAATTGCCTACATTTAGCTTGACAGAAAATGCCTCTCATAAGTGACATTCTGGATTGGAGTTGGGGTTTTATGGTACAAGGTCCAAAAGCACACAAGCTGTGCCAAAGTGACATTCTGGAATTACATTCAAGAAACATGCTGAGTTTCATCACTTCTGAAATGAAACAAGTACTAAAGCCCTCTGTATTTAGTTTTACAGAACCCCTCCCTCATACTTAAAAAATTTGTTCGGCCAAGTATGGCCCTTGTACCATGAAACCCAAAACCAAATATTTAAAAGAATTTTACGCACATCAATAGCAATTTTAGCTTACCTGTATAGTAAAATCAATTTCAAGAAATTACATATATTGTAATCAAGGAGCAATAAATAACGACACAATTTGTTTTCAGCAAATGTCAAAAATAAACAATTATTTTTCATATACTGTGTAAAATTATATTTTGTGAATATTACCTTTTACCAATTCGTTTCTGACACACCCTACACATATCCAAATCTGTTACCACTAATTTATAGGAATGGAAATGAATGCTTTTTGCTTGCACCTGAAAAAGGGAAAAATAAGATATATAATGTGCAAATAAATCTTATTTCATTTAGTAAAAGAATAGATAATTATATAAATAGTTTTATAGATATAATTTGGATGCAAAGCATACAAGAATATCAGCTGTAAACAAACCAGCATTTATATGTACTATGTGTTCAACTAAAATATTAGTTTATTTTAGTTGTGAAAACTTTCCAACAAACAAAAATATAAAAAATAGTCTTCTAATTATTAAAATATAATTAGAAAACTATCAATTTACAATACTGATTTCAATACCTTAATTGAGACTTGTAATGTCATTTAATAGCAAAATCTATTATTAAAATTGAAAACTAAGCCAACTAAACTTAAAATTTGCAATTTCAGCAATGCCTTCCATATATATCAGTATAAACTATGCTATAATGCATGTTGGATATATTTTGGTTATTAGTGAGAGAATGACAAAAATCAAAGGAAATTTCACTTTAATTTCTCACTAAGGAGAACAAAAACCACGCTAAAAACAGTTTTTTAACACAGGTTAAAATAAGGACCAGAGTGTAGTATTACCTGTAAATGTTCAGCATAAAGGAGGGATTTTTTTAACTGTATACCATATTTGCGAGTTTGTACATTATGAATAACACAGTCCAAAAAACTTCTGACTGCACTCACAGATATAGTTGATGGCAGGATACTGAGAGCCTGAAACAAATAACATCAGTTTTTCTTCAAAGGAATAAAATTATGGTAATGAATAAAACAATGTTTGATAAAAATTTGGTTAAGAAAATATTGGAACAGCTTATTCACTTTAAATTATTTAAATCAAAGTATGTTTAAAATGTTGGAGAATTTAAGATTTTGGATTTTATGAAAAATTTAGATTAAATTTTCTGAAAAACAAACTTCACTTTTTATAGAAAACTTCCAAAAAATGGATCATAAAAAAAATTGAAAATAAAACATCAATTCTTTCCTTTAAGCATGACACTACTCATAATTGGTTGTTAGCAACCACTTAAAATCAGATAGAGAATTTTCTTTCGAATTAAGTCCATCTATTTGTCCCCTTTTTTTACAATGATAAAGTTTGCCATCTTGAGAAAACTTAAAGCAAAAGACTTAAGATTTCTAATACAGCCTACTCCACTTAAAATTTGTGAGAATCACAGGTGATCAAATCAATAGAATTTTCTATTTTTAGACAACAAATATTTCTTCCATTATATATAATTCTGTAATTCTTGAAAATAAGCACTGTATGACATTGAAAATGCAACTATTTCAGAAAGTAATTGAGGCGTTGACATGGAAAAGCATGCAAGTCACAGAACCAAATTTTAAAGGATAAGCAAAAAACGTTTGAGCCTGTTAAAAAGGAATTGTATTTGTTTAAACTAAAAGAGCTGCAGAAACTAAACTATTTCTTCTAGTGACTTACTGGCTTTACCATGGCATGGGTTCTTACTATCTTATCCGCCAAAAAACTAATTTTCGATTTTTTTTTGTGACTTACATGCCTTTCCATGTCAATGCCTCAATTGAAATAACATGGGAAAAGTACATAGAAAGAGAAGCAAGCTATTTATCTTAGACTGATGAGATGGCAGATGACCTTGGAGGATTCCATTTGTACAAAGATGCTAAGCTTACCAGAGAAAAGGGCTACCATACAAAAACCATGTAAGACAATCCACATGGATGATCCCCTGCCATCATTTTTGGTAATAACCAGAATTTGTGTTAAAACCTCACCAAATGTCAAAGCGATTTCTTTGTTTCAACCTATCACTTCATTTAAAGAATACTCATTCAAAATCAATGTGATTCAAATTCCAACTTGCCATAGCCAGACTAAAGAAACATAAATAAGACCTGTGCTCAGTAACTTAATATAAACGCTAAGCAATATATTATGTAAACTGATTGGTTATGAAAAGATCCTACTGTACTTTTTAACCTCCATAAAGAGCTCCAAAAAATATCAGTTTCCATATTTAATGGCTAAATAATCACTCCTATTAGTTTCAAGAATTTCAGAAAATATGTAATTGGTCAAGAAGGTTGAGATTAATTATTTATATAAAAAGATGCACTGCAAAACTCATACATAGAGCCTTTGTAGCCAATATTGCAAGAAATTATTTTTCTGAACTGAAACAAATTTTTTTTCTATCATAAGGTCTAGGTGTTTACATTATTAAAATTACCTTTAATGAATCAATCTCATTAGAGTATTCTTTAAGAATGCTGATTGCTCTATCTACATCTGGTTCAGTATGTGGAACATAGCCAAGAGCAGATACGTTCATTTTTTTATTTTCATCTGTAGGTAAATATAACTTCAACAACATAAGATATACCTAAAGGAAAGAAAACAGTTATATTGAAATATTTCGTAGTAAGAATAAAATCCTGACATTCTAATAGATTTTAACTACTTACATCTTGATTTCCAGGCTTATCTCTGGTATAATGTTTTCTGCAATAACTAGAGAATAAAAACAATTTACTCTAAATACATGAGGTGGTTTTTTTTATAAAACTAAACTGTCATGAAATGCTAAAAAACAATCAAATAAAAATTAAAAACAGAAAATAATGTAGTTCATGATTTTGAAAGAAATAAATACAATAAAAATAATTATAAAATTTTTCATAGGGCAATAGCTTCAGTGATAAATTATGAAAGAAAATCTATGTGTTTGACTATTTAGACCACATCACGTACTCACACAGCAACCAAATTTTAAAATTTTGCAATTCAAAAATACAACATGAAGCTGAAGTACTTGTAATATTGACATGGTGGACTCACTTTTCAGCTTTGGCAAAATTTTGTAAAACGTGAATATAGATGGTCAATGCTTCTTCGTGTCTCCCTAATCTGCCCAACACAACAGCTCCTTCATCATACAATTCTGAAACAAAGGCATTCTTTTACAACCATGCATTACACATGAAAGCTATACTATCATAAAATCATGCAAAAACTGAAATTAAAAACACTACATTGCATCTTCATCAAACGTTTTCTCAAAAAATCTTCACTCATTTGATTATGTTAAAGTGCTGAGGTAATTATTTCAACATATAGACAACATTCTAAGTACAATAACACATGTTAAACTGATTAATCACAAATACGCTATACGCAATGAGTTATTAAGTACGATATACTTAAAATTGGACTATTGTGACTGATGATATAAGATCATCAGTCACAATAGTCCGAAATATGTGTAATTTGATTATAAAGCAAGAATATGATCCATGATGCCAAAATATATTCATGTTTCTTTCTTACTAGTATAATATTAAATAATTCACTAATCTATTTTCTTTCTCTTCTGAATTTAACTGTTATTTCTTTTGGATAAGAAACAAAATCCATTTCCTTTTATCACAATCAAAACTGCCAGTTAAATTTCAATTCTACAAATTCAAATTTCTAACTACCTCAACCTAAAAATGGTCTTTCAATGTTTACACTAGTTTTATTTTAACACCAGGGTAACATTTCAAGAGCATACTTTTCAACATGTCAATTTTGCGAAATCTTACAAATTTTAAGTGCTCACATGCAGATCCAAGAAACGTAAAATAGACATTTTAAAGCAACCTAACATATACAGCAATCCAAAATAGCTGAGAACTTTTAACATAATTCATGTTTGTTATGGCTGATTTAAAGTGATATTTCAAAGTGATATTTTCAGCTAATTTTTATAAGGGACGAAGAATCGTTAATTTTGACTCATTTAGTGACACTAATTTGACATCTGTGATCTTTTTTTGGTGATTTTCATCTCAGAATGTACAACCTTTTTGGTGGAAGATAATTCTGCAATCACACAAAGCAGTGAAAGGTAAAATGAACTTCGAAAACAGAAAATTTATTTACCCTTGTATAATATGTTTTCCAATCTAGTACAGAACGCTTTTCTGCAAAATACTACAGAGAAAACGAAGTAATTGGAATTTTTAAACATGCTTTTGAAAACAAAATTTAAGATTAATTTTCAACTTCCTCTCAAACCATTCTGTACATTAATATAATCTTACAATTCAGCCAAAATCCTTACATTTTAAGTCTAAACCATACAAGTTTGCAGGTATGCAAGTGGTGTAAATTTGAATTTATATTAAAAAAGCTTACTTTTATTCTTCATGTAGGTAGGAAATCGCTCAATAGTGCAATATTTTGAATCTTCTAGGAAAGTAAGAAGTTTTCTTCTCAGCTCTCCCAGTTCACCAGGCTCCAGACCAGCTGGAGCAGGTAGGTAACCTAAAACATTCATCACTTCAGAAAAACTAGTTATGAGTACATATATTTTTATGTTTCACTTTTACAAAGAAGGGGACGCATTAACACATATCTTTCAATAGCATAAAACCTTTCTTGTTAACTATTGAGTAATTAAACAAATGGTGGTGGAAAGAGTTTTATACAATACAAACTTGTACACATAATACAGTAAAAAAGCTTATAGCCAGACAAAATAATAAAAACAAACATGTTAATTATTGTTACTGAATGTGTATCATTTGCTAAAAATACTGTAGGTTATTTTTCAAGCGAGTAAAAGTAAATCAATGCAAAGATAATGTATGCAACTTTTCATATATTTTTATTTTGTTAAGAGACTTTGCAGTCATTATTAAAGTCATGCAATTTAACAAAAACTCAAAAGGCAGTAAAAGTCTTTTCAATATAAAATAAATAAATATAAATTTGTTCATTGACATCAAACACTTTTAAATAAAAAGTTTAACTACATCAGCTTTATTTACTATAAAATCAAAAATAGTTCTCTTGTTTATTTTTAAAAATACACCATGTTCACAAGCAAACAAAGATCAGAATTCAATGAGAAAAATTGCAAAAAGAACTTTTCTCTGTTCATAGGAAAGATGCAAGTGATGTCTTCTTACAACAGGACAAAATTATAATTTCATAAAACAATAGATGCAGAATTCAAGGTTATATCACAATTTTAAAACGTCTGTTTATTAACACAAAAAGTTTTAACTTTTGAATTGAGAATCAACATAAACAGCTTAGTAAAAGTAAGATTCATTTATGTCCTTTAAAAATGTAACAAGTTTGATAATTCATCAAAAATACTGCAACTTGCCTTCAGGCAGTGAATTTCTATACTCTTCTAATAAAAACAGGATTTTCTCACAATACTTGTTTACCAGTGTGTCGTGGAAAATGCTATTTTCATCGTTCTGTTTGAGAATTATAAACTCCTACAAAAAAATTTTATTAGTTTTCCCTATCCAAAGATAATGCAACATTTGAGAACTAGTGTTTCAAAAAATATTTTTTCAAAAGCATATATTTCCAAATTACTTGCTACAAAATATATTTATTTTAAAAAAGAATGCATGAGTGAGTTAAGTTGTTTACCACTTTAAAATGCATAAAATCCATTCAGGGTTTCCACTCTTTTAGCAAAAAATTAAAGCCTTTTCAAAGCTATTTAAGTGTTTTTAAGGCTACATTTAACATAGATCAGAGTAGATTACCCCATAAATGCAGATAAGAAAATGTTACAAGTGCTGTGGTTGGCATACCTAGTTGGTTCAGTTTTATTGTGCAAGGGCCATATTTGATCATGCTGAGCCTAGCACAAGACATACAAGTAATGGACATACACACAAAGAAAGTTTTACTGATATAAAGAGAAATACACCCAGGGAGGAATCGAATCTGTGCCGCATACAACTCAGGTTGCTAGCACAGTGGGCAAACCCATGAGTAATCCAATATCAAGTGTCATAGGTATTGGTTTTAGCAGGTGTAAGAAAAAACCTGTATTGGATGGGACTTCTTATAGTTTTATAGATTATTTGACTAAGGTCATGTGTCATTGATCATGGTATTTGAATGCATGCAAAAGTGTTTGTAAAAAATAAGGCATTTAAAATTTTTAAAGACTTCAAGCAAATATTAAGGTTTAAGAACCATGTGCATAGCCCAAGGTGGAACTCATAGTTGCTAAGAAAACGGTGATGACTAGTGTTCGAGGATACAATCAAAAGGGTTCACACATTCAAGTCTTATAGCATTCATTGTCATTATACAAACCTAACTGGTATTCCTTGTTTTATTACAACAAACATTTAACTATTTAATGAGAATTAATGAGTACAAAAATCTTAAGAGTATCACTCACTAGGTATGGTATGACTAATTCGTGCTGTGTTTCTGATAAGTAAGTCAAGACTTGAGAACGAGGTAAATTTTCATTTTCAGTCAAATCTTCAACGAATATCTGAAAAAAAATTAGCTTTTTAAGAAACCATTCTTACAAAACTGCTTTTACAAGCAGACTTAAATAATGGTAGTGATCACCACTTTCTTGTACTTTTAGAACAAGTTCCCAAACTACAAGCTACAGATAGAGTCAACCCTTGTAATAAGTTTATCTGGCTCCCAGTCATGTTAACAAAGACATAATGAAAGAACAAAAAATTTTCAATGTTTAATTATAAAACAAATGATGGAGTTTGATTCAAATCACAAGGTTGATTTTTGAGATCTGTGAGAATAATCCAAGAAAATGGCTTAATTTTTCATCCTTTTGCTTAGAAGAATTCCATTTTTCCTATATTTGATGCGTTAATTGTTAAAAAAGTTAGAATTTTAGAACCTTACTTTGCGTGAATCTGGCTGAAATAAGCTGCAATCCACTCAATAAGAAAACCTCAGACTTAGATTAAACAAAATCTCAAATTTACATAACAAACCATTTTGGAAATCAAAATAATCAACTACCTCAGCTAAAATCTAGATGATAATGATTCAGTTTGAGTTAGTAGATAGTTATGAAATAAAATTACCAAATGACTAAGAGTTATAGTTTATCATAATTTATTCACCTTTAAGCAAATTAAGAAAAATCCAAGAAATGCCAATCAATACTCACTCAAATAATAAACTCAAAGAATTACAAATAACACACCTATTTAATGTAGAAATAGCATATATTATATTGTCTAATTTTAGTGGACGTAAGTGCATTTATTATCTATCTATGGTAAACAATGTACAGGAATTCCTCACACTTCAAGCTATTTAGTTTACTATAACTATTTCTACAAACCATATGACCACCAAGATTATATGCTTTCCATATCTACATAAAAAGTTATCCTGTTATGAAAGTGTTATAAAACTTAATAGTAATAACATATTTATACATAAAAGTACTTTTAGCCTTAATGGATTACATCCCTTTGTCATTGGAGCTTCTAGCAGTCTAACTCTAAAAGTGCACAGAAAAGTGAAAGTGAGGGAGTACATTTTTGGAGAAATATGTACTCCCTCACTATACAACGCTATACTCAGAAAGGATATTAAAGATTATAATGGAAAATTATACAAAAAATTAATTTTTGATTTAAATAATTTAAAGAAATGTTACAAAATCAGTTATTGATTAGTCAGCAAGTTGGAATGAAAACTTACTTTTATGTGTGATCATCATATATGGTCTAAAATACTGCAATGAATAAGCAAAAAATGTGAGGCTACTTTCCACATATAAATAATGGTCACCTACTTTGTAAATATATAAGCTACTTTCATCAGAATATAACTTGCAACGTGGAATTGATTGCACTTCAAAATAAAATGTGACTAAATGATTTACAAATTCGAAAAGTTTCTAAAATTAGAATCACCTTTAATCCATCTTCAGGGTGCTCTTTCAAAACCCATCTTGCAAATTCAAATATTAAATCAATATGTTCAGCACCTGTAAACGGACAGATGGAAATATTAAATGTAGAACTTTAATAAAAATTAAAATATAAATAAAACAAAGAAAAAAATTCATGAGCAATGCTTTGACAGAGGAAAAGGGGGAAACATGAGAAAACATCTATGCAAATTTGCTCTTATTAGGAAAAATTCTTACTTATTAATTTCCAAGTATTTAGAAAAACAAGAAAATGCAAATTTCAGGTAAAATAGGAAGCCATTCTGACAGACAACTAAGTGAAAAACTCATTACACAGTTAATAATCACTTTCAAAATGGTTACAAACATTTAAAACATTTGAAAACTTTTAGAGATAAAAATGATTAACTAATTTTAAAATTGAAAATTCCTCCCCATGACTGCAAAACATCAAAATAAAACACATTAAAGTGTATCAGCAAAAAACAAATATACAATTCATTCTTAAAAAGAGGAAAGGATAGAGAAAAAGGAATGTGATTTTTAAACCTCTGTGTTTACTAAATTCACCTTTCATAAAAATGCCACACTGTACACAATGAGAAAAACAGAGGCGTAAACAAAATAATTAATAAATATTTCAGAAACATCTATAAATTAAAAAAGAAATATGTTTTAGAGAATAGAAAATACCTAAATTTTAAGGATTGCAAAACATAGAAACACAAAAAATGAGAAACTATACACTTTTAGGAAAAATAAATTCAAGAATAAATTTCAAACTTAGAAAGAAAAAATTCATCCGTAACCTCGTGCAAGAGAAAAAATGATTCCAGGAAAAAATAATACTATCCCATATTTCGAATAGCATCAATAATAGGTGCTATTTGGAAAGTAAAAGGTTTCATCACAAAACTGAAACACAAAACAAATACCACTAGCTCACTAGAAAATATTTTTATAAATATTGGAAGCAGAAAACATCAAATGTTTTCGAAATCTTGTACAAGACATAAACAATATTATGGTTCCACAAGTAACTGAATATTTATACAGGGTGTCCCAAAAAGGTTGTTCCGCGATTTATCTTTTTACCATTTGGAGAAAAGTAGGCAATGTAAATTGCAAAAGTGCACCAAATAAGGTAAGTAATTAAGATATGTGAATAAAATTATCACGTGATAACAATTTAAGCGGATACAGTTTTTAATTTTTATACCACTCCTCTAGATAAAAATCCGAGATAGCAAAAATGTTCCTTACCTATCGTTAGTAAAAAACCATATTTCTGTAGGTTGAATAGTAACGGAGATACAAGAGTTTCTATTTTAGGGGCCGTATCTAATCTAGAACGGAAACTGACCCATGGCCAAGAATGAAGAGCTAAGTTCTGCATTGCTGCAGATGCAAAAATTTATTTTATTTTTATTTAAACCATTTTTTCTACAATATTTTTATTAAAAATTACATTGCATTACTATTATGCATTGCGATTTTTATCTGCAGTTGCAATACTACATTACTTTGCACAATGTTGCACTTTCTGACCGAAAAGAAATGCTTTTTAGCATTGTGTATGCGGTCCCTAATCTGACTGCTTGAACAGCTGTGCACAAGCGGTATAAGTCAATTTTTGCGTCCTCATGCCTCCGTTACTGTTCAACCTACAGAAATGCAGTTTTCTGCTAACGATAGGGATGCAGGTAAGGAACATTTCTACTATCTCGGATATTTATCTAGAGGGGTTGTATAAAAATTAAAAACTGTATCAGCTTAAATTGTTATCACGTGATAATTTTATTCACATATCTTAATTATTTACCTTATTTGGTGCACTTTTGCAATTTACATTACCTACCTATCTCCAAATGGTAAAAAGATAAATTGCGGAACAACCTTTTTCGGACACCCTGTATAGCACCTTGCGAATTTCACGATTTAAACCAATCACGACAACTCATAGGTGCTATGTGTCAAATGCCAAAAGAGTTATCCAAACCTGTAGCCTCAACAGAAAAAATACTTTAAGACAGAAATTCACAAAGCAGAAAGATCAAATGTATCAGTAACCTTGTACAAGACATAAACAATATTATGATTCTGCAAGAAACTGAATATTTATATAGCACCTTGCGAATGTCATGATTTAAACCAATCACGACAACTCATAAGTGCTGTGTCAAATACCAAAAGAGCTATACAAACCAAGCATTGCAAGCAAAAGAGCATTACCAGAAAAAATACTTTAAGACAGAAATTCAAAAATCAGAAAGATCAAATGAATCACAAACCTTGTACAACACAAACAATATTATGATTCCAGAAGAAACTGAATATTTCTATAGCACCTTGCGAATGTCATTATTTAAATGAATAACGACAAATCATAGGTGCTATGTGTCAAACGCCAAAACAAAATTATCCAAAGTTATAACATTTAGAGAAAAATTACTTTAAGACAGAAATTCAAAAAGCAGAAAAGATCAAATGTATCAGTGACCTTGTACAAGACACAAACAATATTATGATTCCACAAAAAACTGAATATTTCTACAGCACTTTGGGATGTCATTATTTAAACGAATAACGACAACTCATAGGTGCTATGTGTCAAATGCCAAGAGAGTTATCCAAACCTGTAGCATCAACAGACAAACTAATTTATGACAGAAATTCAAAACGCCAGAAAGATCAAATGTATCAGTAACCTTGTACAAGACATAAAGAATATTATGATTCCATAAGAAACAGAATATTTCTATAGCACCATGCGAATGTGATGATTTAAACCAATCATGACAACTCATAGGTGCTATGTGTCAAACGCCACAACAAAATTATCCAAAGTTATAACATTTAGAGAAAAATTACTTTAAGACAGAAATTCAAAACGCCAGAAAGATCAAATGTATCAGTCACCTTGCACAAGACATAAACAAAATGATTCCAGAAGAAACTGAATATTTCTATAGCACCTTGCGAATGTCATAATATAAACCAATCACCACAACTCATAGGTACTATGAGTCAAGTGACAAAAAAAATTATCACATTCGCAGAATACTTTGAGACAGAAATTTAAAAAGCAGAAAAGATCAAATGTATCAGTAACCTTGAACAAGACATAAACAATATTATGACTGTGTCAAACACCAAAAGAGCTATACAAACCTGCAGCATTAACAGAAAAATAATTTAAGACAGAAATTTAAAAAGCAGAAAGGATCAAATGAATCAGAAACCTTGTACAAGACAAACAATATTATGTTTCCACAAGAAACTGAATATTTTTAACACCTTGCGAATGTCATGATATAAACCAATCACGGCAATTCATAGGTACAAGTCAAATGCCAAAAAAATTATCTATTAACAGAATATTTTAAGAAAAAAACTTAAAAAGAAAAGATCAAATCTATCAGTAACCTTGTACAAGACATAAAGAATATTACGATTCCACAAGAAACTGAATATTCCCTATAGCACCTTGCGAATGTCATAATATAAACCAATCACACAACTCATAGATGCTATGTGTCAAACGCCAAAAGAGTTATCCAAATCTGTAGCATTAACAGAAAAAATAATTTAAGACAGAAATTCAAAAACCAGAAAATATCAAATGTATCAGTCACCTTGTACAAGACATAAACAATATTATTCCACAAGAAACTGAATATTTCTATAGCACCTTGCGAATGTCATAATATAAACCAATCACCACAACTCATAGGTGCTATGTGTCAAACGCCAAACGAATTATCCAACTCTGTAGCATTAACAGAAAAAATAATTTAAGACAGATATTTAAAAAGCCGGAAAGATCAAATGTATCAGAAACCTTGTACACTAAATAAACAATATTATAGTTCCATAAGAAACAGAATATTTCTATCGCACCTTGCGAATGTCATAATATAAACCAATCACCACAACTCATAGGTGCTATGTGTCAAACGCCAAAAGAGCTATACAAACCTGCAGCATTACCAGAAAAAATACTTTAAGACAGAAATTTAAAAAGCCGGAAAGATCAAATGTATCAGAAACCTTGTACAATATATAAACAATATTATAGTTCCATAAGAAATTGAATATTTTTATAGCACCTTGTGAATGTCATTATTAAAACCAATCACAATTCATAAGTGCTGTGTCCAATGCCAAAAATATCCAAAGTAATAATATTTACAGAAAAATATTTTATGAGAAATTTAATAAGCAGAAGTATCAGAAACCTTGCACAAGACAAACAATATTATTATTCCACAATAAACTGAATATTTTTATAGCACCTTGGAATGTCATTATTTAAACGAATAACGACAACTCATAGGTGCTATGTGTCAAATGCCAAAAGAGCTATTCAAACCTCCAGCATTACCAGAAAAAATACTTTAAGAAAGAAATTCACAAAGCAGGAAAGATCAAATGTATCAGAAACCTTGCACAAGACAAACAATATTATGGTTCTACAAGAAACAGAATATTTTTATAACACCTTGCGAATGTCATGATATAAACCAATCACGGCAATTCATAGGTACAAGTCAAATGCCAAAAAAATTATCTATTAACAGAATATTTTAAGAAAAAAACTTAAAAAGAAAAGATCAAATCTATCAGTAACCTTGTACAAGACATAAAGAATATTACGATTCCACAAGAAACTGAATATTCCCTATAGCACCTTGCGAATGTCATAATTTAAACCAATCACCATAACTCATAGATGCTATGTGTCAAACGCCAAAAGAGTTATCCAAATCTGTAGAATTAACAGAAAAAATAATTTAAGACAGAAATTCAAAAAGCAGAAAATATCAAATGTATCAGAAACCTTGCACAGACATAAACAATATTATGATTCTGCAAGGAACTGAATATTTCTATAGCACCTTGCGAATGTCGTGATTTAAACCAATCATGACAACTCATAGGTGCTGTGTCAAATGCCAAAAATATCCAAAGTAATAATAATTACAGAAAAAATATTTTATTAGAAATTTAAAAAGCAGAAGTATCAGAAACCTTGCACCAGACAAACAATATTATGATTCCACAAGAAATTGAATATTTCTATAGCATCATGCGAATGTCATGATTTAAACCAATCATGACAACTCGTAGGTGCTATGTGTCAAACGCCACTACAAAATTATCCAAAGTTATAACATTTAGAGAAAAATTACTTTAAGACAGAAATTCAAAAACCAGAAAATATCAAATGTATCAGTCACCTTGTACAAGACATAAACAATATTATTCCACAAGAAACTGAATATTTCTATAGCACCTTGCGAATGTCATAATATAAACCAATCACCACAACTCATAGGTGCTATGTGTCAAACCCCAAAAGAATTATCCAACTCTGTAGCATTAACAGAAAAAATAATTTAAGACAGAAATTTAAAAAGCCGGAAAGATTAAATGTATCAGAAACCTTGTACACTATATAAACAATATTATAGTTTCATAAGAAACAGAATATTTCTATCGCACCTTGCGAATGTCATAATATAAACCAATCACCACAACTCATAGGTGCTATGTGTCAAACGCCGAAAGAGCTATACAAACCTGCAGCATTACCAGAAAAAATACTTTAAGACAGAAATTCACAAAGCAGAAAAGATCAAATGTATCAGTAACCTTGTACAAGACATAAACAATATTATGATTCTGCAAGGAACTGAATATTTCTATACCACCTTGCGAATGTCATGATTTAAACCAATCACGACAACTCATAGGTGCTGTGTCAAATACCAAAAGAGCTATACAAACCTGCAGCATTACCAGAAAAAATACTTTAAGACAGAAATTTAAAAAGTCGGAAAGATCAAATGTATCAGAAACCTTGTACAATATATAAACAATATTATAGTTCCATAAGAAATTGAATATTTTTATAGCACCTTGTGAATGGCATTATTAAAACCAATCACAATTCATAAGTGCTGTGTCCAATGCCAAAAATATCCAAAGTAATAATAATTACAGAAAAAATATTTTATTAGAAATTTAAAAAGCAGAAGTATCAGAAACCTTGCACAAGACAAACAATATTATTATTCCACAATAAACTGAATATTTTTATAGCACCTTGGAATGTGATTATTTAAACGAATAACGACAACTCATAGGTGCTATGTGTCAAATGCCAAAAGAGCTATTCAAACCTCCAGCATTACCAGAAAAAATACTTTAAGAAAGAAATTCACAAAGCAGGAAAGATCAAATGTATCAGAAACCTTGCACAAGACAAACAATATTATTATTCCACAATAAACTGAATATTTTTATAGCACCTTGCGAATGTCATTATTCAAACGAATAACGACAACTCATAGGTACTATGTGTCAAGTGCCAAGAGAGTTATCCAAACCTGTACCATCAACAGACAAAATACTTTATGACAGAAATTTGAAAAGCCAGAAAGATCAAATGTATCAGAAACCTTGCACCAGACAAACAATATTATGGTTCTACAAGAAACAGAATATTTTTATAACACCTTGCGAATGTCATGATATAAACCAATCACGGCAATTCATAGGTACAAGTCAAATGCCAAAAAAATTATCTATTAACAGAATATTTTAAGAAAAAAACTTAAAAAGAAAAGATCAAATCTATCAGTAACCTTGTACAAGACATAAAGAATATTACGATTCCACAAGAAACTGAATATTCCCTATAGCACCTTGCGAATGTCATAATATAAACCAATCACCACAACTCATAGATGCTATGTGTCAAATGCCAAAAGAGTTATACAAATCTGTAGCATTACCAGAAAAAATAATTTAAGACAGAAATTCAAAAAGCAGAAAATATCAAATGTATCAGAAACCTTGCACAGACATAAACAATATTATGATTCTGCAAGGAACTGAATATTTCTATAGCACCTTGCGAATGTCATGATTTAAACCAATCACGACAACTCATAGGTGCTGTGTCAAATGCCAAAAATATCCAAAGTAATAATAATTACAGAAAAAATATTTTATTAGAAATTTAAAAAGCAGAAGTATCAGAAACCTTGCACCAGACAAACAATATTATGGTTCTACAAGAAACAGAATATTTTTATAACACCTTGCGAATGTCATGATATAAACCAATCACGGCAATTCATAGGTACAAGTCAAATGCCAAAAAAATTATCTATTAACAGAATATTTTAAGAAAAACACTTAAAAAGAAAAGATCAAATGTATCAGTAACCTTGTACAAGACATAAAGAATATTATGATTCCACAAGAAACTGAATATTCCCTATAGCACCTTGCGAATGTCATAATATAAACCAATCACCACAACTCATAGATGCTATGTGTCAAACGCCAAAAGAGTTATCCAAATCTGTAGCATTAACAGAAAAAATAATTTAAGACAGAAATTCAAAAAGTAGAAAATATCAAATGTATCAGAAACCTTGCACAGACATAAACAATATTATGATTCTGCAAGAAATTGAATATTTCTATAGCACCTTGCGAATGTCATGATTTAAACCAATCACGACAACTCATAGGTGCTGTGTCAAATACCAAAAGAGCTATACAAACCTGCAGCATTACCAGAAAAAATACTTTAAGACAGAAATTTAAAAAGCCGGAAAGATCAAATGTATCAGAAACATGTGCTATGTGTCAAACGCCACAACAAAATTATCCAAAGTTATAACATTTAAAGAAAAATTACTTTAAGACAGAAATTCAAAAAGCAGAAAAGATCAAATGTATCAGTAACCTTGTACAAGACATAAATAATAATATGATTCCACAAAAAACTGAATATTTTTATAGCACTGCGAATGTCATTATTCAAACGAATAAAGACAACTCATAGGTACTATGTGTCAAGTGCCAAGAGAGTTATCCAAACCTGTAACATCAACAGACAAAATACTTTGACAGAAATTTAAAAAGCCGGAAAGATCAAATGTATCAGAAACCTTGCACCAGACAAACAATATTATGGTTCTACAAGAAACAGAATATTTTTAACACCTTGCGAATGTCATGATATAAAACAATCACGGCAATTCATAGGTACAAGTCAAATGCCAAAAAAAATTATCATATTAACAGAATATTTTAAGAAAGAAACTTAAAAAGTAGAAAAGATCAAATGTATCAGTAACCTTGTACAAGACAAAGAATATTATGATTCCACAAGAAACTGAATATTTCCTATAGCACCTTGCGAATGTCATAATATAAACCAATCACCACAACTCATAGATGCTATGTGTCAAACGCCAAAGGAGTTATCCAAATCTGTAGCATTAACAGAAAAAATGATTTAAGACAGAAATTCAAAAAGCAGAAAATATCAAATGTATCTGAAACCTTGCATAAGACATAAACAATATTATGATTCCACAAGAAACTGAATATTTCCTATAGCACCTTCGAATGTCATAATATAAACCAATCACCACAACTCATAGGTACTATGAGTCAAGTGACAAAAAAAATTATCACATTCGCAGAATACTTTGAGACAGAAATTTAAAAAGCAGAAAAGATCAAATGTATCAGTAACCTTGAACAAGACATAAACAATATTATGACTGTGTCAAACACCAAAAGAGCTATACAAACCTGCAGCATTAACAGAAAAATAATTTAAGACAGAAATTTAAAAAGCAGAAAGGATCAAATGAATCAGAAACCTTGTACAAGACAAACAATATTATGTTTCCACAAGAAACTGAATATTTTTAACACCTTGCGAATGTCATGATTTAAACCAATCACTGCAAGTCATGGGTGCTATGTATCAAACGCCAAAAGAGTTATTCAAACCTGTAGCATTAACAGAAAAAATACTTTAAATATAATGTTAAACAAAGTCAAAAAGTGACATTTTTTAGGAGAACGAAAAAACATTTAATATTCCATATTGTGAATGAATAGTTTATAAAATCAGTTTTGTACCTTGTCTGACAACTTTAAAAGCGAAATTAAGAGAAATTTTGGATGTGGCCCTGTGACAAAATTAAATTACTTGTACTCTTCGTACCAAGAAAATTGTGCATATCACATCTGACTTGTACAGTCATTCCCACCCATCAAAGATTTCTACAGCACCTTGCGATTGTCATGATATAAACCAATCACGATAACTCAGGTACTATAGGTCAAATGCCAAACAAAAAATTATCATATTTACAGAAATTTAAAAAGCAAAAAAGATCAAATGTATCAGAAACCTTGTACAAGACAAACAATATTATGATTCTATAAGAAACTGAATGTTTTTATAGTAGTTTGCAAATGTCATGATTTAAACCAATCACAACTCATAGGTGTTACTTGAAAGATCAATATTCTAAATAGAGGAAAAGCCAAACAAAAAAAATATTTCAAACATGAAATTATTGAGCAGAAAAACGAAATGTATAAGAAACCTTGTGCAAGACATAAACAATATTATGTTTCAACTAGTATTTTTATATCACCTATGGAATGTTGTGACTTAACCTCAAGAAAATGTGACTAAATTTCCAGATTTAATATTAAGGGAAAGTTAAACATGAAAAAATCCCAAAATGATCCAAAGCTGTAATATCAATGAAAAATACTTTAAGACAAAGAATTTAAATGGCAGAAAAGACTAATTATGGAAGGTCTATCAAGGTTCTATAGAAATATTTCTATAGACTCATATGAAGGTCATGATCTATACCATTCACATCTTACAGGTGCTATTCTGAAAATTTATATTAAATTATATGCTTATGTGTGAGTAACTTCATCACAAACAAAATGTATCATTATGCGACGTTTCTGTAGAACAGAATACATAGTTCATAGGAAATTTTGGTGAAAAAATTACTTTGGATATAGAGAATATATTTATTGTTTGTAATTTACGTGAGATTCTGGATGAAAGTGCTATTTTTATAATTTGGTTAAACACATTAACACACATCTCTTGAGTTTTGCATGCCAAGAAAATCTTTTGTGATTTTTCTGTTTCAATTGATCAGAATCATCACTCTAAGGAAAAGTATCGATCATTTTAAACAGTTTATCTCAGTAAACAAAATAGAAGAAAGTTTTAAAATAATTCAAACTTGAAATATGGCTTCAAACTAAATGAGCAATAAAACGATTTTTTCAATGTTTCTGTAGTCATCTTTTACAACACCAGGACTAAGTAGACCTTATTAATAAAAAGAACATATAGTTAATAAATAAAAATGAAACCTTATTCGCTATGCCTGATTCATGTAAGCACCCTACAAGATAAAGACTAAAATAGGCCTGTTTTCCTTTGGCTAGGAAAATCTTTGAATAAATAAAATGAAGCAAGAAATTTAACAAAAATAAGATTGCAAGAAAAAATTGTTTGTGATTAGTCTTAAATCAGGAATTGTTACAATCAGAAGTTTTAATATTGTTCTTTGTAGTCTTAGTCTTTGGTTCTGGTCACCTATAGACAGGCAAACTAATGACATCCTTTAAAGTAGTTAACTTTGAGGAAAACCAGACAAAAATTGTACTTTTTAAATAGGAACTACAAAATGTAATTTACGATATGATACTCACATCTGTTGTATGATATTGATGAAAATAGTAAACTTTTTATGAAATGAGCATATAAAAGTAGACAAAATAAATGAAATTTGTATTTACATACCTAAAAATTGTAAATAAGTAATTGTTCGTTCATGGCCTTTTAACGGAGAATCTGGTTTTTTAGCTTGACGCATCAACAGTTCCAGAGCTGTGGGAGAATAAAGTTTCGAATAAATTTTAACTAAAAATCTTTTATACATATTAAAAGAAAAAATTCCATTTACATTTCTGAAAACCTTCAGTATGGCAAAAAGTGAGATATTAAATAACATAAAAGTAATATGTAATGTTGTAAAGCAGAAAAGCTTCAAAATTTAAATTAGAAAAGTAGATTAAAAAATTAAAACATTAAATAAATTATTATTTCAAATTGAAAATATAAATAGTTAATTTGAATAACCAAATACAAATAAAAATATTTGCAACACTAAAAAAACAAATTCAAAATTAATTGAAAAATATTACTTTTAGAATTACTACTAATGTATGTAATGAATTGCTTAATTACAATGCAGATTTAAAAAGGCATACTGCAATTCTTAACATCAACTATAGTCATCCAAGGAAAAAGACCAGTGTTTGAACCTACAGCCATAAAGTGATACAGAATTGTGGTCAATGTTAGCATAACACAATATAAACAAATAAAAATTTTAAAAGTATAATGTATCATGTTGAATTATCTGCAATTAAATGCAGAGGGACACATTTAGAAATCTAGATATTTGAAAAGTTTTGGTAGCAGCAAGTCATAAATACTGATACGCATAAAAATGTAAACAAATTACTTTTTAATTTTCAAAATACATACCTTTCCTGTGCATTCCTTTTTTGTTGTAAAGAATAATAAGTTCACTAAATTTCTCATGTTGTTTTAAAGCTCTTTCAGATTCATCAATATGGCAATAATTGTCTTTTACTCTTAACAATGATGCAACTAAACCATCATTAGTCTGTATAATAGAAATTTAACAGCAATAAATAAAAAGCATTTTGATTAAATAAAACGAAATGTAATATTGCAAGATCTTTGAATGCTTTAACTTTCATATCTTAATAAATTTTAATTAAAATCAAAATACATCAACTTTCGATTGAAATTTTTTCACAATGTAACATTTTCAAAAAAACACAATTAATCTGCATTACTAAATAACTATTGGGCTGAAATGTACAAAATAATGTTTCACTCTTCATGAAATTTTTAATAAACCAACTGTATGAGTAAAACTTAAAACATGATTCCACTTAAACACCTTATACGTAAAATATAATAATTTTTTAAAGTTAAAGTGAAGCACTTTAACACAAACAATAAATCTGTTTCATGCTTGAGGTTCTAAGTGACTCTTCTTGGGGAACAACTTGCACTAATACAAATTCACAAGAAATTATAGGTCTATTCATAAAATTGTTAAATTAATTTTAATATTTCCTAAACTTAGGAAACCAAAACTTTACTCTTGTTCACATAAAATAAATACTTTCATTTTGAAATATATTAATTGAAATAAAATGTAACAATTCAAAGGAATCCTATGATAGAAATTTTTATGTATATTTCTAATGATTTCAAGAATTTTTTCAGCTTTTGCATTTTTTCAGATATAAGTCTTAAAAATGCTAATACCTTTAAGTAGCATTTCAGCAAAGTTGTGTCAATTATTTGTAGTAGTTGCCTTTTTGAATGAATTTTGGTTTTACCAGCTTCCATTATAGCAGTCATTGAAGGAACATTGCCAGTGTTATCAGATTTAAGCCTACGCCGAACCTAAAGGGAGAAGAATTTTCAAATTCGGTTACTAGAACTTAATTGATTCAACAGCAATCACCTAAAATGTCATAGAATTTATTGCCATCAGTTCAGCAAACATATAATGTAACTTTTGCCATTGTACAGAAGAAGCCAATTAAAAAATAACAGATGCAGTTTGTTTTTGACTTGTCTTTTTGATTGCAGCAAAAAGACCAGTATAAAATTAAATATAGGGTTCCTATTTTTTTCATGTAAAAGAAAAATTACGGCTTTTTTAAGGTCATTTTGGTTATATTTAAGATTATATTTCACATAAATCACAATAGATCAACCTGTGAGTGTACAGTTGAAAAGATATTCATGAGTGTCGGGTTTGGTCATTCAGTTGTCAGTATCAGTCATGAGTGTTGGGCTTGCTGACCCAGTTTTTTCAACATCAATTTTTAGCTTACCTATAACTATTGTCCTGTTTGATGACAAAATTAGATAATTACCATTGATCCTGGTTTTTGAATGCAGTTGAAATAAAATATGCAGCGTTCATGTAAAAACGAAGTCTTAAAAATCTGTAAGAATTTTTAGTAAATATTAACGCTTTTTAAGAGCCCTTAAAAACTAAGGAAAAATCAGGCCTTCTTAAGGCCTACGAGAACCTTGTGTGTGAAATATGGTTTTATCATTTAACATTAAACTAAACAGAGCCCTAGGTTAAACAAAATAACACTGCAGGCAGAAAATTCGGATTGATAAACAGGAGCAAAGAACAGATGAGTTCATACTTAATACAATAAGGTCATTTTAGTCAATCTCTCAATCAGTTAAATAAAAAATACTTTCCAAATGAGGAAAATAAAGGTAATGGTTTAAGAAATAAAATTAAAATTACAGTCCATGCAACATACTTCAACTAAATAATCTGTCAGAGCTAATAACCCATTTTCTAATTCAGTTTCTTTCAAAGTGGGAAGCTTATCAGGATATTCAAGGCTGCTTCGAAATTCATCAGGCAACAAGTTTGGAAACAGACCAATCACATGCGAGGGATCTAAGACAAATATTTAAAAATTATTAACTACTCTTCACTAAATGTCTAATTAAATTAATAAGACATTTTTTAAGAAATTACTTTAAATTATAAATAAATATTCACAACCTGATAAGAATATTTTCCCAAAACATTGCTACTAAATAGTGGGAGTTGATTTATTTGATTCAGCAGTAAATTAACATTGCACATTAAATTTATTACCAAACCTGAAAAGATATACACACCTGTTTCAAGTTTCAAAAACAATTCCATTGCTTCTTTAAAGCTCTGCTTGCAGAAGAGATAAAATGCATTCAAATTTTCAATGCGTTGAATAAGTTTTTTTTTTTCACCATCTGTTTCATCGGTCATTTCCTGAAACATTTGAATAAATCAGGTATTTTTGTAGAAAGAATATTTAAAATGTAATGTAAATAGAGAAATATATCATATTTAACAAAAAATTAAGACCAACAAACCAATATCCCATGCTGAAGGTTTATTAGGTTGGTTGGTTTGGAGGTTTTGTGATGCCAGAGCATATTTGGCCAAGCTGCATCAAATGTCATGTAAAATAGACATAAAGATATAAGAGAGTTTTACTGACAAAGAGAAATACACACAGGGGGAATCGAACCTGATAGGAATCCAACCATTGGAGAGTTGCATCTGCTGCAACTCTCACAGGTTGCTAGCACAGAGGACAAACTCACTGAGCCACAGCAGCTCAAAAGGTTTATTAGAATCATTGAGTGAACACTTTCAACTGTCTAGCCAACTAAAATTTACATTTGAATAAAAACATTGGATATGGATGCTCGATTTAAATATAACTTTATTTTTTATTTCTGCTGTTTGAAATTTATTAAGTTTGAGTGCAGTTAAAAACCACTAACTTGAATATATTTAATAGTTTAAATATGAAAAAAAACTTGCCAGACTTATACTTCAATATGTGTTTATGATTAATTCATTGCATGACATGTCTTTGTAAATAATAGTTCTTACTAATGCAAACAATATCTTAGAAAGACCAGTAGTTAAATACAGGAAATCATTAGCTAATTTGATAATAAAACATGTACAAGTAACCCCTGTATAACACGGGACTTCTATAACACGGATTCACTCTAACACGGTTCAAGAATTGGGAACATTCCCATATAACACAGTGCTTTTATGGAATGATTGGAACAACGATCGATGCGAAAAGGACGGCATTATGAAAGTTTAATTTAAACGGTGTAGCATGGGAATATCCTAAGAACTACAAGCACTGATATTAACTCGAGGATCCCCGCTCGTCATCAAAAAGAAAAAAAATGGCAAGAACGCTTAATGCGTTTCTTTCTCACAAAATTGCAAGATCGTTGGACTGAGGCGAAAAAAAGAGAGCGTATTCTTCCTCTCCACGCTTTTTATCAGTTTTTCAGGGGGTCACAAATCAGGGAAGATGGTCTTGTCAATCAAGGGAGCTGGACTTCCTGATTCGCTGTTTTTAAACTAGCTCATCTGTAATTTGTTAGACGGACAGACATGACATGGCATGACGTAACTTTCTGGAAGATTCTTAGCATAGTTAATGAGCGTCACTGGAGCGAGGGAGAAAACGGAATTGAGAAATAAAGGACTTAAAAATAAATGGCATCACTGATCTCGTGGCTGTCACTCAGAGGATGAGGATATCTTACCAAAAAGAAAACACCCTCGGTTAATAGTGCTTAGTGATAACGAAGAAAACATTGTTTAATTCATATTAATATGTATTACTTCTTAAGAAAATTTTAATAAATATATTTATCTTAATTATGAAAATATAATAGCATGTTTTTTCATTTTTGGAACCTAATCCCCCTTTTCATACTAGTTCCTTGTTTCGCATAACACGGATTCACATAACACAGCAATTTTTTGGAACATAACTCCTGTGTTATACGGGGGTTACCTGTACTGATTTACACTATTATTCAGAATTAGACATGTTTGAATTTAGTCCTGAAAAATGATATGCATATAGTCAAACCAAAGCAGATGGTAAAAATGCACCATGAGGAAAACACCCTATCCAATCAGATCAGGTCAGACTCATTGAGTAAAGTCAGAACTGAAAACTCCATATACTCTCATGACACAGGAAAAGGGCACATTAAAATGAATAGGCTGGTAAGTCCTGACTAGTAGCTTGGGGTATCAAGGAAATACACCACAGTACTATACCTATCTAGAACTGGTATCCAAAATGGGTTAGGTAATGGGACATGTGCTCATGTATGAAGTCCCCTAAAATGGCCAGTTCCTTCAAATGCCTAAAATTATTATAATCAAAAAGTCAAGTACATAAAATCATTGTATATCATCTTTTATACAATGATTTCATATATTTGACTAATAATCATGCACATATAGTATATTTTATTGAGAAACTAAAATTAATTCATCGAATCATACAGATGCAGTGTCTTCAGCAATGGGAATTTAAAATAAAAGTGCTGTTTGCTTTTTCAAAAACTGAGTCATCTTCCTTCACAAATAATGTTAGTAAAATTGCTTATTATAAGTAAAAAAACTGTCTACAAAGGATCACATATTTTTAACATAAAACATTTTACATAAAATAGCAACAGAAAAAGTATGATTTTATCTTCATTTTAGATCATTTAAATAGGTTTAATTAATTTAGCGCAGTTAAAATCTTTTATGGCACGATTTAAAAATAAAACAAGATCCAAAAGAGAAAATCATAAAAGCTTTTGTTTCATTTAAATTTTAAAAATATTTGATAGAAAATAAATGAGGAAAATTCACTTTCGCTTTAAAATGAAATTCCGTACCATAAAATAAAACACGAGTAGTTTTACAATTACAAGTGAAATAAATAATTTATGAACATACTGTCATATGCAAAGCTAGTTCGAATTGTTTCTGGGATAAGAGTTGAGCTATTTGTTCAGGAAGATTGACAGCATGAAGAAGCCAAACATCGGAATTAGAAGCTGCAAAAACCCAGCCTCTGTAACAGATAAAAAAGGAGAGTGAAAATGAACTAAAGTACTTCAGAAACAATCAATTTTAGAAACTTTTCGTAAGTGTAATTTACATTATTACAATTTTGTAAGTTACATTAATTTACATTTACAAAGAACATTTAATGAATGAGAGAAAAACATTTTAATGTATTTCAATTTTTCATTGTCTTAAAATAAAGATAAAATTTTTATTTCTAAAATGCAAGCATACACAAATCCTTCAACCAAAAGAACACACAAATAAAAATTTAAAACAGTCAAGGGTGAAATACAGCAAATAAAAATACAAAAGGCTGGGAAGCTGCTGAGTAGCTAAAACGTTCCTCGCCTGCCAGTAACATCCACTGAGAGTTGTTTCGGTTAGAGCTGTACAGGTTAGTAAGTGTGCTGTATCCATTAGAGCACCATCTATACAAAGAGGACACAATGGGCTATTAGCAATACCAAGCTTATGTAGATGGGAAGCAAGGCAATCATGGTTTGTGGTAAGTCCGAATTCTGCCACTGCTACATTTCTTAGATAATCGAGAAGGGAAAGGATCAACTTTCCAAGATTTATCTTTAGTTCAATCTAGAAGGGCGATTTTAAGCTTAGTATACACTCTATGATGAATTAAAAAAGCCACAGTATGGTAAGGGATCTGGAGTACCTGTGTACCCCTTTCACCAATTTATCTGCTACCTTGTTAGCCAGAATACCACAATGAGCCAGGATTCAATGAAAGATGACCTTTTGTAGATTCTCAAGTCCTTTACTAAGTATCTATAATCCAGGATCCTTTGACATGAATAAATGGTTCTATAATTTGCAATAACCTGCATAGCTGATCTTCAATCTGACAGAATAACTGCATTTGTAAATTCCGAAGCCCAGCACGACAGCAGCTTCAAAAGCAACAAAAAGGGATTTATCTCGCTATCAAAAGCAGAATTTTAAATCAAAGTAAAAGTATATAATGAGAAAATAGATCAGAGTTAATTCCACCAGTAGTAAAAAAAGTATAAAAATGTAGTATTATAAAAAACAGTAAAAATTTAGAATCAATTCTTTGTTTGATACTATAGAATTATCTGATGAATTAAAGGGATACATTATCTGCATTAAGATTCAAAACATATTGAAGTTAAATAATTACCTTTTGCTGGTGACTATCATTTTGGCTTTCAGGTCAATACTTTGCACATGGATACGTGGCTCAATAGGTCGTACTTCAACTGACTTGGGCAGTACAGCAATTAGATAAGGTGAGTCATACACTAAAAACAGTGTTTATAGTAAGTTTGAGAATCAACAAAAACAAGGGTATCTTCTAACACAGAGGAGGTAAATCTACACAAATTTGAATACCATGTATATAAGTCTAAAAGAAAATATCAGAAATAATTTTAAAATTATTTGTTTGGTAAATCCCCACATTGCTTGCAGAGGTTAAGAAAATGGCAAGATTTAATGCGTTTTTTGTGTGGGAAAACTAAATTAACTAGTATCATCTGCTAATTAATCATTAATATATCTGAGAAACATTAATTTGATATTTTGCCTCAAAAAGGATATTAACCAATCACTGTTATAATTAATACCAATTGGGTCATGAATATTAAAATCACTAATTGGTCGAATATTTGTTCTCTATCAATTTCTTAAAAGCTATCCCAGGCAAGAAATAAACTGATTAACAGAATCTACCTAGATCAATTGGAACTTCAGACCATTTTATGGAATACTTCATGGTGGGATTTCCATCTGAATCAATCAAAATAGTTTGCTCATCACTTCCAACAGCTAACTGATCATCTGGAAGGAGACTTATGAGAGGTTCTACCTGTTTTCCGCCAGTAGGAAAGAGATCTTTGGGATCACCCGTTATCTAAAAAGGTAAAGGAACAAGTTAAATGAAAAAATATTAATTGAAATATGCATACAACCTGCCTAACAGCATAACTTTCACATGAACATATGGAAATTTTAATGGAGTAAAATAGTTTTAAAAATTACGTACCTTTACAAGAGAATATTCTGATTTATAACCGACACATAAAGATTCACCACACCATACGATAGTCCGAGGAACATCCCTCAAACTCAAGTCTTGCTAAAAGAAATTATTTTGTACATGAAATTTATTGCGTGAACAGATAATGTGAAATCAAGGCAAACAAAAAATTTACAAAATAATCTAATATTAAAAATGTTTATTTAATTTTTCCTCATTCTCAAAAAATTATTCTATAATCCTTTTATTTGGTTGTTAGTCTTGTTATAGTCACTTTTTGCAGGTTAATAACATTGGGACCTATGACTTAAAGTGAATTCAGAACTACCACAAACATTCCTAGAAAGACTGGGATTTAAACCCAGAGCTTGTTAAACAGAGCCAGAGGGTTAATCACTTGGCTACAATTCCAACTACTTTTATTTGACAAGATAGGCTTTTAAGTTCAAATGTAAATTAGTTTGATAATATATATATACAAGGTGAATAAATATTTATTTCATTAACTTTTAATTCTTTTGGAAAAGCTTATATTCTTAATGAAACTAATTTTTTAGAGATTAACTAGAGTTTGAATGAGGTTATTCGAAAATTTAAAACATAAAATATGCTTAATGCTTTTACGACATGCTATCTAAACATCAATGTATTTTGTTTTCAATTGCTGTTTCAAATCTGTCTAATATAAGAAAAGCAAAAGTGCATAATAAGCAAAAAATATGCAAAAATATTTTATTCAGGCAATGTTTATTAAAAAAGAATTTCGTAGATACAAAATAGCACACAAAAAATTCACTGAATATCTAAAACAATAATAGAAGTTGAAATATACAATACTCAATAGTATTAATACATTTTCATAAAAACCTGCACATTTTTTAAAGGAATTAATACCAGTAACAGTACTATCCAGTCGACCATGAAAGTTGGTGCAGATTACACCAAACTTTCGCAAATCATTTCGGCGGCCAAAAATCCCTAAAGGCATTCAAAATAGCAACAAATGAGTCATCTTTGTAAAGTCGATACTGCATAAATTCATTTAAATACGAATCTAAGTGCTGTCATGTGATTCCACATTGTTTTTTATTTCACCATTTGGCTGAACACCAGTATTTCAATGTTTTGTATATGTACACCAGTATCAGGATCAACAAAATTATAACGGTGATTAACTTTAAATGTTGAAATTATGCAGCTCTTAATATATCAGTTTTATAGGCCTTCCAAGAATCCGAAAAAATTGTATATCCATCTTCGATACTTTCTTTAAAAATGGATTATCAAGGATTAATCAGGGTTTCATAAAACCAGGGTGATGATCTTATGAGTGTGTTGTGATGTCACGCTTATCCATTATTGGCACTAAATCATACAATTGGCGACAATTTTTGTTTGTCGAAAATGGTCGACAGGAAAGTACGCAAGTACCGTAGTAACTAATTTGAAATTTCTACATTTTGCAAATGCAATTTTTTAACCTAATACCTCAAATCCTTAATAGAACATGCCAGCCAAATCTTTCTGAAATAAAGAAATTCAACCTTAAAACATGTTACATTTTACCATAGTAGAGCTCCCTTTACCATTTATAAGTTTCAACAAAAAAAATAAGTCTTTATAACAAAGAAATGAAGCAAAATGGTATCTTTAAACTGCTACCTCATTTTTGTCTTAAACACTTAAAGAGCTTAAATTCTGTCTCATAATAGACCCAAGAGTCTCGTAAAACATGTCATTTTCAGGAAGTCTGTTGTATATTTCAAAAAATTTTAACAGATAACACTTACGCTAAACTCCAGAAATGTAGAATCCTTTGGTTTCCAGTAAAATAACTGAAAAGAAATTATAAATTAATAACTAGAAATATTATTGACTGCAGCCAATGCCACAACCTTTCACATATTAACTTAGCTCAAAGATAATTGATAATCTATACATCAAATATTTGAGATTCCAGTTTATTCACTTGGAAATTACATGCTGAATCATATCAATATTCAACAGCGACACAATTCACATTGTCCATAAGTTACTCAACAAAAAATTATTTATACATTTGAATAATTTAATCATTAACTTTTTCAATATTTGAGGACACACAGTTAAAATTTTTACGAATTAAGAGTAGATTCCAAAGAGAGATAAAATATATATAGGCAACTCACCTGTAGCTTTTTCTTTACTGCTACACATAGTCTAAAAGAAAGTTTGATTTCCCCAGTCAAAGACTTGTGTTTCTGTAAACAAAAATCATAAATTTGAGTTTTATTTGAAAATACAAATTAAATTTTATAAATTTATGAATAAACTCTTAAATTCACATTACCATATAGTTTTAATGATGGCAGTGAGTATCTGATATTTGAATAGAAATGCATAGCACACATGTAATGTCTCAGTTACACACAAGAAATAGTAATTTATTTTGAAATAATAAATTTGATACAAAAATTATATTTCAATCAAAATTTCTTTCAAGTCAGTAGAAATTCATGTTTTTAAATCACTATATTTTAGTTTGAAAAATTCAAAACTATGTAATAAATTTATATTAAAAGATGTCAAAAGTATACGAATGAAAAAAATTTCAAATAAAGTACTGAAAAGTGAAACACAAATCTTAAGAACAAAACGAGAGACTTTATAAATTATATTCCCCAAAACAACATTCATGATTTCTCAATCAGATATAATTATGATTCAGTAATCAGTGGTAAGTCAGATTGAAAAAGGGAAAAGCATATTTCTTTCATAAGATTTTTCCACTACTTAATGTTCATTATTTGTAAATGTGCATTCTCATTTAAATTTTGAAAACTACTTTAATTGGTAAGGATTAAAAGATATACTGCTCTCAAATAATAATTAGCGTGAAACAATATTTTGTATCAGTCACATCTTTATATATACACCACTCTCCACTGAAAATACAAGAACAAGAGAGATAAAAGCCATATTTATTATACAAACAAAAGGCACAAAGGTAAAATGATTGAAATTACAGCTCCATGACTTGTGAAGAAATCAGAATTTTGTGAAGCCACCATGGCAGCAATAACTGCTGATACGTCTCGGCATTGAACGAAAAAGGCTTTGGATATGTGCTTGAAACAATATCAGTCCACACATTGCAGGGCTGCCACAGCCAAAGCACTTGTGAAATAGTAGCATAAATTTTTAAAAATAGTTGCCAAGTCTCTTCTTAAACATTATTTTAATAACAATTTTAAGTTGCTCTGGTGCAAAATGAATTAGCCAAAGCACAAAATGTGCCAATTAAATGTGAAACAGATGTTGAAGATCTCGCCAAGAAATTTAAATTTTGAAATTTAATTAAAAAATTAAATATTTTCTTAATAAAATAAGATTTTTATGGCAATCTAACAATCAGATTTTTGAGTTTTCCTTTCATGGTTAACACAGCTTGACGCCAAAACTTCTAAATCAGCGTCACTTTCCTCCTACAGAAAAATCCGAAATCTGGTAGTTTAAAAAAATTAATTAATGCAAAGAACGTTTGCTAATGTTTCCACAATATTTTTAGGTTGGTTGGTTTTCAGTTTGGTGGCAGAAAAGCCATAGTTGGACAAGCTGCGTGAAATGTCAAGTAATACACATTCACACACAAAGTTTTACTAGAGAAATACACCCTGGGTGGAATCGAACCTGACAAGAATCAAACCTGGCCAC
The DNA here is from genome assembly GCA_933210815.1 of Meta bourneti. Lineage (NCBI taxonomy): Eukaryota > Metazoa > Arthropoda > Arachnida > Araneae > Tetragnathidae > Meta > Meta bourneti. Next base: position 28,366,029 of record OW119930.1, read on the forward strand.
CTACAACTTACAGGTTGCTAGCACAGTGGCCAAACCTACTGAGCCACTCAGCCTCCAATAGTTTTATATATAAATTCAAACATATAATTCTATTGGTAAATAAATAATGAACAATAATTTAGAATAATGTGAAATAATGGAGAACTATTGGTTAATAAATAATGCTACTATCTATCATTTAATAATTTTATTCATTGTTGATTTTTATACATTTATCTCTGATTTTACTACAACTTACAAAGGTATTCCAAAAGGTATGCACCATAAAGTATTTAAAACATGCAACTTTCTATTGGATAAATGAAAAATATGACACATGAACATGATTAGTACTAATGGGAAAATATAATCACAAAAGATTTTTAATATATTTGTTGAATATGCAGAAAAGTACCTGAATACTGATTGTAAAATAATGAGCCCCCTTTGTCTTGGCTAATGTAACAATAGGCTGCAAGCTCAATTGGCTGAGATCAAAAGCTGTTATAGTGTTATCTGTAAAAATAAACATTTAAGAGACAAAAAGTACATTTTCAAGATCTCTGAATATAAAGGATATTCTTTAACTCTATAGCTTCTCTTTTATTATCATAATAAAATACAAAAATCATGCATATTCAACTACAAAATGTAATTTAACGCATTTATAAAGTAAAAGTAGAAAGGGAGAAAATATATCTATCAAAACAAATTACAAGTTAATAAATATCTGTTCAAACCTGCAAGACATATCAGCATCTGAAATTCTGGTGTAACTTGCAACTGAAAAAAAATTTTGTAAATTGGTTTTTATTCTGCTCAACCAATTCAATTGCATTTACAAGTTTCAGTATTTCTTACTGGAAAAATGACTTATGTTTGGTGAAAGTGTGTTCTATAGGTAAATTAAATTCTTTAATTAAAACTTCCTAAAAAATCTTTGTTGTTTTTTAATAACATTGTTGTGCTTTTTTAATATAACAAACCAAAAGTTGTACTGTGCAATTTTAAAATTTTAAATATATTGGTATTTATCTAATTACTTATTAAATCCTAAAATAATGTTAGATGCTTTTATGCAACATCACAAAGAGAACTAAAGTCTTACTTAATTTTTACCTTCTAAATGATTGCCAGTTTAGTTGAGATAAAATAAGCTAAAAAAAGTTTGCTTCACTTTAGCATTAACAAACATTACCCTAAACTTGAATAATAAAAGTAAAAATATTAGCTTTCATTATAAAAATTATAAATTAAAGAAATCCACTTTAATTTAATAAAATATGTTTTGAAAAATAATGTAAAGCACATTTATCTATAGTTCATAAGTACCTGTGTGATTGATTTCTTTGAGAATGCTTTATTAGACCTCAAAAGCTTCACGTCATATTGAGGAGCACCTAAAACAGTTTAATAAAAATAGATCAATTTTCTTCTATTCTTTTTATTTTTAATTCAAACAAATTCAAAGATAAAAAAAAGCAAAACAAAATTTTACAGATGGAGACACTACTTAAATAAAAAATTCAATTAAGTTTTTAAAATATACAATTTTCTCATTTATACTACAGACGTCTACCACGAGAACTGCTCTAGACATAGTCTGCTCCTGTCTGTTGCGAAAGAACTGACCTTATCCTATTTTCTATTACGGGTTGCCTAAAACAGTATTCAAGTTGGTCAACATTGGAGCACTTGATGACAAATATATTTTAGAATTTTACTTGTCATCGAGATCTAGACTAGTAAACCACCTCTTTTCATCCTCACATTTGCAAAAATCAAAATAAAATTATGTCATCCCCATTAGTCACTCCTATTCAAAACAAACGATCCCTGTTTCAATAGTGACCACCACCCAACAATAGTGTAAGAGAGCAGTTCTTGTTAGACAAACAGTATATATTCTACTACAAAATGTATAGATACTAACACAAATGGATTTTTAGATAGTTTCAAAAAGTATATTAAAAATTCATTTACACAAACATCCTTAGGAATTTGGCTACTCTTTCTTCTTGCTTTATTTAAAATTTGTTACTGCGCTTTGAAACTTTAACCCCTTGAGTACCAGATACATCATTCCACAGTGCAACCTGCAGTTTTCTGACTGGTTCCTATAGAGTTTTAGTTTTCATAACCAATTGAAAGTTTCCTTGAATTTTTTTCTATAGGTGTGGCTGTTTCATAATTAAATATGGTAGGGCAAAACCAATAGCACTCTTTTTGCCTATCTTGTAATGCTGTGAGGTAAAATCAGAGTTAGAAATTAAGAGCAGAAAATCAGGCGCTAATGACACCTAAGCATTTTTCTAGTTGCCAAAATACTTCACTTGAGTGTAAATTCAAAATATTTTGCTTTTGTGGATGTGTATAAACCTAATGTGTGTATTTATTGACAAGGGTCTGCACTTTGATGACTTTTCTGCATTTGTCTGCCTTTATTTTTCATAAAGGATTATTTGGTTTCAGGTCATTGTTTTGCATTTAAATAGATTGCAGTAGCAAACCCCTAGTTAATGGTACCGTCTTGATAAAATTTCATTTTTTTACTACCAAGCCAATGCCAAATGGTTATGGTCAGCATTGCTGATCAGACGCCAACTTGGTAAACTTTGGCAATTGCACCATAAACTAGGATTGCTAGAACGCTTGTTGTATTTATATTATAGATTGACTAGAGTACAGATTATGAGAAGGAAGAATAAATGGTCCATTGGCTGGGATTTGGCATCACAAAAGCAAAAAGGTTATAAAAAACTTAGACATACAAATGACTGGTTCAAATACATTGGTTAACAAAACAAAATTTAAAGGTGCAAAATGCAACTAACCAGTAATTTTGAATCCCAATTTAAAACTTTCACAAAATAATAAATTGATCACTTCTGTTGTTGTAGCATAAATTATTTACATTTAAAAAATACAACATTCAGCAATTTTATGCTGATAAAGAAATTTTTTAACTGATAGGTTTTTCTATGTATTTTTATGATTTTGGTGTTTTTAAAGTTTTTTTGCATTGGTAGTTAAATGAGTGAATCAAATTGTTTAATAACTTACCCCTTCCTAATATGTATACTTTCCCAACCCAATTTCAGTTTTTCGTTATCAAAAATTAGGTTGCCAATTTGGTTATTTGTTGCTTTTGTGTTTATTCTTTCTTTCATTTCTAATTTTTAAGATAAAACATCACTCTTGCTTATGCTTGTCAGGTTAAAAAATCGATCATAAAAAAACATCCAAAATACAGGGTTAGCATAAATGAATGACCAGATTTTAAACATTTATATTTATTATTATTTATATTTTCAAAACTATCACACATTATATAATCAGTAATACATGAAAAATAAAGAAAAACATTCCAAGTTATTTTCAACATCGCTCAATAGATGGCAGCACTCCCCTAGAACACGGTGATACAAATTGAAAATGGCAACAAAAGTTTTTGTGTATTAGAATATACACTGGTTTCTTCCATTATTTCTGTGCAGCGTGCTTGAAGAAATCGAGGAGCTTCCACAACACTGGATTGGATGTGCAGGTGACGATTTACCCATATTCACAAGGCCACCAAGATCTCCTGATCTTAAGCCATGTGATTTCTTTTTAAGGGGTTACATGAAAGATCTTGTTTATAAAACACCATTGCCAAAAACACTCAATGAACTTAAAGAACGCATCAGTGCTGCATTAAGAACCGTTGACAGTGTAAAACTGCAAAATGTGTGAAACGAAGTTGATTACAGATTAGATGTTTGTGTTACAAAAGGGTTACACATCGAACATTTGTAAATGAAAAATAAACTTGGAATGTTTTTCTTTATTTTCAAGTATCACTGATTATATTATGTGTAATAGTTTTGAAAATATAAATATTTAAAATCCAGTCATTCATTTATGCTAACCCTGTAGTATAAAATAGCTACAAATGTAATATATTGAATATTCAAATTCATTTGATTTGTCATTTCTCATTACAACTGCAAATTCAATCTATCATTTTGCTATGATTTGAAGACTAATGACAATACACAATAACATACTTGTTCTAATACAAAATAGCAGGAAAATACTTCTGGAAATATACGTTCACATATTAGGAAGAAGTAAGTTATTAAACAATTTGATTCAAACTAATTTTAAGTACCAATATAAAAAAATTGAAAAACACCAATAGAAAAGAGCCTATTAGTGGTCAAAAGGAAAGAATTAAAATAATAATTTTATAACTGTATTATATACACATGTATGTCAAGTAATATGAATATTTTTACATTTGTGGTGAATTTACACTTATACCCCATATACATTCATTACCAATTCATACTCCATATACATTACCAATATATACTCCACATGCATATCCAATTTACATTCCTTTCCTGTTAAACTTCTATGCTCTGACTGTTAGAATTTGGATTTTTAACCTGTTGATTGAGTTCTCATGCATTAAATGCTTTTTAAAAGCAGTGAATTTAGCCTTTTTTACATACTATGAGACTGAAGTAATGTAGTTGTTTCCAAAATTCCTTCTTCCTGTTTCTTCTTGTGTTTCTTATCCAGTTGTACACTGCCACTTTTGCCACCAGCTTACATCAGTTGGTAAATTTACTGCTTTAAACAAATTGACTTCACTTAAAATGTTTTGCGATTAATGCATTTTCTTGTACTTTACCTGAATGAAAAAGTAATTTACCTGAACATAAAATTTAAACACATGTAATTAAAATCAAACTCAAAATTACCAGGTTTCAGTCCATTTTTTAAAGCTGGTACTAACTGATACAGGAGAAGAGTTCCAGATTTCGTTCCCACAAGTAGGTAATCATCTGCAAAAATATTTAAAGAAACAAAAATTAACTTTCAGAACCAAAATATCCATTCAAGCCACCTTCTGATTATCAGTAAGTAATAGAAGGCACTACTTAAGGATGATTCATATTGCTATGTGATAAAGTAGACTGCAAAATACATGCACAGCAAATTTATTGTATTGTGGTTGTTATATTTAAAAAACATAAATATAAATATAATAATAAGCCCAGAAAATATAATTTTTCCATAAAACTTTCTCTAAAAATTACTTTCGTTCTGACAATTTTTTTTCTAGTTTGAAATAGCAGTCAGACAGAAAATTTACTGGTCAGCTTATCTTCTTTTCCTTTTAGGCTCAAACCAATACACTGCCTATTTGTCATAATGGTTATAAAATCTTCATACTTTAATTTGTTACGTAATAATGGATGATTCAAGGCTATAGATATTCATTCTCATTTTTGCAATAAGGATAACTACTTGAAACCAATGACTAGACTCATTCTCAACTCATAATCTAGAATCAAATTTAGAGGGAAAAGGAATATTGTTTATACACATTATCACAGTTAAAGGCTTAGGTAAATAGTAGATCCTGATATCTTCACTTCTGTTATTTACCTAATTCTTGCTATAACCTTATTTCTTCAGACAAGTGGAAGTAGTTTGTAACTGCAATTCTCAGTTTTCATAGAAATTCACCCATTAATGTTCCATTAAACTTAATGCAACATGCACCATATATTGTCAATTGATTTTATGAGTGTGCATTAGTGCGTTCAGATCATACTCAAGTCACCAATGTAGCAATGATCAGACAACTTAATTCACACTTAGGTAGTTGGTAGATATGTTAATGATAGTCACTTTATTATTCTGACTGCATTGTAACTGATTATGATCACACAATTTAATTATTCTGATAGCATAGCAACTTAATTATTTTAGTGGTAGGTAAATATCCCCACTATAGCATCGGCAGTTTTTATAATTATAATGAAAAAATATAATACAAAAATATCATCGATTACAAACCAGCATAGTCAAAGAACTACAGCACACAATTTGGTTTAAAACTAAACCATGAAACTAACTTTTAGTTGTTGAAAAGAACGTTTCCTGTTGTGAACCAGTGTAAAAACAAGATGTTTTTATTATAATACTAGAAGGGAATTGTAAAAATAGAAGACCTGAAATGGAATTATTGTTAATAAATGGATCAGTTGGAAGAAAAAGCGAAAAGGTGAAAGGGAAATTCCGGAACAATCTTAAGATAGTGACATTTTAAATAAAGCTCGATTTTATCTGCAGAATGACACCTTACCGTACGCAGAAATAGTTTCGATCGAAAGACCAGGAGGTAATTTTTGGACTATAGGTGTAACTTCGTATGCTTCATGCATTGTTCAATGATAAACAATAAATTGTCACCATTATTTTAAAATCATTATAGAAATATATTAATTAAAATTATTTAATTGCAGATTGTTTTGAAATTGCGATTCACATCTTCAGCTTCAGCTGACCATAAGTAAAAGTTAAAGTTAATATCAATCTTGCTCGGTAGGTATTTTAATAAACGTCATACTGGAGCGACGCAGAGGGCTATTGGTAACAGTCCCCAAGGGGGGATTTCAATTAACGTCACACTGGATCATACAACGGGCTATTGGTGACGGTCCGGGATCAATCCCAAAGGGAAAGATCCGAGGACAACACCACGTAATTTTGAACCACGGTCAGATGACGAGGCAACACCTGAGCTGGCACCCTACTCTCCAAACTTCCACATCACGCCAACGTAAGGACATTTGAGGCCATTACAGATTTAACGTGCACCAGTCCCCCTTGAACACGACGATCTTTAGATGGAATTGAACTCGCAACCCTCCGGTTGCTAAACCGTTGCTCTTCCAAGCGGGCTACTGCGGCCCCAATCTTCTTCGGCTGAATTTCTAAGTGGAGATATGCAGGGCTGCGGTGGCCCGGTTGGAAGAGTAACGGACTAGCAACCGAAGGGTTGCGGGTTCGAATCCAGCCAAACACCGTCGTGTACAAAGGGGGCTGGTGCACGTTAAATCTGTCGTGGCCTCAAATGTCCTCACGTTGGCGTGGTGTGGAAGTTTGGAGAGTGGGGTGCCAGCTCAGGTGTTGCCTCGTCATCTGACCGTGGTTCAAAATTACGTGGTGTTGTCCTCGGATCTTTCCCTTTGGGATTGATCCCGGACCGTCACCAATAGCCCGTTGTGTTGCTCCAGTGTGACGTTAATTGAAATACCCCCCAAATACCTAAGTGGAGATAGGTAGGTATTTAATAAACGTCGCACTGGAGCAATACATGGGGGTATTGGCGAAGGTCCGGGATCAAACCCAAAGACGTGAAATATGTTGACTGAGCATCGTATTAAAAAATCTTCAAAAAGTGGGTGCAAGATGTCGCTAGTAGTCACGTGACTGCTACTCGAAAATTCAGCTTGGTTGATTGATTTGATTTTTTATCGATTCTCTTCGTGACATAACATTTACTTATAAAAAGTTTGCGATGCGAATGTGTATACTAATACTGAATAGTTCTTGAATTTGAGTTACGTTTTACCATTGTTAGGCGATGCGAATGTGCATACTTACTGAATATTTATTGAAATTGTGTAACTTTTTAATGTTTTTAGCCATTTCAGCTGTTATATAATTAGCTTAAGTTGGCATTGGGATCAAGTTTAACTAGCACGTATACAAAAAAATCCGTACGTGTAAGATAAATATGTCGTAGTGAATAGATTGATTGCAAGCCCGGAGTTTAGATACGGCCCTCTGGACAGGTTTAACCGGCCCTCAAGCGTAATAAGCTCCGTCGGATATGTTTACCCGGCTCGCAGATCAGATATAGCCCTCGAAGTTTTTATCAGGGGGGTATTTCAATTACCGTCACACTGGAGCAACACAACGGGCTATTGGTGACGGTCCGGGATCAATCCCAAAGGGAAATATCCGAGGACAACCCCAAGTAATTTTGAACCACGGTCAGATGACAGTTTTTATCAGGACCGTAGTTCAGATACGGTCTACGGACAGGTTTACCCAGCCCGCAGTCCACCAAATATGTTTATTAGGACAGCAGATAAGATACTGGACATGTTTAAACTGCCCACTCTTCAGATACGGCCCTCAGGACAGTTTTACCTAGCCTGCAATCCAGATACAATCCTCCAAAAAAATATTTTTTTTTATCAGGCCCGGACCTCCAAATCGGCTTAACCAGCTTGCAGTCCAGATACAGTCCTCCGCACAGGTTTACCAGACCCGCAGTCGAGATCGGTCCTGTAGTGCTGGTTTGATTTATCGCTGGACTGTTTGTTACGTTTTGCAATTGTATATTGAGAGAAAATGTCAAAAGGGTTAGGGGATGCTCACAAGTATATCGTCACGGGTTAAAATTTTGTGTAAGATAGTTGTCCGAAACCTGACCTTTTTTTAATTCAATACATAATATATTTTTCTTTATCAACTGTTTTAGGCATTGTGAAAATTATCTTAAAGATTTAATAACAGAAAATAATTCAAAATTCCTTTTTTAAACTTAATGAAGTTAATACGAGTTGGAATAAATTGAAAAATAAATGCACAAGTTAAGAAATGACTGCCTCAATAAATATTTTACTGATGCATAAAATAAAAATAGTGAAAACAGATAAGAAGGTTGCGTGCTCAAATCACGTCTGGGTCACCACTGAAAGCTTTAATTTATATTATGGATACATAATTGCTTTTGTTTTTGTTAACGCAAATTTATTTTAGGACAATTACGTATAGAAGTATTATTACCGTGAAAAGTTATACATATAATGTTTACAAGATGGAAGTAACTTTTTTAAACCATGTATTTAAAGTTGTTAGCTATTTTACCCAATTTTATATTTTTAGTTCAAAAACTAAATAAGTTACACCTGTGTTAGTTACTAGCTATCTATATATGGATCTTAAATTTATCAAAGTGATCAAATAAATAATGACAAATTTTATAATTCTAAGTGTGTGCAAAAGTTCTGTGCTAGATTTTTAATATTAAATTTGTATTAATTATTGTGTGTGAAATCAATATTTTATAGATACGAAAGATAAATAATAAAGATAAATAAGAAACAGTAAATTTATAAAATTTATTGTCACATTCGTCACATTTTAAATTAACTGAATAAAACTCATAGAAACATGTAGCCATCTTCTTTCTTCATCTTTGGGAAAACTAAAAAATGGAACTAAAGAAAAACTTTAAATATGTAAGAATTGAATAAATGAATTTTTAGCAGGTACACATCTCTACAAGTTCTTATAACGAGTAAATATAAATTGTTTTACTTATAGTTCTAAAAATCATAAATACAAAATTATTTTTATTGTTTCAAGGAATAAAACCTTAAAAGTTATCACAGATTTAACGCTTTTAAAAAAATTCTTTTTCAACTTAAAAATTTGTGGAAAATAAATGTTTCGCTCAATTGAGGAGCATGTTTCTGTGTACATGTAATAATTTTCCTCGGACCTATAACTTTCTTGGACGAATTTCTTTTTTCTGGAAAGGCGGAAAACAAATTGCCGTTCTCATATGTGAAAAACAAAAACAGTGCTTGAACGGAAATTGAAATACTGTCTATCTGTTTTCACGTATTTTTATTCTTGTTAATGAAGCATACAATATAGCAAATTGGAAAAGCAAACAATTAGAGAACGAAATGAAACTCCTTTTGTATTAATTCCAAACAAACCGCAGCTGGAAAGTTCCTTTTCTAAAAATATCTGTTTGACATCCTGATTTTTTTGCTTCGTACTTAAATAAACCTAACATTAAAATTTAATTATTTTCCACTTTTAAGTCAGTTTTTATCTTTCTTTATATTTTTTAATCTTGAGATAAATCATATTAAGCTAGATTGTTTCTAGCAATATTTGTGAGCATTTCAATGTTTATATCGTTCTTTAACTCGATAAAAAAGCGTAGTGGTGATAAAAACACATTCCACAGAGAAATGAAATCATTCACTCTATTGTTTTCTACCTGAAAAGGGGACACTTTTTTATTTTTTCTCTCTAAATACAGTATTTTTACGAATCAAGTATATTTGTGAAAATTTATGTACACAAAACATGCTCCTCAATTCAGCGCAACATTTATCTTCTACAATTTTTAAATTGAAAAAACTATTTTTTTAAAAGCATTAAATCTGTGATAACTAAAACTTTTAACGTTCCGTTCCTTAAAACAATAATAATAATTTTATTGTTATTTTTAGAACTGCAAATAAAACAATTTACATTTACTTCTAATAAGAACTTGTAAAGATGTGTACCTGCTAAAAATTAATTTATTCAGTTCTTATGTATTTAAAGTTTTTCTTTTGTTCCATTTATTAGTTTCCCAAAGATGAAGAAAGAAGATGGCTACATGTTTCTATGAGTTTTATTCAGTTAATTTAAAATGTGACAATAAATTTTGTAAATTTACTGTTTCTTATTTATCTTTATTATTTATCTTTCGTATCTATAAAATATTGATTTCGCACACAATAATTAATACAAATTTAATATTAAAAATCTAGCACAGAACTTTTGCACACACTTAAAATTATAAAATTTGTCATTATTTACTTGATCACTTTGATAAATTTAAAATCCATATATTGACACAGAGGTGTAACTTATTTAGTTTTTGAGCTAAAATTCTAAAATTGGGTAAAATAGCTAACAACTTTTAAGCACATGGTTTAAAAAGTTACCTTCCATCTTGTAAACATTATATGTATAACTTTTTACGGTAATAATACTTCTATGCGTAATTGTACTAAAATAAATTTACGTTAACAAAAACAAAAGCAATTATGTATCCATAATATAAATTAAAGCTTTCAGTGGTGACCCAGACGTGATTTGAGCACGCAACCTTCTTATCTGTTTTCACTATTTTTATTTTATGCATCAGTAAAATATTTATTGAGGCAGTCATTTCTTAACTTGTGCATTTATTTTTCAATTTATTCCAACTCGTATTAACCTCATTAAGTTTAAAAAAGGAAGTTTGAATTATTTTCTGCTATTAAATCTTTAAGATAATTTTCACAATGCCTAATGCAGTTGTTAAAGAAAAATATATAATATATTGAATTAAAGAAGATCAGGTTTCGGACAACTATCTTACAAAAATTTTAACCCGTGACGATATACTTGTGAGCATCCCCTAACCCTTTTGACATTTTCTCTTAATATACAATTGCAAAAGGTAACAAACAGTCCAGCGATAAATAAAACCAGCACTATAGGACCGATCTCGACTGCGAGTCTGTTGGACTGCGGATGATTGTATCTGGACTGCAGGCTGGTTAAGCCGATTTGGAGGACCAGGAGTAGTATGGGAGTTCCTATACCGCCTTTTTCAAGATGGCGGCCGTTTGTTTACATTTTGGTGGAGGAACAAGATTTCGTCGTTTTGATAAGGAGTTGGGGATGGTTGCTGATAAGGAGAGGGTGATGCCTTGAGGGGTGACGTCAATGTATTTTTCAAGATGACGTCGTTTTGTTGACATGTTGGAGTTGAATTGCCATGGTGATGAAGGATTGCTTGGAGCGCTATCTGGTAGAGAAATTAGAAACCATATTATTTTAAATTAAAAAGTAATTTCTGGGATTCGAACCCGGAGCATAGGATCCGAAGTCATGTACGTTAACCACCGAAACATCGGAGAGTTAGCTATGGGTGATGAATTAATGTAGGGTTCGATTTCTCTCTCTTTTGGACTTGTATTTTTTTTCTTAATGCTAAGAATGTGCTGTTTAGAAAAATGGTTTGAGTAATTGCATTTTGGGGTTTAATAAATGCTTTTACAAAATGACTGGTAGCGCTATCTAGTGATTTTAAAAGTAATTAATCTAAGGAACGAATTTATTTCTTTATTTTTACTTTATTCATATAGATTAATAAGTTCTCTTGCACAAATTTTCTATTGTGTTAAATGACTGGTACCGCCATCTAGGGATTGATTTTGAAACGAATGTATTTTATATAATAGCATTGAGATTTGTATTTTATTTTCTAAATTTATTTTTCAAAATGACTGGCATCGCTATGTAGTGATGGAATAAATTAGCAACAGAATAATTTAGCTTTATTTTTTTAATCTTTAATTTAGCTTTCTTTTTAATTTCATGCGAGGATATATGTATGAAAACACTTGGAATAAAATTAAGGATTATCTTAATACTCTAACGTTGGAACTCGGAACATAAATAATTGAGGCCAACCGATTGTATGCGAAGGATTTTAACCGTTTGGGCACTGTTAGATAGAATGTATAATACGGAAATCTTTCTTAAAATGTATATTTTAATGAATTTATATACGGCATGTCCTTGAAGAAAGTGTGCATGCTTAAGGGTGAATGTTTTCTCGGGAAATCATTATTACAACTTGAGTGGAGGACTTTGAGATATGAATAGGACACACAAGCATAACGGTGTATGAAATATTACAGTTTTAGGCAAATAACCAAAGAATTTATCTAATACATAGTGTTTATGATGATAAAAGTATCAGATTGATATTATTAGAAGCCTCTGGAACTTGGGGCAATATGACTAAGAAATGTGTGTGACAAACGTGGGAAATTTTTGTTTTGATTACATGCAATTTTAGGCAAATACATTCTACCCAAGATTTGTGATGGTAAAGTATCAGATTGAAAGTCTAGAAGCCTCCTGGAACTTATGAGAATATGACTAAGTATTGTTTTGCACGTGTAGGTTAATTAAGATAATAGAAGGAACGGAGTTAAACACGGAGTCACAGATAACGATGGAAACTGGTAATACTATTTGATAAATAAGAGGCTTTTAAAAGCATAGTTGGAGCATGAACTTATGTTTCTTGGGTCTTTGAATTACTTTGCTTCTTTGGATTTTTGCCCTTCTACTGTTTTTAAATAAATGATGGATTCTAGTGACATTAGACCTGAAAAGAAAATGTGTGCAAAGAACACTGATTGCAGAAATATTGTAAAGATTCTTTATGTTATGAGTGTGGTAAATTGTTTACAGATAGAGAAGGTTGGGTATATTTCCGTCGATTGGAAAACGAATTTACGTATTAAAAAAAAGAGGAAACTACTATCGAAATTTACGGCAAAAAATATACTGTGCCTTGACAACTTGTAGCATACGAAAACGAAGGAATAATCTATACCTTTAGCGGATCTTGTATTGAAGCCAAGCCTTGGCCTCCTTCACTATTGGAAATAAATGGAGAAATGGAACGAATAATTGGTACAAGATTTAATTTTGAGTTCGTGAACCGGTTATAAAGATGGTAAGGACTGCTAGGTGCCCATAAAGACAACGAGAAGGACTTGGAACTTTATGCACTCATAACGTCTGTTTCATTTGGGCAGAAAAGACAATTTGTGTTTTCTAACTACAATTCTTTAAAAATTGTTCTGGAAAATGGAAGTTTGCTTGGGATGAAGTATAAAAAAATCCAAATTTGGTTTCACAGCTTGCCCGTGGGAATGCATCATGCCCTAGAATTGACTTAACGTTTCGTAAAATTCAAGCCTAAATAAGCAATAAATCACTTATGTGCCCCGAACTGGAACTCAGTGTTGATAGGGATGTACATAAACGGTATTTGGAAAACGCCACAATTAATGTTTGTGCCTTTATGAATATTAATTATATAAATGCTTATATCTTGCTATTTTAAATAAACTTTTGCGTGTCCAAATAATCCAAAATACAGGGTATGTGGTAAGCCACATACCCTGTATTTTGGATTATTTGTTTTTATTACAATAGTTTTATAAATTGTCTTTAAAAATACAAGAGCTGAAATGAAATTTTCTTTGCTATAGACTTGTTTCTTTAAGTTAGATGATTTTACTCAAAAATTAATTTACATTAGATGCTATAACACCTATTTTATAGCAGAAATTTTGTTTTAAATATTGTACACTTAAGTAAGAGTAAAACTTTTGAAACTTTAAAAGACCCTTACTATGAATATGTGTTCTTGTACAATTAAAGTAGTGAAAAATAGTATAAAAAACATTTATCCTATAAATCTAAATTAAATGTTATTTTTTAATTAAACTTTCCTTGCATGTTATTTTCTACTTTGAATAAATCTTCATAAATTTTAGTGATTTAATTTATATTATATAGATTTACAAACTGTTTTTTAATGAAAATTTCTTTGACATAAGGATTTTATATTTTAAAAGTTAGATGTTTTTACACAAAAATTAATTATATATCAAATACTATTACACGTATTATAACAACAATTTTCAGAAAACATTTTACAATTGAAACATATACATCAGATATTATTACGAACATTTAAATGTAGATTCGCTTATTATTTTTTAATTTTACAATTGAGATATTTTTAAAAGTTTGATTCCTAAAGTGTGTTTTATACATAGTAAAAAACAATACTAAAAAGCCTGTAAGAGTAAAAATATTTTATACATTAATTTGTGAAACTTTGCAAGACCCATATCATGTTTCCTTGCACATTTGAAGTAGTGAAAAATAGAATTAAAAACCATTTTTTTTATGTTCTAAATTAAACGTTCTTCTTTTAATGCTTTTTTGCAAACCATGCATTTTACTAAATGTGAACTTCCTTTTATTTATTTGAAAACCTTGTGCATATTGTGCAGTTTAAATTGCAGAGCAAAATACCAATACTGTTCGAAGCTATGAAGTATTTTACAAGATACTTCATATTGCTCTCTTAATTTTACATGTAATTTATTACTACGTTAAATGCATAGTAAGTGGGTTTTCTGTTTTTAAAAATAATGTGTGCACATCTGTGCTGCTAAGCAAATTAACTTTTGCCTTTTCTTGATATTTAATGCATAATCTAAATATTTACGCACACCGCTGATAGTTTTACACATGAGTAAAATTAAATAATAACTGAAAATTTTAAGTATTAGTGTGAATTTTAAAATGAACAAATATTATTGAAAAATGGATTAAATCTGAATTCTATAAATTCTTAAAACAATATCTACAAAAACCAGCACAGACAATTCTTAAACAGATTGAAGGAAGCCACATGGAAACAAAGTAAATTAGAACACTTTTTAATAGAAAAAAAACATTATGATTCATATATTTTACAAAAATAATACATTGTAGTAAAAAAGAACTTATTTTTTATATACTTGCATTTTTTAAGAGACTTTTAAGAGACTAACATATTTCCGAGGATACAATTATTAAATGCCATCACCTCAGCTTTGGGGCAATGTAAATTATTTTTGCGATGGCCACATGAAAGTTTTTGGATATTTTTGTTGCTACTTAGAACACATAGTGCATCGAATTTGGGACACCTATATTGTTCCAAGTTGATATTCGGAATATTCAATGCATCTAGGCGTTTCTTTTCCACACAACCACCTTTGTAAGCAACTAGGTACTGAGTGGCCCTCTTGGTCTGCTCGTACAATTCTAAAAGCTTAGAGTCTAGACTTTCTAAGGCAACAAATTTGCCATGTCATGGGATAGAAATGAAGTGCAAATACGTAATTTTTAACATATCGCACAGTTGTACGATCTTTGGCACTAATTTTATGTTTATAAGACGATAAGTTAAAACGAATACTTGAAGCTACTTGAGATTTTACAACGATGTATCCGTATTTACGTACTAAGAAACCTTCTTGAGTCTGAAATCCATCAAAATCTACAATTGCACAAATATTAAGCATTGCTATTGAAAAGCGTTAGCTGTTCTTGGAAAAATAATTGTAAACTGGAATCACGAAGAACTGGACTATATAACACCATATACTTACTAATCATACTAATCAGTAAAGTTAAAATTTATCTTTCGCGTTCCATAGTTACTCACAAAAGATAAGACTAAGCGAAGAATATACATACTCAGAAAACATGTTTGTGATAATGCGCGAAATAAAATTTTGTGTTGTAATACAAGAAGATTTAAACGAAAGGATATACTTAAATGTGCGTATGATTTTTTATTCTACCACGTTTATGCGCTGAATGCAATTCAATTCTACGACTAAACTTGAAAAATACATTGACGTCACCCCTCAAGGCATCACCCTCTCCTTATCAGCAATCATCCCCAACTCCTTATCAAAACGACGAAATCATGTTCCTCCACCAAAATGTAAACAAACGGCCGCCATCTTGAAAAAGGCTGTATAGGAACTCCCATACTACTTACCGGGTCTGATAAAAAAAGTATTTGGAAGATTGTATCTGGATTGCGGGCTAGGTAAAACTCTCCTGAGGGCTATATCTGGACAGCGGGCAGGTTAAACATGTTCAGTATCTGGTCTGCTGTCCTAATAAACATATTTGGTAGACTGTATATGGACTGTAGGTCGGGTAAACCTGTCCGGAGACCGTATCTGAACTGCGGTCCTGATAAATATTTGGAGGGCCAAATCTTGTCTGCGAGCCGAGTAAACATATCCGACGGGGCTTATTAGGCTTGAGGGCCGGTTAAACCTGTCCAAAGGGCCGTATCTAAACTCCGGGCCTGCAATCAATCCATTCACTACGTATTTATCTTACACGTACGGATTTTTGTTGTATACGTGCTAGTTAAACTTGATCCCAATGCGAACTTAAGCTAATTATATAACAGCTCAAATTGCTAAAATCATTGAAAAGTTACACAAATTCAATAAATATTCAGTAGTATGCACATTCGCATCGCCTAACAATGTTAAAACGTAACTCAATTTCAAGAACTAATCAGTATTTACATATTCGCATTGCTAACTTTTTATAAGTAAATGTTATGTCGCCAAGAGAAGCAATAAACAATCAAATCAATCAATCAAGCTGAATTTTCTGATAAAAGTCACGTGACTACTAGCGACACATTGCTCCCACTTTTTGAAGCTCTTCTCAATACGATGCTCAGTCTACTTATATTTTACGTATCAAACCCGAAATAAAAGATTTGAGGACTACGTCACGTAATTTTGAACCATGGTCAGATGACGAGGCAAACCTGATCTGGCGGGCCGCGGTGGCCCGGTTGGAAGAGTAACGGACTAGCAACCGAAGGGTTGCGAGTTCGAATCCAGCCAAACACCGTCGTGTACAAAGGGGGCTGGTGCACGTTAAATCTGTCGTGGCCTCAAATGTCCTCACGTTGGCGTGGTGTGGAAGTTTGGAGAGTGGGGTGCCAGCTCAGGTGTTGCCTCGTCATCTGACCATGGTTCAAAATTACGTGGTGTTGTCCTCGGATCTTTCCCTTTGGGATTGATCCCGGACCGTCACCAATAGCCCATTGTGTTGCTCCAGTGTGACGTTAATTGAAATACCCCCCCCCCACCTGATCTGGCAACCCACTCTCCAAACTTCCAGACCACGCCAACGTGAGGACATTTGAAGCCACGACAGATTTATCGTGCACCAACCCCCTTTGTACACGACGGTGTTTCGCTGGATGCGAACTCGCAACACTCCGGTTGCGAATCCGTTACTCTGCCGCCCGGGCCACCGCGGTCCTTAAATGGGGGGGGGGGGTATTTCAATTAACGTCACACTGGAGCAACATAATGGGCTATTGGTGACGGTCCGGGATCAATCCCAAAGGGAAAGATCCGAGGACAACACCACGTAATTTTGAACCACGGTCAGATGACGAGGCAACACCTGAGCTGGCACCCCACTCTCCAAACTTCCACACCACGCCAACGTGAGGACATTTGAGGCCACGACAGATTTAACGTGCACCAGCCCCCTTTGTACACGACGGTGTTTTGGCTGGATTCGAACTAGCAACCGAAGGGTTGCGAGTTCGTTACTCTTCCAACCGGGCCACCGCGGCCCGGTCCTTAAATGAAAGGATATTTAATACAATCAGGCATAGCTAAGGGCAACCCATCAATGTCAACAACATAAAATATTTAATTTAATAATTGTGAGTTTTCCAGTGTAAACATACAGTTTTCCGGGAAAAGAAAATATACTTCCGGGAACGAACTGATTTGATTTTTCCTCATTGACGATATTTTCTGGACGTTTTTGGTTGTGTTGCTCCAGTGTGACGTTAATTAAATCTACCTGCCGGAAGTCTTTGACTCATTCTATGTAAATGGGTTTTCTATGAAGTAAATACTACATAAGCTGTTTGTGTTTTGATAACCTCTTTTGTAACCTAGACTGTTTTTCATATGCAATGGCAACGTGTCGTTTAGATTAAAAATTAACACCAAACGTCGTCAAACGACAAAAAATTAGATCTTATCTGGAAGTAATCTCTTCTCCGGTGTTTATTCTTACATTGGCAGGTGGGTATTTTAATTAACTTCCCATTTGGAACAACACAGAGGGGTATTGGCGAAGGTACGAGATCAATCCCCAAAGGAACATGGATTATTATGGAGATTTCGAATTGATTTTAGCCCCCTGAAGATCCAGGACAAATCGAGTGGGTTAATATATAGCCTGAGTTCCGCAGAATTCTACAGGATGAGTGAACCAAATTTAGTGTGAATTGGTCTGACATTGATCGTATAAATACGCAGTTATTCCTATGCGGATTTCGAATTGTCTTTAGCCCCCTGTACCATATCGTCGATCCCAACGGATCCGGACATTCGTAATTTTGAACCGCCCGCGGTCAGATGACGAGGTTACACTTGAGCTGGCCCCACTCTCCGAACTTCCACACACCAACGTGAGGACATCTGTGACCACGACAGCTTCAAAGTGTACCAGCTTCCTTTGTATACGACGATTTTTGGTTGGATTCGAACTCGAAACCCTCCAGTTACTAATCCGTTACTCTTCCAACCGGGCTACCGCGGCCCTATTTTTACACTGGAAAACTCTCTAAGCTGCAATTCCAATGGACTTCGGGGGGTATTTCAATTCACGTCACACTGGAGCAACACAAAGGGCTATTGGTGACGGTCCGGGATCAATCCCAAAGGGAAGATCCGAGGACAACACCACGGTCAGATGACGAGGCAACACCTGAGCTGGCACCCCACTCTCCAAACTTCCACACCACGCCAACGTGAGGACATTTGAAGCCACGACAGATTTAACGTGCACCAGCCCCCTTTGTACACGACGGTGTTTGGCTGGATTCGTTACTCTTCCAACCGGGCCCTCCAATGGACTTCGGAATTAAAATATTTCCATTAAACTTTTAAAATATTGTATATTTATGGTTTTCGAAAAATGAACAATTATATTAGTCTTAATGCTTTTAATAGCCAGACAAAATTAAAAATACCTTCATCTTTTCTTCGAAATACATCATACATCTTAGATTATTCTGTACAACAGTTAAGGGTCAGTTGTGAATATATCAAGTAAATTTCTGAAGTTTTTAAAATGTAAAAATGCTTCTCAAAATACTGAGAAAAAGTATACCCTGTAACCTTAATTGCATCCCTAGCATCACATTCCTCACTATGCACTTAAGTTTCAAATATCTACATAAATGTATCAAAATATTAATTTTTTAAATTTAGCCTTATAAAATTAAAAACAAGTTTTAATTTCATCAGGCTGTTATGTCAAACGTTAATGTCACAAAGCACACTAGTGCTCAAAATGATTTTAAGTATGTATACTGGAAGTTTCTTTCCAGCTGCAATACTGACACCTTTTACAATCCTGGACTGCTAGATAGAAGTGCTTTACAGCATGCTTTGTATTTTCATTGTAATGAAAACATTAAACCTATTTTATCTCAAAATGCTCTTTTTAGTAGTGCCACTGTTGCAGTCCATGAGTGATTTACTGAGATGAAACAATGCATCTAGCAGTTAACCCTTGAAATTTATAGTTTCAGTAATGTGCTTGAAATTTTTTAACTTTTATCTCCTAAATGAAAGTTCGTTATCTGTAGATTTATCAACACTTATAGTAGTCATACATCAAAACTTGTCGAAACTACACATTTTAAGGCAATTTCATCCGTCATGAATATCAAATAGCACTGCCACAAAGCAGGATACCAAACTTAGGTGCACATTTCATAAGAAAAATATTGAATAAAGCATCAGAAAATATTTTTTTCCCAAATTTATAACTTATCAGAAATGCTTTAGAAAAAGAGGCAACTCCAATAAATAATGAGATAATGAATTTAAAAGAATTAAATTAAAAAAGAAATTCAAAATTTTGAGATGATCATTTATTATTTAATGAGCCAAATGCGTAACTTTCATATCAGAATATTTCAAAAGCTTAATTTCCCAGAACAAAAATTATATATTATTCAACTATTCATTTCTAATGTGTAATAATTAACATTTTAAAATAAAATAAATAATCATTCTTAAAATCAGTCAAGGAATTAACACTGTAAGAAATTTTTATTATACAAGCATTTCAACACATCAAACTAGTAAATCTTGTATCTGCCTAACTAGAGGCACATGCTTTCAGTAAAAATTTTTAATCCATAATTGCTTGAATTCTCACAAGAATACAAAATGATTAGGCTTTCAAACTAGAAGTCTAAAACTATGTATACATCATTTCTGCCATTTGGGACATTTTCTTGGGTATATACACAAAATTGTCAAAGTATCCAGCCAACTCATCTACAGTGATATCAGAATGATCTTGTGAAACATCTTCTGCAACATATTGCACACTTATAGCTAACCTACGGTCCAATACATTTTCATTAGAACACTGTTGGGATTCTTCAACAGACTGCTGAACAGCTTGCACAAGGTCATTCAAACCAAACTGTAGGAAGAAGTCACTTTCTGAACCAGATGATTTTTCTAAAACATTATGTCTCTTTTTCAACCATTTCTTTTTCTTTTTCCGAGAGAGCAGTTTCCCACATGATGTACTGGCACGACATTTACATTGTTCCGTTTTAGATGAGTTCAGGAAGCTTGGACTTAAATCTCGCATCATTTTATTTGTTCCAATTTGGCTTTTTGGTGAACACAAGCTGGCTTCTTTATCTAGTGGACACATACTGGAAGTATAAAAGTTCGCAATTAGATTGGATAATAATTAACAATGCAAATGAAAATAACTTCACAATTTAAAATAACATTAATTTACAGCATAATTCAGGAAACTATTTGTAAAAAAATTGTTTGTGAATAAATTTATAAAAAATATTTTCTGTACATTATTTTAATTATCAATAAATATGATGCATTATCAAAAATTATCTGATACAGCACTAAAAACATCTAATATTGAAATTGCAACAAAATAAGCAAATAAAACTATTAAAAACTGCAATGAAACAGGATGTCTTTCTTCATCAATGCACAACTTTACTTTTAATAATCTCAAAAACAGGAAATGTAAAGTAATAATGAAAATAATTACGAAATTGTTGCTTTTTAAACACATAGTTTCAAAAGCAAAATGATTATATTCTAATGGATGCTTTCAGTTAATTTTAACACAGGATATAGCTTTGAAAAATATGTTACGATTTTCCATTTACTTTAGAGCGCAAGCCGACAGCAAGAGAAAATCAGTTTTCTACTCTTGCCCTTGTTTTAGTGGTTATGCAAGAGATGTGTCTTAATTAAAGTCTAGTGGATTTATATTTGGAGGAGTGATGCCTCACAATCTTAATTCATTTCAATTCTATCGTATTTCTTATTTTGAATTAAAAATTGGCATGAAGGTCTATAAATATCTCTACTTTTGATATACGTAGTGATTTTTCATATCTAAAAAATTTAAGTCATAAATATTATGGTCAATCTGCTGGTAGAATGAAACTGCATGTGTTCTAGTAATTGACAAGTTGGTCAGTTCCTGGATTTTGGGGGCAAACTTTGATTTTAAATTTGAAGTTAGATACTTCATGCTGATTAAGAGCTTGACAAGTGTTTAGGGTTCATTAAATATAAAAAATAAACCTGCATCCCGCATTTGATCAGGAGGTCGATTACTGGAAGAGATGATCAAGCACTGAGAATAAATGCATAAATGCAGTAACAATGAAAATTTTAGTTAGGAAACAGTCAATATAGTAACCCAATTTACACTATTATCTGGATTATGTGCTATACCCTTGTGAGTCCTATCTCAAAAGAAAGTTCCAAAATAGAAAAGACAGACCATCTCCTCCCTTTAGGTACAACTGTACCTAAAGGGAGGCTACTATATTGTGAAAGTAGATAAAATGAGAAAAGTTAAAAGTGGAAAAAAAAGTCAGGCAGATTGTCTCAATCAAGAGAAAATAATTTCAAATTGATAATGGAAAAATAAATAGGTACTTCAAAGACTTAATTTGCAAAGTTGACGAATTTGTGAAAAGCGTGAAAGTAGCTAAACAAAAACGAATAGTCTAAAAGTACATGTTGCAAATGCAATAGTTGCTACAAAACATAAAATTCATTCTAAAAACATACTTTGTCATTGGGATCGGATGACTTATCTGATGACATAAAAATACCGATTTTGTTTGTGCTGTGTTTTGGAGAAACTGATGGAATTTGCAGTGACTGACATCAGTTAACTAATAATGGTACAGCTGTAGTCTACGCTACACGGTTTGGCAACACGATTTTTTTAGCACACTTTTTATGTCGTCAAGGCAATCTTCCAAAATTTAATAAATACTACATACATATGAATTAAATATATAAATCTTGATAAAACAACATTTTGGCTAGAAAAACACTGCAAATCTGGGTTAAATATACAAAAAATATTTTTTAACAGAAATCACATCTTGACTAGTGAAACATTGCAAAACTGGGGTGAGATGTCGAATCCAAGACCGTGGCGATTTATCGCCAAACATGGTAACCTTGTTGTTTTGATCCAGCTTTATGGCAACCCTATGCAAAAGGTGTTTCGCGTAGGAAAGTCAACGTTTTTTTTAATGAACATAATGGCTTAGGACGCCATCTTGATTTGGCAACAAAAATTGCTTGGCGACAAACATGTCTCGGATTCTACATCTTTACCCAAAACTGGATTAAATATATACAAAAATATACCAAAATTTTTTTTAAGGAAATTTGGATTAAATATGTAAATCAAATTGCTGTTGCGAAACCATGACCAGTGTCTGATCTATTTGTAGCTACAACATGGCTTATTATCAAGACGATTCCTACAAATCCCAATTGCTATAGTTAACCGAATTCCTCACAGAAAACTTCATTGCCCAGTTACATTTATCGCGAGAAATTTCTGATTTAATTAATCCCGATTCCTTTAAAAAACTAAAAAAGCTCTTTATTGCGACACAACTCGTAACAAAATAAACTATTAGGAACTCCCTCACTCCTATAAGTCTACCACCAGAAAAACTAAACTTTAAGTTAACGCTGGCAAGGCTGCCATAAAAACCCAAGAACCCTGACCATAAAACCAGAGAAAATTTCGAGATAAAAATGGGTTACCATTAGCCGGCATTAGTTGTTAAAAAGTGCGTCAAGAATCATAGCCACACCGTGCGGCAGACTACAGCTGTACCCTAATAACAAATAATTCTTTATTATTGCAACATTTAATTACTTGTTTAATATCAGTTTGCTCAAAATTTTAACACTATTTACTTGTTTAATACTAATCATTATTATCATGTTTATTTCTTTAATAGTTGAATTTTACTTATAAAAAGAAATAGTGGTTCATTGCTGTATGTGTGGTGGTCAATTACTGGTCCTCACTAATTTGAACTTTGAGGTAAAATTTCTAAGAAACTACCAAATATTAAAAATTTTACTAGAGCTCATTTCAATCACCATCTGTACAAGATACTAATACAAAAAATCTCGAAACTTCAATAGCAAATTAGCTCGGGGGAAAAAATTTTTCAAGAAAAATTAGCACTTTCTGGTCAATTACTGGCTGGTTCACCCTACTACATTTTAAGATTTCTGAAACTCAAAGAACAGATTTCTGAAGCAAAATGCAACTGCACAACAGGAAATTGGATGATAAATTTCTACACTGTATAAGGTGTCTGAGAATGAAGGATTGATTGTTAAATAAACAGATAGAAAATACTCAAATATACAGTAAAATAACCTATGGTACTATGCACTGAATTTAATTTACATGTTCTGCAAACTTATGCAAAGGTATAGATTTTAAATAGTTTAGTCTTTTACGAAACCTTTTCTCAAAACACGATACTATGGCTAATTTTATGCACCGCTCAAAGGTTGACAGTTTATAAAGAAAAGAAAAAAATCTCACCAGTTCAAGTCCACACGCAATTTTTTAAATTCACTCTGCAAATCTGTTAATTGGCAATCCTCAGAATCAGCCATTTGGATAGAAATGTACAGCACCTAATTAAACAATTATAAATTGTATAAGTAACCATTCGATTTTATAAACAAAGAAATATTTTAGCATCGATATAGTAATAACACAAATGAATTGCACTTCAATACTTTTCTGACAAAGATTTTAAGCTCCTTTTAAAAGCGAAACAGACAGCAAATTACTTATGACGCGTTACGATAAATTTTAACGCGGGCTAAAAACAGACTGAAAAATCTGGGACAATAAATTCTATTTTCCGCCCAAAGTAAACAAACAATCGAACAGTTTTGGACGTTTGCTTCCACAAATTTTAAACGCACACTAATTCCGTACAAAACATTCATTACCTTAGGTTGAAAAACACATGGAAATTTCGTAATTTTCTTGTCAAAAGAAGATAGAAGGTGAAAAATAGTTCATTTTCTGTGGCATACCATTACGCATCATTTTGTTACATCTTTTAGTTTCTATTTAAGTGATGCCACTTGAAGAAGTGAAAAAAATCGACGAGTTGTGGCTTACTCGAAAGGTACTTATACGTACTAAAGGTAGGTATTTTAATTAACGTCACACTGGAGCAACGCATCGGGTTATTGGTGATGGTCCGGGATCAATCCCAAAGGGAAAGAACCGAGGACAACACCACGTAATTTTGAACCACGATTAGATGACGAGTGGCTTACTCGAAAGCTTCAAATATATTCAGGTCTACGGTCAGTTGACAAGGTCAACACTCGAGGTGAATTTACGTCCTACTGAAGTAACACAACAAGCTATTGGAGACGGTCTGGAATCAATCCCGAAAGGAAAGGACATCACTTCGAAATTTTGAACCACAGTCAGATTAAGAAGTCAACACATGAACTGGCATCCCACTCTTTGAACTTCTATACTATGCCTTAGCCGATTGTCTGTCGAATTGCAGACTAATGTTTTTGGTTGGGGTATTTCAATTAACGTCACACTGGAGCAACACAATGGGCTATTGGTGACGGTCCGGGATCAATCCCAAAGGGAAAGATCCGAGGACAACACCACGTAATTTTGAACCACGGTCAGATGATGAGGCAACACCTGAGCTGGCACCCCACTCTCCAAACTTCCACACCACGCCAACGTGAGGACATTTGAGGCCACGACAGATTTAACGTGCACCAGCCCCCTTTGTACACGACGGTGTTTGGCTGGATTCGAACTCGCAACCCTTCGGTTGCTAGTTCGTTACTCTTCCAACCGGGCCACCGCGGCCCCAAAATGTTTTTGATAAGGGTGGATATCACTTGAACCAATCAACAATGTAGGATTCATGCTTTTAACCACAACCAGACAGGTCTTCAAACCGAGCAACTGGAAGAAATAACATGATGCTGGGGCACATGATCCATCTATTCGACGAGGAATGTCTTCTATAAATTCATATGCATAAGGGGCCGTTTTCATATTAAATTGAGCACCAACTTCATAATTTCCAATATGAACACCCTATTTTGACACAAAATTTCGAATCTATATCATAATTTAACATCAGATACTAAGTTTCACATCATTCTTGAATACAGAATATTTGGAGCTACTAATGTTAAATCAGTTTCAAAGACTTTTATGGATATCTTCCGAAATAATATTCCTATAGCTCTGATATTTTGCATCATGTTGCTATAAAGAGACCCAAATGAAATATACAAAATGTTTTAGTTTTCAAATAATTTTTAATTTGCAATATTAATTATTAAATTAATATTCGAAAAAATTATGAATAAGAACCTTGATATACTTTGACAGAAATAGATTCCGAGACTGCTAACATTACCATAAAAAATTCAGCTCTTTTCTCTGGAAAGTTTTTGCGCTACACTTAAAATTTCTGTCACTACGGTGAGCTTAGGGTAATCCAAAAGGTAAAAAAAATTATGACAAACCTGAGGAATGTGTAAATTTTTGAAAAATGTTTGGATATATCATTTATGTAATATAACGGACATTGCCTTCTACCTGTCATGTGTGGTACAACTGAACAATGATCAATCTAATTGTAAAGATGGGCAAAACTATGTCCGATGAGATAACAGTCTTAACGCCTATAGCTAACTTGTGATAACAGCTATTATTAAATGTTATGAAAATTTAACATTGAATATCTCCCGATATAACTATAGTAAATTCGTGAAATTTCATATTTAGACATTTAACGATGCAGAATCTGATCAAAGCATCACTACAGGGTGTTGCCATAAGAAATTTTGTTGTTTATGCAAAATTTGATATGAAGGCGGCCTCTTATTTAAGGTTTTTTGCATTTGAATTTGTAGTGGACGCTATCCCCTATTGAATGATATCTTTGTATTTGCTATACTTTGAATAGTACCCGAAGTAAAGGGGGATCGTATTTTTCCCGCGTTTTAACAACATTAAAATAGCGTTAAGGCACCTCGCAGACCATATTCAAATGTGAAATATATTTATATGCGCTTTAGGTAAATTTTGTGATGAATGTAATATATTTAATTTTAAATATATCTAAAATTTTATTCTAATTTTTTCTACAATATATGTAAAATCTTTTATTTAGAACTATTGGGCTTGTTGAAAAGGGCTTCTTTCCTCATAATGACTTTCTACTGAAAAATTGACTTAATGTGTCATTTTAAATGGAAAACCAAAGTAGTGTGTTAACAAATATTGAATAAGTATTGCCTAACTATTTTTTGAGATATTTATTCTTTTACATAACACTTAGCTAGTAGACTGCAAAAACAGAAATTTGCAATACAGTTATTATTGAAATAACGTAAAAATAGAGGACGAAATTTTTATTTTTTTCGACCTTTTCTAAACAATCAGCCCAGCTGAAAATGTTATTTTCGGAAACATCTGCTTGACACTTCTGACTTTACTTCTCATAAATTTGCTTCTCATGGAGATTGAATTTAGAATGGTAATGAAAATTGTTTGCTTTGATAAATTTCGAATTTTAGGTATACACGCTTGACTTATTTTAATAATTTTAAGCAAGTCTCTTGGTACACTAAATAACTTAAAAATCTCAAGTATATAAGATTTCAAAAAGCTATATATGTAAGTTCGATGGATGCTCATTATTGGTTCACACTATATGGATGATTGGGTTTTATGGCGCAAGAGCCATATTTGGCCATGCTGCGCCAAACACAAGACACACAACATCGAGAAATGTACACACACAATAAAATAAACCACAGAAGTGATAAATACACCCAGGAAGGAATCGAACCTGCGCTGCTTGGAACTCGCTGGTTGCTAATAAAGTGGGCATACCCATTGAGCAACGACAGCTTGTAGATCATCTTGTAAAAACGTCATAAATTGCTTTGCTACTTGCCGGGTACAAAAGTTATTTTAAATAGTATATTTCGTAAACCTATTGCATAAATTTTAAAATTGGTATTTTGTTTTGAAAACTCTGAAAAAAAAAACGCAATTGTTGACCTGATCTATTCGTCTCCTGAATCCACTAATGGTGTGGTCTTCTAAAAAGCTAACAACGAAAAGAATGTAGCTTAAAACAACATAGAAATGGAAACTTTTAATCTGGACTGGAATTTCAACTGATATTAAATTTACAATTTAACTGCCATAAAAATACTACTCTGCTAAACTTTATATGACTAAAAATTTTCTAAAAGCTTAATCATTTTTATAATAGTAAGCTACAGATTATATTAATCCTTCTAACTTATGAGGATTGAAGAAAATTAAGCTTTGAAATATTGTACTTTGAAAATCTAATTGGGGAGGGGGGGGGCGAGGTTTGAAAATTTCTGCTGCAAAATATTTGCTTGTACTTGTTATAAAATCACTTTTTTCTTTTAAGTCACACTTGTTTAAAACTTAATATTTATGCAACACACATATATGCATCAATTAATTCAAGTACATCAGTAAATTCCATTTCTGAATTTTTAGAGTATCATGTCTGCCTCTTTTAAAATTTATATGGATGCATTGATAAATTTTGTTAACACTTTTGAACATTGTTTTTCTCTCGAATATTGTCATTGCAGTAAGGAAGAATTATAATACACCATAGACAAAGCTATACTTAAATAATCCAAGAGGAATCTAACTTAGTTTAGACTAAATCTGAAAATTGAAGGGGAGTGAGGAGTTGTGACTCAGAGTGTGCCCACTACGCTAGCAATCTGTGAGCTGCAGGTTCGATTCCTCTCTTTTATGTTAATAAAACATTCCTTGTGTATGGATATTCATTTACTTGGCGTCGTTTGGCGCAACTAGGACAAATATGGCTCTTGCGCCATAAAAACCACCCAACCAACATAAGAATGGGTAGATCAGGAAAACCATTTTGTACTTATTTTTCATTTTAAATCTTATTTCAAATTAAAAAAGTGTTGAAACTTCTATCCAGGAAAGTTCTTAATTGTGTATTTGTAATCGAATTTTTTAATCACTTATAAATCTTAGAATAATGTTTTGTTAACACGTTGTTGGGGGTTCATGGGAACAAGATTTCTTGTTATCTTTTATCAATTAATCATTAAATTATGGGAAACGAAAATTCGCATTTCTTTTTCTAATTTTTAGACACACTTATACTTTATTAACCTTTGTTTTACGTGGCGTTGTTTCTTTTTCTCTAATAAATATGTGTACACGTTTATGAAAATTCCACAGACGTACCAACTACTTGCAATAATGAATACATAGATATTTCTTTTTCCCATTTTATCCGACATTGACTATGGATCAGAACACAATGACAACATTGAAAGGTAAATTGAGAAAGTTAGCATGCATTGTGAGTGAGTAACATGCTTGTGATATGGAGGGCACACCAACTAGAATAATTTGAAAATGTTGCCAGGAGCGAGTGAATATTTTCTCTTTCTCCCTTTCCATTCTTTTAATTTAATTAAGGTGACTATAATATATAATGAAATTCCTTATAATGAAATAGGCAGAGCATGTGGCGGATTCGCTGTCGTAAGATTTCAGAAGGGTTAGTCACGGGCTTATGAATCGACTTGGGTCGAAGCGCAGACTAGTATTTTTAATCATACTGTACAATAATTTTAATCAATCAATAATTTGTTTCACATTAGAATTCATTCTCTTTCCCATAACCACGTGACAGATCTTTAAACCGAGAGATCGCAGAAATAACATGAACGTGGGTGCACATGCTCCGTCTATTTCATTAGAAGGTCGATGATTGTCATTATATTAATTTTCTCATAGTATGAGGTAGGTAGTTAATTAACGTCACACTAAAACAGCACACAGGTCTATTGGTGAGGGTGCGGGATCAATCCCAAAGGGATAGATTCAAGGACAACGCCTCGTAATTTTGAATCAGATGACGAAAACACCACGCCAACTTAAGGATATCTGAGGCCACTACAGATTTAACGTGCACCAGTCCCCCTTGAACACGACGGTCTTTGGCTTTACCGAGTTTCGAACCCGCAACCCTCCGGTTGCTAATCTGTTGCTCTTCCAACTGGGCTACAGACCCCAAAGTATGAATTCGAATCATAATCAATATTTATATCTGAAAGAGCTCACAATTTTATATAATTGATAATAATATACATTTCATAAATTATTTTACACATTTCGAAAGTACTGGAACATTTTGGTGGCATATTTATACATTTGAGTACTTAATACAAACTTGATTAGTTGTCTTTTCTTATCGTGAAGTCAAAAATTCCAACATTCCGTTTTGAGGAACTGTCCTCGAAATTAATCCATTCTGGCTACAAGTTTTAAGTTTATCTTTATTAAGTGTTTCCTAACAATACTTTTTCATAACTACAAGGGTGAATATACATTTATAAGAGCTCCTTAAACATTAAGCTAAAAATAACCCAATCTTCAACTGTCTTCATTTTTCTAACGTCAAATTTATCATCGCAGATTAGAGGAAATAGTCAAGATTAGTTCGAAAAAAAAATAATTTGTATAGGTGCAATTACTTTTATATTTTAAATAAAAATTTGTTAATGCTATTAATTATTAGTTAATAATTATTCAGTATGAAATTTCAAATACGTAATGTAGTTTATTTTTTAATGAATTTATATGCTGACTGTCTAATGAAAATGTGTTCCAATTTCCAAAAATATACAATGTTTAATTTGTTTGAATGGCATGAGTGAAACATTTTCAATTTTACTGTATTACGTATTGTTTATATGTTTAAAAGATAAAATGCTACATAATCTAGAAAACACCAAGCAATACAAAGAAATGGAGGAAATATTATTTTTATATAACTATATTAATATCAAATGATTTTCAAGGGCTGATTTGATTACAGATAAAAAATATTTGTATTTGGGAAAAGTCAATGTTGAACATTAATAGTTCATATTTTGAAAAATGATTTTGTTTCACACAATTATGAATTGTTCAATTCAACCGCAGTTAATTGATATACTTTTCCTATATTAAATTATTATGTATGTATATTTTCAAATATTTTTCATTCTTTAATTGAAGTTAGAGTTTTGTAGGTAGACCAAAACCAAACGGTGTGAGATACTCCACTACAGGCTACGGCAAGTCTCTATTTTATTTCAGATAGTGGGAATCATAACTTCTTTAGATTATTGTATTATAAATTCAATCATTTTAATTTTTTTACATGCTTGTTGGATTCAATTTGTATTAATCTTCTCACAAACTTCTGAATGAAGGATAGGATAGTAGACCCTTGGACTTGATAAAAATCGAGGCACATCTGCATTTTGGTCAAAATCATCCCATCTTGTACGCTTTTTTATTTGAATCCTTTTAGATGTACTTGGTGGATCATTCTTTTAACCATCAGCAGGGTATGTTAGGTGCATCTTCTATTCCCAGTCACGTTAACTCACCTTCTCCTCGGCTTACGACCTATGCGACTTACGACCACAAAAAATAAATAAATAAAAATAGTAAATAAAGATAATTACATTGATAGGGTCAAAAAGATACAATAGAGTACATGTTATGTATTTTTCACATTATGTACAATAATTATACGCACAAGATTGAATTTTTGTGTTTTATGTACAATTTTTATAACCCGTTTGAATGAAAATAGTGTTGAAAAATATAAATCCGACTTACGACCAGTTCGACTTACGGCCTGTCAGTCGGAACTCGGTTGTAAGTCGAGGAGACCCTGTATATTGAAACAAATGTAGCAATCCTAATCGTCCAGCTTTTTGAAATTCTATAACGGCTTTTGAAGTAAATTTTCTGATGCTTTTTCTAGGGGTATAGCCACAGTTTTTGAAAAGTTTATCCCAATGTCTTTTCAAAAATTCGCTTTACTATTGACATTGGGTGAAGATGGAGATTTGAGTTCTTGGATGTTGTAGGCAGAAATGATCATAAATTAGGCCAATATATCCGCTAAGCATAAGATGTTAAAGTACTTGGCAAATCTGTAACTGCATCTTTACCAGGCTTAGGGACTCAGGTCTTCGGGTTTGAGCCACGTCAAGTCCATGCATACATCGGGATTCGCAGCATTTCACTCAGATAAGTAATCCCGTTTGATGTATTCAACAGGTTCCAAATCTTCAGGTTAGCTCTTCTTTTTATATAAGTCCCATGCTAAAATATAAAAAATTATAATAAAAGTTGCAATACACATTTCATTTTAAATTATTTAATTTTGAAATCAAATATTGAATTTATAAACCATTGTAATTTCACTCAATTAGAGTGATGGTTTTACAAGAACCCATTAATGAAAGATTTAGTTTTCAGAAAAGAAAAATAGTTCGAGAGGTACAGAAGCTTAAAAATATATAAAGCAACCATTATCTATTATATCTGATCTTTGATAACCAATTATGTAATTAAATGTTTTAAAATAATTATGATCACAAACGTTTAACATACAAGCTTTGATCTTCAACTCATTACAGAGTCATTCCACGCAAAATGAGTGAATCGGCTGTGGCTGACATATCACCGATTTTAATGAAAATCAGTTTTTAAATAGATCACATATCGTAATGACCAACTGCAAAATATTAGGTTTCAGAAATCTATATTTTGTTAATTATTGACATTTAAAGTTCAAGGTCATACAAATTTAGATTTCCTAGCACAAAAAGTGGCCTGTTTGTGACCCTGTATTTTAAGTTATTGACACAAATTTAAAATTTTTATATACTTGCATTCTTCAGAAAAGGGTCTTTTAGGAAACGTCAGAATATAATTTAATAACCGTCATTGCTGAATCTGAGGGATCGACGAAAATAGAAATTTTGCCTATTTGCTACAAAATTTCAAATTGCTCTGGTATCTCTAGAAATGGAGACAATATTGAAAATTATTCTTAATGAAGAGCCTGTGACATCTTAGCGCCTAAGAGTCTAGGATGGGGCCGGCTGCAGACCCGGAAGAGTTTCCTGTTAAAAAGTCCTTCAGTACTGCGCTTGCGCATGTGAAGAGGATGAAAAATAGTTAGCTCACGGACTCCGTCTAGTTGAGACGTCTTCGTAGCAATTCGTGAACTTTAATATGAAATTAAGCATTTTGTTTCGCGCGTCCATTGTCAACCCATGTTTTGTCTGTGTTAAAATAAATGTTATTTTTTAATGTCCAACAAAAGTTCGGATTAATTCGTCACAGACTAGAGTTTTGGTGTCCTGGAAGTTGGATGGAAGCAAGAAAGCAGGAAATGCAGGTAGGCCCACCCTTGTATTAAATTAAATTTATTAAGGTTCTGGCTTACTGGAATTAGTGAGGCAAAGAGCCTAAATAGTTTTGGTTAAAAAAAAAAAAAGAAATGACTACATATCCAATTTTATTTTGTGGTTATTTAAATTTTGTCTTTATGAAAGTTCATAGAAGTTGATGATAAAGTGAATTTGCATGTTCTACTAAATAGATATTATCAAGTTGATAAAGTCACGGCCAAAAAGTGCCAAATCGAAAGTGAACGAAAATTTAAATTTCGTTTTGATTTTACTGAAATTTTGTATGTTTTGTGTATTTAATGATTTGAAAAGAATCAGATAATTTGAATTACATATGGTAATTACGCATTAGTAAAAGAAAACTAATATTTAATTGCAACTATTTATATTGCATCTTGTGTATTGTATATGCTACGATATAGTTTAAGATTCTTTTATTATATTTGAGAAATGTATGTTTGGTATTAAATCTTATCTAGTATTTGAAGCATATTTGGCATTGAGTATATTTTGTGAATCATAGTTTATTAGAAAATGTTGGTAACTATATTTATGATAATAAAATTGGATTGAAAAGTAGAGATCATTCTATAAGAAATTTGGTTTTAAAACAAAAGTATGTGTAGTTCTTGATGTGAAATAGAAATAACAATTACTTTTCGTAGATATAAGAGAAAACATATTTGAATTGAAATTGTTTTACTTTTGGGTTTTCTTTGTTGGCTCACGGGGAATCTGAATCTATAAGGTCGTTAAATTCGAAAATTTTGGACAGGTTTCCCTCAGTAAATCAGAATTAGACTGAGAAATTGCAAATCAGATTTGGATTGTTTACTAACAAGTTGTTCATCAATCATGGCTTTTCTTTCTCGTGGGAGAAAAGAAGACCTCCTCGAACTCGCAGATGAACTTTGTGAAAAAGTATGGGATAATTGTAAACTGGTTGAGATAAGGAAAATAATCCTAAACAGTGAACACTATGAAGAAGAGGAAGTTAAAATTTCTTTAACTCGTATTATGGAAGATAGGATAAAGAGGGAGAAAGAAGCAAAAGAAGAAATTGCCAGACAAGAAGCAAAAGAAGAAATTGCCAGACGAGAAGCAAAAGAAAAAGAAGAAATTGCCAGACAGGAAGCAAAAGAAGAATTTGCCAAAGAGAAAGAAAGGGAAGAACTTAATATTCGAATGGAAGAAATAGCTTTAGAGAAGAAAAAGCTAGAAATGCAAGCTGCAAGTGAGCTAGGACTATCAAATAGAGAGCGGATGCCAAATAATAAAATTGAGCTCATCAAAATTACCCCGAAATTTGAGGAAAAGAAAGATGAAATGGGTCTATATTTAATAAATTTTGAAAGAAGAGCAGAGATGGCAGGGGTGCCTAAAGAAGATTGGGTGCCGTATTTACTAGGCGTATTGCCTTCGGAAATTTCGAGCATGATGGCTAGAGAATCGCCTGAAGATGCAAAGAATTACGATTATGTGAAAGATATTATTCTTCAGAGGTATAAAATGAGTTCTGAGAAATTGAAGCAGATGTTTTACCGTCATCAAAAAGTCCCGGATAAAACATGGAGGAATTACGCTCATGAACTTACAAGCTACTATGATGAATGGGTTTCTGATTTGGAAATCAAAACTTTTAAAGAACTCAGAGACTTGCATATCACTGAGCAGATTAAGAGACGAGTGCCGTCTGAAGTAAAAGAACATTTTCTGGAGGAGTGGATGGACTTAAATTCTCCGTTAGAATTAGCTAAAAAAATAGATCAATTTGAAAGCTTGAAGGAGAGTCTTACACCCAGAAGTACTAAAGGTTCCCAGAATACAGAGGGTATCAAGAAAACATACGTTGGTTTTCATAAGTTTGAGGGAGAAAACAAACCCTTTGGGAAAACAGAAGTAAACAGAGAAGATTACAAAGAGAAAAATTTTGAACAAAGAAAGCAACTTCAATGCTATGAATGCAATTCCTATGATCATCTTAGACCTCAATGTCCTAAGTTGAAGAAAACTGAAATCATAGCTGCTAACGAAATTATGGGAAAGGGAATAATAGATTTGATGTCTCCCTACATTAGTGTTGGAACTGTAAATGGATCTCAGATTTCTATCTTACGAGACACAGGATCCAGCATATATCTAATTCCTAGGAAGTCTGTTAAGCCACACATGTATACGGGTGAACATGTATGGATAACATCTCCTTTAGCGGAAAGCCCTATTTGCTTGCCTATAGCGGAAGTAAATTTGGAGTGTGAGTTGGGTCATGTTATAACCAAAGCTGATAACTTCCTAGATAAAGAACGCTACTTACTAAGCAACAAGACCGTTGTACTTATGGAAGATTTGAAAAAAGACAAAGACTCTGATACTGAAGTAAAAGACTCTGCAACGCCCAAGTGCCAAAGTTCACCATTTTTAAAAGAAACATCGAAAAACGACTGCCCTTGTAACAGTAACCGTTTTAGTTCTAGCAGTGTTACTCCTAAAGAGACTGGAATCGTTGAAAATTTGTTACGTTCATATGGTTTTATACAATGTTGCGAAAGACAAGCAATATTTTTTTTCACTACAGTCAATTTTCTGGAAATATTGATAATTTAAAACGTGGTGATGCAGTTGAATTTGAAATTACTTATAATTGTCGTATTGGAAAACCAATTGCTAGTTCTGTTTGCAAAATTACTTCTAAAGTTGGTAAAATAATGTATAAAGAGACAGTTTCTGGATTTGAAACCACTGAAAAAAAGGAAAATACTGAAGGTAGAGTTGCTTATGAAAATCATGGCGAACGGCCCTATTCTGCTGAAAATGTTGATGGTAGTGTAGATTTTCATCCTCCTAAAAAGGTCACTTTTAGTATTACTATTGACAAAAATACAAGAAACCTTAGACCTTGTAAAATGCGTTCGGAACAGCCCTTACCTGTGAGATACCGTGGTGTTATCTGTGCCCTTAAAGGAACATTTGGTTTTATTAAAAGGGGTGATGTAAAGGATATGTTTTTTCACTCTAGTGAATGCAAAGTGTTCAAAAATCTTAATCTTGGCGATGATGTTGAATTTGGAATACAGACTCGTAACAACAAGGAAGTTGCTGTAAGTGTAACTAAATTGCCCTTAGGGACAGTGATATGTGAGGACGTTGAAACTGAAAGTTTGGTTGGTGAAATAACTGAATGCTTAGACAAATCTAGAAGTCGTTTGAAGAAAGCATAAAAGTTACGAGACGAAGTTGAATTTACTGTGATTCAGGATTACGAGGTAGTCCATAGAAAGGGAAAACAGCATATAACACTGATAATTTAAGTCGTACACCTCACGTACAAAAATAAAGTGCTATTATTTGTGTTTTTATTTGTGATATCTTGCATATATAAAAATATTTTATTCCTAGTGTACATTGATACATTTACATTGCAAAAAGTTTTAAATTTGAATTGAAAATCTGTAAATATTTTGAAATTCAATTTCTTCTTTGATGATTATCACTGAGTAAAATTTTGATTATACTTTGTTAAAATTATGATACGTTTTTTTAATTTAGAGTAGGCGGTACGGCCAGGATCTTTAGGGTGTATGGTCTACTTGCATATTGCTTTGGGCATGAGTTGTTGCCTTCGCGAAAATTCTGTTGCTGCTGTTTTGTATCTTTTTTGCAGGTGTCTGTTTCTGCAGAAAAAGAATCTTGAGGAGGGAGGAAATAGACTGTGACATCTTAGCGCCTAAGAGTCTAGGATGGCCGGCTGCTGACCCGGAAGTTTCCCGTTAAAAAGTCCTTCAGTACTGCGCTTGCGCATGTGAAGAGGATGAAAAACAGTTGCTCACGGACTCCGTCTAGTTGAGACGTCTTCGTAGCAATTCGTGAACTTTAATATGAAATTAAGCATTTTGTTTCGCGCATCCATTGTCAACCCATGTTTTGTCTGTGTTAAAATAAATGTTATTTTTTAATGTCCAACAAAAGTTCGGATTAATTCGTCACAAGCCTTTCCTAACAAATAGCGTGGCGTAATTTGGTGATTGTATTTTTAAAAATGCATATTTCACTGTGAGGGGAAGCTCCAAAAACATCAAAACCTTTCAACATAAAAGAGCAAGATGTCTATTATGTATCCTGAAATTTTTATAATTGTAATTTGATTATTTTTGTCTCAGGAAAATTTTTAATTATACGTAAATTTTACTTTTTTATTGTAGTTGATGAGTTATAACCTCCGATAATGTAAAAAATGCGATATAAGAATGAAATATAACTATTATTATGGTGCACGTGCAAAATTTCACATGACATTTCTTTTTAGTCTTTTTTGCTTAATCCAATAAGTGTTTCCATCAGTGAAATAGTAATTGGGTGGGAAGTTAATTTTGTTAGAAATCTTTTCGATTTGCTTTTTCCTTTGGAAACGTAAGTATTAAATACTACTACTATATTAAATGCGTTTTGTAAATATTAAGCATTATTAGTGAGGTAAACACTAATTTTGAGAGAAAAAAAAAAAGAATTTAAACATCGCTGTTATACTCGAATTTCCCAAAATATACATAACTCACGAATCCTTGTTCCATATTTATCACAATCACTAGTGAAATAAGTAAATATTTCAAGAATTTTGCAGCACTAGGAAAATTTCAATTTAAGCAACCACGAAATTGAACAAGAGACGAAAATGAATTTGAAGACAATCAAGGTTTTAAATGTTTAAGCTTTTTCAATTGTGACTTGATATCCTGCTTTTAAAATTTCCTTCAAAAGTTAAAAATAATTTGGTACTTCATTGTTGATTTGGGGTTTCATTGTTGCCATTTGAAACGAGTGATGTGCATTGAATGGGAAGGAAATGCTAGAATTGGCGACAATAAACATTGCCAGTTAGTGCGATACTGATCGAATATGGTAACCCGTCGTAGAACAACCGAATAGTCGTTTGGCGACGAAACTTTCAGTCGCCACTTGATTGGATGGGCAAGAACGTGTTTTTGCGTTTTACTAATTTTGTTATTGTTGCCTTCGGACTCAAAATACGATCCTGAATTCTTTTTACAAGTAATAGACATATTAAACTATATTCTTCCAAAATATAGTTTTCGTCAAAGCTGTCCTTTCATTTAATTTTGAGTGCCTATTTTAAGTGGAAAACCGTCATTTTTAAATTTTCCTTTGCTGTTTGGAAGTTGAAGGAAATAAAAGCCGACTTCCAAACTTCAACAGTAATTTTATCATACCTAGCACTGTATCTGGCATGAATTTCAACGATGCATTTAATTTCCTTTAGCCCATAGAAACCTTTTTAAATCTATCAAAATCGACTATTTTCCATTTTTCGCTACTAATTTTTAGCTTAAATATGATGTTTAAAATTGTTGTTTCCAAATAAATAAAAAGAAAATTCTTCATATATTACAAAAATATGAAATATTGTTGTCTACGTTAATTAGTTTTGAAAAAGATATATCAAACATGCAACATCAAGAGATTTCACAACTGCTCTTCAAAGTTGCAAGTCCTTAAAATACCTGAAACTTCCAAAATATTTCATTTTGAGCCAAAATATTTTGAATATAGTTATTTATGCATAAACTTAACCCCTGTAGCAAATTTCATGAAAATCCGTCACCCTATGGTCATAGGTTTTTTCTGATTTCTGCTCATTTCACATGGAATGATCCTACATCATATCAGAAGCAGAGGAAAGAAAAGTTAGAAAGGCTTGTTCGAGGTAAAGACAACAAATGAAAGATGATACAATTTAAAAACTGACTTATACTTTGAAAAATACTCAAAACCAAACTTACAAGACTTTACGGAATCACTTCACAAGTCCGCGAGACATCTGGCAGACACAAATCTTATGGATTTAAGAAAAGTTGGACAAGATCTTTGTCCTAGTTTACTTCTCCGCATCAACGGTTACGGCAGAAAAGCTTACAAATAACTTCAAAAACGACGGTATTTATAAGTTCGCAATCAAAAGCAGTTTATAAAATCGCATGCAACAAGGCACAAGGTTTAAATATGAATGAGAAATGTTTTAAAGAATTTATTGTTGTGTATACGGATTTCCAAATAATGTAAAATTAAGTATAAATATTATTATAACATCTGTGTTCTTATTTGTAACAATATGCCCCGATTCAAAACCATTGTTACCTTTTGATTGATTGTTATTTTAATTTCACTGAATCCATTCTTTACAAAAAAACTGTTCACGCCCCCTTTCTCCTGAAAAAAATTGAATTTTCTTATTAAAATGAAAAATTTTGGTTTTATGAAAAATCTAAGGTTTTGATTTCATAACTGCATCTAACCAAGTAATGTTTAAGGTTGAAATGAGTTTATCCAAAGAAAAAATTCCATTTTTTTTTGTTATTTTGTAAAAAGTAAAATAGTCTGCGTAAAAATAAATTGGAAGGCACTGAAAGCCTTCTATAGACTACATTCCAGAAGTAAAAATATATTCAAAAATTTCCATTAGGAGAATTATGATTTTATGAAGAAAAACAAGCCTTAAAGGCTTGTTTTTATAATCATCTAGAACAGGGGTGCCCAAAGTGTGGTCCGCGGAAAACATGTTCAATAACCAAACAGAGAACTTCTAAGAAAAATAAAATCTCTCATGTCCCCTATTTAATTTTATAATTTCAAAGGAGTCCTTGGTCTGAAAAGTTTGGGAACCACTGACCTTTGAATATCAAACAAAACTTTATCTCTCTTTTACTTGTAGAAGTAATAAAACTATATTAAAAAATATCAAAATTTTCTGAAAAGTGAATGGAATATAAATTTATTCAAAGTTAAACAAATATTTTAAATCTGACCTTTATTCTATCAAATTAAATTCGTTGTATTTCGTAAACAAGCTAAGTTTGAAAATTCAGTGAATTAATATTTTTAATAAAAGTTAATGAACACTGAATTGATATTTTTGCAAAAACTTAACAAATGTGATTTTGAAACTCAGTTTTGGAAAATGATTTGTGATTAATATTAATAATTCTACACAAGGAGCATTTAGAGCCATATTTAACATTTAGAAAATTGTGTTTACTTAAAGAATTAAAACGTTCAGATGAATTAAATGGATTTAATTCGACGCCTTTAGTTCTTAAAAGCTATGTTCGAAGTAAAAAGTTTTATTTTACAATGAAATAAAAATTATCCTTTATGAGTTTGCGCTGTTTTTGTATTTAAATAAATTGTTATTAATTTTTGCTTTAAAATTTACATGAGAATTCAAAATAAGTAATATTATGCATCTCAACTTTTTCAGTGATCTGTAATATTCTAAGAGTATATTTGGTAACCTGATAAATTATTACTGCCACTTGTTATGCTTTTGAAAACTTTTAAAAAGTTCTAAGAAAAAAATAGGCACAAAATTCACATTCGTTCAACAATGAACTATACACAGCTCAGATACCTTTTACAACTGTCTCAATTTAGAAATATAAGTGACAAATTATGACTCACTGTGTAGAACATTTTCTAAATTAAAAATATCAAAAGTGGATCAAAAGTCGAAATCCTAAGAGAAATTGAAGGTTAAACGATATTAAAAGTACACAGGAAATGACAGCTGATTGCGATGAGACATCCAGGAAATAAGACAGAATTTCGTGTGATGCTGACAGATAAAAGTGAAATTGTGCTGTCACAAATTAGGTATTATACTGCAAATTAGAAATGCAATGACAGTTCTCCCAAATGCAGCTCTCGTTTACCAAAAATATCTAAATTACCTATTGTAAGAGATCTAGTCATTTCATTAAATCGATGTTTTTGAATAAATAAATGAAATGAAAAAATCTTCAGAAACATTAGATAGACTACCTCTCACGTTTTTTTTTTAATTATAAATTGAAATAGTTTTGATATGTAAAATTTTTAGAAACAGAATCTTGCAAAAAAGATACAAATGAATAAATTAATTAAAGTTAAGGAAGAAAACAGCGATGGTAAACTTTTTGTTGTCAGTCCCAAGTAGCTTACCTTAACTCTCATGGTGGTTGTCCAGACGAGGTATATTGTTATTAGCAAAACGAGATAACTCGTTTACCAGATTCATATCTGTAGAACGATATATCTCGTCATTAGAAGAAAACTGGCCAGATCTTGATCCAGTCATCATAAAAAAATGAGCAATATCTTTATATCAAGATATCTCGATATTAGCAAAATTAATCAGATCTTGATGGACGAGATATGTCGTCGAAACCACTTGAAGGGTTGATAGATTCGCAGGTAAACCATTTCCTAAACAACAAATTTTACAAAAATTGTATTGTAAAACTTAACCCGTAGTGTTTTAAACATGATCAACAACGTATGTAACAACAGAGGCATTTTCTTTTAAGCTTTGGGTCATTAAAATAGTAGCTAATCCCGCCATAATTAGCCCTCGCGTAGCAAAAAATAAATGCCAATTGTAGCAAAAGATGAGCATGTGAATAGTGTAATTTAAAAAGTATGAACTAAAATAATACACGTTCTTCTAGTACGAATAAATTAATCGATCACAGATTAGAGAAATTTCCTGCAGACTGTGGAGCCATCTGGCATCTGAATTGGGTATAAAAAGTGTTTCAGCAGACGAAATTGAAAGTGAAACAAATATTACTTTATATATTAAATTTCGAATCTTATAGAAATACTGAATTGTCCTTTTGTG
Source organism: Meta bourneti (assembly GCA_933210815.1). Lineage (NCBI taxonomy): Eukaryota > Metazoa > Arthropoda > Arachnida > Araneae > Tetragnathidae > Meta > Meta bourneti. Next base: position 28,407,483 of record OW119930.1, read on the forward strand.
CAAAAATTAAATGAATTGACAGTTTTTTAGAAAAATTAAATGCAATTTTTGCACAATGAAAGTTTTAAAGAGCACTACAATATTTTCTCTGGAAATATGTCCAAAAAAGGACAGAAACGTTGTCTATTTTCAGTTGAAGCGACAGCATCTAAGAATCCCGGAATATTGTTATGGTTAGGATCCAAACGTGTGAAGAATAAAAATTACAAATATACAGATAATATAGATATCTCACTATGCAGTGTAACTAGACATGACTCAATAGGCATGCATTTTGTATGAAGAGAAAGATGAACCAAGTCCTGGGAACCCAGATTAAGGAAAGATAATTTCAATCAAAGCAAATTAAAGATAATTTTAAATAAATTTTAATGAATATCGTTTAGAAACTAGACAAGCGATAAGGTTCTGAAATTAACTAAAAAATAGTTGAAAATGTATAGAGAATTAAATTGAAGCCGATAACGCGTATATTTTATGAAACGTATGCTTTCTCGTCCAAGTTGCCATAATCTATGAAAAATTCGAGAAAAGATTTATTCTCTGATGGACATTAAATAAATAAATAATAAAAAAAACTAACAGGGCATTCCAAAATAAAGAAATGAGCGAATCGAAATAAGTAATTAAATGGAAAAAGCAGTCATTCCAAATAAATATAAAGAAAATCGAAACCAAACGATTTGTAAATCTGCTTTCATCTTGTATCAGTTAATATTGAAAAATCAGTTCGTTAATTTTAAATTAATTAAAAATATTTATGTTTTTTATCGTTTGCTGAAAAAAAACTTTCAGCTGATTTATTTGAAAATAAATAGAACTATTCTTGTTATAATTGACACTGCAACAGTAAATAAGAAAAGCTTCATAAACTATGAATTTTTATGGAAATTCTGGAAGAATGCGAGGTATTTGGTTAAATTTTTAAGCTATATTTAAGACGATGCATATAAATAACTCCTACAATATGAGTCAAATTGATCTATAGAAATAAGTATATTTTCTATTCTAATAATTGCTTCTCTGCGACATCCCTCATCCGGCTGTTTTAGAACCAATTCATCTAATTAAGTACGAGAAAAATGTGGAGAAGTTTTTCAGAAAGTCTGTTTTACGGACTATAGTAAGATGAACAACAATATTGGCCTTGCTTTTGTTTTATTTGTAGACAACTTCGATTGCGGCTTTTATAAACATCGTATCCGGAATGAAGGCACTATCTTTCAAGCAGAACTGCGTTGTATTAATCTCGCAGAAGTGGTTTAAAGAAAATGGAAATTTTTATTCAAAGTACCTTATTTGTAGCGATTCTCTTTCCTCTTTATATTTACTGAAGAATGTTACAAGCACAGAAAAATTAGTTGTTGAAACGCTTTTAACAATTAGTTCTCTTAAAAATAGAGGAATTGAGATTTTCTTTGCCTATGTGCGTGGACACTGGAATTTATGGGAATGAAAGAGCTGAATTTTTAGCCAAAGAAGCTTTGAATTTAGCAATTCATGTAAATTGTAACATTCCTAAGTGTTACTTGAAAGCCTCATATTATGACAAGCTTGTTGTTAAGTGGAACGAAGAGAGTATGTCTCGTCTGAGAAAACTGGCCACATCAAAAACTTTTTTCCTACTAAGCACATATTGAACTCAGAATTATTTTTCTTCACAAACTTCAAAATTACACAATTTTTTTCTGGCAATGGAAATGTTGCTAAATATCTATATAGGTTTCATCTTCGGACTAATGATATGTGCGAGTGTTCTAAAAAGCAGCCACAAGATGTGCAGCATTTGCTTTTTAGTTGTCCTGCATTTAAAAATTCAAGAATGTGTCTACAAAATGATTTGAGAAAATTAAGTAAAATATGGCCAGTGAAACTCAATGTTTTTGTAAAATCTAATCTGCTTTTCTACTCATTTGTCAAGTTCATACAATCTTGCAATTTTAGTTAAATTGTTTTCCACTGTTTCTTTGTTAAATCAACTTACTTCTGTAATCCCCGTGTTATACTTCTGTGGTATACTTCTGTGGGAGTTTCCTTTTGTTTAATAAAAAAAGTGAATTTCGTTTCCATGAGTCAAATTAAGTTCAAACTATGTTCTATTACACTTCATATTATATTCAAACCATATAATCAAGAGTTTTAAGAGTGCATATTAAAACTTTATTTGTATTTGAAATATTTTGAGGTGTAAAAATCTTGAATAATGGTTCCAAATTTGTATTCCATTAAAAATAGTTTTAGCAAATTTTGTTCAATGAAAAAAGCTAGGTTTGGTGGACAGAAAGAAGAATATTTCAAAAGTTATACTACATTAAATTAAGGGTAATTTGTCGTACTTCTAATGCTAGTATTCACAATTTCATAACAATTTATATTTAGGGTGAACAAGCCAATCTGTCCAACTAACAGTATTTGACCATTTCCTCATTAAAACAAGCAAACTAGTTTATTCCATAAAAAATTAAATTTATATTCTTCATGCCAATGGACTACTAAAATAAATAGTAACCAATCTGAGGTTCACTAATTTGTCTTTTATTGGTAAAAAATAAAAACCAAAGTCAGATGTCAAATCATTGGAACCTATGAAATTCTAGAATAGTAAACTTATTTTGAGGAGTGATATCTTGATCTTAATTCATCTCAATTCTATTTCTTTGAACTAAACTTTATCCTAGAGGCAAATAAATATCTCTAATTTTTATATACATAGTAATTTTTCATATCTAAATTAATTTTAAGTCATAAACATTGTGGTCAATCTACTGGTAGAGTAAAACAGCAAGTGTAATTGACCAAGCTGGTCAATTATTGGTTTTTGGGTCAAACTTTGATTTTAAATTTGAAGTTAGATACTTCATGCTGACAATTTTTGAGAGTTGACAAGAGTTTGACAATTGTTTAGGGTACCATTAAATATAAAAATAGCCTGTATCTAATATTTGACCAGGTGGCCAATTACTGGAAGAGATGATAAAGTACTGAAGTTAAATGCAGTATCAATGAAAAATTTAGTAAGGAAAGAGTGAGTATAGTACCCCAATTTACACTAAAACTGTTATACTTGCATTTTTATTCTGGATTATTCCCTTGTGAGTCCTATCTCAAAAGAAAGTTTCAAAATAGAAAAGACAGATCGTCTCATGTAGTTGTACCTAAAGGGTGGTAACTATATTGTGAAAGTATAGATAAAATAAGAAAAAGTTAAGAGGAAAAAAAGAAGCAAGGCAGGTTGTCTCACATCAAAAGAAAAAATAATTTCAAATTGATAATGGAAAAACAGGAAATGGGTACTTCAAAGACTTAATTGGTGAAGGTGATGAATTTGTGGAAAACATGATAGTAACTGACAAAACGAAAATACATATAGAATGAAAGCTCATGTTGTAAATGTGATAGGTGCTACAAAACATGAAAAATTCATTCCAAAAAGATGCCTTATAGTTGGGGACGGATGATTTTTATCTGATGACAATGAAGATGTCGATTTTCTTTGTGATGTGTTTTGGAGAAACTGATGGAATTTGCAGTGACTGGCTTTAGTTACTGTTAATAACAAATTATAACTTTAAAGTTAATAACTTTAATTAATAACAAAGAATTCTTTAATATTTCAACATTAATTTACCTGTTTAGTATTAGTTTGCTCTATATTTTAAATTGTTTACTTATTTAATACTAGTTTGCTCTATATTTATTAATAACAAAGAATTCTTTGATATTATTGCAACATTAATTTACTTGTTTAATATTAGTTTGCTCTGTATTTCAACTAGTTTACTTGTTTAATATTAATACTAATCATTATTATCGTGTTTTTACTTGATTAATATTAATACAAATCATTATTATCGTGTTTACTTGTTTAAAATCTGATATATTTTTACTTAGAATATCTCAAAAAAGGTTTAGCCTGGCTATATTCCATACAAATTTACTGTTGAAAACTAAAATGTTTGCACAAATGTTTCAATTTTAATTTTACTTGAAAAAAGAAATAGTGGTCACAATTACTAAGTGATCAATTATTGGATATGTGTTCCAATCACTATTATGAACTTTGAGGTAAAATTTATAAGACTCAAAGATTTAAAATATTACTTATAACTCATTTTAATCACTCTCTTTACGAGATACTAAATACAAGTCTTGAAAATGCAATTATAGCCCTGGGAAAAATTGTTCATGAAAACTGAGCAGTAACTGGTAAATTACTAACTGGTTCATCCTTCGAGAAGTGGACGAAAAAGAAAGTACTACACATTTTTATCTCAAAATGAAAACCGGACGCAGTGAAATTCAAGGGATGTTTTTAGTACAAAAATAAAATACATAATTGAAAAAACTTATTGGGCATTCCGTAAAGTGTTTTGATGACTTAAAGTGTTGATTCAACTAATGTTTAGGATAAGTTGTACCACTTTTAGTTCACACTTTCATTAAGGTAGTTTTAAATGGTTTTGCTCGAAATATGATACTCCAAACATATTTTTCCATAAATTTGCAATAACAATAATCTGAGGGAAATGTTTCCATGACGCGTGAACTGTTACATAGCAACCCAAAACCGCTCGCAATCCAATCTTTATGCTTGGGATCGTTGTCTTGACAAAAGTAAATGACGTTTTCAATTCCACAATTTTTCATGCACTTCGTTATTTCTTTTCAAAATGTGAATATACTTATAATGATCCATATTCATCTCCTTTAAATGTAGTTTGCCCACGCCTAATGCTCTGCACATACCCACACTTTTTAAGAACCTCCATCGTGATTTACAATGGATTTCGAATTGTGAGAATCTAGTTTTTAGTATAGCTTTCCTGAAACTAACTTTTCTAATGGATTCAGAGTAGTTAAATTTAGTCTCGACAGTAAAAACAAACTTTTATGGAATGAAAAATCACTTGTTAATTGAATTTTGATAATTTTAAGGCAGTGTGCTGAGGTAAAATTTGCTTTGAGTGATTCTTCTATTTAACCCGCATTCTATAATGACAATTCTGGTAGCTTCGGGGTATAGTTTTATTTCCTAAGAACTTAAAAACTTCAGCAAAATTTGAAACACTAACATTTTGTTCTCGCATTCCTACGGTCATTCATTTTATTGAAAAATGTTCATTTATCTTTTCTTTGTCTTCCTCTCAATTTTATTAATTTTTGTAACGTGAAGTGATTTCAAATACATGAGGTGGATTTCTATAAGAAATATTTTTTATATATTTTTAACATTTCCTTCTAGATTTATAGTTAAATATAATGTACTTATGGATATTAATGGTGTGTGTGGTATAGTGACTGACCGTATGTAAAAACTTAAAATAGGTAAAAATATTAAATAAACAAAATAATCTAATAAATTTCAAGTTCTTATCATCCCTGTGATACAAATCTCATAACCACAAACAACTAATTAATAATTCTAAAAAAAGATGAATGCCAGTTTTCATTTTGAGATGAAAATATACTAGGTATATAATTTTTATCTTTCGTTTCATTTCTCATAAATATAAATTGTTACAAAATTAAGAATAGTAGCATTGAAAAGCATAGTAAAGTATCTTTAATCTTGGCATAACCTTAAAAGTATTCTTAGTCTTTCTGAGTTTACAACTATTTTACTAATTTCACTCAGGTGTTCGATTTTCACTTTGATACTATACATTTAAAACATATCGTCGGCTTAGAGCAGAAACTCATTAACTGACATTTTTAGGAAAGGTAAGTTTTGACACTAAATGATTACTTTCATGATGAGAGATAATTTTATTTGTATTCGGTTTGAAAGAAGATATAATACTATCAAAATGTTTATAATTTTTATTTTTGACCTAAAACTAATTGTTAGTCTTTATTCAGCTGTGCTGGAAAAGTTTTTGTCAGTTAATGAGTTTCTGCTCTAAGCCAACAATATAGTTTATTAATTTGATCTTTACTTTTGGGCTTTACTGTAACTATTTATTTTTCTTCCATATTTAATAACAAATAAAACTTACAGTCTGTTTCCTCAAGAATAACACACACAAGCAATTTTTATTAGCACCAATATTTTCAACTCATATGTGACATTTTAAAAATTAATTCTAGGTGTTGTCGGTCAAAACACCGCAGTGAAGAAGCAAAACAAGTTCAACTTCCAAAAGAACCTCAAAACACCACTCATGCAACATCGTTTCGTTGTACCACAGCCAGTGAATGTGGGAAGCTACTGCATGGTTCCAAGCATGAAAACATCAATGCTGAATAATGACGAAATGTCTATCGGTTGTGAGGTTTCAGGTGTACCTTATGATGAAGGATACATATCTGCTATGGAAACTGATGCGTATGCTGGAGATTGTGATTTTTGGGGTATGAAAATGTGTTTCTTAATCTGGAACTTGTATTTTTCGGCTAGATCATTTGAAATTATGAATAATGAAAATATTGTACAGAATTTCAACACAATCGTATAACTAGTTTAATTAAAAATATTATTGTGGTATTTGCCTTTAAAAATGTGTATTTTAACCACATTCTAACTAATTTTAGCATAACATTTTAAGAATCTTAAAAGTTCCAATTTCAAAACAAAATCATTCCTGGAAATTGTACGAGCACAGCCTATTATACAGAGGACTAGGGACTATTGCAGTCTAGAGACATTTTTTACTCATAATTATTTTCTTAATTGAATTTATTTGCAGTTTTATTCTGATGTTTTAATGTTTGTTGCGAACTTGAACTGTGTTCTGTATTTTCTGTTGTACCCTCTCTTGTGTATTGAGGCTACGGATGTTTATCCATAGCGCCTAGTGTATAGGAAATAAAGAAATGTAGAGGCCTCATCCACGAGGACTACAGGGGGATATATTTCCCCAAATTTCAGAATGTATTTCATTTCTAAATTACAGATATAAAAGTACAAATTTTTTTCCCGCGCAATTGATAAATTATCACATCGTGCCTTAGTATCGTGATATCACATGGAAGTTAAAATTTATGGTGAAAGGATTGTATGAATTCTGCCTGTACTTCTCTTCAGTAAGCACAAGAGAAGCACAAGCGAGTGATTTGCATTTGTTTAATTTTCGGGGTCACCCTACCAGTTGTTTTCTTTCATGTGGGCTTGAGTGGAAGATTTGAAATAACAGATACGTACACGTGCAGCCAAGAGCCTTTCCCGAAGAAGTGACTGCCCACATGCAAACGTCAATGAGCTCTCCTAATTTTTTTGGTACTTTCCAATAAAGTTACTTTTATGGGAGCCAAACAGAAAAACTGCGCTAAATTTTAAAATACCTTTAAATGTCAAGCCATCTTTATTAACAATTCCCGTAAGTCGCAAATCTGCTTACACCTATGAATCCAGTTGTCTGATTCTCTATTTTTTGCTTAGTGAAAAGAAATATTTTTTTATTTTAAAAGTATCATATCTTGCAGATTCGGAGGCCCCTCGCGAACCAGAAAATGTTGTCATGAGAAATGAAGACAATCGCTTTAAACGGAAGTACGTATGCCTATCTGGTGTATCCTTATTGAATTGTGAAGACTGATAGATGCTTAATAAATGAATTTTTTATTTCAGGGACACATTGCATTTATTTGATCACTAAATTTATTTAAATTTTAAAAATAATTTTCAAATTTACAAACGAATTAAAAAACAGTAATATGCAAGAACAAAAAATGAGAGAAATTAAATATTGTAAAAAGCAGCCTTTTACAAATAGCTTAAACCTTACCCACATGTTTAAAAAAATGTATGCTATATAAGTTTAGTTGATGGGTTACACTTATTTTTACTGTTTCAGAAATTCTTTTCCTTATTCTTCAAACGAAAACCTTGCCCCAAATACAAACAAAAGTGCCTATGTGATTAAAGGGAATCCAAATACAGTGAAAAGTATGAATGATTCTCCAAAATTTACTGGTCTGAAACAAAGTGTTCTATGTACTGATACTCCTAGTGGTTTGGGATTTAAGATTAAACACAATGAAAATGCTATAGCTGGAATTCTAAAGGTATGTATACAAATATTTTTTTCAAATTTTAAGTTCAATATGCATCATAAGAACAATGAAAAGAAATACGAAAAAAGTAATTATAAATTATTTGAAAATTTATCGCGTTAAAAAATAAAAAAAACAATTTGATATCAAAATTTTAAGCAATGAAAATTTTTCTTTTGTAAAAAAACTTTTAAAATATATTCTGGTAAAAAGAAACAAATATGACAAAATCATTTGGTAACCTTTAACCATCATACTTTTCTGGAGCTTTGTTCCATGAGAATCGTTGCTTCAGTACGCTGTAGTTCTTCAGAATGGAAAATAAGAATTGATCGTTGAGATGATATGAAAAACATAAGATACTTTTTTATTTTAGACTTCTAAGCTCACAATTAAAAACATTGTACAATTTAAAGATGTCGCAACATCATGCAAAATTATGTATTGAAATAGTGGCACGAAAGCACCGAGATATCTGCAGATTGACTGTAATAGATTGACTGCAGTCCTTCTTTTTCTTGACACTTACACACTATACTTTCCTAAATATGCACCTTTACTGGTGAAACCATTTTTATCTCTTATTTCAGTTTTCTAACATAGGTTTTCACCACTATACAGTAAATGCGTGTTATATGCATGTTGTGGATTAATATGTTAGAAGTGAATTGAGGAGAGCATCATTACTATTAAATATTGTTTTAATAAAATCTAGGGGAAAAGGGGGTTAATTACAGGGGTCAATTATGTACAAATATCAGATTAAACATCAAATCATAGTGGGATTAACATCCTGGTGGCACGTCCGTGCAAAGCCACGTCTTAACATCAAATCGCTCGGAGTCAGTCTGCGGGGTTCGCGCCTTCTGGCGGGAAGTGCTCCGATTGGTCTTTGGGAAATGTTTCCCGCGCTTTTTGGAACGTGGGCAGGTTGGCGCCTAGACATTCCGACATGCATATTGGAAGGGGATCACATTACCGCCTCCAGTAAGTCTTGGAAATTTTGAGATCTTGTCTCTAATTGAGCTCTCGACTTACGAAGTTCAATTTCAAAATCGCCAAGTTGGGGAGTTAAATATCTTGGGTTAAAGATAGCATTTTTGAGTGAAACGCCTAAATTGGCCACAGAGAACAAATAGCTCATATAATCAATTAAGAAAAAATATCTATATAAAAAGGATTTTTCATTTACATTGATTACAAACCATTTGTAGTGTATTTTCAGTATTTGTAACAATGTAGTGAAACATTTTCAGAATCAAATTTAAGAGATTATAATGATACTTACTCTTGTTTGATTTTTATAACAGGGATTTCTTTGCGAAAGAAAATTATTAGAAAAAAGTCTTGTTGAAAGAATTAACCTAAAATCACGTACACGAACGCTTGTACACACTGCATGTGCACATGCTACAGTCAGTAGTTATCAATGAGACCGCAGGGGTTTTCTAGACTTTTACTTCTTTAAATATTGATAACTTTTCTGAAAACCTGTGTTTAATATATTTTGATACCTAAAACAACTCATTTTTCCCCTCATTCAATTCACTTTTAGGCTAATTTTTGAAATTATTTCCTTTTTCGCATTCAACTCAATTTTGATTTTGATTTTTGAATTTCCTGCAAGTATTTATTGCATTTGTATTAATTGCTAAAATATCCTTAAATAAGGTAGATATTAATTTTTACAGTAGACAGAGATATATATAGAATAAACTTTCATGAACATTATGTTGTTTCATGAACGTTATGTTTCTTCAATAAGTAGAAGTAGGGTAATTTGTATTTGAGATTTATTTCATTCCTGTTATGAATTTGTTAGATTTTTTAAATTATGTTTCCATTGAATGAATGAAATTAATAAAAAAGGCTCAAAATTGTACAAATTGCTTACAAATTTATGAATTGCTAGGAGTTTCAGACTACCATGTTTTCATTAAAAGAATAATGATATATAAAGAACAAATTGCGGTTACCAAATTGCTCATATCCTGTAACTATCCCTTGCGTCTCTTCTATATCTGTTAATCTTTTGGCTTCTCCGAACAACTTTTAGGCGGTATTAAGTTCTTGGACTCCATCCTATTTCCAGAATTCCAAGAGTACGTAACTTTTATGGCTGTATTTTTATAACTTTCGTTTAATAATCAACTTCAATTTTACACCGCAGACCGCAATATTAACCTTTCATCGGTTGGTCTGGGTTGAAGCCTATAAGTTCATACTTTGTGTATTGTATCTTCTTTTTACAACTCGATCATTTTTTAAGAATCACTCTAAATTTAAACACAACACAATCACATTCTATTATGTGAACATTTTATGAACTGAAAATAAAATTTGAACTTTTTGCTACCAATGAAAGTTTATCTACCTTTATACCATTGCTGTTATTTGAGCAACCAAAATGCATGGGATCAAATAAGAATGACGAACTTAAGAGGCCGGGGTAAAATAATTAATGTTAATTTTTGAAACTAGAAAACAAGACACGAGTGTATGATTAAAAAAATTCTAAAAAGAGAGACAGGGAAACTGAAATCTTTATCTTTACTAGATGATTAAATCGAAACGAAGATATTTTCACCAATAACGTTAAATATATGAATTGGGAATCATTTTAATTTCCTTAGAGCTTGCTAAATGCAATCAAGTTTTAAATGCGGTGTTTATTTGTAGTATGAATTCATGGAAAAAGTACAGTACAAACTAAAAGGCTTACCTGAACATTTTACAACCTTATCAACTTCTTAAAAACTTGGTTTCTCAGCAGACCTTTAACTACTATTAAACGCAGAAAAATTATCTGATTATTTCTACATAGCATTTCTACTAACATTATTTGGAATAGATCTGAAAAGATATTAGACCGCATACAATGAGGTTTCTATGAGTACTCTTAAACAGGTGAATTCCCAGATCTATCTTGTTATAGATCTCGGTTTATAGATAAGTATGTCTAATCTAATAATTTTATGTCTATGAATTCTAGAAAATTTCAGAAACGTATACTTAGCTGTATTCATATTTGGATAGCTTATGGATGGAGTTGGTGATACAGATCTTGGGCAGCCGGTGAACCGACTTAGATATTTAATAAATTGTCTATGCAAAGACGTACTTTTGAGGATACAATATGCAGGGGATTTACTGAGTAGAGTAAGTGCTCATTAATGCACATTAAGTACACATTAAATTCAGAAAACAAATAAGAAAATTCTAGAAAGTAAAATAATCCTCGCAAACGTTAAATGATTATACTTTTCTGAAAACTCATTACACATATTTTGAATTTCAAAACGAAAAACTTAGATAGTTTTCCAGAGATACTGGTAATTTATGACCTAAATACAATTGATGTTAATTGCAAACAAATAATACCATTTGTAGATATGATTCCGATTTCAACAAATTAATAATTTGGATGTATTTTTAGTTTCTGTCCAAGCTGTCTTTGTGTCTTGTGTTTGATGATGTCTTATTTGCCATAAATGATACTTTACTCCATTCAAATAATAAAATGTTCAGAACTGCTGCAGTAGAAAATATTCTGACAGTTGTGACTGTCTCTTAGTGAAAACTATTGATAAAATCATTTAATGTAGATTGTTGTTCTTAGTAACTTCAAAATTTAACAAAAAAGTCTTTCACACGGACTTGAAGTAAAATTTCTGTCTGGAATGTCCCAGGTTTGATTTTATTTCTGGAAACTGGCAGTATTAATGCTTTTCCAATTAAAATTAACATTAATATGGGTCTTCACATTAACATTAATATCCCTCCATTGGTCCCTCCATTGCTTTGTAACTTATGGTAAACGTCCTGAAATTTTTCTTCAGTAATACTTTGTAAAATTGAACTCAACTGAAATGCTTAATGTCTTTTAGTGCGTGCTTTTAAAAAGGAAACAATACATTGCAGAGAGTAGATCTGTGAAATAAGGGATGATTTAAAATAAGGTCTTTGATAAGAAACTCAAAGTAACACTTCGTGGTCTTGCTTTGTCAAAAAACACTATAATCAAAATGTGATATTCTATGAGATGATTTTATTGAGTACCCGTATGAGGGAAAGAATTGGAACACTTTGGGACTTTTTTGTATGTGTCAATTATTAAGAACTGTTTTAGACAATGCGTTGAGTGTAAAACTCTTGATTTCTTAAAACTTCTGCAATCATTTTTATAAAGTAAATGAAATTAATTTTGTCCATACTTAAAATGCACACTTTATTGTTTATCAATTTCTTGAGGTTACCCACATAATCTTACATAAGGCACTGAGACTTTATGCCTACATGATAAATTAGAAAGTACATTGTTTCTTTATATCAGGGGATTATGCTTCATGAAATACATCATAGTATTTCATTTTTAAAAAATTACGAGACAAATTGATGCATTGGAAATAATACGATAGGATTTTATTTTATAGAAATCATCTGAAAAACTACGTTTTGCTCATATTTATAATAATCTTCCATGTTAGGGTAAAACTTTAAAGTTATTTTCTACCTAAATTATTGTCTAAAATTCCTAAACTCTCGATTGTCGTTTGAATCACACAGAAAAATTAATAGAGCAACAGATTTCTTATGATTCATCCAATTAGAAGTCCATTTTACATCCTTGATAGTGATTTATGGAAAGCGCTAAATACAAAGACACTTTGCCGCCTCATATGTAAGCTCCTTAATAGGGGCATTAATTTTATATTCATCACGGTCCAGACACTCTTCAAAGCCTCACAATTTCCGTTCTTCTCATCCTGTATCACATTGCATTGTATGCTCTCATAGTTCTCACTGATATTTTAATGCAGTTTTGACTTGCACCTTCAGAATTGTTTTGGATCCTAATCTTAGATTTGGTAGTAACAATTTTGGAAACTAAGATTTTAAAATTTACTTTTTATACGTATGAACATCTTCCTTTCACAATAAAAGCTTGATTCTGATGATTTCGCACTTATTTCTCGTCGATGAGACATTTAGAAAAAATCCACTTAGGTTCTTATAGGTAACATGGAGCACAAATATTTATTTATCCAAAGAACTTTATGAAATGAGAAAATCGTACACACTGGCACGCAAAACTTGAGGAAAACCATTATTTGTAAAGGTTACAACCTCACAGTTAAACGAAACAGCCTGTGGCGATTTGCATAACCGGGGAATGGAATGTTCATTAAAAAACTGGTACATGCTTAAATTTTAGGAATCGTGACGTCAGAGACTTTAACATAGGAATGGATTATTCTTCCACAGGAACTCATCTGAAACATCATTATATGTATGCAAAAGCTGAGTAAAGCCTTTATCAGTGTTCGAGATTATCATACAGCCTACAAAAGACCTTCTCTCTTTTGTTTTTAAGTTTTCACAGTTAACCTTCTGTCTCATGGCACACAGTGCAATGTCACCGCTTCAGTTTAAAGACTTTTTTACTTTTCGCTTCTGTTCTTGTTATCGTTTTGCTTTTACTCATCGTTTCGGTAATTCTCGACATAACTTTTGTATCATTGTCCCACATAAAGTTCATTTCACTGAAAAGTAACAGCTGAAAACCTTACTGTTCATTCAATTTTGCACGTCAGTGTACTTTTCATTATCACCTGAATTTATTATTTGTCTCCTATATTTCCATTAACTCGACCCAAAACCATAGCTATTAGTTTCAAGTAGAGCAGCCATATTTGCTCTCTGGGAGTCAGTATAAAGGTAGCCAACCGGTCCCAGTACCAGATTTTTCCCTTAGTAACCTGAAAAACGTTTTATAAATACAATGAAAAGTTGAATGAACTTTTTAAACCTATAAAACAGACTGCCATTACAGTACAAAAAATTTTCACACTTCCCGGGCTTCACCATAAGACTAAGGCCACAGTATCAAGGTACTGACGACCATGGAATTCTAAGAATTGAAGAATACTGACGTATCGTTCATGGAAGCCCAGAGGCCTGGCATCCGCTAATTAAAAATAAATTGAAATTAGGTGGTAAAGAAATAAGAATCAATAAAATCTGAAGCAAAATTAACGATTTTTCTTAACGCAAATCTGAGTGAGACTTCAGTTTCTATTCGAGTCCTTGATTTTCACCTCAAAAAGCTAAACACGGACTGCTGATGCCCCATTCTTTCAGCCTCAAATAGTTTCTTACTACGATTGGTTAATGGTGTATATCATGGGCAATGGGTACCTTCAACACAAACTCGTTTACCATACCCCAGGCTTATTACCTTAACTAGCATCTAGCCCAGATTATATGAGCAATTGGTCCTTGCGCATTGTCTATTTTCCCTTCCTTTCCCCGCTTTTGTAAAAGACTGCAACATGCTCTGAGACAGCGTTTGGATCATCCATACAGTTGTCAAGATTAGGTGCAACTGCGCTTTTTGGACTTCTTTTTTAATTTAAGGTTAAAAATGGTTTGTATTGTATTGTCTTTGCGGAAAAGAAATTCAGACGAATGGAATGGACTTGAAAAGCTGTCTTTGGGAAATATTTTATATCAAGAGATGACGGTGTGCTTCTGAAGCGATACGTGTTTCCAGTACGTATTCTGAACGTAATTTCAGTTGACTTGTTTCTCGAATACGTTATCAGCACTTCGCCGATAAAAATGCTAAAGAATGATGTCGTATTAGGGATTCAATCACCCTACAGATGGCGCTAAAAGCACCGTCAGAGTGTGTTACGATCGAACAAGCATATATTCGGATGATATGGTCATGGAGTGGTCGTGTAGGACGCTCCTTGGTAAATTGTAAATATTTTGTTATATAATAAATGTTTGTGCTGTCTGCATTGCCTGAGATTCGCTGATAACCCATTAAATAGAACCAGATACGACACATGAATTCCGAATTGGTATATGATAGTTGATTGATCAACGCCAATTAGATTAGACTCTAAACGTCAATAACTACATTTTAAGGTAACTCTGATGTATATCATGCGAGAGCCTTTGGGCAAAGTAAAGTCTTCGCGGATCGTCTGGTTGGTTTACACTGAAAATCCCTTTCATAGCTGAGCACATTTTTTCTTTCTATTTCGGCATCCCCAGTTATCAACGTTATGCTACGCTACTGATCAAAAACCATCATATAAAACCTATCAAATCTTCCCTCTGCTACACTGAAGAGAACATTTAAATTCGGAATTAGAGCATTGGCAACTCTGTCAGAAACGTCTCCTTGCTGACGATGCAGAATTTACTTTAAAAGGGCCTCCTGAGCAAACCCAACGTGACACGTTAAACCTACGCCCGCCTGTGTTTCACAATGGCAGTAAACAATGCATCCGAGACATCTCACGGCGTTCTGAGAATTTCCTCCCGCATGCACACACGATATCGTGACTCGGCGTACTTACAAAGAATGTACAAACATTCGACATCGGTAATTGCGCACTCAAGAGGTCCATAATATCGCGCCTCCCACTTCGGACCAATTTCAAAACGATGAATTTTGCATTAACAGTGTTTTTATGCCCGTTTCGTGGTTTGGTCTTAGTGAGGGCATTTTGCGGTCTTTGTCGAGTTATTTGGAGAACTCAGTCTACCACAGGACACAAGACATTAAGTGAGGTTCCTGACATGCTTAAATCCATGAGTATATATATATATATATATATAATATGCAATCAACTAGGTGTTTGCCTATATAAAGGAATGGGATTATAATTAGATTATCATTCTTTTGCAAAAATGTTTAGAGTTTCTTATTGTTTCCAAGTTAATGAAGAGGTATTTAAATACTTTGACTGTTACATAAGGAAAAGCATCCATATACTGATGAATAATATCAATGCAAATATTAAATTAATATTAATATCAATCATAAAGTCCATTTCTTTATATGGGTATTTTCTTTCAATTTTACTGAGGCTTTTTTTGTCTTATTTTGATAACTAATAGGGCTGTTCTTGAGTGTTGTTTTGGGTGTGCACTTGCATGTAGTCAGATCAGATTGGTGTGATAAATTGATGAAAGACAGAGACACTGTATGTCTTCAACTTTAAATAAACCATATCTAGCAATAAATTTTCCGATTTTTAAAATTTATTCATTACTTATAAATTAATAGATCGGGGGTATTTCAATTAACGTCACACTGGAGCAACACAACGGGCTATTGGTGACGGTCCGGGATCAATCCCAAAGGGAAAGATCCGAGGACAATACCACGAAATTTGGACCATGGTCTGATGACGAGGCAACACCTGAGCTGGCACCCCACTCTCCAAACTTCCACACCACGCCAACGTGAGGACATTTGAGGCCACGACAGATTTAACGTGCACCAGCCCCCTTTGTACACGACGGTGTTAGGCTGGATTCGAACTCGCAACCCTTCGGTTGCTAGTCCGTTACTCTTCCAACCGGGCCACCGCGGCCCCATTTTTAGATCGGAAAATTATACTTCGATTAATACTTATTCGATCATTGTCGTTTCTTTCTGTGATTCTTATAAAGGATACTTATAAATCTGCTTATTTTGTTCTTAAAATTAGAATATTAAAAAAGCAACCAAGGGTTGGGATGTATTTTTAAGTAGTGCCCACGGGTCACGAATCCTTCCAGAAATTATTTTATGATTAAAAAGTTATCAAAAAATGCATGCTAAAGTTAGTTATAGCAGAGAAAATCGGTTTCGAAAATCACAGGTAAAAAATACGTCTGAAATCCTCAATATCTTAAAACAATAGAAAAATAATTAAACTCAATGTTATATAACATTACGGCATTTACTGAGCCGGAAAAAAGAAGACTGAACCATCCCAAATTATTTTCTGAATACGTGCTTAATGAAGGGTGTTCTTATAAAATTCAATTGGCTTTTTTTTTTAGAAGATGGGAGTAGCCTGGCTGATATTTTCAGGTGAGCAGGTAATACGCCAAGAACAGCCTTAATAGCTGAATCAGATCTTAAAAGATACAAGAATCAATTCGACTTTAAAATATGAAAAGGATCAACCGCCTTTGACTATTTATTAGAACAATAATTTAATTATTTAAAAATATTTTGGTAACTGAAAGAATTACTTTTTTAATTTTATTTAATTAAAGGCTTACGTACTCTGAGTGATCACTTCATTAGAAATACTTGATCATGGCATGAATGAAAACTGTCTTCAAGGAATTGAAATGTATGATAATGTAAGTGGTTGAAGTTCAGGGGTATCAGACATCGATTCGCTACTTTATTAAATTTATATTTAAATGTCCCCTCCTTCGCCTATTTTATAAGGGCATTTTAGGGCATCAGGTAAGGGATCATTTTAGTAAGATAATACACAAGCACATCCTGTCACAAGGGTTATATGATTGTTTACTGATTCCAGGTACGTGACAACGAGTTCATCTTGTTTCCTTGATCCAATCGTATCGAGCATATCTGGGATAAGATGGAGCAGAATGTTAAAAGACCTTGTTTACAACAGTTGAGGGAGGTTGTGCTATCAGCCTGGGATAATATTCCTTTAGAAGGTGTTATCATCTTGTGGTGTCAGCATCATGTCGAACTCAAACCATTTTTAAGCAAAAGGGGGTACCGGAAAATACTAGTGAATGGTTTCTAATTAAGTAGCCACTCAATGTATTCACGCGTTCCGAAACTGTACATTAAATAATAATTTGTTGGAAAATTAAATGGTATTAACGAAAATTTATAAATGCTCTAAGCATCTTTTCATTCTAATTTTCAATCGAATTTATTCAAAAAAGTTTTGATAGTTCTGTTATCAAAAATACATCTTTATACGATTTATCTAAAGCAGTCAAGCTGAATTCGTTGTAATTTTTTTTGTTTCCGTTTAGAAATGTGTAAGATAATTTTCGTTGTTTATGATGAAATAGTAACTAAAAATAAAATATGCAATTTATTTTTGTTTTCAGTTACGACAGGAGTTGCTTTTAATATTCAAATCTAATTTAGTGTTTGAAAGGTTTAAAACAAAAGTATTTTTCAACATTGATGTTAGATGATGATTCTTCATTTGAAATTAAAACCATCATAAATTTCTCATTTATGGCATTATTAAACTGAAGCATAAGGATATATCTGTACCTCAGGACCAGACGAACGTAAGTCCAAAAATGACGATTTTCAGGTTATTAGTTTTGCTTGTAGAATCTGATTTTGCATCAAGCCATAACAAAGTGTCTGTAAAACATTATCCTTTAATGATTTACTAGGGTTATAAGAGCGTAAGCCTTAACCTTTGTTTGAGCCAGACAAACGTAAGTCCATCCATTCAAAAAGACAGTTTGTACTTTCATGTATAAAAACTAAGCCTGTTAGGGACAACGGAAAAGAGACGGCACAAGAAACAAAACCGAGAGCCATACATCTATTTTTAACTTTAATAATAAGGTTGAAGTCATTTGCAAAACTTTTTTCCTGAATACGCTTTCTATTTCTGAAACCTTCATGAGATTTTCAACCTTCATCATTGCTTTAAAAAAGCCAGTGAGTCTTGTTTGGTAACGCCAGACCTTAGGGGAAAGCATATTCCAGCAAATAAATTACCTAGTGATAGCTTAGAACGGATCAAAACCATATTTCAAAGTTTCCGGTGCATGAAAGCCACTACAGCAGGGAAAGATCCAAACGTAAATATATTTGGGCAATCACCTGAACATTTCCTCAATGCACTCACTGTATGTAGATGAGTGCGAAAAAGAAAAAATTAAACCAGAGAAAAAGTAGGCTTATTCCAAAGTTTTCAATGAAGATTTCAACGTGTCTTTCCATTCATCAGATAATGACAGTTGTGATGTTTGCGACAAACTAGACTGCGAAATTATAAATGAAAAAATAACGAAAAACTCAATGAACTTAAATTACAAAAAGAAAACCACCTGGAAGAAGCTTCACTTGGTTATGGAAATGGAAGATTAAAGTGAAAAGCAGAGCTAATCAAGGTGTGAGAGTCGTTATGTCTGATCTCCAAAAATGTCTTCCAACACAAGGATTTGAAGAACTTCCAAAGTTTTTACTCAAGAAAACTCTGGACATTAAATAGTACAATTTGTGACACAACCGTTGACAAAACTTGGTGCATGATCTGGCATGAAGTTACAGCCGGTCGAGGAGGTAACGAAATAGCATCATGTTTATTCACATGGGTGAATGAAGAGCTTAGAAATCCTGATAGGCCTACTGAAAACTTAACAGTGTGGACAGATAATTGCAGTGGCCAAAACTGGAATATTAATGATTTTCATGTACCTATGGCTGTTGGAAAAAGTTTCTACTCTAAAAGAAGTGAACCATAAGTTCTTACTTGCTGGACACACCCACATGGAGGTAGATGGCAAGCATAGTGTGATAGAGAGCAACTAAAAACCACACTATTTTTACCACAAATGATTGTGCCAATTGTATTGCTTCATGTTCAAAAACCCCTTTGTTGTGAGAAGGATATGCATGGAAGACTCTTGATTTTCTCTACTTGAAGAGCAAAGAAACTCCATTTGTTCAAGGAAGAGAAACACAGATAAAAACCATTTTTGAGATCCAATTCAGTGTGGTTACAGTTTCGCAAAGGAGACAGCAAGTTGTACTATAAGACCAGTTTCGCAGATGATACTTTAAAATTGTTAAATTTAAAAGAAATTAGAGAAACAAAGGGTTCTTATGCCAGCGACGATCCCAAAATTGAGAGTAATGAGAAGTACAGAGGCCACATGAATTTAATGCAGTGGATCCCTGAAGAGTATAGACCCTTCTTTGAAAACCTTCCACATGGAGAGAAGGAAGGAAACTTTCCTGAGGATGACTCAACCGCTCTAGAATAATGTTTCTGCTTAATCTAATTAATTAGTTTTTAAGTCATTTACAACATTACAACACTCAATCTGTACAATATTGAATATTTGTTATACAATGTTAAATTTATTTTTACTTAAGGTTTTTAATAGTATTAAAGACATTGTTACCAAGATTGACCGTGTAGTTTACTTGAAACATCTTTTTATAGTGCTGCGTAAGTCCTAAAACAGGTTTTTGATGTAGAACCACAATAACGTAAATCCAGTACTGTCTTAATAAGCTATAAAATTACATAAAAATTAACCAACAATGGATAAAACATGTATATTTGTATTGTTAACAATCAATTTTTGCAGGCTAATTCAAATACTAGCTTTGTAGCCAGGCAACGAGAGCCTTCTTTTCAGTTTTTATGCACTCCTGAATAGTTGGCATAATGTGACTTATGTTCGTCTGGTTCTGAGGTACAGATATAATGATTTGCTCTTTTCTAATATCTGCTAATACACAATGGACGATTAATGTCATATTCATATTTGGATTGAAGTCCTGTGATAAAAATAGTTTTAGCAATACATAATGTTATATATTATCAATAATTTTTTATATGTTCGATAACATAAAATAGTTTTTGACAGTGTTTGATAATATATAGTTGTGCATTATTATGTATATTCAAAGTTACAGTAAAATATTTTTAATTTTCAGAATACTACCAAAGTATGTCCCAAATGGAGTCCTTCAGATTCTCCGTTTAAACTTAAGAGTAAAATGGACAAGGATAGCACATTTCCCAGAGTTTTTACTGTTACAGTAGAAAAGTTGCAGACCTGTCCCAAAGTGCTGAATTGTGGGAAAATTATATTTGAACTTTTCGGTACGGTATTTGTACAATTTTTTTGTTCTGATATGAAAGGTAATCTGGTTTAAACAAAGAACGAAAATTTATTTTACAATGTCTGAATATATTTTTTAATAATTTGCCTGATAAAGAATCACTAAAGAGGTACATCTTGTATAAATACTTTAATGTAATTAATTTCCTGTAATGGATCACTTGTCAAGCAAAATTTTCATTAATATATTGTTACCACCACGCCTAAGGTATGAATCTGCAAAATTGATGCTTCGAGAAAAACTCGTTCAAAGTATTGTTGCTCCGGAAAAATCGAGTTATGACTTATAGACCCTCCCTGGATCAACTCACCGGAGGTTTGGAGTCTTAAATGATCCAGGGGTTATGACTTAAAGGTTGTTGTTTTCTCATTATTACCTCTTGGAGACCATCTCCTTCCCCACTGGAAGTAATTGTCGATTTAGACTACATATAGAGCCGATAAAGCAGATTTGTGTTTTGGTGTGGTGCCTATTGATCAAAATGCATTTTCGTGCATAAGTGTTGAGATGAAAATGAAGGTTTTAAACTAAAATTTCACGAACTTTGAAAGATAATTTATTCAAAAAATGCAATTATAAAAAATAACCACATCGAAAAGTATTTGAATGAAATAGACAAAGAATTTTCAGTGAAAAATGAAAAGGTAAGCATTAATTAGCATTAAAATCTTTTATCATCTGGTTCGTCCTCTTCATATTTTGAGTTTCCACTAAAATGCGGCTCAGGTTGTTATTACGAAGTTATCACGAACTGTAGAAGATGGTTCCAGTGAATGAAAGAAGCTATGATACTCCTTTGAGATGCTAAAATCGTTACACATCTTCAAGTCCTTAAACTTGGCTTCCTAAATTTTCAGTTGCATGTAATTAACCATCGTAATCAGTTTTAAATGCTTCCATTTTCACTTCTTCGTCCTTCTTAACTTCATACCTTTCTCCACAGGAATAACAAAATTCGAGGAAGTTGAGAAATTCAAAGAATTCTTCTAATGTCCTTTTATGGATTAATTAAAGGGTGCTGGGTTTGTTTGAGATCCTCGAACAATTTGTGCCCAACCTTCGAAAACATAAACTGGCAAATGTTTGCATTTTTTCTACTTTTGAATGGATGAAGTCATACTCTATTTCTGTGTGCTCAACCTCGAAAAGGTATGACGTATGATTTTCAAATCAGGCGTTGTTTTTAGCATGCAAACGTACATTGCCACCATTAATGAATTTTTGTTCTGACCTTCCCAAAGGAGTTCGACATCATGTGGACAAGAGAAATCTTTGTTCATGAATGTTCTCCTTCATACACCTATAATCTTTGTTCATACACCTGTTCTCAAATAATTCAACAGACAAAAGGCGAACAAAAAAGATAATCCAACTAGCGAGTGGCAAATTCATGAAACTGTCATGCGCTGCTCACTATGCCAAAATAACGAATCTGCCAGATTCTTTCCTTCGCTTGGTGAGAAAATCTGTTTGTGTAGATAGGCGAAGTAGACATTCTGAAAATCGGCATTTCCACTAAGAATCAAGATTCATTCCTTTGGCATAGTATAAAAAAATCGAATTGCGACTCAAAAAATACAGTTATGTGAAAATGGCGAAAAATGCAGATTTGTGCTTCTGGCGTGGTGGTAAAGATATCATTTGATTCAAACGATATGAAAAAAGGCCCTTATCTTTAAAATTCTTAATCAGAAAGAGAACAAAAATATTAATAATAATAAAGTTAATGTCGTTTTTTACACCTTTGAGAAAAACTTTAAACGTCTAAAAATATTGTTCAGCTTGTTTTCAAGTTCACAGAATTTTTTATACCATGGATGTGTTGTATATGGAGTGATTTTGTAACATAAAGACTTTCCGATGTTTGTATAGACGTATATTATCGATTTCAAATGTCATGATAAAGGTTCAATAAACGTTTTACGACAAGGAAAGATGATTGAAGAGATTCCCCGAAATAAACTATCTTCATTTCAGTCAATACGTTTACCGACTTACAGTGTTATTTAAGTCCTGAACATTTTACGGCCGACTAAGATGTCATGAAATTCTAAATTAAATATAAGCGACCCCAAATTTTGTTGCAATAAATAGTGTAAGTAAACTCGACTTCAAGTCTTTAATTAGAACTTATGATAGGAGCACTTAAATTTTGTAACAATTCAGCTTGAATTATCTACAAAAGATTTATATCGCATAGGTAAACAACATCTCCATGGGCACAATCTAGTACTTATTAACATATCTTTTCAGACTTCCCAGTGGTAGTGAATGTGAGTCTGAAAATCCAGGCCCATGTCTCAAATTCTACTTGCATCCACTACTGCACAGTATTCCCCACTTCACTGGATTATCTGATGAAGATAATGTGATTTTAGGATAAGGGCTTATTTTCCTCCCCGAAACATAAGATGACAAAATGACGTCAGATTAACGTCTAGTTCAATAAAACGCTTTGTTTCTTGCATGGATTTAGTGGAGAGGTCTAACAGTTAGATAAGCGAAGTTTCTGAAATGTGAATAAATTCAGCTAATACTTCCGTACGAAATGCCAGTCTCAAGACACTTAACTAGACTCTATGAGTGGTGAAGAATGATGACTTTGTTTACACAATAGTCACCAAACTGGAGGAATGCAAAACCAGAAAATTTAGTTGAAGTACATATAAGATCAAGTTTTTTATAAAATCCCAATACCTACTCACTGACCCTCTATTTACCATCGATGGACAAAGTAAAATCTTGAGTGTTTGTAGAATTCCAGACAAAATCATAAACATCTCGCAATAAAACTTTTACACAAAAACCGCAAGTATCAGTTATTTTGCTTTCTCGTAAAAAGACGGGATTTCCCAAGCTCAGAGATTGTATTGTAAGATTATTTTTCAATCTTTGTGGATGGAGCGACTTGATTGGCTTCAATTTGTTTCCAGATGTCATAAAATAATGGTACTCGAGATATTTTTCTCAATCGAAGGTCTTTCCTTGATTATTGCTCTGAATCTTTGGCAATATCAAACAATGAATTAACACATTGATTGAAATGCTGTTCAGTTTTCATTGATAATGGAATCGAGTACGCATAACGTTCTCTTTCACTTAATACATGTTAATGCTTTTAAAATCGAACTTCATGAGTGAAATTGCAGAGTAAAAGAGGTTCTAACTGTGATCTTTGATTTGTATGAAATTTTAATTTGACAGTTGACTTTTAGTTCATGTAAGTCAAAAAATAAGGTAACTGTTTTATACCTGATAATATTTTGTAGAGAGTTGCAATGAAAGAACATATTTTCAAGATATAGTCTACATAGTATTCACTAACGATCATTTCTCTTAAAGCATCAACATTTTTCATTATTTCAAATGCGAAATTATGAATATTATATGCTTGGGGAGCAATCATGAAAGGTATACTCTTTTCCTGTACTGCTTGCCCTTTTCCTAATTCGTATATATGAATTACATTTTAAACGTTCAAAACTATTTATTTATTTAACGAGAAACTTAAAACATTTATTAGTTTTTATTAAAGAAATTTAAAAAATAACCAGTTTGTGTGATTAATATTGAGCTGAAATATTATTTTGAATGTTTTGTACTGAAAATTGAGATATTTATTTGAATACGTTAAGAAATCATACAAATTTTATCAATAACAATTGAGTTTTAAAATTTGGGCGGGTTAAAAAATTCACTCTCAAATGCAATGCACCTTTGTTAATATGAAACAAAGCCGATGAAAAACTGGTAAATCCCAACAGATACCGGGACATATACTAGAGTTAGATATTTTCTCTGTAATATACTGAAAAACGTAATTTTAGGAGGCGTGAGAATTCATGATTTAGTCTGTCACGATCTTCGTAACACGATCCTTTTTATCTAGGCGATCTGCAATTTTCCTTTCTAAAAAACATTTAGTAAATTCTACCTATATCGATACTCACACGTAATGTGCCGATCTGAAACCTGTGCTACGAGGTGCGGATCTTAGCATGAAGAAAGTTGCCTTTTTATAAGTGGAAGTTAATGACCACAAAACAAGTCCGCTTTAAAAGCCTTTTCTCTACAGAAGAAGATAGCCTTCCACTATATTTTTTATCCTCTAATAAACTCGGTTAATATTTTTAATGCAAATTTGGAATGAAGATTGTTTAATTTCAAAAAAAGTTTCATGACAAATTTCGTTTGGATGATTTTGGTATGCAAATAATTGTTAATTTTATGAGAATAACAAAATGCATTACAAAGGGAGTTATAGTAAGTGTTGTAGAAAACTCTAGCTTTAGGGGGTTGATAACTTCATTCCAAATTCTTCTTTTTAACACACTGTTCCAAAAAGAGTTTTGTTTAGAATTTGTACCAGATCTTAAATTGTAAAAGAAAAGATAATTTATCGAAATGAAATGATTTATGTGGTAAGTATTCAGTTATTTGCCTGAAAGTGATATTGATTAATTTCTTCAGATTATAATGTTCTAATACCAAACTTTTTCAAACTGTCCCTTTCAACCCATTATTCTTCCCATAATCAAGATAAAAAGATGCAGCATAAATTAAATTATAATTTTTAATTCATTCATTCTTTATAAAAGTATAATAGCACAGAAATGTAGTAAAGCTCTTAATGCTGATGTTGAACACTCGAAGACGAAGACTTGATTTGATGAAGCTAGTTTCTAAATAAATGTTAGGCAACTTCCTTAAAATACTGTTTTCAATTATTTGTAGTCTCTTTTCTTCAAACTGTTTAAAATGATACTAAATCCGCATTCAATTAAATATAATGAAAGCGCAATAAAAACGTTTTTCGCCCACACCCAATGATTCAGAAAACAGTTTTTAATAGAAAGAGAAATAGTTGCATCTGTTATTAAATATTTTTTGAAATATTTATTGTTTCTTAATTAATCATTTCTTATAATTGCATTTCTGTTCCTCAACACTTGAAAATAAGTATCAAAACCAATAGGTAACACATCATTTTCCGAATATTTCAGATTGTGGATCCGTATTTTGCGTAATATTCTTCCAAAGCCTATAAAACTCATCAAATTCAAATTAACTGCAATACCTGTGCTCTCAGTCACCTGTAATGAAAAATTATTCCATTATGAAACATTTTTTTTCCATATTTTACGTCATATCCTCAATGCTGCGTTTAACTCATTGTTACTTATCACATTTACAAGTTGTTTCTTTCCTCCCTTATACACTCTATAGATTACAACTTCCACTGTAGGAATTATTCACTTTTTCCAAGTATTACGTGCATACTCGGTTTCAAACAGGTTTTTATAAATGGATTAGTAGGGAATACGTGTACGTGATTTTTTTGGATCACAATTAGTTTTTAATTACGAAGAAAACGATTGGTTTGAGTATTTGGGATGTCGACTGCCCACCCATTAACCATTTGTGCGGATGTATATAATTTGATAGCAATATCACAAAAATAGGTTTTGTTTCAAAATTTTTCCTTTTTTCCATAATAAAAATATTAGGTTGTTTTCGTATGTCTTTACAAATCATTGTCTTGCTTTTCCTCGATTACTTTATCAATGAGAGGGGTTTTCGATGTATACATAAACGCACCAGAGAATAAAAATACTTCCGGTTGAGAACTAATTAGATTTATCGCCGTTTTGATAATTGGCAATTTTTAACAAAAGCGACTTTCTGAAGTTGATTCGAATAACATGCCGAATTACACCACAAGATACGAAAGAGGTTACCGAAACACTAGCACCTTCTGTATTTAGCTTTTCGGAAAAAGTTTCTCCTATGCAATAAAATATGCAACACCTTGTTTAATTCCATTCCTTTGAAATTTTCTGGTGTGCATATGTCCTTTATTATGTCACTTTATTTTGCATCTTGTTCGAGGTATTACAAGATTATTTTCATACAGGAGGAATATCAGCTACAATAAGCAGCTGCTCAAAGTTGAGATTACTTATCAAGAATAGCAAAACGGAGAACCTTCGTTTCTATGCCCAAGCACCTGCTGCTAATGCTAATAGTTGATGTGATTACATTTGTCCTCCGATTTAACGATATTCTTCAATTCATGCGCATGGCTTGGAGTCATGTTTCCATATATAATCGGGCTTTAAATATTTGCTCAGTTCAAGAAACGTCGCAGATTAATAGACAAGAGAATCCACGTTACTAAAGATAGGGAGTAATATGAGATAAATAAAGATTGTGGATAGATTCGTGTTGTGAAGAACATCTGAATAGGCCAGAGACCAGATTGCGACAAGTGTATGATGGATTTTTACCCGAGATATTTGTTGGTTACCATTTCGAGGTGATATTTGTAGTAAAAAACCATTTAAATATTTAGAATCGGGTACATTTCAATCTTTAGAAAGTAGTTTATCTGAATGAAATATAAATATGGAGTTTTAAGAAAAAGAATAGTTATTCAAAAAGTATTTACAACACATTTACTCGATGACGATACTTAATGCAATTGTTTAATTATTGGAACAAATTTAAATTGCAATGCATCTTTTTCACTCTTTTTCTGAGAATCGTGAATATAAGCGCAACACTTAAAAGAACACTTGATGCGCTTACTTTACTTCACTATCAAAGTTTCGAAAAAAGTTCCGATGTTTGAATAGCATTGTATTTGAGAGAAAAACCAACGCATTAACTGTGAAGTTTTATAGTTTCATGGCGATAACATGAAGCTGAATTTTTATTTTAAAACACATTTCATATTTCTATAAAAGGAACTACTGTCAAGTAAAAATAATTCAGCGGAAATATCAAAGTAAACTTAAAACGATAATTGTGCGATACAATTTAAATCTTTGGAATACAAAATTTAAAAATTCCTTTTAACAGTTGGAATCTGAACCCCAACAACCATCGCATCCCACCCCCAAATGCGACGGCACTTTCACTATGCCTTTATCTTTAGTTGGTATTAATAAGTGTGACCCTAGAAAGTTCAAGATAACTATGGAAAAATTCCTTATCTAGATTTAGTTTGTCATTCTATAGACATTTTTTTTGGTTTCAAGAGGATTTAATATACCCTGCTGCTTAAAGTAGATTCCGAACCATTAATCATTAACTCTAGCTCTGAATGTCCTGTTTTAATATTATATTTGGCATTTGAATATTAGAACAGGTACAATGCTAGGATACGTTACATGTACCGTGTCTCGATCTATCACTTTCCTTTAAGTCCCTTCTGTACCAATTCACTATTACAGGTCATAAAGCTGTTGGTTTATTTAAAGATTATTGACTTAACAGATGAAAAGTCTAAACCTGTGAATTTAGTAAGGGATATTTAGGTTTCTCAACGTATATAACTTTTTACACTATCTTAAACACTCTTCCTGTAATTCAATATTAAAATAAGAATATTCAACATTATAAAATACAACTTAAACTATCTTATTACAAATAGAGGGTCCAACTTTTACTGAAATTTAATGTAACTACATTGAAAATATATAATTTGACATCTCTAACTGAATTTAGTTAAGTATATTACTCCATTAAGAATATTCAGTAACTATAATTCGAAATAAAAATAGCGATTTTGTAATTACAGTAAATAATAATGTAACTTGTGATTGATAGCAATTAGAAGTAACCCTTTCAAGCATTACTCAAGTGATTCCGTGCACAAATAAATGATGTCTTAGCAATTCCTTTTAGTTATTGATATAGATGCTCTATGAAGTTTTATAAAACAAAGTGAAGGTGGAATTATAGTAGAACTATAAGACTATGGGAACTAAATCAGGGAGTAGACCTCAACTTCAGCTCGATTTAAAATTTCATTTAAGATTTAAAATGGTATATTATAAGTTATCTAAAGAGTTATTGCTTTTATAGTTTAATCAAGCATAAGTTTAGTATGTATTATTAAAATAATAGTAAGCATATTGTTTTTCTTTTAAGGAATCTTAGAAAAAGTGTGGGATGTCCAGTGTCCTAAATCTAAGAAAATTCAATTAAAGAGTCAAAAGATGAAAAATCGGGTGATGTGCACGTTTTACGAAATTGTGAGACTAATTTTCATAAAAATATATAAAATTTTACTTTCATATCTTAAAACCTTTGTCCTTATATGCATATCTGGATTGGATTCAGTTGCATACACATTCCTTTATTTTCTCTAGTTAGTATGTGCTCAATAACTTACTGTTTCTTTTTTTCAGGATCGCCCTTCACCTGAACTTATGCTAGGCCATTGGTTGAGGTATGTTATCGTGTTAATGTATTAAAACTGCCATCACATAAAACCTTTTCATTGTCTTTCTGAAATGGATTTCCTGATTGTAGATAATTTTTAAATGTGACTATGAGAACGTACGCATCTTTTTCATAGTACTTTAAAATCATCTATAAATATATATTGAAAATCACTGAATATTTATACTATTTATAAACACACTACTGTTTTCTAAAACTGCAATACCTTTATAGTATTAAGTTGAAATTGACATAATGAGTACTTCAGGCTGGGATGTAAGTAATATGCGTATGGTTTCGAAGCAGGGTCCTTTTTTTTCACTTTTCGGTATTTGCAAGAAAACGCAATTAATAGCAGTCTTGAATTAATATTGCAATTAATGAATCGATATTAATGCGAATGGGTGAAGTTTATACTATACTCCAGAAACCCTATAGTATTTCAGCTCTTGACGGACTTTGAGCTAAGTAAGAATTTTGGAATGAGAATACTAGATTCTTTCTTACAGCCATACTACTCGTACGGCGAATCACCAGTATAGTGATGATAGGAGACCAGGAAAAACAGAAATATGTTAATTAGACCATAAACTCTCATGATATCTTTATTACATAGGGCAGTGACTGATTTTATAAAAGATACTGTTATGTTGTTGATGTATAGACAGGGACATTGTTAGCAAGAAATGGGAATGTATTAGGTTAGACTTTATTTTTCACACAGCTTGATATCGTCTGCGTAATAATTCGCAGCAACCGGAGCGTCTGGTCCGGTTATTGTGAATTCCTTTAACTCTTAACAACAAGCGTATCAAGCCTCAATAAGTTCTCGGAAATAGGCATTGCATGAGGAAAAGCGACATGTCGTGTTTTCTAAGGAGTCTCTCAGCATAGAGTGTCAAACTCCTAAGCTATCAATAACTCTAGACAAGCACGAAAGTAGTTTGACAGGCTTTTGCCTACGTCAAAAAATATCTTCTATTCAACAGCAATCTGTAGAGAAGCTTCTGATCAAAATGGCTTTATGCCCATTAAAATTCAAAGCAAGAAGAATCTTATATAATTCTGATAATATAACCAGTCATCTCACCAGTAACCCTACAATCTGTGAGAAAAATTTTATTTGAATAGAATGATTATTTCTTGGGGGGGGGGGGTGTTGAATATTTTTAGAGTACATATTCCCATTATCAGTTTTAATGAACCTCCCAAAAGAACCTTCCATGTCGGATACCTTACCATATTAAGTAGAAATCGCTTTAACTAGAACTGAAAGGTTTCAACGCAATAATTAAAGCCTGAATCATGAATAAATTAAAATTCGCTTAAAACTGATGAACATGATACTTTAAATTTACTGCAAGAAGTATTTTTCATCGTAGTTAATGTGCTTCAATGTAAATTTTATTTTACAACACTGAGCACATAAAAAATTCACAGAAACAGTCGGGAAGTTCTACCGACATTTATGTTTATCTATTAGCTCAAATCTAGATTCTCGAAAATTTTTAATAACTTTAGATGATCCATAAAAAAAAAGAGAACTGATTCACTTACAAGATAATTTTGAATCAATTTATGTACTTTTGGTGAAATGCTAAATCACCTTTATGAAAACAGTCAGTAGTGTACAGATGTCGGTTTCTTTTGTGAGTGTGTTGCGTCACTTAGAATCACTTGATCGCGTGCCAACCACGCTTATCCACTTATAACACCTTTTCAACCCTGCGATATCAGATTGAAAGCAATCAAGACGGTTTGCTCTTCGTCAATCAAAAGTTAGAGTTCGAGCAATCACTTTCGATTGGGGAATTTTTTATGTATTTTGCTAATAGATTTATGAAGGGGTTTAGAAGTCAAGATCACAAAACTATTAGATGATTTTGCAAAATTACCTGTGAGGTCATTAAAATCAATTTTAAATTTGATGACAACTAATGGTTGCTTTCCGTCATGAAATTAAACATTTTATGATGTAATGTACATCAAAACATTTTATTCCAATACAATGGCCAATTCGGGGTTTTACGGTCCCATAACGAAATACAACAGTTAAAGAATAAATTCTGCAACGAATAGACAGTATAGAGATTTTAATTTCAGGAAATTTGCAACCCAAGAGGATACCTACATCAAGAAAATATTGCAGGTGCTAATGCAGCTCACAAATCTGGTTTTCTTATATTTCTTATAGTTATTTTTGAACTGTAGGTTTTGTTCTAATCAACGCTTGTGTAACAAAAAAAGATGGTAGAGTTATATATTCGCTTATTTGTTTTTTTACACAGAATAAATGCACATAGAAAATAAAATAGATTATTGATGAATTTTAGAGGGTTGAATAACAACCCTTTTTAATACCTTTTTTACCTAATTTGTGATATTTAGTATACTGCACCCGAAATGTGTAGTTTTTCCTCCAAAAAATAAAATAAACTATTATTTCACCTAAAGATCTCTCAAAAGTTAAGAGAAACTTGAGCATCTTAACATTAAACCGCTGCAATTGTTTTCAGTTACTGAATTTTATCTAAATTTTTAATAAATTGTGAATGATCCTAGAATATTTTAACATTGTTTTTTTTTCAGATGCATTGTATTGCTGAGATACAACAAAGAATTCCAATGTTTAAGTATTAGACCTGCATCAGCAAATGAGTTAAAGTTCCTGGATAAATTGGTAATAGACAGCAGTAAATCTATGGCCATGGTTCTCAAGTCGCTTAACGAACCTAAAATTAATCTGGTATAAACAGACCAGATTTTTTCAGCAGTTTTCACAATTATTCATTGTTTAGGCACTATCGCACAAGCTCTGTAAATATGTTTGTGTGTAGTGCAATTCAGTTATCCAACCTTCTTGAATAAAGCTTAAAAGTGCATATAACTGGGTTTGATGCCTTCATTGAGTTCTGATTCCGCAGCAGCCATACTCTTTTTGGAGTAAAATAATTTATAATGTAAATAGTATTTCGTTTTGTATGCAACTGTATCATTTAATTATTCAATTATTTTATTTCATCATTATGTATATTGTTTCTATAGTATAGATCCCTTTTGCGCCTCTTACACGCGACGAATCTTAACAAGTGAGGTATCAAAAGAAAGATAATTTCATGGAGCACTGACGAATCCGGTCTATTTCTCCAAGGTGTGCAGAGGGGGCCTAAAAACAATTTGAAATCCCCATAGGAATAACATTAAGTATAAATACGATTGCGGTATACAACTCAGTTTCTTTTACCAGTATTGATGGAAAAACAACTTTTCCAATAAAATTGTTTTACCAGTATTACTCGGAAAACAATTTTTTTCATCATTTATATTATTTCTATAGTATAGATCCCTTTTACGCCTCTTACACGCGACGAATAATTTATTTATGTATTGAACTGGTTTTTCATTTCTTTCCATAATATCAATAATTTATGAATATGTGATTTGATGATATAAGGATATTAAACGACGCATGTTCGACGCGAGGTTAAGATTTGGGGGGGGGAAAAATTTAAACATACAACTCAACAATTTTTGTGAATTCTAGAGAGTTAAAATAAGCTTATTAGGCTTTTGGTGGAAGAATTACGTGCTTTACACAAATGGTTGGAACAACGCTAACAGTTGTAAATGGTGATTGAATAAACTTTTTTTGATATTTTGTATATGAAACAATTCGCTTACATCTTTCGCCCTTACAAGGGATGGGGGGTTGGAATTGTTCATGCGAGAATTCTCGCACGGGCACGCTAGTACCTGTGTATACTTAAAAAGAAAACAATTTAAAAATCAAATAAATATTAAAACGATATCTTTGATTATGAAACCTTTCGAAGGGAGCAGTAAAAACACAAATGACAATCATTATATACATAAATGAATCATTATAATCAGTTTACTATTTGAGATTAGGACATGATGTATTTGCGATTTTAAATAGTACATTTTCTATAGATGTTTTCACTGAGAAAACATGCTTTCATGAAATTAGATAAACACAATTTTAAGAAAGCATTAAATAGAAAATTTTGGCTTAATGAATGGTATTTTTCCATGAAACTTCGTGCTATATCCTAGTTCGTAATATATTCTATATGAATCGTGACTTCACCCTATTCTAATTCGGCGCGAGAAAGCTTAAAGGATGATGTCCATCGTTATAATTTTTTCCTAGAGGAAGAGGCGTTATCCTCGGATCTTTCCCTTTGGGATTGATCCAGGACCGTCACCAATAAGCCCGTTGTGTTGCTCCAATGCGACGTAAAAATTCCCCCAACTACCTCCCAGAGAACAATACCTTTACTGGCTTAAATGCGGATTTTATGCATAGTTGTAATCTCTAAAATGTTTGCTGATCACGCATTATCCAGTTTCATAGCAACATTTGTGAAGTATCGTTTACTTTGAACCAGGTGATAGAAAGTTACGAGTACAGCAACTGTGCTAATACTCAAGCTGATAAACTTTTGCTTTGACACCTCAACATACCAACAGGTAAAGTGGTTATTAACATGAAATTGAGGGTAATTTTTGGAATAAAATTTTATTTCGACAGGTATTAGGTTCAACTTTACAAAAACATTCAATCGATTAGTGAAATTACATTTTCCATTTTTCGTAGATTAATGTTTCTTATAACTAATGCGTGATTGAATGTGATCAGTAAAAAATTTATTTTGTGGAATGAATCAAACCCCAATATTATGCTTTTCATGGAACCAGTATCAAAAAAGTCAAGTGAGAAAAACATAAAGTAGTGGTTGAAAGAAAACCACACATCTTTACAGAACTCACATTACTATGACTAGTGCTGCAAAAGCCTAGCTCGCCATTGTACGAAAATTTAAAAACGTTTTCAGAGGGAAATGAAATTGTAATATTGAATAAAGGTACTATTTGTAAGGAAAAAATATTATTGTGATAGAATAAAGTCTTGAGCTCTGCTTCGCTTCATATGCCATTTTAGATGACTGACTCCTCATGAAATAAAACTATGTAAACAAGTACTCAATGTTTAGCTTGTACATATGTACAATTTCTTCTCTTTAAACAATGTTTTCTTAAAGTAATTTTGTTATTATAAACACATGAAAGCTTCATAATGTTCTGAAGCTAAAAAGTCGACTGCACATTAAACTGTGTACAAAACCTTTCACATTTTCCGAGGTTGCCCTTAGACCTCAGATCCATTATTTCCTAGCTGTTTGTTTTTGTTCGATACAAGACTCAAAGCTCTAAAACGTGTCCTCACCAATTATTTATAAAAACCATGAAACCTTATACAATACTAAAAAATATTGTGGAAAGTATGATTTTAAATTAAATAAATTTTATAACAAATTTCAACGGGTAATTTTCGGATAGAAAGAAATATATATTTAAAAAATAAACAATTTTACCGAACATTTGTAAATCATTATAGAGCCTTAGAAACAAGCTTACCTTTCTTGTTTAAAAATGTTATGAATAAAAAAGGATATATTAGAAAGGAAATTAAATTTGAATGTAGTTTAATATCTTTCTAGCAAATTTTGATCACATTCATGATCATTGTGACACAAAGACCAAGCGTTTTTCAATTGGCATCGTTATATGATTTTTCTCAATAATTTATATTGAAATTTCATTTATATGTAAAATATGTTTAAATATTCCACGTCTGATAAATTTATTTTGAATACATTTTCGCATTTTACTTAAAGCATGACTACGATAACGGAAATAAATAAGATCAGTTTTTATTAAAAGGATAGAATTACCATTGAGCAATTAATACATAAATTGTTTGGCTTATTTCTTGCTTTTTTGCAATTTCGCTAAATTAAAGAACAACTCTTCCCAATGCCATCCACTTTGGGGTAAAAGACAACGATTAAGACATTAACATAAAACTTTTAGTTTGAATCTAACTATGCCACACATCGAACTAAGAAAATTACAGCAACACGTTAGATTGTAGAAGAAAGTAACTGCAAAAATGAATTATTAGAAACGAAATCCAAGTACCAAATTTTCTTTAAAGCTGGACTTTTTCTACATATTAGTCTTTCGGTTTACGTACACTTCTCAAAATTTCAATACACATTGCTTAGAGTATAACTGCAGCGTTCAAACTATGCACAAAAAATGTTCACTCACAGATGATAAAACTAAACTATTCTGTTACCATATTCCTTACTTTTGAATATCATCTTTTGAAGATAAATTAATTTCTATATTGATACAACACTAGGATATGAAAATTGAGAGAAAAAGAAACTAAAAGCTAATAAGTAAGAATGGACTATAAAAAATTGAGAATAAATTAGAAAATATCGAAATGAAAATAATAGTTTTTGGTTTAAGCATCAAAACTAATTATAAAAATATAAAATAAATTCATTTACATCCTTTATAAATTATTTATTATGAAACAAAAAGATGAATGAATATTTATAGATTTTCATAACTAAACATTTTGATTAAAAATTAAAAAATTTGAATAAAATAATTTTTCGTATATCAAGTCCAATTATATATTTAAATTACAATATAGATTGAAGTTGGAACACTTAAAAAAGCACTTTATTATATAGAAAATAATTGTATGTTTTCTTCCACTTCGATTTATAATTTGAGACAACATTCAGATTAAGAATTTTAAGAAAAGTTTTAACTGTTTTTATATTACCTCCTTCAAATTTAGGAAATTCACATTTACAATTTTTAGAAATATAAAGTTTTCATTTATTAAAAATTAGTTTTACACCATTCGACATGGGCATATCTCACACTACTTTAAATTTATCTTAGAGCGACATGCAAATTAGCAGGAGTGTGTACGCAGATGTAATACGTAGACACTCTTCGCTTGCTATAAGTCAATCATGTGATAGACAAATGGAATAAACACATATTCTTTGGAAGCTGGGAGGGAAAATATTTCCAAATCAACATGTCTTAGAAATATAATTAGAGATGCTACTATTTCCTTACTGACTATAAATAGTTTAATTTATGATCACAATAGTGTAATTGACGCTTTTTTTTATAATACTGATCTTATTAATGGGTCGTGTTCTTGGCATTTTCCATGAATTAAAAATTCCATGTCCCACATAGTTTTCATCGTGTCAGTAATGTTATAGTAATAACCCAAAATCAATTAAAACTAGGTTTTAACTAGTGATACCAGTTCATAATAGATTTTACTGCTGGGCCATTCGAACAATTAACCAAACTTGTTAGTTAAAAAGAAAACGAAAAAATAAATTTTCCAGGAACTTCCATTTCAAGATGTATGAATTCTTTGATGAAAGATAAATAAGAAAAGCAATTGGAAAATGTACCTTTCCTCTGGAATATGTAGGGAAAGGGATTGGTGGAAGTTTCTCGAAAAACTTGAAAGATTTTTCAGATAATTTCTTCTGTTTTAAACGAAGCTGAAATTTTATATCAAACGGAATTTTTAATTCCAACGGAATTTGGGACGCAAGTTTTTAAATTCTTGGATGAAATCATTAAGAAAACGAATAAAATACAGAGGAATTGCAAAAATATGCGTCAAACAAAACTTAAAACCGAAATCATATTTAGATGTGATCGAAATTTTAAATCTAAAGTAGAATAGTTGAGCCCAGAAAAAATTTCTACAAGATTTAGAATTTAATTCTTTTGGAGATATATTTTATGGTTTAGTCATTTCAAGACTCAGAGTGATACCCAATCAACGGTATCGAAGCACAAAAAAAATTAGTCGAAATTGATTTTCCTTTGAATTTTTTAGATTTTTCAATTTCTAAACAAGTCAAAATTTTGGAATATTCTGAGTGTTGGATTAGGAGCATTCCCAGTCTATATCCAAGAGAGATGATGCTATAGGCTATCATTTTGATATCAGTTAATAGTTTTATTTTATTTATGAATCATGTATGATAATTTTTACTGAAATTACTTGAAAATTAAAAGTACTTAAATGAGAAAATTCATAAATGTAGGCAAAGGATTAACAAAATCAAAATTTGAAAAATATTACCTTTTTCATATCATGTACAATGAATGAATAAATTATTAATCAAATAAATTATGCCGATTTAGAACTATGAGAAACACTTAAATATAAAATGCAAAAAGTTCAATGCATCCAAGGAAACAAGAATTGTATGATCAGAATTCCGTAGGTAAAATTCAGCCGGAGTCCTGCAAAGTCCAATGGAAAAAAATTAAATTGTTACTCTGCTCTGTTGAGTTTTTTAATAAAATGATTTGACCTTCAAAGCAAGAAAAATTATTGTGAACTGCTTCATGTAAAATAATGTTGAACGTTAATATTAATTCTAAAGTTGCCTCATACTGTTTGCGTACTTCAGCAATACTCAATGCCTTTTTGTGATCGAAGTAACTAATTAAACACCTATTACGCATTCTTTGTTCATCTTTTTCAGGCAGATCATCGAAAACCCACACATCTCGAAACTGGCTCTATTGCAATCCAAATGCAATCCTTTTGCATCACGCGCCCACACATTTTGTTCTGTTGCCAACTCGAGCTACTAAGTTTCCTATATCCTCCGA
This sequence comes from Meta bourneti, assembly GCA_933210815.1. NCBI lineage: Eukaryota > Metazoa > Arthropoda > Arachnida > Araneae > Tetragnathidae > Meta > Meta bourneti. The sequence goes on from OW119930.1 coordinate 28,444,927, forward strand.
AATTCTCTGTTCTCGCTTCATTGAAGTAAAATGTACGTTAAAATGGGTAAAAAAAATCTAAATAAAGAGAAAATGGAATTATATTTACTCATACACAGCTAAAGATTCATTATTCTTAGATAGTTTGCAAGGTATTTATCGAGATATAGTTTCGTTTCTGAAATGGCAACGCCGCTAGTTTTGAGACCAGACGACAATCAAAAAAAAGTGTAGGCGGTCTGCTAGAGTTTCATATGAAAGTTAGGGATGCAATCATTGACACCTGCGAAAGTGCCTATCATTTTCTAATGTAGCTGACCACATCAAAAGCGACCCAATGTACATTTTTACCTGGTGGTGTGGAAAGTGTTTTTGTTTCCACCCAAACGAACTGTAACAAGAAACTTTTCGCAATACAAACATGTTGTGTGCCGATCCCACTATTCCCAGTAACTGGACAGTGCCAATTGTTTCTACCAAAAAAGAGTGTTATGTAGACTCCCTAAATGTCCTCTTAAATATCATGCTCATACTTATGAGCTTTGTGGTATTTTTGAGGTATAAATGTACGAAATTCGAAAAGAAACACGGGGAGCTGGTAAGGTACCACGAGCACGCTTCGAGATGGGTTTTAACGCTTGTTCTTTTATGCTTGAATCTCGTAGAAATCGGCGAAGGAATTATGGTGAATCAATTCAATAATTCGTCAAAATTACATGTAATCATAACTCCTGTATCATCACTCTTTGCCACTCTTGCAGCTATTTTATTTTATCATTATGTGGAGAGATTGAATCGTCCAAAACTTCTGTTAATCTTGTTTACTTTTTGGCCTGTGGCAGCTACTTTAAAACTAGCAAAACTTGTTACACTTTATGGCATAGGACTGGATATATCTCATTTGAGGATAGAATCTACATGGGCTGTGATTGTATTATATTCCTTACTGACAGGAATTGATGCCACTCTTTTAATCATTCAGGTAATATGAATCTAATATTATTTCATTGTTGTAGAAACTAATGGGAGACAGTTCTAATGTGTCGTATCTTCTGAATTATCTGCTTTAATTTCTGGTGTTATAATTATTTATTTTACAATATTATTTTAATTTCATCATGTGTTCATTCTTATTTTGAGGTATATTTTGAGAACTTCTTTTAGTGGTGAAAAGTGTTATGATTAAGTGTTTTATGCTTTTTATCTGACATTTTTAACATACCAAAGTATGTAAAATTAACTTCTATACCAAATAATGAATTAAAAAACTAAAATTTATATTATGATTTAGAATAATATGAGTGTTTAGAGCAGAAACTCAAAAACTGTCAAAATGAATTTGTTACTGTACAGCTGTTTAAAGACAAACTAAGTTATAAAGTAAAAAAAATATATAATATAAGCACACACACATTTTTGATAGTGTACTATATATCTTTTAACCTTTTGATACACCTGCGAATACATAAAATACAGTGGCCTCTCTTAAAATGTGATAAATACATATTAAATATATATTGTAAAGATGAACTACATTTTTTAAAATCCTTGTGTTTCTTTACAAATGAGTAGTTAAATCAGGGATACATAACTCAGTACAACTTTTTTCCATGTCATGGAAATTTCCTCATCAAAATATGCATATAGTGTTAAAAATGTCAATTAATGAGTTTCTGCTTTAAGCCGATGATATGAGTGGTGCCTAAATGGCAGATTCAAATTTTGAGGCATAAAATTTGTTCTGTCAATTCTTTGCAAGTGATTCAAGAAACCAAAGCTCTTGAATTAATCTTTTTAAAGTGCAAAATAAATATACATAATGATCATTATGAAACTAATATAGTGTAATATGATATATGTTTTCATCCATCAGTACTGATCAACCTGACATGTGATTAATGGTTAATTTTTTTCCTTTCTGAGCCTTTCATTTTCATTTTACTTCTTTCTTACAAACATGGCATGTGTAATAACTTTAATGACCAAACTTAGATTATGCCCTTATGACTGGCCATGGCCGAATATTCATACATTACAGCAATAAATAATAGTACATATGAGATGAAACTAGTGATTACAAGCATTTTTGTTTGTTGAAATATTGATAGTTTTCTTTGGTCAGTGTGCAAATAAGAAGGTTCACAAAGTAAATTGGCAAAGAGTTTTTGTTATGTACAATCGTGTTGCCAAAGGGGAAAGCTCTGGTATCCTTGAGACCCCTGAATTGCTTTCTTATTTTATATACTTTTTACGTATAAAATTTTAAAATGCACAGAATACTTTCGTGATTTTTAAATAACAGTTATTAGATCAATTAATGGTATATTAAATTAAACATTTACTAGAAAACATGAAAATTAGTAATTTTTCACTTACATAACTATCACATATTTGAATATCTACCTATATAAATTATTTAAAGTGACTAAAAATAAAAAGTGCATTTTGAGAAACAAGATTTGAACATTCACTTAATGTTATTTAATTAAATATTTTGTTTAGCAAGCAACCATTTTAATGTGGTTTCAGTAATCATATTAACTGAAAGATTTTTTTATGCTTATGCAATCCCTAACTTGTGACAAAATATAAGAAATTAGTTTTAAATTTCTAATCAGGCTCACATCTTCATTTGCTCCCAAAAGTTTTAATATTGGGCCCCCTTCGAAATGAAATCCTGGCTGCACTACTGGTTTTGTGAGTACCACATACATTTGTACGGAACATTTAAACTGAGCTTATCGCAAAGGCTTTAGTGGTATTGTTAGTTAATGAAATATTTTTGTAAGAGGTAATTTTCATTGAAAGTTGAGAAATTTCAGACAGTTATTTGCCACCTGTTGGTATCACCACTGCATAACATGCACCCTTCTAGTGATGTTACTGGGTTGTGAATAAGCCATGGCAGATTTTGCTCATTACCTGGATGATTTCAGTACCCACACTTTGTCTTGAGAGTGAAGATGACTTAGAAAATGAAGACAGCTGAAAATGAAAGGATCTAAAATTAATTTTGTTTGGGATAAAGATACTACAAAGTCAGAACTATAGAATAGTTTTGAAAAGGAAAAATAAAATTTTCTCACTTCAGTTATAGATTGTAAGATCTTCAAAAAAGTATAACTTGATTACTCATATTTTGGGTGACCTTTTGTCCAGTTTTGCCCAAAAATTGAAAAAAAATACTAAATTCCTAAAATTTTAATCAATATATGATGCTAATTTTATAGTTATTGCAACAAATTTTGAAGCTGTTCAAAATTGTAAAAATTAATTTTCAGCATAAATTGTTTTATAATTCACATGTTTTGTATTTTTCAGAAATATTTTTGCAATAGACCTTATCACGAAGAGCCGGAATACAAATTTGACATATCTAACATCCAGTATCTACATCCATATGTGAACCTATTCTCAAAGGCTACATTCTCTTGGCTGCTTCCTCTTCTAAAGCTAGGTTACCATAGACCTTTAGAACTAGCAGACTTAGAAGGTTTACCAGAAGTAAGATTTTAAATATTTACTTCATAAGTAACTGAACCATAATTACAGTAACATATAACATATATATTAAACTAGTTATATAAGATATATTGAAAGAATTTTGTAAAATTTTTGCTAGCCAATTTATTTGTAAGTTTTAACCAAAAAATAAATAGGTTTGGTTTGCATTTTATTACTGAAGCAATTGTTAACTCGTGCTTCCTAAATATTTCACTGGTTAATTTCAATATATCGTCATTTTACTATAAAAACCTCATGTCCGTTTTCGTTTTCAACATTATTTGACAAATATGTTTACTAAACTTGTTTCAAAAGCTCCTAAGTGTAAATCACTTAAGGATTTCGAAACTTACGAGGTCTTGGAAAGTTTTTAGGGTTACAAGGGATTTTAAAATCTTATGAAATTTAACAATGAACACACACACAATTAAAGTCTTCTCACAGTTCATGATTTGGGAACAATTAAAAAGAACCTGAGAGATGGTTTGCACTTGTAAAGCACACAGTTCCTAATAAAATTGAGTCAAATAGTATTTTACATTTTGGTAAGTCAAGAGTATAAAATAAGTTTTCCTACAAGTATAAAAATAACAGTGCCTATTATTTTCTGATAATTGAAAGCTAATCACTTTTATAGAATACAAGAATCCTTGAATATGTTTGATCAGTAAGTAAGAGGGGGCAAAAAACAATAGTTGTGCCACGTGAAGAAAACACTAGGTTACAGTGTTAAAAATACATTTGAAATTCTAGAATACTTTGAAGTGCTGGTTAATTGCCTGGAATGTCCATTTTGTGATTGGATTAACGTTCTTTTAACACTTCAAGGATTCTGATAAGCATGAATATTATGCAAATCATTTCCCATGAAGGTACTGTTAACCTTTCATTTTACGTGAGATTATGTGAACATACAATTAACTGAAAAAAGAGGTACTAGTTTGGAGCCTTACAGAAGATTTGAAGAGTTTTTATGAGAAAATAATCTTAAACCCTTTGCACTCGAATATCACTGTTTTGGTGGCATTATAGCTGTTGATTTTAGCTTGGATGTCTGTATTGTCATCATTATAATCTTATAAATACATTAAATAATTGTTTTTCGTCAATTTCTTCAAAGTTCCATTATGTAATCAATCTTGAAAAAGATCAGAGTGCAAAGGGTTAAATATTGATACAAATTTATATAAATTTTTTTTGACAATTTTATGTGTTTAGTAACATCTCTTTCAAATGATAAATATTTATCAAACTTTTAAAAATTTCTTTTCAGGATGAGAAAGCTGATCATCAGTTCCGAAGGTTCAATGAAGTCTTCATGGAACAAAAAGTAAAGCAAATTTTTTTTCTCCAAAATATATAATTTGTTTTGAAGGGACAAATGTTGACTTTACTAATTGAATTGATGACTACAGAAACCACATGAGTCCCGTTTTTCAAATTTAAGAAAGCTGGGCACAGAAACCACATAAATCAGTGACTCGTGGTTTCTGCCCCGAACATATGGTCCTATATTTACCAAACTGTGATTTCTTCACTTCTCCTAGACAAGGCCATTTATGCAATAAAGTCAGTTTCCAAAATTTTTGAATTCAAGCTATCTTTTTCTGCTTTCCTCTACTATATTCTCCAAATTCCTCTTTTTTTCTCTAGAATATTTTTACTTAACATTGTCTCCTGTTTGGCTCAGCTTGGGCAAATATAGCCCTTGCACCATAAAATCCCAAAATAACCAACCAAAATTTTTGAAGTAGTGTGGTTTTGCTCTTACCAAATCAATTGTTTTTTAAATCTAAAAATTATTTCCATATTCTATGAGTATTAAAGCAGAAACCTTTTTCAATGGAATTTCAATGAAACCATTTCATACATTTAATTAGTGTAGTTTAGTTTCCTTCACTTATCATTGGAAATAGTCATTTACTAATTTTGCTTAAATTTTAATGTTCTTTTTCATAGCTAGCAGCAGAAAAATCTGGCCAAAAGATATCTTTGTGGAAGTGCTACTGGCGTACCTTTTGGCGAACTTTATTTGTTGGTGGTATTATGAAGATAATGGGTGATGTGGTCAGTTTGACTGGTCCTCTTTCTATTAGCATAATTTTACCCTATGTGTCATTAGTTCGTGAAGGTTCTCTTCCCCAAGGTACTCTGGAAAAGGTAAGAAATATTGTGTTCTGAATTCTCATATCGTTGTTTTACTGTCAAAACCTCGTAAGTCTTGAAATCAAAATGTTTCAGGAACGATAAAAAACTAGATACCAAATTGTAGATCAGTTATGAAATATGAGTTTTAAAATTTGATGAAAGGGCTTTAAGACTGATGTAGACTTCAGAGCTTTTGAAATAAGTTTAGGAAGCATTTGTAACCAAGTAATGTCAAAACTCCATGTATCGAAAAAATTGGACTTACGAGATTTTGATAGTAAAACTACAATATATTGAAATACTTTTATTATAGCCTATATAATTGTATAATTGGTCATGTAGCATTAAGGTGACCAACTTTCAGCCATGAATTTATGAGAGATTTAGTTGCAACAAATTTTGGAGTTTTAGTGGCGCAGCATCACAAATGTTCATCCAACAAATGTTCATGGAATGGATAATATTAAACAAAATTATTAATTTACATAAAAAACAATTGTGTACAAAAGACGAATGGATAATATTAAAGAAAACAATTAATTCAAAACATACATAAAAATACAGGTCTCAGCACAGAATAAGAATTTACAAATTTGCATGTTTCTTAATGCTAACCTATATGTATTTGTCCACTGTGGCTGCAGAACAAAGCATCTTTTTATCTTATGCAATTGTCAAAACAAAGACTATTTACAACTATTGTCAATTAATTGCTACCATTAACTCTGAAATACTTCTAAGCTGCTTTAATTTCTTTGATCAGTCTCCACTTATTGCTCATCAAAATTTTTTAGCAGGGTATTAAAGTTTGAAACATTTAAAACAAGACTAAGATTTTATTAAAGTTTGGCCATCAATTTGTTTTGTAAATCACCAAAAATATTGAACCAACTTTGTTCTATACTTCCTGTTTACAATCCAAAAATGGATGTTCCGCTATTGATTAGTATATGCTAAACTTTCTATCAATTATATAGGTAATTTTTTATATTTATGAATGAGTACCTCCAAGTTTGAACTATTGCTAATAGTTTAAATTGGAATGTATTTGGTTGTAATAATATATAATTTACATTTCATGATCTCGATTGTTTATGTATATCGGAGAAATACAAAATAAATTTGGGAACTGTGAGGATTTAAAAAATGAACTCTAATACAGGAGTTCCCAGGAAATACAGAAAAGATGGCCACTATGTAACATGTTCATTCTAATGAGAAATACTCTTGATTTGCCCTTTCTCCTATCGATAACAGATATAACCGCTTGTGTTCTTTAAAATTATGTATTGAATTAATTAATATGTATTATGCTTGTATTCTTTAAAATTATGTATGAGAATTATGATTCTGTGAGAGATTATAGATATGGTGATATTTTCAATGTGAGAGCGCCATATTTATTCTGAGCTGTCTCCTAATTGTGTGATATTCTTACCTGTGTAGTCTTTCTTTGAATAAATGTCAACATTATAAAATGCTTCAAGGATTTATTTATATGCTTTATACCAATCAACTGCACTTTGCTATTCAGTAGTCCATTGCAGTATGTATTATACAATTGTGTTGAAGTTCTCTTAGTTTTAAATTTTAAATGGAAAGCGTTTATAATGCTAAATAATGTACAGATACTTTTTGCTTTTGTTAAAAAATATTCCTTAAATAACTAGTAGTTACATATGCCTGATAATTAAGTTTTTTATGAACTTTGTTAAAAATAGCTATAAAATAGAAACCTATTATGTTGTACACACAAAACTGTTTAGATATGTAATAAATATTTTGTTATTTTATATCATTAATGTGTATATTCTTTTTTAACTGTAGCCATATTATCCAACAGGAGTGGAATTTTTCACAAATGGTTTCGTGATGGCAGTTGTGGTTCTTATAGCAACCTTTCTACAAAGCACATTTTCCAATAATTTTAACCATCTTGCCATTGCTGAAGGGACACATTTGAGAACTGCTTTACAGGTAGAACTTTTTTGTGCATTTCATTTCTTGTTTTCTTCATATAATCTTATGTTTATATATTTGACCTGATTCTTTAACAAAGCAATGTTTCAGTTCATTTTAATAAATTATAATGTAAATGTACTTTTTACATTTAAGATTCTAACATGTCTGAATAAGCAAATATTTTTTAGACGTTTCAGTCTAGGGGTTTGCAATAAAAGTAATTTAGTGGGACCATAAGATAATGAAAATGTTACACAATTAACACCAAATTTTAATAATAATAAATTATAACTAATTCCTAGTGCATCAGTGACGAAATAGTAAATAGCTTTACGTAACTTTCTGTTCTTTCTTTTACAGTGTCTTGTGTATAAAAAAGCCTTGAAAACTAGTTCTGCTTCTGGTCTTGACACAGGAGCACTAGTGAATCATATGTCTGTTGATGCCTTTAATATGATGATGCTATTTTCAATGGGACATTATTTGTGGGCAGTGCCTCTCAAAGTAAGTTTTTAAGTGTAATATTCAATGTACATAAATGTTTTGTAAAATGTGCCATAATATAATTTGACTACAAATATGCTATAAATTTTATTATTAAATTTATGATCTCAGTATTTAAATTTTTATTTGTTTGCAGATAATCTTACTGTTGATTCTACTGTACTTACGACTTGGTTATAGTGCATTGATAGGATCTGCTACAGTCATATTTTTGGTGCCTATACAGTATTATATTTGTACTCTTTTGTCAAAAATTCAGGGAAAAGCTTTGGTGAGCATGCATTATTTTATATTCTATTCATGGCATTTATTTTTTTCTTTCTAAGGACTTCATAGCTTGTAAGAAAATGTAAGTATTAAGCAGTAAAAATCTCAATTATATTTTTCTGTCACCAAAATCACTTTAAGCTTGTTACAGCTTTCTCACCAAACAAATTATTTATAATTTTTACTCAATTTTGTTTTAATTGAGTATTTATACTTGTTGATTGAATGTTTATAAATTAGCAATTTCAGAAAATAAAAAGAACCAACCATTAAATCTATGTTAGAAATAAATTATTTCTATTAAGAGTTGGTATAAAATTCACTAAAGAAAGTTAGGTAAACAAGTTTAATGTCCTTTTTCATTTATTTTAATGCTGTACAATTTACAACCCAGTAGGTTATCCATCTTGATGTAAATAGAATACAACCTTTCAAATTTCGTATTTATGAAAGTATACATGTACAGAATTTAGAAGCATAATTTATAGGTTTTAAATGAAAATTCAATGTTGTCAATTTTTATTTTTAACCTTCAAATATCTTTTCGTTAATAATATCCTTTCTTTTCTTTCTTGCAGTTTACTCCTGCTGTCTTTATGGTGGATTTCTTCTCTTATCTCAACTTTTATCTTTCTGTGTTCTTTTTGTTTTCCTGAATACCTTTCTGATACCTATCTTTCAGGCATGTTCTGCTCATTTATTTTTCATAGATGACAATCACTCTGTTCTGAAGCTTCCTGATATAAAATGATGTTTCATTTCAAAGTATTAATCATTGTTTCAGAGATAACTAAATTATTTTTTATTTAGCACCTAAGTAGTAAAATATAGTAGTGTAGATTTAAGTCTTTATGGTTTAAGGGACCAAAGTCAGTTACAAAACTTCTGTTTAACTGTTTAAAATGGAAGTAACATGTTGAGCCTAGATAGTCACAGTAGTTTATAAATTTTAGTAACGAAATCGATTTAAATTTTAAAAATATTTAATTTAAATTGTTCTAAAATATTTAGACTTTATGGAATTTTGTATAAGGTCGTGAATTATAATGGACATTTCAATTTATGACTTAAATTATTGAAATTTCACAGGTTAAAAATTTTCTTTCAAATTCTAACACTTCTATGAAGCAGTTTAGCATAATATGTGTAAAGCTGTTGGAGAATATTGAAGTTTCTTATACCGAAGCTTAAAAGTTATTGATTTTGATCATAGCTTTTAGTGTATTACATTTTTAACAGAAACCCTGTCTTCTCATTTGTAATTATTTTCTTATAGTTATTACTATAATGAATTCGAATGTTATTTCATTCAATTTTTTTCAGCACATAAATTATTTTGTTGTATATAATGCCTATAACTGTTACTACTTCTACATTGCTGCCTTAAATTATTTTGAATTACAAATACTGCTGATTTTTCATTAATAATTAAAGTTACAGCTCAAACATAATATAGGTTATCAGTTTTATGTGTCATTTAAACCTGTTCGTATTTTTATTTAAGGATGTTTCAGATGAGCGTTTAAAGAAGACAACAGAGTTGCTTCAAGGTATCAAGCTTCTGAAACTGTATGGTTGGGAAACAGTGTATGCCAACTTAGTGCAAGGTATTCGTGAAAAGGAACTAAAAATTCTGCGCAGCGATTCTATTTGTGTTGCATTCAACAGTAAGTTAATAAATATAATGTTTAATTATCCTGTATTTATTTCGTTTTATCAATCCCTAAATTGTAAAATAAATTTAGTTGTGTGACTAGTATGAAATCACTCTTACAGCCATATATATTAAGCAGTCACCTCTTTTATTAATATGGTAGACTTGACTAATTGTTCATATATGACATTATTCATCCATCTAAGAAAGCCCTAATTAGTCTTATCTATTCTAAAATTACTCTATTTTTAAGAAAAATATTGGCTTGGTTTGTAGCTGATCCTTAGAGATTTATGCATAAAACAAAATTCTATTCCTAACCTGGTAACTGAGTGGTTAGTGCTCTGGCCCTTTGTTCCTATCCCAGTCTTGGCATGAATGATCATAGTGGTTCAGAATTCACTTTGAGCTATAAGTTTCAGTCTAATTGGCCCTTGAGTAGCAAAAAATGCCATAGAGGGACAAACGAAAATTCTAATCCAGATCATCTTTACCTGTTATGTTGCCTGAGAACCATGATTGATTCATTTGGAGAGGTTTTGCTGTGTATTTTGTTTTATTTGTCATGCACTTAGTAAATTATTACAATTTTGAGGTAAATTATATGCAGCTTGTATTTCAGAATTTGTGGTAAAATAAATTATTATTTCAGCATTCATCACTCAAACATCTTCAATCATAGTCACTTTAGTGGTATGTGTTAAACTTTTATTTTTTGATCAACATTATTTTGCATTAGTAACTGTTTTGTACTCAGGTTATTCTTATAAATATATACTTTTATATATAAGTGATCTTAAGCTTTTGATTTTATTCGATGGCAAAGTATTTTCAATTGTGATATTAAATAATTTCATGAAATATAATAAACCATAAAATTAACATGTAGACGCATGAAATTATTTAATATTTAAGATAAATTATTACAGTTCTATGAGATAAAAAGCCTTTTTTGTAAGTAATGTATAAATGTAAGGATTAATAACAAATTATTGGTGTATCTTTTGTTTCACTTTAAATTTTTTAATATATGAACTACTTTTTTTGCATTGTAGACATTTTCGCTGTTTTCTGAAATCGAAGGAAAGCCATTAACCCCTTCAGATGTGTTCACAGGTCTTGCACTATTCAACCAATTGACTGTTCCACTATACATCATACCTTTTGTAATTCCCATGCTTATAAATGCTGTGGTAAAAAATGGTTTTATATTTAATTCTCACTTGAATTGAAATATGTACTATTAGTTATTATTTTTACTTTATCCTTTTCTATTATGTAATGCAGTTATAAACAATACAAAGGTGAGTAGATATATTTATTAAACTTAATTGAATTTATCTTTAAACTGAATTAAATTTCGAAATTATCAATAATTTGAAGTACTTTTTCTTTGAGAGGTTTTACTGTCAAGCTAAATGTAGGTGGTGGTAGTGTTTCTGCGGCAGAAGGTGTTTTGTGTACTTATTCCAAAAATAGCGTAATTTTGCCTTGTTTTCGAATATGATTTTAGCATTCCACCAATAAAAATTCCCAAGAATAAATTCTCCAAATTATTAAATATTGTTGATCAGTTAACACCAATTAGATTAAATGCCAACCATGACTAAAATGGTTAAATTTTAAGGTAAGCTGACATATTTAGATCTTGTTTATATCAAAAATTCCTCTAATAGAAAGGGGGCGTTGTGGCTCAGTGGGTATTCAACCTTCGAATTGTAGTCGGCTCAGGTTCAATTCATATCAGGTGCATTCCTCCCTGGGTGTATTTTCCTCTTCTGTGTCAGTAAAATTTCCATTGTGTATGTTTGTCTATTACTTGATATTGCATGTCTTATATCTGGCACAGCATGGCCAAATATGGCCCTTGTGCCATACAACCCCAACAAACCAATCCTCTAATGGAAAATAAACATGGTAATCAATTTTAAATTTAAAGATATATATATATATATATATACATGTTATAATCTACCTCTATTGTAACATCTGAATCAGCTAAATATTTACATTCAGTCTAACCTTGTGAATTTACAACATTCTTACATTTTTTAGAATAGATAATTTGTTTCCAGGTAAGCACTAGACGTCTTGTCGAGTTTTTAATGCTCCCTGAAGTTGACCTGACACTACCTTGGAGGGATGATTCTGACATTCCTGATGCCCGAGTGGAGTTTGTACCCGATAGTGGAAGTGTTTTGGTAATTTTATAACAGTATTTATGAATTTGCTGAATGAAAAATGGCCGTTCTAGCAATGAGAAAGTGATACACCTAGAGTATACACCTTCAAAATTGCACCCCATTATTGACTGTGTGTCTAAAGCTGTTGCTTTTAAGAAACTGGTAAACTGAAGCTCTTGATTATGAATTCGAATCTTGTTTGTGCCGAAGTCAGATTGTCTGAAGTTTCCTCAAGCCAGCACATAAATGCAGGCCAACTTCCCCAAAGCGCAGGTTTTATTCCTCCCTGGGTGTATTTCTCTTCTGTGTCATAAAACTTTCCTTGTGTCCATTATTTAATGTTGTCTGCACAGCATGATCAGATATGTCCCTTGCGCCATAAAAGCCCCAAATAACCCGACCCTACAGGAAGGCCCTTGACAGGATGTGATGTGGCAGCACCTCCTATGGTGCCATAGGGTCACACAGATATTGCCATAGTCTTGCCAATAAGTGCTTGAAGGGTCATACAATCCATAAGCTAGCTTTAGAAAAAAAATCTTCAAAACAGCTTCTGCATATGAATCTGTACGAATCAATGTTTTCACCTATTTCAGATTACTAAAATGCATTCCTTTAAAGATAAATTGAATTTATTGTACAAAGTATCAATCATACTTGGGTAATCCCACTGGCCATTGCAGTCCTTACATGCAATCAGACAATAAATCTATTACACAATGATAATTAACTGCTGGATTACCCAAAGCATTAAAGTTGAATACATTGTTAAATTACATCTTAAAATAGATATTTTAAAAAATGGTAGAAATCTTTCAACAATATTTCTTTGCTTAAAAATACTTGACTTCACTCATTGCTATACTTTAATTATCTCTTTACATAGTATTTTGATGGTATTTGATAATTTTTAAATAAAACCAAATGACACTTAATATTAATAATTTCAACTATCCCCTGTATTTGCTTATTTTATAAGTATTAATAAGTTTTATGTAATAAACATTTTCAATGCAAAAGTTTTAGATTTATTTTCTCTTGTAGTTGCATGTGAAAGAAAACTCATTTGATAGCAAGGGATATCTTTCTGGATCTGAAGATGGTGATGGGGTTTTTCTGCCTGAGTTTTACAATTATCCACCTGCAGAAGAGAATACTCTTGTTTCCATTAAGAAAGGATATTTTGCTCATGATGCATCTTACACTGTGCCCAGTCTACGGGATATTAATGTTCAGATTCCTGCAGGTAAACTTTCTACAGTTGATAATTTGACACTTTCCTATTCTTTTAATTTCTCTTTGGATATATAACTTAACGATTTTTTTCTACTTTGCTAGCTTCAATAAAGGATAGAGATTCATGCCAGTACGATTATTAGTTTGATTGGAAGAAAAACTGAACTTTAATGTTATACAACAATTTTACAATGCAATATAGTTTAAGTTTACACCATATTTAACTATCTTTTACCCAAAAACTATTTATATAAAAGCAGAATTTAAAAATTGAAAGGTGTGTCTTTCAATCTTAGCTATGCTTCTATATTTCTCAAAGGGAATTTCAATCTTTTCATTTGTTGAAATTTGAAGCTTTTATTCATAAATACATGTTTAATTACAGTTAATTTTAATTTCAATTATGAATTTATCTGTGCAAGACTACAGCAATTGAAATTATTTATATGTAAATTAATAAGGTAAGAGGTGTAAAATTATCTAAAATTGATAGAAAATGCAAGCATTTTGACCTTAAACTGTTAAAATCCATCTAAAATGTGACTAGCAATTTCTGACTGTTTTTAACATTTTAGTTAAAAATCAATTGTATTTTACAGGGAAACTTACTATTATTGTTGGAAGCATTGGCAGTGGAAAGTCTTCTCTTTTGTCTGCTGTACTTGGAGAACTTAACGTAATAAGTGGATCAGTTAATTGGAATAGGTTTGTTACTTAATTTCTTTTACAAGGCAGTCAGTTATAGGAAATTTAATTGAACTTATAGAATTGTAAAAGTTTATGTGTGGCTTTTCACTATGTTGCAAAAAATGTAAGTATAGTGTGGCTCTATTGAGAAAGCAGGTGCCCTTTGACCAATCCACTTTTTAGAAGTGGGTTGGTCTAAGGTGGTAAGCTCTCCAGGGGAAAGGACTGCCATATTAAAAATCTGTATGCCGAAATAGCATACAGCATCTAGATAGCATAGAATAGCATCAGCGATTATTTCACCACTTTGTAATGACTGTTATTGCTTTCAGCACACACAGAATGAACTTGCATCCTGAATCTGCACAAAAGACAGCAATCATGGAAATGTACTATTTACAATTAATCTGCCCCCTAATTTTTACTGAGTAGACTTGTTCAAATTTATACTTCCAGAGACTCATTTACTTTGTCTCCAATTGCTATTATCTGCAGTTTGCTCTCAGTTTGTATCTGTCTCACTTGATCATCTTCTATACGAGTCCTTTGAACTTCTAAATTATTACCCAGACAGCTTAAATTCATTCAATCCTTACCATAGGAATGAAATGCCTAATTCAATTACATCATCCTTTCTAGAATGGCATAGTTTAATTTGATTGAATTAGATTTTAAAAAAATTTGTAAATTGTTATAGAACTTTGTTTTTGAAGAGTTCGAATTTTTATGCGATTGTTTTAAAAAATGGTGAATGCAATTAAACTTGTAACCATGTGTTTCATCGTGACAGTATTTCTGTACATTCCCATATCCCCATAACAAAATATAAGTATTCAGTGACAAATTTCATCCTTTTTGTTCCTATTTTAGTTCTCCCCTTGTTGCCTATGTTCCTCAGAAACCTTGGTTAATGAATGCCACTTTGAAAGAAAACATCTTATTTGGCCAACCTTATGATGGAAGAAGGTATGCAATTAATGAGAAATGAATAGTTTAAATAATTATATGTTTTGTGTACTATATGTTCATCCTTAAACATGTGTAGATTATGATGTTTTCTAAAATAAAGGTAAAAACTGCATGAATTCTATAAAAACATAAAAGTTTTTTGTTGCTGTTAATGCATATTTTAATTGCATGCATGTAATTAATAATTTTTCTACCGAATTGTACTTTATTAGTCAGCTTTGATAGCTTAAAGAAGATATTATTCTCAAGTGTAGCAATTAAATAATTGAAAAATAATGCAATTCTAACGAGTAAAATAGTCTGATTAAAATCAAATGGAAATTTTATAAATTATTTTCTAATGTTATCAGATAACTGTTGTAGCTAACATAACTAAAAATTTGTATTTTCTTGAATATGTTTGTTACTTATAGATATCATCAGGTAACCCAAGCTTGTGCCCTTCAACCGGATATTGATCTTCTACCAGCTCGAGATATGACAGAAATTGGTGAACGTGGGCTTAATCTGAGTGGTGGACAGAAACAAAGAATTGCTCTTGCCAGAGCATTTTATTCTCCTGCTCGTCTCATTCTATTAGTATGTGTATTCATTTTTGTTTAAATTCAAAGATGCAAATACTCACATGGTACTATTCTTTAATTGGGGCATTGATATTTGATTTAATTCTTTGTTCAGGATGATCCCTTGTCTGCCTTGGATGCACATGTTGGAGCTTATGTATTTGAACACGGTATTAAAACTCTTCTGCTGAGAAGACACAGAACTGTTTTGTTGGTCACTCATAAACTAGAATTTTTGACTTCAGCAACTAAAGTAAGATATCGAATTTCTTCTGATTCTGTATTCATTATTCCTCCTTTCTCATTTGATACCTACTTATAAGCTTTTATTTTTAGCCAGTTTTGTAATTTATTTTTTAAATTTTAATTAGTTTTAGATGCGAAATTGAATTCAAAGTAACTGCCATTTAATATTTCAAGGATATATTTTTTGCATTTCTCTAATTTTCTACTATTGCTCTGCAAATTTGAAAGAAGTCATAAAGATTTGAAGCATGAAAGATTTACAGTACAACATAAAGACACTTGTTAAAATTACTTATTTAAAGAACTCAAGCAATGATTTAAATGTTGGTAGATTTAATAACCCCCTATAGAGTATACAACTAAATTTGGGGACAAAGAAGTTTAATACTTTAAATCTTTAAAAAACATAATTTTTTAGTTTAAATCAAATGCATAATTATCTAAACGTTTATTTTAATAAATTAAGTTAAGCTGTATTTATATTTTTAATGCCAGAATTATTTATTGGTGAACAAGTTTACTCTTTTGTTAGGTTGTATTTAGTTATATATAAAGTTGTTAAGAACTTTCAATTATAATTTATTCTCTTATACTGAAAACTACTTAGTGTTAAGTATTGCTAAGTATTTGTTTTCGTTTCATCTGTATTATTATTTAGTATCTCACTTTACAGATATTTTTATTTACTTAGGTGCTTTTGATGGAAAGTGGAACAATTAAAAAGGAAGGACCACCAAAAGAAATTGAGTCTTGTCTTCAAGATTTAAATTTCAATTTGAGGAGGCCGAAGAAGCCCTTTGGAAAAGAGAATACCCCTGCTGAAGGCACTTCAAAAGAAAGACACAAATTAGTGCGACTTTTGTCAAGACAAACATTGTACAGAACAGTTTCTACTCAGGTATTGGCAGTGTATCTCCTGCTTTTGAATGCTTGCATTTTTATTTGAAAAAGAAATTTTGTGTAAATGTATTCTATCATTTTTGTATTTAAATGTTTAAAATGCAAGTGATAAAGTAGAGAAGAAAAAGTTTGTATGCTAAATACAGATCTGATGCTGCACCAAGCAATGTTTTTCTGTCAAGTAAATGGAAGTTTTGCTGACACTGAAGAGAGAAATGCACCCAAAGTAGTTACAAGAATTGAGCCTCAGACTACTAGAACAGTGGATAGACCCACTGAGCCATGGCAACTGCATTACCCATGTCAGAGTTGATGTTTGAAAATTACTTGATATAAATTCTGAATATGCTTATAAATTTCATTGCTGTATATGACATGATTTAAAATCTTTGTAAAAAACTCAGATAGATAATTCTGTAAAGCCTTCAAAACAAACCTTCCTGAAATTTGGTACATAAAAAAGATGCTTTATTTCATATTATATTTCACCAATTAGCTAATAATGAATCTAATTGTTGTGATGAGTTTGCTTAATATGGGCTCTGTATTGAAATGATATTTTGACTTTCTAGGACATCAAACCTCGTGCCAGATTGGTGTCTTTGAGCCGACAGATGTCTCATGATCCTTCAAGTCCCCTTCCTTGTCATGACTGGGGTGATCACGATGAGCCTCTGCCTGCCATTGCTGATCCGGATGATCCAGACACAGGACATAAGCTTCTGAATCGGATGAAATCCGTCGAGAGTCTGAGATCTCGATCCTCTGCCAGTTCAGCAAGTGTTGTAAGGCGTTCGTGGAAATGTCCGCCATCAAGATTGAACTCTAGAATATCGACTCGCACAGATGACCTCATAGAAGAGGAAGATGAAGAAGAGGATGATGATACAGAAGGTAATTAAAATACTTCTAGCTAAATTTATTTTTTCAAAAATGGAAGGCCAGAAAATATTCTCATAATCAGCATAATTAAAACTTCAAAATTTTGACTGAAATTAAGGCACAAAATCTGCAACCTTCCATAATTTGCTGCACTCAGGGACACATCTCCTTTAGGTGTGTGTGGGCTTCATGGGCGGACCTGAGGTACCCTAATCATTTTTTATCTTCCCATGGGGTTTACTGTCTAGTAACATGGGGGACATACATCTAGTTCCTGGGATACCCAAGCAATCTTTTTTGGCTTTCATCCCACTACTTTCCCTCTTTTCTTTTTGCCTTTCATGACACTTTTTGCTCAATGCTGTCTTGTGTTTGGCATAACTTGGCCAAATATGGCCTTTGTGCCATAAAATATCAAAATAATCAACCATAATTTGGCATGCACTGTTTAAGAATACGATTCCTTTGAAGACTTGTGTAAAGTACTTAAGACCCGTTTTCATATGAACATAATTTTGTGAAGACAAAATTTTTTTTTGCTATACAAAACAAGCTTATTTATATAAGGCCTGTTAGAAATTTGCTATTAAAACTATTTTATATATAAATGAGGAGAGAGCAGTTTTTTCTCCATGAGCACAAAACACCAGTTGATGGAAAGGGAAACCAACTTGTCGCAAGTAGATGTTAATGTTTCATCTACTATGTACATTGTAAATATATTTGAATGCCATGAGAATTCAATTTATCAAGTTCATACTTCGAGTACATGTTTAAAATTAGAATTCTACATGTAAAATCATTAGAATGATAATTTAGACAAAATGCTTGTGTATAGATTCTTTGGAATAAGTTTGAAGCCTCCTGAAATAAAGAGGTTTGATCAACTGACCACATCCTAGGGTTCTCATAGGAATGGGCTATATGGCTTCAAGCCCCTGTCCCTTTTTCTATTAAGTCATGTGCCCCTTTTGCGAGAACATGGAATAGGATGAAAAATTTTGTGATTTACAATATATATAGTGTTTTGATTTGAAACCCTGGAATATGTATCAGAATTCTTTTCTTCATATCCTTAATTCAAGTTCTTTTGCAAATTGGGAAACACTGGAATCTAATGCTAAACACTCCCTTACTACCCTGATTCATTTAGCGTTTTATAAGCAGATTTTAGAATAGTTGCATACATGTTCTTGAAGGGCTTCGGACAATGATAAACCACTTTTCAAATTTTTAGGGAGAACAGTTTTCAGGTTTTCCAAAATTATAATGGTTTATCCATTATTCAAGAGGTCATGTTTTCTTAAACTTTCAAGCATCAAGCATTCATTCAAACAATCAGAAATTCCTTTGATCCTCTTGAATATTTTGTTTTTGATTTGTTTTCATTACACAACATATTTCTGTGACTTATCACTGTTTCTCAGAGTCCATCATTTGAAAAATTACTCGCAAAATGTGATTACTTATTCTTTATAAGAATGACTGATTGCATGTTTCTCACCCTGGGTTTATTTCTTCTGTGTCAATGAAACTTTCCTTGTGTAAATGTCCATAACTTGACGTTTTCTGTTTTGTGTTTGGCACAGCTTGGCCAAGTATGCCACTTCCACCATAAAATCCAAAAACATCCAATCCCATCCCCTACTGAGTTTTCTGCTCAGTCCTGTGTTGGAATAAATGTACTGTTAGTACCTTTTACATCATAAGCATGATTTTCATGAATTTGCAATTTTTAGTTTTAATTTTAGTATTCAAATATTAACAAATGAAGGTGGTTTTGATTTATTTGAAGTTTAGGTAACATGAAAACATTGCATCGGAAAGTTCTTTGGAAATATTTATTTCATTGTGTTTATAATTATATCTTTATTGTTTTCAGATAAAATTGCCAATGTTATTGATCAAGTGCAGTTGCCAGATGGAAAATTAATAAAGGAAGAAGAGCGAGAGAAGGGCAAAATATCCAAACAAGTTTACTTGATGTATATGAAGGCATGCACCTTACCTTTGGCCTTATTGGTTATTTTCCTCATTGTTGCTACCCAGGCAATGAAAATGGGAACTGATTTCTGGTTATCTGTGTGGGCTGAGAGCTCTGTTACTTCCAATAACACGAATACCTTCGAAGAAATGGATATTATCACTGATGATGAGGTTAAGTATAAATAAAATAAGAAAACTTATCTTTCTTAATAGCATTAAAAATAAATAAAATTAAGTATTTAGTTATTTAGTGTACAAAGAATATACTGTGTTACTTAGTCATCTGTTGAATTTATCCAATAACTTAGTTATAGCATTATCTACAATATCATCTCTGCTAGCTTCTGAGTTTTTAAGACCTTGATTTTTCATTTTTGCACTCATTGAAATAACAGATTGATCTTAATTTCCATCCTGCATTCTGAAATATTTGATTTGTAGATAGTTCCTTCTTCACTTTTGTGGTTTACTGTTTAGAACTACCAATTTTTCCTAACCAGTTTCAACCTTTTTGACTAATCAAATATGGTTCTTAATAGGGGTAACTAACAATTTGGGGGTATAAACAACAGTACTCTTGGGAAAACTCCTAATGCTTAGGGGTCGCCATGTCTCAGTGGATTTGCCTACTGCATTAGCAAACTGAGTTATAGGCAGTGGAAGTTCGATTCCTCCCTGTGCATGTTTCTCCTGTGTCCATGAGACTTTCCTTGTGTGTATGTCCATTTACTTGACGTCTTGTGTTTGGCACAGCTTGGACAAATATGACCCTTGTACCATAAAATCAAACCAACCAACCCAATGCTCTGAGGGTTAAATAAATATGTGCATATTTATATATCAATAGAATGTTATCAATCAATGCTGTATAAATATTTTTGTAATGCGCGACCACTGACTTCTTTGACCTTTGGCACCACTAGGGGTTATTTATAAAGGAGAACCCAGTGGATAAGCTGTCGTTACTCCCAACAGGGATAATTATCAATATCCATGTTCTTACAAATAGGGATTCAAACTAGAGACCTACTGGATGAGGCTATGACCACTATACTAGTTAGGTAGGCAACATAGATTTTTTTGAGTAACAAAGTCACTTGTCAGGTAAAAAGTTAACTTTCAATTGAGTTAGATACATTTATGAGATTTTTTAGTCCTATGCAATTTCTAATACAATCACCAATAAACCTTTGTATATAAGCAGAGTTACATTCGGAACTGAATGTTTTCTTGTGAGTAATGGGCTTTCAATTACTACTGTAAAGGACCCTTTCAAAAAATGATCTGTTTTAATATGTTCTGATTTTAATATTAACCCTCTAAATTGCACAATGAAACACAGCTACAAAAATTCAGCTTGAATTATAGGCTGGAAATATTCCAGCAGGGCAAGTAGTAAACGCAAAATATTTCAGGTCCCCTGCCTGCTGCCCAGAAATCCCTCTGAACTGCTGGCTTGGAAGGTTAAAGAGCTTCAAATTATATAAGAAATATACCAATAGAGAATTGATGCTTTTTAGAATTTCAAGGAGAGATTTGACTGTATATTTATAATTTAATTGTGTAATTAAAATCTGTAAATGAAGTATGTTTCATATTCTTGGCATTATTATGTAATACTTGTTCCCTCATTTATGGATACATAAATAATTGTACCACTTGAGTGATGTTTTAATTTTTTCAGGCAGATGAAATCCGGTACTACATCATAATTTATGCTGTGTTATCCGGTGCAAATATTATTCTGGCATTTGTCACAAATATATCAGCACAACTTACCTCTCTTAAAGCTGTTAAAATATTGCACAACAGAATGCTTATGAATGTGGTTCATTGTCCTATGAAGTAAGCAAAGCATTCATATTTACCATTTGTTTTCACAGGAAAGGCAATCCTTTTTGAAATCTCATTGGAGTTTCCAGCCAATCTATAATTTTATCTGAAAAATATAGTTATCACAACTTCTGCTCTTTTTTAAGAATAAAAAGTTAGACTTAATTTTTGAATTTATGAATACTTTTATGAAAAAGCTTTTATTAAATTTAAACTTTAAAACTACTCTCAGAAATTTGTTACTAAAACTCGTACATTCAAATTTCTAAATGCTCGTAAGTATAAATAAGGAAAAATGCTCAGTTTTAATCCTTCCCCTCTAAAACATCTGTATATTTTCTATAGTTTATTGGCAGCAGTTGATATAGTTACTAAAATAATTAAGTTCCAAAATTTATATTATTTTATCATTGAAAATAGTGCACTGAATTGGTGTTTATAATTTAAATATTTCTACTAAACATATACTATAAACATTCCTCTCTGGGTGTATTTCTTTCTGTGGCAGTAAATCTTTCATTTTGTGTGTCTATTGCTTGATGTTTTGTCTTGTGTAGCATGGCCAAATATGGCTCTTGCGCCATAAAACCACAAAGCCAACCAATCTATACTATAAACAATTGAATTAAAACCATTAAACATTTCCATCTTTTTCTTGTTTTGTCTGAAGTTTTATTTGAATTATAGATTACATGTAGTTTCACTTTTCACATTTCTTAAAATTCGAAATTATTTCTGTATTAGATTATTATGCATTATCACATGTACTCTCAATTTGTAACATCATTGTTTTAGGTTTTTTGACTCAACCCCTGTTGGAAGAGTTATTAATCGTTTTTCATCAGATATGAGTACAATTGATAAGGTAAAATTTATGTGATTTTTAATGAGTATGATGCATTCTCATGCAAATTAATTTTTAATTTTGTCTGTGTGCAGGAAATATGTGAATTTCAAGAACTCTTTTTAATTTAAGTATTTTATTGCTTATAATTAAAATATTTTTTCACTTGCATTCATTAATATTGAATTAAGTATTTCAACTAAATTTATATGAAGGTATAACTTTTCACTCCCACGTTTTACTCCTCATAAACTACAAATTGTTATCTGAAGACAAAAACTAAGTAACTTGCAAAATGGTGTATATTTAGTTATACTAAAATTAGTAAATCTGAGATACAGAGTTTGATATAAGCTCTAGGTAACTTTTTTGACCACTTAAGCTGTATCTATCATCTAATGAAAAATGTACTTATACATTAAACTGGAATTTGGTAAACAGTTTTTCCCTATATCTCAAAAAAAGTGATGTTCCTAGTTGAATGTTTTAACTCAACTAATGTGAATATGTTAAATTAAAGGTTTTATTCACAACTGTAAACACACAGTAGTTGATATAGTATTTTCTGTTATGTTTAAAAATGAAAATAAGAAACTGATTATTTTTGTAATGATTTTTTATTGTAATGGTTTTATCTTGCATATTGTTGGAAAATTAACCTAAAATTATAAAATTAGTTGACTGGCATTTATTTTATGTAATATTTATTGCAAAAACTTTGAAATACATTGTGAAATGCTTGTCTCCAACTGTTTTACAATTTCATTTCAGAAACTACCTGTTACATTACCTATTCTTTTGAGATTCATCTTGCTGTGCTTGTCCGCTATTGTGGTAGACATGATAGTGACTCCCTATTTCATCATCGTTGTTGTTCCTGTTGCTCTAGTGTATTACTTCCTACAGCACTTTTTTCGTTTCACCTCTAGGTGAGTCTATTTTTTCATGTACTATTCAGATGAATGATTTTTAAATTTCATACACTTTTGTCTTGTCTTAGAGATCTAAATAAATCAATAAAATCTTCCTAAAGTGATCACCTGAGATCTATAAAAAGTGATGGAGAAGTGACTTTAATATAATTTGAAGAACCTGTTAGTACTTTGTCAATGTAGAGTGAACTATAAATGTGCTATGGTATGAGAACAACATTTCTCTAATATTAATTAGATTGGATCAATTTGCCTGTGTATGAAAAATGCATAGTTCATTATAACAGAAATTCAAAGAACATGTTCATTCATTGAGGTTAAAATGTGGTCTATGTATCATAATTTCCATTCTTTTATTATTTCTCACTAGTTTAAAATTGAATGCTGGGGCTTAAAAGTGTTCATCCTTCCAATTATTAACATATAACCAAGAATCTTCAAATAATAAGTTCAAGATGCAGCTGTAGCTACAAATCATTGTTCTCATAAATAACAATCCAATGGTAAAACCGTTGGAATAAAACTAAATTTGAGTGGTATACCAAACAAAAATCTGAAATATCTGACAGCCAAGTATTTAGTTCTCTAGTCCTTGGTTCAGCGGGCTCTAGCTTCGAGTCTTGGTCATGGTATGGATATTTGCAGTGGTTCTGAATCCACTTTAAGCCATAGATCATAGTCTAATGAACACTTGTTTACCAAAAAGTGAGTGACAAATCAAATACACCTTGGTTTACCATTATCCAAGTAATATACTATTAACTTAATCACAGCTATTGAATCTGCTACCTTGGAGTTGCATATAATGTAGATTTTGCCACTTTATCATCTATGAAGACTTCTATATATGTACCAGCTTCAATAAAGGGTTCAAGACATGTTACAATACTTTTTATTTTGAATTTATTATTAAAGTAGATGTATATTTGATTACAAAAAAGTAGAACAGACATTTTGAAATTTGTGTAATTCATGTTTTTAGGGAACTTCAAAGACTTGACTGCATTACCAGATCTCCTGTTTTCTCCCATTTTTCAGAAACTGTTTGTGGGCTGTCAACTATCAGAGCTTTCAGGTATAAACACAAATTTAAAATTGAAAATTGGTAAAAACGTATATTTTTAAAAGTAGTGTAAAATTACATTTATTTAAAAAGGTTTTATATAATAACATAAGGAAAAAGAATTGTTTGCATGTGTAAATTACAAATTCATAGAATAATCAGTTAGACTTTTAAAACCATTTTTTATTTGAAATGAATCTGAGTTGGTTTTAGACATATAAGATATCACCTTAAATTTTGATGTTTTAGATGTAGGATATCAGAAAAACATCGATGTTACAAGTCAACTATGCCTGTAACTCAAAGCTAGAGATTTGACTTCATTCAAACAACATACACCACAATGAAAACAACATAACTAATATTTCATTACTTGCCAATTCAAATAAATTTAGAATCTAATGCAAAAGAGGACCTCTAATTGCATTGCATTTATACCTATAGAAATTAGACCTCAGACTAATTTGTAAACTAAAGATGAGCAATATGCTTCTTTCTGCTGAAGATTGATTTTACAATATAGTTGATTAGTCTGCAGCATACTTCATGAGAGGCTTTCTGTTAAGCTAACTGGAGGTGACTAGTGTTTTTTGTGGCAGAACATACATCCTGTACATATTGTGTATGCTACTTCATTTGATTGTTTTTCGAACATGATTTAACACTTTGCTTATAAAAAATTTTAAGTTCTGAATTGATATATGATAGTTAATTGGTCAATGGCAATTTCTTAAAAATACTGCACTATACAAGAGACTTTTCTGACAACTAAAAGTAGGTGGCTGTAGTGTTTTTGTATCAGAAAATGCTTCCTGTACGTATTCTGAACATGACTTGTCGACGGTCATTTGCCCTGTATTTCTAATACGACTTCAGCACATCTGAAATTTTTGTTAGTCGATTCGTCAATTAGATTAAATAAAAACGTCGCCAAAATGATGATAAACTACATTTTAAGGTAACCTTGATATGTATCATGCGATAGTATTCGGGTAATATGAAATAAGACCTCCATTTCTTATCTGGTTTGTTTACACTGAAAATCCTTCTCATCACTATCTTTTAGAATGTCTTTTTTATTATTTTTAATCACGTCATGAAACATTTTTATTTAAATAATAATAAATTGTAGAGTATTTGTGTTAAGGAAGGATTTTTGAATAAATTATGATTGGATTAATAATTCACATATTTTACCCAACAGAGCAGAAGCACGCTTCACTGAGATGATTATGGCTTGCATCGATGTCAACAACACTGCATTCATACTTGTTAATTGCTCTAACTGTTGGTTAGGGATTTCACTCGTACGTAGCAATTTTCATGTAATCTTATCTAAATATGTATCCCTAATTTATTCAAATTTGCTAACATACAATTCATATTTATTCACTTTATACAGATTATATTGTTAATTTAAAGTTTGAAGTTATTTTTCTTCGTTAAACACAAGAGTGCAAAATGTTTTGTAATATAATTTTTTTTCATGTAGGATTACCTAGGAGGTTTCATTCTCTTTGTAGCCACTCTCTCATCCATGTTTGCTTCTATTTATGGGGATGTTTCTGAATCTTTTGTTGGAATGTCCATGACTTACACCCTTCTGGTATGTTCATAATGGTTATTATTGACAAGAATAATAGTCTTTTCATAGATTTGTGTTTTAAGAACTTAAAGCACTTAATTAAAAAACAGGGCATTTCCCAGATGTGTGTTAATTGAATGAAATTTATTAACGAAACAAAATAAGGATTATTTGCTCATGGTTTTGATTCCATGCATAAGTAAAATTCTATTGGGAAACCGAGAAATATTTATACATATCATTATTTTAGGGTTCATACTGAAAATAAATTCAGAAAAATTGAAAGAAAATTTTACTAAAAATGCGATATAAAGCTCAATAGATATTGTTATCTTGATGAATTTTGAAAAATAATTTGTTAAGTATTTTTAATTCTGATTGAGGCTAAAAGACCCCTTGATTTTTCAAAGTGAATTTTGAAAAGAAATATATAAAATTGCTAAGTTCATGTTATAAAACCATTAAATTTATTTTGATGTTTTGGCAAGTAAACAAAGAAACATGCATATCCAAGATTTTACAGGACTCGGGAAGCCTTAAGGCCTGATTTTTCATTTTAGTTATTAATGAAAAATCAAGCCTTAATTTTTACAAGACTTTATATTTTATTTCATCTGCATTCGAAAAAAGATTAATAATACATGTCATTAAATACGGAGGGCATATTTTTTAGGATAGCTAAAAATTGATAGTTTCAAAACTGCACGGAAGACCCAATCCAAACATTGTGAAATCTTCACATGTTTACTTATGGGTTAATCTATTGTGATCTGTCTGAAATATAGGCTTAAAAATAGTCTTAGAAAAGCCTTAATTTTTCTTTTGCTTGAGAAGTGGAAACTGTTTAAGTTAATCCACTTTCACTCACATTTTATTAATTTAAAAAAAATATATTTTATTTTGTGTTCATTTCTATTTAGTGAGAGAAATTGAGAGTTCTGAAGGTCAAAATAGGATTAATAAAATTCAATTGTATATGTAATATGCTTGAAGATAACTGTTATAATTAAGATTCTTTTAATGTTATGGCTCTTAATTATAGTATTAAAAGAAATTTTGTTTTGCCTCTGAAGGTGCCTATTTATTTGAACTGGGTCGTAAGAAATTTAGCAAGTACTGAAATGTACATGAGTGCTGTTGAGCGTGTAAGGAATTATTCAAAATTGCCAACTGAAGAAGGATCAACAAAAGATGTATCTGGTATGAAACCTTTTATTTCAATAATCACTATCTGAGTTATCCATATGACTCCAAGAAATAATGTTTCAAATATAATAGCCTTTCTTTCCATATTTGAATCCCATAATGAATAAACTTTACAAAATTTCTTTTTTAGGTATTTCTGCCAAATGGCCAGAGAGTGGTGGCATTTCTTTTCAAAATGTTTCCATGAAATACGATTCGAATAGTGACCCAGTCCTTAAAAACATTGCTCTTACAATAAAGCCAGGAGAGAAGGTATTTGTTATGTTATTTCAAATTAATATTTTTAGACTAGCAGGCTTGATTTTATCAGGATATTTGTGGTTATGGCATATATGATGCAGCAGTTTTGCATTTGACATTGTATATCTTGCATCACACACACATCTTGCCATTTAGCTATCCATACTTTTCTTTCAGTAATTTAAGTTGAGTCGCTTTATGAGAATTAAAGGTTTTTCAAATTTCCTTTGTAGTGATTGTACAGATTAATTTCTCTAGTTCCTTTCAAGGATATTAGCATACTTAGTTTTAAGGGTGCTTAGTTTGATAATAGAAGACATAATAATGTGCTTTTTACGCAAAATTTTGCTTTGGCAATGGCAATGGTATTTCACCTAAACAGGTAACATAATTTTTGATAATTTTATTAAGGAGTATTATAAAAGTAAGAAAATTAAATTATGCTTTGATAAAATTACTGATTCATTTCATTTGTAGTCTCCTACATTTGTTTTGCTAAAAGATATCATCAACATAGGTAAACTAGTTTAAGTAATAAAATTTAAATTCAAATAACTTCATGCCAATTTGATTTAGAAATATGACATTTGACTTATCAGACAGAATAAAGATGTTTAAATGAGAAATTTCCTGGTAAAAGTGGTTTGTATAAAAAGTTACATTTTGTATTTTTATACATACACAATCCCTTAAATGAGTGACACATTTAACAACAATTAGTAATTTGAATGTTCCTTGTAATTGACAGTATGTTTCTCACAACAAATGTTAAAAGGTTTTCATTATAACATTCATTCTAAAGCACCCATGTGAATAGAAAACTAGTAATATATTGTTGCTTTTCTATTGAAGCCTTGTAAGTCTTTAAATCAAAATTTTTTCAGGAATGATAAAAATAGGATACCAAATTTTAGACCAGCTATAAGATATGAGGTTTAAAATTTGCTAATAGAGGGCTTTATAATTAATGTTGACAGGGAGCTTTTAAAACACGTTTAACTATTATATTTATAAGCAAACAATGTTAAAACCTCATAAACTAAAAGAAATTGGACTTATGAGGTTTTGATAGTAAAACAACGATATGCAATTAAAAAAGGAAATTTTTTGCAAACTCTTGTGGGAAAAGTAAATTTAAATGGAAATAGTTTTTAATAATGCATATCCAAATTTACAGGTTGGAATTTGTGGAAGAACTGGTAGTGGCAAGTCATCACTCATCATGGCATTGTTTCGAATGGTCAACATTATGGGAGGAAAAATAGAAATTGATGGCATCAATATCCTAAACATTCCACTTGAAATACTGAGGTCCCGATTATCTATTATACCACAAGAGGCTGTAATATTTTCTGGAACCATAAGGTAAAATATTTCCTATTTTAAGTATATGCATACAACTCTGACCAAAATCAGAATATTACTGGGCAGTCATGGAAGACTGATGCACTTAAATTCAATTTCTTGATTATTGGATCTCTAAGTGAATAACACAAGGGAAGAACATCAGGCACGCATCATGCGTGCCTGATAACCTCCCTCTAAAAATCTGGTGAAGCCAGCATGGGTGTTATGTTATCATTGATGGTGGTCCCTTGCTTGGTGAATTATGTCGAGGCTTCGCTCCCATGTGTGAGCAGAACTTGGGGAGTTCTGCTGGATTGGTGAGAATCAAGGTGAAAAAGGATCTTTTGCTCTGCCCTAACAAATGCAGGGAGGGGAGGAAATGAGTTGAAGACTACACTGTAAGATGTGATGTGATTAACTTTCATTGAGGGATGCAAAGTTAGTTACAAAACGCTTTCCATTTATTTCTATTTTCTGATGGTGTCTAGTTTAAAGGTAAATCAGTTTTACCTGAGGATTCTCTGAACTTTGGCAAAAGGCTGGAGCTTTCGATCAGATGAAGAGTGGATGGAACTCCATTACTGATGACTCGCTTGGAACCTGTTCTCTCACGGAGGATGGGTGTCGGCATAGACACTGGCCGGTGTCTCATGCCTTTTAACAACAATCTAGTCCGGTCCTTCTCTGCTCTCTTCTGTCTTCGTTAGGGCAAGGACCCTCTTTTTACCTCGACTCACCAATCCAGTTAAAATCCCCCAGTTCTGCTGATACAAAGGCGAAGGTGACCTACCCCAACAGCAGTTATTGATGCTAGCTAGCATCCATGCCCATACCCCTCCTCTGGCCAAACAAAAATAGTGCTCAAGTGAGCCTATTTCCAGCTGTTCCTCACCTGATTCCAACCTGTTGCCTAAGTTCGGTGGAATGCCCATACGACTTTTATCCTGGTACCATTGACATAGGTACTAGTGATGATCTCCAATAGGGGCCACACTGTTGTTAATATGAGAGAATAACATATATGTTGACTGTAGTCTTCAATGAAAGTTGACACATCTCATGGAACTGAAAGACAGACTCGGGGGCCTACAAAGTTAAGTTTGACAACCTTGTCTTTAGGGATGATTGAATTTTGGGAGGTTCTGCAATGAACAGCAAGAGTGAAAGTAAAAGCATTGGGGAGTTAATAATTTGGGTTATGAATCAATTTTATACTAAATGTGATTTTAAAAATGGGAATTATGTGAATTGTAAAGTTTAGGGGAGTAATTCATGTATGCACATCACAATAAGTTATGATCTTATTACAAGAGGAATGCTTCAATTTATTCTTTATGAAGTTTTAATTCATTTTGATATTTTGAATTGATTACATTTTACAAAACCTTTAATTAAAACAACTTTTTAGTTTAATGAGATGTAAATTTGCTTTTGCAACTTGTAGTTTCATTTTGTCCAAATATATTGCACTCCAATAACATTTTGTTGATGCTTATGTGGATAAATTATCAAAAATTGATTCATTTTATCTGCCAACTACTGTATTGAATGTTCTAAAAACATTTCTTTTCAGAAAATACGATACAGAAATGTCATTGAGAAATTACTTTCATCAGAAATCTTGAGTACCTAATAATTATGTTATAAATGGATATAAAGTAAATGGGCTGATTATTAAGGTTTTAACTAATTTAATTTGCAAATATTTTTTATTTTAGTATTCTATGTTTAAGCTTTTATTCTGATCTATGTATTTCATATAATTTAGCAATGCTTCATTGTTTTTTTGATTTGGTGTTCCTGATTGATTATCTTTTAAAGAGAAAATTTAGATCCTGCACATGAACATACTGATGAAGAAATATGGGAAGCATTAGAAGCTGCACAACTAAAGAATATTATTACAGCATTGCCAGGTGGCCTAGGTAATTATGAATGTTCTAGTTTTATTTATTTTCTTATCTTATTGATTTGTTCTGCTACAAACATTGTATGTTTGTAGCAGATGTGATGGCTAATTAGACTAAGCCATGGCTTAAGTGTATTCTAATAAACTACTAACATCCTTACCCAAACTGAGGTTTGAACCCTGAATCCTTGATACTGCCTTGAGCACCAGCTATTTCATCTCATTCCATAATTAACCAGTTGGAAGTGTAATAGATTAGCAACTGGAGGGTTGCGAGTTCGAAACTCGGTCCAACCAAAGACCGTCGTGCAATGTAGGGCTGTTGCACTTTGAAGCTGTTGTGGCCACAAATGTCCTCACATTGGCATGATGTGGAAGTTTGGAAAGTGGGGTGCCAGCTCAGATGTTATCCTCATCATTTGACCATAGTTCAAAATTATGAAGTGTTCTCGTATCTTTCCCTTCAGGATTGATCCCGGACCATCACCAATAGCTTGTTGTGTTGCTCCAGTGTGATGTTAATTACCTACCACAATTTATAAAGCTTACCAACTTTACCTTTGATTTGTGTCATTGAATATCAATTTTGAATAAAGTGTCAGATTATATTTTTGTAAATTAACTGTGGAATGAAATTAGTGTTACTTGTACTGTTAATCTTTTTAAATAACTGATGTTGAGAATATAAAAATTGAAGTTCATGTTTATATATACATAATTTTCAAATGCATTTATTTTTATTTTGCTTCTTTTATATTTTACAGAAGCTCAAGTTTCAGATGAAGGGTCAAATATGAGTGCAGGTCACCATCAGGTAAATATTGATTGAGTTTTAAAATGTATTCGTTACATTTCTTTCCCTTAAATTTTTAATACTTTAGAAACAATATGTATGACACAATTTCAGTATATCATTTTAAACTCAATAGTCCTTGCTATCTCAAAGTTCCTGACTTCAATATTGATTAATTCTGACATCTATGAAAATCTTAACTAATTTCATTGTGTGCCTAAATGACTAGCATAATACATTCTGACAAAATATGTATGTATTACTTTTATTACATGTAGCAAAAAAGTGCAAATATAAAACTATGTATCATTAGGTGCATTTGAAATCTTAGAAAAGAATATTTTAACGATTTAAAGCACAAAAAGTAGTACAATATTTGTTTTTGAAATTAAATTAAAAAATATTTGAATTGTTTCTTGAAAAATAAATGACAAAATGTCACATTGATGATACTTGAATATAAATAACATTCTGTGTTAATAAAAATTATATATTGATGTGCAAAAAAAATTTTTTCCTGTTAATTTCAATTCAATTTGTACAACTGGATGCACTATTGCCATATTTACTGTTTATTATAACTAATGCTTTTTAAAATGCTAGCTATTTTGTTTGGCAAGAGCCTTAATCAGAAAATCCAAGGTATTAGTTATGGATGAAGCTACTTCTTCTCTGGATCCTGAAACAGACCAGATACTACAAAGAGTTGTTGCTGAACGTTATAAGGATAGTACTGTACTCTCTATTGTTGTGAGTATAATTAGACCTATTTATGCTGTTAAAAAATGTAATGTAATGATTCCCCTGATGACATTTCCTACTGCATTTGCTTTCTGTGTTAAAATTATTACAAAATATCTGATCTTTTGAAATTAAAATGTGATGTGCTATTATGTTAAGCTAATTATTATATTTCTTATGTTAAGATCATTTAAGTGTTACATTAAGCTATTTCATCAAGCTAAGTATGATTTATTGGTATGTATTAGTGTCAAAGCTAATCATGCTAGAATGGGTATGCAAATGATTCCTTTATTATAGATAAATGAAAAGAAAAAAATTATCTTGCATCTTATTTTACAAACATTTTAAATGAGATCCAGGTATTATGTATATAATTTTTTTGTTTGAACACTAAAAACAATGCTGAATCAGTTATTTACTTTTGTATACATCTAGTTTTACAATCCTTCTCAGATTCTGTATCAGTTTAAAAATTATAAATAACCTACCTGCATAAAATGCTCCACCTTTAACCCTAATTGGACATTTGCATTTTGTACACAACTTGTTGCTAAGGCAATTTACAGGCTTCTGAATATTTGCAACTATTTGGCACACATTTATAAATGGAATACTTCGTAAAATTTCATCTTCTCATTAGTATTGATTTCAACTGTCTCATCAGCATCGACAATTTCTCTTCTTTCATCACTTGAATATTAGATTTTAGAATTTTTTTCCCTCGACTCTGAAGTAGTGTTAGTATCACTGGAAAGATCAGAAGAATCAAAAGCTTTTTTCTGAATTTCATCAACCTGTATCAATTTATCTATTCACTGTTATTTTTCAAATTGATGTAGTTTTTTCATTTACGTTTGGTTGAGTAAAATATTACCATATGAAAAATAATCATTGAACACTAAATGCATTGGCTGCTACAGCATAAATACTTGAATATGCAATTACACATTCATTCAGCATGTTTTTTACATTTCTAATATTTCCAGCCCTTAATAATATAGTATTAGACTTTCCTTGATACTATAGTTATACTCTCCTTGTGGTGAGCCTGGTTTCCATTTCAATTATGGGTAGAAAGTACATCATATTGAATAATTTTCAAAACATCTGATACATATAATAAATTTTATGAGTTATTACTTGAAAGGGTAACCACATGCTCTTGAACTTTGCATACATGACATTATGTGATCTATAAGCCAGTAAGCCCAAGTGTTGATTATATGGCATGAGTTCATACTGCTACCCCTGAATCAAAATTGTGTATGTATTTCTTGCCATACCAGGTCAAACATGTAAAACCCCAATAGGAATTAGGTACTGTCTGTAACATGAGAATTGCTCCAGATAGTCTGGGTGGTGGCAGTTGCTTTGGAACAGGGCTCATTCATTTTGAGTAGGGGTGACTTAGAGATTATGTAATTTTATTTTGCTATACGTTACAATCGTATTCTTTCATTGCAGCATCGAGTCCAATCAGTCCTGAGTTTTGACAAGATTATTGTCTTGGATGGTGGACGAGTGGCAGAAGTAGGAAACCCTAAAGACTTGCAAGAGGTGAAAGGCAGCATTTTTGCTTCACTAGTGAAAGCTAGTCATCAACAGCACTAAGAGTATTACCCATTCAACATTATGTGTCTATGCCATTTTATGTTATACATAGCTTACTTCCTTTCTAATCTTTTTCTTTTGCATTTTATGGGCTGAGTGCTAGAGACATTTTTAACATCCAAATGATTCTACTTGTGATGCTTTTTATAGTGTGTATGTTTTTTATGCGTTGCTTTATAAATTAGTTTAGAAAATTCCCTGTGGAATTTCTAAAGATTTGTTTTTATGTTGCTGAATTATATTTCCTAGAATACAAGGTTTTTCTTAATACTCTTACATTTGTCTTGGTTATTATTCTTTAGGTAGTGAGAAGTTATTGTATTTATTTTTGTAATAAAGTGTAAAAAGGCTTTAATGAAAAAAAATTAATTAAAATTTATTGATTTACAGCTTGAATTTATGCATACAAATTATTGTATACATAAATTATTGAGTATTTCTGATAGACGTTTATATTGAAACAATTAACTAAATAGGTGAATTTTTTTTAAGAGATGTAGATTATATACATGTAGATAGGAAAGCATTTAGCATAGAAAGATTAGCAGTTTCTTATGGATATCCTAGAAAGGCAAATGATTTCACTGAATATTTTAAAAATGAGAAATATTGGGCATTGTGTTATAGGGAATTTAGTCTGCTTAGTATTAGGTCATGATGTTAGAACTGTTTTGTTATTGAATGAATGTTTTGGGTCACATTGTTTAAAAATAATAGAAATGATAGAGTTTAAGTTAAATAAAGAATTAATATGCCAGAAATTAAGAAGAGTTAAAGTAAAATATTTACATGAAATTGTTAAATATGTTGTAAATTACTTTTATATAGTTTTAGGTTTATTTCGTTATTAAATTAGTTTAATTTGGTAAACATGGCAAGCAACTCATTTTTTATTTGCTAAATTATGCCTATGTTTATATTTAGGAATACTAAGTAATGCCTAAGGAGCTGCCTTAGGGACTTTTACCATGACAGCTTTTTTGTGTTGCCAGACATAAGGAAATAAATAAAGCTTTGCATGTTTGAAATAAAAAAAAGTGGTTTTATTCTGTTACACAGGGTGGGCGAAAAGTCCATGACACATTTCAAAATTTAATATAAAATCAACCAATTGTCATATGAGTGTGCGGTTTTCACTAAATAGCTTTACATGGCATCAAATTTTTTTGGCATAAATAATAGTTCAATTGTTTACACATAGATGGACTAGCTTAGTAAGGTTAGCTTGCAATCCACCATTCCAGCTATGTGACCCCAACGGAAAGAGCATGGCCACCTACTTCTCCAGATTTAACCCCCCTTGATTTCTTGTGGGGATAAGGTTACTCCTCGCGGATGGCGAACATTGAAGAATTGAAGACACGAATCATGCAAGTAATCAACACTATTCCGCGATCCATGTTAGCAAATACATGGATTGAAATTGAGTATCGGTTAGATGTGGCTCAAGCCACAAGGGTGCCTACATTGAAATATGGTAGTATGTAGTGACAAAAATGCTAAATTCTAATATGTATTGTAATTATTTGTGTACAATTTTTATATTGTTTTTCGGTAAGTGCAATCTATGCGTTAAATTGTGAATTTTTTTATGCCAAAATAAAAAACTTAATGCCATAATATAAAGCAATTTTATGAAAACCACTCTCATATGATAATTGGTTGATTTTATATGAAATTTTGAAATGTGTCATGGACTTTTTGCCCATCCTGGTGTATATTTAGAACTATAAGCAGCTTTTTAGATATTTCTGTAGAAAAACCAGTTTCTTTAGAATTAGCATATGTTAAGTTCAAAAAACTATTTTAACTTTTATTCCATTTTACTGTTTTTTATTCATTTTTGTGTTCATTTATGAGTTTTATTCATGTGTTTAATATTTTTATATATTATTTATTGAATTTTGCTGTTATGGTGCCATTTACTTGACATGAATTCTTGAGGGTGCTTAATAACCATTATATTTTTAAATTATGCTATTTTGAAAGTTTGGTTACTGTCTTGTTGATTTTTAATGTATATTTCAAAGTTATAAGATATAACCAGCTTAGTAAACTGCATTTTAAAGGATGGCACAAAAGTCATTTACTATTGTGAAAATTGAACTTTTGAATAAAAAAGGTAAATAAATATTTCTTTTAATCATATTTTGATTGTCGGAAATTACTTTGAACTAATTGAGGAGTAATATCCCTCAGTTTTCAGCATCAGAGACAAGCCTTTTCTAAGCTGTTCCATTGCAGCTCGTAATGTTCGTGGCCTCGACACTCTAATATCTTGGACTTTCAAACCCACAGTCAAGTTCTGCCTATTGATGAAACCATCTAGGTGAAAATGGGCTTCATCCAACATAGTCTGGACAAATCCAAACAAGCAAAATAGACTGGATGTTTTCTCAACAAAATTTAACAATTTTCTTCATTTGCTCAGTCATGTAAAAATCTCCCAAATATTTATTAAATCTCTTAAAGAAAATAAAATAGATTATAAACTATCATTCAATTTTTTAAATGGTATGTGACTTGCACCACCTGTATATTAAATTAGCATTCCTGGTAAAATGAACGCATTAACATGATTTTTGTATTTTAACATAATTTATTATGATTTTAGTTTTGAAATGTCGTATTAGCTATTTTTCACAAAATTGTTGCCATGTCAAACTTTGTTATGAATGATAAAGTTTATTTTTTTAAAGTGAATTTGAATGTAGTGTTTTGTATTTTACATTTTCAAAGTTGTAGTTTGTGAAAAAATTTAGTAATTCGCTGTGCAATATGAATTTGAAATTTATGAAAAGTTCCCTTTATAAATGTACTTGCAATGTATTATATTGCTGTAACAGAACTGTATGTTAGTTTGCATAATATTTGTACTACTTTCTTAATAATTTTGTGTACCGGTGAAAAATATCTAATTTATGAAGATATAAAATCTGTTTTTATACCATTTACCTATTAAGTTTAGGTGGAAGATAAATAAAGTTTTAAAAACTATATTTTTGTTCTAAGATTAGTAATATTGCATCCATTAAAAATTGATAGTTAAGTCTAACTGAAATCAAAGGTGTTTTATGGTAATTTAAATTAGTACAAAAGGTAAGAATGTATGCAAGTCGAATTTGAAAAATCAAATGAAATATTATGCCTACTTTTTGAGTAAACATGTGCACTGAATCAAATTGGAAAACTGAGTGAAATTGGTTAAAACAATTGTAAACAGAACAACTAAGAACATTAAAAAGTTCTGCACAAATTAACTGTCATTTACTGCTCTTTTTAATGCTACCAGTCACTATTATAACAATTTATTTTTTATGAAGAGAAAAACTACATTTTTCTCAAAATGAAATCAAGTCAGCTTTTTGTTTTATGATTTCTGATATTTAGGTTAGTCATGGTTGGGAGATTTGTTTTTATGTGGTAGGTTGCTATACTTATATTGATATCTATTGTATCATTACAAATCTGGGGGAAATGCTCAAAAAGTGTTTGCAGAACTTCATCTCCTGTATTCAAAGTCATTACACGTTTTTTAAAAATGATGCAAATTGAGAGGAAGACAAAAGAAAGCCAAGTGGACATTTTTTTCAATGTGGATGTACCTTGCATTGCAGAAATACAAGAAAAGCAATCTTAAGTGTTGCAGTTTTTTCGTCCTTAGGAAAACAATCTCAGAATTATGATCAGAATCATTGGACACAAACCTTACATTAACACTGTCAACACAACACTTTAAATTAGCAGTGTTGAATTTAAATGATTTTTCATTCTGTAGATTCTTTTCACAAACCAGACTAAATTAAACTTGTCTATCAGAAAAAATTGTCTGAAGGAAGCTCATCTAAGAGCTAGATTCTCAGAATTTAAAATCCACTAAAACATGGAGGTTCTGTAATAGTTTGTGTATGTGCACCATATGACATAGTGTATTAAGCATGGACAAATAAAAATTTATGGAAAGAAATATGGAACAAAACATTTATATTTACGTTCTGAAAAGAAATAATGAAGTGCAAGAAAATAGGAATTGGTGACACCTACTTTTGTCAAGACAAGGATCCGAAGCATAAAACTTAGATTCTGAGGAATATTATAACTGCTCCATCATGGAAACATCTCCCCAGTTCCCAGACTTACTATTGAAAATTTATGGAACCATTATACTTCCAGCAAAAACAAAGCAAACTTAATTTAATGGAAATATGGGCAAAATTGTACTAACTTACTGTGAAAATTATTTGAATCAATATGCCTAAATGACTCATTTGCCCAAAATGTACGGGAATTCACACCATGTACTCAAATGAAATTTGTTTATTTTTCTGTACGTAAAAATGCCCTGAACTTCATTGTGTTCCAATTTTCATTTTGAAATGAAAACATGTAATGTTTTCTTTTCATTTCCCAAATATAAATTACCTTTAATTTAGTGTAAAACTTCTTAATTACATTAGTTCCAGGTTTACACAACTGTTTTACCAATTTCACTCTGATGTCCAGTTTTCACTTCAACTCATTGTATTGTCTAATTGCATGTGAAGTTTTCAATTGAAGTGACGAAATGTCAAGGTAAGTAAACTTAATGAAATGCATTTAAAATGACATTAACACAATTCAAAGCAAATTTTATTTCTGAAAGGTACGTAGTTAATTACCATGGCACTGGAGCATCACAACAGGCTCAATCCTGAAGGGAAAGATCCAAGGGCATCTTGGATCTTTCACCATCAAAATTACAGGGCACCTTGTAATTTTGACGAGAACCATACCTGAGCTGGCATCCCACTCTCCAAACTTGCACACCAACGTGAAGTCATTTGTGGCCACAACAAATTTAACATGCACCAGCCCCCATGTACAAGACTATTTGGCTAGACCGAGTTTCGAATTCGCAACCCGGTTGCTAATCCCATGCTCTTCAACTGGCTACCTCGGCCCTTTTTCTAAAAATTCTGTACAAGGGATTTAATGAGCCTTGTAAATATTCGTAAACCATCCTGTCATTGTTAATTCTCATTTTTAGCCTAGTAAACACTCACATTTGATTTCTTCACAGCATGCTAGTTCCAGAATAGCTGAATACTCATGCTAGATTAGATCCATCCATGGGCTTCAGGTATATGAAGAAATCCTAGGAGAGGGGTTGGTGCGATTCAATTCAATGCTGTAATCTAGCTTTATTAGGCAATGCAGGTGACATATTTCTTAGTTAAATCTTTAATTTTAATGTTGCAATCTAAGTGTGGGAAAAGGAAGTTCAAGACAAAAATAGATTTGACATGAAAGGATTTCAAACATTGTATATATACTCGTAACTGAGCTCCAAGAGTCTAATATTGTTTTTCAATATGTACAGCTACAAAGGATTTGCAATAAAATAATTCTCGTCAGTTTTTAGTAAATGATTAGATTAGTAAAATGTCCCCGTTCATCTCTTAAAAACAATTTTACTTCGTAAAAAATTTGCCGATTAAATGACAAATTATGTACTTATATTTTTGAAAGCTATCTCTCAAGCATAAAATTGAAGTATATTTGCATTTCAATTTTGTGATACTATCCCAATAAAATCATTTAAATTTAAGTTCATCAGCTATACTTGGAACTGTTCCATGCAATAAAGTTATCAATGAACTAAAAATGAAACGTCAACTTTACTTCATTTTTAGTGCAATATTTCATTCAATTTATTTGCTAACGGCTTAGATTATACGTCCATGTTTCATGTTTCTCACACTCGGAGAACTTTCAAACCTAGTTTTAATTTGTATATTTTGCTTGTCTTTTTATGACTCGCCAAACTAAAAACCTTCTAAATAGAAGTTAAAAATTCTACTTCCTTATTAAATATTTTGAAAATATCAAACCTAGAAGACAATTTAATAATTGGTATAAAACTTGAATTACCCCATATTTGCCTTTTCCACTCCTGATCTTAGAATATATTTTCGTCTGAGGGAAGCAAACAGATTTCTAGTATTGTAAATAGAACATAAATATTAAAATAAACTTCCTAAGCTTTCCAAAACAATTCTAATAAAATTAGTATACAGTAAAAAACGTGTCATAAAATATTTGACCCAGAAGTTTACAATGAAAAATGTTAAATCCTTTAACACCTAACAATACAAAAATATACATTTTTCAATAAGGATTACTTACCAGATAAATATCGCACATTTTTAAAAATGATTTCCAAAACAAATTTATCCTAAAAAAGATAAAAACAGTTGTGCCTAACAAAGACGAAACTCAGTCATCATGAAACAAATTTTTTTATTCCATATTACAGCAAAAGCAAAAACATGCACAAATGAAAATATCCACAGAAAGAAACAGTGTATCTAGCAGACACTAAACATTTTGTTACAAATTCATTTTCCACAAAAATAAGTTTTATGCAAACTAAAATGTACTATACTTGCCCTGTATGGTATATCAAATTATATATACGTTTATTCACGAATTACATATATAAATTTTGAACAGGAAATCTTTCGAAGGGCTAAAATTTATTCATGCAAGATTTTTTACGAAAAAATACTATGTAAAGGGTATCATTCATCAGTGTTAATGTAAATGCTTTATAAAATTTTTTGATGCAGTTGAGTTAACTATCAGTTTTCATCTTGAATTAATGCCGCTTAAATCTCTTGTTTAAAAAATATATCCTCTTAATTTTGATATGTTACCTGAAATCGTAAGTATTTACAAATCTACTTGGGTAAAAAATACTTTTTATCAATAAATCATAAAAATATTTTTTAAATGTGCTTACTTTTTCAGATAAAGATACTGTATGAGACATGACTGAAAATTAAATTATTTTACTCAATTGATGCTTTACATTGAATAATTTTGTATGGAATTTAATTGGTATTAAGATAATATAAATTAGAGTAGTGTCATTAAAAATATCAAGAATATTCATTCACGTTTTATAAATTACAGTAACAATGTTACTTATCTTTTAAAGTATCATTTTAACAATGTAAGTTGTAAATAAAAAAGGTTAATGAAAATTCAAAAAGTGTGCTTGTATATTATGATCTTCAAAGCTCGTTTAAATTTTTGCTAAGATTCCTAATTTATTTTGTATAATAAATAATTCAGCCTTGGTTTTCTTACACAGGTGATATAATTTAGAAATCCAAATGTATATTTCATTTTATACAGTACACATGAAAATGTACATGCTCTATAAAATTGTAAATTTTAATACCGCTTTTGTGGTCACTATAAACTATACTCTAACAGTAATATTAGAAGTTGCTTTAAAGGGACTTAAACCCTAATCAGTTAAATATTACAGGATTATATAAACTGAATGTGCCCATAACCAATTTCTTTTAATTATATAGTTTAAATTGGTTTGAGCATAAGACTGATTTCTTGAGACAATTTGGTAATTTTCCAATATACTGACTTAAAATAGCATTGTCCTTTTTATAACTTAGAAATGCAATTTTAAAATGATAATATAAATATTTTTGGCACGTTTTAGTAAGGTCTATGCAAGGATTATAGTTTTATATATAATTTAATTGCAGTTACTTAAAATATAATTAAGTTACTATTTTATGAATATAAAAATTAGTTTGGCATGATTCTTAGGTGCAGAATTCTGAACAATCATCACAAAATATTTTCTGGCAGTTTCTAAACTGAGTTCACATTAAAAAGTGTCAATGGTACTTTAATTTACAAAGAGTTGTATTAAAATGTATTTGAAACAATACTTATAAAATCTTCAGGTTCATGACATAAATATTTTACTTTAACATGTGCAATAAATATTTATCATTTTAATGAATTCTCAAAACAAAAGCAGCAGTTGACACAAAAATAAAAATGAACATTAAAAATATGTCATTGTTATTCAAATTCACCATAATGTACTTATAACTCTTACAAAACGTATTGATAGTACATAACAATGTAAAATATAAATTTTGAGATTGAAAGGAAAGGTGAAATATCTAAAAAATATCTTATCTGTAAAAACAAACATGCTTAGAAAGAAAAATATCTGATAGTAAACAAAAATACAGTTTATACAATACATTTTTGAAAATAAATTAATACAATTAACTGCTGCTTCAAAATGCAATATGAATGATATAAAACGCTACATCACTTTACTGGAAGACTGCAAAACCATCAAATAATGTATTTGTGCAATGTAGCACAATTTTCTCGGCATAGCTGAAGGAAAAAATTGTTTTGAGTAATTATTTCAAACATGTAAAAATCATTACAAAATTAAAAACATAAATTACAAAGTATTAAGTATTAATTACAAAGAATTCCTAAACTATCAACAGATTAAAGTTTAGCTGCAGTACAAGGAAGTATTAAAGTTTCTCGAATGGCACAAAACACAATCTTATTAATAAAACAATTCCTTTCACACTTGAAATGAACTATTCAGGTACAATCAAATTCTGCATTTGAAGCAAATTTTAAAAAGTGGGTTGTTAATGAGAAAAAAAGTTCATCAATATTCTTCTTCATTAATTATGAAAAAAATTTTAACCTTACATTTTAAAAACATCAGGTTGTAAATAGGTGCCAATCTCAAGTTATAAACGAAATGTGACATGTGTTGCAATATTTGGTAACTCAGTCCTTTGCACATCAAAGAGTTTCTGTATATGTAGCAAATGTGTTAGCCTCGTACACCTGAAGCCAATAGTAAAATGGAAAGTTAAAACTTCATAATTTCTGCACAAAAATTACATTCTTAGTTACATTTTTCTTCCTATTTATAAATTTTTATTTAAATATTCTCGAGCTCAAGAGCATTACTGATCACAAAATGTTGAAACTCTGGGCTTAATTTAATTGTTGTGGGGCTGATAATCATGATAATTTTTTTAAAGTTATTAGAGATAAACATTCTTCTAGCACTGGAAATAAAAAATTGACATAGCATCATATTAAAATATTTTCTGCTATATATTCAGAGCTATACATTTCCCCTTCACAATTTAAAACAAAAATGTTCACAACACATTTTAATACACAAACACTCATCTACATTGAATCACAGGGAAACTTTAGAGAAAACAATTGTAATAATTTTTCCCCCATAATATTTTCAACCCCAAGAATAAAATAAGTACAAAAATGAACAAAATTTTGATTGAAAATCTACATCATATTCAAAACACATTCTTTTGTTTTCAGTAAAAATATTTAGCTCAAATTGAAATTTTAGGCAGAGGGTAGTACATCACATTCTGGAGAATGAAATTAAATATATTTTTAGTTCAAGTTGGGACAGAAACCAAAACTATAATGTCGGTATACATTTTGAAATAATTCTTTGTACACATTTGAAAAACACATACTTAGTTGAAGTATAATTGACAAGTTACAGAATAAAAGTTGAATTAGGAATCTAATATTTTGAAAAAATTTGACTAAACTTCTTACTTTTGTGGGAACAAAGAAAATGTTTACATATTTAAATATTACATGTTCATAAATGGAGAAGATGACAGTTTAGATATTTTCTATACTTAATAGAAAAATAAGACTTAATTTTTAAAACATGCTTGTAGTTTTCAGGCAGGCAAAAGTTTGTCTAAAAAATAAAACATAGAATTTTTGAAGATTATAATATTTTTCTGTCAGTTATCCTTTAAATGACTTCATAAACTAATCAAATTTAAGGACTTTAAACCAATTCAATATTTTCTACAGAAAATTCAAATTGCAAAGCTTTGAAGAGTTATAGTTAAAAGGTAAAAAACAGATTTTTGAAAATGATGAAATGCCAACTAAACAATGAATGGTAT
Source organism: Meta bourneti (assembly GCA_933210815.1). Classification (NCBI taxonomy): domain Eukaryota; kingdom Metazoa; phylum Arthropoda; class Arachnida; order Araneae; family Tetragnathidae; genus Meta; species Meta bourneti. Next base: position 28,488,510 of record OW119930.1, read on the forward strand.
GTTTAAAACGAATCTCATCAGTTTAAATAGGTGTATAAGGAGTGTCACTCACAAATAAAATACCTACTTACAACATTACGATAGTATAAAAGCATGTTGCAAGAATACAATTTCATTAGTTGAATAAATACAAATAATCACAAACCTTGAAATAAATAATTTTTTCTCGTTCCATGAGAAATGAACACTATAAAAATCTTTAAGAATAGGAAGTTATATTGTTCATGTCTTCTTCCAAAACAGATATGGAATTTAAGAACATTGATATGCAGCATTGTATACTAAAGTTATGTTTTATATCAATAATTATTTTGATAGTTTGAAATTTTGAAACTGTAATATTAATTTTTTATGCAAAATAAATCTTTATTTGTAAAAAAGCAATTATTAAACATTACAAAAATAAAGTTTTTATTGTGCAAATGTTTAGCTGATTTCAATAAACTTGATAAAAAGTCAATAAAAATATTTTATAGGGTTTTGATGAAACATTAAATAGCTATGATTTAGGGAAACTTTAAAGTGGAATAAAAATTAATGCTAAAAATTTAAGAAACATTAAAGTTTATATAAAATTTAAAAATAATCACTTTTGATAAATTTTTTAAAATTTCGATAATTTTTAAAGTAAAAAGTTATGAAAATTTTCATAAAACTGATTTAGCTTCCTTGGTTAGAATACTCTAGAAGATTTAGAACAATTGGAACTTTCACTTAAGTATTTTGTCGTAGGTTTTAAGGCACTTATTCAGAATGTGTTTTGAAGAATAAAATTAAGTATAATAAAAATATGTAAAACATTGCATAGAATATCAAACATAACATATGCACGGGTATGCATGAAATATTAATTTTAAAATTCGAAAAGGAAGACTTTATACATACCAAAGCATTCTCTCAAGACAAGAATACTTTCCGATTGAATACATTAATTTGCACACCTAAAGATTACATCACAGTTGTTTTAATATTTAAACAATATTTACACCTTTCAGAGGAATACATTACGCATTTTCCAAAGATTGTGCCAGAGAAGGGATAACTATTGCAACACTTGACACCCATTATGTTTACTTTTTTACAATGCAGGGTCATGATAGAAAACCACTTAAGTACTCCCCAAACAGTAATAAAATACATTTAAAAATTCAAAATGTTAAAAAGTTTTAACTTACAAATGATTTCACAGAAATACAATACTGTGAACACATTGGCAAACGCACCATTTATAAAGGAAGCATGCCAAACAATGGGCAAAACACTGAAAAAATTAGTAATCTCAAAACATGGCTCCACACAGAGCTACAGTATTTCACATTTAGGTATGTGTCACCTTATTTACAAATTTCACCCATTTATATAGAATTCTTTAAAGTGTTGCAGGTCAATGCTTACACAAAATGTTCTTTACAAAATATATATCATTCGAAAATTGCACGATGCAATAAGCTTCATATAAATAATTTATGTCACAAACTATAAGTTGTTGCTTTGTTCTGCATTTTGAATGGTCTTTGTGTCTTGGATTGGATTCAGTGCGCCACCTTCGGGCGAAGCACAGGACTCTCGATTGTCGCATTCCCCATTGGCGCTTGGATGAGCAAGAGCACCATTCTTTGTCTCCACTGAGGACTTCTTGTCTTTCCCGTAGGAGGAGCCTTTGTCTGCTTTTGTTGCTCTCACCATGTAATACATAATGCTGAGTACTGAAATGAGAAAATCACAGCATTCTATTACACTATTCCCAAGAAATTCATTCAAGTACACCTAAAACATTTTCAAGGACCTCATTTTTGTTTAGAATGAGCATACATTTTCAGGTCTGTCTAAAATGAAATTGACAGATGAAGTCTGGGGCATAATTTCCAAAAGTGGGTGCTACTGCCCCCTGGAGACACTGAAGAAATCTTGTAGAACATTGAAGAGCAAGAGTAGGCAATAAGATGCTAAACAAATTACCACCTAAAAGTGTTTTAAGTACTTACTTACACTTATCCACTTGACTATAGACACTCACATTTGCATGAATAGTCAAAAGAATAATGTAATGTGAAGCATTGTCATAAGAATAATGTTATAAAGTGCAAGTTATAACTGACAGGTCTAGAAACGACAGCAAGTTGTAACAAGCATAAGCATGTACTTCTGACTTATGCAGATTCTTACAAGTGAAGTGGCATGAATCTGCCATGTTACGTAAAGTTTATGGTACAATATTAGACTGAAATCACTTACTGTTTCCGAATTGTCTGACAAGCAGTTATTAGTTTGATGCACTGCAAGTGAATTATCTAACTTTAGAGCTTTTTCAGGACATTCTACTGATTGCAAACAGGATATTATTACCTGGATGAACCCAAGGGGATATTTTTAAATCCGTAAATAAATCTTAAACTTTACAATTAAAACAATTTACAGTTAAACCAATGGAAGAACGCAAGAAATTTGGACAGTATAATATTGAATATTTGAAATATGGCACTATTCAGTTGACCACAAAACAAACATTACCAATGTTAGCTTTATAATTTCAGTTCCAAGTTGTTTTTATATTCAATTTTGGTGAAACTCAAAAGATAAAGGCACAGCTACACTTGCAATTTGTTATTAGTTGAGATAATTTTGCAGAGGTGCACCGAAAAAAATTGGGTTTGAAAAGGAAGTGTCAAAGTTTGGGACATATGGTCTAGGGAATCAATAAAATGTAACACAAAACTATTTCAAAATAAATGATCGAATTGCTAAGACTAGAAAATGATAAAAAAAGGTGCTTTTAAATGATTAAATAAAATAAAGGAACATGCCAAAATTAGCAGCCTTTTGTATTCAAAATACACATAAATTTTAGTTATCATTATGCAAGTAAATTCAATTTATATAATGATCGAATCTATTAGCAGAATGCACTAAAAGATAAAAGAGAGGCACATTGTACAAATTTAAAAAGTTTATGAAAATGTTTTAAATGTATTGGGCAAAATTTAAGGACCCTTAAGGATTAAAAAAGTTTCAGATTTTTCAAGGACTTTATGCCCCAAATTAGAGAAATAGAACCTTGCAATTTTAAATATTACAACGGGAATCACAAAAAATTCAAAGAATTGACTTTAATGACCATGTAAATTATGCAGCCTCCTAGGATGGCAATGACTTGCCACAGCCCATTTTGGTTTACTAACCAATATCAACAATTGATGAATTCAGATATTTAAAACTCAAAGAAAACCTGAATTTAAACTATATCGAGATGATACAGTTATGGCTTTCTGCAAAACAGGACATGGAGCCTTATCACTCATTTGCATCGCTTAGGATCTCCACTGAGCCTTGAGGCCCTCTCCGCAATTCTACAGAATTAACGCACAGATGTGCACTGTTTCGATGTAGAACCCTCCATGGACTTTGAGGTCCAGGTATTAGGAGGTAATAGAACTTTTAGGGCAATGTGACTTCTGTTTTTCCTTCATTGTTTCCTGATGTGTTACATTAATTTGTTTATCTATTTACTGTTTCCTTTGTATTATGCTTAATCTTTCTTTGTATTCTGATTATGTCATAGGAATTGGAAATGTTTTGTTTAAATGCATTTACTGTCAAGATTCTTCTCTTGATTAAAAAAGTTCTACTTTTTACTTAGTCTTCCTATTTGCAAAGAAATTTGATAACTCTGTACTTGAAAATTCACTAGTTCATTCAAAAGCTTCAACTTCATTTTCATTTCTTAAAAGGAAGTATGGAAAGTATCAAATTTCTCATTGGTGAAAATTTTAATAGCTCACATGGATATAAAAGTTTACCGACAGTCTTTGAAAAAGCAAGGGACCAAAATGTGTTTTAAAAACTCATTTTGGTCAACTGCTAATGGCAAGTTTATATTTCCATGCTGAAAAATGATTATACCAAGCATTATAAAATCATAAGATTGATTTACCTGTTATAAAACCATCCAATTTTAGATAAGTGCATCTCTGCAAAGTAGAAACATCAAATGGAATATGTTTGGAACATTTTTCCTCTATATCTTATAAAATACTATGAGGCATGATACAAAATGTTGAGTGTATAAGCCATGTATAAAAGTACACAGAATAAAATAAAAAAATTGTTACTCACAAACAAGTACAATGGCAATTGCAACAGATGCATTTCCAGTAGTGGCAATGGTAATAATAAGATATGACCATGGTATTCCCACAACAATTGACCAGAACACAGAATTAATCAGAGAGCGGTAGCTTCGTTTAACATGAATGCATTTCCCAGGAAACTTTCCAGTTTTGATATAGTCATCCATTAACTTGTCCTGGCGAGAAATATAAAGAAATATTAGTAAACTAATTTCAAATGTTATGTAAAATATATAAATAAAATTTAACTGTGTTATGTTGATATAAAAAACTTACTAGCACTCATGCATAGCATCTGTGCTATAGTTAATTAATTGTTCAGTTCTATGGATGGTAGCATTGTTATTCACATTTCACACATTATTTAAATCCATTTACAATGCATATGTGTATTGGTATGCATATTTTGCACCTCCAAATAAAATGAATCAAAAATATAAAGCAGCTAACTTCTTACTGCTCTAACTTGTTCGTATTTCCAATAAAGTGCATGGTGAACAGTGCTCATCTCAGGCATGAAACAAAAATTAGCTTGTGAAGGACCACTTCAATTGCATCCAATTCACCAAGATGATTCAATATTTTTTAACATTTAAATCTAATTTTTAGTTTGCTCATATTTTCTTTTCTATGCTGATTTCTATCTTCTTATCTATTTTCCATTGCTTTCTGTAATCAGACTGCTGTAGTTTCATTAAAGTGGCAAGTTTAGTACAATTAGTACAGTAGTTTAAAGTACAATTTTAGCAATATTATGCAGCTCCATAGCTCAAATCAAGCATGTTTCAGTGAAGAGGCAAAACTGTTGAATGAATCTCAGCGACTGATATTTGTTCATATTCCTTTGCTGCCACTTGCTAATATATAAATAATGTTGATTTCTGGGCAAAGTACATTTGTGAAATATATAAATAAATATATCTAAAATTATAAATGACTTCTTGGAGATGAATTTGGTCTTCTAGAACTTCCCACTCAGCAACCAAAAAAGGACCTTTTTGAGGCCTTTTCAAGGTTATCTTTCCTTTTCAAAGGGTACATTTCACATAGATTATAGTAGATTAATTTGTAAATGCACAGGTGAAGTGCTAGGTTTTAGTGGTAGAAAATTTCTGTCAAACATGATTGTAATGAAATTTTAAACTAAGTACAGTACATGCAAATGAAAGTTTGTTGCATTTTAGATATACACATTACTTTTTTAAATGCATACTATTTTAAGTGATATATATTGTACACTTATTTCATTATAGAAAATATTTCTGCTGCTAATAGCCAGATCCACTTTGTATAGCATATTTGTTGTTTTATAAAGGTTTTCAACCTGTAAGAAACCTGACTTGGTACAAGAATTAAAAGATCATACTTGAAATCAGCATAAGAAAACATTCAAACACATTTATTTTAAAAACCAGATAAACTTGTTTCAAAATGTAGGTCAGTGTAATTTGAATTTATGAAATAAGCATCGCAATGTGAAAAACCTAGATTGATTCATTCACATAAACAATGTTAGATAGATTTTCTGATATAAATTACCTTTTTCTGGTACAAATCATGCTGAAACTTTGATGTTGCTTCATCAGTATCGGTTGGCACTTCACTCATTGATATTCTATCAAGATACAAATCAGCTGTAAAACTATAGCCACGCAAAAGGTTGGAAAATGTAGGCTTTTTAGGTGTATCTGGAAAGCCTAATTGTATGTTATAAATGGCTGGAACTGAAAAGAGAAAGTGAAAATGATTAACTTAATGTTTTAATAAACAGCAGTTTTTCAGACTGTTGGTGTTACAAACTTTACAAATGCAACAGATATTGTTAGAGTGCATCGATTAATGTATAGAATTCTAATGATTGTTTGACTAACAGGGCATATGGGCAATACACGGAAGGCACTAGTGATTACATGTTTGTATAAAAAATCAATGCTTCACAAACATCACTGATTTTTTAATGATAGATTACTTCCCCATTACTTTTACATTTAAAAAAGTCAGGGATTGCTGCAAGTATTGAATAAATACATGCTTTGGGAGATATGATAAAAAAAGTATAGAAATTTATTTCTAATAGAGCAATAACTTCAATAAATCTGGTATTTCTCTGTATCCTTACTTCATTTAAAGTTCAATGTTGATTAATTCAAATTGTAACCAAATTTAGAAAATTTTTTCAATGATAACAAATCTATTCTGACTAAATTTTACCTTTATTCATTTAATATTTATTCATTGCTATATAATCTAGATTAGTGCAAAAAACATATTAGGAACCTACGGTATACAGTGTATCTGGGAAGATATGTAATTAGGTATGCAGACAATATAGAATTCACAACCATTGCTCTCATTTCTGCGTTTAAAAAAAAGTTAAAAGCAGTGATGAGTCAATGAACATAGTTCTGTAACAGAACCATACAAGAGAGTTGCACGCAAATTGATACCTCAGCTAAGTAAGATAACTCAACAGGAAATTGAGGAAATTGCATAAACTGAGGGCAAAATCTTTTAAAGAGGTAAACTTTCAATTCAAAGTTTAATGTAAAGTCAAATCAATTGCATTGTGAAAAAAAACTGAAATATCTTATATTAATTAACATAACAAGCAAAAGTAAAGAAGCCATAGTTAAAAAGCTATTTTACACTTATTTTTTAAGTGCTTTGCAGTGAAGTTGAAGCCACTTGTTCGGGGTGTAAGATGGTGCTGAAGTAGAGGCAAGTTCCGTGCTTTGGCAAATTCCATGCTAGCTACATGCTTTTCAGGGGTGAATCTGGTTCCCTCGCAAAAATAGAGCAGCTTTAAAGGGGAAAAGATGAAATTAAAATTGTGCAGTGATTCAAAATCATCTTTTAAAATAATTAAGTTGTGCATTTAACTTTATAAAGGTTATTAACGTTGATGAGGTAACTCGTGCTTTGTAACTAAGACATGTGCTTAACAGATGCAATATAAAAATTAATACCTTTACTAGACAAAATGAGACTAGGAAGAAAGCTGAAAATTAATCTGAAGTGATTTAAAAACTATTGAATATCTATTATAGATAGTGATGATCAGGAGAGGGCTTGAAACAGGATTTGTCAAATATTAGTCATAAATTTTGATTATAGTTTTTTAATTATAACAGTTATCCTTTCCTTTTTGTTTCTTTAGATGAAATCTAACTAAGATAAAGACTTTGTTTTTATGGGCATAAATTCTATGCAATTTGAATTCGATAAAAAATTTTAATAAGAGTTTGTTCACATGTATATCTAAGTCTTGGTTCTCAATGAGCAAATGCAGCACTTTATAATTTGATTCCAGTTCATTCATACATACACAAAATAAATTTAGAAGATTTAGATTTCCATATAAAAATTAGTAGAGAATGAATTTTGAACTTCAACTTTTCAAAATAATCTAGCATAAATAACATAATTTATCAACATTCCAAATCTGATACAATCATGTTTTTCAATAGAGTATATAAATTAAGATGTAACAATTCAGTGAATATTAGCCAGTTGTACACAATGACAATGCAACTGAACAGGTATGTTTGTGTCTGCACAGATCTGAAGTTAGTTTCAACTGTCTGACCCCAGTGACTTCAAGGGACTGCTGATATCTGAATATATTTTCCATAATTCTGTCTCGTATAGCTTGTCTCGATATCTCATGACAGAACTGTAGCATAGAAATGTATAACATATTTATACTGACTTGAAATATTTGTCATACTTTTTATCTCTGCTCTTTCATCAGTATTCAGTATGCTTTTGAGAAAGCATTCTCATATCTGCACAAATGGAACCATTAGAACATTCTGTATGGGTGGGTACAAGAATGGATTAAGGAGAAACTCTAGGAGTAAACTCCCAATTGATAACTGAATATAAAGAATTTTGAAAGTAGAGAAAATGGAAGGTCTAATGCAATTTGCCAATTTTATGAGGATATAACCTGAAAGTTTTGAGAAATGCATTTGCAATGGACCACTTGATAATAAACCCACAGAATTCAGAAATGATATTAGTGTGGAAGACATGCATTAAGATATCTGGCTACAGATGAGTAGACATTTTAGTATTTAAAAAAAATTACACATTTTGAGTTCATTAAATTTATATTTCATATGTTGGTAAGTTCACAAAACAGATTTGGTTTCTAAGCAGGTTCTTAAAAGATAATTCTAGCTATAAATTTGACAAATTGGTCTCATTTCAAATGGCGTCTTCTCACTCACACTCAATTCAGTCAGGTGTACACTGGAATGGTTGGTTTGCTCTGAAGTACAAGTCAAGGAAAAACCTTCCTGAAGGAGCTTTTGATAATATAAATATTGCAACTGGTTGAGTAGAAAAAAGAAGTTGGCAAAATGATGAAACAATGTTCAACTTAATGCCTCTTGAACATCAAGGTAGTAATAACTATTCAATAGGAGCAAAATGCATCCAAAAGAAATTTAGGGATTATTCTTTTAATCCATAAGTAATATGGTAGAACACATTTTTGTAAAAAGTTGTTAAAGGGTACAATTTTGTTGCAGTTTAACAAATTGTTAATAATTTGTAACTGTAAAAGAATCAAACATCAATTAAATCAATACATAAATATCACTTACCAGTCTTAAGTTTCCTGTTGAACAATTACCTTTCAGAAAGCTTAGTGTTTTAAAATTTGACTATTTAGAATCATAAGTTGCATCTTTATCTTCTGATTTTGTTATTTTTTAATTTCTTTAGTTTGAAATTATACTGATTTTGTAAACTCTGGAATTTTCTGCTTTTCTCTTATGAAGAGGCTTGCCAAAGTGTCTCCGATTTTATATAAAATATTTTGTTTCAGTGCTGTTTCTATATTCCTTGCACTTCACATTCCATAACTCTGGCTTTGAGCAGAATAAAATTATTAACTTGTCTATATCTGTGTGCCCCGGACCCCCTACTTTTTTGAACTATTCATAATTTTGCTTCTTGATCACCAATTAACAAACAAAAAATGAATTGCAAAAATCCAACAAAATTGGATGACCTATCAGACACTATTAGAAAAGTTGACGGTTGGTCAACTGGCAACAGAATTGTTCGACAGATTTGAACATTTCTCACTAGTGTTTTGATTAGCACCTATAGAAATGAGGTAAGAACTGTCTGATATATTACTGATAATTGTTAGCAGAAATTCCTAAATGTTTACATTGTTGCATATATTGTCAGATAGAATTGTAGCTACAGATCTGCACAGGTGTAAATGTTCCTTGAGATGACTTTTATAGCATAAATCTATTTCACATAAAGATAATGTTATCTTAATGAAAAACATAATTGTACAGGTTACTGGTTGAGGTACTGTTATGTTGTACTCCCATTTTCAGAGCACTTCATAAAGATTATATCTCAATACAAGGTTATCATGGAAACAATTTTGTGTTACATTGAAATTTAATGGTTTTAAAGATCGGAAAATTTATCATAAAAAGTTTATTTTTCAAACCAGATAACTTTTCCTTTTTAGCAATAACAATAAGTAGGAAAGTATTCAAAACAATAAACAATCATTTTATATCCTTCAATTTTTGTATTTTATAATGAAATTGTTCTTTTTCTCTTCTTGGATTGTTTAAGCAAAACTTCACGAAGAGGTCACTATGGTAGTTCACTTTTGCAAAATTGAAATATTTAAGAAAACCAATTGATAGAAATAGTTTAAAAAACTGATGTGTTACCTAAACAGATGAAACAGTTTTCTACCGAATGATGCTAATGTGCATCACCCTTTTTCTACTTCAATATTCTGTTAGACAGAACCAAAACATTTCGACACTAAGAATGTATTATTTTTAATTATTAACCATCCAAACTTTAGAACCATTTCATTCAGTCCTCTATTTGATTAGCATGAATTTTAGTTTCCCATTTTAAGTTAGATTGAATGAGTCTTAGGAATCATAACAAAACTAGTTATTTGCTGGTTGGGCAAAATGACTCTGGAAAAAATGTCATATTTAAATGGTTTAAAAAGGAAAAGGTAAAAAGGTTTCAGCATTTTGACACATGATTTAATTATGTGTAAAAATATCTAAATTAATTTTATACTTTGGTAGAAAGGGACAATGTCCATTTTGCTAGTTTTAAGTAACAGTTAATTTAGTAATTTCCATTTGTCTTTAATACAGCAAACAAAAATACTTTCCAATGTTTCGATTCTACGACAATGTATTGACAGAAGGACATGGGGCCTTTTCTATAACCTTTCATTACCTTGAAATAATTGATGAACAAAACTCAAAACAAGCAAATTTGGGCACTGGCCTTTTTTCTACCAGGATACAGAAATAATAGCTATCTCACTTGAATTGCACTGTTATAATCTTAGCAGTAAGTATCTTGGTTCTAATACAAATGGAAAAATACAAAAAAAAATCACATTTTTAAAGGGAAAACAATAAAAGCAGAATTATACTAAAAAAGAGTATTTTATAATTTACCATAATAGGATCTTCATATTCAGCAAGCTTATCCAATTTGTCGCCTAAAGTTAACTTGTCCTTTTCCCAGTTTCGCTCCAAAAAGATCATCTCGGCAAATATCCAGCCCCAACCAATTACAGGAACATTACGTAGTTGCTTCTTGGCACACGTTTTAGAATTCTAAAAGCGAGAAAATAACTTAATACCCTGATTTTTATTTACAAGATATGAAACCTATTAATCAAAATGGATGTTAGAAATTAAGATGTTGATTGTTACTTATGCATTTTGAATTGTTTTCAATGACTACTGTTCGAGAAAGGGTGCACAAATGCTTACTGCATCAATCAGGTCTGTAAATGCCTTATATCTATAAAACTGGACTACACTAGAAAAAATATTTTAAAATTTAGTGGACTAAATTTTCTAAAAGGCAGATATAAGAATGCCAGTGAAATAAGAAAAAGGTGCAAGTTGAGTTCTTAGATGAAGAAATGGCATACTTTATGCCTGACAAAGCAGGGCCGCCGCAGACAAAGCACCTTTGGAATAGTAGCATAAATTCTTAAAAATAGTAGCAAAAGAGTTTCCTCTTAAACACTATTTTAGTAGCTGAGGTACAAAATGAATCAATTAAAGCACAAAATGTGCTAATTGAGAAACAGATGTTGAAGATCTCAGTCATTCACTTGTTCCAAGGAGATGCATATTTTTTTACCTTTAAACCAATTTTCGGGTTGGCTCAGATTTTCGTTTCAAATTTTTTAAACTTTCAAATTTCTCATTGCTTTTGTATTCAGATTTTTGAAGAATTTTATTCAAGTGGCGAGAGCTCTTCCATTCAGTTCTAGCAATATTATGCAGGTCTTAGATCGGATTAAGCATATTTAATAAACTTTGCTGAACAATTAGTGAAATATTGTATTGGTTGATTTTATATTTTTTATGTTCATTATCATTCTCCAATATACAAATAATGCCAGCATTAGTGTCACCTAATATCTGTGCCATGTTCGTTAGTGAAGCATATATTGATACTTTCTATCACTGAAGCCTCCCAACTGTTGACAGATAATAACCTGCTGTCCATGCATATAGTACAAATCATAAGTGCATCTTATTCCAAACTATTACAATGTAATGTATCACATTGACATTTAGTAAATCCCCATAAAAATGGATTACTGCTCTCGATGCCTTTTTTACTCTACATCGCCTTCTTCAAACTAATTCATATGGCCTGCATTCTTCAATCTTTAATAATACAACTTGCAGCATACGTTAAGTTATGTACCCATATTAGATTGTTCATATATTTCTAAAGACAGAATAAATGCTACCTATCACAATGGTTGGCTGTTTGGGGGTTTTTTGGCACAAGGTCCAAAAATGTTCACAATGAAAAATTTCAAAAAACTTCTTTCTAATATTTCAGGTTATGTCAGGTTTGAGAACTCTGAAATTCAATGCATACAGAATTTTATGAAATTTCATAGGGCTTTTGTCATAAAATTTATTGCATATTATCAGAGTAGAATATATCAGTAAAATGTTCAGTTCCTCCACAAGTTAGTCTGAATAAAGAAACAACTTTGAAAAAGAGGATTTCTTGGAGGTTAAGAGTGGAGAACATTGGAGCAGAAGTTACTTATAACTTGTTTCTTTTATACATTTTATTTTTGGTTTTTGACCAGGATTTTTAAAGTTTTAGAAATTTGAACTTCTTTGGATTTCTGTTTTCAGAAACACATCAGTATCTTCTGAACTTCAATTATTTTGAAAAATAAATATATAACTTACAATATAAAAACAGGTTTCACTTACACTCATCACTTTAAGATGGTTTGTAACAAACCAACTGATCAACCAGTCGACATCATACTTGTGATTCATGACAACTATACAGTGTTCCTTTCCAAACATGCTGAGACTTTCTTCTGTCCCATACATATTGCATGAAGAGTTTGATCTCCATTCGTACACAGCAAGAATTTCTGTAAATAGAAGAATAATGCAAAGAATGTAAATGATTTTTTATTTTTGATAAACAAGAAAAAATATGATTGAGACAGTAAATAAGAACTTAACTCAAATTTATTGGGAGAACACAGACAATTATAAAGAAAATCTGAGTTTGTAACATTCCTTTAAAATCTAACCTTGTCTGCATTATACAGTGTCCTCAAAGTTCCGTAAACTCCAAATTTAAAAAACTCATTTGCCCATGTTTTTTTTAATTATTGAATTTTATCGTCTGCTTATAATTTTATGTGGATTCTTTAATTTTTATTGTTTGGTTTTCTTCTTGCTCAAGTTGTGCGATAATAAAGTTCCATGTCATTTTGTTCATTGCAAAATGAGTTTATCACGCATTCAGAGAATCGCGCTGCTTGAGGCTTATTTTGAATGTAAATCATATGAAAGATGTAAAGAATTTTGGCGACATAAATATCCAGATGATGCAATACCGAGTAAAGATACGCTATATCAACTCGTTCAGAGATTTTGTGAGACAAGCTCGGTGGAAGACAAACACAGGAGTGGAAGACCGAAAGTCGTTACACCAGACTTTGTGCAAGAAACTCAACGAAGGATATTGCAATCTCCTCATCAATCTGTGAGGTGTTTGTCGCAACAAATGGGCACATCACGTGGATCGCTACATAAGGCTTTAAGAGCTTTGCATTTTTGTGCTTATCGCGTAAAAATGTTGCAGAAGCTAAAGCCACTGGACAATGAGAAGCGGCTTTATTATTGCCGATGGTTCTGGAGATTTATTCGCAACATCAACATTTTGGACAAAACATTTTTCTCCGATGAGGCATGGTTTCATTTAAGCGGTTATGTGAACGCGCAAAACTCCCACATTTGGGCAACGACAAATCCCCATTCATTAATGCAAAAACCTTTACATTCTCAAAAAATTGGCGTTTGGTGTGCCGTATCACGTAAAAGGATTGTTGGGCCTGTTTTTCAAGTCAACTGTTGATGGCACTGTATACAGAGAACTTATTCAACAATTTGTTGCATTATTAGAAGAGCGAGATTCTTGGTTCCAACAAAACGGTGCAACCTGCCATACAAGTTATGAAACCATGGGCATGCTTCAAGAATTTTTTGTCAATTGACTCATCTCCAGAAATCTTTGATCACAGCGTTCCCCTGATCTGAGCATCCCTGACTTTTTTCTGTGGGGATATTTAAAGAACAAAGTTTATGAAGATAATCCCCAAGCAATAGATGATCTGAAAATTGCCATTACTCAAAGGATACAAGAAGTTACTCCCAGCATCTTGAAACACGTTTCTAAAAATATGCGCAAACGACTTCCAAGAAAGGGGCAGACATTTTGAACATTTATTATAAATGTGAGTTCAAATTTTTTCCCTACCTCATGCTAGAAGTGCTTTTCACCATTAGCATAAAAATAATTGTTTTAAAGTTTGTTGTTTTTGTATAATAAATTCACGAATCGTCAGCAGGGGAACTTTTAGGACACTGTAGAAAAGATTTTGCCTTGTGATTGCTGAGTGATTTATTTCCATATCAAAAACCAATGCAAATATGTATGCATTTTCTAAAATTTTTTAGAACTAATTAAAAATTTTGTCATACTTTTTGGCACGCGAAATGCTAAATAATTTTATGGATCAACAATGTTAATTTTTGAGTAATTTTAAGAATACACGCAGACACAAAAATATATCTCACTAATATTCATATTTTACAAAAAGGCAAAGTTTTCCAAAATTGAATTCGCACAAGACACAATACATCTAATTAAAATATATGAAACGGATTATCCAGTAATATTCAATTTATTTGTGCAGAATAATCGTGTTTTTAATGCATAAAACCAGAATCCTCAGATTTGAATGATATTTTTGAGGAAATGAATACCATTATTTTCTATTAATTCAAGAAATATTTAGTGTCCACTATGCAGCCTAGTGTGTATATTTCCAACAATTATAAAACATATCATCTTAAAGAGAAAAACCCTTCACCACACTAAATTAACTAAAATTAATTTTTCAAAAAATAAAATGTGCTTTTTTAAATGGGAAAACTTTTTATAAAGTAAATGGATTCTATAAAAGTACTAGTAAATTTGACAGTTTGAAGAAATGTTTGAGAAAAATTTGTCAACTCCTGAACTTGTTTCCATCTATTAAACTGTGATAACAAAAATTATATTTACGTATTTTAAAAATTATTTTTACATATTTTTGTGTCCAAGTCAACAAAAAATTGAATAACAATGAAGACTCGTATAGTAATTATATGTATAATGCTAAACAATTAGGAATTTGCAATGGAAACTAATTTTATGCAAGCCAAGCAAGTGCAGAAGATATTTTAATCGACAAAAAGAAACATTTAAAAATAAAATTTAAAGATTCAACTAAAAATAGATTGAATTACACAATCATAAAATATTAAGATTAGAAGTGAAGGAGGGTAGAAAGATATTTGGAAAATGTAGTAAAAGATAAGAGGAACTCCTTCTTTTTGACAAAAATAAAACCTTAGAAGAAAGGTTTATCAATCAATCCTATCAGAAAGCAGAGCAGGCTATTCACTTGCTCAAGGGTAAAACATTGATAAGATTTCATATTAGCATACAAAACACAAAATGTTTACTCAAATACTGACAAACATTGTTGAAACCATTTACTAACAAGATCTTCAGCTTAAACCTGAAGGTTCTGATAATGACCTTCAGGTGGTCTGATTGTGTGTATGTTTTTCTGGATTTTTTATGCTTGTGTGCTTTAACTATTTGTTAGAATTTAGCAATTCCTATTTTAACTGATAATAAGAAAGTCTTCTAGTTAAGCATTCAACCAATTTTAATGAATTATTAAGAAATCACTACTTTTTTTACTAGAGAAACTTCATATGAACATATATTGGAAAGCAAAAATAAGCTATTGGAACTATTAACATTTTTTCTACTTTTTCATTCAAGTAAACCACTTTTGATGATGTAAAGCTCATGTTACAAATGGCAGTAAAATTGTCAAATTTGAACATACTAGTTTGATAGTTTTGTGTGAGTTGAGAATAAATATACAGACCAAATGATTTGTTTGTTTTTTGCTTTAAAACAAACTTTTAAATAAATTTAAAACTTTGGGATGAGTGAAGGGATTTTAGGGGTTTATAATGTACTTCATTCTATAAATTAGGCAGTTCTAAGGGTTAAGGGTTGTACAATCCCTGGTAGATTACATTTTAATGGAAGACAAAAAAGCTTTATATATTTTTTTCTGAGACATACAAAACATAAAAAGCTTGATTCCCCTCATATCTCCAGTAGAAAATTAACTTTGAATCGAAATGTTAAAGATTTTTCATTTTTATAGCATATAATTTTTAATATTCCTAAAACTTCTAAAGGATAGTGACTGATATCAACTTCAGAGAGCAGTAATTAAAATTAAAAACACTACTTTACAATGTATCATAAAGTTGTCTGGGTTTGTCATCCTATGATCATTTTTTGCTGCATGAGGGCTAGTTAAACACCATATTGTCTAAGAGACAAACAACCTTATATATTTATTTTTTAATATATCTTCCAAAGTTTTTTAAAGCCATTTATATGTAAACAGAAAGTTATGTAAATAGTTTACTAAAATGAATTACTTTTCCAAAACTACCCTTCCTACTCTAACAGTTACATTTTATTAATTTTTAAACTATTAAAATGCTTTGAAAAATTAAAGTTAAAGAAATAAATTCCCTTAAAGATAATAGCATAAAGCTACTTTCGTATACAATACGTTTTGTCTAAATAAATTATATTTAAACCCTATAGGTATTAAAATGAAAATCATCAAAATATAAACTTGATATGGTCAATTTTAATAAAAACCGACTTCAATGTCATGTATTTACTTAACATATTACAAAAACTGAAATCCTGGATTTCAAAAACTGCACTTCAGTGTTCTAACCATTAAAATGTTGAGGCAATTGTTTAAAAAGCCATTGGAAAGCCTATGTATTTCATATTCTTATTTAGAGGTAGGGAGAAAACCAGCTAACAATTATCATCTGAATTTGTTGCACTTGTACAAAGATTTGTCCACAATTCAAACAGATCTGATATTTCTGAGCAACATGTAAACACCTTCAATAGTTAATAGACTAATTCAGTGAGGTTGGTATGCTGCAAAGTACAAGTTAATGTCCAGTTGGTTGGGTTTTATAGCATAAGGATCATATTTGGCTAAACTGCACCACCAAACATAAGACACAGTCAAGTGATGGACATAAGCAAGGAAAGCTTTACTGACACACAGAAGAGAGAAATACATCCAGTGAAAGTACCAGAAATTGTACCACTATTACTGTTTGAAATTCTTGGTTGTAACTATCAACACAAGTGCACATGTACTAAATAAGCCCATCAGTAAAATAAGGGTTGGTTAGTTTTTTGCTTTTATAGTGCTACGGTCATATTTGGCCACACTGCACCAAACACAAAACAATGTCAAGTAAAAAATGTCATTAAAGGACGAAAGAGGGATCTGGGAATAGAGTAGCAAGACGAAAGCAGTAAGATTGTTTGGGTTCAAAATAATGATGATGGTTGTAAAATTCAGAGGGAACGCTTACAGTATATAGTATGTAGTGTCTTTTAAACTATTTTATGAAAATTTATCAATATGATTATCACTTTAACAGCAGCTTTCTTAGTTTTCAATCAAATACTATTCACTAATAAAATAAGGACTTTTCTGAGATTCAAAGGATCTAATATTATTGAAAAAGCAATCACAACTTTGTTAGCCTGTGGGATAAAATACCAATTTCCTTAATAAGCAAGCCCTGAAAGAGGGAAAACAATTGCACACTACAGGTTTCAAAAATTTATACAAACCAGGAAAACTAATACAAGCATACTTACGTGCCCAAGAACAATAAATTAAGTAGTAGTTGATTTTTCTGTATAGTGATCTGTTGACATTGTAAAGTGTTTTGTACAACACTAATTGCAGAAAGTTGAGAAACAATCCACTGAATATGAAAACGATGGTCAAGTAGAAGGCCAATAGAGACAGACCAAGCAGTCGAGCAGCTCTTAATACTGTAAAAGATAAAATAAGTAACAATCGAATACGTTTAAAATTGTTTTGCAAAATTTTTTGCTGAGAATGGTATTTTTTCACAAATAAAAAATATCTAAATCCCATGCCTATCAGCTAGGAGAATTTGCAAGGAATTACAAAAGCTAAAAGTGTCTTATAAAAACTAGAATAGTATCCAACGCGATTCAGTATCAATGTTGATTTTGTATGTTGTGCCTCTAGAATTTAAATTTATGAGAAATTCAATTAAAAGACTTCAAACAGACTGGTCAGTTAAATGTAAATAAACAAGAGAAAAGTATAAAAATAAACCAGGAAACGTACATAACTTATGGACCGGCATTTTTCAAAGATAATTCACACACAACGTTCTTCCTTTTAGAGTGATGAGTTTCGGTGAAACACTCCACATGAAGTTAATCTACGTTTGATGATTGAGCTATCAGAAACATCAAGAAAAAAGCACATCAAGGAAAACACTAAATCGCGTCAGGGCAACCTTTGAACTGTGGGACGTTTATATCTTTCGAGAACAGGGAAATGTTAGATAACTAAAAGATATCGTTTGTAAAGATAAAATAAAAATTCAATTGATATGGCTTAATTATTTTTTCCTTTGGATCGCAAGAATAAAACTTAAAAGTTCACGTGATGTAAAAAATATTGAAAAGTAGAATAAAGCGTAGTTTAAGAAAAATACAAAATTTGTTCTCTAAAAATCTACGATTTATTTATAGAAAATTGATGCCAGTACCGAAACTATGAAGTTTTTCACAGTTAGAAAGGGGCTCGTCACTAAACTTTCATAATTTTAAAATGGAGTCAAATTTTTTACTTATTTGAGAAGCTTGAAAGCATTTTAATTGGTAAAATTATTTATAAATATTTTTAACCTGTACGTTTCCATAAGTAAAGTTACAAAATGAGTTCATACCATGAACGAACAATTTGGAAAGGTTGGTAGGTATGTATTAAATTAACGTCACACTGGAACTACATAACGGGCTATTGACGAAGTTTGAAATTTCTTGTATTTGAGCACCGAATATAAATACTGACTTTTATAACAAAAGGTTCCACCTATGAATGATGAAGATGTGGACAAACAAGAGGAACGCACAGCAATCAAACATGGAATTGAGCCCGTAACCTACATTTGTCATCTTAAGTATTAATTGATTGATTGAGTACACATATAATCCCGCTTTTATACTTGAAATCAAGGATCCGCTTGCAAATCATCGTCAAGGAACGGACATATACACAAAGAAAGCTTTGAGAGAAGTACACCAGGAGGAATAGAACCTGGCAGGAATTGAACCTGATCTGCTTACAACTTGGAAGCTGCTAACGCAGTGGGTATGCTCAACGCCCATACCCACTGCGTTATCAACGGGCTATTGGTGACGGTCCGGGATCATTCCCTAAGGGAAAGATCCGAGGACAGCACCACGTAATTTTGAACCACGGTCAGATGACGAGGCAATAAATGAGCTGGGGCACCCCATTCTCCAAACTTCCACATCACGCCAATGTAAACAAACCAGACGGAAGACAGATTTTACTTCCTGTTACATAAATGTTCGTGTGATTTTTTCGGAGTTACCTTGAAATATAGTTTATCACCTTTTGGTGACGTTTGGAATTTAATCTAATTGGAGACATATTTACAATCATAAATCAATTCGAATTCATTCTGTGAAATTTCTGTTGGTGACGTCCTGAAATGGTATTCGAAAAACAAACCAAGTGACGTCACGTTTTCACGTTCCGCAAGAAACATTTCGTCATCTGCATTTAGCCATCGACCTTCTAATGAAATAGACTGATCATGTGGGCGGAGTCGCTGTCATAAGATTTCCGAAGGGTAAATCAGAAATCGACTTAGCCGATTGGTTATGGAAGAGCAGACTAGTGTTTTGGATCACGGTGTATAATCACTTTAATCAATCAACAATTTAGGATTCATGTTTTTACCCACAACCACGTGACAGATCTTCAAACCGAGCAACTGGAAGAAATAACATGAAGCTGCGGGCACATGCTCCGTCTATTTCATTTTAAGGTCGATGCATTTAGCTTGACAGAATAGCTAATCTCATACACATACGTCCATGAAGCATCATAATTACATATGGAAATAAATCATTTTGCAGAAATTTCAGAATGTAAATCCATTTTTGGTTCAGCAGTACTATATGCCTCGTTTGGTGGCAAAGCTCTTGGCGCACTTTTTATGTCACCAAAGAAAGAATTCTTAGAAAAAATCGTTTTCGTAAACGGAAAATAAGAAGCTTTCGCGGAAAGTAACTAACGGGGGAAAATACAAAACTTTGAAAAACATGTTTTTATCAGAAAATAATTAGCAGAAACAATTGGAAATTAAAGGTTAAAATATCTCTATTTTTTAAACTGTTTTAAACTCCTCTCAATCTAAATATCTAACAATTTCTAAGAACTTGTTAAAGTACAGGTAACCCCCGTATAACACGGGAGTTATGTTCCAAAAAATTACCGTGTTATGCGAATCCGTGTTATACGAAACAAAGAACTAGTACTAAAAGGGGGTTAGGTTCCAAAAATTAAAAAACATGCTTTTATATTTTCATAATTAAGATAAATATCTTTATTAAAATTTTCTTAAGAAGTAATACATATTAATATGAATTAAACAATGTTTTCTTCGTCATCACTAAGCACTATTAACCGAGGGTGTTTTCTTTTTGGCAAGATATCCTCATCCTCTGAGTGACAGCCACGAGATCAGTGATGTCATTTATTTTTTAAGTCCTTTATTTCTCAATTCCGTTTTCTCCCTCGCTCCAGTGACGCTCATTAACTATGCTAAACATTTTCCAGAAAGTTAAGTCATGCCATGTCATGTGTGTCCGTCTAACAAATTACAGATGAGCTAGTTTAAAAATAGCGAATCAGGAGGTCCAGCTCCCTTGATTGACAAGACCATCTTCCCCGATTTGCGACCCCCTGAAAAACTAATAAAAAGCGTGGAGAGGAAGAAAACGCTCTCTTTTTTTTTCGCCTCAGTCCAACGACCTTGCAGTTTTGTGAGAAAGAAACGCGTTAAGCGTTCTTGCCATTTTTTCTTTTTGATAACGAACGGGGATCCCCAAGAGACGCCATGTCTCTTCTAAGCACTTAGCTTAGAAGAGACTTACTTTTTATTTATTTTATCTCGAGTTAATATCCGCGCGTGTAGTTCTTAGGATATTCCCATGCTACACCGTTTAAATTAAACTTTCATAATGCCGTCCTTTTCGCATCGTTGTTCCAATCATTCCATAAAAGCACCGTGTTATACGGGGATGTTCCCAATTCTCGAACCTTGTTAGAGTGAATCCGTGCTATAAAAGCACCGTGTTATACGGGGATCTTCCCAATTCTCGAACCGTGTTAGAGTGAATCTGTGCTATAGAAGTGCCGTCTTATACGGGGGTTACCTGTGATCAATTTTTAAATCTTCACACGAATTGTCAAATAAATACTCAGCCAATAAAAATTTAAACTTTCCGCTTGCCGATGTTGCCATAAAAACGGGAATAAACTTAAGATGAGTTGCTTTCACCTACCATAATTCCCTACTAAAAGTGCGACAGAAAACGCGCCAAGAGCGTTGCCACCGAACGAGGCGTATAGTACAGCTGTACCCCATTTTCAAATAAGAATTAAATTATAATGTTAATACGGAAAGCATTTACCAACTATTTTCCTTTCACACCTTATCAAATAGACATGTTTAAGAGATTTTTTAGTGTATAAACAAACCACCTGTAGGTAGCTGAATTAACGTCACTCTGAAACAACACAACGGGCTATTGGTGAAGGTCCGGGGTCAATCCCGATGGGAAAGAGCCGAGGACAACATCTCGTAATTTTGAATCACAGTCAGTTGACGAATAAACCACCAAAAGACGATGATTTTACTTTTGGTTACCCAATACGGAAGATGTGCAAGAAGACGTTCAACCACAAAAACACAAGAGCAATCTACATTTATCTTCACAGAAAAGCCTCATCGATCAAATTTCATCAGATTCATTAGCTCATCATTCATATTAAGTTAAATTACAAGTTAAATTTCACAAAATGGAAAGCACGATTTTCCTCAACATCAATTTAAGTAATGAAGTTCAAATTCATATTTGAGAATAAGGAAATTGGGAGCCTACATACTTCTTAATTTGTTAAATTTCACGAATCAAGGAAAACAAACAGTAGCTGCTACTGAAAGTAAGTACTGTTATACATATTGCATTTGTTAGTTATTAGGGGGGGGGATATTTTAAAAGTAATAATCTAAATTCATACCAATTTCTTATGAATAATTTAAAAGCTGTAACAGTTTAAAAAACATGCGAATACGATGGGAGAACAATTCATGTAATGGCAATGAATAATTATTTGCATGAAACTATGTGCATTTAAGATTAATGTAAAACTCAGGGATATTGGGAAATCAGACGGCTTATGGCGCAATGAGAATTGCCTAGCTGTTGAAATCAAATTTGTTCATAATTCGCTACTCAGTAATGAGACTACTAGAATATTGATTTTAGTCTGTTTTATTTCAAAATAAGTTGTTCAAGAAAAATTACAAACTGTTAAATGTAAAACTAATGTTAACCAATTATTTAAGTAGTAACATAATTTTTAAGTAAATATATATGTTAGTAAATCTGGCAATACAGATGTATTGGCAGAATCTGGCAGCACTAACTTTGTTGTTATATCATCGCCATGTGAGCTGCACTACCTGTACTAAACCTTAATTCTTCTTTCCTTTTATATGCAAAATAAATAGTTATCAAGAAATGTTTTGCATTTAACACAAACACACTGAAGTATTTTGTTTTGTTTTCTCAAACGTGTGATGACCCTGTCTTAATTGCGTTTTAGCTGTAGCAGGGTAATGAGAATTGCGTAGTGAAAGAGATCAAAATTCAAGTCGATAATAATACTAGAAAAAGCTTCAGGAGCATAACTATCCCGTTATTCATGACGTCAATATATGGGTGTTACTCAAAAGATGCTAATATAATAGTCATAAGTAACTCTAAACTGGCCGAGTACTTTTTTTACTCTAGATATTTACGTATGATAAAAAATGAAAAGAAGGGGAGCGCGCCAAGGCGAGTTCTAGCCCCGGGTGGAAACTAGCCTAGTTTACGTCCCTGCTTGTTATAATGTTTTCATAACAATTAGGTGTCGACTGATAATGACAATGCTAATATAAAGTTTTATCTGGAATAAAAGTGCTTTTCCTAAGTAGAACCTGGGAACATGCTGACGACAGCACCGGTTCTATGTTCACTTACGTGATAAACATCTTTTTATTTGAACTCAAGAAAATCAAAGTGACTATGACTTAGAATGCTGTCCTTAGAACCGTGAAGGAAAGCATTTATTCGAGGTGAATTTCATTCGAATCATTTTCTAAGAGAAATAACATCAGATTTTCTGTCTTCACCCATGTATAAGCTTATTTTAGTGGACAATTTTTTAATCGCCGAGTTGCGAACTCTTCATAGAAATGACAAAAAGTGAACTCATATTATGTATAACTCCCATGTATGCCAGTTGTAATGCTTCAGTGTGACGTTAATTAAAATACCTACCCATGCATGCCAAGTGCCGCGGTAGCCCAGTTGGAAGAGCATCGGATTAGCAACTAGAGGGTTGCGAGTTCGAAACTAGGTCCAACCAAAGTTAGTCGTGTTCACGGGGGATGGTGCGCGCTAAATTGGTCGTGTCCTTACTTTGGCATGGTGTGGAAGTTTGGAGAGTGGGGTGCCAACTCAGGTATTGTTCTGGTCATCTGACCGGGGTTCAAAATAACGAGGCATTGTCAGTAGGGAGAAAATGGGGATACAACGCCAGAGGGGGAGCCAGGGATCGGGAGTTGACTGCTGATAAGGTGTTGGGAGGATTGTTGATAAGGGGCTTTGAGGTGGTGACGTTGTTGTAATTTGGTGGGGGGAATGAGAAACCACATATTTTGGAATTAAAAAGGAATTTTGTGGATTTGAACTGAGGACCATGGGATTTGTAGTGCAGTGCGTTATACGTTAGGTTGTAAGAGCTATGGGTGGTGAATTAATGTAGTGTTTGCTTTTTTCTTAATACTAGGAATGCGTTATGGGACTTGGTTTTATTTGATGAATAATTAATTTTTATTTTCCAATTAGTTGTAAGTGTGTTGGACTCGTAGAACCATCTAGTGATTTTAAAAGGTTAACGAATTTATTTTTGTCATTAATTCTGGGAAGGTGCTATGTTTAGAAAATGGTAGGGGTTTTTAATTAAATTTTAAAAGACATGTCAGCCAGGTGGAAGAAGTAACAAAAAAGATTTATTTTCTAGCTGCAGCATGATACTTTAGACAGGAGAATTTTTTTTTAAAGAAAAACAATACTATGAGGGATTCGAACTCTACAAAAGGTAATTGCGGCCGGCCGTTTTTTTACACAAGCTCTTTAACCGTTCGATCACCTACTTTTTAGAATACATATAGAATACTAGCTCGTGAAGTTACATCTTAAGGGAGTGAAAGTATGTTTTCTTTATTGAGCCCCTGTGAAGAATGAATATGAACATAACGTTGAATTGACAAGTTTATATCCAAAGTCTGCGAATTATATGTAATGACAGAATCTAGAACTCTCTGGAACGTGTGAGAATATGACTAAGGATTTATGTGCAGATTAATTAAGATAACAGAAGGAGTTAAACACGTAGTCACCGATAGGATACAATCTTAAGTAAATGAGAAAGCTTTTAAACGCATTGCTATTTAGGAGAATGGTGTTGTTTTTCTGATTGTGAGAAAAGCAAATGAAACTACATCATGCCAATGAATCACATATGACATGCCCGAACTGGAACTTTCTATAGGGGTTTTAGCTATGAAATAGTGACGAAGGGATTATCTTAATACTCTAACGTTGGAACTCGGAACATAAGTAATTGAGGCCAACCAATATATGCGAAGATTTTAAGCGTATGAACACTACATGTAAGATAGAATTTATAATACGGAAACCTTTTTTATATTTTAATGAATTTATATACAACATGAGCTTGAAGAAAATGTGAATGTTTAAGGGTGAATGTTTTGTAGGGAAAATTATTATTACAATTTGAGGGGGAGGACTTTGAGATATGAATAGGACACACAGGCATAACGGTGTATGAAACGTTACATTTTTAGGTAAATAAGAAGTAACTAACCAAAGATTTATAGTATACATATTATAAGCGATGGCAAGGAACCGTATAAGATTGATATTATTAGAAGCCTCTGGAACTTGTGAGAATATGACTAAGGATTGTTTTTGCACGTGTAAGTTAATTAAGATAACAGAAGGAACGGAGTTAAACACTGAGTCACAGATAACGATAGAAACTATTTGATAATAAGAGGCTTTTTAAAGCATAGTTGGAGCATCTTGGGTCTTTGAATTACTTTGCATCTTGTTTTGGGGTTTTTCTGCCCTTTTTTACTGTTTTTAAATAAATCATGGATTCTAAGGACATTAGACCTGCAAAGAAAATGCGTGCAGACAAAGAACTGTGTTTGCAGAAATATTGTAAAGATTCTTTATGTTATGAGTGTGGTAAACTGTTTACAGATCGTGAAGGCTGGGCATATTTTCGTCGATTGGAAAACGAATTAACGTACTTAAAGAAAGAGGAAACTACTATTGAAATTTATGGTAAAAAATGTACTGTGCCTCGGCAACTTGTAGCATACGGAGACGTAGGAATAAGCTATGCCTTTAGCGGATCTTGTATTGCAGCCAAGCCTTGGTCTCCTTTACTATTGGAAATAAAGGCAGAAGTGGAACGAATAATTGGCACAAGATTTAATTTTGTGTTGGTGAACCGTTATAAAGATGGTAAGGACTGTATAGGTGCCCATAAAGACAATGAGAAGGACTTGGATCTTAATGCACCCATAGCGTCTGTTTCATTTGGACAGAAAAGGCAATTTGTGTTTTCTAGAAAGAACTACAATTCTCTAAAAATTGTTCTGGAAAATGGAAGCTTGCTTGTGATGAAGTATCCAACAAACCAATTTTGGTTTCACAGCTTGCCCCGTGGGAATGCATTATGGCCTAGAATAAACTTAACGTTTCGTAAAATTCTTGTATAAAGCAGCGATAAACCACTTATGTGCCCCCGAACTAGAACTCAGTGTCGTACACTAGACGATATTTGGACAACGTTGCAATTTATCTTTGCCTTTCTGAATAGTATTTTTATAAATGCTTATATCTTGTTGTTTTTTAAATAAATTTTTTAGCGTGTCTTACCACATATACTGTATTTAGGACTTTTTTATTACATAATTTTATAAATTGTTTTTAAAATGCAAGATCTGAAATGAAATTTTTCTTTGCTATAAAGATTTATGTTTTTAAGTTAGATGTTTTTACTCAAAAATTAATTATACATTAGATGTTATAGCACATATTTTTAATACAGAAATTTTGTTTTTAAGTATTGTACACACTTTTTTTAAGTAAGAGTAAACTTTTGAAAACTTTACAAGTCCCGTACTATGAACGTACACATTTTGAATAAGTTGTAATTGTATTGAAATCATTTATGCTATAAAATCGAAACCAACTGTTATTTTTTAATTAATTTTTCCTTGCATATTTTTTTAAATAAATCTTCCTAAATTTTAGTGATTTAATTTTTATTATACAGATTTATAAACTGTTTTTGGATGAAATATAAGGATTTATATTTTTAAAAATTAGATGCTTTTACTCTTAATTATATATTAGATACTATTACACATATTATTACATTGAAGATTTTTAAAAAACATTTAACAATTGAAAAAAAAATATATACTTTAAATATTATTACAAGCATTTAAATGCAATTTGCTTTTTATTTTTAATTTTACAATTAAGACATTTTTTAAGTTTGATTCTTAAAGTGTGTTTTATGCATAGTAAAAAAAACAATACTAAAAAAACATGTAAGAGTAAAAATATTTTATACATTAATTTGAAACTTTGCAAGACCCATACCATGTTTCCTTGCACATTTGAAGTCGTGAAAAATAGTTTATTAAAACCATTTGTCCTTGAAGTTCTAAATTAAATGTAATTTTTCTTTTATGCTTTTGCAAACCACACATTTTACTAAATATGAACTTCCTTTTATTTGAAAACTTTATGCATATTGTGCAGTTTAAATTGCAGAGCAAAATTCCAATACTGTAGGAAGCTATAAAGCATTTTACAAGATATTTCATATTGTTCTCTTAATTTACATCTAATTCATTACTACGTTAAAGTGGATAGCATGTGAGTTTTCTGTTTTTAAAAATAATGTGTGCACATCTGTACTGCTAAGCAAATTAACTTCTGCCTTTTCTTGATATTTAATGCATAATCTAAATATTTACGCACACCGTTGATAGTTTTACACATGAGTAAAATTCACACTAATATTTAAAATTTCAGTTATTATTAATTCAGTTATTACTTAAAAACAAAATTTCTGTATTAAAAATATGTGCTATAACATCTAATGTATAATTAATTTTTGAGTAAAAACATCTAACTTAAAAACATAAATCTTTATAGCAAAGAAAAATTTCATTTCAGATCTTGCATTTTAAAAACAATTTATAAAATTATGTAATAAAAAAGTCCTAAATACAGTATATGTGGTAAGACACGCTAAAAAATTTATTTAAAAAACAACAAGATATAAGCATTTATAAAAATACTATTCAGAAAGGCAAAGATAAATTGCAACGTTGTCCAAATATCGTCTAGTGTACGACACTGAGTTCTAGTTCGGGGGCACATAAGTGGTTTATCGCTGCTTTATACAAGAATTTTACGAAACGTTAAGTTTATTCTAGGCCATAATGCATTCCCACGGGGCAAGCTGTGAAACCAAAATTGGTTTGTTGGATACTTCATCACAAGCAAGCTTCCATTTTCCAGAACAATTTTTAGAGAATTGTAGTTCTTTCTAGAAAACACAAATTGCCTTTTCTGTCCAAATGAAACAGACGCTATGGGTGCATTAAGATCCAAGTCCTTCTCATTGTCTTTATGGGCACCTATACAGTCCTTACCATCTTTATAACGGTTCACCAACACAAAATTAAATCTTGTGCCAATTATTCGTTCCACTTCTGCCTTTATTTCCAATAGTAAAGGAGACCAAGGCTTGGCTGCAATACAAGATCCGCTAAAGGCATAGCTTATTCCTACGTCTCCGTATGCTACAAGTTGCCGAGGCACAGTACATTTTTTACCATAAATTTCAATAGTAGTTTCCTCTTTCTTTAAGTACGTTAATTCGTTTTCCAATCGACGAAAATATGCCCAGCCTTCACGATCTGTAAACAGTTTACCACACTCATAACATAAAGAATCTTTACAATATTTCTGCAAACACAGTTCTTTGTCTGCACGCATTTTCTTTGCAGGTCTAATGTCCTTAGAATCCATGATTTATTTAAAAACAGTAAAAAAGGGCAGAAAAACCCCAAAACAAGATGCAAAGTAATTCAAAGACCCAAGATGCTCCAACTATGCTTTAAAAAGCCTCTTATTATCAAATAGTTTCTATCGTTATCTGTGACTCAGTGTTTAACTCCGTTCCTTCTGTTATCTTAATTAACTTACACGTGCAAAAACAATCCTTAGTCATATTCTCACAAGTTCCAGAGGCTTCTAATAATATCAATCTTATACGGTTCCTTGCCATCGCTTATAATATGTATACTATAAATCTTTGGTTAGTTACTTCTTATTTACCTAAAAATGTAATGTTTCATACACCGTTATGCCTGTGTGTCCTATTCATATCTCAAAGTCCTCCCCCTCAAATTGTAATAATAATTTTCCCTACAAAACATTCACCCTTAAACATTCACATTTTCTTCAAGCTCATGTTGTATATAAATTCATTAAAATATAAAAAAGGTTTCCGTATTATAAATTCTATCTTACATGTAGTGTTCATACGCTTAAAATCTTCGCATATATTGGTTGGCCTCAATTACTTATGTTCCGAGTTCCAACGTTAGAGTATTAAGATAATCCCTTCGTCACTATTTCATAGCTAAAACCCCTATAGAAAGTTCCAGTTCGGGCATGTCATATGTGATTCATTGGCATGATGTAGTTTCATTTGCTTTTCTCACAATCAGAAATACAACACCATTCTCCTAAATAGCAATGCGTTTAAAAGCTTTCTCATTTACTTAAGATTGTATCCTATCGGTGACTACGTGTTTAACTCCTTCTGTTATCTTAATTAATCTGCACATAAATCCTTAGTCATATTCTCACACGTTCCAGAGAGTTCTAGATTCTGTCATTACATATAATTCGCAGACTTTGGATATAAACTTGTCAATTCAACGTTATGTTCATATTCATTCTTCACAGGGGCTCAATAAAGAAAACATACTTTCACTCCCTTAAGATGTAACTTCACGAGCTAGTATTCTATATGTATTCTAAAAAGTAGGTGATCGAACGGTTAAAGAGCTTGTGTAAAAAAACGGCCGGCCGCAATTACCTTTTGTAGAGTTCGAATCCCTCATAGTATTGTTTTTCTTTAAAAAAAAATTCTCCTGTCTAAAGTATCATGCTGCAGCTAGAAAATAAATCTTTTTTGTTACTTCTTCCACCTGGCTGACATGTCTTTTAAAATTTAATTAAAAACCCCTACCATTTTCTAAACATAGCACCTTCCCAGAATTAATGACAAAAATAAATTCGTTGACCTTTTAAAATCACTAGATGGTTCTACGAGTCCAACACACTTACAACTAATTGGAAAATAAAAATTAATTATTCATCAAATAAAACCAAGTCCCATAACGCATTCCTAGTATTAAGAAAAAAGCAAAAATTACATTAATTCACCACCCATTGCTCTTACAACCTAACGTATAACGCACTGCACTACAAATCCCATGGTCCTCAGTTCAAATCCACAAAATTCCTTTTTAATTCCAAAATATGTGGTTTCTCATTCCCCCACCAAATTACAACAACGTCACCACCTCAAAGCCCCTTATCAACAATCCTCCCAACACCTTATCAGCAGTCAACTCCCGATCCCTGGCTCCCCAGCTCCCTGGCTCCCCCTCTGGCGTTGTATCCCCATTTTCTCCCTACTATTGTCCTTGAATCTTTCCCTTCAGGATCGATCCCGAACCGTCGCCAATAGCCCGTTGTGTTGCTCCAATGTGACGTTAATTAGCTACCCATACATGCCAAGCATTTTAGGGTCTTGTGAACTGCCTACCTTATTATAAATGGAATAAAATTAAAATCAATTAGTTAGAAAAAGCTGACATTAAAAGAAACTCAATATAATTCGCTTTCTTTTTCAGTTTTCGCAGATTTTTATTTATAGTATCACATGTGAACACTGGATGACTACATTGGGAAACTAATAGTAATCGCAATTTAAAATTGATTTTGTTCATTAACTTGAAATCTTCCATCGGTGTGCCATCTTTACTACAATGGATTGCTTTGTTTTAATTGCAGTTCTATTATTTTTAGTCTACCTACTCTTATGACTACCAATTTAGTCCTACCTATTCTTATTATTTTTAGTTTATCTGTTTTATGATAAAAATATGGAAGCATGTACTCAAGAGACATAAGGGAATCGACCGAGATATCAACCTCAACCACGAATCTTCACTAGGATCTTGATTTAAACATCTTCGATATAAGCCCGTAACTAGATTGTCATTATTCCAGGGACATTGCAATTCGCAAAATATGGAGAATACTCAAGTAGCTTTATATCCTAAACCTCCTCGCCTTCCCTTGTGTTATACGACACCTTTTTGTGAAAGGGGAGACATAGGGAAAGATAATATCTTAATAAAACCAGCGACTTAGGAAAAATGTGATTGAGTCTTTGCAGGTTTCTCAGATTCATTTTCATATTTTGTAATAAACAAGTTGAAAAACGAAAGAATGGGAATCGACGCTGAAGAGAAAAGCATGCTGTTTGTTCTGTCTTTGAAGTAGCAAGATATAGCTTCGATGTCACCAAAGTTGTGTTTGCTGTTCTTTGTTTTGCAATTAAAGGTGACCTTCTCTCACGTGCAGCTGTCCTGAGAGTTTACTACTCCCTTCGTCTCTCATTGGGTGATAAATTTCCTGTTTTTTTTCTGCAGGTGAACTTAAGAGGTAGATAAGTAGTTGAATCAACGTCCACTGGAGTAACACAACAAGCTATTGGCGACGGTCCGAGATCAATCCCGAAGGGAAAGACCCAATGTGAACTTAAGAACCTTAACCGAAAACGTCAGCGAGAGCTTATTGGGCGCTCAAACTTAAGTCAACTTAATGATAGTCGTTTTGTTAACTGGTATGAATTACATTTGTTTATAACCAAGTTTACCAAAAAGTGTTTCATAACCAAGATGGAATTCCTGGTAATGAAACATCTGAAATCATTTTAAAATTTGTATAAAATGGTGTTTACCAACATTCAAATTGATATATGCCATGACTTTAATATGGGAATAAATTAATGTACGTATAATTTCGTTTTATTCGATATTTGTTTATTCATAAACGGCAGAAATATATTTAGACCGATAAAAATGATTTTTAGAGGTGATTTTTAAATTTATTTTTAGTACAGAGTATCACGCAATATGTCTACTTTTGTTAGGCGCTGGATGTCCGTTTTAGCTTTTAATAGTGTATTCTAAATATTTTCGATCGAATTCGTGTTGGAACTCTTGAATAACCAAGAAAAGCTCTTTTTCAAGTTCTTACATTACTTAGAG
The DNA here is from genome assembly GCA_933210815.1 of Meta bourneti. NCBI lineage: Eukaryota > Metazoa > Arthropoda > Arachnida > Araneae > Tetragnathidae > Meta > Meta bourneti. The sequence goes on from OW119930.1 coordinate 28,520,026, forward strand.
AAATCCCCCTCCCCTAGCGCATCATTAATTCGAGATCATAAGTCCGGAATCATGCCTTTCTTTAACGCTAGTTTTGATATGCCTCTCTACAGTTAGTGTTTTGCTACACGAAGGCTAATCAGACCTGGGTCTTCGGATTAAAGTGGATTCCGAACCACTATGGATATCTCTGCCTGACAGGGATTCGAACCAAGAACTTGTTCGAATTACGACCATCGCTGAGATGTTCGTATTGGTTCAGAATCCACAGCTAGGAACAAAGTGTTTAAAAAATCTCTACCCAAACAACAGAATTCATAGCGTTTCCGACAACAATTCTGTCAAGACACAATGACGTTTCATACTCTTAGATTATGATCATGCGAACTTCCCTGTAGACTGATGCAATCGTAAAATATTTTCTTTGCTTTTGGTTGTCATCTCCCATACTAACACAAATTAAATTCTAGAATGAAAACAGCGACTTTAAACCTTACGATTTCGATTACTTTTATACTGCCGAAAGAATTTTCTAGTGGAGTTTAAGCTAGAGTGGTATCTGTTCAATCTTTCTCAAAATTCATTCCGTAATCTTTAACTTTACTCGCAGATTAATTAGCATTCGATACATTTCTTTCGCAGTATTTGTTTTCATTGTCCCTGAGGTTATTTGAGCAAGGACGACCGCTTTTTGAGTTAGGTTTTTCTTTCGCAACTCTCGATTGTGACAGTAGTTGACTCGTTTTGCAACCGGTGCAATTCCTTCCTCCAGAAACGGAACAATTTTCCTTTTCGTATTTCATCTTACCTCCACCATGATAGTTATCTTTTTCTCTCCATCAAACTTCTGATCTACGAGTAACTTCTATATGCCTTTTTTATATTTCCCTGTAGCGTGTATTCTCTGTATTTAGATATTGTGACATATACGTATATGTTTTCCATTGCTGATGGAATACTATTCTCCGGGTCACGTTGTGTGACTCATATTTTTCCAAAATTCAAAGACTATTTTAATTATCACCAGTCTGAAAACTAATAAAACCAAATCACTTGCTTTCCTCTGAAAACTTTTTTAAGTACTACAAAAATTTACATTCGAAAATACCAGATTATTCTCAATCGTAGCAGTACTGGATAATATATGCAAGGAGTTTCATATTGTACAATTACTATTTCTCTTAAATGTATTTAGTTACCTCAAACTTGGTGTAACTCCAGATATTAAGAAAATTTCGAAGGTACGATGTTTAAACAAAACATAAAATGAAAAAATTGGTTAATTACAATTACAAAAGGAATTCTTGTTGATCACTAAATTAGTTCCTCATTGAAAAAGTCGGCCCCTAGGGCTGGTGATTGAATGTCTCTAACTTAAGTCCCCCACAACTTTCGTTTTGAGTTTTCGAAAAACACACGGGATTCTAACAGTACTGCTTGACGATAAAAGTATCATTCCCTTTATTGGGATTGGATCTCATGAGTTATGAATTTTAATTATTTTATTGGTTATTTAAATGTTTGATGATCTCATAATCACTAACATGTAGAAAGCTCATTAGGGGTAGGGGTTAAAATGAAAATAAAAAGGAAAGGGAGTAAGAAAAGATCCTCGAATTGCTTTTTTACTCCTCACACATTCTTTCGGGATCATCGGGGCTCAGTGGGTACGACCACTGAGTTAGCAACCTGTGAGCCTGCAGGCGGCGCAGGTTCAATTCCTGTCAGGTGCATTTTTCTTCTGTGTCCGTAAAACTTTCATTGTGTGTATGTCTATTGATATTGTATGTCTTGTGTCTTGAGCAGAATGGCCAAATATGGCCCTTGCGCCATAAAACTCCAAGAACCAACCAACCAACCAACCAACCATCACACATTGTTTCAATCGTAGCTTATAAAAATAAAAAACTGACAATTTGATTTTCAAACGAGTATATGCAATAAACATTACTGAAAAAAAATTAAAGCCGTTCGGAAAATCTTTTAATCTTCTCATTAGAAACAATGTTTATCATCCTAGATTCTAATGTTTAAACTTGCAAAGTACTAACTGTTTTGGAAAAAGGCAGTGAACAGACGAATTTAACTGTGCTTAAAACTTTTAAAGAAACATATTTTTCAAATCATGCACATTTATCGCATCAAGAATTCTTGCAAAAGGACACTTTTAACTGAAAAATTAAATGGGTTTGAGCTTGATCCACAACGAGTAGCACCACTAAAACCTTTAGTTACGAACGGGTCAATATAAACTAACAATAAAATATCAACGTACCCTTTTTAAATGTAAAAGGTCGCTCAGTGATTTCGGGAGACAATGCTGGCGACATGCTTTGCTGTTTGAACATATACCTCGACTAGTATATGCGATTGACTCTGCCCAGCGTCTAAAGCAACATGTCATGACATTATCCCTATCATACTCATACTGGGATCCTTACTCCACAACCAAGAAACAGGTGTTCAATCACGTGTCAGGAAACTAAGGGGAGTACCACATATTCAAAACATCCTGCTTCAGTGGAGATGCATGAATTGAATGCTTCCTCGTGCATAGGGGGAATACGTATATAATGCAGCAGGTGATAGGATGAAACAATGAATGTGATATTTTAAATATTGAGCTTCTTATTTTAAACTTGTATGAATTTTCGTTGTGAGTCATTTGAATGCAATTGGAAGAAATAATTCGAGTAGTAGGCTTTGTCAGGACTTTGTTTTGGACAGTGCCCATAGTTAAAAATGTATTTTTCAAAAGAAGTTAAGATCTTATGACATTTTTGACGTGAATACATCTTAAAAATCGGAAGAGTAATGGGGACATGCATGAAAAGACGAGCGTTTGAAAAAAGCGGTACAACTGTTTTGTCTTACAATTTCAGAACTAGAAGAGACATCCAGAAGATAAGTACAGCGTCGTGTAGACAAAAGATCTAACATGATCTTCGGACCGAGAGCGCAGGCGCACTCACCACGAGCAGGGTGTCCGCAATGTGTCGAAATTCTACGGTACTGGGTGAGTTTGGGACTAGATGGTGTCATTCGAAAGCTATCAAACTACGCTCCAATCATAAGCCTTTAAGCAATAAAATTATTCTTCAGTTTTAAAATCGAACTGCACTTTAATCGCTTAAACTGTAAATTAATATTGAATATTCACAGTAAAACAATCGTTCAAACTTTCTATGTTTGCTTCCACAATCCAATGTAAGGCCCGAGTATTCACGTCAAAACTTCTGTTTGTGTATTTGACACAACCTACCACTTTTCAAAAAAAAGTTGTTATTTTTGGTGGTCAGATTATAAACTTTAAAGATTACTGAAAGCACTAATAAAAAGTACTATATCTCGGTTGATCTAAGTACACGAATGACTACGATGGTTGTTCAGTAAATATGACTGAAGAGACCAATTGACTGAAGTTTATAAAATAAATAGCGTTGAAGAATATTAAGCAAATATAAAAATCTTGCTCCGATCTAATTAGACCTCGGGCCGCGGTGGCCCGGTTGGAAGAGTAACGGACTAGCAACCGAAGGGTTGCGAGTTCGAATCCAGCCAAACACCGTCGTGTACAAAGGGGGCTGGTGCACGTTAAATCTGTCGTGGCCTCAAATGTCCTCACGTTGGCGTGGTGTGGAAGTTTGGAGAGTGGGGTGCCAGCTCAGGTGTTGCCTCGTCATCTGACCGCGGTTCAAAATTACGTGGTGTTGTCCTCGGACTTTCCCTCTGGGATTGATCCCGGACCGTCACCAATAGCCCGTTGTGTTGCTCCAGTGTGACGTTAATTGAAAATACCAAATACCAAATACCTAATTAGACCTCGAGTATAAAAAGAACCATTGAACGACAAAGCAAGCCAATCAAATATTGCTTCCGTAAATTCACTATAAAGTTTTGTGTCACTGTTGGAGAATTGATACGATACTTAGATATGCAAGATGCTTGAGGTAGGGGCAGAAAATCATTGATTACAATCATTGCTTTATTTTTTGTAATGAATATTGTCATTAAACTAGTATACTGTAAAATGAATATTAGTTCTGAAAATAAAAGGAATTTTGAGAATATAATATCGATTGTTGTTTTGAAGAACATGAGAAGTATTTGATGCACTTAAAGCAGGTTATTTGAAGAGACGTTTCAAAATTCAAACAGCAAAACCTTTTTAGGGGTGGTGGTAGCAAGAGTCCCCGATCTTTGGTTATGCCACTGATTTCATGAATTGAGTTCTTTACGTAGAACAAAGATTTGTTTTGGAATGTTTTAAATTAACAAATCGAGTCTTCGAGACTAACTTCAAAGTTCGAGTTAACTTCAAAGTGAGTAGAATGTCGAATTCCGCCAGGAATTTGACTCAACACTCACTATGGTACCAATAGTGAGTGTTGAGTCAAAAGTTGATAAAAAAGACATTACAAATAATTGATTTCTTTCATTTTGGAATAAAATATGCACATTATCTGAATCGGTGGTTTACTATTTTAAGTTTGCGATGATTTGAAATATTTTAGATGTATTGTAGTTCTGCTGTGCTAGTCAAGAAGGTAGTTCTAAAAGTTTGGTCTTTTCTACTTCATGTCTTATCTTTTCTAGTCCAAATTTCACCTTTCCTAGTTATTACATGTTGCGTATCTAGAAGAGAAATTGCTGTAGAAGGATGTAAATATACAAATTTCCTGATTAAATCAATAAGAAATTATTAATTTGTATAGCGAAAAAAATTTCTCTGGTGTTTTTTTTTTTAAATTTAAAGTGTATTTCTTTCCTGACTCTAATACATTTATAAACCCAGGTACTTTGACTACAGTTCTAAGTGGAAAATGTGGACCTGATTCACACCTTCGAAATTCGAGATTCCTGATTCAATCAGGACACTGTAGTTAGTACTTTGTTAGGGTTGGCGGTTGTTAAAATGCTGTGCATAAATGTATCTGAGGCCTCATGATGCAGAAAAAGAACGGTTTGAGCATAACCAATCAAGAGCAGATCGAGTAATTTTCAATTCATTCATGAAAAATTATCTTTCTATTTTTGCATGTAGCTATCTATAAAAAATTTTTCAAAGCAATTTGAAAATTTTGTATTCTGCTTCTCAACGCTTAGATAAACATTTTGTTAAAGCTCATTGAAAGGAATTCGTACAAATATGAGGGCTTTTCTCAAGACTTATAAATGTATTTTTTAGAATATTTTTTGCTGTTAATTGAATTTTAACCAATATAAGATTTGCGCATGCTTGTGATTGATCTAATATTTTAATTTAAAGAATATGCACGATAAAATTAGTTACACATTTATCACGGTAGATGGCAGCACGACCTACTAAGATAAATTTCTCAAGTGAATAGTTTGGAATTGTAAAAGGATATTAATTTCCTTTCCGAATGGATCAACTTAAAACTAAACTATTATTTTTTTAAATAAAAGGGAAAATATTCTAATGACAACATGATATTGGTGTAAAAAAGTTAAAACGAATCCACCGAGGGAACATAAGGAATGAAGAATGTAGAGGTCCTTTCTCCAAATAAGACCTTAATCGCTGTTACAGTATTAATGTCGATTTTAACAATTTTTTATCTATTCTTTAGAAATGACTAGGTGGTGCTGAATTCTATAGAAAAATAATGCTCTAGAATGGTTTATTGTAATCGAGTTTGGTTTGGTTTTTCGCTCTCTGATTTCCTTTTATTGTATGATAGGTAATCAAGAAGCATTATGAAATATAAGAAAAAAAAGGCTTAAAAAGCCAGACAAAATTTCGTTTTGATAGATTTTAAATAATCAATTTTGTAACAAATTATATTTAGCCAATTCTAGTAAAACCATCCTTGCTGGTATTTTATTTTTTAGCGTCATGGATTTAATAATTTTTAAAAATTTAATACTAGATTTTATGATGCGCTAGTTATAAGCCACTGATAATCTTTTTAAGGCAATGAAATTCTGCAATACGTCGCTATGTACAACTGGAGGTTTTTTTTTCAAATTCTTTATATGCACGAGCCAAATTGATAGTCGTATTCGTTTTATATAAGAATATAGAGCTTCCACTTAATGATGGGGTACTGTTTACAGGGACTCTTTTGGGTCAACCAATAGGTTTCAAATTTTAAAAACTACAGCTAATCCGAGTGTGACATTGAAGAAATGTGTTTTTCTGATTTTCCTCACTTCGAGTGAAATCCCAGGCGAATAGAGATTAAATGCAGTAAAGTTCTATGTAAACATAACAGTATGCACCAAAAATTGATAATTTGTAATGATAGGTATACAGATGTTAAAAAAGTTCCTAATGTTCCACGTAGATGTTCAATAAGATGAACCTTCCATGAGATCATCCGGTAATTTGTATGAATGAAATTGAGATACATAATGTATGCCAAACCTAAAAATATTTAAAAGTGTTCCATAACTTTTCCACTATGCCCTTCTCATTTATTGATAATGGTGCAGAAATATATTTTATCACTTTTTATGTCCGAAACGTTTTATCGCATCTGGCGGACGCACTTTTATTTTTATTTCTGAACATTTTGATTTTAATTTGGCCGTACTATTTTTCAAGACTACATGCAAGCCCGAGTATAGCTACTCAGTAATGGCCCTGGCAGGTATATTGTTGTTGTTGATTATATTATACGTATGATAAATATTTTCAAATCAAGTTCAACATAGGTGGCGGTAGTCTTTCTGCGGCAGAACGCGTTTCCTGTATCTATTCTGAAAGAACTTCGTCTTTTTTGATCGAGCACGATTTTAGTAGTTTGCTAAAAAAAATTCCAAAGGATGAATTCCGAATTGATGTATCATAGTTGATTGGTCAACACCAATTAGATTAAATATCAAACGTTACCAAAACCTTGATATGTATCATGTGAGAGCATTTGAGCCGCGGAAGTAAAATCTTAGGATTCCGTCTAGTCTTTGTTTACTCTGAAAATCCCTCTCCTATATTAGGCGAAAGATAAGAATGTGCAGAGTACCTAATCATTAATTTAATTTAACCTGGTGATTTATGTGTTTGCATTTTGAAAAAGTTTGAATTTGTTGTAGTTAAAGTTGAACAGAAAGCATACCATCACACATTTCTGAGAACTTTGAGATTAAAGGCTGTGTATTTTTGTCAACAAACATTCAAAACAGATTTTTAGTAAAAAGGTCGTATTGCCATTGCTAACTTTACCGAACCGAAATAAGATTTATATTTAAAGGATTAGTTATTTTTTCTCACTCATTTGGGGAAATTTCATTCAACCATTGACACAAGTAGAATATTTGAGACTTAATTTCTCTTTTTAAGGATTTAATTCATCGAGGTGGATATTTAGTTCTTAGATTAAATAATGCCATTTATTACTTAAGATACTGAGTAATTAATATTAATGAATTTTATGCCTTCATTTTTCAAATCATTTTCGTATAATTCGTAATGCTGTAAATGTCTCGTCTGTGACAATAATCACAATCACAATTATGTTCGTCATTGATCCATTAACTTGCTTTGCTTTTAACGAATTCCCATGGGTATAGAAGTTCGTTATACAAATATTTTCTTGGTTATTACCTATATTTTAACAAAAAAAATAGATTTTAATTCTCAAAATATTAGTTTCAAATACTTTTGCTGAAATTGAAAAGCGCTGTTTGAGTTAGAAAGACATACTAATTTCAACTTTGTTCTTTTTCGAAAGAAATTGAGAATTGTATCACTATTGTATCAAATAATGATCAGTTTTTAGCTTATTTAGTTAGGATTTTAGAGAAAAACTTTTGCCATTCTTAACTAGTGTAATTTTTATCCTTTTAATACTTAAATATCAAAATTTTTATATGAAATTTCTATAAGCAGTGTGGGTGAAAACAGCAATACGGAAAAAAGTGGGCCACAACGCATTTGCTTATTAACAGATATCTATAGAATATTTTACTTTTGTTGTACATAATTTAAAAGTTTTTATATAAGATTATGTTTTATTTTTCCTATAGAGAATCAAGATTTATTCAAAATGTTATTTTGTTTAGAACGCATTTGTGTCCTTTACTTTTTTTGTTTATGATATAAAGTAATAAAACATTGATTTATCATGCTACTCAGTCATATTGTGATTCAATAGACTTTTTAAAACTATTTAGAAACTGCAATACTTATAAAGACAGCACTGCAAAAATTTCATTCGATACACTCAGAAAACGTTCATTTTTAGATATATTTTCCATACATTCTTTCCTCGATTTGGAAACGTGAAATACAAAATGGATACCAATTAGATAATTGTGCTATTTCTACTTAAACTTTACTAACATTGTATATCAGTGAAATATATTTATACTTAAAGCTCGTTATTTAAAAATGTTATGCAGAAAACAATAAGGATATTATTATTTAATTATTTAAAAAATACAATCCTGTTTCATCTTCACTGTATATAAAATCAAGAATCCTATTGTTCAGTTGTAAAAGAAAACAATACCTTTATGTATATCTCATGTAGTAACCGAAAAGTAAATTTAAGTCATATATTACAGATTTTATTTGACTAGACACATTTGAAAATACAATAGGTGAATTATATGGAAACAACTGAAGCCATTGGAACACCATTTCTAAATCTTAATGGCTGCAGATAATTTTCTCAAAATAAATTACAATTTTAATACAATTTCTTTCAACACACTTTCACATTCAGGATCGAGGATTGTATAATGAGGCCCTTATTGAATTTTATGAGCTTTATCTAACGAACATAAAAGTGCTAATTCAAATATTTCGTAATAGTTTATTGTTCAATAAAATTTGAAGATTCGTTAGCATTTATTAACAATTCGAATGTTCGGAACTTTTAAAGAAATTTTTTTTATTTAGTACATTTTGGCAGTATTCCTTATTTTGAAATGTACGATTTTGAAGAAATAAGTCGAATCAGATTTTGTCAAACTATATCAGGAAACGATATTCTATTTTCTAAACGATAATGTCGCTAGTACGTATTATCATACGCAGTCATAAAATGAAAAATAATTTGCTTTGTAACTACTATTCAAAAGTTGAGTACTTTTTATTTAGCAATTTGTTTACACAAATATTATGTATATTTTATGTAAACAATTTTTAAATTCAATGTACCACTAGTATTTAAAAATACCCATGAAAGCAATTTCAATTCTTTCTCAGTTTGTTCTGTTAAAACAAAAGTACTGAGATTTCAATCCAGAAATTAAAACCTTTTTGAATTGTAAAAAGGATTTTCCAAAATCTTCAAGGGTAAAATTTAAATAGCTTAATCTTAGTTTATGAAGCTTCCGAAATACCAGCCTATTTTTATTGACCTTCTAGAAATAAAGCATTAACATCTGAAGTTTAAAAAGTATCTTAGCTAGTACACTGAAAATAAAAGAAAGTGTTTCTGTTATCTTATGTATAGGTTGGAAATAAGGTGTTATTATTTAACAGTAAAACAGTTTTCGAAATTGGATTATGAATTCACATGAAATAATGTCAAGAATTCAACAAATTACTTAGTTTTGTCATACTGATTTTCAGTTAAACTTGCAAGTAAAATGTATTCCACATTATTTTTTATTTTTACCAAGTTGTGCCTGCAATATTCCTTCTCCACAATAATGCATTTAATCTAAAAGATCTTACAATTTACTAACAAAAAGTAATGCAAGTTATAATTTTCATTGGATTTTTAAAATCCTTTATTTAAATAAAAAAGTCTACTCACATATAAAATTAAATTATTTTGTGACTTGAAATAGATTTTTTTGTATTTATTTGTAATTAAGTTTTGCGAGTTCTTTAAAATACTTATATTCTTAAACGTTGATAAAACATAGATGCATCACAAGTACGAAAATTCCATATTTTTTAAAGCTATTAATTAAACCTTATGAACTTTTAAATGTTGTTTGGAATTTAATATTATTATTTGAATTCCATTTTTATTCTTAGTGAGAATCACCATTAGATCGAATATAGAAAAATATATAATTAAATTTTTATTTGATTTATTTTAAAATTTTAAATATTCTTAAACTTACTTGATATTTAATTTTTGCAGGTTTTCAAAAGATTTATTTTCGTAGAAATTTATCTGAAAATAATTATATTATTTGAAATTTTAAGAAAAAGCAGTTTAAATTTCGGCTGTGGCCAATACTTAAAAAAGTTTAATAGAAAATGAGTTAAAATTAGGTTAACACATATTTAAAAAGGCAGTTTCTATGACTGTAACAAAACAACCTAAAAACAAATGTATAACAACGAAACTCTACATATATATCCCGTTTTATTAATAGTTTAAATATTTTTATAAACGGTGGATTTTCGTATTATGCACTTTTCACGATTCAATAATCGGGTAAAACCCAAGGACACGGTACCGATCCCTCGCCATATTGATGACTAAAATTTTCCTCTCCAAACGGCTTTCTGGATAAACCACCATACTGCATATCTTCCACTTGAGCGAAAGTAGGAGAATCAAACCTACGACGGGGTACTATATTCCAAAACTATCGCCAATTGGCGATGGCACCGTGTTCTTGAATTTAACCAATAATTACACATAAGAATTAAAATTTAAGTATAACGTACAGTGGTGATTTGGAAATCACGCATGTATGGTTGTTATAGATTTTCACATTGAGATGAAATTTGTGATTAAATTAAAAAATATGACATTGAAATTTACAAACATAAGCTTGTGCGTTGATTTTGTTTCAAAACACCAACACAAAACGTAGACGAGATTTCAGAAATAACACTCCTTGGAAAGTAGTTCTAACATTGAGAAAGCAACCAGTAATATGTAAAAAGATGTATGAAATACTAGGCAGGCTCCACAGGTGAAGAATTTTCTTATTTCAAACTCAACAACGGGTACAAAACTATTCTGAAGTTGAGGAAATGTATATACACTGACTAGCCTCAGCCTGCACGTTGAATTCGCCTCCAAGAAATTGAAAAACGATTGGTTCTAGGAAATGCACAATTCGCGATTTTTAAGCCAACTGTTTTCATGAACTTGTGCACATCCAAGAAAAGTCCTTTTAAAATATGAATTCGAAACAGTAGTAGTTTCTTCGAGGAATATCAAATACCGAAGAAAGTATAATAGGTTATGTTCATATATGTATAATATGTATATATCAGTGATAAAAAGGCTCACTGAATGAATGTCTTTAAGATTGTGCAGAAACTTCGTCGCAGCATCCTGGCGTTGTCTGAAGTTCGTCTAGCACAAAGTTCAGCAGTTCGAGTCCAGTGCAATAGGAGAGCTTATGTTCATTCTTTCTTTGTACAAGGTAAGCTCTGTCGTGCACTTTTGTTTATATTTAATTTGCAGTTTCGACACGCACTCAGTATCATATTGTTTAAAAGAAACTTTCCTGACAGTTTTAGTCTTATGATCAAAAATTAAATACCAGATCTGCCTTTTAAGATGGCTTTTTAAAAAGTATAAGAAATGTAGTCAAGATAAATTTTTTAAAATTTTGACACGGAATTTCATATTTTAAATTATTTCGGTGAATTTAAGAAATTGTTAACATAGCACCATTTTTATTTTGTCAGTGGATAAAAACATTCATGAATTTATTTATAACACTATGTATTTTATGCCCGCATTTTGCGATACGAAAATTCGTAGTAACATATTTTCTCGCTGTTTGATTTTAAAGAATTCAATGGTGTTAAGAGTGCTGAAAATTTTAAAAAGGAATGATTTACAAGATTGCCATGAAAAAAGAAATTTAAGTATCTGTCTAATTGTTTTTAAAAGATTCAAGTGTGAAGTGTTAAGTGAAAACTAAATTATGAACAAATAAAAGTACTAAAAAATGATGACAAAAAAAATCAAAACATTTACATCGCATTAATATTGCCCTTGATTCTTTTTGCGGATTTTGTCATCTTCGGTAGGAAATGGACAGCAATCTCACCTACTTAGTTCTCCTACGCTCATTAAAAACTATCTTTTCAATCGTTACTGTGAAGCCAGGGATCATTTAGGTTTACAGACTTTTCTGTAGCTGCTCTTGTGTTATTTTTTGTATTATTGTATTTTGTTTTTGACTCCCGGGGCCTCCATTGGAAATAAGTAAATAATAATAATAAAACTGAATGATGTAAAAATGAAACAGAGAGAAGTAAAATCCGATTTTGTAATTTAAGGAAAGATATAAAATTTGATCGATCAAATACTCCTACGAACTCTCGGATATATGCTTAAACCTATTTATTAGAATAACACTTGACTACACTACATTTTCGAATGTATGTTCGAAATGTATAGCGTGAAGAGTTGGGGACTTTTTGAAAGAAAAGAAGATTAAGTACATTGTTACACTGCTCAGTCCTAAAATACTAAAAAATTCTTACTCTAAGTTAACTGTAAACTAAATTCTTAGCTAACTGTCTAATGCATTCAGTTTCAGCTAAATCAAAGGACAGTAAGTATTAAGAGCTTATTTACATAACTTGAACCAAGAATATAGTGGGTAGAACTTTAAATGACTTATCTGTCAAACTTCTCGTTTAAAACGGTAAAATTTATGCATTGGCGAAGTTAGGGAGTCACAATGTTTTATGTCTGGTCAACGCCTCTCGAAAATTAATTTTGCCTTTCTGTAGCAATTTTGTCAGCGAATGTTTGAGAAACTTCTTTGTTAATAATCGTTTGAAGTGAATAAAATTATTCCGGCCTCTTAAATCGTGGGGTTCGTGGGTGTCTGGTATTGGAGACGGTACTGTGTGCGTGCGAAATTCCAAACCCTTTGTAACGTCAGCACCCGACGATTGAAGCAATTGGTTTTTGTTGTACAGTACGACGGTTCCAAACCGTTTCAGACGAGTCCAATCCGTGCAGTCATTATGTCTGATACTGCAGCATGGGGGCCGCGGAGAGATTCGGATGGGGCGTCGTGTTCATCCTCAGGGCGGGGAAGCTCTTGTTGTACCAGTCCTCGTCGGCGTCTTGTCGCATGGCCGCAGCCATGTTGGGGTTAGCGTGGCCCATAGAAAACGGTTGCGCAGCCATGGGTGGGTAACTGGACGCCATGGGCTGGTAGCGACCACCCATAGTGTTCATAGCATTCGGGGGTGGGTATTGGTAACCTCTGGATGCCACCGTCGCGGTTGGGTAGATGTTACGCATCATGGCCCCGTTGCAGGTGGGGAGCACAGAGGGCGCTGCGAGTGCCTTCTGTAGCTGTTTTTCCTGCTTCCGGTACTTGGCCCTCCGGTTCTGGAACCAGACCTACCAAGAGAAAGAAAATCATTAGGTCGCAACAAGGTTAGGTATACTCCGACTGTGGCACCATCAGGGGCACATCTTTAGGTGTGTACGGACATCACAACCCAGAGGCACCCGAGTGATCTTTCCTCCCATTATTACCCTCGCCTACCCATCTGTTTTTTGCTTTTCTTCTTTCCTTTTTTGTGTTGTCCGTCTTGTGTTTGGCGCAGCTTGGGAAAATATGGCCCCTGTGCCATAAAACACCCAACAATCAACTCTGGCAAATTGGCATTTGAGTCACGTGGTTTTGGACGAGTTTACTCGTTTGATTAGGGAGCAGGTTCGACGTAATAAATGTGTCCCCACAATTGGCGTCTATTGCGTGGTTTCTGAATTCGAGCTCCGGGATCGATAACAGCGCGATTACGATTAGTGAAAACAAATAATCACCTATTTGATACGCCATGCATCGTTTTGTGCACGGCAGCCGATTCCCATAGTGAACCCACATTTTCTACAAATGGATTTCCCCACGATCATGTGCATTCTCACCAGAATATTATCATGTGCATTCTCACCGTATTACTACGACATTGATTATCTTATATTAGTAACACAATGCATTTTTGACACAATTACAGTATTAACACAAAATGCATTTGTAATCCAAGTTTGGTGAGTTGGCATTTGAGTCAGGTGGTTTCAAACGAGTCTACTCGTTTAATTAGGGGACAGTTTAGTCGTAAGCATGATGATGAAAGGTTTGGGATGAGTTGGTTCGTTAAATTGGGGGCGTAAAAAACGGCTGTTGGTTTTAATCGTCGTATGGACATGTATGTAGTGGTTCGGAATCCACTTTAATCTGTAGGACGATAAACTTAAATACACTGCTCTAATAAAAAATAATCCTCTAAACATGCTTTTATAAACACCTGAGTAGCTAGGAACAGAATTATCTAAACGAATCCGATTATTTTGCTGTGCCTAACTTTTAATGTAGATGGCACCTTTAATTTGTTTTTAACCAAGGGCATTTAACAACAAGGAATACCTATAATGTAACATTACTTATTTTTAATTTCCATGCAATAATTAGGGGTCACCGTGGCACAGTGGGTTTGATCACTGCGCTAGCAACCTACGAGTTGCAAGCGACACAGATTAAATTCCTCCCTGGGTGAATTTATCTCTTCTGTGGCAGTAAAGCTTTTCTCGTGTGTGTGTGTAGTCCATACAGTTGACGTCGTTTGGGGCAGCTTAGCCAAATATAGCCTTTGCGCCATAAAAATCCAAAACCATCCAACTATGTACTAATTAACCCTCCAAGTGGTTTCGGCGAGATACTCCGTCCATCAAGATCTGACCAATTTTGCCAATGACCAGATATCTCGTCAAGAAAAATGCCGATTGAATTCTGAGTGATGAAGATATTGTCTTTTTTTGATGATGACGAGATCCACATCAGATAAGTTTTTCTAACGACGAGATATCTCGTCCATCAAGATCTGGTCAGTTTTGCTAATGAGAAGATACCTCGTCGAGACAACCACCAAGAGGGTTGAAATGTGATATGGTGCATTCGTCACATTCAATTATATTTCATCCTTTTTTTACACATTATCATACTACTTTATGCTTCCTGTCATCGGCGTTTGATATAAACAATGCATTTTCATAGCTCAGCTAGTTTCAAACTTCCCTTCCCTTAGCATGCGACGTGTTCAGACACACCGACGGTAGTCAACAAATCCTATTCTTTGTCGAGTAGCAATACTCTACTGAGCGTTTTATATAAATCCTAAATCTGTGACAAAAAGAAATATAATCCCTTGATCCGAGTTCAATGTCTCAGTTCATCAGCACATTTCGTGAATTTTTACAAATCCTCCAGGTTTATTTTTATTTCGATTCATCTCTTAACATAAAGAAAAGATTTCCCTTCCAATAAAATGTAATCTATTTATATTGCTCTTTTCTTGCTACTAAGGCCATACTCTAATGTGATCCTGCCATACTTTTGATATGGCAGGATCACATTAGAGTGAACAGATAAGACATTTGTACGAATATTTGGCTCCAAGGAATTTTAATATTTGAAAAGCTGAAGCGTGGGTGGTAACTGTTATTTTCGTAAACCTACACAAACATGGTTGAATTTATTTCAGTATGTTATTTTTCAAGCAGTTATTTTTATAAGTGTTTTGTAATTAAAATTATTTAAACTAGCAGACCCGCATGGCTAAAATTTCTTAATTGCTTCTATCTATTGATGGGAAAGTGCCATTTCTCAATTTCATACCTTATTTCAATCCATTTATAATGAATATAGCTTATATGTTCCATAAATGGATTTCATACCTCTAAATGAAACGAAATTATCCAAAATTATCTAATAGCTTTTCGTTTACTTTTAATGGCGTTAATTCACATATCCAATAAAATACATGGCAAAAAGCACACCTTAGTCATGTTACCGCAATTGGATTCTGAACGGTACCACAATTAGATTCTAAATGTTACCCCAATTAGATTCTAAATGTTACCCCAATTAGATTCTAAATGTTACCACAATTAGATTCTAAATGTTACCAGAATTAGATTCTGAACGTTACCACAATTAGATTTTGAACGTTTCCTAGTCAATTTCATCCCATTACCTCGT
This sequence comes from Meta bourneti, assembly GCA_933210815.1. Lineage (NCBI taxonomy): Eukaryota > Metazoa > Arthropoda > Arachnida > Araneae > Tetragnathidae > Meta > Meta bourneti. The sequence continues at coordinate 28,535,914 of OW119930.1, forward strand.
TCAAAGGCGATTTTTTGATGATCCACTTTCGCTCATATTTTTTCCCAGCGCTGATTTCTATCTTCCAGATTTCTCATTCCTTTCTGTAATTAGACTGCTGAAGGATTTCATCATTAGAGTGGTGAGCTCTCCCGTGTTGTTTTGGCCATATTATGCAGCTACATAGCTCAAATCAAGCATATTTAAACTAAACGACAAAATTTCGGAATGAATCCCGAAACGCTCGATTTTATGATTTACATCCGTTGTTGGCATTCTACAATAAACAAATAACGTCGATGTATATGCCACGCACGTTAGTGAAATTTATATATTTATAAATATCCCTATTAAACGTTCAAAAATCCTTATTTTTATTTATGAGGTCTTGAAATATTGAACAGTTTTAGAGCCATGCTACTAAATTAGTTTAAAAGTGACTACTCCAAGACATAAAAATTACATTGGAGGCAAAACTCATCTTATTGAAATAAAATGTTTTCAAAATGCTTACAATATTTCGTCCAAACCCTGTAAATAAATGATGGGACAGTTTTGTGAACGGGATAAAAAATAACGTAGTAATATTTATTGGATTGAAACAAGGATAAAATGTCAACAACGTCTTCACACATTATTTTTAAAGAGCAAATAAATTTATAAAATACGGATATTTTTAATCCTTTTAGATCTGGAAGGGGCTTAAGTTCCATAACCCCTCTGTACGCGCGCCCCTAACTATACTATTATAACTATTAAACTAAAAAAGTGTAAATAATACACGCATCCAAAATATTAAAATATAAAAATTAGTACCAGATATCATAAAATTGTTAATAATTGTGTATAAAAATATAAGCTCTGATATCTATATACTGCTCCAATGTATATAGTACAAGGGTACATTAAAATTGTGTTTTCAAAAAATGCATATATTTCTTTTCTTATCAAAACATAAAAGGCATTCGGCACACTAAAGTGGAATTCAAAACTTCGACACAGTACCTGCTTCGAACTATATTTTTAGCAAAGAAGTTAAAATTAATTAGTAAAATCGCTCTTTATTTGTATTTAGGAAAAAAACAATTAGGATACGAAATGGTATGTTATTCGGACAGTGTTTGATTCAAATGTCAAATAAGTACAGACAAACTAGTTCGTATACTATGTAGACAAGGAACTGTAAATTTGATGTGTAGCTTTTTAATAGTAACTGCTTTACGTAAAAGCTATTGATGTTAGCTACAGTATGATATAATAGAAAATATTGAATGGAATTTTTTCTTGTAGCAAAATTACTTTATCATTTATAAAATAGCAGTTTACATCTTAATAAGTTTCCTAAGACATAATATCAGTTTTATAAATCATACTGAAGTTAGAAGAGGCCAAAATACGAATACCAACATTTAGTTGTAAGTAATTAGTTACAACTCACAAAAGGTAAGAAAATATGCCATTCTTTTTTAATTACTTTTATATACTAGTTAACTAATCATTATGCATTTGTTTCATTCAGATTTATGGATAAAATCTTTTCATGCCGAAGAAATATCTGCAACAAGATAAACTATAAAATATTAATATTTTGCGTTGAAATATAAGCAAAATCATTGATAACTTTTATGCATCATTTGAAAATAAGCTTCATAATTCTGTGTATTACTAATATAAACTTTTAAGTTAACATCCAAGATTATATTAATGTGATAAAAATCTATTATTCTTGAACTTGATGCAATTTTATTTGAAAATACTTTTATAGTATGGAAGAGAATTGAAATGCTTACTTTTGTTATGGATTCTATTAGTAGAACAATGAACTCATAATAGTAAGCGCATATACTACAGAGAAGTACAATAGCACTATCTATATAAAAGCAATAAAATTATATATATATATATATATATATATATATATATATATATATATATATATATATATATATATATATATATATATATATATATATATATATATATAATGTGTGTTTGTGTGTGAAGGGTATCCGTTGAGTGAGTGAATGCTAGAAATTAATTTTTATAGCATTTAAATTCAACTATGCTTAAAAATATTTTCCCTACAGATAGGATTAAATGTAATCTACTACATTTAATTATTATATTAAAATGAAATTCCTTTAATTGTATGAGATGAAAGTATTTTCCATCAGAATAATTCAATAAAAGTGCAATATATAATCAATTTTTGATATTTTATCTTGAAAAAATTGACTCCAAGTCATTCACGAATTATTCAGCAGTTATACACTTACAATAGTTTCATTATTCTTAAGTGATTATTTATACTTTAAATATTAAAAATAAAAAATGGAATGAAAGCATCCATCGTTCTACATTTTTTAGTTAAACTTTGTTGATATAGCTGAAGTTTTCAAAATCTTCTATACGATTCCCACACAAAACGTAAGAACTTTATTAAGGATAAAGAAAGTTGCTCTAAAAATAAGTTTCGAAGTAATCCTGTAGGATATAAAATACAATTTCATCCTATGTATTTTTTGGAAGGGATGTGGGATACACTTTGAGCAAATACATTTTTCTGCAAAAAAGGGGGCATTTCATGCGCGAAACTGTTTTTATTTGCATAACTTAAGCATTAGGATGAAAATAGTAACTCGGAATTCCATTTACGTGAAGCAGATTTCTTTGTCCAAAGATAAGCGCTTTCATAACCACAACAAGGTGCGGAAATCAAACTCTTTAGGGAAAGATGCATTGGCTTCTGTGAAAAAACACATTATACATAAACGCTGTTTACACGAGCACGTCTATGCTAGAAAATTTCACGGATTTCCGAAAAAAGTAAAAGAAATGAGTTTTCTTTTCAACGCTCAAAGCCATTTATTTATAGAACTGTAAACACATAGTGTTACCGTACGGCCAAAACCAACACTGGAAAGAGCGGAAGATTTCCGTTTGGTCCAATGAAAGAAATCTACTTTTACTCGAAATCTTCTGACAAGAAGTCGACTGCAACGCTTATGCATAATTGATAAAGAGACGCCTTCACTTTTTGCAGGCACCCTTTTCTCCGAGTTTTGAATTCCAACTCCGAATTTGCATACCTCGATCCTCTTAGCTTTCTTTTTTCCCGCTGTTGTCGGGGAGAGAGAAACTTATTTCCCTCTTGTTTACCAGTTCTGGGGCATATGCAAAAGAACGCTTGTTTGCCCGAGAAACAAATTCCCCTCCTACAGAAAAGGTTTTTGCTGCCGGTGCAATCCCATTGTTGACGTCTCTTTTATTTCGAAGGGGGAATCTTTGTTTTTTGGTATCATTATTATTATTATTACTACTTTCCTACCCTAGGTGGGAAAAGAGTAAAAACGCGAATCCTTTTGACGGCGGCTTACAGCCGAGATAGCGCAGGAGCCGCAGCTGCGTTGCTTCTACTTGATCCGCAGCTCACTTACATAATTCGCGGCGCTTACTTCGAAACTTTCGCGATTTTTTTTCCCATCTTCCGCCGCTCCCTCTCGCATTCGTATAACCCGATTTCGAACGTCGGAGGGGGGTGGATGGAATATACAGACAGCTGCGAAGGGTTGGGCGGGTCGCAGACGAGGGTGGAATGCCCGTTTCATATGCAGAATCCATTACTGCTGCTCGCCTGCCCTTCCTGCGTACGCCCTTGTCATACCAAATGAAGGCCGCTTGTTTTTCTTGTTCCTTTTCGCGAGGAACACCCCCCCCCCATCCGCGTTCGAGGAACTTCGTTCCTCTTTTCCTGGAGGGAGAGGCCGCCACCCCCATCAGCCACTTACAGAGCGCCAGGCAGCAGGCCGGGCCTCCTGAAAGGAAAGAGCAGCATTAAGGCGGGGAAGGCTCTGCTCCCGCTCTCTCTGCGGCTTAATGAAGATTGGCATCCCGGGTCTTGCGCCCCGCGACAACTCACAGGGGCTGCAAATTCAATTTTCGCTAGGGCACCGGGAAAGCGTAATGGACTTGAAGACGTTTCATCGCACGCCCGAAAAAGCCGGAGCTCGCTCCCCCCCCCCACAATCCCCTGCATTACTCAACCTACGCCACTTCTCGCCCCTCGCCCTCCAACACACACGCCACTGCCGCTGCTGCAATCAGTGGTACCCGTAATGGCGAGAGGGACGAGTCGGAGAAAGGAGAGAGAGAGATATCCAGGGCGAAACTTAACGGATTTGATTTGGTAGGGCCCTGGCTAAAAGAGGTCTGATAAAGTTCCCCTAAAAATTACTTTAGTCTCATTGTCGGTCTGCTGCAATGGCGAGAAATCAGATTAGAGCCCCGATCTCTCGTTATGTGCCCTGCTTGCGCGGAATGCAATAAGTGGCGAAGCGTGTCAACGTGTGCGCAGCACACACGACGACCGAAAGGGCCTCAATAAACCGCATTAGCGAGGTGACCCCGTTCAATTATTTGCCCCCACACACAGGCACACGTAGGGCCGGCAACAATGCCTCTCGGTGCGGGATTTTAAAAGAGGGTCGACGGTATGTGTTCGGGTGTAATGAGCTTAACCTTTTCCCGTCGGAAAAGCGATCCGCCGGTCCCATTAGAACAATGTTTGCCGAGATGAGGTGTGCGGCGACAATGAGAAGGAGCGCTTTACGCATTGATCTCGCTCGGAATCTCGGGGAGTAATTATGTTTGGATATGATTGCCTTTACATTCCGCCACGGACCTCGAGAAATTGGAGCGAACGTTCCGCATAACGTTATTTGCTGGAAGATGAATGATACTTTTGAGTTGGACGAAGCAGGGACTATTAGAGCGATGACGCTGATTTAAGTGATTGGATATGATCTGCTGGACGCTACGGATACGGTTGTGGTCCTTTTATGGTCGTTATTTGTTATGATGTGTTGGGTTTTATCGATTGAAGACAGAGTTTTATATATTAAAAATAAATTTTATTACGTAGCCAAGTCTTATGGTTTAAAAACATACATTTTAAGAATAACAAGAAGTCTGATCAGATCATGATCCCCACCTTTCTTCACTTTTATACATTCCAAGATTTACATATTCTTCACATTTATGTGCCCCACACGGCACTATAATTGGAGGTTTGAGACCGATTCCAACATGCGGCCCCATCGGTTGTAAAACCTCAGCAGATGTATTACAATTCAATATATATATTTATATAAATCTAACAAAATATTTTTCTAATAATATTTTTAAATTTATTTAACAATAAAGGCTTTGTTAAAAAGTCAGCCAAATTATTTTCCGATGAAATATAATTTACGTTAAATAGTTCATCTTTTATTAATTTACGAATAAATTTGTACTTGATATCAATATGTTTAGTTTTCTGATTTTCCTGACTATTTTTTGAAAAATAGATAGCAGATTGATTATCACAATATACTTGGGGTCTTATGTAATCACACAAACTTAATTCATTTATAATTCTACTAAACCAAATAACTTCTTTAGTGCAATCGGTTAGTGCAATAAATTCAGATTCCATTGAGCTAAGAGCTATGCACTTTTGTTTAGAAGATTTCCATGATATTGGGATGTTACCAAAATAAATTAAATAGCCACTGCTTGAATGTCTGTTTGTGAGACCACATCCCCAATTTGCATCAGAAAAAGCAATCAAATTTGAACTTTTTACATTGGAAAGATTAATTTTAAAATCCTTTGTAAGAAAAACATAGTTCATAATATCAACAACGTAAGACCAGTGTTTGTAAGTATAACCATTACAAAACTGAGACATTATATTAACAGCAAATGCAATATCTGGTCTGGATCTATCTGACAAAAACGATAAACATCCTATTAAGGAACGATAGGGAAATTTCCTCATTAAATCATTTTCAATTATTTCTTCCTCTTTAACCTTATCAGGTAAATTACAACCAATTTTAAAAGGTAAATTCACAAAACTTTTAGGAAGATCTTTGAATTGTGACATTAATTTTTCAATGTAGGTAATTTGATGTAAATAAATCGAATTTTCAATTTCTTGAAAGTTTACGCCTAACAAATATTTAGTTTTACCTAGGACTGTAAGATCCAATTTTTTGTCCAATAATTCGATTACTTCATTTATCAAATGTTCCCTTTTTGAAAACAAAACCATATCATCTACATAAACAATTAAAATTACATCTTTAAATTTGTAGACACAATTACACCAATTTAACTGAGAAAATCCTAATTTAGTTAAAATACCGTCTAATTCCAAATTCCATTCTCTACCACTTTGATGCAGACCATATATAGCCTTTTCCAATAGACATACTTTGTTTTCGGATCCTTTCAGCACAAATCCTTTTGGCTGTTTCATGTATATAGTATCCTTAAGGTGTCCATTTAAATATGCAGTTTTCACGTCAACTTGACAGTGATACCAACCCAACATAGAAATCAATAGTACAAACAATAATTTAACAATAGAAAAATTCACAACTGGTGAAAAAATATCTTTAAAATCAATGCCGGGTTTTTGCTTAAAACCTTGAGCAACAAGACGAGCTTTATACCTTTTAGGTATATTGTTTTCGTCCATTTTTATGCTGTACACCCACTTACTTCCAATTATGGTTGTATTTGGGGGTGTGTCCACTAATTTCCATACTTGCCTATCCTTCATTATCTGAATTTCTTCATTCATGGCAGTATTCCATTTAATTTTATCCTTACTTGCCTGCGTTTCTTCATAACTTTTGGGGATTTCGACATTGTAACACTGATCATACATGTCGTACAGCTGTTGGTCTAAAAAATTAGATTCATCACTAGAAGTAGATGGCACATTAGAAATATCCACATTAGGATGTTCAGTTTCTGGCTTAAAATTGAAATTTACAGGATCAAACCTAATCTTATTTTTAGTACAGTACTTTTTAATATCATTTAAAGATCTCATTCTCAAATTTTCAGGAGAATAATAGTATACATCTATCCTATTGCTTTTATTTCTAGGTTTTTCGATTCTACGCCAATTTGAAATGTTAAGACATTTTAAGTTCTCAGTTTTATCTAAATCTTTAGAATCTAAAACTTGAGTTTCACTTTCCGATTTTACTTTTATATTTTCATTTGATTGATAAATAGGAATATTAGAATTAAGATCGAAAGAAACGTACTCAAAGTTTTTACCAAATAGTACATCAACAGCTTTCTTACTTTCGTCGATATGAACATGGACTGTTTCAACTATTCTCTTCTCGTTTGGGATATATATTCTGTAACCTTTAGTTTTCAAACCATATCCTGTCAAAATACCAAGTTTTGCTCTGGGTTGTAATTTATTTCTCTGTATTTTAGGAATATGAACATATGCCAAAGAGCCAAAAATTCTAAAATGTTTTACTGATGGTTTGAAACCAGTCCATATTTCGTTAGGAGATATACCCTCAGTTAATTTGTGTTCGCATCTATTTTTAGTATGAATAAATGCTAAAAGTGCTTCTGACCAAAATTGTGGTTGTAAACCACTGTCTTGAAGCATAGCTCTGACACAATCCATGGCTGTTCTATTGAACCTTTCTGCAACGCCATTTTGTTCAGGGGTATAAGTTGAAGTTCTTTCGATTTTTATTCCTAGATCATTTAAAAACTTTTTAAATTCTTTGTGGCAAAATTCTAAACCATTGTCAGTTCGGACACATTTTAACTTAACATTTAGCTGTCTTTCAGCTTTAACCAAGTATTTTTTAAAGTAATCAAAAACTTCATTCTTATTTCGAATAATATAAACAGTTACTTTACGTGAAAAATCATCAATAATAGATAAAAAGTATTTGTTTCCACCTAGAGAGTTAACTGGAGCAGGACCCCACAAATCCATATGGATCCTTTCCAAAACATTTTTAGTTTTCCTTTCGTACATATAGTTTCTTTTTAAGGATATTCTAGTGGATTTAGCAATAGCACAAATCTTACAATTTTTATCTATATTTTTACAATTAAGTTTTTCAATTCCTTTTACACAATTAATTTTACTCATATTTTCAATTAAGGGCATGTTAACATGACAAAACCTACGGTGGGCTTTTTCTAGATCTAAACCAGTTACATATGTATAATTTTTAATCTTGGGATAACCTTTCAAGATATACAATTTTCCAATTCTGGGAACAGTAAACAAATATTTATTATAACTATTATAAATAATCATTTTGTTATTTCCCCATTTAATTTGGTTTCCCACAAGATCAATACGAGCACCACTAATTAAATTTCTTCTCATATTAGGTGAGTATAAAACATCTTTCAAAGTTAAATCAAAATTTCGGTTTCTATCTAAAACTGTAAATTGAATATCACCCATACCTAATACTTCCGAGGTGCTGTCCTTGTCTCCGACTAGGATCTTCTGTGGTGGTAGTTTTCTGAATGTCGTAAACATATCACGTTCTTTACAGAAGTGAGCAGTTGCAGCTGAATCAATGAGAAATTCCCTCGGTCTTTCATTTGGAAAATTTGAAACTGCATAGGCACGTTGAAGATCAGTTTTTGGATTGTCCTCCATATAAAATAATTCACCACCAGGTTTCTGCCGATTGCTTTTCTTGAAGCACTTCGATTCGTAATGTCCCGACTTTTTGCAGTAGTTACAGAATGGTCGCGGCCCCATACGACAAACTGTCGACTTTCTTGGGCTTGAAGGAATTAATTCAGGGTCCAGTACGCATCTGCTGTGATCAGGAGTAGACGCCCGTGTCTTCTTGCATCTAGATGACCTGTTTCTTGTAGCATAAGCGTCGGCCACGATACTTAATTTTGTGCCTTCGTCCTTCCGCTTCAGGTCGATCCGGCTGGATTCTGTTATTAAATGTTTAGACAAATTGTCTAGCGTGAACTCGTTGTCATCCATCCTGTATAGCAGTTGTACCAGATTATCGTATTCGTGAGGCAAATGTCTTATTAGTTGAAAGCAAACTAAGAGGTCTGGGATTTCGAATCCACCTTCTTTTATCTGTAACAGCTTCTCATGCACTCGTTTGCAGAAGAGTCCAATGGATTCGTCCTCCGGCTGGTAGCGGATTGAAAAGAACTCGTCCACAAGGCCTGCCAATCGTGCTCTAGATGCTGGTTCAAAGTTGGTCTTTAATATATCCCAGGCTTCCTTACCGTCCTCAGTAGATGAAATTAAGACTTGATATTTTCTGTCTATGCCCTGGTAGATAGTTGTGTATGTCCTCTGTTTCCTATAACGATAGTCTCTTTTTTCTTTTTCTGGAGCATCTTCCAATAATAGAGGTTCCGTTTTAGTGATAAAATCCCAGCAGTTCCGGTCAATTAGCAATACCTTCATGTCCGTCTTCCACGTGGCATAGTTGAAATCCGATAACTTCGGGAAGGAAAACATGGACATTTCTTGAATACCCGTCATACTGGATACCGGTAGTGGCAGAATTCAGGTTCAGCTTAAGGTCTGAGGCCCATAACCAATTGTTGGGTTTTATCGATTGAAGACAGAGTTTTATATATTAAAAATAAATTTTATTACGTAGCCAAGTCTTATGGTTTAAAAACATACATTTTAAGAATAACAAGAAGTCTGATCAGATCATGATCCCCACCTTTCTTCACTTTTATACATTCCAAGATTTACATATTCTTCACATTTATGTGCCCCACACGGCACTATAATTGGAGGTTTGAGACCGATTCCAACATGATGTAAAGAGAAATGGAGTTACTTGTTGTCAGCTCACACTCCGGCTGGGTTATCCTTATCCTAATGCCCTTTTCAGCTATTATATTTCTTAAAGGAGTTTAGTTTAATTTGATCATTGTCTTGAATTTTCCTTTCTTAGTATGTTTCGCGAGCTTCTTTACTTGAGATTATTTTTCTGCTTCTTCTTTATCATAATTTTTAGGGACCTAAGAATTTTTCTTCCATTTACAAGTTTAAGTTTAGTTATGCTTTCTTCTTGCATTTACGTTTGTGTCAACTTACGATAATTTATTCAATTTCTAGGCTTTATGTCCTCTTAGATCATGATATTCACTTAGATATATGATATTTTGATATAAATAACTGGTTCAATTCTAAATTATGCGCGATTGCAGATAATACAGAACATAAACAAAATGTATTTAGAATGAGAAAACTGTTTATCATAAAAATTACCCTTTTCAAATTACAAAACAAATTCCTGCACGTATTTGTTATTTTATGCGAAACTAAGATGCAATAATTTTATTTAAACTTCACTTTTCATATTTTAGATAAATGTATTTTTAAATGAAAGAGAAAAAAGGGAAAGATATATTTTTTAGAGAAATGTAATTATTTTTCCGAAATTTAAATAGGTAATTCTTTAAAATAAAGGATGGGTTCGATAAATACGATCTTAGGTATTTTAAAGTTATACAAAAAATTTAGTTATCTTTAGACAGATGCGGACATTTGCACTCTTAATACTGTGGAGATTATGATACAGAAATACTTCTAGTGAAAAAAGTTAATGGCACATTATAAATCAGTTTTCCTAGAACTTGGGAAAATTTATTTGTTTTGAAGAAAGCAGAATTAAGCTGCAACAGAAATACCTAGCTTACCAGTTGGTGAAATAACACCGTTCATGGTCCATTGTTGTTCTAAAAAATGTAAGGGATCAAGTGATCTATTGTTTGAGAACATGTAAAATGGGAAAACTAAATAATCTGTGTCAAAAAGTGCTTTTGGGAAAAGAGAAAAATTTGTACAAACATACCAACTATACCATCTGTTAACACTTATTCAAAACAAAGTAATTTTCACTTACATTAACAGCGCTACATTAATTTCAGCTTATAGATAATTTTAATGCAAAAACTAAATTCTCATATTTTGGCTCTTAGATCAATTAGCTATACCTCTAACCTTGTTAAAAAATGAAAAAAAGAAATGTGCCCTTAATCTTGATTATGTCAGAAGGGAAGACCTTTTTATGTTGGAAGGCCACATTAATTTAGCTGTAATCATATAAAACCACCTTCAAAAAGCTTCAATTAGATATACTTGAAAATGTACATTATTTTGTAAACATTTAACTACTAACTAGACGTCAATTTAGTCTTTATTGTTTACTCACACACATTCTAACTAATCTAAGTAGTCATCAATTTAGCCCTTATGATGTTGTAATTGTGCCGATAAACATGGGAGGATTTTTTCGTTGGTATATTCTTAAGTATTTTAAATACATTCATTTAAAAAATAAAAACATATAAAACGACAAAAACATTAATAAAAATGAATGCATTTGTTCTGTTGAAATTTGGTGTAGGTGCTATTTGGATTCAGTTAAAAGCCTGCACTTGAGGATCTAGAAGACTGCATATGGTCTTAAGGCCGCAGGTCCCCCGCCTTTGAGTTAGGTCATAGAGCTGTTTCTCAATCAGCATTATCACAGAGCTTATTTCCAAGTAGATAGTTGAAGTAACAGCGAACTGGAGCAACACCACAGGTTATTGGTGACGGACCGGGATCAATCCCTAAGGGAGGGATAAGGATCAATCCGAGGACACCTCCGTAATTTTGAACCATTGTCAGGTGACGAGTTATGCATCTGAGCTGGCATCCCACTCTCCAAATTTCCACATCACGCCAACGTGAGGACATTTGAGGCCACGAAAGATTAGATTGAGCATGCCTCCAAGTACCGACGGTCTTTGGTTGGATAGAGTTTGGAACTAGCAACCCTCCGGTTGCAAATCCGTTATTCTTTCAACCGTGTTACCAAGCGTCCCATTACCAAGGAGGACAGAATCAAAAGGATAAATCCGTTGGGGTGGTCTGGGATGGATACAATGATCCAGCAAAGAAAGAAAAGAAACTTCGTGAGAACCCACCTGTATACGCGCCTCGTTGAGTTTTGTGATTCTGGCTAATTCTTCTCTGCAGTAGATGTCCGGATAGTGAGACTTGGCGAAGGCCGCTTCCAGCTCTTGGAGCTGTTCTTGCGTGAAGGTGGTCCTGTGGCGACGTCGTGCGGGGGTGGGTGGACACGTGCCCCCGCCGGATCCCTGCGTCGTCGTAGGGGGTGTTAGACTGCTCGCGGATGTCACCAGCGTCGGGCTCGTCTCGACCTTTAATTTTTTAAAGGCACCTTCTGTAGCGGCTGTTAACACTGAAAAGACCCCGCCCCAATTAGCACACATGTGTTAAGAAGAATTTCGAACATTCAATGCATAGAACATCTAGCTTTTATTAGTTAAGACAAGATATTAATGGATTCTATCTAGTGTGTGTTGCAATTTCTTTGTTGTTTTGTCCCAATTTGGCTGATTAATTTTGGTTTTGCATTGAATGAAGTCTTGTGCAATAAACGGTTAGAAGGAAAATGTTGATTTTGAGGGGATTGTTTTTGATACGGCTAGCTAAGGTGGTGAAATTATGAATTTTATCCAGAATTTGATTGTATTTGTTCTTATTTTATTAATTTCTCCTTTGAAAAAAAATTTATTAAAATGAAATTTGCATCTGCGTAAAAATTATGGGGATTTCAGTTGTTAATTTATTGATTTTATTTGTAGCTAATTTTGTTGTGATAATTGAAACCTATTACAAGCTATTTATAATTAAACTAAAAAAGTCCTGGCGTGCTAAGCCTGGTTAGTTAGTAGTGGTCGATACATTAGCTTTCCCTTTTTTCCATTATTCCAAACATTTGAAACATTTACAAACAATGCTTAGAAAAATATTACTCTGTATTAATAAGTGCATTACCATATTATATTAAATTGATATGAGTATAAAATAGATCAGTATAAACATTGTATTAAGTTGAATTGTACACTAATTAATGCATCACAAAATTGAATTTTATAAATTCAACTCTTTAATATTTTATCGTAGATATTTGTGTTTTTCAAAACATTTTATTAACGCATCATGGAATTGAATTTTATAGATTCAACTCTTTTTAACATTTTACTGCAGATATTTGTGATGAAAAAAACCTACATTTTATGTATAAACTGAGAATATAGCACAGAACTTGCGTTATCACTGCAAAACATAAATACATGTATAATGTTTATTTCAGCTTTAGATTATGATAAAGAACGTAAAATAAGTAGGAACTATGAATTGTTTACATCAGATAATTTCTGTAATAAAATATTACTTGACTGTTTTTAAAATGAAGTTAATAAACTTAATTTGACTTAATAAAATTTTTATTTCTTATAACATTCCAATACATTTCTTATCAAAACGTTTTATTAGATTGATAATGTAATATTTCAGTAAAAATACGGGATTCTGTCTGATCTAGAAGTTTCAGTGTCGAACTTTGAAAAGCTATATTAATAAAATATTAATGTGTATGATTTTCACTACATTGAGAACAATGATTGTGAGCTCATTATGTCCACTTGATTATGAGTAAAGAAAATCTCCTACCTCCGTTTTGGACATGCCTGAGTGTAGACGACGTAACGGAGGTGGGCATCGTGTAGAAAACCATTCGACGGCCCTGAACTGCTATAGAGAAGAAAGAAATACGATTTAGAGCTCTTTTCATTGCAACCTTTTTCGGACACATTATTTTACTAAACGAACTAAAACGAAATACAGCACATTTATAACAACAATTTCTTCACTTATAACTTCTGTTTACTTAATAAGGTTTCATCAGAAGTGATAAAAATCTAAAATGCAATTTAAGATATAAAAAACTTTAAAAACAATGCCAAGGTAAAACCAAAACAATTTAATTCACATTATCGCATCTAATTATTTGGTTTTTGAATCTTAACCCTCTGAGTGTCATGAGTTTTCCGAGTAGTACAGTATTGTGTTTAGCCCCAAACACAAATTAATCACATCTATTGGCTGAAATTATCCTAGGGAAGATTCTATTGGTCAAGAAGGTCAAAATTGGTTAGAAGTCATGCAGAGGAAACTGCAGGTTATAAAACGGATATATTCGTGTGAGCACCTCAGAGGGTTAAACTGTAACAGAACTTTTATAAAACTATATCTGGAATAAAAAGCACATGATTAAACATTCATTTAAGCCTTTCTTTTTTCCAAAACTTCAAATGAAAAGTTTATGAGAACAAGGTTCGAAAATGTTTAATGAAATTTTTACACATAATTTCTTTCTAATGTAACGGCAGCTAGGGAAACGATCACCACGACAACGTGGGAAAATGGAAAATCTTGTTGACTCAGGTGTCGAGAGGAAAAGCCCACACTCCATAACGACCACCCGAAAACATCTTAATGATTTCTTAACGACAGCCAGCCAGCAGGGGTCGGAAATCGCTGTGGTTTCAAAACAAAGGGCAGGCGCCTTTCTGTCGCTCTCTTCGACATTTCGAGACCAAGAAGATTGATATAAATGATGATGAGTTTCCGACAGGGTTTGATGGACCCTTTCAAGTCCGCCGAAGTCTGTCGTAAAAGTTGAGGGGAAAGACCAACGTGAGACAGCCAATCAAGAACGTGAGAAATCTTCAACACCCAATCCAGCACCGACTAAAAGGCGGACCAGAAACGGAAAGGAGGAGTCGATAAGCACCCAACATAGAGAGTTTTTGGAGATATCATCAGAGAGAGATCACGAGAGGAGAGACGAGGAGAGAGGATCACAGAGGATCAGAGAGAGAGATCACGAGAGGAGACGAGAGGAGAGAGAGACGGAGACAGAGGATCAGAGAGAGAGCTTGGAGAGAGGCGGTCAGCAGAGACCGTTTTTGGAGCTTGAAGTGAATATCCGTTCACTGTTGTGCATTTATCCCACCTTGGGATCCTATACTCGCCGGAGTATTTTAGTGAGAAAGGCTCGACCGTAGCCGTAAAGGAGAACCCTCCTAGAGATCCGTGTAACTGCTCATCCTAGTAGTGATCCTGTCCGGAAAGACTGAGATTTCCTGCCTTGGAACTCTGTACTCATTCGAGTAAATTTTTGTTGAGAATGGGCTCACCCGTAGCCGTGCGTTAGACTTCCCCGAGCGAAATTGTGAGGCTCGCTAGCAGTCCTAAGCGCCTAGATAGAACTTTGGACCTTCCAAGGAACTAATATTAATGAACTTTACATTCATTTTCCGACTTTTTGTACAAATTGTAAAATAAACCAATTTAGTCCAGAATCGGATATTTTCAATGGTAACTAGTCTAGCTACCCGTGAATCAAGACGTTACACTAATGATAAATATTCTTATAAACTTCGTTGGATAATTCATTTTAAATGCATGATTTTAGCACGCTTAATTCTTTAAATTAAAATCGCCAATACACTGCAGAAAGAATTTTAAGCATAGAAAAACAACCAACACATCTCTCTATATATTTTACGTTGATATTAGAGTTTAAATGAAATAATTAATTTAGAACGTTTCAATATTATCTTTAAAATTCCATTAGACAGACTAGTTTCAACTGACCAAAAATTAACGTGGCAAATAATTATGGAAGACCTAAATTTAAAAAAAGTTTAGAATTAAAATTTCTGAATATAAAACAAAATAATTAAAATTTTATCCAAAAGGCTGGATTAAAATAAATATATGAATATATAAGAAAATAATTAAAATTTTATCCAAAAGGCTGGATTAAAATACTCTTAATAGAGAAACCAGACATAGGAAAAAAGAAATACATATGTTCTAAAACTCCAAGTCCTACTAATGGAATATAAGTCACCAGATTCTGAACTTGACTTGTGAGGAGGTTAAAAGTAATTTATCCAAATGAAATTAAAAATACAGAAATAAAAATTTTGATTCAATTTAAATTTATCATTTAACTACTCAATTTAAATGGAATTTATTAAATATATTCAACTAATCGAATTAATATAGCACTTGGTAATCGAACATTACATCACGTCTTTGGATTTCATTTTACAGGGGATATAAGATCAATTTACTGAATGAAGTTCGGAATTGCTTTCGATTTTGCCACACAATATAGTTACTTCATCTATACCAATACTTATTGTAATTTCATCCTCTTCTAGTAAACAACCAACTTATACTTCCATCTCAGATAAACATAATTTTTAAATATTGTTTTATTAGTCGGGATAAATGGGGTTATTCAAAGGAAGGTATGTCAAAAAACTTGCACGTGTCTCAATCAATTTGGTATTTTATCCACATTACAGGATACTGCGTTATTTTTCTTTTAATAACATTACCCTAATCTTATTAACCCTCTGAATCACGAGATTTCAGAGTAGTGCAAAGTGGCTCTTATCCCACTACACACATAATGACTAAATAACCACATCGATTGGTTGAATGAATCCTAGGAAAGATGGCTATTGGTCAAAAAGGTCAAAACTTGTTAGAATTCATCCAGGGAAGACTAGATTGCAGAATGGGTATAATGCGTGTGAACCCCTTCAATTCTCTTTGATTTCCGAATTAGATTTGTTTAGTTTATTTCGGAACTTATAGTAGACGGTATGAAAAAGTACAAAAATATTGGTGATACTGTAAACATTCAAAGGCATTTTTACAATTTCGCTATAAAAGGATTGAAACTAAAATTGTTCAACACGAGTTATATGAAAGTAAAATACTTATGTCATATAGAAATGGTACTCATGGAATCTTTATAAGATCACATTCCATCGGTTCAGGGGCCGGCGCATTCGAGGTATTCGCTTCGGCGTTGACGTTCTCGGCTTTCTTACCCTGTCTATACAATCTGCATCGTTCGGAATTAGTCAATTTAGATGTCACAGATGCACAATTTGTTCGAAAAAAGTAGAAACAGTTTGGTTTCCTTTCACCCCAATTCTTTAGTATATTTCTATCTGTGTAGCTTTTGAGAGATTGCTTTGTAAGAACAAATTAAAATGATTAATAGTGTGCTAGTACTTAGTTTAAAATACACTTAATTATAGAGAAAGTAGAACAAATAATTGAATCAATAATTAATTCTACTAAATAAATTTTAGTCGGAAAAAATATTTTATCTTTTGAAGTTAAAAATAACTTAAATTTCTGCTTTTAGACTAATAAACTAACAGTTTAACTGATGCAAATGTTTTTCAGCTGGATGAAAAAACCAGCTTCAAAATTATTTGTATTGTTTATAAGGGCTTTTTAATTCAAAGGACTAATTTATCAAATTAAATTTTCCGGTACGAAACATGAATTGAACGTCGGATAAATATTTTTGTAATTTTTGTTGGATTGAAAATATAAATACACTTACAATGTTTAAGTTCAAGTTTACAATATAAAGTGTCAGTCATTTTTAACAAGAAACCTTAAATGCAATATCAATATTTTTAATATTTAGAGTAATATCTTAAAAACATGTTTACCAAAACACAACTTGACGTAATCAAACACAAATGTTTAGATTGAGATCATCTATCAACATTTAGTTCAGCTTCAATAAAACTATACAAGGAATTCCATTTTTTTCTAGGGTTGCATTTAGATATTATCTCGATACTTTTTCTAAAACTAAATTACAAAAGGGCATATTAATTTTATATCTGACATTAATAGTAGATAAAATATGAAATTTGATGATGTGCTTCTAATAAGTCTATAATCTACTATTAATCTTCTATATAGCAAATTATTAGTCAGATTTTATTCTCTCAATGCTTCTAAATTTAATTATATAACATATTAAACCACGATTTTAATGTTAACAAAATCTGATGTACTTGTTATTTCCTTTCATGAATATAAATACAGTAATAGTCAACAACTTAAGTATATTTAATTAAATGTTATTATGATATAACAATTTAGATTTTGACTACGAAAATTAGAATACAAATAGATAATTGTGGTAGTAAGCAACTCGCTCATTGTAGACCGAAATTCAATGAGAGAATTTGCTCAATTTTAGCATGTTTTGATAAAAGAAAACAACTGTTTTGAAAAGTATAAAATATTTTTCATTTAAGTGGCAAATTGTAGTAGCTTTACCATTTTATAATTTGAGTACATAAGCTAGTGCTAGAAATAAATATCGTTATCATACTCATTTTATTTTAAAAGCAGATTTTCTTTGATTTGTTATTCATCGGTAACTTTTGTAACACAAAGGCTAATTAAATTAGTATCTACAACTTAAAGTATATTTCAAAATTGTACGAACATTCATGTTCGATCAAGGATAACAATCAGAGTCAATGATACAGAAAGACAGAGTGGTAACAGCAAGGCCATTAGATTAAAATCCTACCCTACAGTAATAAAGAATAAAACTTCAGACTCCAAAATATAAATTCGAATGCAATAGCGTAATTAATCACTCAAGAAAGTAAAACTAATAATTCAAATAAGGGGGAAATGATCACTGAATGCAGAAATAAATCTCATTTCATCGAAAAACTAATTAGCCGTGAACATCAATTAACAAAATTGAATGTATTTACAGCTAATGCTCTGATAAATTAAAAATTCGCATTGATAGCTGTTTTTTGGTAAAAGAATATTCAGATTTCAGAAACCTAGGTTTATTCTAATTTTGAGTAACTGGCATCTTGATATAAAGACGGTTTCCACTGCCCAATTTACTCGAGTTATCACACTTAACTTCATTGCGATGTTTACGTTGTTGCTTTGATATGAATATTATTCATTTTTAAGTTGCATATATTTACTTTAGCTACATAATTATTTAGGAAAATATTTATTTATTTGAAAGTACTTTTCTGAAAATCAGTTATAAAACAAAATAATCAGATAAATAAGCCTAAGAATTCATTAACAAAAAATATTTTCAATGTAATATTTCTATCACAAACTCAGCCTTTTCCAAATTCATTTGTTCCAAGACTCTCTTACATTAACATAAATCTCAACGGCTCTCTTGCACTTCAATAAAAAGCGCATAAAATTACATTATATACTTAAACTAATTCATTTTTATTTGTTGTATCAATTTAACTATCAAAATTTATCAAAACGATTACTAACATTCGTGTAAAAAAGAGAAACAATTTATTGTAAGCAGCAATATTTCTTCCTCAGAAGGGTCATGAAAGTTTTATGGTGACGCAGTTCACAGCTTTTGCTTTCAGAAGTACAGAAACCGCAGAGAGGCAAGAATATTTTTCTTCCTAGAATGGTAATTCTTATTTTTTAAATTTATCTGTTGCCAAATCAAAATGTATCATCACACTGTCAGCTTTAGTCCTCTAATTTTTCAAGGCTGGATTTCAGTTATCTGCCTTCGATTATCCCGATATTGATGTTAACCAACGAGATTAGTTTCATAACCAAACGTAGTTTTTTTTCAATAAAATACCATCAACAATAAGGGCTTCGTGATTTTTCTTGATTTTATATCTCGGAACTTCTTATGCAATCTCGTAGAGCATAGATGGTACCAGATAGCATTCAAATATAGGAGCCACGACACAGTTGGAAAACCTCTGCTCTAAGCATTCCTTTTTCAAGGGTAATCGAAGCGTTACGCAGAATATAGGTCTAAGTGCAAATTTTTT
Organism: Meta bourneti; assembly: GCA_933210815.1. Lineage (NCBI taxonomy): Eukaryota > Metazoa > Arthropoda > Arachnida > Araneae > Tetragnathidae > Meta > Meta bourneti. The sequence goes on from OW119930.1 coordinate 28,555,288, forward strand.
GGAAGATAGTGAATTTGATGGATTGATCACTCTTTTCTACCTCCGGATATCTCCGCCATTTGCGGTTGTTTTCATCTTTTGTGATAGTCTGATATAGTTAAGAACCTTCCATTAGCATGTGAGAAAAAAATGTGGAAAGCAACCCAACAGCAAAACTACTGGAAACAAAATAAGCACTTTTTAATTTCATATGAATTCAGTCTCAAATAATTAGATTTCTGTAAATTTTCAAAATGTCTGACTGCGTTTTACTTTATGGAAGACATTACTTAAAGCGTATATGACGTGGAGGGGGAAACAAGTTGTACTTGATGGAATTTTTTGATTGCTACCAAATTAGCAGTCCGTAAAATACGTTTTTCGAGATTACATTTGGCGTTCTGTGAAAATTGATCAATTCCGCTCATCCTTAAGGATTAAATTTAAATGAAGAATAAAAACTCTACTTTATTTCCTGGAATACATACTGCGAAACAATGCTCTAATTAATAATTTTCGATTTCGAATGATTGTTTTATCCTTGAATATTCCAGGTAAGGAATTCGTGTATGTTATGTCAAGGTGAACAGTCGCAATCCTGATTTGTTTAAAAAAGAAAATAAACTATCTACGGAATTTAAAGCGGCAATTAATAATTATCGTTATTTCTTAACAGATTTTCACTGTAATAAATTTAAATCAAGCTATTCTTAGCCATTTTTAACAAACCGGAATGAATAACTTCTACATGGGGCAAATAGCTGAAATTTTACATTGTCATATCAAGTCCTAAATCGATTTCCATCAAAATATATAAATATTATGGTTTATTACTTTTTAATATCAATCTCATAGTTAATATCGTTTATTAAAAATTAACTTTCAAAAGAAGTATTACTTTGTGTTTGTGTTATTTAAAAATAACATAAACTTGGAATCGAGGAACGGCTAGATCCAACGACTTGGAACTTGGTATCTAAGGTTACATTTTGATTAATATTCGAAATTTAGTGTCGAATGATGATGTCGTTAGAAATTCTGAATTTTGTAATTAATTTGATAAGATGGGCATTTTATGCATATAAATTTTAGAAGGATGCATTTAAATTTAGAAATTTAGAATTTTTTTCCCCTTTTGAATGGGACCTTTGAATTTGTTCTACTATTAACGATGCACGAATAAAGTGTATGGTTCAATCTATTTACAGAAACTGTACATATTTGAGTTTTCACCAACAATGAATTACATACATATTGAAAAAACAATACATATTCTAAAATTAAAAAACAATTTCGCTACGTTTAATTAATACGAGCTTGGTTCAAGCTTGGAAGTAACATTCTATAGTCTATAAATGTAATTGTCACTACAAAATGCTATTCTGTTTTAAAAAACTGTGAAACCATAAGTAAAAGATAATAAATATTTAGTATTTCAACGATTCCTTTCAAATCATCGAATTTTTCTCTTGAACAAAATTAGTAATTTTTAAATATTAAGATGTTTAAATAAAAAATAGCTAAGATTACAAGCTCTAAAAAGCCGAATAAGTACTCTTTATCCAATAAATTGTTTGAGAGGTGAAATCAGGTAAAATCCGTAGAACGTATTTTTTAAAAACAGTACCGACTGCTAAAACTACGTTCCTCCCATAGTTACCTAGTGTATTATTAACTACTGAGATAAAGAAGTTAAACATATTTTGGAGGTAGGATTTGCCTTCAGCGAGATGATTAATCAGACAACAATCAGATCGGAAATCTGAATAGGAGAAAAACTCCAAGTGTGTAAACAGTTCATGGATGCGGAGCCCAAAGTAGCCGTCACCCCTGTGTGTAGTTGTTAGCGATTCTAATTGCATGCCTCGCCAGGCACAGCTGAAGCAGGTTCCGTATCGGTTACTGGCATGCTGCACCCGTGTGTAACCGACCTGTGAGTTACGAATGATAGGCACTCAGGTTCCCTGAAAGTTCGCTTTTTTGCTATGGAGCTGAGTTGATATGGAAACAAGTTTTACAGAGCGCATTTTTGCTTTTAAAAATCTGTATGCTAGCTGCTGAGGTTGATGAAAAGTTCACATATATGGTATCTTTTAAGCCCTCGAAGGATTACACTCAACTACAACTTCTGCAACTAGTCTTCCTTGCATGACTTCTAACTAATTTTTATTTTCTTAACCATTAGAATATTTCCAAGAATTCTTTTAAAATATTATATAAACGTGGTTATTTAGTTATTAACCCTTGTGGTGGTTGTCTCGACGAGGTATCTCGTCATTATCAAAACTGAACACATCTTTATGGACAAGATATCTCGTCACTGGAAGAAAACTGACCAGATCTTTCTTCGGTTATCATACAAAAAATAGGCAATATCTTAATGATGAAATATTTCGTCATTATCAAACTTAGTCAAATCTTGAAACGAAACATCTCGTTTCCAACTCGAAATCAATTTGAGGGTTAAATGTTATGCAGTGTAAAAGTAATGCTACATTACCCAGAAGTGTAACGCTCAAAGAGTTAAACACCCTTACTTTTTTCACATTGCCGACCAACGAAAATTAAATGAATTTTCTGCAAACAATATTGAAAATTGAACTAAATATACGAAAACACGCGTCAAGATATTTCTGCAGAATATTTTTCGGTTAAATCGCTTATATATATCGTTTACTTAATGTACCTTTTTGAACTGAATGTATCATTTACATGCAGTACCCTTCAGTATAGAAGAGTGCCACAGCAGCCCGTTTGGTAGAGTAGCGAATTAGCAAACGGAGTGTTGCGAGTTCGAAATTCAATCCAACCAAAGACCGTCGTGTAGGTAGGGGCTGGTGCACTTTAAATCTGTCATGGCAAATGTCCCCATGTTGGTGTGGTGTGGAAGTTTAAAGAGTGGGTTGCCAGATCAGGTGATGATCTCGTCATCTGACCATGGTTGAAATTACGAGGCGTTGTCCTCGGATCTTTCCACTCATGATTGATCCCGGACCGTAGCCAATAGCCCGTTGTGCTGCTCCAGTGCCACGCTGATTAAACACCTTACCCACCTTTATAGAAGCGATAAACCAGATATGTACACTAGCGGCAAAAACTGCACACCTAGCCATAGTTTGGTTCATTCTTTAAGGAATAAAATCTGATCTCGGAGATAGATGGGATGCATAAAGTTTATTATCGCGAATAACATATATTGAAAGAAATAATTTTCAATTATGTAACTCGAGCTGGCTCACTAAACAAGAGGGACTAAACGGTTTTGAAAAGGAACTGAAATCTGAATTGAGTTCAAAACTATAATGCGAATTCACTTTACAAGACAGCAAGGAAATTAAATTTCAGCTAGCAATTGTAAATACAGATATTCATTAAGTGTGCATAAGAAAAGGACATATAACAAATGTAAACTCACCCTCAAATATGTGATTCAAAGAGAAATAGACAAATTGAATTCATTTTTGAATTTAAATTATATCTGAGAAGATTGATATCTGTTATATAAAAATCCCGGTGGAACTCAAACTATTTAATTTAAGTTCCAATAGTAAATTAAATTTCAAGCAAAATAAATAAATTAATTTTGTCGAATGCTTATGAATAAACGTACGCATTTATCTTGAGAGTGAAAAACGAAATATTAATCTAAAATTCAAAATCTCAAAAACATTTATCACACCAAAAACTAACAAAAATTTTAAATCACAACTTAAATTCACGTCTAAAGTAAGAAAGTTATAGAAAACATTATATGAAGGATCGGAAGTATTCTACCGATTTTATTTTAAAACGGTAGTAAACGACATTTTTTGTCTTCGACTAAACGGCAGGTTGCCGAAAAATAGTTGAATGAAGCGACAAGAATTAAGCACAAATAGAATGAATACAGAGGGTGATCGTAACCATGGCTACGGTCTAAAAAGGTTCGTTACATACCTAACGGTGTCTCTTTAACTTAAGAAACAGACTATAATTTATTCACTTTTAGAATACATTTATCTTTGAGTTAAACTAATGTATTTTTTGTAATTTTTCCGTTAACTTCAAAGAATAAGTTGTATTCATTCTGTTTATCCAATTGGTATTGAATTTTACAGATTTTGCTTTAAATTAAATATTCTTTATACTAATGCATATGAACCTCCAAAGAAGGTACTCTCTAGTTTAGAAATCTCACAGTAGATAGTGCAGTTGTTGGAGCGTATATATGTGAATGGTTCTGACATCCAAAACAAAAAGCATTGATATTCAGTTGAGTTCTACTGAATTCTTATCATTATCACAAGTACAGTGGGTCACACAAGTATTCGGACTCCTCACTTTTCTAACTCTTTTCATGAATTTTGTAAGGATGTAGTTAATATTGCGACTTCAAATTTTATCACATTATAGCTCTGCTTTTCTATCAGCCTCCCATCAAAATAATCGTATAGTATTAAAAGTTTTGCTGAAAATGTTTCAAATATAAAGACCGTAATAAGAGTGCCAAATACCTGATTGCAAACAACGATATTTCGACTTATAACAATTTTAATTGAAAGACAAAAGTGCAAAAAAATCTTATATAACTTTGTACGCTTTTGTTTAACGTTTGTACTTTTTACGGAAGGTGGCCGAATAGTTTTGTGTGCCTGATTTCATGGGTTACCTTACATTTTAATATTTTATTTAGAAAAACATTAAATATAATTATTCAATTACATTGATGTGGGAGACTAAAATAGAAAGTGAATTTTTATGTGGTAAAATTTGAAATCGTAAGTTTAGTTAATCCATATAATTCATGAAAATAATTATAAAATGTTAAGGAGTCGAATACTTTTGAGATCCACTATATATAACAATATAAATAGTTTATAACTTTTTTCAAACTAAATAAGAATTGAAATATTCTTGGAATCAACTATACACATCTGAATAACAATTTGATTAAGTAATTTCGATGACATGGAATGTTGTAGAGTTAGTAAGATTTATTTTGAAACGGTGATTGCTATTATTTTGAAAATTATTTATTATTTTGAAAATTTTAAATGTCTGTTGCTTAATTTTAGAACAAATCTACCATAAATTTTACAAATATAATATTATTAATATTTGCCTTTAAAGAGAGTTTTACTTTAGGAACTATTAAGCGTGTGAATATGATTTCTTAAAAATCGACAAAATAATAATTCTTGAATACAATCACATCTTAATGCAATTTCAATTACGTTAGATGATTTTTAAGTTACTTTCTTAATCAGATGAACGTAATTTCAAAGAACACATAAAAGTATACAGAATTTAGTTATATAAAATAAGACAATGTAATTACAAGCAAATCAATTTCATAAAAATCTTTACAAAGCAAAATACAAGTAGTTAAAATTTAATCCAGAGTAGAAATGCGAAAAAGTTTCTGAGGATTCCCCAACCTGGTCTAACCTAAGCCACTATTATGCTAAACTTGCTTTATCTTTAAAAAAAGTTGTGAACTTTAAATTGAACACCGACTCTTAAAAGTATGTAATTTCTTACTTAAGAATCCTAGTGGTTGTCTCGACGAGATATCTCGTCATTAGCAAAACTGATCAGATCTTGATGGATCTCTTCATTAGAAGAAAAGTGACCAGATCTTGATCTCGTCATCATAAAAAAATGGCAATATTTTCATCAGTCGGAATTCTTGATGACGAGATATCTCGTCATTAACAAAATTGGTCAGATCTTCATGGACGAGATACTTCGTATAAACCACTTAGAGGGTTAAAATGTTTGTGTAAAGCGGTATATATCAGTTCCTGCTGGTACTGAATATCATATCAAGGTATTCATTGCATTAATTTAAAATAAACAATTATTTGCTATATTTATAATTCTTGATGACGAGATATCTCGTCATCAAGAATTCCGACTAATGAAAATATTGCCATTTTTTTGTGATGACGAGATCAAGATCTGGTCACTTTTCTTCTAATGAAGAGATCCATCAACATCCGATCAGCTTTGCTAATGACGAGATACCTCGTCGAGACAACCACCAGGATTCTTAAGTAAGAAATTGCATGCTTTTAAGAGTCGGTATTAAATGTAAAGTTCACAACTTTTTTTAAAGATAAAGCAAGTTTAGCATAATAGTGGCTTAGGTTTGGCCAGGTTGGGGAATCCTCAGAAAATTTTTCATATTTCTACTCTGGATTAAATTTTATCTACTTGTATTTTGCTTTGTAAAGATTTTTATGAAATGGATTTGCTTGTAATTTCATTGTCTTATTTTATATAACTAAATTCTGTATACTTTTATGTGTTCTTTTAAATTACGTTCATCTGATTAAGAAAGTAAATTAATAAACAACTATTTGTTATATTTTAAGAATTTGTATACCCAAACATAAATTCACAGCTGATACTGCAATAACTTGATAAAGTGGGAGCGTCACTTTCAATCCTACTACTAATTGTTATTCCTAAAAGCATAAAATGACATCTTAGTAACCTGATGATTAGCCCCAAAGCAATTGAATCAAATGGAAAAGATCATTGAAATCGCTTCCGATCTACATCCCTTCACAGCATAATTTAAATTGTGCTTGCTTGTATGTGTTATGGAGTACATTTTAATGCACCTTACATTATTATTTCATTACCATAAATTAATTAATTCAGTCGTTTTCTATGATGGTGAGAAATTCCACAGAGAATTACAACCTAACTCAATTCGCTTTTCTAAGCAAACGAATGCGTTTCTATGTAAGACAGTTCCATACAAAACAATTGAATCCAAATTTTATATTTGCAAAGCAAAAGCAAATTCAGTTTTTTCAGGTTATCTGTAAGTGATAATTCTCAGAAATAACGCTTATTACGTTTTACCTTTTTTTTAATTATGTTTTATTTCAATAAATACTTTGAAAATATTCTGTTTTAAGTACCAATAAGGTTGATTAGGTTTTATGGCGGTAGGACCATATTTGGTCAAGCAACGTCAAGTAAATTGACAACTCAAGGAAAGCGTTACTGACAGAAGAGGTAGGTAGGTATTTTAATTAACGTCGCACTGGAGCAACACAAAGGGCTATTGGTGACGGTCCCTGATCAAATCCGAGGACAATACCACGTAATTTTGAACCATGGTAAGATGACGATACTGACAGAAGAGAGAAATGCATCTTGGGAGGAATCGAACCTGTGTCGCTTACAACCCGCAGGTTGTTAAATCTGTGGGCAAATGCACTGAGCCACGTCAATAAAGTAATATTTTGCTATAAACACGCTCCTTAATACAAATAACAGAGCAAAATTGACATTAAATTAAAAGCTTTATCAAGAAAAAACGTTTAGAAAATATAACATCTCATAATAGGATATGATTAGGGACTTACAATATTGTTTAAGTAACAGATTAAGAGAGAAATTTTTTTAATTAATAGGGATATTACTCGTAACATCATTTGAATTACAGTTAAAGGAGTAGATGACTAAAATTAAAGATTAAGCTTGTGGCAAGATATTATGGCATTAATTAGAACGTGATATGCAGTAGTACCGTTACTTTCTAGATGTTTTAGATGTCTTTTGAAAAGCAAAGGTAGGGTATAAGTTCGCTCGTAAAAGTTGAATAAAAAGTGCTGTAAACTGATCGGGGCACTCGTGTATCGCGACTGATCTGTTTGTGATCTAATCTGACAGCGGTTTGAGTGATGCTTTTGGAAGATAAGGTCAAATAGGCCTCTCAATTGCCCTCCCATGTTTGCCAACTTAGATCCCAGGTTCGATAACACGCGGTGGGCGACAGCCTATTGTTGAAAACACCCCTAGTTGCTTGGTAGCTTATCTTCATACTCATCGAAAATTCAATACAATTGATATACTAATATTGGGTTTCCCCTTCCCAGCTTTGGGGAAAGGAGTGCAAAATTCCCCTTTGAAAATAAATATAAAATGAAATTGAATTGATTGTTTTATATTATTGTGCATATTGTGAATGAATGCATCCAAAATACTTGTAAACCACTAAATATCAACGTTAAATTTAGAAAGTAGTTAATATTTAATAAGAGTTTTTAAAATTCAAACTAAATATTGTTCCAATGAAAACTAATTATAGTAATGTTGAAATTTCCCCTCTTTTCAAGAGCCTCACTCCGAGGCAGGCGTAGTAGCCTAGTTGGTAGAATCGCGAATTAGCAACCGGAGGGTTGAGTTTGACACTAGATCCAACCAAAGATCGTCATGTGCGTGGGGGTTGGTACACGTTAAATTTGTTGTAGCCTCAAATGTCCTCATGTGGGCGCGGTGTGGAAGTTTGGAGAGCGGCGTGCATCTCATTTGCTAACCTCGTCATCTGACCAAGGTAAAATTTCGACACGTTATCCCCAGATCTTTCCCATCTGGATTGTCGCCAATAGCCAGTTGTGTTGCTCCAGTGCGACGTAAATTCAACTACCTAGCTTATCTACCATGAATCTCATTCATTCTTTGAGTTTTGATATTCCTATTCGTGTTCTTGGTTGTTCATGAGACGCTCAACGGAAAAAATTGTTTGTAATTCAGAATCAACCTTCTGTGCCAAACAATTAACTGTTTGGGAAGTGTTGCTCTTAACTTTTTAACGTCCTGAAACAGTTGCCTCTGTGGTACATTGTGAAAATTTCAAATAAAGAATGCAGTCCACCTTACAACTGCCTACGAATAAATGGTTTTTGATAATTGAAATTTACGTCCCTACAAAATATTGATTTACATATAATTATCCATCAATATATATGCTAGGTAAGACGATTATTGAAAAGTAGTTTAAAAATGCAATTAATCGATGAGTGGATTTAGATCTTACTTTATTATTTAAAGCGTATACCTTTACGCTTTTACTCCATAGGATTTTTGGACATATCAGCTTTATGCTGCTGTTACTTTGTCGTAAAAATACAAATAGTTCGATACAATAATGGAATTTGATAGAAATGTATTTCGCCCTAAGGTACTTTGAACGACTGCTACAGATTCTATCGATTATTTTTAATTAGGTTGGTTGGGCTTAGAACACAGGGCCTTGTTTTCCCAAGCTATCCCAAACTTTGAATTAGGGATGAGAAAATACAATTTGAAAATTTCATAAATAAAATTTTACCACAGGAATGGAAAAGTTTGCCACTAGTGACTGCGATGTCAAAAGCAGAAACAAATATTAGCAGTTTCATACAATACATCATTGCTTATCGTATTTTCAAAGTTTGACATTGATATAATTTCTAAATACACGAGTTTGGAATATCGTTCAATTTACGTTTATTTAACATATATTATATTTTATATACAGAATAATAAAATATATTATTAATTGAAAAATTAGGTAATAATTAATAGAACGTCAGACGACTAGTTCATAGTCAAGTTTTACAAAAAGTGCCAGCATCGAAATTGGAACCTTTTGAGTAGCGTTAAAGTTATTATTATGTATTTCTACCACACTTAATTTTTTTTCTTTATCAGTAGAAAGGTTAAAACGCTTCATTTGAACATCTTCAAACATTAATTATAAACCTTCTCATGGAATAGGCAGAGCATGTGCACGCAGCTTCATGTTATTCTCTAGATCGCTCGGTTTGAATATACCCGAGCGAAGGTCACGTGGTATTAGGAGATATTACGAATCCTAATGTAGGACTAATAGACAAGGGTGATGGAAACACTACTTTGTATTTCGCCGATCGGCTCGTGTTGATTCCCAAGCTCATTTGACCTACACATCTGAGATCTTATGACAGTGATTCCGTTCATATACTCCGTCTATTTCATTAGAACGTTGATACATCGACCTTCTAATGAAATAAACGGAGCATATGCCCGCAGCTTCATGTTATTTCTTCCGGTCACTCGGTTTGAATATTTGTCACGTGATTGTGGGAAAAACATGAATCCTAAATTATTGGTCAAAGTGATTATCCACCGTGATTCAAAACACTAGTCTGTACTCCGATAGCCAATCGGCAAAGTCGATTTGTGATTTACCCTTCCGAGATCTTACGACTGCAACTCCACCCACATGATACGTCTATTTCATTAGAAGGTTGATGCGAGTAGCATGTAAATATGATATTAGTCATTTTGAAAATAAAAAATCGCAGCGGCTACAATGTATAAATTTAATTATTCTAATACTGACTCTTTCCATGTGTACTAAAACATTTAAATATTAGCTTATGTAATTTGAGAAGAAATTAATAAGGGTGCGTAACGATAAAATCTGACAACAGGTGTGTGTGAAGGAGGTCAGCCATCGTGATTTACCCTTCAGAGATCTTAGAGAGAGCGACTCCGCCCACTGTCTATTTCATTAGAAGGTCGATGACATTAATGCAATAAAGCAAAAGTTGCTGAGTTGATTTTTTGACTCCAAACAACGTAAATGAGCAATCCCATGGTCCTTCTTGATGTCACCCAGAGAAATATTGATAGCCTTAATCAAAGTTCAAATATCTGTTAACATTTTCAGCAGAAATTTATAAGATAAATTGTCTAAACAAACATACAAATGATATGGTACATCGAAAAGCAACACTAACTACGATTGTATGAGGTTATAACATAGCAAATATAATGCACCACACGGACGCATCAATTACAAAAACCACTTCGGCCTGGAAGCAACACCAGAAACACTCATCTAAACTAATCCACAGGACCTGTTGCACACCGGCAATGATGACAAATCTGTTCCAAATCACATGTAATCCCCGGAACAGAAGCAGTTTTGACATCCAACAAAAGATTCGAGAGGGGTGTTTCATGTCAAACGACCCGCGCTCGGTCACGGGGGCCCGTAATTCGAGGGGCGTGCGGGCAGGTGTCACACTTCCTGCTCACCCCCGCGAACTTCGATCCCCACGCGGCACGTGTTTGTGTGCACGCGTCGCGTGTTACTGACCACGCATTGTCGTCGCACTAACCAAACACCACGGCGGATTAAAGCACTCGTATGTCACCCTCCCCGTTGTCACCACTTTGGGGGGTGGGTGGAGAAATGGGGGTTTTGGCACTTGTTCCTCGGCTTTCAAAGGGTGGGTGGAAATATGGAGGCGGGACCCCATTTAGGACCCCGCTCTGTCCGGGGAGTAGAAATGAGTGAAAATGAAGTGTATGAAGACTGGCTTGTAGGTAATGGGGAGGTACATATTGTCCCGTCGAAAGCTTGCGTCAAAGTTATTGTTCAGTGCTTTTTGTTGCAAACTGTAGGCGAATTCAAAGCCAGAGGGGTATTTCGGATGGCAGGGACTTTTTTACTTGTAATCTTTTTACTTTTATGCAGAATGCACACATGTAATGGATAATCTCTTTGTGTGTACTCAGCCTACCCTCCAATGAATAGGAGATCAAGCTAATGCATATGTAAGTGTAGTTTGTACATGAGTACAAGTGATGAATTGAAAAGTTTTTAGTTGAATATTTGCTTAAAGAGGAAGAGTTGTGACTTCGGTAAAACAACTGGGTAGTTGAATATAAAGCATGTAAGATTAAATATATACAATGTAGTATAAATATAAGCTCGTAAGTATCATGAACAAAGGAACAAAAGTTATATATTTTGATTTGCGCTATTCTTAGTCTATGGTTGACCTTACCGAGAGGGTCCTTATTAAAATTATTCTAGGTTATAAACCTTCCTTATTAAAAGTCCTTATTTAAATTATTCCCTTATTCCAGGTTACAACTGAAGAATTGCATTTTGTAAAATTTAATTCATGTACTGAGGCTTGAAAATTGAAATGTAACAGGATTTTCTTTTACCAACGAAACATTTTATGGCGTAAGTGAAAACACAATGAGTAACAGTTGTATGTAGACAAACATATGTAGCCAAAATTGTTTTGAATTTCAGAAATAAATTTAAACCTCCTGTAAGTCTTTAAAGCTCAAATATTTTATCTGAGAAAGCCGTTTTAACTATTCATCATTATGATAATACACGATCTCTACGATTTAAAATTCACTGCCTTAACGTTTCAATTATACTTTCAAACATTAAAACTTCTTTTAATCTATCCAGATGGTTAGAGCATATTCTAAAACAATCAAACATAAAAGTTAAACTTAAAATATAATTTTAATAAACTAAAATCTAACTTATACAAAGTACATACTTATACATACTAATACATTAACTAAGATTTATAGTTTCTTCTTTTGCTGTAATTTACAATTTACACGTGATTATAATACTGCAGATTAAGTTTACATAAGTTTTAAAAGTATGGAATACACACGCGGCAAAACTTGTCAAAAAATGATATGGGTACTAACATATCGGTTAAATATATTTTAAGTCTTCGGATAATATTTAAAACAAACATTTATATACAGTGAAAATATGTATTTGAATAGAAAAGTTTCACAGAGTGAAAATCAATCATGTGTCAGTTTTAAGTACGGGAAAAATATTTAACAATGTATAAATAAAAGAGCCATTTCAGTGATAAGCACCTAAAAGTTCCATCCTATGCGTTCTTATTTCATCAGTTAAATTGTTTACGTGTTGCTAATGTCTAAAGATTCAGCAATTAAACGCAAATTCGATTTAAGAACCAGTTTATCGATATAATGATTTAAAAGAAAAAAATTTACAAATAACTTTTAATTGCATCCTAAATATTTTTCTTTTAGCTTTAAACAAAGAAGTATGTAAGAAAACAAATTAAAATCCTATAAAACAATTTACTATAAAAAGCTTAACATTCAGTCACCAAAACAAATATTTACTATCAAATCATACAAGTAATCATAAAAACATTACTTTTAAATAAATTAGCAATTGCTGGCATGATAATGATTTCTGAACCTTATGATTTCTGAACCTTATGATTTCTGAACCTTAATGATTTCTGAACCTTATGATTTCTGAACCTTAATGATTTCTGAACCTTCTATGTACCCTAGAAAACGTTTTGTATCATACGTCGATGTATGCTGACAGAATGATTAAAACGTAATATTTCTGTATGCCGATAGTATAGCCAGTTATGCCATCTGTTTTGTATTATATATCTAAGGTTTGTAATTCAGTCTTACAAGTAGAAATATTGACGTTCATTTAAAATAGTATTTAAGAACAACTAATTTTTTTATTCTTGCAGGTGCTGTAAGATTGATTGATAACTTTTTTGCAAGATTGCATAGGATGACCCATAAGCTGTCGACAAACAAAAAGTATTCTGCGAAAAGTATAAAAATTGGCGAGTTGTCGGCATCTAGAAAAATTTGTCTTCCTTGTGGCCATGTTGTTACCAAATGAAATATTGAAAAATACAATACCGTAAAAATTATTTAATTTTTTAACAGGTGGATCATTAAACTTAGAAATGAAGTAAAAATTCGCATAATACGTAAGCACGTTATACTCTGGCACCGTACTACGATTCTTGCAAAATTTTAAGTTCGATTTTTTGGACTAATATGAGTAGTCTAACCATTTTTGATTAGTTGATTATTTTCCCTAAAACTATATTCATCATGGCAAAATAATCAAATATATGAAATAAAATAGACCTAATTATGAAAAATTATAATATGCACGCGTTTTCAGAATAGTACTCATATTTTAATTTGGTTAAATGTTTTTGTTATTTATGACATACAACGAATTAATCTTTTGACAGTTTTGTTAGGGTTTTTAATTTAGTTTTGTATTGAATATGGCATTGTATAATTTATTCTTCCTTATATTTACTCCTTTTTTTAGTATTTACAAATCGTTGGGAAAGATGTTTAATATTGTTATATAAAAATTCATAAATTGTTATATAAACATGCAAATAAGAACATAAGGGATATACGCCTAAGGAAATATCCCCAAGTTTTACTTTTGTATCATTGGTGGTTTTACATCCGATAAACTTTTGAAACACTGTTCGAATTAGCATTTTTTAAACGCAAAACATGAGTACCAGAAAAAAGAGAAAACCCATGGATCTAATGACAAAAATAAGCAAAAATCAACACAAATGCATCATTGGTTGAGACTAATAAATATAGAACGGTAAGAAGTATTTAAGCAAAAGTAGTACTAAAACACGTCGTAATAATAAAATCATCTTTTAATGTCTAATTTGTTGTTAGCAATGAGGGGACTTATGGGGGTGTAAAAAGAAACTACATCAGTTTTGATGGAATTATACGCCCACCATTGTTAGAGAAATATATACGAATGAACTCGAGCTTATAAATAAAGAATGAATTTAATTATTTCTTGTTTACATTCATGTTTATTTGGGGTTTGAAATATGGTCGTTAGATAGTTCCTACAACAAATCCTCAAATTTTTTGTGACTCTGGTAACCGAGTGGTTAGAGCTCTGGATTTCAGTTCAACAGGCTCTGGGTTAGAATCCAGGTCTAGACATGGATGATCGTAGTTGTTCGGAATCCACTCTAAGTTGTATGTACAGGTTTAATTGCCCATAATGCAGCAAAAAATGACCGTGAGCAATATACCGAATCTTTTTGCTATGAAAAAACAGCAATTGCAAAATGATTACGTATTTGACAAGCATTATAGCATATGATAATATGTGAAATAATAAGCAGTCTCAATAATAAAAAATGATTAAGTTAACATTTTATCAATTCAGCACATCTGGTGAAGGTTTGGAAGTAAATTCTTGTTAGAAAAACAATGATACTATTTTGTATCGAAAGCCTCTCATTTGTAGTTGTTCCAAGAAGACTCTACAAGATCTGTTATCTTCATTGTTATCTATTATAGCTTTCGAATATATTCTTGTGTATATATGTTCTTTTCTTTGACAGTAGACTAACATGAAAGCTTTATGAAGTTAATATTATTTGTGTTTATACATTATTAATTACTTCATTAATAAAATACAAGAACTTTTGTCAAACCAGCATTTTTATGGAACGTCAATTAACTAAATGTTTTTCTATTCGTGTTGCCACATAGCAAATGAACATCCAAAATAAATAGATACATTCAATTCTGAAAATTTTAAAATTAAAAGCACGAATGCAAATCGTCTGTGCAAATAGTATAAGATATTAGACTTATAAATAAATAATTGTCGTTTGCAAAATCATAATTTTACTTTTAAATTCATATCTTTCGAGAAAATATATCAAGATTTTTTACTTTTAAGTAAATATAGTTTGGTTAAAAAATAACAGACATTATACTTAAAACAAATATTTAATTATCCACTTATAAAATTAGTGCTTAATCAACTTTAAAAGCGCAGACAATTATGATTTTGAAAAGTTATGCATGAAATTTTCTTATACACGACAAGCTTTATATTTAAGTACGGAATTTTGGATTATCAATAGGAAACAGATGTGATGTTTAAAAAAAAACGTGCTATTAATGTTGAAGAACTGTGATGTACGTTGGTTTTATTGAAGAATAGGATAAAAAATTTTAAGAGCAAGGTAAACATTTCTTTGGAAGGGTAGGAGATTTTTTATTCGTGAAATATTATACTCTATATAAATTAAAATGGAGTGTTATTGCAGTGAATATTTTCTCCCCATTTTAAGTTATTTATCCATTTTGGGTCTTTTTAATGCGAAATCAGTGGTTTCAGCATTTGCGGTCTATCTGCCTTTATGTATGTGTAAGCCCGCACTACATCCAAACGGCTAGGTATATATTTTTATGAAACTGTGCATACTCACAGTTATTTAGTGACTGAACTTCATTGCGTCAGTATGTTTAACCGTTTTGTCTTTTTTGTTTTGTGTGTTTGTACAAGTATCACATAAAATACATTCAATTTATTTTAGAAAATGTGTAAATTTTGTGTAAAACATATACTAGTTTAATGAATACATTATTGTTACACAAAGAAAAAATATTGGGTATGAATATCTTATCAAATTCACTCTTTCCTTAAAGATTATGAAATTCGAAAATGTATACCCGGTGCAAGAGTGCCACAAGTAAAAAGATATTGATAGAAAACAATGAGTTCTAGAGTATTCGCTATAGATTCGTCATTTTTACGAATTAAAGCGATTTTACACTTTTCTACGAAAGAGAAAGTGGGGAATCTGGTCACTTTTTCTATCTACAACTACCCGATTCAACCTGAGTAGGGTTGGATAATTCTGCTAGTATCTAATATATTCTGACAACTATTATCCCATAATTAATAGTATGACCAATAAGACTTAAAACACACTAAATTTGTACTTAAAATATGAAATATGAATGAACCTTTAATCCCTACTGAAATAACTCGTGCAATATAGTTAGTTTTAATCTAGATAGGGCAAAACCAAACTTATTCTTAAACTAACAGTGTGGTTTCAAAAACAATATTATTGTTAAATTCGGAAATTTGACAATTTAAAATTGGAAAATACCAAGAATTTTCATTTCTAAAATATGTATAAAATTTGTCTAGCATTTTGATTTAGAGCAAAATTACACAAACCCTAGACAGAAATATCTAGACAATTTCAGTCGTATATGAATTCAAGGTTTCTAAGTTTAATATTTACAAATTTTAATATTTATGTTATTAATTTTAATATTTTACCTCTCTGAATTCAAGGTTTCAAATTTTAATATTTACAGAACAAAATAATTTGTAACTAAATGTTAGCCATTAAATTGTCAACTTAGGAATAAAATTGTATCTAATGCAGTTAAATTTTTATTATCGTTAAGGAAATTAAACTATCTGTATAAATAAACTATTTTGTATGAATACTCGTTTAAAATTATAAAACTGTGAATTATTCTAAAACTGGTGTGATTGATAAACATTATAATTGTACAGTGTGTGTTCAATGTCTAAACATTTTCTGAATAAAAGTTAATTACAAATCATTCTGAGTCATGTTATAAATTGGAATATAATTAAAAATCGTGTATTTATTTTCTGAGAGAAGAGAGTATCTCTCTAATCCGTAGTAAAGTAGTCTTGTACAAATTTGATCTTTAAGTTTGAACTTGAAAGAAGTAATATATTTTCAAGTTTGTGTATTTGGTTAAGTATATTCATACAAAGTAATGCAAGCTGTGAGGTAAGAATTAAAAGTTTGATATTTAATAAAGCAGAGTAGAGAGATTTTTTGCATATTATACAAGCATAGACAACACAGACACTATTTTAAACTTCCAATCGAAAGTACAATAAAAACGAAAAATTCAATTTACAATACAACAAAATCGCAATGGCGTTTCGAAAATCCTACCAAACAAAGAATTCTAATTTTAAACCAACCTGTTACTCAAAGAGCAAAATGCCTATCCAATTCACGCAGGCAAATTCGTCTAAACCAAATAATTTACCCAATCCTCCATTTCAAGTCCTTAAAATGCATTAAAGTTCCCATTAAGAAAAAAAGTCCCTCTAAAACGCTCCAATCAAATCAATGTTGACCAGAAACCAATTCCTATTCGAGAGACAGCCGAGGCTAGATTCGATTGTGGGTGCTCCTTTTCCAATCCAAAGTCATTGTAAATCAGATTCATTTCGATTGTATCCATAGCAACGGGTGCAGCCTTTTTAACGCCTGATGAAATGAAACTCGATTGAAGTTTTTCGCAGCTTTGCAGCTGGCGAAGAAAAAGCAGCTTACGCGTCCGTAATTTGATGTATCCTCGCCCATCTAGGAGGAAATTAGTGCCCCGGAATTTCATTTTGCGACGGGGTTTTAAAGAACCCGGGCGAATTGGGCAGAGCAATTTATATAATCACTTGAATGTAATGTAGTTATGCTTTTATTTTACTTTAAGTACACGGAGACAATGAATTGATTTTAGCGGGAATGTTGGGGAAGAATCACAAAGTGAGAGGAGTTGCTGGGGGAATGAGATGGAATTGAACAGAAACACAAGATTTTAGAATCGTAATATTTTCCACTGAGATTTAGAATGTTAATAGTTTGTTCATTTACGTTACATGCAACCCAACAATTGATTATTTTAAAGTAATTGGTACGAAGTTAAGGCAATATTTCCTCATATAAGTTAGTAAGTATTATATAAGTCACTAATAAAACCATTATACTTACTTATTTTTAAAAACTCTTTCGCTATAATTAGGGAAGTGCGCCAAATTATTCGAATCACGGTACATTTAAATTTGGTACCGGACCCGAATTTAGATATTAAGTTACCTGAACAAAATAAAGCAGACTTCTCCAGAATACTACAATCAACCAAGTCTAGTGACACTATAAAGCGTGGTTGGTAGGTAGTTGAATTCACGTTGCACTGGAATAACACAACGGGCTATCGGCGAGGGTTCGGGATCCATCCCATTGGGAAAGATCCGAGGATATAACACATTATGACTTTGAAATACAGTCAGGTGACGAGGTTAACGCCTGAGCTGGAACCTCACTTTCCAAACTTCCACACCACGCCAACTTGAGGACATTGAGGTCCAGATAGACGTGCACCAGCCCCAAGTACACGAAAGTCTTTGATTAGATCGAGTCTCGAACTCGCAACCCTCTGGTTGTTAGTTTCTGACTGTCATTTGGGTTACCGTGGTCCCGATTATTTTAAGGAAAGGGAAAGATCTGGGAAACCAAGGACCATTTGGCATTATAAACTTTTTCTGTAGCTGTGTGCTCTCGTCTTATTATTTGTATTATTATATTTTATTTTCATTGTATTTCTGACTCCAGTAGTTTTTCAATCCTGCAATTGGAAAGAGGAAAAAAATGTTTTTCTGGAGAAGTGACTGATAGAGACAATGATGAATCACCCACTGGGAATGTGGTTGGTCTTGAGTTTTTCTAACTGAAATCTCTCTCTCAGAACAAAAAAATGTAGTTGTTAAATAAATATTTTTCATAAACTCTCCACAAAAATAAGATATTTTTCTTTATTTAAGTTTGTTTTACTATGAATCAGTGTGGTATAAATTTAGGCTACGATTATTTAGTCCAAAGCTGTTTTTCTCAGTTTCCCCTTATAAAATCAGGTACCGGATGTCTTCTATATTTTTTCCTAATATCCCGTTGTGTGTTGCTCCAGTGAGACGTTAATTCATCTACCTACCGCATTTTCTTCCCTATCTCGTTTTTGTCCCTCCCAAATAAGGGTACATTTATTATCACTCAATAAGATATCTTGTGAGTGTTTTTATTATAGTCAGCAAACTTGAAAATAATCATGACAATCGACAATCAGCCTCAAAGTTTCATGAGCTAGGGGTCCAAAATGACTTGATCAGTCCTAAATAGACCTTCGAAACATCTTAATAGTATATTCAGCACCACTTTATAGATCAGAACATATTTTAACTGATTTATTTTGAAATGTTGATTATTTTAATTAATTTTAACAACTAATTAAACTACTCATAATTCTCTGGTCAGACAGCAAAATGTGATAGGTTCATTTCTTTGCCAAAACTGAGATGTCATCCATGGAATGAAATTTGGAATTTGGGAAAACATTACATATTTGTGACTTGTAGTTTTTAGTATAATTGATGAAGCTGTTTTATTTTTAAGAGTATTCAAAGATTTCACACCACCTATCGAACTTTGAAATCATATGACTGGAAAAAACAACATCTGTTACGCTATGGTCATGTTATATATGCTACGTATTGCTATATGATCACAGAAATAAAAACTCGGGTAATGGGTTTTAACACTTTAAAAGCTATTATAAATACACAATTGGAAAGACTAGCAGACAAATTATTGCAATGTTCCTAGCATAAATTGAAATGAAAAATATTTAAAATCCAGTTAATTCCAAATCAGGAGACGAAATTTGGTGAATCCTCCCTTTAACATTCAAATTTTATTAATCGGATTTATTCAATCAAAATAATTTGAAGAGCAATAAAAATCACAAAATCTACTTTTGATAAACATGTGAAAAAAACATTTTGACCTTCAAATTCGAGTAATATTAAATACAAAATTCGTTGATTGCGACATAGTCGTATAGATATAGCTGTACTATGACAGATAATGGAATATATTTTATCAATACAAAATATGTTTATATAGCAAAGTATAAAGCCAATAGAAAACAACGAAGGAAACAAATACTATCAATCAGCAGCATTATAAAGAACTTAAAAACGTGAGCAGTTTTATGTTTACGGTATCACGCATTTAACTTATTCAAATTCTGTGTTTTAATATTGAATTACTGGTTAAAAGAGTTTAGTACTTGTTTGGCCCCATCCAATAATATATACATTTAGAAAACACCTTATTGATACTATATGTATCAATATTTATGAATAAATAAATAATTTGATTTCAAAAAGTTAAGACAGCTAGTTATTTCCTTCTACGTATACGAGGTTGGTTGATTTGTTTGATTCGATAACGAGGCCCAAACAGGACAAACTACGCCAAACGCAAGATCAAATAAAATTAACTAAAGCCAGATAAAAAAATAAATGTAGCACTAAAGAGTAATTGTAAAGATTCAATTTAACAGTACAAAAAATCAAACAGATCGGCTAAGCCATGGAAGTTCAGTATTCAAACCATGCTGTTGGTTATTTTTGGAAATATCTGTATTTTTTGTACAAAAAGTGCTAATATTAAGCCGTCACGTATGGAATATCCTTGGTTACATTGACATCCCATACTTAATTTAGTTCTTGGCTTGATATTAGTTCTTTTTGTGTAGAAAAAATTAGCCATACCCAAAAATTTGAGATAAGTTTAATTAAAGGGAAGAAAGTTTTACAAAACATTTTTCATTAATACTAAAAGTAATAGTCATTTTCATGACAAAAATCTGTGCGTGATTCTTCCATACGTGACAGAGGAATGCCCTGTTATGATTTTCTGTTACTTAAATTATAGGTTAAACATGAATCGAAATAAATGTTGAAGTTTTTTAATTCAACACGTATTCCGGTTTAATACGCGCGTTGACTAAAAGTGTATTAAAACTAAGTTTATACAGTATATAACATACAAGTGTTAGATACTTTATTAACGATTTGCTTCAATGCTATAAAAATCAAGCATAATAAAATCAGTGCCTTAACTGATTTACGCAAATGCATAAGTAAAATTTTACTTATAATTTATACGTAGATACAAACAATGACTTCGATGTTTGTCCCAGATTTCTAGAATTTCATTTAAACACATAATTTACATTCTATTCGTGTGTAGATTTGGAAACATGTAACACATTAGAAATGTGTTCAAATATAAAATGCTGAACGCAATTTCTTTTTAAAAAATTGATTGTTAAATTCCTTTTAAAATGCATTTAATAGTTGGAGTAAGCATACAAAAGACTTTAAATCCTTTTAAAATATTTATTTATTTGCGTTATAAGATTTCATATGAAATTAAGTTGTAGGTAATATTTCAGCTGGATTTAAACATTTAATGAACACTAGATAATTGAAATTCAAAAACATTCACACAATTGGTTTTACTTATAATGGTAATGTAAATGTTAAATACTACATTTTCATCATGTACATTTTCATCACATCATTGCATATTTCAGATAAAACAAACCTGATTCCATAAACTTAAAATCCAGTGAAAAATAATACTAAAAACGAATGAAAAATAATTAAAAACATTTTAAATAAAAAAAATTATACGAGAAGATATTAAACATAAATATCACATGTAAATCTTTTTTTAAATCAAAAAACAGTCAAAAGGGGGATCTTTTTAAATATAAGATATTTTTTACAATTTAATGGTCGCAAATAACCCGTTTTGTTGCTCCAGTGCGACGTTATTAACTACCATCGATTACCATTCAATTTAATAATTAAAGATGTTACTGTAAGCGTTAGAATGAAAATATTTATCTTATTGTTTTCAATAAAAGTGTTTCTTCTCAATGAACTAATTTATTTAGATAATATTTATTTGGATTACATTTTATGAAACTGTTTCGTATAATGAATTATAAGTATTCTTTTCAGAAACACTAAATGGCTTATATTTTGATGCATTCGTACTCAATCGAATAGTTTCCCTTTTTAATTGTTTCAAGAAGTCAAGGTTTTCTTAATGGTGAATTTTTCAAGGTAACTAAAGTAAAAGTTTGCGGAAGAGATTCGTAGTGAATCCACATTCTGTATAAAATTAGAAATGGCTAATGCTTTATTTACTCTTAAGTAAAATGAGCTAAATGTTTAACTAACTAAATTTAATTTATAAGCAAAATTGTTTTAAAAAATCAATGGTCGCAAAGCGGTCGAATAAAAAATAACGCAAGCAAAGAGTTCCGAATTCTATACAAGAATTCAAGTCAACATTTTTTTATCTGACTTCAAATTAAATCATATTAAAACCAATTAATTTATAAAATTGTTTAAAAAATTAATGTTATCTCAATAGCGGAATCTTTACTGTTACAAATATTCTTGCTGTCGAATTCGTAAGAAATCAAAATTGTGTCATTTACTTTTAAAATAAATCGTCTAAGTAATCAAGTAGTTCACTTGAATAAAATAATTTGTAAAATAATGAACTTAAAAATTTAATGATTTCTCAATGACGAAATCAAATCCACAAAACTTCGAAGATTTCCTTAGCAAATCCATTCCTTGTTATTGAGAAAACTAAAAAAAAAAAACGAGTGCTTTTTTAAAAAGTTATTTTCTGCAAAATTTTATCAAAAAATGAATTAATCATAATCTATGACTACGAGTTGTAGGTGGCACAAGTTAAAATCCTATAACTTATCATGGGTGCATTTTTTTTCTTCTGTATCAGTAAAACTTTCCATATGTGTAAACCACTACTTTGAGTTGTCTGTCTTGTCTTTGAAACAGCATGGTAAAATATGGCTCTTGCACCATAAAAATCAACCATCTGAACTCCATGAACTAAAATAATCTTCCAAATCTCATAGGAGTTGATTAAAAGATGTGATTGAAATGTAATATTTATATTTTTTAAATTCATATAAAGATAAAATTCATCAATTAAAAAAACGCACATTTTCAACATAAATTCATTTGATCATTTATTGTATAGATTCTGTATATATACAATAAGTATTTCTGTATTTTTTCTATAAATATTTTCTGTCCAGTAATAATTCTGTAAATGTTTTCTGTCCAGTAATAATCCTCCAAATAGTTTCGACGAGATATCTCGTCCATCAAGATCTAAACAATGACGATATATCTTGTCATCAAGATATTGCCGATTTTTTTATGATGACGAAATCAAAATCTGGTCAGTTTGTCCTAATGACGAGATATCGTGTCCATTAAGATCTGACCAGTTTAGTTAATAACAAGAGATACCTCGTCCAGACAACCACCAAGGAGGGCTAATCAATTTACACAATATGAAAAACGTAGTAATGCTTAATTCCTATAAACTTATTTCAAGATACAAATAAAGGAGGCACTGAGAGAGGGTTCAAGACAAAAGCGACTCCTCAGTCCTCCCTAATGCGCCCATGAAATCTCATCTACTTTCGGACACGGAAGCGCAAAGCCCCCTCAAATCCTCGCTCCCTAACCCAAACCACGCTCCCCGCTAATGGGCCCAGAATGACGGCCATCGCCTCCTCCTTAAAGCGGCGAGGAATTCCCTTCGGAAACGGGCCGAACAAAGCCGATCGGTTCCCGAGCGTCTCGCCGGCCAGATCACGCCGACCCTCCCGGGACACTATCCCCCGCATCATCGCCTGTCACGAAACCCCCTCCCGTTGGATGCGAACGGAAAATGGGAAGCGGACTTCAAAACCCGATTTTATTTCGCGGAGCACGTATGCATTTGTATGATATCGATTCGCTCGCGGACTGCATGGATGTGGAGTTTTGTAGTTTAGGATCAATGTATTCTGTATTGGGTACCCGTGAGAGGCTGGATTTGGAAAAGAGAATTGAAATGATGAGAGGTATAGGGTTTGTAAGAGTTCGTATCGGAATTTTGTGGATTGATTAGGAGGAACAGATGATTAACTTACTGAGCCAAATAGCATTGGTGCTCTCCAATGCAATAATGGGGTTTTCGAATTACCGGTAATTTACCATCTTCAATACCTGTTTTTAATCCTCCTGATAGTTGTCTTGATCTCATCATTAGCAAAAATATTAGCAGATCTTGATGGACGAGATATGTTTATTAAAAGAAAACTGACCAAATCTTGATCTGGTCCTCGTAAAAACGGGCAATATCTTGATGACGACAACTCGTCATTAGTAAAATTGATCAGATCTTGATGGATGAGATATCTCGTCTAAACTATTTGGAGGGTTAAGTTATATTTTTTCTATAGCATGGCTGTTTTTAAACACATTTACGAAAAGCCAGCAATGCTGTTGTTTCTTATCCCAACTAGTAGAATTACCTGGCGATGCTCGGGTTGAATTGGTTAAATGTTTATTCTATTTCATAGAAAAATGTAAGCATCATTTAAGTGTACAGAAAATATTTTTTAACATCGTTTTAACTTTTTCATAGCTTCTACAATTTACTTCGGAGGCAAATATGTATACAAAATATATCCATCCATATAATCCATTTCATATTAATCACACCGTCCATCACCACGACCGTCACATTTCTGTCTTAACTCAAATACACACTCTAAATCTAATTTATAAAATAAAACATTAATTCAGGCGTTGCCAGGCACCGAACTGCAAAATTACGCTTTCATCATCAATAAGTTTTTTGTTTTGGCTTTTCGTGTTCCATTACAAAATGCAAGTTGTGTAAAATTAAGTATTTTAAATATCCATTTTTCATCATTCAAATATTTCTAAATTATTTATATTGTGGAAAGAAATAAAAAATCAGTTCAAACATAATTAGAATTCTAAATTGTTTAAATATAACGTTTTGGAAATTGTTTTTCGAGCAATACTGGTAAAATAATTTTATTAGAAAATTTGATTTTCGATCAATACTGGTGTACTGAGTTGCGTACCGCAATCGTTTTATGCTCAAGCTTTTCCTATGGCAATTTCGAACTGATTTAGCCCCCTCAGTACACCTAGGTTAAAGAGAACGGGGTTAATATGCAGCTTGCGTTACTCGCAGGGTTCCAAAGTATATGTGTACCAAATTTGGTGTGGATTGGTCAAACGGTGTAGATTTGTATAGAGAACATACAGACACTCAGACGCCAACTCTGCTTTATATGTATAGATTAGCCTGAATAAAACGCTTACACAATCTATTAACTCGTGAGACTTGAGGCTCTCAAGATCCATCTCAGGATGATGAATAAGCTTATCTGGTGGACAGTTAATATAAGAGATGTGTGCTCGGGCGAAGCTTAAGCTGAATCGCATTTAAAGCAGAGGGAAATACGTGCAACCCAATTGGAGCTTTATTGGTTTTAAGTGTCAACCGCAAATCCTAGAGAAAAGCAATCTTTTCTTTTCTGCTGCCCATTTTACACAGGGGGAACCGGGCTGACTGCAAGCATGGATCCTTCAAATTCTGTTCGTACTAACTTTAATTTTGAATGCAGTTTCTTCATAAGTAAGATATAGGATGATAAAGCATAAGCTCTAAGATGATGAAACATCTAAACTTAGCCGAAACATTGGTTGTTTCGTTCTCTTGTAGACCAACATGTGAAGGGATCCATTGAAGATGTATCATGTTCCTCTCATAATAGAAAATTAAAAGGCACCAAAGCTAAGGCAGTAGTAAGTAGTTAGTAAGTATTAAAAGTCACTCATATAAAACATTACTTGTTTCTAAAAATTTTCGGTATAATTAAGGAAGTGCTACAAATTATTCGATTCAAGGCACAGTTAAATTTGGGATTGGTCCCGAATTTAGGTATTGAACAAAATAACCGCAGACTTCACACCAGAAAACTGCAATCAACCAAGTTTAGTGACACTAGCCAGTGTGGTTGGTTGGTAGTTGAATTTATTTCATACTGGAGCAACACAAATGTCTATTGGTGATGGTTCGGGATTATTCTCATAAGGAAAGATCCGAGGACAACATCTAGTCACTTTGAACCACAGCCAGATGACGAGGTCAACACCTGAGCCTGTCATCCCACTCTCCAATCTTCTACACCACTCCAACGTAAAGACATCAATTAAGTTACTGGACTGTGTTCCTGCATGACAAATGACAAATCGGTGCTAAATAGGAGTCATAGGCTACTGATCTTGAACATAACTTTCATGTTATAACGACCTCTCTGAAATAATTAAGTGCACGTAAATCCTTTTCGGCTCTTTGGAAAAATGTTAGTTTTCGACTAACATTTGGAAAAATGTTAGTCGAAATGGAATGTTTTTGGATTTTTTTTATTTGGGTGTGTCAATGTCTTTTTATGTGTGTCTGATGTGCTTTTTAATTTCAGAACTATAATGAAGAATCTAAGTTTCATAACCTGCAATACTACAATAACATTTGCTATAAAACTGACTTTTCTCGTTTTACTCCAAAAGCGGAGGATAAATTTTTTCCAGTTTCACTGTTAAGAAGTTTTGGAACAACCTTAGGGTACAATTTTGCCATGTTCAATTTGGGGGGCAGAGTTTTCAAGACACTTTATCCAGGTTCAATGTACCTCCTGTCATTTGAATACCTTATCACCGCTTTTTCCGAGAATTTCACTGATTTTTTCACATTCTACTCGTTTTGTGGGTGTATTTGGGAGTAGACGTCGATCATCATCTTCTAATTTCTCTGCTTTAACTAAACCTTTTATGGCATTCTAGCACTCAAGTTCTGGACAGGCAGTTTCTTACAGTAACTTACAGGTGTTGATCTCGTCATCTGTCCGTGGTTCAAAATTACGAAGTGTTGTTCTCGAATTTTTCCCTTCGGGATTGATTCCGGACCGTCGCCAATAGCCTGTTGTGTTGCTCCAATGCGACGTTAATTCAACTATCTCCGCCAGTAACTTCTGTTAACATTTGAAAAGATCGCTACGGGTCTTTGTCAATTCACAATACATTTTAACGTCATACTCATGTCAATTTCAGAACCCAAATTTTTCCTGAAGCTTCTTCTCTTAAACTTCCACTACAAATAATTCGTGAGCAATAACTATTTGATTTGGTTAATTGATTTGGGTTTTATGGCGCTAAGTCCAAAAGTAGACAAGTGGTGACAAACAAGACTGAACGTAACCAAATAAAAAAGATAGATAAAATACTTTAAGATTAAATGTCCAACCAATAATAAATGTAGCTTTAAAAAATGCAAAACATGAAACACATTGAAAATGAAAATAAAAATAAGTATTTAAACGTCACGATTAAACAGAAAAATACGAGATTATCGTCGTTATCAATATAAACTTAGTGAGTGATAGTAGAAAGTTTTGATGAAGTTAAAAAACATGGAAGATAAATTATTAGATGGAATTTGGAAATGTCATGCTTTGTAAAAATTTAGACTCGGGTGGGGATTTTACCCAATCAAATCTTCCAAAACTAAAATTGATTTATTGGAAAAATATTGACGGTGACGATTAAAAGCAGGACAATCGATTAAAATATGGCAGATAGTAAAAGGGACCATACACAGGTACACTCTCCCAATGTGTGAATGCATGTGAATGAAACGTGTGTCCGATTCGAAGACATTTAAAAGTACATCGGAGCGCCGTACTGGCAATGTTGGCCACACTAAAATGACTGAAAGGATGCTGTGGCTGCTTGAATAACTATTTGAGTGAGATAGCTGAAATTTGGAATACAGTTAAACGATGACTGGATTGTAGAAAAATCTTGTAGTAGCAAAATTTTTATTCTGCTTCTACAAGTATGGGCCATTGCGTATGGGTTGTAACTACGAAGCCTCTTGGGGAGTTGTACTCCGACTTCAGTTAAAAGAGCTGAACCTAGAGCATTTTTATCCAAAAAAGACATTTCAAGATCGTAAACAAGAATAAAGTATGCTTAAAATATTTTTTGATTTGAGAATGAAATGAAGTTATAAGCAAGAATTATGTCAATGTTGCTATTTATGAAACGAGTAACCTCTCCGTGTCAGGTCTGAGGGCCGTGTAAACATATTCACATGGCCGTGTTTGATCTGCAGACCTGATAAAATATCTGATATAAAATATCAGATATTTTAAAAAATGTGTTGTAATTTTGATAAAGTATTTGATATCTGGTCTGTAGGCTTGATAAACCTATTCGGAGAACCGTATCTGGTCGGTAAGCTTGATAAACCTATCCGGAGGGTCATATCTGATTTACGAGCCGGATAAACCTATTCGGAGGGCCGTGCGTGGCTGCAAGTAGGATAAGCCTATTCGGAGGGCCGTATTTGGTCTGCAATGCTGATAAAAATATTCAGAGGGCCGTACATGGATAAAAGTAGGATACGCCTATTCGGAGGGCTGTATTTGGACTCCAGACCTGATAAAATATCCAGAGGATCGTATCTAATCTGCAAGGCTTAATAAACCTATTCAGAGGGCCGTATCCGATCTGCAAGTCGGATAAACCTATTCTGAGGGCCGTACTAGTAGGTACACTTATTCGGAAAGTCGTGTCTGGCCTGCAGACCTGATAAAAATATTCGAAGGGCCGTATCTGGTCTGCAGACTTGATAAACCAATCCGAGGGGGGCGGAGGGTATATGGGCTTTGCACACTTAATGCTATTTCTCCTCTCCACATTTTTTATTACCTTTATTATATCAGTGAAAAGGATTTTTCAAAATTAAACAAAAAGTGTTTTCCATATTTCACATGGAAATTGTAAAGTTCTTATTGATGGTATTAAACCAACTTATCTATTAAAATGCTTATTTTGAGTTGAAAACCGACCAATTTTAAAATAAAGTGCCTTTCTAAAACGCTTTGAAATTATTCTGAATTCATCCATGAAACTGAGGTACGTCTTTCAACACCATTTCCGCCAATAGTCTAAGATATTTCAATTCCAATTACCAAATTATTATAATTAAGCACTTTTTGTTGCCATTTAGTGTAATATTAATTTGAAAACTGAAATTCGTAGTCATTTCATGCAGAAAGTCTAAAAGGGTCGAAATTGAATATTGAGAAAGGTATAAAGACACAGTACCGACATATAAATGAAATAAATACTCGATATGAAAACATGTGCAAACGTGATAAACTTAAAATGTAAGAGATTATAACATAAAATGTCACTTAAATTGAAAATTTTGTTATCGTTTTTAATACTCATTGTTTGAGTCGTAATAATTATCGTAAATGTTGCAAAAAGACATTAGAAACTCGCTTATTGGAGCTTATGATATAAAAGGTTAACATCCTTGACATAATAATCTTTGTATGAATATAACATTTTCTTTCTTTGCTTAGTTAACTTTTGCATTGCCAACATCCAATATACTTCACTATTCACTGATGATATGTTACTTAGCGTAATATATCAATGTCCCATCTATATCTGTTGAAAAGTTCAGGGTTCTTTGTGTATTTGTTTGCTTTTGCTTTGCTATCTTATATCTACACAGCACTACACTATTCAAAGTGAAGTATCAACTTCATGAGACAGTTGGACAGTATGTAACCTTTTATAGATTTGGAACCATTTATATGGTCATTTCGATGTATTATTATTAGATTATGTATCCTTAGATAAGAAGCTAATTTATCTTAAACGGAATTAAGAGTTGGTAGTATACCCCAAGAAAGTGATCAACACACATAACATAAATTGATTAACTAACAATTTAGTTTCGGTAATCATGTAATGAAGAGTGACACATGAGGTTAAATATTCCAAAATGTTGGTAAAACTTTCAATTTTTATACTGTAAGTTCCTTTTGCCATATCTGAGTTCTTAAACGATACATACCCAAGAGGAAACATTAAAAAAATGTAAATGAAAAATCTGCAAAGAATGAAAATAACTTAAGCTTTTTAATAATTGAACATCGCGATGCATAGTAACTTCCTTTCGTATTTCATCACCGAAGAATATTTTCTTGATCTATGAAACTAGACTTAAATGGCAATAGGTAGCATTATCATCTAAGATTTAAACGATCTAAGACCGATATAAGACCAACGTATATAAGAAAACAATGCACCTTATGCCTTCAGACGTAAAAGGACAATATACTCTAACAACTTAATCCTCTGAGGGGTTCATTCGCATATATCCGTTCTGTAATTTTAAGTCTTTCATGCATGACTTCTAATCAGTTTCAACCGTCTTAACCAATGAAATCTTCCTTAGGATTTTTTCAACGAATAGATGTGTTTATGTACTCCTTATGTGTGTTGTGGGATAAAAGCAACACTACTGGGAAATCTGGTGATCCTCAGAGTGTTAATAGCTATAAACTGATATTTTTAAGTGTTCTTGCTCACCTAGACACAAGGACTGCCTTTTAACTAAAAGAGATGAGATAATATTTCGATATAGCTTATGAGAGCACAGATGATATTGAAGAATAAACAACGAACAAGAAATTTTTAAAGGAAATAAGTTGGCGAAATTTTGGAAGGAAACATTGAAATCAGAGTTCGATTTAGGGGAGAATCAAAGGGTCAGCCTCCTCACTTTTTGCCTAGACTAGCAAACGGAGTCACCTTTTTATTTAACCCTCTGATAGTCACGAAATTTCTGAGTTGTGTAATATTGCTTTTCCCCAGCAACACACATAGGAATAAATAATAACATTTATTGGTTGAAAGAATCCTAGGAAAGATTGCAATATTCAAGAACTTCAAAACTGGTTAGAAGTCATACAGGGAAGACTGCAGGTTGAAAGAAAGCCACCAAAGAAGCTGTGAACCACCCAATTTCATTCGAAACAATTTCTAAAAAGTATTAAAATGCTTTTGTATTACTTATAAGAATAAGAATTGAATTAAATGAATTTATGTATGCAAATACTGTTATGGAAAAATACGAATTTTTAATTCATATACTATTCCGAAAATATCCACATTACATTAAGATACATTGCAATGACCCCTTGAAATGATTTTGAATCCATGTTTGATTGAAATAATAAATCAGATGGCTGCCCATGGGAAACTCAGAAAGATTTCTAAAACTGACGAAACAGATGATCTTGGAATTTCTTGGATTACCCAAATAAAATTCTTGGATGAATAATATATAAATTATTAAGGTCAAAATCCATTTGTTATTTTTGACTCGTGTACTACCATAAATTATTAGATACTGATTGATGCTAGGGAGGAGGTATTGCCAAATGCTGTAAATTTATACACACATTACTTATAAGAAATGAACAGACATGAATAGATGAAGAGACATAGAATCAGAGGTACCCAAAAAATTTACAAGTTTTAGATTCTCAAACAATAAATAAATATGTTGTGATTCATATTTCTAAGATTTCGTGAACCACATTAATCATTCTACTTAATATTTTCAACCGAAGATATACAGTAAAATCAAAAAATCTTTTCGCAAAACAAAAATATCTTTTCAAATTTTTGAAATAAAAAATCAAGACAGAAGTTTTATTGCTTATTGACTGAAATTTTAAATTCCCTATTTTCTAAAAAATAATTCAAATATCTTATAGATTTGTGTTCTTAGTTCCTTATTTTCTAATTACCTACTTCAATCTTCGTTTATTCAATCGAATAAAATTTAAAACTCATAATAAAACAGATTTGTACTGATAAATCATTTCAACTTAAAAAGATAATATTCACCCGGATGTAGGTACATTTCTAACTCAGTTTTATCAATGTATATTATTCTAATAAATTTAATTTTTAAAATTACTTTATTTAATTTTTTTATTTATTAATATCATAACTTTTTCTGAAATTGTCTAGAATCTGAAGTTTTTAAGTTTTCAATTTTGGATTCAATTACAGGAAATTTATATATTGATAGTATGATAGAAATTGTTTCAATAATCAACTAAAATGAAAATTGCTCTTATCAAAGATAACGATGGATCATATAAACATTTTATTTTAATATTAATATAAGATATCTCTCAAACATACTATGAATCAATCTGAAAACATTGTGAATTTGCAAATATTATTGAGAAATTTCATTTGTAGAAAATATTGTAATATATAGAACGGTTATCCAAATACTCTTACCAAAATAAAGTAATATATACATGATATGCCTTTATAAATTATACTAATGCAATTTATTTAAGAATAAATATGAATTTCTTACCGTGGTATTACAATTTTGTAGGATGTATGTCAAGTAGGAGTTGAAACACACAACAGACATATATAAACATCTTAAAATCTAGGAAGCTGAACTTAAACTTTCAGGTCTGAATGTACAATTTTATCAACCTAAACCTTCACCAAAGTCGTATAACTTCCAGGAATAAGTTTCAGATCCCAAAGTCATCTGTAAGCCCAATAATTCGCAGCTTCTGTGCTGATGGAGTTAGAAGAGTATCGAATGAAGTGCGAAGTGACTTAGAAAAACGGCTGCAAAAACGAGACTAATTTTCTTTTGTCTCACAGACGAGTCGTTCTTTAATTGGCTGCGCAAGTACTGGTTAGCATTGAAAGTGTTCACAAGACCAATTGGTGGTGGAAACTTAGTTGACGCCTTGTTCAATAAGAGTAATAATCTGGTTAAGGAGAAGCGGTTAAAAACAACACAACTTCAGCCGGCAAGGGGGGGCTGTGAGCAAAAGGTTAAAAAAATAATCCAACCCCCCAAAAAATCTTGCAAACAAACAAACCACTTGTCGAGGAAAAAAAATAATGAGGCGGTAGAAAAAAAGAGTGCTAACCGGAGGTTAAGTAAGTCAAAGGAGAGCGACTTAAGGAGACGCAAGTTGCCTTTGACGAAAAGAATCGAAGTGAAGTGATGGCAAAAAGTGCCACCTCCAATCATTCCGACGGATTAGGTGAACAAATGGGCGACAAGCACCTAATACAATTTCCAATTTAATAAAGACCCGCTCTCCTTTCGCTGCTATATTAGAAACTGAAAATGAAGATTTTCGGTCCTCGATTCAATTACCGGCGCCTCGTGCATTATAATTCGGCTTGATTTATTGAATTTATTAAGAAGAGCGCGCGGGAAGAGACAGATAGTGGGAGAGAGAGAGCGAAGAAGACTTACCGGAGTGGTCGGGCAGCGCCCGCGCCGCGGCGCCCTCCAGCCCGTACAGGGCCGCGAACTCGTCGCACTTCCTCTTGTCCGTCCGGTCTTCGGTCAGCAGTCTCTGGTCATCGGCCATCTTGCGTCCGTCTCTTGTATAGCTTGATGGGGAGCGAAGCACACACACAACGCACAACAGTGAAGCTGACGGCCTAACCAAAAGTGACTAACGAAGTTACCCCCTCGAATACGGCCTTATAAGGATCACCTGTCTCCGACGACTCCTCCAATACCCTCCGCATGCCCGGGTCGCCTTTCGGGCCGACGCCCCCCTCGGCCGCCATTGGTCGGCGGGACGGACGGGGGGCGGGGCCAGGCGCGGCGATGCGGAACAGACCCCTCCCTGCCCTCCCCGTCCCGGATACTCGGGAGCGGGGAGAAAATTGATGCGATAACCCACTTTGGCAAGGCGATCACGGTCACTGTGTGCGGGCCCCCTTCGCTGCTCGGCCACTCAATGAGAGGGATAATTTACGAGGGTATAAACAAACTCGGACATGGGAGGGTGGGAGCATGTTGCGAATCCTTCTTCCAGACACACTCCGAAAGGGGGAAAAACGCACGCAAAAAAAAAAGCGAAACAGAATCAGCGGCGAATGACATGCGAAAGACGGAGAGGTGGGGTAGGATGGGGGAGGAATAGAACGAGCGAAGAGGAGGAGGGGGGGAGTTGAGCGAAAAAAGTGATAAGTAAATAAAGGATGATGTACGATAATGCGCACCCTCGTTCGCAAACAAAAGAAGACGGGCCTCGGCTAAAATGATTATAACGTAAATTTAGCGTCTAAATTACGTTCGCGGATTGCGAAATTCAATCAGCTGGGTTGAGGCGGGAGTCTAGGTGGGCAGGCCGAGGCAGGCTACAGCGGCAGAACATTTGCAGGGAGTGCACCCGGCGGACACCTTGGAACGAGACTGTGGTCGGAACCTCTTTCTTGCACCTCTGAGGGGCTCCTCTCCCGACGCGGACATTACTTTGGTATTTTTTTGTACCAGTCCTCTCCACTTTCGGCCTACTTTGCTGATCGGTTTTGCATTGCGAAATTCTGAGCTGTCCTCCGTTTCCTCCTCCATGGAGGATGCAGTTCCTGGGACGCCTCGATTCGAAGAGGACTCGGTTTGTTCATGTGCCCACTGATTACGTCATCCAGGTAAGTAGGTTGGGCAATTTTTTTCCATTCTTCCACTTCTCTTCCTAAAATCATGTTGATTCAGATCAGGTAGACGTGAAGACATGCTTCGTGCCCTCTCAGTAAAACCTCCACAGGGAATGAGTCTCTATTGGTTTTAAACACAACATTTTCTAATTAAAATCAAAAATTAAATTTGAGTGAATAAATCTATCATTCACACGAAAATTGAGTAGGTTGTGTGGATTTATATACCAACCTACATCGCCTTAGGACAGGTAGACCACTTCATGGGCTTAAGGTCAATTTTCTTTTAAAAAAAGCTGATTTATTTGATCAACTTTGAGATTAATCAAACTAAATAAAATAACAAAGTTTAATATCCCGTTGTCCTTACATAATAAACTGACTGAAGAAGAAGTAGACAGCAACATGTAACTAAGGTTTGATTTGTGCCGATAGAAAATAGAATTTTCGAATTCAGCAGTTGAAAATTTTTTGCCAAAAAATTGAGTTGATCTTTCTGGATCATTATTGAGTTATTTGGTATCGTTAGCAGTTGTAGACCAAGGAAGACTTACCGAGGTTTTACTAAGAACATGTGTTCTTAAAAGAAAACATCTCGTTGCCTTAGTAAAAAGTCTCTAAATCTAGTCATCTAGGAACGATAATAAAGTTTAAAAAACTACCGGATCTTTCTAGACAAATGTTACGTTTATCGTCTCCGTGGAAGTAATCAAGAATATGGGATATATTGTGATGTAAATGACAATATATCCCAAAAAATGCAGTGTCCCGTTGCTTCACAGTTTGAAAGAAAAAAGAAACATGATATAATCTGGTAAAGTGCCGTATAAACAGAATTAAAATTAATTATAATATTTAAATTTGGTTTCTTAGAGAATATGAATCAAATGTACGAAATTTTCTATTGCTATCTCACCAATTCAACAAAAAATATTCAATGAAAATTGGAATAGATAAATAAATATATGTTCCCTTGCGCATAAAACTTAACCTTGATATAGATATAGCACAATACTAAGTTCAAGGGAATCAGGAAATTGTAAGTTTCACTATGTGCTACGTTTTGCTTTCGTGCTAATGTTTTCTAACAATAATTGTTTCTAAAAGTAAATTGTAGATTATATTTAAAGTAAATTGTAACTTTAACTTATATTATAGAAAAAGCAATTTAAAACTCCAAAGCTCTTAGCTATAGAACAAATTTATTTTCTAAAACTATCAACTATTGCTTGATAAAAAAGTGTTTAGATTCTTCTATAGACTCAAATGAAAATTTGAACAAAACATTAAAAACCGATAATCCTAACTAATTTTCAGTTTCAAAATACAAATGTAATTGTAACTTACTATTTAAGGTTTTACTTTATAAGAGCACTTTTCAAGATTTGTAAATGCTGCAATGAATTTTCATCTTTAAAGGCTTACCTTTAGTGCATACATGAACAAGATAGATCGTGAATAGCATTTAATACACGAATATTTCGAGCTAGATTTTACAGGAATAACTAATTTGATTATATTTTAAGATGTTTAGAAATAACGATCAGAATTTATTTTTCTTCCACACAATTTACTTGATACGTATCTTTCATTTTATGGTTGACCTTCAGATTTAACAAAACTATTACCACATTCCTATAATGAACTTTTCACATTTTTACTTTCGTTTTTTTATATTTTTTAATTACTTTTGTCAAAACTAGTAGTATCAATGACTAAACATACAAGAAATATGCATTTTTAAACGTTTATATTTGTTCCAAAATATAGAGCTTTGATTCGTTAGTGTTTGAATTTTATAAAATTCTTTGCTTGTATTTTTTTATTAACTATCTATAATAACCAGATTGATACGTCAAGATATATCTTTTCATCTTCTATCAATTCTATCAAATGACTATGACCTTCATGTGCATGAATATAACTCTGAATTGTAATGATCTTGAAAAAGTTTCTATCCTTATCCCTCTTTCAAGAAATAGATTGATATTGTCAAGTTCATATATTTTTAAAGTTGCTACTTTTAGTTTTTGTAATACTTATAAATAGGGTCCAGAATACCTTACTTGAAACGAACAATGAATGCTAATGTTTTTGTGTGATGAAAAGGTTTTTTGCTTAAATTACACTAGTTTACAAGGTTTTAACAAGAACAAATTTAGCTGTTTTTAACTCATTTTGGGGTGCTGATTTCAGATCTGACCTTAATAGACTACCATGTCAAGTTTTTTTATTTGACATTAAATATTCACTACCTTTAAAAATTATCGCTTTTAGGCATGGAAATACCACTAGATTTTTTATTTTTATATTTCTCCACCTGAAATTTTATGGGTGGCAACACAGATGGTAGAGAATATGTAACGGAAAAACTGAACCGCCATTGTTGCATTTTTCATTGAAAGAGAAACACGTGAGGAAAATATGATTCTACATACACACTCCCTAAACATTTAGATGAGTCCCACTTGATTGAGCAAAGTTAATTGAATGATGTCGTTCGAGATCTACATCTTTCCATAGGCTTTAAGGCTCCAGACTTTAAATGTGGCTAAGAATACACGGGCTTCTGTGTTCAGAAAGAGAAACTTCTATCTTCTTCCTATAAAATGTAGGATGGTACGTGCTTTTATTCACTTATTCCAGGGCTGATGACAGGTTTAGGAATACCTCACTATCGTAAAGAATGGCGTCTATTTATCACCTCATTCAAGGTTACTTAAAAGCTGTCTTTTTGCAACCGAAACTAAAAGCTTTGCATTTCAATTACACATGTGTAGAAATGATGGGAGATATTTTACTGCAATAAAATATGACCACTTTAAGTGGTCAATATGTGGTGATTTGAAAATAATACCACTTTTGTTCGAACTTCAAAGTTGTTTCACCAAATTTTATTTTCTTTGTATATGTGATTGTAGGGTCACAGAAGAACACTATAAAAGGAAATATTATCCTAAAAGAAATTTTTTAACGCCTGGAGTCATATTTTGCTGTTATATTTGAATTCAGTCCCCCAAAATTAGTCTGAAAAACCTCATATCATCATGTTATGAAAAAAAGCTTAAAATCGTTGGACAGTGTTATAAAAAACGAAACAAATAAAAATAGTAGTAACGTTGCATCTATAAATAAACAGTAACATTTTACTTAAGAAGAGTTACTCTTAAATAAGATTTAATTTGATTAACGTAATCCAACGAGTAACTTAACCATATGATTACAAAATGGGTCAAAAAGAAACAGAAGGGGTTATATGCATTCACTATTAATTTCCTATGCTTCCTTTCGCTATTCTTCCATATTTTATCTATTATATTATAATCAAAACATGAATCAAATTTAAAGACAGGGTATTTATCTTTTCAGAAATGTTATTATTTAGTGTACACGAATATTTTTAAATGTAGATTCATATCTCTACAGTTACAGATTATACCGATAAGCAATGGTTTTAATACATTTTTATAACACTAGAGTGGCTCCTTTCACATCCCTTCTTTTGATGCAATTCAGAAAAAACAGTCATATTTAAAAATATGTTTTGCATTTTTAATCTGGAATCTACTTTTAATTTTGTTTACCATCAGTTTATGGATTTAAATCCAACTTGTTGAATATGGGAAATGCTTAGTATACCCAAATAGGTAATTGTATATTGGTAAATTGATACACATATTCCCAACATCCTATTCACAAAATTTCAACTGGAATTTGTGAATAGAATCAGTTGGAATTGGAATAAGAATCAGTTTTTCATCTCGATTTAAGGAAATCAAACACTTCAACGCCTGTATTCATAAAGATAGAAATCAATAGTACTAGATAAATACTAAAACGTCTGAGAAAAATAATAAAAACGCATAAAAACTATATAAATGACGACGTTTTCACTGATACACGTCAATAATAAGCATACTAAATAAGAGGGTAGGTAGTTAATTGACGCCCAACTGAAGCAACACAACGGGCAAGTGGCGATGGTCCGGAATCAATCCCGAAGGGAAAGTACCGAGGACAAGAAATCGTAATTTTGAATTAGACCCGAGAACACCATCACGCAATTTTGAACCACGGTCAGATGACGAGGTCAACACCTGAGCTGGCACCCGGCTCTCCAAATATTTACACCATGCCAACTTGAGGACATTTAAGGCCACGACAGATTTAATGTGCACCAGCCCCCTCATGATGACGGTCTTTGGTTGGACTGGGTTTCGAACTCGCACCTAAATAAGAGGGAAAAGGGTGTTTTAAAATCGGGTAAAATGTGCACGTCGCCGGATATGAGAAGAAACCGTTAGATCATGCTTAAGTTATTTAGATGATACGATCGATAACTTCAGGTCAACTGTAAGGAAAACCGCGAAAAATTGAAGGTAGAAAATTTTCATTATGTATCGTTGGCTTTCAAGTGAAACACACGAAGTAAAAAAAACATAATTCTGAAAAAAAAACGAAGAGGAATAAATTCTACCCACTATGCTATACTCACTAAGTGTGTTTCTCAAGAAGAAATTTAACCTTCATGCAAGGAAACATGACTTAGTAGACAATTCACCAGTCTAAAGATCACCCCATTCTGATCTAGAAAAGCTAAAAACTCATATCTTATGAATTATACTTAGTTAAGCAGTACGAATCAAAACATCATCGGAATTGACAGCGGATTCTGATACCGAGTTCATTTAATACCAGGAGCGATAGGAGTGATAACAAGTCGGCGAAACAAATAGTCACTTATGGCGATCGCCATACCTGATTTTGCTTATGGCAACCCTTCCCCATGACGAGCTCACTACCTTTCTAGAAATACTTCCCAAATATCATCTGCCTTCTTACCAGAGCCACGCTATATCTTATACAATACAAAATAATTTAAAATATTGAAATCTACACATTTTTTTATTTTCAGAAAATGAACACAAATATATTTAATCGTTTATTTAATCCTTTGAGGGTCTCACACGCATTTTTACATTCGGTAACCTGCAGTCTTCCCTGCATAACTTCTAGTCAGTTTCGAATTTCTTGACCAATAGAATCTTTCCTAGGATTCTTTCAACCAATAGATGCAGTTATTTAGACATGACATGCGATGTAAATGTGATCCACTGTGTTACCATTAATTACATACCAAAATCAATGTTCAATTACCTTTAGTTCAGAAGTATTGAAAGTGAAAGCAAATGCATACTCGTGTGGCGAAGAGCACAAAAATGATCATCCCCTTCTGCGCATTGTCACAAACTGCCATTGATCCAACGGCCTCACCCATGTGGTACCAAACGGTACTAGAGTCATCATCACGACCCCGATAACACAGGAGTTATTGTGAGTTGAAATCGGTTACACAATTTTAAAGCGTCTTAATCTGTATAATTTAAGACGTAGTTTTACGTCAAAACGTCCCGATGAAGAATTTACACGTTTATTGTAATGTAGTTTAAGTTGGACATGCATGCATAAAGTTACCAAAAGTGGTTGGGAAGACTAGAGTCTGGTATCAATGTTTCTAAAATTAAAAATTATTGATTTTTACTTTTATTTCTTTTAGCTTGTAGTACTAATATATCATCTTTCAAGGAAAGATTGCGTGCGGAAATTTGAAAATATTTAATTATATTTTT
Source organism: Meta bourneti (assembly GCA_933210815.1). Lineage (NCBI taxonomy): Eukaryota > Metazoa > Arthropoda > Arachnida > Araneae > Tetragnathidae > Meta > Meta bourneti. Next base: position 28,595,059 of record OW119930.1, read on the forward strand.
AGTGTAAAACTCACTCACAGCACAGAAGACATTCAGAAACTAAATCAACCTGTTTCAATCAATAAGGTAGGTCGGTCGACAGCTTGTTTGACATTTTATTGGATATAGGAAACAAAAAATCAAAATGTCACAAAAACACATCGATAATATTTTATTTCATACAAGGATAGCATAAAGATTTTTGTGGGCAAATCATTATTTTGTTATGAACTACCGGTACAACATTTTAATCAACATGAAGGGAATAAATTTGTACAATATTAACCCCGATCATTTTCAGCATCAGTGAATGAAAATAAAACAACCCAGTGTTTTTCAAAACTTATCACAAATCATCTTGGCATCCAGAAAAGAAGCTTGTGATTGATATCAGTCACAATAACAAGAAAATATTATTTTCATCTTCCATTTCGTGTATAGATATAGTTATTGATTTTTTTCAATTCTGCACGTTTGTATCTTCCTCACAGTTAGATTATGGGGCAAATTGGTCTACTGGGTCATCCTGCCCATATTCAGTTAGACATTTTCCTCCAAGTCACCATACTTGTTTTTCTTCTAGCGTCAAATAATTCAACAGATTTAAAATTCTATAAATAACTAGAAATATCTGTGATGAAGTCTTGAATAAAGGTCTTTCAGTCCCCCCAAGATTCGTCAAAATAAAGAGTTTATTCTTTAAGCAAATAAAATGCAATTATATATCTATAAACGAAAACAATTTACGCAATTAGGTGAACATTTGAAACTTCGAACTGGGTTATTTTTGCAGTGATGCTAAAATCTGTACCTCAGAACCAGACGAACGTAAGTCCAAAAATGACGATTTTCAGGTTATTACAGTTTTGCATGTAGAATCTTATTTTGCTTCAAGCCATAACAACGCAAGTCTGTAAAACATTCTCCTTTCATGATTTACTATGGTTGTAAGAGCGTAAGTCCTAACCTTTGAGCCAGACAAACGTAAGCCCATCCACTCAAAAAGACAGTTTGTAACTTGTATAAAACTAAGCCTGTTGTTAGACAACGGAAAAGAGACGGCACAAGAAACAAAACCGAGGGTCATACATTTGTTTTTAACTTTAATAAGGTTGAAGTCATTTACAAAACTTTTTCCGAACACGCTTTCTATTTCTGAAACCGTCATGAGATTTCCAACCTTCATCATTGCTTTAAAAAAACCAGTGACTCTGGTTTGGTAACGCCAGACCTTAGGGGAAAACATATTTCAGCAAATAAATTACCTTAGCTTAGAATGGATCAAAAACCATATTTCAAAGTTTCCAGTGTATGAAAGTCACTACAGCAGGGAAAGATCCGAACGTAAATATTTGGGCAATCATCCGAACATTTCCACTATGTAGTTGCTCACCACACTGTATGTAGATGAGTGCGAAAAAGAAAAAATTAAACCAGAGAAAAAGTGGGTTTACTCCAAAGTTTTCAATGAAGATTTCAACTTGTCTTTCCACACAGCAGATAATGACAGTTGTGATGTTTGTGACAAACTAGACTGCAAAATTAAAAATGATGAAAAACTCAATGAACATAAATTACAAAAAGAAAACCACCTGGAAGAAGCTGCATGTAGGTATGAATTAAAAAGGGAAGATAAACTGAAAGGCCGTGCTAATCAAGGTTTGAGAGTCGTTATGTCTGATCTCCAAAAATGTTTTCCAACCCCAGGATTTGAAGAACTCCCAAAGTTTTTACTCGAGAAAACTCTGGACATTAAATATTACAATTTATAACACAACCGTTGACAAAACTTGGTATATGATCTGGGATGAAGTTACAGCCGGTCGAGGAGGTAACGAAAAGAAATCATGTTTATTCACATGGGCGAATGAAGAGCTTAGAAATCCTGATAGGCCTACTGAAAACTTAACAGTGCGGACAGATAATTGCAGTGGCCAAAACAGGAATATTGATGATTTTCATGTAGCTTTGGCTATTGGAAAAAGTTTCTACTCTAAAAGAAGTCAACCATAAAATCCTACTTGCTGGATACATCCACATGGAAATAGATGGCAAGCATAGTGTGATAGAGAGCAATTAAAAAACAAAAATAACACTATTTTTACCACAAATAATTGGGCCAATTGTATTGCTTCATGTTCAAAAAAGAATCCTTTTGTTGTGAGAAGGATGTGCGTTGAAGACTCTTGATTTTCTCTACTTGAAGAGCAAAGAAGCTCCATTTGTTTCAAGGAAGAAAAACACAGATAAAAACCGTTTTTGATATCCAATGCAGTGTGGTTACAGCTTCGCAAAGGTGACAGCAAGTTGTACTATAAGACCAGTTTCGCAGATGACTTTGTCATCTGCGAAAACTGTTGAATTTAAAAGAAACTGTTGAATTTAAAAGAAATAAGAGAGGAACAAAGGGTTCTTATGCCAGCGACGATCCCAAAATTGAGAGTGAACAAAACAAGATTAGTAATGAGAAGTACAGAGACCACATGAATTTAATGCAGTGGGTCCCTGAAGAGTATAGATCTGTTCTTTGAAAACCTTCCACAAGGAAAGAAGGAAGGAAACTTTCCTGAGGATGCCTCAACCGCTCTTGAGTAATGTTTCTGCTCAATCTGTAGCTTTTAAGCCCTTACAATATTACAACACTCAATCTGTACAATATTAAATATTTTTTTATACAATATTAAATATTTTTTTATACAATATTAAATATTTTTTTATACAATATTAAATATTTTTGTACTTTCTCTATATTTTTGATAGTATTAAAGACATTGTTACCAAGATTGCTCGTGTAGTTTACTTGAAACACCTTTTTATAGTGCTACGTAAGTCCTAAAACAGGTTTTTGATGTAGAACCACAATAACGTAAATCCAGTCCTATCTTAATAAGCTATAAAATTACATAAAAATTAACCAACAATGGATAAAGCATGTGTATTTGAATTGTTAACAATCAATTTTTGCAGGCTAATTCAAATACTAGCTTTGTAGCCACGCAACGAGATCCTTCTTTTCAGTTTTCATGCTCTTCTGAAAAGTTGGCATAATGTGACTTACGTTCGTCTGGTTCTGAGGTACAGAAATGTGATAAGAAGTCCGGATTGTTCGATTTTCCTGGTCTCTCAAGCATAACAATAATACATTAAAAATTCTTCATCATTGGATAAGATTATGATAATCATTTTTACATTGAAATCTTAACAGTTATTTTCAAAGAAACCACACAGCTAATAACATTAAGGTTCACGTGCAGCCATAAAATTTGATTGTGTGTGTTGAAAGTTTTAAAGAAAGAAATGCTTTCTTTCCTTTTTCTCTTTTTCAATTATTTATAATTTCATTTAAAATCCCAATTTAAACTTAAAATTACAACCTAAAATCTTTTTTTTTGACTAAGTCTTGTATTCTTTTCTGGCTATGTTTAAGTGAAATTAAATGAAAAACTAGCTTAGAAATGTTAGCTTTTGGACTCAAGTTTTATAGTTTTATATTTACTTTTACCGTTGCAGAAACAAAGAATTCAAGCTAATACTTATCCCTGAATGAAAGTGAACGACACTAAAATCAAAATATCTATTAAAATGTGAACCAATAGTTAAAACAATACATTTATGAGATTTGATCAGTGATTAAAAGTACGATCAATGGTATTGCTCTAAGGACAGCATCACACCAACAGAATCCAGATTAATCCGAATCAATCTGAATCCACTAGAAACTGCCTAAAGTAGATTCGGGTGCATTGAAGCAGAACTCTCCGCATTTAAGCAGCGTGAAAGGTTTTAATTAATAATTTATTATAATTATTAATTAAAACCTTTCTAACGAATAAATTATTTATTAAGGAAGGGGCTTTCCCACATCTTCGTTAGTCAGTTTCTAATGAATTCGGATTGACCTGGATTCTGTTAACGTGAAGCGGTCTAAAAGAACGAAAATATTTTAATTGCACTCCTTAAACTTTGAATCGCAATGCAATTCCCAGTACCTAGTATATCACAAATCCGTCAATATGTGAGAATTAAAAATTACGAAATTTGTAACTACAGCATTATGAAATCGATTACTTAAGTTTAGAAAATCGGAATACTCAATAACCTATGCTAGGAAGTGTGTATAGATGAATTATCAAAGTAATGTTAAATTATTGCTTTTCAAACTTACTGGAACCATTTTTTATCATTTATTGGTTTATAAGAAACTTAAATACATATGTCGAGCCACATATTTCTACATTTATGGTCGGATTGAAATGTGTCAAGGATGGGATTAGATATTCAAAATTCTTTTTATTGCACTGTTGTTGAAAATCAGTTTCTGAAGTAAGTCCAAAGTAACGGAACCAAACAAAGAGCTGCAATCCTCGAATCAATACAAAAATATTTCCCCTCTATTTATGACTCTCACAGACGTGATTATTTTTAGCTTTAATTTTGTATTGAATTATTTTATGTAGCAAATAGATTTGAAAAATATCTAGAGTTAAATAAAAGAATCTGCAAAGAAATTAAAAAACTTTATAATACATTTATCCATTGTCTTTTTTTCCTATCCAAATAATATCTCTCATACGCTTTCGAAATACCTTCTTGAAGACGAATCAGTGTTTAACATTGCATGACCACGAAATAACCGAAAAAGAGTATTCCAAAAACTAAAATAGCCAACAGCTATTACATCCTCATAGCTGTCACCATTTTGAAACTCTTTGACCCTCAAAGGGATAGGGGAAGGGAAAAAGGGGTCGAAATTGAAACAGACTCGAATCCGGGACCGCGTCTCCAGGACCGCCCGCAATGCGCATCTGTCACCGGCGATATCTGCCGAGGTGGAAGGGATGGACAGGCCACCGTCTCTAGCCGGGCGAAATGAAGCGCTCGGCCCGCATGAGTGCGCCTAATTGCGGCTGCTGACTGTGGATCCACCGGAACCCTAATTAAGTTCGAGACTGTACGAATGACAACATGGAGTGAAAAAACTGAGTGAAGTCTGTCGATGGGATAGGTGGGATTCTGAGGGTAGAGCAACTGATAAAAGCTGACATCAGTTAGGATTATTTATTCTCTCTGTTATGGGCTGGGACAGGTTTGTTATTAACATCGTGAAAAAGGAGTTGTTGGAATAATTGGAATATTTTCGTGTTCGGAGATGCTTCAAATTAGACAGAAACAATGGATTCAACGCAAGACAATAGATTCAGAAACAAAGGTGAAGCTAGACCTTTTTAGGATTGGGCTAATAATGCTGTGGCCACCAAAAACAAAATTTAGGTAATAAATCTATTAAAATAATACGGATAGATTATACTAATTAGTACCATATTAATTTTGATTTATCAATTACTGTTCTCAGTATTAATAACCGATTTCAATGAATTATTTCTTTTAAATAAATAATTATTTTAAGTGTAATTTCTAATTATAAATAATTTAGTCTGCTAAAATGAATTTACCTTTCTGCGCAACTTTAAAAATAGCTGGTGACGAATCAATTTTTACTAAGTGTCTTAGTATTGATTAACTCATATAAGAACCTAAATAAAATCTTAAATAAGAACTGTTACTGATTAAAAATTTTTAGTCCCAAAGATAGTAATAATTGTTAATTACTATACTTTTTGGATATACTTTTATTTTGCTGCGGGATCTTATTTAGATAGCCGTAACATCTCCTGATACATTATTTAGTTTGTGTATATTATTACATTAATTTATAGCTATAATGAAAAGAGACTAATGCATTCCCAAAAATGTAGCTACCTCTAATTTAAATATTTTGCGACTTAAGAAGAGGAGAAAATGCTTTTCTTCCCAAGAAAACTACAAGATCAATACGTATTTATGAAATGCCTCCTCTCTAGACATTGGTAACTGGGACCGCTGACTGTCATCCTCCTTTCACGGCTACGCTTCTTTTCAGGAAAAAAGTAGTCTCATTTTTTACTTTTGCGTTGGATGTTAATTTTCAGTAGACATCAGAGGGAAATATTTGAGAATGGGTTTATTTTTAAGGTCACCATATCTCTTTAAATTCTTACTATCTCAATCGTGTTAATCGGTGTTTGTATTTTCACCTTTTAGTTTATAAGAATAAGCACAGAGGGGAATGAAATCTGTAACAAAAAGGGTCAAATCTTAAAGGGGTGTTAATACAAATTAAAGTCATATAAACTACAATTTAATGATGTTAAAATGTACTTTATTGAAATTCCTTGAGAATCTATCCTATGAGGAAAGTTACTTTGAAATTTATTTTAATGTTCAACAATACAATTATATTTTCAATTCAGTTTTCGACTAAGAATCTCTCAAGATTACATTAAAAATTAGCTCTCGATTTTGTTGTAATTATACAATGATAACGAAAGGTAAGACTAGTAATAAATTTTATTGATGAAATATTTAATGCTATTGAATTAAAATAAATTTGCTCTTTTATTTTTGTTTTTAACTTGATATATTTTTATATTATTCTCGGCTTGAAATTAAAAGCAAATACTCGCCCCGATAAATGATTTTCACACTTAAATCAATGCTCAGTTTGATTTTACAAGTGAAACACATTTAGCATTTCAGCAAAAAATTAATTCACTGTGAAGACAGAAAGCAAGTGAAATAACATTAAACTCAAAGAACATCAGAAATTGTATGATTTAACCCTCCTGGTGGTTGTCTCGATGTTCTCTTCATTAGCAAAACTAACCAGATTTTGATGGAAGAGATAGCTTGTAATTGGGAGAAAAATCACCTGACCAGATTTTGATCTCGTCATCATAAAGAATCGGCAATATTTTGATGACGAGATGCCTAGTCATTAGCAAAATTGGTCAGATCTTGTTAGCCGAGATATCTCGTTATTATCAAAATTGATTTTGTTGAACGAAATATCTCATCGAAACCACTTGGAGGGCTACTGTAGAGCGACTTAACTAACCATCTAAATAAAAAGATACGTTTGAAAACTAAAACTGATGATTAAATACCGTCAAATAAATAATTATTATTGAATTCGTGCTAAGTATTTCCCCTTGCAATATCCAGACCCCAGTACCAGGATAGATGACGAGCCCCGTTACTAGGCTGAGATGGTAGCAGGGCCGTTCTTGAGTGATGCACTGGGCGTGCACTTGAACGTTGTCAGAGAAAATAAAAGTGGCCGAAAGACAGGTGCAGTTGCCCCTAATTTTAATTAATTTAAATTAACTTTCCATAAATAAATAAAATTATTGCATTAGTATATTAAAAAAAGCACTCATCTCAAAAGCAGGGATATTTTGATTGGGACACCCCACAGGGCTCAAAACCTTCCCGAAATGATTTTGGAATTAAAAATCTATTAAAAGTATATGATGGAGCGTTCTATCAGAGAAAATCGTTCTCCACGTCGTAGGTGAAATATACGTCCAAATTCGTCTGTATCCTGAAAACAGATCAAAAGTCATTTAACGCAATGCTCATTTAAGATTAAGAATCCGGTAGAAAGGAGACTGAGACATAAATTGCTTTCAGAATAACTTCTTAATACAGGGCGTCGTTCTTTTAGAAAATCAAATGCTTTTAGAAGACTGCTTGCCGAGGATCAAGCGTGGGTAACTCAGACTTCAGAAGCGGCATTAGATTATAGGCCCCTAACGTGAAATACCAACATGTATCTCAAATACTCATTATTTGAGCGTTATATAGAGTTGTATAACAAATCAAGATTTAGCTTTTCAAACTTAGAAAATGAACTATACCATCAGAGTACAAAAACTTTCTATATTTCCAGTGACACTTCTTGCACCCAGGCCTCAGTAGTACGGTACACCCCTTTTATGTGAGAATCTAGCAACACCAATTTGGTCGATCTGTTTAGGTTTCCGCCAAATTCAATTATACAGCAAATGCGCTTTAGGATAGCAATCTGTAGAACGGTTTTTCTTGTCTTATGAATATGTGTACGGCGAAGCCAACATTTCATGGAGAAGGAATATCTAGCAGAAATAGTCCACTTTGTCATAACGACACTAATACATAAGGTTACGCATTACCTAGTTTAGCCTAGTATATTTCTCTCTGGTCATTTTTGCTGCAGAAGGGCTAATTAGTTTGGTATCTGTGTCTTAAATGATTAATTCGATAAAAAAGTCAACTTCTCGGTCAAACTATGATCTGAGATTTATTTCGAGATAATATAAGAATAGTATCGTATTTCTTATAAGAATATTTCTTCGCCTACAAGTGAAACACATTAAGTCAAAATACAATCCTGAGAAAACGAAGGGGGAATAACTCTATTTTTCAAGCAATGCGAAAATTATAATTTTGTCAGTTTAACAATTATTTATTACGCTTTGTGTTTACTTAATTTATCATTTATTCAAAGAGTACTTTCATTATGATTATACATTGTTATACCAACTTATTAATAAAATTATAATGAATAATGTAAATTTATTAATTTATTTGTGTGTTTTTCAAGTGTTTTCTTTTGTCAAGAAATCCAACTTTCATACAAAAAATGACAGGACTTCACCAGTCTAGAGGCCACTACATTCTGGTCTAAAAAGCTATAAAGAATAACTCATATCTTGAAAATTTTGACATAAAGTGTTTCACTTGTAAGCCGATGATTTGTTTATCAATAGTAAATCTGAGTATAGTATCAATAGTAAATCTGAAATAGTATCAATAGTAAATTGATTGAAGATTTATGGCCAACTTACGCACAGCTACAATAAATACCTTTCTAGAGTATACTACAGCGTAATGGATCTCAACCATAAAGTACTTTTTGGTGGACTGAAGTCACACTGTCTGACCATACTACTCTACAGAGCAAACATGAGCTTATGAGAAATGCACATCTATTTTCATAATACTTGGGACCTGAGAAGAAACAAAAAAATAACTCAAATTAAAAGAAATCCGTTGATTAATCCGTCTTTTCAACTTAAAAAATCAATATTGAAACTCTAAACATAGCCCGTCCTTCAAAAAACTTTACTGCACTAAAATACAATAAGAGTTTCATTACATTAATAACAATATACATGTATACAAATAGCAGTATTTCATTAGAATTTTAATCAATATAAAAATAGTTTCATCTTGAAACATTAGAATTTTAATCAATACAAAAATAGTTTAATTTTGAAACATTAGAATTTGTGAGAAATGGCAATAAAATTAATGAACATAATGCGTAAGAGTTTTGCGCAATATAAATAAATGTATAATAAAGAATATTATTTTATGAACATCTAAATTCATATCAATGGAATGATACTAAAACACTTGTACTTATATATATTCTATATATATATTTCTAGGAACCCAACGTATTAAAGAGCACCATTGATGTTCCAAGAAGTAAATAAAAAGGGGCTTGAATCAAACTTCAAAGAATAAGCATTAACGTTTTATTCAATATTTACTCAGATTTAAAATGACAATTACAAATAAATAAAGGAAGTCGACGCAATTTTTCTTTCAAGCTTCTGCACTTCAAAATGTCACTTAAGAGAGAGAACTAATTATTCTTGTCAATTGGAGGGATTTTTTCCTTCCCTTTCATTTAAGATTTTTCTATTTTAATGAATGAAGTTCGATCACTTTTTTAATTTAAAGATCTTTGTATTTAAAATTCGTTTCGTAAACACCTTCAATCGTTGGAATAAATATTTCGAAAAGAAGATCTTTTAAAAAATTACTAGAAAATTTCTTTGGTCTGACTATTTTTAAACTATGTTTATCTCCTAACCTTGTTTAACCTATCCTAATAATAATAGTTTGAGCCTTATTAGTACTTCAAACAATATCCCAAAGCATTCATAACCATGTTTATTTTGCATATTTATCTAGTACTTCATCTTTATAACATGCAAATAAGTCATGCCCAATAAAAATGGCAATTTCACAAATTTAAAACATTTATTTTATAAATAACATTTATATGTTTTGTAAACTACCGCAAAACTACAAAAATGGTTTTAATTTTGTTTCCCTTAAAAGAACTTCCACTTTTTAAAGATATAAAATGCATGCAATTAAAAAGACAATTTTTCTATACTATAATTTACATCCAAGAATATTTAGCAATGGTTGTCATGGAATTAAATATCTTGTCTATACTATTACGAGTTTCATTTATTTATTTAGGTTTTATATTTTAAGTGCATATTTGAAGCATTTTAATATTAAAAAAGGTTTAAAAAACACTTTTGAATAGTGTGTAGTTCTACAGTCGTGTAGCATCTATATAGTTAGTCTACTTAGAGCAGAAACCTATTAACCGGCAAAAGGAATTTTTTACTGTACAGCTGTTTAAAGACTAACAATAAGTTTTAGATTAAAAAAATATACATTTTAAGCATTTTGGTTGTGTTATATATCTTTAAAACAGATTACAGAATGGTAATGTACTTATCATCATGGAAATAAGCTTTTAGTGTCTCCGAAAAACCGTTAGTTTATTAGTTTCTAGTCTAAGTTGACGATATAACACATAATAGGGCACGAAAAAACAGTCGTGCACAAATTTTCGAAACACCTAGTTCCTAACTATTCTGAAACTGCAATCTGCTCAGCATTTCAGAGAACAACTAAAAACAGTCTCAACTGAGTCGATCTAAAGTATAATACAGAATGAGAAAGCTATACACCATCCCTAGGGAATTATAACTCCATCGGGTAAAATCAATAGCGTCGGAGGAGACAGTAGACTTAGGAAGACTGGTGAATTTAGTTTACGTGGTCTGGGCTTCAAATCCGAGGATATACATCACACACCAAAGATCCAGTGAGCTTCCCAACAAGAATCGATAAGCTTCGCTCCTGAGCTTCATGTGATCCGAAAGCTCAGATGAAACAAATATAAAAATTATGTGATCTACCACATTTTGAGATGCTCCAACAACTCCGGATTCCCCATGTATTGCTATGGGGATGAATTAAAAGAAAGCATTACGTAGACTTTCTTTCGTGTTTTACGATCCATTACATAGGATTTCTACTTTATCTCCGTCAGAGGTAATGTAGAGATTTTAACGTTCTACATGCACCTTCATATAGCCTTAAATAACTAGGTTTCTTTCGTTAAGAATTTTGGTATTGGTGTACAAGACTGTATAGCTCTTGGATTCGAGAAATAGATATACGAAATATTTATTTTTACTTGGCTGCAGATATGAAATATTCCTTTTTGCTGTTGGGTAGACTTTGGCATTGATAAGGTTAACTTTAAAAACAAGGGTGTTCAGTTTAGGACTACAATAATATCAAAATTTGTAATATTAAAATAAATTATTCAAATGACGAGAAGTGAATGGTGGCATGTAGAAGTGTACTAAACTTGCAAAGAGAAATTCTAAGTCTATGCAAGTACGTAGGAAATTTTGGAAATAAATCATGGTAAGTAAAGAAAATATGATGCTTTCTTTTTTCATAGTCTTAATCGAAACACCTGTATAATTTGCTTTGAAATCTAATTTGCTTAAAATATAATGAGCCCGTTTTTAGCGTTTGAAAAAATGCATCTACATTCTTTTTGGTTTGATTTCTAGCTCTGCGGAAATTTTTTTTTTGCTCCAGGTGACTAATTATACAGCTTACCTCTGGTCTCCGGTCAAGAATAGAGTAAACAATAACTGTGCTTATAATTTTATTTTGTTTCACTTTTTTTACATAGACGTACAGGAGTGTTTTTATATTTTAAACAGTCCACCTACTATGAAAAATTTTAATATTATACATATATGTGTTCGGAGGAAAAAGAGGTCTGGTTTGTTGCTCTACGGTCATTTTATGTGACATGGAAACTAATTAAACCGAGATCTAAAGTAGATTCCGATCCACTGTGAACAACCCTGCCTAGACCAAGATTCGAACCCTGAGCCTGAAGGTCAGTACGCTAACTACTCGCTATCAGACGGGCAAATACACGAATTGATGATGCCATCCTGACTAGATCTTTTTAACAGATTTGAAAAAGGAGATAATAATCAAATTTATTGCATTGAAGATGAAATAGAAATGGCTCTACCACCCTAGTTGATTATTTTAACATGTTATAATTATTCGAAACAAAATTTGGCACTGACTGAAGGATGCTGAATATCTGAATTCCCTCACTTTTATTTCAATTTCGAACTAAAACGGGTGCAGAAAGAACTTTCAGGATCTTTTCCCGAAACTAAATGGAGGTTGCTAGTTCGAAACTCGATTCAACCAAAGACCGTGGTATACGCGAGGCTGGTGCACATTAAATATGTCTTGGCTTCAAATGTCCTCTTGTTGGATTAGTGTGGAAGTTTGGAAAGTAGGGTGCCAGCTCAGATGTTAACCTCGTCATCTGTCCTTGGTTCAAAATTACGACGTGTTGTCTTCGGATCTTTCTCCTGCTGGATCGTCGCCAATAGAACTTAAAGGTTTAAAACTTTTGTTTTATACTTTTTCTTTTCTTGAAGTTTGGAAAGAGAGTAGGGTGCCAGCTCAGATGTTAACCTCGTCATCTGGCCTTGGTTCAAAATTACGACGTGTTGTCCTCGGATCTTTCTCCTGCTGGATCGTCGCCAATAGAACTTTGTTGCTCCAGTGCAACCCAACGGGCTAGTCAACTACCTACCCCAAACTAAATTTTTCTTAACATAATTAATTCATATATATATTGGCTGAAATTATATTTCTGAAATAAACAAAAGTATAATGTCGTATGAAAAGGTAGTACATTTAACATTTTTAACTCGCGCAAGCTCACAATAAGGTGCCTTATACTCACTTTTCATACACTTTTTTTAACCCTAGGTATTACATCAGATCATCATAGTTCCATTCCCCAAAAAACGTAAGCCATTCTCAATAAGGACAATCGAGTCTTTCACTCACTTCTCATACCCTTTTTTAACATCAGAACACCCCATTTCCATCCAACGAACTTGCAAATAAACCCACGTGCCCGGCAGAAAAGGAATCGGTTATTCATGAGATCGGACGGTGGTCGGCGTGCACTCCCATAAAAATGCAATTAGTGCGTTCGGCTCGCCCCAGACCCTTCTACCGGGGAAATCCGCCCCGTAATTCAATTCCTCAACCATCGTGAATGGGATGGACACATACATGCATTACTTTGCCTTTCATTCCCCCTTTTTTGCGCCACCCCTTCTGAAATGTTCGATCAATCCTCTCTTTCCTCCAGACCGGAGAGGGGGTGGGGTAAAGGTTTTCTCGGGAAAATTCTTCTGCGGTGTTGCCATTTTCTTGCTTCGAAAATACTCCCGGTTTTGTAATTTCGTCGTATTCATGCCGCTCTCAGGCTTTCCTAATGGATTCCAGCTATTCCTTTGTGTGTCTTAGGTGATGGAGTGGAGTTGGGTTACTTTGTTGTCAGTGGATTTCAATGCGAATGATTAACTTGGCCTTTCTCTTCTTGCATTTCGGAATAAACTTTTTTTTTTGCTGTTGGGCTTTGAACTTTAAATTCTTATTTTAGTCCTAACAAAACTGCGACATTCCAGTTGATAAAATAGTGTATAAGCAACTGGAAGGTTACGAGGTCGAAACTTGATCCAACCAAAGACCACCGTGTATGTGGGAGCTGGGACATGTTAAACCCATCGTGGCAACAAATGTTCTCACGTTGACTTTGTGTGGTGTGGAAGTTTAAAGAGTGGAATACCAACTATGGTATTGACCTCGTCATCTGATCGTGGTTCAAAATGACGAGGTGTTGTCCTCCGATCTTTCTCGAATTTCTACTGCCCAGGCACTTATTCAGAAAATAATTTTAGGGTTAGCTCAATCTTCTCTCTCACCCTGATTCTTATACTTATAAAATTGCCAAAATGCTTACTGATGTCTTCGGTTATTGATTTTTCTTATTGTTTTTAAATGTCTATTTTTCTTTATGGGTTAGTATGGAAACATCAAGCTAATTATAATCTTACTTTACATTTTTCGGTTTAACACCAAAATTATTTCAAGGTGACTCAGGCTACATGAAACCACTTCTAGAATATATCCTGACTAAATACATGTTGCAAGACCATAGAAATAGTTAATATATGCAATTTCACTTTACAACTTCTAGTGTATTTAGATAGTTTAAAGTATCTGAATATTCCGTTTTATCAAGTCTGAAATTCATGACTTACTAACACACCTTTCACACGTTAAATTCAAAACGGTATAAGCATCACTTTCCATGTCAGATACTTCAAATGCCATACGTACAGACAAAAAAGAATTTCCTCATAATTTTAAATGTTACACTTTAGTTTCAATACTAGGTTAAAATCTTATAAAATATTGAACATGATTTCCCCCACTAATCAATCAATATTCTGATGATCATTCACGCATTATTTTTCCATGTAACCTGCAGTTTTCTTGAATGACTCCTATCTTCTGTGTCAGTAAATCTTTCATTGTGCGTGTGTCTGTAACTCGATATTGCTTGTCTTATGTCTGACGCAGCATGGCCAAATGTGGCCCTTGGTCAATAAAACCCCCAAACCAACCAACCAAGACAATTCCTGTAGATAGAAAGGGGCTGCTATAGCCCAGTTGGTAGAGTCGTGGATTCGACCGGAGGGTTGTGAGTTCGAAACTCGATCCAACCAAAGACCGTAGTGTACGTGGGGGCTGATAAACGTTATGGATTCAGATGTCCTAGCGATGGCTTGATGTGGTTCGGAGTGTGGTGCCAGCTCAGGCGTTGACCTCGTCATCTGACCATGGCTCAAAATTGCGAGATGTTATCCTCGGATCTTTCCCTACGGTACCGTCACCATTGCGCGTTGAGTTGCTCGTGCGACGTAAATTCAACTAGCTACCGATAGACGGGAAACGAAAAAACCCGGAAATTTACCGTGACATGGAAGCAAATTGAACAAGTATCAAATAACGGTTCAAGTTGGCACGCGTACTAGTCCGACATCAAAACCGAATCGACAACAAGAACCCAAATGTTTGACTCAGACACACGTCGTACATTATCCTCTGTTCCAGGGGGCCCTTTTTTCAAGTAATGCAGTTATCGGCGATGACGGGGACATGTCATCGGGAAGGGGGCGTGCGCGGAGTAAAGGGCAGGTGTCGAGGCCCTCGTGTCCCAGCGGGAAGTCCCAAGGAACCCCCACGGCGCGGCCCACAATGGCGGCGAGTGGGGGCATATGAGTCGAGGGGGCGACCCTTTGTGCCGCACGTGGGACCACTTAACTTCCCCCTTCTATGTCGACCCCCTTTCGTCTTCGCCAGGTACGGAGAGATGACCACTTTCGGGGACATCAAAAGAGGCGACGAGTTTGACAGATGGCCACGTGCCGGAAGGGTTTGGCTTGTCCTCGTTCACGTTTGATGAAATGTCAGTTTTTGTGGTTGTCCATTTGGCCGGTATAAGCTGTACCTTGCTGGTTCGAAACGGCACCAGTTGTTGCTGAGCTCTATTAACTTTATCTTTGACGAGGGGTAACAGGTTTCTTCGTGGTATTCTATACCACGGATATTCAGTTTGTAGAGTAAAGATTGAACCTACCCAGTGGAAAACCATAACAGTTGGTGCTGATCGAGTTCTTACAGGAAATAGGTTTAAATTCGATGTTCTCCAAGATACTTTCCGTGATGTGATCAAGTTTTTATTTTATTTCTTCTTTTGTACATGTATTTTACAAAGCATTTTTTATCTTAGCTGTAGCAGCTGTTGGTTTGGTTTGTCGGTGCTGGTTGACCAGTTTTTGTTGTTCGAGGGCAAATTAGACAGCAGTTGTTGGAAACCAATGCTAACTTCATCTCTGAGAAATAGTTCATAAAGCTGGGTGGTGTACTAATCTTGATACTGGGAGATTTTCTATACTATCTTTCCATACCTATAACTAAAAGGATATATTCTCTTACAAGTGGTTATGTTTGCAAAAATGTTGTTTCAATTTAATGCTCCCAAGGGTTGAGGAATGATTATACTTATACCTTACACATCTGTTCAAGAGAAGATAACATAAAACAATTAAAACCTGGTATATAATCTGGTGCATAAGCTTTTATTAGAACATTGCGGAGGAAAGTTATCTCTTCTTATCTAAGGCACAGAATTTAGTTACTAAAAATTACCCCCGATGTGGATTGTCTTATAAACTTTTAGTTTTAAGTAGTGGTGTTAAAGCCGTATTTTCATATTAATATATTCGTCTGTATTGATCAATTACTTATTTTTTTCCAAATAGTATGGCTTTGGTTTAAAAAGTTCAGGGTACAAATCCCATCATAGCATGGATGTTCATAGTGGTTTGAAATCCACTTTAAAACTTTATATAGCAAACAATAACCGTAGAGTAACAAACAAGTCATATTTTTGTACAGAATAAATTTCTTCATCTTCTATCAAGCTTATAAAGCAAAGTTTGGATCCTCAATCTGGTTGCTTGGTATAAATTCCCAACATGTTCAAATACGAGGTACGTTTACATTATCACATCTACGTAAGTTTTCTACTTAAAGATGAAATGTAACATGTCCATTGGATCAGAATACTCTGTTTAACGAGAACTTGCAAACTAAGCTCATCTAAATTTATTTAAAGAGAAGAAACTTATGTCCTACTTAAAGCGAACCACTTCGTTACTCAGTTACAGACTACCAATCACAGCTAACTGCTTTGATTCCTCATCGATCGCGATGCATGCCAAATTGGCTTTCATCTCCATCTTCCCGGAATCACATCCCGGTACCAAAGGGGTGCGATATATCCCAATTCCATTAACATGATATCGCATTTCCCCTGCATATTTCTGCACCAGCCCCCTCTTCTGTAACCAATGCCAGGATGAAAATGGGTACCAATTTTTTCCTTTCCTAGTCGAAGAGGAAATTCATCCATTTCCCTAGACCGATTGGTAGTAGCAGGGACAATTTCCTTTTGCTCTGACAGAACAACAAAAACGGAAATTGGCGTCACCAGAAATAGTTTTTTTATTCTTCTTCTACAACGTTTTCTTTTTTCCAATCGGTTCCATTCTTCTATTAGCTCATAGAAGGGAGATTAGAATTTTTTTATTGTCCAAGTAACTCGCTCGCGGCATCCGAAAGTAGGAAGGAACTCTTTGGATACGGAGTTTCTCCTTAAAGAGATATTTACTAAACTTGCTACGCACTTTTTTATTGCCTTTATTTTTGAGAAGAAAATCGAGTGACAGGAAATGATGGGGTTTCCTGACTACGGCGTTGTCGTAAAATCGATTGCTGCGCATCAAGATCACTCTGGAAGGTAGCGAACACGTGAATAAATTTCGATTCGATGTGTGTATAATGCTCTATTTGTCGCCGGAATTGATTTTGTGTGAGTAATTTTGCCTTTCTTCTAGAATCGATACGATATGTATAACAGGGACGCATCTAAGATATTAATCTGGAGAGTGCTTTATTGGTATCATAAGATCTCTATCTTAGGTTTTTTCAGTAATTTGAGATGATTAAAACATCGAAACGTACGAATTATAAATATGGAGGTCACGATTTTTAAATTTAAAATTTATATTTTTAAGGGAGAACAGTTATAGTGTGTGATGCTAAAGACTAGTTTGAGAGTGACTATTCCAAGATGAATGGAAGCTGTATTGAAAAGAAAACATAGCACAACTCCTTATTAATGGCTCAGTGGATTTGCCCACCACACTATCATCATGAGAGATTTAGGCGGCAAGGTTCGATTCCTGTAGCTACCCTGGGTGTATTTCTCTCTTCTGTGTTGGTAAAACTTTCCTTGTGTGTAGGTCCATTTATTTAACAGAAAACAACATTGCTTGGCACAGCTTGACCAGATTTGGCCCTTCCGCTATAAGGAAACCAACCTCATTGATAAGGAATATAGACATTTTCAAAATGTTTTACATTATTTTGTTCAACACTTTGTAACTAAAAGATGAGAGACTTTAGAAAATGGATAGAAATAATGGATAAATATTTCTTTGTTCAAGGATGTTTGATTGTTGTTTCTTTATGGCACAAAGTCCAGATCTGGCCAAGCTACGTCAGGCAATGTTTGAAGAGAGGTGAAAATGTCGAAGACATCGTAACATATTATTTTAAAATTATCAATTAATTAAACAAAGTTATAATTTCTATTTTAAGGTCTAGTAGTGACTTAAAATAGAAATTATGACTTTGCCCCATAGCCCAGCCGTAGGTGGGCCCTGGACGTATAATGTTCCATTTCCCCTTCAAACGAATTCCTCTTTGTTCTATGAATCTTTGAAATTCTTGAATCATTACCAAATGTGATTTTAATTAGATTTTTTTTCAAATATGTATAGTGGAAATTTATACTGAATGACGACAAAAATCTCTAGTTTTTCAAATACAAACAATTCATTGATTTTCGATTGCGTAGTAAAAATTGACCGTAGATAGACAGACAAAACTAAAAACAAACCTAACTCGTTGACTTCGAACCTTCCTTAGCTTATCTCATCGAAGAATTACTTAGATACTCTATGATTTAATATATTTCCGTTATTCAGACAATTCGTGTTCTAAGCAGCTCCAAAGCAGAGAAAATTATTAATATATCTGCATGTTTTGGACAAACAATCGGCTGGGTAGGTATTTAATTAACGTTACACTAGAGAAACACAATAGGCTATTGGCGACGGTCCGGAATCATCCCCCGAATACAATCAATCTGGAGTATCACGAAGATAGAGTTAATCCAACGTTGAGAAGAGGGCCCCCGGAAATAATTATCTTTAACAAAGGGGACGTTGAGTCAAAAAAGTTTGGGAAACTTTGCCTTAGATCAACATCAGAATAAAGTTGATAATTTTTGAAAATTTGTTAATTAAATATAAATTTTATCAAAAATATTATGCTGACTAAGAGAATTACAATGCATGAGTTTTGAATCTAATATTCCATTAAACATTAAATTAAATATTGAAGATAACTTTGTTTTCGGTTATCAATGTTAGACTTTAAAACTTTATTCTTATGTTGTGAAACAAAAGAGTTCTCTATTGACTAAGAAACATACTAACCAAACTTTTAATTTTGAATTTTCAAAGTGTGATTGGCACAAAATGTCGAACTAGCGAATGAGGAGTTTTACTTACTTGTCCTTACAGAGATAGGAACATTAACTGAAATGCATTTTGGGAGCGTATATCAAAAAGATAATGTAGCATTCAACGAACATTTTAATACTACCCAAGGAATCATGGAAGACATAAGAAACTAAAAGTTTGTAAACTAGCTAATGCTGCATTAAAATACATTGAAAAATAGAATAATTAATTTTTGACATTTATACAGTGCGATACTTGAATTTAAAATTCATAATGACGAAATCCTAATATACCTTTTCTGTATGCATTTTAATAAAATGCACTGGTTTCAATGTGACCTTCAAAAATTTATCTTTCCTATTATTACCCCTGAGTGCTAGGGAATTTTGTTTTCCATCAAAAGTTCAAATTTTACGTTTCTTGTCCGACAGAACACAAAGTTTTGACCTTTATTGCTATATATAACCCATCCCATGACATAGTGCATTTTACATGTAGCCCACTATTATTTTAGCATATTTGAAGTCACTGTTTGAAGCGTAGGTAACATAAACGACACATCTCTATATTATTGCGATTCGCTTAGAAATTTTCAGATAGTGGAAAAATAAAACATTCATAAAATTCAGCAATGATTTCCGAATTTGGAGAGAATCCTTAGCAATTCTCAGCAAATTTCGTCCATTCAAAATAATTCGCAACACAGTCACATCTCTATGTGCTACTGAACGGTTCACAGAGAAAATCCTCAGAGACGAAATCCCGCATCCCAAACACCTTTTCGAAAGCGCCCAAATCTCGTCAGCCAGTGATCGACTTTCCAGAAGATATCCCGCGATGCAGTTATGGAGACGCTTATTTGCAATGCGGGACAGAAGGTCAGGGATCGCTCCAATGGAGGCGGGGCCTGATCTTTGGAGCCCCGCCCCTTTCCACTCAGGTCCCGCCCCCGTGGAATGGACGTTGGGAGCCAAAACAAATAGTGTCGGCGCTCATCGCTCATGCAAGCATAATTAGGAAAATTATTCCGGACTAGTGAGCTAAGCTATTTATTCGTACAGCTAATTTCCAGCCCTCCCGCTACGTTTCTTTTCCTCGCGCGAGTTTATTTTTGTCTTGTTTTTGCTCTCGTGTGACTTGATTATCGCGGAATCAGCTGATAAAATAAACGAAATGGGGGAAGGTTGCCTTGAACTTGAGAAGCAAATTATGATATTAGGACTGTTTAAATTGGAATTTGCGTGACGAATCGGGCTGGCTTTTTATTCGATAAACGCAGCTCACTCCAATTTCATTAATGGATTTTATTTCCGCCTTATATCGTTTTCTGCAAAACAAAAGATTTCGTTTTGTTTTTTTACTGATGGGAATTTCCATTTCTTTTGTGTTCGTATTGCGACTCCTTTGTTTTTTAACTCTACGTTAGCGTTGCTAGCGTTGTTTTAAATGATACTCTCAAATCAAAAAACATAGTTAGATTATAATTTTTATTTATTGCTGTCTACATATGGATTGGTTTCTTTTCCTAAATGAGATGCCTTGGTAGGAGTTGAAATGGATGCTTATAGTGGTTCTGTATCCCCTCTAAATTCCAGGTCCCATATATTTAACCCAATGAAGAAATAAAGGACTAGAGCAACAAATCAAATGTATGCCTTTCAAAAATTAATTAAAAGTATTATTTTTCTTCAACTAAAAATGAGATTTATGGAACCTATTTTCATATTGAAAAATAACTGAATACGTACGTGCATTACAGAAGCTTGTTTTGTACGAATATTGTCTATATAAATTTACAAGGAGCCATATTTCTATTATCTATGCATACTTTAGCAGTTGGAAACCGTTTACCTTCTGAATTAAAACCACGAAAAAGATTCTTAAGTTTTAAGTAAACTTTATCAGAGCTGTGAATTTTTTGAATTTTTTCGTTTCAAATAGTTCTATTTGTTTTACGCATTGATGCTTAGTTCAAGCGAATAACTAACTAGTCTCAAATTTCAATTTGTCACTGGAATTCCATTTTTATCTTTTGGGTGGCTAATGTGCTTCAACCACCCCAAAGTACTAAAAACATTAAAGTTAAATTTTCATCGATTTGAAGACATGAATTGGCGTTGAGGGTGTTTACTAAAAAGTTCAACACCAATCTCTAATGACAGTTTTAATTCATAAGCAAAGAGTTAACTAATTACTCTACGTTAGTTTCAGTATCTAGTGTTTTCTTTTAATTTTCCTTGGGTGTTTGATAGCAAGGATAGGAAACCCATCCTATCGCGAGTGAACAACGATTCGTGAATATTCTTTTAAGTGGTGTTTCGACGAGATATCTCGTCCACCGAGATCTGATAAATTTTGCAAACGACGAAATACCGCGTCATCAAAATATTGCCGATTATTTCTTGATGATGAGATCAAGATTTGGTCAGTTTTTTTCTAATGACGAGGTATCTCGTCCACCAAGATCTGGTCAGTTTTGTTAATGAACGAGATACTTCGTCTAGACAACAACCAGGAGTGTTAAAAAATTAGTGCTAGTTTTAAACTACATGCAACTCAACATCCTCAACACTACATTAGTCACAGTCAAACGTTTTTATTTTCGTTTCTATTGGATATTGAAGGGAAAGAAAACATAAGGGGGATAATCTACTCCCTACCCCAGAAGGGAGATAAATCCCCTCTTTTTATAACGAAACATTAGAATGTACAGTGGGATGGAGGTGATCGAATGGTGGTATGCTTCCGAAAGTTTGGTGTGAGACGGGAAGTAACACTTGCCGCGTCTATTCGTTTATGTGGTCAAGTATTAAGGCATCTAATTTTATAACAAGGGGTTAAAAATTGTCTTAAATTGTCTTAAGTATTTATAAGTAATCTTAATCCTCAGAGGGGTTCTACTTGTAGTTTTTCCTACATTACTTCTAACCAGTTTTGATTCTCTTTACCAATAGAATCTTTCATAGGATTGTCTTAACCAATCTATGTGGTAATTTAGACATTATGCGTGTTGTGGAGAAAAAGTAATGTTACACTGCTCTGAGATCTTGCGACGCTCGGAATGTTAATAAGCTTATTCATCTTAAATAGCCATTAAAATTATATTCAAACTAACGATTTGAATGTGAATTAAATTTTCTTTAAAAGAAAATAATTATTTTTCTTTCCTTTTACGTGTTTTGAAAAAAAGTGCATGAAGAGATGTCCGATATTTACCTTCATCCCGAATCTGATAAAAGCTTGCAATGATTAGCAAGCATCTAATAATATAAAATCAGTGATATAATCCTTTCTAAAATAGTTTTTTACAACTTTTCATGCTTGCAACGTTTCATCGTGACTAACGTAACATTTGGACGCGAGGTTCAAATTGTTTTAAAATATATAGGCTATAAGTGGTATTTCATCCCTCTTATAAAAATAAAAAATCTTGTTTCTTAAAACTAATATTTTTCATATTTAGAACAGTATTTCACACATTGAATCATTGTTTGCAAGCTGATATTATAAAAACAAACACATTTTTATCAAAGGGTCACAAGTTTGTAAACTGCATTACATTTGAATTTATAAGTAGTGGAAGTTGAAGTATCTTACTTATGACGAAGAAATTAGAATTCAGGTGAATTTGGATTTTTATTATGTGATAAGGAAAAGGTCAATCACTAAATTAATTTTAACCCCCAGCAAATGCGTTATTTTACAATTCCTAGTTTATTTATAGATTTAGTTTAAAAGTACCTCTTGATGGCATTTTAAGTGAAACATAACTCCTTTACAACTAGTTTACTCGTAATGCAACATAAATAATGTCATCCATCTATCTCGAAATTTAGAAGATTCTGAATTCATTTAAGCTTAGAGAACGTTAGTCGCTAGTACCATGAAGAATAAAATCAGGGTTGTGAGATTGAAAATTTCACACACACGTTAAGAGATTCAGGAGAAGGTCGAAGGGATGACTGCCCCCCCCCACATACCTGTTGTGAGGAATCTTATCGTTACCAATCCTTATTAATTTCTTCTCAATTTATCTAAGCTGATATTGAAATGTTTCAGTACACATGGAAAGAGTCAGCTGTCTATTAGAACAATTAAATTGAGTTATACATTGTAGCCCCTGCGTATAGTTCAATTTAATTGTTCTAATAGACAGCTGTATACATTGTAGCCCTGCGTATTGTTATTTTCAAAATGACGAATATCATATTTACATGCTACTAGTAGAATTACCCGTGGTTTCACGAATTCAACTGGTTAACTGTAAGTTGAAAAAATGATCAGGAAATAGTCACTTTCCTCTTTCACAGAAAAATGCAAATATCAATTAAGTGTCTGGAAAATAATTTTTTAACATGTTTCGACATTTAAAAAATTTCTTCAATTATCCTTTAATGTAAATACGTGCACATGCTATATCCATCTGTGTAATCCATTTCATATTCATTGCACCATTGGTATAAGATAAAAGGTGATACTAAAGACAACTACAAAATCAATGTTGAGTTTGGGAGTTATGAATCCCCATCCTAGAAATTTGTCATAATTCAGATAGTAAAATATCATTTCTTGAAAATTCCATTTTGTACTTTGTTCCAGTATTTCTCCAGTATAAAGCAAAAGTAATTATTTTAAAAATACGGTTGATTTACAGCATTTTTTTACAAAAAAAAGGACTTTCTGTTTCTAAGACTTTTAAACAGGAGACTAATTGCATAAGAATAGCTTCAACACAAAAATTTTGCAACCCACCTTTTGTCAAAATTTTTAATTTTTCAAAAGTCCTAATTTTCTAACACTAATATTCTTCTAGGATCGATAAAGTGCCACTTAAAAATTTACTCGAACTTACATGCACTTTCAAATGGAATCTTGAAAGCAAATGTAAGCAAATAAAAGCAAATAATTTCCAAGCAACTATAAAACTAAATAATTTAACTTAAAACAGGAAAATCAAATGAAGTTTTATTGATTTTAATCGTCATGTAAGGAAATCGTTAAAAAAATTTTAAATATTGGTAGAACGTTTCGTACTCTAAAAGCACTAAAGAAGTTTTTGTGTTGTATATTTTATTTACTTTTATAAAACGAAACTAAACAACCAAGTTAAACCAAGAATTTTCAAGAGAGTTGATGAAACATACAAATTTCAAGAAATGAACCCACCTATTTAACGACATTATGCACAAAAAATGAGTAATACGTCAAAATCCAACTCCTAAATAACTTATCTATTCCCTGTAATTTTTTTATTGCCAATGGCAGAACACATAATATAACTGTCGACAGAACATGAAATAGACAATAGCTTATAGAATAACGGAACACATATCTGCAGTGAATTTAACAGACAGAATTGAAATTGTTATTATTTAAAAGAAAGAATTCCGAAAAGACCAAAAATATGAGCAAACATGTCGTATTTCGATTTCGATTCTACGCAAAAACAGTATACACTCCAAAAAATGCTTTGAATAAAATATACTCGATAAAAACAATGACAATAACAAGAAGAGCGCATGTTTATAATACTTATAGATACTGAAATGGTGAATATCAACATTTTGTATCTCAACTAAGAATTCCAATTCAAATTAAAAAGGAAATATTAATTCAGGTGTTGCCAGATACAGAGTAGCAAAATCACACTATCATTATCAGTGGGGTTTTCGCCTTCACATTAAATAATGACTAGTATCCTTGCAAACAATATACAAAAATAAAATTGAACTAGTTGCAATTAAGGTAAAATTCTATCGCCTACTTTCGGAAACTATTTCTGATTCGGAAAGAATAAAAAAATAAGTTCGACCCTTTTTAAATATTGGAATTTAAATTTTGTAAAAATAGTTTTTGGAAAAAAATGTTTTTTTTCCAGCAATACTGGTAAAATATGTATTTCAACCGAAATATCGTAACAATGATCAACTATAACGAGGATTTAGAATTGCTTTTAGCCCAGTTTGGTCATACAAGACGAATCGAACTGGAATTACGTAGTCTATATTTTACGTAGTCTATATTTTACGTAGTCTATATTTTACGAAGTCTATAAAAAGTGCATACATTTTTTGGTGCGCTGATTTCAATTAACAAGAATAACAAGAATTGTTTTTAATTTCCTGGATATTTTTGTCTCGTAAAATCACTCCTATGTTCTGGACTCCGATATCGTGATTTTTCAACCACTTTTTTCTGCTAGGGCTAGATTTTTAAGTACATTAAGGTCCTAAGATGTGGTGTGGTGTATAGTTGCTGTTTGAGATGTAGAAACTGTACAAAATATTTTTACTCTGTGCCTCTTCTCTATGCAGATGTTATCTATAGACACAAAATTTTTACCATACATCCAAATTTTCAACTTTCTTTTTAATTATTCTTTAATAGAATTAAATATTTCATTTTTCCGTGATTTCAACTATAAAAATTAAATTTCTAGCCAACATGTAGTCTCATACAAACAACGAAATAAATCCATGCTTGGGAATGTGTATAGAGTGCTGAAGAAGCAGCTCGCCTTTAGGATTCCTGAAAGTATACCGTCGACCATCATCTCGAGAAATATTAAATTTGCCTTACATTTTTTTGTTGGTTGATTTTTTTGCGGTTTTATGGCCCAAGGGCCATGTTTGGCCAAACTCTGTCAATCACAAGACAAACTTCAAGTAAAAAATGTCGTGGAAGGGAAAAAAGAGGGATTGGGGAATAGAATGAGAAGAAAGCAGAAAAAGATTGCTTGGGTATCCCGGCTACGCAACACCCTTGTTCACTAAAGACAGTAAACCCCAGGGGAAAAGAAAAGCTCCTAGAGCACCTCCGAAGCGAGTCCGTGAAGTCTGTACACACCTAAAAAGATGTGTCCCTGAGGGTATTTTTGGAGGTGATGACAGATGATATGTTTACCAGAACCCAAAAAGCGATCTGCTTCCTCAGCACACTACGTCCACTCTCAAGCAAGGAGTGTTTTGCTGCTTGTGTGGGGTTGCATGTTGCCTGGAAATTTAGTTTATATTGATGAAATCATGGGAAAACGGAATACTTACCCCAATTAAGAATAATTCAAGAATTCAAAGGAATATGCTCAAACTTTGGGCTCAAGATTACATTTGTGTGTCTATATATAGCGTCCACAGGGAGAAGAGACATAAATCAATAATAGTTGCTACAGTATGTACCATCTTAAACATCAACTTTACAACCCACCTCAATTTCAGAACCTCAATGAGCATGGAAATTTGTGGTCCAAGTAGGAAAAGGCGGTTGTAAAACCACTATATTCGGAGTGTAAAAAATAATAATGATTCTACGCAATGCATCTTACGTTATACATTACCATATCGGTCCGTCAACGGTGTTATGGTATGGGACGCCATTGGATTATACTCCCGTAGTCACGTAACCGCCTAGTACGCATTGCTGGTACACTCAACAGCAACATCTACATCATTGAAGTTTGAGAGCATGTCCTCCCTTACTTTCAGTGCTTGCTTGCGGCCAGTATACAACAGAACAATACACGACCGCACCGGGGAATGTAATATACAACAATTCTTCAATCTCCACCAGGATTCACTTCCTTTATGGCCCGCTCGTTCACCAGATCTGTCACCCATCGAAGAAGTCTGATCTATGATCGTCAATGATTGGCACACCAATATCCGCTGGTGGTCACCAGCGGATATTTCAGATAAGCTTTGGCAACGTGTGGAAGCAACATGTACTGACATAACCCAAGCATACATCCAAAGCCTCTTTCTTTCAAGAACGAGGCGTGTAGCTGCAATTATTGTCATCCATGGCTACTACACAAAATACTGATTTCTTCGCGTTTCACGAGTCGAACCGAAGTGTAATTTCAATCACTTCACCCTTATCTAATGCTATTTTTACAAATATAGCATTGATTTCTCTTTTCCATCATGGTGTTGCATTTTCGATGGCCAACAGTGTAGTTTAATTGTGTTCTTGTGTGAGTACTTATCAAAACAAAGTAACGAAACTTGGGGTTAAAACCAATTGAATATTAAGTAAAAGGTTTATGGAGATTATTTTTCATTTATCTTAAAAGGAATAATTGATTTTAACAGTATTTTATCAAGGCATTAGTTTCTGTACTCCAAATATAGGAGGCTTTTTTTAGAAGAAAAGATTTTTCTGAGTAATAATTTTCTTTCTGAGAAAAACTAACCATTCGCTACTTAATCCCAACCGGGTTCTCTCACTTCGAAAACAAATCATCAAATTAAAACTGTTACATTTCTTTGAAATCCATTAATTATAAGAGGGAAAACAACTAACACTGTGAAGAAAGGTTCGAAAGTTAATACACTTTATCGAGATTTATACAAAAAAAAGAAATCACATCACATTTAGAGGAAAAACTCCTGAAAGTAAGTTAAACTGAAAGCAAACTACTATTTCATTTACCGTGTTTTTATACCCCCGTTCCTTATAGCTAAAAACTCATAAAAGCTTTTAACTAACAGTCAAAAAATAATATCGACGAAGTAAGGTAAAGTCAATTTTTTTCCCATAACATTTTTTGTCACCTAAATGCGCATCAGTTTTTCTAATGTCCTCAAAAATATCCATTATTTTGCCGTACCTCCACATTCCAAGTCAAAAGATTTCCGCTCATTAAGAGAACTTTAATACGAAATCTGTTACGAAGGGGGGAGGGGTGACCATTCATGGTCATTCATCCTAATGTACTGATGGACTTTCAGAACACAAAAGAATAAGGGGGCGTTAAAAACTAAAAGCACCCTCCCTCCCAACCATCGGCTGAGGAAAGGATTCAAAAACATTAATTGTTCCAACAGATTTTAACATCTTAAAAGATCCCTTTTATTTTATTTTAAGGGATATACTTTTTTATTATTTATGCGTACCTTAAGATTTTTTTTCGCTCTCTCGTCAAAAGCTTCGGCTAATCCCTTTCGTTTCAACGAAGGCTGTTTTTAATTCGGAGTCGGGCAAATTAGCGTCCTGGTAGAGGCAAAAAGAACGGGAAAGCTAGACGCATAATGGAAATAATGTGCTTTCTGCATTAGAGGCCTATCCGCGGCTTGATCTAATCAGGACCACTGATGGTGACGTCACCGTGCCGTACCTAATTCGATAGAAGAGGCCCTCCCGCGTCTCTTGTATGCCTCCTTGCTCTTTAAAAACGGAAAACTGTGCAGACATCGTTGTCAGGCAGTTAAGTCGAAGGAAAATTAGAGTTTTTTTGTGTTGTTCTATTATCCTTCATCTTTCTCTCTTTATTCGCTGGGAGTTATTTATTTATTTATTTTACGCCGAGATAACAATGCAACTTCGATTTAGAGGGAAGCGCGTGTTGGTTCTTTAGAATATCCGTTTTATCGATTAAATTGGAGGGTTTGTTGCGTGAGTGGAAGTGTTTGTTCTCCGTGTATTGTTCTGTCGAATAAATTTCTGTTTTGGGGTCTTTTGGATAATTACACCTGCTTGGTGCATATATTGAGGATCAGTGATGATCTTGTGGAACAATGTTTTCCATATAAGCACCTTCTTACTCTCAACGGCAACCAATGATGAGAGTTTGGCTTGAATCGTCTAGACCTCTGAGCGGTTTATACACATATATCCGTTGCACAACTTGTGGTCTCCCCTATCTTGTCCATTACTTGACGTTGTCTGCCTTGGGTTTGGCCAAAATATGTCCTTCAAGCCATAAAAATCCTATTAACTAAAGGATAAAGTGATGATCTTGTAGATCAATGGTTTTCCATACAAGCATTGACTCCGTACCTACTTACGCTAAACGGCCACCAATGAGGAGGATTTGGTTTGAGTCCCCTGGAACTCTGAAGGGTTTATACGCATATATCCGTTGCGCAACCTGCAGTCTTTCCTGTCTTGTCCATTATTTGGCGTTGTCTGTCGTGTTTGGTGTAGTTTTGGTCAAAATATGTCCCTTGAGCCATAAAGACCCAACCAATCAAAGCGTAGATGAATAGTTTGAAATATTTTTAAAATTATTTTTAAATGCGGCCTGTTTAATGATAAAGGTAAACGGAATGTCCTATTTTCCTTTTCGTTCTTCAGAAATAGTCGATATTGCAACCATCTGAGGTGTTCACACTCATATACCCGTTGTGCAACCTGCAGTCTTTCTTGCATTACTTCTAACCAGTTTTGATATTCTTGACCCATAGAATCATTCATAGGATACTTTCAATCTATGGGTGTGGTTATTCAGTCATTATGTGTATTGCAATGGAAAAGCAATGCCATCCTACTAGGCTATCACGACGCTCAGACGGCTAAACATTTTTGTAACAAGTGTACTAAGTATAACGGAACCGAGGTTAACCCCTTGGCTACCACGTGGTCTGGACATACATACTGTCTGATCCTGGGTTTTACAAGTTGTAGGGTAAATTCTGTCTAAATATAGATGCTAATATTGGTTCGGAATCCACATTAAGCAGTAGGTCCAATTTGCTCTCGTGTTGCAAAAACTGACCATAAAGCGACAAACAACCTCTTTTTTATATTCAAACCGGCGGCTTCGCTTAATGCCGCATTTCCAGATATAACGCCCTCGTACGAGTGTGTATTTTAAGTTATATACACATTAACATTTCTCATGGCAAGAGAACTGTGTTTACCACAGACGGATACTCCTCTTCGTCAGAAAAAAGCGACAAACCAAACCACCTCAATTCGGTAATTTGGGTTACTTTATCTACTCAATCCAATTTGCCTCGTTGGAAGATGAGAAAGGTAGGGTCAGAGTAAAAGAGGAAAAGATTTTTTCCTCTAACAATCCATGGATTGGGCAATCTACCAACAATTCATGGCTAGGGCAATCTACCAAGAATACAAATGCAATCTTAGTCTAAATTAGGACTTTCAAACGTGTGTGGAGAGTGATCCACTTAGCTTTGTGGATATGTTGTGAAGAGGAATATCAATTAAGCTTGTTTATATTTCATGCCATTTAACACGTTAATTTGAAGGAAATAGTTTTAAAAATTTGTTTCGTAGGTAAAGGAAAAAGAGGTGAAAGAAAAAGAGGGATATAAGAAAAAAGAGGTGAATTCGTTCACTTTTTTAAATGAATTGAGAAAAGCTGCATTAAAAATTTCAAAACAATGCAAGCATTAACAATTTTTATTCATTTATTGATCGTGCTTTCCACAATACAATTTCACTATTCAATAAACGTTATATGTGGCTGATATCGTTATAGGTACAAGTAACACGATTCGAGATTCGCTGTTCAGATGTAGGTAGGTAGGTATTTGAATTTATATCGCACTGGAGCAACACAACGGGCTTTTGACGATGGTCTGAGATCAATCTGGTGGGAAAGATCGGAAGACAACACCTCGTAATTGTGAACAATGAGATCAACACCTAAGCTGTTTAGATATATCACTCATTTTGGACGAAAACAATGTAGAATTATTTCATCGCTTATCTACTTTTTGTTCAACTTCCATCAATGCTTTACGGAACTTTCCCTTAGGGATTGATCTCGGACCGTCACCAATTACCCGTTGTGTTGTTCCAGTGCGACGTTAATTCAACTACCTACCTACCAGCCATCAACACTTTGTTTTAAAAACCAGAAAAATTTATGCTATTTTGAAAATTGGAGTTTGAAATTAATGCATTTGCTGAAATATTTTTGGAATGGACAACTTTTGAAAATTCATATCCAATTGCGAGAATGAAAGAAAAAATATATATATGACTTTCTAAGCATAGCTAGACAGTAAGAAAATTCCACTAACACAATACATAAAGTGGGATATGTTTGTTCTCAATTCTGATACATCTGAATATATTGTAAGAATTGTCCTGATTGACAATTATCCTGAATAATTGTCTCCTCTTTGTTGGTTTTTGACTTGTGAGACAATTTGGGAATCACACGATTCAAACTATCTTCGCATACGAAAATCTTATCATAGGATGAGACAATTAAATGAAATGTGTAGTTCTTCATATTACAAATTACTACTGAGCATACATAAAGGCCCCATTTTTTATCAAAAGAATTCAGGATTTATTAAAAAGAATTCTATTTGAAAATTTATGTAATTCAAATTCTAACTTATGTCATTTGTATTTAAAACACTTGAAATATACACATAGTCGGAAACTGCATTGACATTTTCTACTTCTGATAGCGAGTTTAATCAACTTAGTTTCATTTTTTCTCATTTGTACATAATAAATTATTTCGACGAGTATTCAATATGTACTTCATTAAATATTGCCACTTTTGATAAGCCTGGAAATCTATTTCTTGTATACTTTTATGAATTTACTGCTGGTACGTGCTGATTGCGTCTAGAATAATTGAGCATCATATAAGGCCTAACGAAAGGGGGAAAAGAAAGGCTTTTACTTAAAAACTTTCCTTCAACTTATCAGAAAAAGGCGATTATCAATGCTTTCTCCTCAGCCTTTTGATTTTTAATTCATAATTAATGTCAATCAAGAAATGTGATATTTATGCTTTGTAATGTGGAAACAGATTTGGTCGCATTACAGATTTCTTTATCAAAGAAAATAAACCATTATTTAGAAATTTACATTTTCATTTTTTGTCATAATTGTTTATTTAATTTGAAATGATAAGAAACGAAAAGAAAGAATGTAATGAATTTTGATAAAATTAAAACGATCAAATATGACAAATTTAAATTATAATTGATTTAAATATAAATTCATGGATCAACAAAGAATGCACAAAAGTTTTGAGAGTATAGCATATTATTGAAAGATTTTTAAACCGTCATTAGCAAAACTGATCAGATCTTGATGGACGAGATATCTCGTCGAAGAAAATCTTTCAACAATATGCTATGGCATAAGAAATATTATTTATAAAGCATTTTAAATTCATGAAAGCCTGTTTTATTAAAATAGACTTAAACATGTTTTCAAGTATCAGAATTAATGCCATATGTTTAACCATTTCTTATTACTCTTAAAATTAAACTTTATTTTAGGAAAATATATATTGTGTGAAAAGTAAAATTATCAAATCAAAAAATTTTATCAAGCGTATGAGCATCCCTCATAATTAATTCATACTGAGCAGAAAATTTTAAATTTAATTAGTACTTTAATAGTTTTAGACATTAATCTTATTAGTCTCATTATGCTAATTGATGTGAATCAGCCTCTAATTAAAATTTAAATATAATTTCATGTTTTAAATCACTGAACACTATCGAAAAACTACTTACAAAACGATTAATCGAAAACTCCAAATTACATAGCTCATAGTTAATCAAATTTTTCCTGACCTTCCAATTTAAACTAATTCTTATAAATTTTAAGCTTACGTTTATAATCCATTGATAGTAACTCAAAAATTATTGCAAATTAGTATGCTTTAACATTAATTTATCACAAGTGCTGCATTAGTGTCCATTTATTAGTATACGATTTCAAATTATGCATTTCCATATATTATTATCAATGATGTCCATAATCAGTTACCGGATAAATAGTCTTTATAGACCATTCGTAAATTAGCAAGTATAGTATTTCAGTTTTGAATGTAGTAAAGCAAAATTTAATAACTGGTCGTTGTTAGCTATATATGACATAATATAGTTCAATATTATTTCTCTAATTCGTTAAAATACCTAAAAGTGCGTGTCAAATATTTTTTCTAAAATGCTTCACGGAATACTTTATACTACCTTAAAAATTGAATCCAAATTTATGGTTATAAAGTAAACTAAATATATCGTCGGGGAAACTCATTAACTGACGTTTTTAGGAAAGGAAAATTTTGACACTAAATGATTATTTTCATGATGATGAGAAATAAATTGCCATATTGTATACTGTTTGAAATAAATTTACCTCTATCAAAATGTTTATAATTTTTATTTCGCCTAGTAACTGATTGTTAGTCTTTATAATAACCTGTGTTGTAAAAATGAAAGGAAACGATCTTTTTCTCAGTGAATGATTTTCTAAACCGAAGATATCTTTGGGACCAACTAATTTTGAATAGAGGAATTTCGTAAGGAATATCATGTGACAAATCTCTATCCACGTAAACTCGTAAAGAAATCTCTCCAGTATATTATCGTGATAATGTGATCACCGAAATGAAACCCAACTTTTGATCGGGATCGAAATCTCAACGAAAACCGTGCCCGTTCATTACTATGGACGGCGTCCTTGTTTCAAGATGGAGGATCAGAAGCTCCATCTTGATCCTACATTTGGGACGAGTAAATGCACCAATCAGCGACTTACATCGATCCTTCTCGCTTCCTCTCCCTAGCAGTGTGAGGGAAGAGCGCCGGAGGGGGATTCCACTACTCTCCCTTTCTGCTTCTTTTGCTCTCTTCCGAAAATTTGGCGAAGAAAGCGAAGTTGGTGGGGTTGTCCTGCACCCCCATCTCCCCTCCCGAAGAGAGAGTTTTAATTGATTTCTTCCTTTCCGCTCCGGTTGCTGAGGATTATTTTGATTTGTGTACAAACAGAGAAGGGAACGGTGTAGGCTGGAAAGTTCACGTTTCTGGGAGGATTTCGATTTTGGTTACTGGGAACTCGAGATGCGTCTGGTATTTGCTTATTTTCATTAGCACTTTCGGGTTTAATGTTGTTGTTTTTCCCTTTCGTGTAATGATGAAATGCATCATAACGTGTTTTGGAAGGAATTTTGGATAAATATGCAGTGTTTCGGAGCTTCCTGCGTAAACTTTAACCCTGCGAGCGTCAGGAGGTTTCCGAATTGTGTAGTAACACACATAATGACTAAAGAATTCTGTCTATAGGTGGAAAGAATCCTACGACACATTCTATTGGTCCAGAGGGTCAAAACCCTCTGAGCGTCACGAAATTTCCTAGTAGTGTAGTAAAACACATAATGACTAAAAAAGTACGTCTCAAGGTTGAAAGAATCCTATGACACATTCTATTGGTGCAGAGGATCAAAACTGATTAGAAGTCATGCAGAGAAGACTGCAAGCTGCTAAACGGATATATGTATGTAAGCTCTTCGGGGGTTAAAGGGAGATAATAAACACAAAACTGACCTTCCTGTTAGGATATCTTCGAGTCAAACATTGCCCTATAGTGGCCAACCTCAGGATGCAAAAACCTATTCCAAACTGTCACCAGTTCTGGGCAAGGGACAATTTGTTTATCCTACTTGGAGTAATAGGGCTCAGCTTTGTCCCGACATGGTATCTCGTCATTAGAAAAACTGATCAGATCTTGATGGACGAGATATCTCGTCGAAACCACTTGGAGGGCTAAATTGTATTCACATAAGGATGGGTGTCCGCGAACGCCATCCGAATGGGCTAGAAAGTCCTTCTAGGTACAAAAAGGAAAGACAGTAAGATTGCGTGCAATATTTTTTACCCTATGTTTTACTGTTTGATAGTAATTGTACCCCCTCTCCCACGAAGAGATAGTTTTAATTGGTTTCTTCCTTTCCGTTCCAGTTGCTGAAGATTATTTTGATTTGTGTACAGAGAATGGAACGGTGTAGGCTGGAAAGTTCAAGTTCCTGGAAGGAGGAGGATTTCGATTTTGGTTACTGGGAACTCGAGATGCATCTGGTTTCTGCTTATTTTCATTAGCACTTTCGGTTTTAATGTTGTTTTTTGCTTTCTTGTAGTAATGTATCATAATATGTTTTGGAAAGGATGTTGGATAAATATTCACTGCTTCAAAACTTCCTGTGCAAATTTTACCTGCGAGTTGTAGGCAGCGCAGGTTTGATTCCTGTCAGGCGCGATTTCTCCCTGGTGTATTTCTATCTTCTGTGTCAGTAAAACTTTCATTGTGTGTGTCTATTACTTGCTATTACATGTCTTGTTTCTGGCGCAGCATGGCAAAATATGGCCCTTACGTCAAAAATAAATCTAACCTACCTATGTAAATTTTAACCCTCTGAGCGTCACCAGATTTCGGAATAGTGTAGTAACACACATAATGACTAAATAATCACGTCTGTAGGTTGAAAGAATCCCAGAACTCATTCTATTTGTACAGGAGTTAAAAACTGGTTAAAAGTCATGCAGGGAAGACAGCGTTGCAAAACAGATATATAGGATGCATGTGAACTCCTCAGAGCATAAGCTTTCTTGGTAGTTTATCTTTGCATTGAAACCTGTCCTGTAGTGATCAGCCCTGGTGTAAAAACCTGTTCCATACTGTCACCAGTTCTGGGCAGGGACACCTTGTTTTTCCTACTTGGATCTTGATTCTTGGAGTTTTAGGGCAGTTTTATGGCGATGAGATATCTCGTCATTAAGAAAGCGTCTCAGATCTTAATAGATGATATATCTCATCGAAACCACATGGAGGTTAAAGGGAGGTAATAAACACAAAACTAACTCTCCTGGTGGCATATCTTTGCGTCGAAAATCGCCCTGTTGTCCTTAGCCTCTGATGCAAAAAACTATTCCATACATCTATTCTTCTGACATTCCTTTTCAGTTTTAACTCTTTCAGCTTAACTTTCATAGCACTTTTCTCAGGAAGTAGAGGAAAGGAAAAGTAGAAATGATAGTTCGAGGTGACATCAGTACATGAAACATTAGTAACCATTTCACAATTGAATCGTACTTTGTAAAATACTCAAAATGAAACTTACGAGGCTTTAAGGAACCACTTGACAAGTCCACGAAGCATCTTGCAGACACAAATCTTTTAGATTAAAGGGTTGGACTAGATATATAGATTTTTGTCCAAGTTAGCTCCTCGGTAGCAATGGTTATGGCAGAAAAGTTTAGAAATACATGTAGCTTCATAAAACGGCGGTATTTATAAATTCGCAATCAAAAGCATTTTAGAAAATCGCATTCAAAAAGGCACAAGGTTTAAACATGAATGAAAAATACTAAACTGGTCTATCGGGGACCCTCAGGATAAAGGATAAAATTCAAAGTCAAAAACCGCGTTCTAGAATGTCCAGTGATCAAATTTGCGATTAATAACGGGAAATTGGGATATTAACTCATTGATTGGAGTATAAAACGATTTGATGAATCATGACTATTTCTTCGGTAGATCGAGGCCGCGGTAACCCAGTTGGTAGAGTCGCGGATTAGCAACTTGAGGGTTGCGAGTTATAAACTCGATCCAAACAAGGACCGTCATATACGTGGAGGCTGATGAATGTTAAATCCGCCTTGTTTTAAAATATCCTCAGTTTGGAGTGGGAACGTTTGGAGAGGGGTGGCAGTTCAGGTGTTGATATCGTCATCTGACCGTGACTAAAAATTACGTTGTGTTGTCCTCGGATCTTTCCCTTTGGGTTCGATACCGGACCGTCGCCAATAGTCCGTAGTGTTGCTCCAGTGCGATGCAAACTCAATTACCTACCTGTTTGGTAAATCGAGTGGTTTGACATTCATTTCCTTTGGACAACAAAAATTGTAAGAGGTTCTTAAAACCGAAGTTCCACTTTATTATGTGATCTAATTATCCCTCGGAGTGGTGGCTCGGTTGGAAGAGTAACGGATTGGCATCCTGAGGATTGCGAGTTCGAAGCCAGTCGTGTAAAAAGGGGGCTGGAGCACGTTAAATCTGTCGTGGCCTCAAATGTCCTCCCGTTGGTGTTGTGTGGAAGTTTGGAGAGTGGAGTGCCAGCTCAGGTGTTACCTCGTCATCTGACTGTGAATCAAAATTACGTGGTGTTGTCCTCGGATCTTTTCCTTCGGGTTTTATCCGGATCGTCGCCAATAGCCCATTGTGTTGCTCCAGTGTGACGTTAATTGAAATACCCCCCCCCCTCCTTCGGGTTTTATCCGGATCGTCGCCAATAGCCCATTGTGTTGCTCCAGTGCGACGTTAATTAATTAAAAAAATCGTTTTACACACGACTTTTATCACTACTATTTTTATAATATTAAGCCCGTTGTGTTGTTCTAGTACGACGTTAATTAATTACCATCACCATTACCATTTAATAATATTAAACTGGTGTTGTCCCCGATCTTTCTTGGCGTGGTGTGGAAGTTTGGAGAGTGGGGCGCCAGCTCAGGTGTTGCCTCGTCATCTGACCGTGGTTCAAAATTACTTGTGTTGTCCTCGGTTCTTTCCCTTTGGGATTGATCCCGGACCGTCACCAATAGCCCGCTGTGTTGCTCCAGTGTGACGTTAATTGAAATACACCCCCCGATCTTTCGCTTTGGGGATTGATCCCGGACCGTCGCCAATAGCACATTGTGTTGCTCCAGTGCGACGTTAATTAAATTACCTACCTACCACAACGGTAGGATGACCGAGCGGTCTAAGGCGCTTGTTTAAGGCAATAGTCTCATCAGAGGCGTCGGTTCGAATCCCAACCCTGCCAGTAGTATTAATTTTATATTCAAAAGTATATTTATCTAGGTATTTAGGTAGGTATTTTAATTAACTTCGGCACTGGAAGAGCAACACCGCTTGCTACCGGTGACGGTCCGGGATCAAACCCGAAGGAAAAGATCCAAGGACAACACATAATTTTGAACCACGGTCAGATGACGATATATTTATCTAAAAACATAACGCGGAATGGAATTTAAGTATAAGTATCTATATTTTTCCCATAGTAAATTTTTAAAGCAGCCAATGGAATCCTTTCCAATGGATTCTATTCTAAGGAAAACAAATAAAATCTTTCCAACGGATTCTATTCTAAGAAATGTCCAATAGAATATTTCCAATGGATTTTATTCTAAGAAAAGGACCAATTGAATCTTTCCAATGGATTCTATTCTAGGAAAGCACCAATAGAAACGTTCCCAATGGATACTGTTTTATGAAACGGATCAATAGAATATTTCTAAAGGGTGAAACATTTTGTGGATTCTTTCAACCGACAGATGTCATTTAGTCGCTATGCGTGTTGTGAAGTAAAATCACTACTACATGACTCATAAATATCGTGACACTCAAAGGGTTAAATTGCATTTAAATGTACAATGATAAAGTAATAAGTCTGTTTGGATGGAGAGTACTTAATGCTTTTGTCGACAATTATAATTTTTTTGTTTTCCTTTACAGGTAATCGTGATTTTGACTTCCGGTTAATATCAGAAAACTACGAAAGACAACTGTAGAAGAGTATCAAAGAGCATAGAAAACTGATGAAAATTTTTGTATCAATATTTATAACTTACATTCCGTCTCAAGTTAGCATGTTGGCTACCACAGTGTTTTTGAGTAAACCTCTCAAGTACTAACACGGTTTTGGCTCAATAATTTCATTTTTCAGTTAAAATTTTTTGCCCTTTTGTGGATTAAACTTGGTACCTAGATCTTATTTAACCCAATCAGAAGCTACTGAGTAACATGTGTGGAGTATGAGCATAAAACAACTGCCGTGAATCCCATGCTATTTTGTCTCACATGTCCAGAAAAGTGTCCAAAGATGTATTGTGTGGAAAATATGTATTAAGTTGTATCACCAATAAACATTATTCACATGCCTCCAGGTGGTTGTCTAGACTATATTTTGGAAGTTGGGGTTTTATGGCGCAAGGTCCAAAAACGGACAAGCTGCGTCAAGTGTGGACGAGATATCGTTCATTAAAATGTTAATTGTTTTGCATTATTTGTTTGTGAATAAATATTCTATTACGTGAAGTCATGACTATTTCTGATTATTTTAGACACCCATGCAGGTAAAATCTACGAATATACTCGTACTTACCCCTTGTGGAAAGATAGTTGTTTTTCAAATTGTATTGTGATTCTACACAAGTGGTAAACAAAATGAAAACTAAGTCGCAATAATAAAGTATCTATATACTCATTATAAATCTAGATTAACTTAGTATTGGTAGATAGGTAGGTAGTTTTCAGTTGAAATCGCACTGGAACAACAGAACGGGCTATTGGTGACGGTCCCGATTGGTATCGATACCTAAGGGAAAGATCCGAGGAAAACACTCGTCATTTTGAATCACGGTCAGATGACGAGGTCGACAACTGAGCTGGCATCCCACTCCCTAAACTTCCACACCATGCCAACGTGAGGACTGTAGAGGCCATGGCAGATTTAACGTGTACCAGCCCCACCTATTCGAGGGTACTTTGGTTGTATTGAGTTTCGTACTCGCAACCATCTGGTTGCCAATCCGCTACTCTTCCAACCAGGTTACCGCGGTCCCAATTGAGTGTTGAATTACTATATGCCTATATTTAGTTGCTCAGTGTTAGTTATTGTGAGGTCTGTTAGGTTGAATTTTAATACGCAAGAACCATATTATGGCCAAACACGACAATGTCAAGTAATGGACATACGCACACGAGAAAATGTTTGCTGATGCAGAAGAGGGAAATACTCCCAGAGTAAGTTAAAGTAATCTAATCTATGCAGCCCACATCTCACTGGATGTTAACGCAATGGCAAACCCACTGAGCCAATTATTCCCAATTATTATGAGGAGGTTTAAGTTCCCCATGAGTGTTGAGCATTTACTTTTTGGAAGCTGTTTGAGATGTGGAGGTTCAATAGTAGTGTTCGAGGTATATTGAAAGAGAGTGGTATTTATCGTCATGGTCTGGCTGTTTCTTGGCCCTTGAGTACGTTTGGGTGTTCTGCTATCAATCCATGTCATAGCGATGTTCACTCTATCAAAAGCCAAAAAGCAGAGGACTCCGAACTACTAGAAACAGCAAGAAAAACTTTTTCAATCCCAAGAATGAAGAATTCGCGTTTTTCTTCTTATCTACCAAAGGGGGTCGCGGTAGCCCAGTTGGTAGCCACAGATTAGCAACCGGAACGTTGCGTGCTCGAGATTCAGTTCAACCAAAGACCATCATGTATATGGGGGCCGGTGCACGTTAAATCTCCACAAATGGCATCGCTTGGGCATGATGTGGAAGTTTGGAGAGTGGGGTATCAGTTCAGGTGTTTATTTCGTCATCAAATTATGGTTCAAAATTACAAGGTGTTATCCTTGGATCTTTTCCTTCGGGAATTGATCCCGGACTGTCGGCAATAAACCGTTGTATTGCTCCAGTGAGACATTAATTAACTACAATCTACCTACTTTTGCAAAACATTTCCAATAACACTTGATTATTATCAACAACTCTTGTATTTCGTTCTCGAAAATTTCTTATTTCATGATGATAAACTTGAGATCTTAAACTAGTTCTACTATTAAATCCAGGGCCAACTTGCAATTTTGCCACCTGCAGTCTAATCTCAAAGCCACCCCTATTCCTGAAGCCAGCCTAGTGATTAGATCTGCCACTAGGTACAACAGGTTCTGGATTAGAATTATACTTTATAGAAATTTGAGCAATATATTTTAGCTTTGATTGTAATTACGGAAGTTTACCAAAAAATCAAGAGGATTTGGTAGAATTCAAGAATACGATACGACATAAATTCAACCTACCTACCTCCATATCTGATCTACCACTTTAAGGAATCTTCCCGAAGTCCAATCCCCGTATTGTACTATTTCATATTTTGACTAAGGCCTGCTATTTCAATCAGACTTTAGTCAATCTTTTCCAGTTTATTGACCACTCCTGAATCGTAGGCTGTCTCAATTTTCTTGAGAATAAATGGAAATAAGCCTTAAAAACCTGGACCACAGATATAAAATCATAACACAGACACACCTAGGAATTGATGGTCTCTTAAGATAACATTTTAAGGGCAACACAATGAGCTATTGGCGATGTTCCGGGATCAATCCCAAAGGGAAAGATCCGAGGTTAACTGATAATTTTCAACTATTATCAGATAAAAGGTATGGCGTTTTTGTATATCAAATAAAAGGTATGGTATTTTCAATTAACGTCGCACTGGAGCAGCACAACGGGATATATCAGATAAAAGGGGGGGTGGGGTATTTCAATTAACGTCACACTGGAGCAACACAACGGGCTATTGGTGACGGTCCGGGATCAATCCCAAAGGGAAAGATCCGATCAGATAAAAGGAATTCACATTTAAAGTGAATTCACATCTAAAGTGAATTCGCATTTATAGTTTTGAACTCAATTCAATTTTTAGTTCTTATTTCTTCTCAAAGCCGTTTAGTCCCGCGTGTTTAGAGAGGCAGTCTTCGAGTTACATAATTAAAAATGATTTCTTTTAATATACGTATGGTTATTTTCGGTAGTAAAATTTTTGCATCCTATCTATCGCTGAGATCAGATTTTACGCCCTGAAGAATGAACCAAACTATCGCTAGGTGTGTAGTTTTTTTTTCCACTAGTGTACATATCCAGGTTCATCGCTTCTATAAAAGTGAGTAGATAGTTAAATTAGCGTAGCACTGGATCAACACAACAGGCTATTGGTGACGATCCGGGATCAGTCATGAGTGGAAACATCCGAGGACAGCACCTCGTCATTTCGAACAAGGGTCAGGATGACGAGGTCAACACCTGAGGTGGCGTCCACTCTCCGAACTTCCACACCGCGCCAAAGTGAAATAGAAACTCAGATTGGATTGGATGTTGGGGCTTTATGACGCACAGTCCATAAGTGGACAAGCTGCGCTAAAATTGATACTCAGAGTTTGTATTTCTTATATATTTAAAGGGCCGCCGTGGCCCGGTTGGAGGAGTAACGGATTAGCAACCGGAGGGTTGCGAGTTCGAATCCAACCATAGACCTTCGTGTACTAAGGGGGCTGGAGCACGTTAAATCTGGCCTCAAATGTCCTCACGTTGGCGTAGTGTGGAAGTTTGGAGAGTTGGTTGCCAGCTCAGATATTGCCTTGTCATCTGACCGTGGTTCAAAATTACTTGTGTTGTCCTCGGTCCTTTCCCTTTGGGATTGATCCCGGACCGTCACCAATAGCCCGTTGTGTTGATTCAGTGTTACGTTAATTAAATACCCACCTACCTCTTATACCTTTAAACAAAATTCGTGCTTGAATATTTCCAGAAATTATTGATCTCTTTATAGAGATGATAAATTCATGTATTATAAATTTATTTGTCCTTTTAAAAATTTACTCTATGGGAAAAATATTAGGGTATTGGGTATTTCAATTAACGTCACACTGGAGCAACACAATGGGCTATTGGTGACGGTCCGGGATCAATCCCAAAGGGAAAGATCCGAGGACAACACCACGTAATTTTGAACCACGGTCAGATGACGAGGGAAAAATATTAGACATACTTATACTCTATTCCGAGTTACGATTGTAAATATATTTTTGAATGTAAAAATGATGTGGCAGTGGTGGGATTCGGACCCACGCCTCCGAGGTGACTGGTGCCTTAAACAAGAGTCTTAGACTTCTCGGCCACGCTACCAGTTAGGAATAACTACTAGTTAAATTATCTTAATCATTTTAACAATGATTGGCAACTGAACCTGCTTAGTTAACTTGGTTGCCTGTACAAGGTTTTTCGAAGACGTAGAAAATAGAGTGCATCTCAACACTTTTCGACGGTAGCTTGACCGAGAGGTCTAAGGCTCTGGTTTAAGGCACCAGTCTCCTCGGAGACGTGGGTTCGAATCCCACCTCTGCCAGATATCTCTTTTACATTCAAAAATATTTGAACCACGGTCAGATCACAAGCGATTACCTAGATTGAAAACATTATGAATATATGTACTGTTCGTTAATTTTACGTTTCTTACAAATATAGGGGTAATTATTAGTAATCTAAAAAGGTTTCTGAATCGTTTTTGCTTAAATAGGCATTTATAATAGAACCAATATTGCATTAAAATTGTCATAAGGTAGGTATTTTAATTAACGTCGCACTGGAGGAAAACAACGGGTTATTGGCGACTGTCCGGGATCATCCCCCGAAAGGAAAGATCAGAAGTCAACACCACGTAGTTTCGAACCGCAGTCAGATGACGAGGCAACACATGAGCAGGCACCCCACTCTCCATACCACATCAACGTGAGGACATGCACCAGCCCCCTTTGCACACGAAGGACTTTGGTTGGATTCGAACTCGCAACCCTCCGGTTGTTAGTCCGTTACTCTTCCAATCGGGCTACCGCGGCCCGTCATAAAGTAAGCTTTGGGTATTGGTATTGGTATTTTCAATTAACGTCACACTGGAGCAACACAATGGGCTATTGGTGACGGTCCGGGATCAATCCCAGAGGGAAAGATCCGTGGACAACACCACGTAATTTCGAACCACGGTCAGATGACGAGGCAACACCTGAGCTGGCACCCCACTCTCGAAACTTCCACACGATGCCAACGTGAGGACATTTGAGGCCACGACAGATTTAACGTGCCCCAGCCCCCTTCGTACACGACGGTGTTTGGCTGGATCCGAACTCGCAACCCTTCGGTTGCTAGTCCGTCACTCTTCCAACCGGGCCACCGCGGCCCTTAAGCTTTGAGGGGGGTTTCAATTAACGTCACACTGGAGCAACACAATGGGCTATTGGTGACGGTCCGGGATCAATCCCAAAGGGAAATATCCGAGGACAACACCACGTAATTTTGAACCACGGTCAGATGACGACTTAAGCTTTGAGACAATTTGAAGGTAACCAAGAAAGGTGTACTGATATTTTGATTAATATATGATGTAATTTTCGGCACTATTAATCTTCGTTTTCAATATTAGGGTTTAGTATTACTACTTTCACATGTTATGATAATCTTATCTCCAAAACTCTTTTTACTTCAGTAATGTTTTTACAACTTTCTTTTTATTTCAGGAGTATAGATATTCCTAGTCAATTGTCTAATAGGAATTTTTTAGAAAATTAATTTTCACATCTCACAAATATGCTCTAATTTTATTTATATAGTTAAACTAATTCAAACGTTTTATTTTTGTTATAGATTCGCAAATATAAACGATTGACTTGTGGATGGATGAATTATTAGTAACTTTGGTATACCATTCGTAGCAGCCGAAGTTAATTAATTTTTTTTTGCTACCCATAATTGTCAAATGCATAGTAATAAATTCAGCGCAAATTATGACAGAACGAGAAACAAGATAGAGTGAAAAGGGCGAGAATATCTAAGCAGTATCATAAATTAGTCACTTAACAATTGGTTAGGCTTTATGGCGCAAGGGCCATATCTGGCGATGCTGCGCCAAACACGACGATAAGTAATGAGGTAAGTAGGCACGTATTTTTTTAAATTAACGTTGCACTGGAGCAACACAACAGGCTATTGGCGACTGTCCGGGATCAATCCCGAAGGAAAAGATCCAAGGACACCACCTCGTAATTTTGAACCACGGTCAGATGACGAAACCAACTCCTGAGCTGGCACCCCAATCTCTAAACTTCCACACCACGACAACATGAGGATATTTGAAGCCACAACAGACTTAACATGCACCAGCCTCCGTGTACACGACGGTCTTTTTCTGCACCGTTTCGAACTCCCAACCCTCCTGTTTGGCGTGGTGTGGAAGTTTGGAGAGTGGGGTGCCAGCTCAGGTGTTGCCTCGTCATCTGACCGTGGTTCAAAATTACGTGGTGTTGTCCTCGGATCTTTCCCTTTGGGATTGATCCCGGACCGTCACCAATAGCCCATTGTGTTGCTCCAGTGTGACGTTAATTGAAATTCCCCCTCCCCCTCCTTTGGGATTGATCCCGGACCGTCACCAATAGCCCGTTGTGTTGCTCCAGTGTGAC
Source organism: Meta bourneti (assembly GCA_933210815.1). Lineage (NCBI taxonomy): Eukaryota > Metazoa > Arthropoda > Arachnida > Araneae > Tetragnathidae > Meta > Meta bourneti. The sequence goes on from OW119930.1 coordinate 28,639,640, forward strand.
GTTAATTGAAAAATACCAAATACCAAAAAATACCCAACCCTCCTGTCGCTAATCCATTGCTCTTCCAACTGGGATACCATGGCCCCACAGAAAGAGAAATACACCCAGAGAGGAATCAAATCTGCGCCACCTACAAATCGCTAGCGCAGTGGTCCAACATTCTGATCCAAGGTTAACACGTTGGCATGGTTTGGAAGTTTGAAGAGTGGGGTGACAGCTCAGGTGTTAACCTCGTCATCTGACCGTGGTTCAAAGTGGATATTTCCTATCGGGATTGATTGGCGTGGTGTGGAAGTTTGGAGAGTGGGGTGCCAGCTCAGGTGTTGCCTCGTCATCTGACCGTGGTTCAAAATTACGTGGTATTGTCCTCGGATCTTTCCCTTTGGGATTGATCCCGGACCGTCACCAATAGCCCGTTGTGTTGCTCCAGTGTGACGTTAATTGAAATACCCCCTATCGGGATTGATCCAGCAACGTCACCAATAGTGTTGCTCCAGTGTGACATAAATTCAACTACCTAACTATTTACTGAGGTTGGTTATTTAGGTTTTTATCGGGAAAGGACCGTATTTGGCCAAGCTGTGCCAAACACAAGACACAGCACATCAAATGACATACACACAAATTTTGTTTACCGATTTTAGAATAGGTGTGCACCCAGGTTAAGTTACAGGAATCGAACCTGTGTAGCCTACAATAAGCAGGTTGTTAGTGCATTTGGCAAACCCACTGAGCCTTCTCGTATACTCATTTTTTCCCGTGTAAGTACTTTTGTCTCTTCCACTGTACTTTTAATTGATCCCGGACCGTCACCAATAGCCCGTTGTGTTGCTCTAGTGAGACGTTAATTATCTATCTACCTGTTTCATATGTTCACTGAAAACCAACTACAGGGCCGCGGTGGCCCGGTTGGAAGAGTAACGGACTTGCAACCGAAGGGTTGCGAGTTCGAATCCAGCCAAACACCGTCGTGTACAAAGGGGGCTGGTGCACGTTAAATCTGTCGTGGCCTCAAATGTCCTCACGTTGGCGTGGTGTGGAAGTTTGGAGAGTGGGGTGCCAGCTCAGGTGTTGCCTCGTCATCTGACCGTGGTTCAAAATTACGTGGTGCTGTCCTCGGATCTTTCCCTCTGGGATTGATCCCGGACCGTCACCAATAGCCCGTTGTGTTGCTCCAGTGTGACGTTAATTGAAAATACCAAAAAAAATACCGAAAACCAACTACCATATGTTAAACTTAACTTAATAATCGCAAAATGCAAATTGTAATCTCTCTGACGTCACTCATACTTCCACCAATGAAACCTCGTTTCATCTGAGGCAACTAGTATAAAGAGGCAATCCCAGAAACAAAAATTTACGCTTTCGAAGGTAGTTTAAGTTCTTACGTTGGTCAGCATTCAGTGTATAATGGAACTCGCAGAATCCGAACTCGCCAAATCCGAACTCGCCAAATCCGTTGATGTCACTTGCAAATTGACGAAGGAGCTCTACAAACTGGTTTGGACCCTAGAAGGATTCGACTTGATCCCGTACGTTAGAGACCATCCAGTATTTGGTCCAAGCGTCCGACTTGGTAAGCAAGTCGACAGCACTTGGCAGTTGCTGCTATCCAAGCAACGAGGTGAGGACGACAAACTTCCATCCCTTGGCTTCAAGCTCGTCAAGACCGAGGACAATACTGTGTGGGATGTCTGCAGGTACGATATCGCCGTCAAGGACGCAACCGGCAATCTCTTTCTCAAAGTTGTCGTGAACGGGTTAGCAGGTGGCGAAGAGGATCTTCCCTACAAGTACGTGAAAGGAGTTTTGGAAGATAAATACAAGAATGAGGATGGTAAAGAACAATCGGACGATGATTCCCCAGTGAAGGATAAAATGAAGCGGGTCTATTCGCAAGAGGAAGTCTCTACATCCGATACGCTGCAATCTCTCTTTAAAGAGTCGATCCTGATAGTTGTGTGCGATATCCGTTACACCTACATGATTAACAACCCTGACGAGCTCGGGGAGGAGCCCGAAGAGCGCCTGGTCGTTCAAGACTTCAAGCAGCTCTACAAGAGCCAGAAGTTCAGTGATGTCATTCTGTGTGCCGGTAACAAGGAATTCTCTGTCCACAAGAGCGTCTTGTGTAGCCGAACGTTCGGGTTCGACGTCCTGCTGCAGGAAGACAAGGAACAACTGATGAATAGGCCGAAACTGAATCTGGACATGCCTGAGGCCGTCGTCGACATGATGCTTTTGTTCCTGTACTCCGGCGAGTTCTCGGACAAGCTCGCTGCCAGTCAGTACTATGAGCTATACAAGGCCTCCAAGAAATTCGGCATCAAGCGTTTGAAAGAGCTCTGCTCGAAAATGCTGACATCAATGGCTAAAGATGAACCCGCGTGTAACGACTGTTCTTCCGATGACGAGACATATATGAAACTTGTTGCGTGCGAAAGGATGATAGTCGAAGAGTCGACCGAAGTAAAACGAGATCCAACTTACACCAAGACCCCCGAATTTGTATCAAAGGTCGCCAGTTTACCTCCGGAACTTCAAAAAGATTCTATTGACGGTACGGACTAGACTGATCCTTAAATTTCTACTTGATGCATTGTATCTTTTCAGAAACTATTACCTTGAGTCTACGTAGTGTTCAATGAAACTTTAATGAACATTAAACATGTTTAAATCTTGTTTTTGTGAAATAAGTGCTTAATGCATGAGTATTGAAGTCATTTTGTAATCTTTGAATTTAATTCAATAAATCTATTTCTTGGAAGATTTGTCTATTTCTATTTCGATTTGATTTAATTGCAGTTTTGTTTGAAAGATTGGCTTGAAACTTTCAGGCCCGATTGGATAAAAGATCTGTAATTCTATGGTAAGTAAATCGATAATCTTGTATATTAATGTTTAAGTGCTTGATTATACTTCGGTGCAGAAATAGTTGCCTGATAGTGGAAAATTTGGTTACTAGAATTGACTGGACCCTAAACATCATGTATACAGAATAATTGTTTCTCAACGCTGGAGTCAATTTGTGAACAAATTTGGCTTACTTGAGATTAAATTTGATAAGTTCTTTCAGATTTTAGAAACGTGAATTTCATTTTTTAGTTTTTTTAAAACTAAATCGAGAATTAGAATGGATTAGAAAAGTGGTTTTCAAGGCAAAGTGCACAGGAGCTTTGATCATACGCTTGGCAGATTTCTGCTTTGCCAGAATCTTGAGAAATTTTTTTATATTAGACTTGTAATAAAATTTACTATTGATTTCATTTTGAAGGTGAGGCGATATGCTATTCAGATTCTAAAACAATTCAACAAAATGCCGATTTCTTTTTCTTGTTAAACTTAAGATGAAAGCTGCAAATTCTCGTCTAAAGAAAAGACTATTCAAAATGAAGATTCTATTTAATTTTGCATGATTCAATTGAATTTGAACTAACCATGAAAATCAAATCGGAAATGTGTTTCGAATTCTTAAATAGATGTGAACGAATTCTATGTATTTTAATTTGTGAAAAGTTAAATGTGTTCGAACTTTTGGCTCTAGTGCAAATTGTTTTAATTGTTTTGACCCGATTTCTATGCATCACAATATCTAATTCTAAAAGAACCTTGAATTGGAAAAATCGGTAGTGCCTCCAACTTCGAAAATACAAGATTTTCGACGCTCTAAAGCAACTTTCGATAGCCTCTAAATTATTTCAATATGCCTAGGTATTCAAATAACGTTTTTCGTTAAGAAAAATTTGGAAAGAAAACAAATTTGAGTAAATGCGTTGTATACATTTATACAAAAAAAACCGAATGGCTGAATTTTCGGATACTGAGTTTAGCCAATCTGGTAGCCGAGTGGTTAGCGCACTGAAGCTCTGCAACAGGCTTCGAATTATGGCTTAGGCATGGATGCGTGTAATGGTTTGAAATTAACTTTATATATACGCCGTAGATCCCAGTCTAGTTAGCCCTCGTGTAGCACGAAATCGCTTTCAGTACCGAACCAAGTTATCTGAATGCAAGTCATTTATTTCTAGTATATTCGAAGTACTGGTGAGTCAAAGTATTGAGGCAACCAACTTTCGATAATTTCATGGAAACGAATGTAAATATTTTACTTGAGGTTGCATGATATACATTTGGACCGAAAGACAGCGAAAGTTTAAATAAAAAATTGTAAAGAAATATGAAATTTTGTTTATCTTGTGCTCGTAATGAAAACAAAAATCAAAGTATTGTGGCACTTTGGATTAAAAGAATTTTTAAAGCAGTTAATGTAAAATTAGTACCTTACCTAACTTACGTTTGATGACTTCTTTCAATCTATTTGGCATTCATTTTAAATTATTTTCACAAATAGGTTTTTATTCTCCCTATTTTGCAAGAAGTCATTCTGAAAGTAAATTTTCATAGGAAAATTTAAATGTATTCTATCTTGCACATTATCCATCGAAGCTCCTCACGCTGGCGTGGTGTAGAAGTTTGGAGAGTGGGGTGCCAGCTCAGGTATTGCCTCGTCATATGACTGATTCAAAATTACGTGGTGTCCTCAGATCTTTTCCTTTGTGATTGGACCGTGATTCAAAATTACGTGGTGTTGTCCTCGGATCTTTCCCTTTGGGATTGATCCCGGACCGTCACCAATAGCCCATTGTGTTGCTCCAGTGTGACGTTAATTGAAATACCCCCCCCCCCAAATATTCACATTAGGATTGAAGTTTAGACTTTGTACAGGAGTTATGTCTTTAGACATTGGTATCGGATCTAATTATCTGCGAATATCGGCATTTTGTGTAAGATCACTATCCTGATAAAATTTAAAATATAATATACTCGTCTAGCATTTTTTTAAACTTTTATTCCAACAAAAAATCTTAATAAATGTCCAAGAAATGACCTAAAAATCAGCATATATGGTGGTAGGTATTTTAATTAATGTCACACTGGAGCAACGCAACGATCTATTGGTGACGGTTTGGGATCAATCCCAAAGGGAAAGACCGAGGACAACACTTAATCTTGAACCACGGTCAGATGACAAGGCAACACCTGAGCTGGCAACCCACTCTCCAAACTTACACACCACGCCAATGTGAGGACTTTTGAAGCCACATTCAACGACAGATTTAACGTGCACCAGCCCCCTTTATACACGATGGTCGTTTGGTTGGATTCGAACTCGCAAACCCTCGGGTTGCTAGTTCGTTACTCTTCCAACCGGACCACCACGAGGGGTAGAGGGGTATTTGAATTAACTGGAGGTTAACTAATTTACACTGGAGCAACACAACGGGCTATTTCAGCATATATAAAAGATATTATAAACGGAATTTTTATCCGTGAGGCATTTCGTCAAGTTAAATATTGGTAGGTAGTTAATCAATGTCGCATTGGAGCCACTCAAAGGGTCATTGGCGACGTTTCGGGATCAACTCCGAAGAGTAAGGTCCGAGGAACACCTCGTCATTTTGAATCACAGTCAGATGACGAGCGATTAACCCTAGATTGAAAAAGTTATGAATATGTGTATTGTACATAAAGTATCCATTTGCTCATTATAAATCTAGATTGAGTATTGGCAGGTAAGTAGTTCGATTAACGTCGTACTGGAGCAACACAACGGGCTATTGGCGACGGTCTGGATCAATCCCGAAGGGAAAGATCAGAGGACACCTCATTTGAATCATGGTCAGATGATGAGGTAAGCACCTGAGCAGACACCTCATTCTCGAAACTTCCACACTACGCTTACGCGGACATTTCGAGCCACTATAGATTTAACGTGCACTAGCTCCCACGTACACGACGGTCTTTGGTTGGTTTGCGTTTCGAACTCGCAATCCTCCAGTTGCTAATCCACGACTCTTCCAACCGGACTACTGCGGCCCGTTAAATAGTGGTACCGATAGTGTTTCCTGTATTTATTCGTGGTTCAAAATTACGTGGTGTTGTCCTCGGATCTTTCCCTTTGGGATTTATCCCGGACCGTCACCAATAGCCCGTTATGTTGCTCCAGTGGTACGTTAATTGAAATAACCCCCGCCTGTATTTATTCTGAACATGACGTCACGTGTCTTATGTTTCGAATAAGATTTCAGAATTCGCCAACAAAAATTTCGAAGTACTAATTTCAACTTCAAATATGATAGTTGATTGTTCAACGCCTAGTAGATTTAATGGCCAAATATGGCCCTTGCACCATAAAACCCCAAAAAACAACCAACCAATCAACCTAGTAGATTTAACTCCAAATATTGCCAAGACGGCGATAAACTACATTTGAGGTAACTGTATGTATCATACGAGAGCAGTTGCATCTCGAAAGTAAAATCTTGGCATTCAGTTTGGCTTGCACTGAAAGTCCCTCTCATAAGATGCTTTTGCTGGCATGGTTGACGAATGCTTAGCACTCTGGCCTAGAGTTCAACACATAGACTTGAAATATAAGTATACTGAGCAATGCTATTGGAGCTTCAAAAACTGTAACAAACATCGACTATTAGTCACGTGACTGCTCTGTGAAAAATTGACGGCTGGCAAGCTAGGCATTTTACCGCTTCTTTTGGCGATATATTTGACAGCGTAGATGTGTGAATGCTCATCTCTATACAGGGATGACAAAAATGGAATCGCCAAAATATACTACGTTGTGCGGATCAATCAGATGATGAATCAATGGATAGTCGTCTTCCGTCCCTTGGACCTATCAGATGATGAATGTCCGTTTCTTGCCAACAGATCAAAGCAGTCTAATGGTCACGCTACTGCCAGTTTTGGTCAAATAAAAATGTTGTCAATAATCACTCTAGTTTTATATCTCCTCTATGGTTCAACAGGCTCTCTCTCGAATTCTGGTTTTGGCATGGACGTTCGTGGAGGTTCGAAATGCACTATGAGAGGGATTTTCGTATTAACAGACTAAACGAAAAACGGAGATCTTGCTTCCTATTACCCAAATGCTTTCGCTTGATACATATTTGAATTTTCCTAAAATGTAGTTTGGCGACGTTTAGTGTTTAACCTAATTAGAGTTGACCAATCAACTATCACATCGATTCGGAATTCCTCCTTTGTAATTTTAATTGGCGGCTTATACTGAAATCATATTTGAAAAACAAGCCAAGTAACGTCACATCCAGTATACATACAGGAAACACGTCTGCTGCAAAAATACTACCGCCATCCACATTTAATATGTCCGAAAAGCCTCTCATTATTCGCAGATACCGGTCTAATGAGTTCAAGCGAAAAATCATCTCCGAAAGAAACCAATAAGATGTATTTGAGCAATCCTTATGTTTAAAAGCAGTAAAACCTCATTAAAGGTAAGTGCACACTATTTCGTATCGGACGGACGGCGCGCATCGTACGGATCGGATATTAGAATTATTTACATTGTTTTAAATGAGACTGCGCTCACCTATCCGCATCGGACGTCGGCAATCAAGACGAAGATTCCGGAGGGAGAATAAATGTGTTCCGTCCATAAATGCGGATGACTCATATACATAGTGCGAGTCTTTCTGGAGGTCCTTCTAACTCCCTGAAGGATGTGTTCTTTCCATAAATGTGTTCTCAGGATGTCTAGAAGTGCTGTAAGCTTAGCGTGGGTCATACGAAAGTACTGAAAAAACTTGCAATCGTCAACTAAATCAGGGATAAGGTATAGTACTCTCCATATTCCGATCTCTTATTTATTTTTTGTTGCCACAAGTTCGTTTTTGTACGTTTCTACTGTCAGGCAACTGACGACTTCTTTCTCGCTGTCCATAACAGCATTTGAGCACAATAAAATTTGTTATAACCGATGTCCACATGAGAAAATTATACAATGAATTGAGACGCATCTTGGAAGTGGCTCACTTTCGGAAATGCCGATGCTCCGAATGCAGTGTGCGCGGTACTCTAAATTAATCCGATCCGTACGATGTGTGTCATCCTTGCGATGTGTGTCGTTCGTGTGATGTGTCTTTCGTGATATGCGGACAAGTGTGCGCTTACCTTAAGACGAACTCGCTTAATATGAATTGCCAATAATTCGAACTAAATTCCAATCCCCATCAAGATGTATATTCAATAATGTTAACTCATTCGTCTAAGAATTCGATTACACTAATCGCCGGTTAAGACGAATGAAGTTTCTTTCTTTAAAGAAACTTAAGAGGAAACGGATTCTTTTCAATCGTATATTAGACACCGAAATTGCAGATTTATTTGTGAAAGAGAGTGAAGAAGAAAGAACAAATGAAGATTCTAAAAAACGAAGAGTAAAATAAGTGTACCTTCTTTAAAAGAAGCTACTGTTGGCTTAGAAATTATTCCCCCTTTCTGTTAGGCAGTGAAAATTCATCTGCTCAATTAAACAACGTTGACCGTATCAAGTATTTTCTTAAAGAATGGCACGAAAAAAACAAACTCAAAAATCGATAACTATTTCTTGGCGAAAATTGCATAATCAGAAAACATCTATGTAATCAAGAATTATCTGTTTAATCTTTGTGATGAAGAATACCATTTATATCTATGATCCAAGAATCGTACAGTATAAGTAATGTCAATACATTAATGTTTTATTTTATTGTTGAAATAATGACTTTTTATGAATTCGGATGACACGAACTATAGTTAATACGAATTTTTTACGGCCCCGTAAAATTTGTGTTAACCAGGTTTCACTGTATGTGAAAGATTTGTAAAGATAAAATCAATGGAGGTACGTTTTGCTTAATGATTTAGGAAAGGACATTTTGGATTATTTGAGCAAGGGGAGGAGAGGATACATTTTTACGTATTCAGGGAAATGCCTCTGCCACCTTTGTTTACGACTCCAATTAAAATTTTGGAAAAGCATTCCCCGATTCCGTGGGGGCAATCGCGAAAGAGCGTTCCTTCAAAAATGCCGATCAATGGTTGCCTCTTTACCCTTCCTTTCAACATACCGGATCCGCCCGAGCCAATCCCCCGAGAACCCAAAGCCGACGCGATTTTAAAAGGAAACAGCAATGGAATATTTCAATTCTGGGGCTTAATCTCGCGCCCTGGTCTTTACCGCTAATAAGGGCGTCCATAACACGCAATCAAATGCGATGCACACGCAAAATGCAGCCCCGGGGCGCCCCTCTCTTTCTGGCGCGAGTCCCTTCATTTCCCACTTATGCGGGGATATAGGATATGCATAATGAATGAAGTGCTGCTACCGGGGAGACTTGGGAAAGGCGTATCCCCAGAATGGAGGGGCTGATTATGATGCCGCCCCGGTGTTCCTTCCAGCCCCCGTTCCCCCTGGCGAACCAGAACCGGTTGGTGTTCCCCGGGCTGAACTTGTCGTGAAATCGTGTTAGGACTTACAAAAGGTTTTGGAAGTTAACCCTCATTAAAAATGGTGGTTGTGTTCCTTGAGGGATGTAGTGCCGCTTTTTGAAGGAACGGCGCGTGTTAATTTCTGCGGGATGGATTGTTTCGAGAAACCGGTTTCACGTCTTTTAATGATTATGCGGTTTCGTTTTCGGTTTGGGGTGTTTGAAGATGAATCGTGCTGTGGTAAACAGCGATCGAGGGTCGTGTTTTTGCCGGAGGAACGATCTCGTCGCGTGAACCCGTTCCCAGGAGTCATTAAGTAGTCGGTTTTAATGAGATACCTGTCGTGTTTGAACTAGAAGAACACTCAACAGTGATCCGACGGATTAAACGCTTTAACAAACTAAGAATGGTACGTTTCCCCACCCGTACTTTTCCAACGGGATCACAAAAGTTTTAGGAAAAACTGTTCTTTCAATTGAACCTTATGACAAAAGTGAGCTAACTGGAATTTTGTTTAACACGGAAAATAGGAACTTTTTCCGTGAATATGTCAAAATTCAGACCAGTACTAGGTGACCAGTATGGAAAGTTGAGCGTTACGAAAAAAATTGGCATCGAGTTCGATCTAATAATTTCTATATTGCGAACGCGAACCAAACCATTCGATAGCCGAGTTCCATTCGATAGCTGAGTTCCATTCGATAGCTGAGGGAATGAAGACTTGTTAACGACCTTGAGTTTGCGCGCTGTGGGGAGGGGAAGGGGCAGCATTTGGGAAACTTGCCGCTGCGCAGTACAAACTTCAAATCAGTAGAAATCGGGACTCCGATGCGCTACGGCGTCGAAATTGGTCTCTAACAAAAGCTAACGTCAAGATCTGTCGTTTTAAAACATTTTAAGCGGAATTGAATACAGTGTTGGTTGTGAAACTTTGTATCGGAGCTGAATTTTTTTAAAATTTCATAATGTAGGCATATACTCATCGAAAAGTCAAGCAGAAATACATCGATCGTAGCCTACGCGGAAGAGCAACTCGTCAGGTTTCGGTAAAAACTGAATTGGTTACTGAGTTTATCTCTTTAATTTACTACCCCTTAACGTGGCATTGGAAGAAAGGACGAATTGCAACGAAAAGTCACTGTGGTAATTAGAAGTCGGATCAATTGGCTAAGACTGGAGTGTAGTCACCCCACACAACCTAACTTCCCTTTACATCTACGTAAGATTAAGAGGCTTATGTGCTCTAAAAAGACAGATAAACTCTCTATCTATCAGGTTGGCAACTAAGTTCCCGCCGTTTTTTTTTATTTTAACATTCCGCATGTCAATTAAATGTTTTTGGCATAATGTTTTAAATCATTCGAAAGAGGATGTTTTGTTCTACCGGAATCTATGTTTTTTTGTTCGAGTTAATTTATGTTAATTTTCAGATCATTAAAATGGAATGTCAAGTTGAGAAAAATGAGCATTTTCGACCCCTCTTTCTTTTTGCTTTTAATCAAGGTTCTAAGGCCGCAAAAGCTGCTCGAGACATTTGTGCTGTGCATGGAGAGGGTGCCATAGCTGAAAGAACCGCTCGTGATTGGTATGCCAAGTTCAAAAATGGAAATTTTGACCTCAAAGACGCACCTCGATCTGGCCGTCCAGTTGAGTTCGATGAAGAGCGATTAAACCAACTTTTGCACGAAAATTCGTGTCAAACGACAATGGAACTGGCAGAGAAAATGGAATGCTCCCACACTGCTATAGAGAAGCATCTTCACTCGATGGGAAAGGTTCAGAAGTGTGGAGCATGGGTTCCGCATGCTTTAAGTGACAACAACAAAAATCAACGAGCCACAATCTCCGCTGGTTTGCTTGCTCGTCACCGCTCAACTCATGGACGCAAGCAACGATTTCTTTAGCGAATCGTTACTGGCGACGAAAAATGGTGCCTGTAATGACATGAAGCAACGAAAGGAATGGCTTAGCCCTAGTAAATGAAAGGGACACCGCGCGTGAAACAAGATCTTCATCCGCGTAAAACGATGTTGTGCGTATGGTGGGACTGGGAAGGGATTATCCATTACGAATTGCCTGAACGGAACCAAACGGTCAACGCGGAACTCTATGTTCAACAGATGGAACGACTCAAAACGGCGGGAACTTAGTTGCCAACCCAATACAGAGACATCTACAGAAAAAAAGGAATGTTTTATTGAGGAGTAAAGCTTGTATCCTAGGATCCTTTCCTAGAGCTGTAGGAGTCGCTTTCGACCTCTTACCGGACATAACTACCTACAAAGACACTTACACCGCATTGGCGTAGCTAGATATGCTATTTATCCCCTTTACGAACTGGACTAAATGACTGGATACCACCTCAAGGACTGCCCTAAAATTCCTGACAATAGAATTGCAAATACTGTTGATAATGGTTTTAAGCCAATTTTTTTCACTTCATAACCCCATCGGAGTGCTCGTCGATTCATGGCTGAGAGGCTGGAGACGTGCGTAGGATAAAAAAAATTATAACGAAAGACTAATTGATGAGTGTGATGAATAACACTACTTAATGTTTCGATGGACCATTGTCTGAAGTCTATTCCCAAGCCGACGTGAACTACACGTCTGCGATCTAGCGACAACGATTCCGCCCACATGTTCTGCCTATTTCTTCAAAAGGTTCATGCGTTTTCAGCAGTGACCTTACCAAAGCTAAGTACAAATAGCGTTTTTTTAACTTTCAAGAAAGATGTGAATTGCAGTTTCCAATCTTGCTTTGAAGAATACATAAATGTAGGTAATTGAATTTACGTCGCACTGGAGCAACATAACGGGTTATTGAAGAACTCGTTAAGAAGCAATCTCGTCCTTCCTATTGGCAAGTCCGTTGTTTTCCTCCAGTGCGACGCTAATTGGACTACCTATCTTCCCGTTGACTTCAACAAATATCATAACATGTATGGTAAGTTCCTTAAACTATATTTGTAATTAAAAATAAATTGAATACAATAAAATCTATACACCTAATTAAAATTATATTAATTTTAAAACTTTGATAGGTAGGTATTTTAATTAAAGTCACACTGGAGCAATACAACGGGCTATTGGCGACGGATGTTTCCCTTTGGAATCAATCCCAAAGGGAAACATCCGTAGACAAAACCACGTAATTTTGAACCACGGTCAGACGAGGCAACACCTGAGCTGGCACCCCACTCTCCAAACTTCCACATCACGCCAACGTGAGGGTATTTGAGGCCACGACAGATTTAACGTGCACCAGCCCCCTTTGTACACGACGCTGTTTGGCTGGATTCGAACTCGCAACCCTTCGGTTGCTAATCCGTTACTCTTCCAACCGGGCCACCGCGGCCCTTTAAAATTTTGATTTAATTAAAATGCAATTATTGACCGTTTGCTTTAATTCAAGTTGTTTTTCTTGACGGAGACGTTGGAAATTTATGTTTTGATAGAAGATAGATTGGTTTTGTTTTATGACGCAGGGCCATGTCTGGCCGTGCTGTGCCAAGCGAAGGCGAGTTAGAAACTCAATCCAACCAAAGACGGAAGGACTGTTGCACGTTAAATCTGTTGTTTCCTCCTCACGTTGTAGTGGTGTGGAAGTTAGGGAGGAGAGTGAGGTTCCAGCTCAGCTGCTGACCTCGTCATCTGACCTAGGTTCGAAATTATGAGATGTTGTCCTCGGATCTTTCCCTTCATGATTGATCCCAAACCGTCACCAATAGCCCATTGCGTTGCTTCAATGCGACGTGAATTCAACTATCTACATCCATCAACCTCTCAAGATAAGCGATCCGAAACTGAAACCTATTCTCAGACACTGCAACTGCAGTGAAACGAAACACTGTACGACGCTTTAACTTAAAACACTACGCAAAAATAATTTCATCTTCGTCTTAGAAGAGCCAATCACTTTTGCACGTTCACTCTGACACTCAAGCTGCCAGTTGCCTCCACCTGTTCAACGCCACTTGCATATTTATTTACTCTAGCACTACGCCAGGGATGCTTATTAGGGAACTTTTATGCAGCGTAATTAAGTTCTTGAACTCCCGCAAGTTTCGCTGGGAAATACGTTACCCTTAGTGCACAGCCGTGATTATTAGATGAAAGTTTCTCCAACTTTTGTTAAAGACACCCATTGCCTTATGAAAACGACGTCACTTAGAAAGTTAATGCATAGGGTGGTTCAACACCAACTTGTATCCATTTGGATATTTTATTTTTCTACGGATGTTGCAGTATTTGGTGCTTTTAAGACCTATTCGCAGTTAGATAATGAGGATAAATAAATTTGCCAGCTTATTAAATAAAATTCATGTACCCGTATGAAATTTGGTAACTTACGGGGAAACCACAAACTACACTCATGTCCATAATTATCTTTACATGCATAAAATCACGGATTTCTCAGAAACTGTGAACTTTAATTTTATGAATTCGTGTGAAATGATACATAACATCATAACACATAAATACAAAGGGAAAAATTTAAGAGCACTGCATATGATATAAAAGTAGCATGAAACAATAAAAATGGCAATAATATGTGACAAGGAGAGTTCAGAAAAAAAAGAATACCTCAGAAAAAAAATTAAGGCTTATGAATTTAATAGGGAATGTGATCTCCCCTGACGTGTACACACACATCACAACGTGTTTTAATACTGGCAATAATGTTGTTAATCACAGTTTGGGGAATTAAGTTCCACTTCTCCAGAAATGAGGTCTCAGGGTATTTATATCTCTAGGTGGAGGATGTCTCCGTGCAACTGCTTTTCCAAGGTAGTCCCATAAGTTCTCTATCGGGTTCAGATCAGGAGATTTTGTTGGCCACGTTATTCGCTCAATGGCTTCACTTTCAAGGAATTCGTCAACGAGGTTTGTTCGAAGTGGACGAATATTATCGTCCATAAATAAAAAGTCAGATCTATATGCACCTCTGAAAAGTCTTGCATAAGGTTCTAAGACCTAATCCTGATATCTCTGGCCGGTCACAGATCCGCTGTTGAAAACGTGTAGGGGCGTACGTCCATCGATCATTATTCCTCCCCATACCATCACACCTGCACTACCGAAATGGTCCCGTTCCATAATGTTCGAAGGAAGATTTCGCGTTCTTGACTCCCTCCAGATGTAAACACGTTTAGAATCAGATGTTAAACTAAACCTCGACTCATCAGTAAAGAGAACATGGGTCCATTGGTGTTCACTGCAGTTCTGATGTTCTTTGCACCAATTAAAGCGACCCCTCTTTTGTTGTGAAGACAGTGAAACACATACTTTGGCTTTCTGGCATAAAGACCTTTTTCATTAAGCCTTCTGTATACAGTTTGCCGTGATACAGCAGTTCCAGTGGAGGCTGCAACCTCTGAACTTAACTCCCGAGCAGTAGACTTCCTATTACGACGGGCAGTTATTGCCAGATATTGATCTTGAGAAGCAGTTGTTATTCGTTTAAGACCTTGTCCACTCCTTACAACAATTCCAGAGTTCTGAAATTGTTTCCATAGGATAGAGACTGTCTGTCTTGAAATATTCACACATCTCGCTGCTTCCATGATTGTCTGCCCTGCTTCTAAACGGCCGATAATTCGCCTCTTCACAAATTCTTCCAAATGATACTTCGGAGCCATAACAAACCGTTTTGAGACACACTGAAATCAAATGCTGTATTGCAGAAATTCACTCAGATATTGACTTTGGGCAAAGCGCTTGATTCACCGTCGGATGACGTAACGGCTTGATTTGCATATCATAAACCGTTTGATCACTTTTGATTGGATAATGTCAATTAGGCTTGTCTTTCACACTTTCACTGCAAAAATGGATTACATCGATTGAGTATTTCATGGAATATCATTATTTTTGGGTATGTAAAGATAAATTTGGACATGAGTGTAAATGTATATAGGGAAGAAGAAACTTAAATTTAAAGTTACAACATTTTAAAACTTTGATTAAGTGTTTGATAATGCATTACAATGGATAAAATATTTAATTTCATCATTTGTAATGCAATTATAGTGGTCAATGAAAGAACAAAAAATTATATTTTTTTTTAACTAATCACAATTTTTGCTTCTTATCATTTTTTTATTTTAGAATTAAAATTACTTTGAACGTTTCATTTGATGGAAAAGAGCACTTTTATAGCGTTGTGAAAGTATTTTAAAATACGTCTAAAATCTGAAATAGAATAGGTTAACTGTTAAATTAGCATTATTAGGTGATCATGGGATTGCTTTCTATCCCATACTTTGTCTGCTTGAAAAAGATTTCAATCCCTATTTACTACTGTTGTCAACATGTCAAAAACTTGATTTAAGGGTAAGATTATATTTAAGTAATTGGTAAGATATCAGTGCCGATATATTGGCAATCTTTACCGCATGGTGGAGCTTGTTCTGCAGAATTTATGGAAGATTTTTTGCAAGAATTTATTAAAAATTTTGGAGTTGAAAAATAAAATATTTACTTGCTGATCGGGAATTTATGAATAAAGAATGGTTAATTTTTTTGATAGATAATCAGATAAAATTTGCTATTCCCCTAAAAATGGATAACAAAATTCGTCGTGAAAAGAGTTTAAAAACTCTGATAATTGGAAAAATATTTAATAATCTCAAAGCCTTAGAATATAAAGTTTGCAGCGGTGTATTGTGGGGTAGAAAAGTAAATTTTGCTGCATATAAAAATGAGAAAAGCATCATAGACGTAAAATATAAGTAGATTGAGCATTGCTATTTAGAGGAGATTCAAAAAAAGTGTTAATAATATGCCGATTAGTAGCACCTCATGCTCTGTGAAAAATTGACTCGGTTGGCCGATTTGGCATTTTATCGCCTTGTTTGGCGATACATCTTATGACAGGGTAGAGGTGTGAATGCTTATTTCTATACAATGGCGACAAAAATGGTGAAATTGCCAAAGTATACTACTATGCCGCGTGGACCAATCCGATGATGAACCAATGGATGGTCGTCGTCTTCCGTCCCGTTGACATTCAGATGATGAATGTTCGTTTTTGAAATAACTATTAATCACGGTAACATGTTGGTCAGACTTTTTGAAGCTTCTCTCAATAGCAATGCTCAGTCTCCTTTTTCCACGTCTATGGATCTGCAGCACTACATGTGGCAGTTTAAAATATTCTGTTTTTAACTCCATTGCTAAAACTAATACTTAATCTTCACAGAGCTGGTACAATCGTGTCACCAACCAGCTAACCTCCGAAATATTCTCAACATACCAATGTTACTACCAAGGCGTTCTTGAGGTATTAGCTACCCTCGTGCAAAAATCAAGCCGACACTTGTTTTCTAATTACGTACCAAGTTCACGCTCAGCACACCACTTAGAAACAACCCTAATTATTACATTAATTTATGTTTGCAAGGTTTGAAACTCAACCTCATTTCGTGATCTGTAGAACTGTATTTAATAGCTAAAAGATTCAATTTTTAATTCCATTGATAACATTACTTGGATCTTCACAGAACTAGTTCAATCAAGTCACTAATGCCAAAGCGACCCTTATCAATAGCGACCCTAAAATATTATCAATAAATTCTTACCTGTAACGCTTGTAACCCAACTTTACTTTCTGATCGACAATGTTACCTTTAAGATACAGCTACAGAGCTAGTTTAATCAAGTCACCAATGCCAACACGACTCCCAAAATATTCTCAACATAATTAATTCTTGCCTGTAAC
Organism: Meta bourneti; assembly: GCA_933210815.1. Lineage (NCBI taxonomy): Eukaryota > Metazoa > Arthropoda > Arachnida > Araneae > Tetragnathidae > Meta > Meta bourneti. The sequence goes on from OW119930.1 coordinate 28,656,654, forward strand.
ATGCTTGAAACCCAACTTTATTTTGAGATCTACAGTGCTACCTTTAACAGCTAAAAGATTCGTTTTTAACTCCATTGCTAAGATTACTTGATCTTCACAGAGCGAGTTCAATCAAGTCACCAATACCAAACTGACCCCCGAAGCTACTACACACGCAGCCACCAATCCTCGAAGTCTGATTAGCCTTGTAATCCTCGATTGTCGCGCATCTCGATTAAATCGAGATTGACAATATCCGTGACAGATCGCGCAGACCAATCCGAGGGCTGAATTTCACGCCGATTGCTCGGTCGGGACAGACACAATCGGAGGTATATATATAGCAGGAATCGATATCTTCGAAATCCTCTCTAAACTGAGAGTTAGTGTTCTGTTTTTGCTGACGCGAAAGAAAACGTTCTTTGGCGACAAATCCTTGGATATGAGCACCAGGAGAGAGGAGTGATGATGCCCGCGAGTGAATGCGAGTCGGGAAGCCCTGGTGGGAAATGGCACATTATTTCAATTACCGCTTCATTTCGGACCAAATTGCGATACGGATCAATTGGGCGTGAACGGCAAAGAGATGCACTCCTCTCTCTCCCTTCCCGAGATCCCCGAGGGGGCAAGAGCCCCCGGGGAGCAACCTCTTTCTCTGTGACTTCATCATCATCCTCTCATTGCGGGGAACGGGGCGCGGGGGGGGGGGTGCTGGGGCGGGGAAGGCCTCTCCGCATCTGGGGCTTCATGAATAACCATGAGCTTCGCAGACGGTAATGGACTCTGCAGCGAGCGGAAGCTGACACCCCCCCTAATTGCGTTGCTTCTGACATCTACTCAACATGCAAAGTGAGAACGGGGCCTCGGCTCTCGGGGGCCCCCGCCGGCTGCGATGTTTACGTCTCCGAGGTGGCCCCGAAGATGGGAAGGAAAAAAAAAGGAGAGAACTCTCCCTCTCTCTCTCTTTTGCTACCTCTCCGAGTCCGTGTGTTCGCCTTTCCTCTTTTTTTCTCCTTCCCAGCCGCCTTTTCGTTTCATCTTGCGCCCCCTTTCGGAGGCCGCCCTGCCATTTGCATTTTCCGAGCGCCCAGATCGCGGGCGACAAAGTTTTTAAGGACATCATTTCCAGGGCGTAAGCTCCTTAGGGCGGCGGAGGGGGATGCAATCGCCCCACCGCCCGGCCCATCGAGGAAAGATCTTTTAAATATTTTCACGTTAATCCAAGAGCGGAATTTTTCGAAATAGTTTTCGCTGGGGCGGAACTCTCTCCTGTGCCCTCCCCCTCCCCTTTACACGCGGACTCATTTTCCGTCTTTCTTTGAAGGGGTGTATCTTATTTTTTATCCCCCCTCCTCTTCCCCCTCGGCATTCTCGAAGGAGTAGGATTGATCAAAGTTACCGCCCCTGCGTTTGGAAGAAGGAAAAAATATCTCCTTTCGAGTCAGCCTTTAGAGTGGGGTCGCGAAAAGAAGCATCATTAATGTCATAAAGAGGACCAAACAGAATTTTGCGGCGCGCGATAGCCTTTGTTTCGTGTTTTCTTTCCTTCGAAGCTTCTGGAAGTCTGGGAATTCTCTTTGGTGGTATGCAGACGCGAAAACAGCGAAGTGTTTGTGAAAGGATCGTCGGAACCATCTGGTTCACCACCTAGATGAATAATTATCCTCGAAAACAGACATCCGCGTTTGGGGTTGCATTTGAAATGTTCTTATCAAATTCCAATATATTGATGTTGATGTTCAATGCTTGTTTCATTTGCACTTGGACATACTCTCTGGTAGACGCTCTGGAAAATATCTTCTTTCGCGAAACGTTAAATAATTTTCGATCGGCATTTTTTTTAGTATGGCAAATGTGATTGTTTTCGCTATTTTCACTTGATGTATCATTTTATGAGTTTACATATCTTGGCCAACAGGGCTACCGCGGCCTTTATTTTGATGGACAACATATAACTATTCGTTCTGGAATCTTATGATACCGTTTACTCTGGACTATGCACATGTGCTCTGGAGTTATACGAACTATTACTTTCAAAAACAACTTTCACATTTGGGGTTGCACTTGAAAAGTTTTTATCAAATTCCAATACTTCTATCCTGATGTTCACTGCTTGCTTCATTTGCACTTGAAAATACTGCTTGATAGACGGTCTGGAAAATATCTTTCGGTGTTTCCCGAAACGTTAAAAAAAATTTCGATTGGCATTTTTCTTTTGCAATGGCCAAATACGGTTGTGTTCACCATTTTCACTGGATGTGTCACAATAGGTTTGCCAATTTATGAGTTTCCTTATCGAATAATAAACCATTTGTGCTCTGCACCTAGATGAACTTCTTTCAAAAACAGCACACTTTTGGGGTTGCCATTTACCCCACCAATACTGGTTAGTGATTTGTTCCTTCGGGATGTTTCCTTTTCCTGCGTCCAAACATCTAAAGAAAACGAATAGAAACAGCTAGACATTGAAACTGCTAGAATTGAGTTTAGCTAATCCACTAAACTTCAATTGATGAACGAGCTGATGAATATTTGGAAGATGGCTAAATTTCATCATCCCCTCCTTGTGTGCTCCACTGTCTAGAAATATATTGAAATTAACCTTCAGGGACTTACACACATATGTCTGTTTTGAAACCGTTTGGCGTGGTGAGGAAATTTGGAGAGAACAGTGCCAGCTCAGATGTTGACCTCGTCATCTGACCGTGGTTCAAAATTACGAAGTGTCCTTGAATCTTTCCCTTCGGGATTGATCCCGGACCGTCACCAATAGCTCATTGTATTGCTCCAGTGCAACACAATGAACTATTGGTGATTCAATTAATTCAATTACCTACTACCTAGCTTTGAGTTTTTTGACCAATAGTCTTTCCTAGGATTCTTTCAACCAATAGATTTTATTATGTAGGCATTATGTGTGTAAAAGTAGTGCTACACTATTCGGAAATCTCAAGAAACTCAGAGGGTGAAGTACTGATGAAATTAACTGTTACACTATAGCAAACAATGACGGCAAAGTGAAAATCAAAACTAAACTTAACCTATTATCTGATTTGCTTTTCTTTGTTCGTGTCACCATTCGTGTTTATTCAAAGTTAATGCAAAAATAAATGTTTAAAGGATCAAAAGTCAAATTCACAAAAATTAATCCAGCCTTGTTCTTTACAGAAACCAAGAACATATTTTTGTCAGAGAAAGAGTCTATTCCTCTGAATTTGAACAACAAATACAAAATAATCTATCAAGCATGTTTGGTAAGTATACTAAAACGAATAATCGCAATATCTCACTGAATATTTAAACAAAGAAGAGCTAAATATTTTAAAAAATACTCTGCACATAAACTCCAAAATAAGCTTCTTAAAAAGAAGCAGTTTCATGCGTTACAATCGCTTGCAATTTTTTCATCGAATTCCCCCCTTTGTTTCAAACAGAAATACTTCCTTTGAACTATAATTAAATCGATTCAAAGCCCCCATTCGTTCTCTAATTTTTTTTATCTCTCTTAACAGACAGTTACTTGCTTGGAAATATAAAACGCTCCAAGAACAGTTTTGCCCTTTTTATCAACAAACAAACAATAGCAGAGTTCGCGTTCTCTGATTAATTATTTACAGGTAGTATCGGCTGCGTTGAAACAAAGAGGAGATTAAAGACAGTCTTTTTGGAACGAAACAATCGGTAATCGTAGATTGCGAAAAAAGAACTATTTCTATTCCACATTTTAATCCATTTTCGAAATGTTGTTCACAATGTTTCGGCTTATAGGAAGGGTCTTTTTTGTGTTAAGGATTTCAAAAGATACACGAACAAGGCGATCCCATTCGGAATCAATGGAATTTCGAATATTCTACTTTTTGCATTCTGGGTGTTTTAACTTATAAAGCTAATAATCTCAAACAGAACACTACATGCAGATGAAAAATTAAAAAATGAGTAAAAGTAGCAAAGGCGTAATCCATTTCAGTTGTTCCATCCAGAATCTTCATTATTCTCAAACACTAGGTTTATTCTAAACACCGACCTTAAAAGTATATTATTGAAATCTCAGTTTCTAATTGTTAATTTTCTTCGAAGATCTTTGTTCTTTATCCCTTTGATGCTAAATTCGTCCTCTTTTCGACAAATGAAAAACGATTCGAGTTTCGTATTGACAAAAACTCAAATACCGAAAGCGATTCATAAATGTTAAGTAATGCGGAGGAAAAATCGGAAAATAAGTTTTGAGATTGTTACGAAGAGAAAGCTACATTTTGGAAACCAAATATATTACGATAGAAATACTATTCCCTGAAATAGAATGGCTCTAAGTTTATACACATACTTCCTTCGTTGAAAGTTGGTAGAGTCACCTATTTGCTTTGGAGGGTTGCAAGTTTTAAACACGATCTAACCAAAGACCTTCGTGTACGTGGGAGGCTAGTGAAGGTTTAATCTACCGTTGCCTCAAATGTCCTCTCGTTGGCGTCGTGTGGAAGCTTGGAGAGTGAGGTGCCAGATCTGGTGTTGACCTCGTCATCTGACCATGGTTCAAAATTACGAGATGTTGGCCTCGGATCTTTCCCTTAGGGATTGATCCCGGACCGACTCCAAAAGCCGATTGTGTTGCTCCAGGGCGACGTAAGTTCAACTTCCTACTTACCTGCCTTCGTTGGAAACTCTCAAAAACAGGGTGCCGAAATCAACACCAAACTTTTATTTTTTTACTTACCTATGGGTTATCATAGAAATGCTTTTGATAGGGAGGCGTTGGCTATTCGTGTGGCATTGAGACGACTTCTCTCGACCAACCACACTTTCAACAAGGTAGTCGTGAGCACGTGATGGCGCTAAATGAATTTTTTATTGCTCGCGTGCTACTGCTACTAGCGCACTTGTAAACGTTGTTGTATTTTGATTTTATATTTATTATGCACACATGAACTATGATAGTATTGAATGTATTTTTAATTATTCACGTAAAACTGTCACCATGATATGGAATGTGAAGAAAAAAATTAATTTGGAAGAATTGGAGACTAAAAGTAAAACACAGTTGATCCGTGTTCTTTGTAGTTCCGTATCGTCCTTGGTTTATAAATAAATGTCGAAATTTTTCTAATAATTATTTATCTTGTTGGAAAGTTGTCTGAACATTCTTTTAAAAAAATTTTTCAATATGCAGTGATAATTACCAATTATTTCGCATTCCAAATTATAATCGTCTCTCTTATACTTAGTCATGAGAGAAAGTCAATAACAGAAGGCAATAGAATTTACATAATTCCTCCACTAAAGTTAGAAACCACTAAATACATCATACAACCCATCGCTGTTTTATGTACTCTAACTAAAATCTCAAAAATAGGTTTTGGGTGCTCTCAAAAGTTCTCAGAAGCTATATAAAATAACATTACGGCATTTTTATAGGAACGCATGAATTTTCTTCTACATTTCCTAAAAATTGGCATTTTTCGAGTAGTCTCTTAAAACTGAATGCGTCACATATGAACTGTAATGTGATTTGTATAGTATTTTTATCTTTCAAAGAGTTGAGGAGAACTAGACCTGAGATATGCATAATGTCCATCTACCATGAGAACTTCTGCCACTGTGGATATAGGAATAGCTAAGTTTTAGGAAGTTTTCGCGCTTTAGGAAGTTCGTTTTAAAAGGGTGAAAAGGAAGACTTGGGTGCGTTTTATTTTATTATGCTTTCGATGAATGTTGGTGGCGGAAGGAGGTATTTTTACTTCAAGGCAACAAGTAAAAATAATGAAAATATATTTCAATTTGTCATTAAGTGCACCAGTGTGACACTTGATTGCATTTATCCAAGCGTCCCATATGACAAATTGGATACGGTCTGTTCTACGGTAACAAATTCTTTATTTTATTTATTTTTACTAATGTTGGTGACGAAAAGAGGTATTTTTACTTCTCGGCAATAAGAAAAATCATTTAAATATACTTCAATTTGTTATTAAGTGTATCACTTGATTACATTTTTTCAAGCGTCCCATGTAGAAAATAGAATACTGCCCGTTTCCTACGGCAACAAATTCTTTATTCTATTTTGTTTTTGGCGAATGTTGGCGATGGAAAGATTTCGTTATTTTTACTTCTCGGCAATAAATAAAAATAATGAAAATATACATCAATTTGTCGTTAAGTGCGTCACTTGATTACATTTTTCGAGCTCCCATATGGAAAATAAGATACGGTCCGTTTCTACTGCAACAAACAGTGCAAGTTTTGTGGTGGGACCTGTTCTAGTAGTAAACAGATAGTTTTGATATGAATAATTCTTCAGAATTCAATGACAGCGAAAACGAAATTATTCCAAAAAGAACAGTAATTGTTTTAATGTGATTTTGGCAGCGTGGCAATCTTGCAAAACTCGCCTTTTAACTGCCGGGTTCCAGCAAAGGAAGAATATTCAAGAGCGCCAAACCAAACAGTGCACTCTAGCAGTAAGAGTCCACCAATCCATGCATCGGCGTTGGCAAGCTTTCATTTATGTTTGTGGTCGTACCTTTGAACAGTTACTGTAAAAAATAATTGTAAATAAGTTGTAAAATAATTACGAAAATAAACATTTTGTTTCATTTGCTGCGCAATTCTTGTGTTTGCGCTTAAAAACGTCACTTGCGCCCATACATTACTATGCAAAAAAATTATTCTTTTAGTATACTCTAACACCCCTTGATGTTTGTCCCATGATTTCCGAATCACCCTGTATAACAGACGAAAAATATATCGTCGCATAAATTTGAATACATTTTATAATTTATTCAATTTTCATTAACGCTTGGATTTTCTTAATAGAAGTTTTTTATTTGATCCTCACGAGTATGAAAAACAAAAGTTTTGTTGAATATTTTTCTTGATTATAAACAACAAACTTTAAATTCAACGTAAAATCGAAATTTTCCATTTCAGATATGGAAATTAATTTTGTCTCGGAAGGAGAGGATGTGAAAATAGTTTTCAAGAAAAACAATCGATCCTGTGAAAAGGAAATAATATTCAATAGAAAAATAACAATTGCTTAGAATCGAGACACATTGTTACAAACAAAACACATAAGTTATAACTATGATATTTCTACTTAATTTTATATTGTTTGGAAATACGTATACAAAACAATAACTTTTTTAAAAAAAATTCTCATTCATGTTTAAACTTTGTGCTTTGTTGCATGCGATTTTCTAAACTGCTTTTGATTGCGAACTTATAAATACCGTCGTTTTTGAAAACTATTTGTAAGCTTTTCTGCCGTAATCGTTGCTGCGGAGGAGCAAATTCGAACAAAGATCTAGTCCAACTTTTCTTAAATATAAATCATTTGTGTCTACAAGATGTCTCGCGGACTTATGAAGTGGTTCCGTAAGCTTTGTAAGTTTCATTTTGTGTATTTGATGTTTTGAAATCCAATAAACCAATCCCTTTTGGGTTATAAATTCAAAGTTTGATTTCTATGTTTAATAAATAAAAATTTTTTTTGCAACTTGTATTATAAAGATTTCCATTTATGTTTCAGCAGGGGTCTCAAAAAAAGAGACAACCTGAAGAGGTGGAACCTGTTGAATACATCAAACGGGATTATTTATCCAAGTGGAATTCTGCGAATCATGCTGCGAATGAATACATGGACTTGACGTGGCTCAAACCAGAAGACCTGAGTCACTAAGTCTGGTAAAGATGTAGCTACAGATTCGCCAAATAATTTAACATCTTATGCTTGGCGGATATATTGGCTTAATTTAATAATAATTTCTGTTTATAGCATCCAAGAACTTACAACTCCATCAACATCCAATGTTAATAGTAAAGCAAATCAGAAAATGGATCTCAAGAAGCTCTTATCGAAAAATTTTAAAGAGCTGGAGAATTGGATAGCTACGAGGAGTGTTCAAATGAAAGGTACAAAACGTCGTAAAAACCAAACCGGTTGAAATTTGAATATGCCGCTTTGGGATAACGTAGTGAGACATCTAAGGAAGCGAATGCACGAGTACCGGCGTGGTTGTGCGCATGCGCGGGCGCCCACACATGACGCAGAAGAGAAGCATGCAGTTGTGTGTTCCGTCCAATTGACGCGGCAGTGCGTGTGAGGACATCATGGCGTTCACATTGCAAAATTCGACGATTGAGGAGCAGCGAGGTGTTATCAGATTTCTGATTGCGGAAGGTGTTAAACCGGTAGGTGAGACACTCCGTAGCCTACTCAAGTCCATCAAGAGCAAACGGCCTGAGCTGCTCACGGAGGGAGTGATTCTGCTCCACGATGACGCGCGTCCACACGTCTCCAGGGTCACACAAAGTGTACTGGCCAAGTTCAAGAGGGAGCAGCTTGAGCATCCGCCCTGCAGCCCGGATCGCCCTACAACTTCCATCTGTTTTGTCCGCTAAAAAACATCTCAAAGGGAAGCGCTTCAACTCGGACGACGAACTGAAGGACGCAGTGGAGGACTGGCTCTTGTCACAGCCACAGGAATTCTGGGAACAGGGAATCCTTCGGCTCGTGAAACAGTAGAATAGTTGTGCTCAGTCCTCTGGTGATTACTTTTGAATAAAGACTTCAATTATTCCCACAGTGTCGTTTCGTACCTTTTCATTTGAACACCCCTAGTACATTTGTCTCAACCAAAGGACCTGATGTGACTGGAAACAGAAGATGCTCCACCACATTTTGCTAATGGTTATATAAATAATCTACCGAGTATATCTAAAAAATTTTATATTAAAGTGTACTAGGTGGGGATGATTTTTACCTAGATGCAGAAGTGCCTAGTTTTTCGTAATGCCAGAGTCTGCTGTCCTGTCCGTCAGTCGGAAGTTTGTGAAATATTAATGAAGATAAGATTAATACTAATTGGATTCAACAAGCACGCATGTAAAAGAAATTTAAAAATGATTGAATTGAAAAATAGAATTATTTAAAGTACTTAATGATTTCCAACAACTGAAATAATCAACAGTCGAAATACATCATTGTGTAAAACAGATTTTAAAAAATTGAACTATTAATCATTTTTTCTTATGCAGATATTTTTCTATCGTAATCACTTCATCTTTTGACAAATCATTTATATTTTATCAGATGCCCTTACCATAGTTACATAAATATCAATAAAACATTTCCTCCATTTCTGTGTGTTTCTTCGTGTTATCTAGATATTAAGTTAGATACTTGATCTTTTAAAGATGTATTACACATATAGTGATTACAAAGAAATTAAAAATGTTTCTCTCATGTGTCATTCAAATAAATTAAACATTACCTATTCTTTAGAAACTGGAAAGAATTTGAAGACAATCAGTATTACTCTTATAAAGTTGAAATTATTAAATGTGCAGCCTATAAATTTATTAAAAAATAAACTTTCACATTTGGAATTTCGTATTGAATAATAATTGCGAATTTATATATTTCAAATTTAAAAGTAATTGTACCTATAAAAAATTAATTTTCTCTGAAGAACTCTTAAGATTGTTCCCGATCTATTTTTGGTGCTAAACTAATCTGACACCATAAATTTAGTTACAGTGGTTATTTTTAGCTTGATATTTTAGCTGCTCTTTTAAATCTATATTCATCGTTATAGACATGAAGAATTTGGTGTTAGGAATTTGAATGAAGAGATACTTGCAACCAGAGTGAGAGGTAAATTCTAGGACCCTTCCCGAAAACAGGATGTTAGAACTTTTGATTTTCCCAAAGAGAAAAAAGAAAATTAAATTTTTTACCAAATATTGTACAAACGTTACCAATATTTTTCACTACTTTAGAAATGTATGTTAATATTTGGTATGTTAAAATTTTGTACACTTTCAGACATCAACATTAATTGTGATTCTCCAGGAAATTAGATTTGTAATTCTATCTTATGATGCACCGTTTTTATTTGTTTGGACAGTCAAATACTTGCCAGTAACACCGAACTCTCTTTCCTCTCTTATGATCTAAATTGGCCTTGGTACCCCAGTTGGTAGAGTCGCGGATTAACAACTTGAGGGTTGCTAGTTCGAAACCAGATCCAACTAAAGACTACCATGAACTGGTGCTCATTAAATCTTTCATGGCCTCAAATGTCATCACGTTTGCGTGGTGCGGAAGTTTGGAGAGGCCCCTTCCACCCTTATTTTTACTTAAAAAATAATTTAATTCTGAATTTTTTCTCTTTACGATGAGATGAGCTGCTTCGCAGCAGGTGCTCTGTAAGTGATATGTCTAGTCCAATCCAGTTTGGAGAGTGAGGGACCAATCCGGTGATTCCATATGACGAGGTGTTGTCCTCGAATTTTTTCCTTCGGGATTGATACCGGACAGTCGCCAATAGCCCGACGTAATGTTGCTCAACTACCTAAAGTCTAAGTTTTTTAAGCATTTGTATGTTGAAGTATTCAGATACTTTCAGACATTTGTATGTATAGTTTGTTTACTTTGCTTTACAATAAATACAATCTAAAGAAAATAAACAAACCTTTTATGTAACCCTATTTTAAACTTCGAAGCTAAAAACGATATGTTTTTCTTAATCCAGTGCTGTGCTCTGATTGGTCGATAGATGCTACTACGTCACTACAAATATCCAATCAGAGAAGGAATAAATTCCATACGAAACGAGAACAATAGCTTTTGATTTAAAGTCCTAAGCTAATAAAAGATGCAGAAATAAGAGATTCGCATTCTTTATTACTTTTCCGGGACACTTGGGAATGAGATTAGAATCTTAGGATACACTTACTCAAGATGAATGAAATATGCAGGCTGTTCTAAAACTTCCTATATTGATTTAAATGAGAGGTAAGGAGGGTAAAATTAAGCCTTAGTCACAGGAATATATGTCCTCAAGGGCCGGGATTTGCTTTTAACCCTTCTGGTGGTTGTCTCGATCTGAGCAAAACTGACTTATCTTGACAGACAAGATACCTCGTCATTTGAAGAAAACAGACCAGATCTTTATCTCGTCATCATCAAAATATCGACAATATTGAGATGACGAAATATCTCATCAAGTATTAGCAAAATTGGTCAGATAGTGATGGACGAGATATCTCGTCGAAACCACTTGAAGGGTTAATGTAGTATTGTGGTCAATAGGCTTAAATAATATTTTTGGTAGTATTCGAAAGTATTTTTGGAAATTGCTTGTCCTCCTTGCAATAGTCTCGTCCCCCTCTTGATGGCTGCGCCCTATAATTTGAGAAGCACTGCCGTAGTCTACCATATAGAACCCTAAAGAGTCACGGCGCCCCTGTTCCATCTTGTTTTTCAAAAAGTTGTATCTCCAAGCTTTGTCTTTTCGGGTTGATAATTCTTCATGCTGCGTAAATAAGTCCTAAGCAACTCACATCGCTATTCACTAAACAGTGATATGATCACTAAATCATCTGTGTTGATTGAGTATGCTCCGTCTTCTAACCGTGAAGTGGTATCAGATTCTTTTACATTTTAACAGCCGTTAACCCTATGTGAAGATTTTCTATCAAGTCAATAGGTAGGTGGAGATATTGTTTGTGATGGAACGTGCTTCCAGTACGTATTCCATACGTGACGTCACATGGCTTGCGTTTCGAATACGATTTGAACACGCCGGTAATAAATATTCCAAAGAATGAATTACGAGTCGATATATGAAAGGTATTTTCAGAGTAAGAAAACAAACCAAACGGTCTGCAAAGATTTTGCTTCTGCTGTCCAAATACTCTCGCATGATAAATATCGGGGTTCCTTAAAATGTAGTTTATCACCTTTTGGTAACGGTTGACGTTTAAAATAATTAGTGTTGACCAATCAACTATCACATATCAAATAGGAATTTATTATTTGGAATTTTTACTGCCGAAATGCTGAAATCGTATTCGAAAAACAACCACGGTCAAACAACAAGGTCACACCTGAGCTGGCACCCCAGTCTACAAACTTCCACACATCAGCGTGAAGACATTTGAGGCCACGACAGATGTAACGTGCACCAGCCCCCCTTGTACACGACGGTCTTTTGTTGGATTAAAACTCGTAAGCCTCCAGTTGTTAATCCGTTACTGTTCCAACCAGGCTACCTCGGCCCTGGCTTGTGTTTCAATTGTAAGCTGACAATGTGATAATTGATTGGTCAGTGTGCCAATTAGGTTAATTGCCAAACGTCAGAAAAACGACAATGAAGAACATTTTAAGGAAAGTCTAATGTGTATCAAGCGAAAGCAATTGGGTAACAGGATGTAAAATCTCCGTTTTCAGTCTGGTTTGATATTTACACTGAAAATCCCTTTCATAGATCATACTTAAATATACTACATTCTCAACTAGCTCAGAAGAGTTAATAATCCCATTATAGTTTTACGTTTTAAAACTATGAGAGGTTCACGCACATCTATCCGTTTTGCTATCTGATGTCTGCAATGCAATGCTAAAGCAATGCTACACTGATCGGAAATCATGTGACTCTCAGAGGGTTAATCCTCCTGGTGGTTGTCTCGATGAAGTATCTCGTCATTAGCAAACCTGACAAGATCTTGATCTCAACATCATATAAAAATGTGAAAGGTTAAAAAGTATCAATTTTATTGAAATGTTAATTTTTTTGCATGATTTTGTGAATAAATATACTGTTCCGTGAAGCCATGACTGTTTGTATGCTTATTTCATACACCCTTGATCTCCCTTTTCAGGTAAAATCTAGGAATATACTCGTACTTGCCCCTGGTAGAAAGATATTAGTTGTGATGTAAATTGTGTTTTGACTCTATACTCGAAACCATTTAGAGGGTTGAGCTTAAGAGACAATTTTCAGATGCAGTCATTGTCATCATTAGTAAGACAGGTCACTCAAAAAAGCCCTGTTTTCAAAACAGCCCATCACTACAGGTTGTGATTCATTTCCAAAACTACCCTCCCGAACTGATTCCCACTGACCCCTGGTCAAGCAGGAAACATCGAGTAATAACTCCCGCTGTACGTCGTTATCCCGGAAGCAGGAACGGGAAAAATGTTGTGTCTCAAACGTCGTTAAGAGCGACCTGCCGGAGTAGGCAATTGGGAGCGGGAAAATTGGGAAACCAGGAACCCAATCATGCGATGGCGGGAAAACTGATTGCTTCCATTTCGCCCCGGTTCGGTTATTACGCAAAAAGAAACTTTTGTTGTCGGGTTCCATTAGGTTTATTTTCTTGCCCGAGTTCTTGGCTCTAATGGAGAGAGGTATCCCGGGACGGGCTTATGTCTTCGGGAGAGAAAATGGATTCCTCGGTGTTGTAAGAAATGAAAATTTCACTCCTGTGCCCCTTCCTTTTCGGTCATTGTTATAACTCGAATGGAATTTCTGGTATTGAAAGTTTTTGTATGGGGAACTGAATAGCAGTGGAACCGTCTGTTGTGGTGTAGTGTCCACTGATGCCCGAAATACACCACTAAAAAAATATTTTAATTTGATGACAAAAATAAATTTATAAAACCTTAAGGTTTGTTAACTTACGTTGAAAAGTCAATTTTTTTACTAATCTGAAAAAACAAATTTGCACGAGAAACGCGATAACTACAAATATATATTTTTGAATGAAATTTGGTGTACTGAGTTTTATATTTGTTTTGGAGAACCTAAACTAGGATATAAGAATAATCTTGAAAGAAAAACGTTTTAGAGATTTAAGTGCTGTAGCGTACGAAAAACTTTCAAAAATTCATGTGTTTTCTTCTACATTATTCTCAATATCATATGAGTGGAAAAGAATATTGCATATCTTTTAGTTCCGGCCCTAGCTTATATATTTAGGAGACTCTATGCAAAATGTTAGGCAAATAAACTCATGTTTTTCAGTTATAATAGTTTTCGTTAAGGTCTTTTTTAAACTAAATTTTCCTATTTTTGCCAATTCTTTTAATAAATTATAACTTTTAGTGATTCTTTTTCTTTATAAATTGTCTTATAAATTGTTTTACCTTAAAAAGAAAAATTATTAAAATTTGAGCACTTAAAAAAAGGTCCATACGTAGTTAGATACCGTAAGGAAAAACAACAATTCTTTAACCCACTGAGGGACTCACACACATAAATTCCACCTTGTAACATACAGTCTTTCCTGCATGATTTCTGACCAGTTTTGACCTTCTTAACGAATAGAATCTTTCCAAAGGATTACATCTTGAGGAAAGGAAATACTAGAATAATTTCAGAGGATAATTCTAAAAGCACTATTCCATGAACAGGAGAAATAAAATTATTCTATTCTAAGGAATGAAGAAGTATAATCTTTCCAAGAGATTCTATTCTAATGAGAAAGGACCAATAGAACCTTTCTAAGGGTTGAAAGAATCCATGGATTCCCTTAATTCATAGATGTGGTTATTCAGTCACACACTAATCCTGCAAGTGGTGTCAAAGAGATGTATCGTCCTTCAAGATCTGACCAATTTTGATAATGACGATATACATCACCATCAAGGTATTGCCAGTTTTTTTATGATGACGAGATTAAGATCTGGTCAATTTACTTTTAATCACGAGATATATCGTCCATCAAGATCTGGTCAGTTTTGCTTATGACGGACAACCACCAGGTAGTGGTTCTCGTCGAGACAACCCCCGGGAGGGTTAAGTGTGCTGTGGGGTAAATGCAATACTACACTACTCAGAAATCTCGCGACGCTCAGAGGGTTAACGTAAATCTGAATGAGACGTCAGTTTCTGTTTCAACGTCTTTGATTTTCAACGCAGAAAAGTCAACCAGGAGATAAGTATTCCCCGTCCCTACATCTTCAAACCATTTCTTGTTATGATTGGTCAATCCTCTGAGGGTTTCAAACACATATATCCGCTCTGCGACCAGCAGTCTTCTCAGCGTGACTTCAAACCAGTTTTGACTTTGACCAATAGAATCTTTACTGGGATACTTTCAACCAATAGTCATTATGTGGGTTTTGAGGGAATAGCAATGCTACACTACTCAGAATTTCGTGACATTCAGAGGGTTAGCGGTGTTTGTCATGAGCAGTGGGTGCCTTCAGTAAAGACTTCTCCCCTAACCAAGCCTCCTATTGAAGCTTGAATCCAGTCCAGGTAATATGCTCAATAGGTCTTTGTACATGGTCTATCATTCTCTCCTCATTTTCCCGACTTTGCAAAAGACTGTCATCAGCCTCTGAGACAGCGTTTGGATCAACCAGAGCTGCCAAAATTGGGCATAACTGCATCCTTCTCTCTCTTCCGAGTTCTTTTTTTTTAACATTACATCTTGATAAATGAGTCTGGCGTAATAACGCGGATTTCGGTATGTCCTCTATAAACCAGGAAAGCAGTATACATAAAATGGACACTAGAAAAAATGTTAAGAATAGAAGATGAATCACAAATTTTCTTTAAGGGAGTTCTAAAAATGTTCTCTCAGGTACAATCAAAAATCTTTTACTCATCAAGGCAAATAAAACACTTGTTGGACTGCCAGGTGAAAACGATTCAAGTTGGCCTGAGTTACAATGCGGCCTATTCTGGTTTTATCAGAAAACGTGGCAACTGCTCTAGGTATTTGCTTGAAGTAATGAAAGTCATTAGGCTCACTCTGGAATTGAAAAATATGGCAATTCATTCCAGTGTTCCTCCATAAAGTACACCACACTCCTTACCACCGAACTGCTCGTATCACCGATCGTCCCAGCATTTGCTGATTTGTGCATCATTGGTTGGAGGTATTCATAATACGCAAAGGTACCCCTAACATCGAACCCTTCTGTGTTGGTGTTTCCAAATTAAATTAGTTTGGAAACACTAACACAGAAAAATACTTAAACGAAACATTGCAATTTGAGTGTAAAGTAGTTTATTTATTACTTTTAGATGTAGTTTATATATTTTCTCTGATTTACTCTATTGATATTATAAATGTCCAAATATTTTAAACACAATTTCAACTACTTCGTCGATTGGTACAACATAAATTTCATTATGATAAATTCTAATAAATATATTTATGTGTAGTTTATAGTTTAATCAAAATAATTCAGAAGTTAGCAAGGAAAAAAACATCTGTGTTTAACGATCTATTTAGAAGTTAACAGGCTGGAGCTTGTATGTAAACAAAACTTATAATTAAGACAAGTATAAACATAAGAGCTACTAAAAATGAAGGGAATTATCGTATCTTTATCACTGTTATATCATGCAAAACAGTTAACGTTCATTACTTAAAAACTACATGTTTATTATAATATAAATGTTGTTTTCTAAGTTTTAAAACATATCTAGAGATAGTTTTGTTTCATTAATTTTGCTTGACTAAACCTAATCGAATATTTAATTTAAATTTATTTGTTACCTTTTTAAATTAGCTATTTTTGTATTATTAAACAGTCGAAATACTTTTAAGGGACAGGCATTTTTTATTGTTTTTTTTTTGCGAAGAGAGAAATTGTTGAGAGAGAGAGAGAGAGAGAGAGATACTTTAAATGCTACACCCTTTTTCGAAGCTGCGAATACGTATATTTTTATATGAAGCTGAGATTATTAGAAACTGTTAGCATTTAGTACAATTATTAGTTATAATAAACATCGTTTACACCTGTATAGATTTGTAACTAGAATTTCAACTGTCCGACAGTAACTTCCGAGAACTGTTTACCTCTGAACATATACATCATGACAGTTCTGTCTCGTACACTTTATATTGATATCTCTAGATACAATTGTAGAATAGAAGTGTATGAATTGTTTATACTGTCTTGAAATAGTTATGTCATACTTATGTCTATATCTTTGATGTAGACATAAGTATTCAATATGCTTTCGAGAAAGTACTAATACAGATAAAATAATATTAGCTATATGTTATTCACACAATTTTTTAATTTTTGAAATATATTTCAAGAGCGTAAAAGTCCCTGAAGGAACTTTTGGTAGTGAAAATACTGTAACTGGCGAAATAGAATATAGGAGTGGGCGAAATGGAATATGGAAGTTGAAAAAATAAAATATGGAAGTTGAAAAAATAAAATATGGAAGTTGATGAAATAGAATATGGATGTTAGCGAATAGAATATGGAGTTAGCGACATAGAATATGGAAGTTGAAAAAATAAAATATGGAAGCTCGCGAAACAGAATACGGAAGTTGGAGAAATAAAATATTTAAGTTGACGAAATAGAATCCGTAAGTTGGAGTAATAGAATAGGAAGTTGGTAAAATATAATAAAGTTGGAGACATGACAAAACAATGTTCAGCTTAATTCAAGGTAGTAATAACCATTGAATAGGAGCAAAGACTATTTAAAAGAAATTTAGAGATTATTTTGTTAGCCCTCAAGAAGCAATGTGGCAGTGCAAATTTTTGTAAAGAAAATTGTTAAAAGAGTGTAATATTGTTACGGCTTAACACTGTTAATAGTTTAATAAACAACACTATAATTATCAATGAATAAATATAAATCAAATCATTACATAAATAGTACTTACCAGTCTAAAGTTTCCTTCTGTTGGTCTTCCTTAAACTACACTGTAGAAAGTTTAGTGCTTCATTAAATTTCATTAGTACCTTCCCCTAATTTTTTTATTTCTTTAGTTCGTCATTATACTTTTTTTAATTGTGGAGTTTCCTACTTATCTCTTCTGAAGAAACTTGAAGTGTCTCCGATTTCTTGTAAAATACTTTGTTTCACTGTTCCTATATTCCTTGCCCTTCATGTCTATTAACTACAGCTTCGAGTGAAATAAAATTTATTAACTTGTTTACCTTTGCCTTTGACCACAACTGTTTTTAAACATTCATAATTTTCACTCTTGCTAACACCAATTAACATCCATGAATAGAAATTCGTTATGAGTAAAATACCAGGAATATATTTTACCAAATGATATTTATTCCAAAGTAAAAATTCTGATTTATATTTTATCAGACGATAATTATTCATTTAAAAGTCTACTTATATAAGCTTTGGTAGGTTATTGAATTTACGTCGTCTGGAGTAACAAAGACAACAGCTAATAATTATGTTTCACAAAAGATTTTTATTAATGTGTTTTTTTTTATTTCCTTTACATACATAGATTATACTCTGTAAGATTACATCGACAGATAGAAGATAAATACATAGATTTAATTTCAGTATTAAATTTATGCAGGATCCATCCTTATTAATGTTCGTTTGCAATTTAAACAACTAATCAATTTATTCTTTACAAACTTGTCAGTACAAAAAATTCTTGGGATTTGTTTTTTTTAAATTGAATATTAATAATAATAAATATCAACTTTATCCCGTTTTTTATGTGGTTTCACTATCAAAGATAATATATGCACGCGAGAACTTACAAGGTAGTGTCAAAATTTCAACAACGGAATTGGATTGTCAGACATTATCAGAAAAGTAGACAGTATGCCAACTTGATACAGAATTGTCTGACAGCCTTTCGCTAGTGTTTAGATTAGAGCATGTAGAACTGTCTGACAGATTACTAATAATTGTCAGACAGAAATTCCTAAGTGCTTTCAGGATTGGATGAACTGCCAGACAGAATTGGATGAACTGCCAGACAGAATTGTAGTTACAGATCTGTGCAGGTGTGAATGTACCTTAAGGTGTTAATATACTTTAAAGTGTTATAGACGCATTTAACTGTTACTTAAAAATTACAACAAGTATACAATACAATTAATTCATAAAAATTAACAATTTTACTTCGTAACTGATTGATAGAGTAGTGAATCACATTTAAAATTTCTTCAATTGCAGAATTTTAGATAAGATGATTACTTTAATCATCTCTATCACTTTGCCGACCAATGGCGAATTCCAAATAAGATAAGTATCCGTCTTGATCCAGATCTTCCTCTCTAAATACTTCGTCTATGTAATCTATAATACAATATGAAAGCAATTACTAATATGAATACTACTAGTAGCAACAAGTAGAACTAGTAATAACAACTTTAATTTTAAAGCCCCTAAAATTTCTTCCATACACGAAGGAGTATTTATAATCAATTACAAGCCAGTCTATTGCATATATAACGATTAAAGCTTTCAGATTCATACCTAAAGTAGGCTACGAAATTGATATTATATTTTAATAAATAGCACGTTTCTATAATTATTATAAAGTGATACCATATGTAAATATATATGTACATAATTTGTGAGAATGTGATATGTAAATGTATATTTATGTGGAATCTGGAAATGTGTTACTTATAAAATAATATCAGTTTTGTAGCAAATTTTAGGTATGAATCTAAAAGCTTTATTCTTTATATATGCAATCTGTGTGTACCCTGTAGTAATTGATTGTAAAATATCTATTTGAGTTAAGTTATGAATATTTTAATTTCAACGTCTCTAAAGTATACGGTTATTTTAGTTTGATTCAAAAAAATGGGTTTTCATCTATCTTTATGGAACGAATACTCTATATTAGTCCCTTTATATTTTATGAAGAAACATGAAGCATAAAAGTTTTGCCAGAGTTTTTGAATAATAATAGCGCTCTCTCTAGCGAATATTATACCCACTACTTATCGCACGCATTAACAGAAGAATCAATTTTAATTTATATTTTGAATTGAAACAATTAAAGTTTATTATTGAGGGTTCAGACATCACGTGGGGCTCGCCGTGACTCAGTGGGTTCGCCCGCTGCGCTACCAACTTGCGAGTTGTAGACGACGTAGGTTCAATTTAGACTTGGGTATATTTCTCTCTTTTGTGTCAATAAAAGTTTTCTTGTTTGTATGACCATTTATCTGTCTTTGTTTGCGTAGCTTTGCCAAATGTGGCCCCTTGTGCCATAAAACGAAAAACGAATCGATACGATGTGGTTCCTTGTTACCCTAATCTAAAATTTAAGCATTTAATTCGTTCAATTATTTTACAATTTTTACAACCTTCCAAGTGGTTTCGACGAGGTATCTCGTTCATCAGTTTCATCAATTTTACTACTGACGAGATATCTCGTCATCAAGATATTGCCGATTTTCTTATGATAACGAGATTAGGATCTGGTCAGTTTTCTTCTAATGACGAGATATCTTATTTATCAAGATCTGGTCAATTTTGCTAAAGACAGGTTACCTCGTCGACATAAACACCAGGAGGGTTAAATCTATATTACGAACCATATACTTACGGGCATCTTCCTCAAACTTTTCATTCCACCACGCTTGGAGAGAACTCTTTATGAGAGGGCTTTTTGCTATCTCCTCCTTCGACATCTCATTCTCCCTGTTCATGACGTGGTTCATGGCAGCCAGCATCTCTAGACCATCCAGCATCTTGTCATCGTTCAGATCATGGAGTCTGTGACCGTCAAACAAAGCAAACCATTTAATCGAGCACGGAATTTGAGTTGAAGCGAGCACCGTTGATGATGATTTCAAGTACCAAACACTTGACATTGCAAAACTTCTAGCCTCCCATTATCTCTAAATAATGGATTTAAAGAGCTTATGTATACGGCATAGCAAACATGTAAATTGTTAAAATTCTTAGGTTGGAACCCTCCTGGTGGTTGTCTCAACTAGGTATCGACTAGGTTGTCTCGACTAGGTATTATGCTGACCAGATCTTGATCTCGTCAGCATAAAAAAATTGTCAATATCTTGACGACGAGATATCTCGTCATTAGCAAAATTGGTCGGATCTTGTTGGACGAGATATCTCGTAGAAACCTCTTGGAAAGGTAGCGTCACTAAGACGTAGGTTCTCACACCTTTTAATTTCAAGCTTCCTTTAAATTTACGAATATAGTCAAGGCCCGCTTAGAGTTTTTAATAGAGATCATTTTCAAATGGATTCTTAATCAAATTCAATTATTTAAAAACGGGCCGCGGTAGCCCTGTTGGAAGAGTAACGGATTAGCAACCGGAGTTCGAATCCAATCAAAGACCGCCGTGTATAAAGGGGGCTGGTGCCCTTTAAATCTTCAGGGGCCTCGAATGTCTTCACGTTGGCGTGGTGTGGAAGTTTGGAGAGTGGGGGAGTGGGATGTCAGCTCAGGTGTGACCTCGTCATCTGACCATGGTTCAAAATTACGTGTTGTTGTCCTCTGATCTCTCCCTTCGGATTTGATCCTGGACCGTCACCAATAGTCCATTGTATTGCTCCAGTGTGACGTTAATTAAATACCTACCTACCTTAAAGTCATGAAATATATTTAAAATAAGATTTTAACCACAAATAAATCCTCAACGAATAAACTTTTCTAAACCCGCGCCCAAAGATCTAATCATATACTATATAAAGCAGAAAATCTGTTTATGTGAAGCAGCAAAAACCCTTGAATAATGAGATTTTCCGTCATGAAATTTGCACAGTTTATTTTGTCTAGACTTTCTCATCGACTTTCTGGTGAAATAGGCAGAGCATGTGGGCGGAGTAGTTGTCGTAAGATCTCAGAAGGATTAATCACTTGGGTTTACCAATCGACTTGGGCTGATTGGCTTTCGAAGAACAGATTAGTGTTTTTAATCACGGTGGATAATCACTTTAGCCAATCAATAATTTGTCCCACATTAAGATTCATGCTTTTCCCACAACCGCTTGACAGATCTTCAAGCCGAGAGATCAGAAGAAATAGCATGTAGCTGAGCGCACATGTTTCGTCTATTTCATTAGAGTGTCGATGTGTTCCCTAGATCAACGCAACTAGTTTCAGCTCACTACGTCGTTCCCTTGGAACCATGGAAGCAAAATCTAATATAGAATATTACACAAGAAGAAACTACTCAACACAAAACGCCAACTACTGTCACGAGCGAGCAATCAGGAAAGGAAAAACATAAGCACCTGAAGCGGACAAAGCTCAAAAAATTGTTCGCAACGAAACTGCTGAGGAAACAGAGACGCTACTATGTCAGAAGCAGCAAAAATTCTCGGGTTTTTGTTGCTTCTGCGTAGTAAAGGTAATTTATTATAAAAAACTAATTGTTCCAAAGAAACATACTTATACGGTTACCTTACCTTGATAAGTTGAGAACATTCTGTTTCTTTAATGATGATTCAATTTTTCAAATTGTGATACTATGGATATATTATAATTAGTTTAGGTTCCATATGTTTTTCAAAGGTAGTTCTGTTTCCTTTATAAGGGTAATTACAGATAAGAATTTCAAGGTTTTAATAGAGCATCCTGGGGGTGATCCCCTCACTTCGAAAACCGCCACTGGAAGCAAAATCAGCAAGTCCAATTCAAAAGAGGTTTTCATATAATCAGCAGACTAGTCGAAAAACCATTTATGACTCAAAGAACCATTGAATTTTAGTTATCAGTATGATGGAAACAGGCCCTTATGAAAAAAAATGCTGCCAAATGTGGTGCTGTTGAGAATTTGCGAACGTGATTAAATATTAAATTTACCAAGCGTTGTCAAAGGCTAGATTCGTATAATATTCACTGTTTTGTCACGGTAGAAATTTGATTGTCCGTCGAATTTATGGTTCTCGGGTTCAAAATAAGTGTCGAAACTATTTCCGAAATATTATTAGTTGCCTCCTGAAACAAATTATATGCTATGAAAAAATCATTGTGTTCTTTTTTTACGTAGGAAAAGACGATGCCAAATATTTTCGATGTATATTTTGCAATATTAACCAATTAACCTCATAAATTAAATTAAGTTCTGCTTAAAAAGGAAAGAAAAAGAGATTTATTTAAAGAATAATTTTTGAAAAATTCTTTTGGATCTATTTAGAGACGGACTAATGGCCCTCTTTTCACTCAATGTGTTGACAGATACAAGCTCAGTTCTGTATAAGACTTTTTCATTTTGTTCGATAGATGGCAGCACATCAAGATTTCTTAAAACCTTGAATTTGAATTTTGGAAATACAAAACATTTTATTTTACTGTGATTCATTCTCTTTTTGCAACTATTTAGTTCACAAAAAATTGAAAAAAAAGGTGAGCACAAGCACAAAATATCATAGAAAATTCATGCTGATAAAAGTTTTAGTTATTCACATTTTTAATTACCAAATTATAATAATTGAGTTGAAAATATAATACTATTAAAATTAGAACTTCCATAAATTTCGATTCACAAAAGAACCGCAAAAACTGTGGAAAATACCAAACAATATGTGTTTTAAGCAAAAAAATACCTAATATATTTTATTACATATGAGTTGACATACTTTAAACCAGAAAACCGAAAAGTTATATACTAATTTACGTTAATAGTAAAGTGTGATTTATAGAAAAATCTCATTACAGGTTTTGGGTAAACTGTTAGCGTTCATTTTTGGAAAGCATTTGTCTGTTATTTATCTATCATGAAGTGCATGTTGACTGAAAAAAAAATTTAAAATGTATTCTTATTGGTAAATACTTTTGTTGTCTAAAAGGAACTCGATATGCACAAAATGCGAGAAATACTGATCATATAACACATTTCTCTCTTCATAAAAACAGTAAAAACAACAAGCAAATATACAAATACAAAATCCTTGCGTTTCGAATTCGAATACTCATCGACACGTTATAAATGAGGAACTCGGGAAAGAAAGATAAAATAAATCTCACTGAAAGTAGAAAATCTCTAAATCCACATCGTCCAATTTTTCAGAAAATTCGCCATTGTACAAATCCCGTATGTCTTCTTTGATGTGTCTGAAATATATAGCCATTTAAGAAAACATCATAGCCCACTTTAAAATTATAAACATAAAAAACAATAAAAACTAACTTCAGAAATATAACTACACCAGAAACAGATAAATCTCGGTAGTAATATAGTGTTATAAGTAGCAATAAATTGTTCTCCTACTAATTTAATGAAGCAGCTTGTCCATTTTCGGACCTCTGAAACCCCAAATCCAATCCAACCATACTAACTTGAAAGGTAGAAAACTAAAGGATTAACTTAGAAAAAATTACGAGATGCATTTTAATCCCGCTGTTTCAAAGGTTGTATTATCATAATTATTGTTTACGTTTATTTGGATATTTCAGCACTTCGTTTTATTTAATGTATATACGATATTTCAGCAATTCGTTTTTTTAATATATATGCGATTTTCTTATATAATGGATATAAGATATTTCAGCACTTCATTTTATTTAACGATTTTCTTTTTTATTACTGTATTGAAGTTATTATAACTGCAAACGGGACAGCTGTAACCCAATTGGTAGAGTCGCAGATTAGCAACCGGAAGGTTGCGAGTTCGAAACTCGATCCAACCAAAGACAGTCGTTTATCCCTAACTTGATTATTCTACCTCATTCTCCTGCATTTGTTGGAAACCTGACTTTCTAATCTCAATGTTCATTAATCTTTAAGATTTAAATTCAATTCTTTGATCAGATAAGATGCTTTATGGCAGGAACTTTGTAAATAAATACCAGGTACCCTTTCCCCATTAGAAAGTTCCCTATCGAGACGTTTATGATCCACCAAATAGTATTTTAATCATTCTCAAAACATTGAACTCAACACAATCGTTACGCAGATTCCTTATCGAAGTCAAGTGGGCGGGAAAGAAAATAAAAGATTTACTCATAATCTCTTAGGAGCTCCTTATCTTTAAGAACATTCTTCGGTCCACCCTTGTTTGGAATGTGATGGTTGTGACCACTGTGTCGTCTGTCTGCTCTTATGAAAACACACGTGCAAAGGAATATCACAAGTGGAAAGAGGATACCACGACAGGACACCATCACGAGATTTCTACAAGATGGGAGAAATTGAAATAGCATAAATGATGTGTATGATTAAAAAGAAGATGAAATTGGAATTACAACAGAATATAAAATTAAGTTCATTTTATTTTGTTTCTAGCACATATGTTAATCTTTAATATAGGCTGATAGAACTCTAAATACTAATTCATAAATTCTAAGAATTAATGTTTTAAAACTGTCCATTTAATAACTCTCCCCCTCTGTGCTTGTGCCCCCTTCCAGAAATAAAATCTCCAGAATTATAATTTATTCTCCTTTGCCCCCTTAAAATAAAATTTCTAGAATTAAAATTTATTCTTTGCATCTCCTTGAAATACAATTCCTAGAATTGAAATTTCTTCTTTGCCCCCTAGAAATAAAATTTCTAGAATTAAAATTTATTCTTTGCGTCTCCTTGAAATACAATTCCTAGAATTGAAACTTCTTTGCCCCCTAGAAATAAAATTTCTACAATTAAAATTTCTTCCCTTTCCCCCTTGAAATAAAATTCCTACTTCTTTGGTCCCTTGAAATAAAATTTCTTCTTTGCACCCTAAAACAAAAATTTTTTTAGGAGCAAACAGAACTTTAGATAACTAAAAAAGCGTATATCTACTCTGAAGAGCAAAGATGGTGAAGTTTTAACGAAGTCCTTAACTAGTTCAAAATTGTTTACACACTTTATACAGTGGTACCTTGAGATACCAGTGCCCCAACATGCGAGTTTTTTTTAGATACGAGCCGTCACCCGGGTCGATTTTTTGCCTTGAGTTACTAGCCAAAATTTGAGATGCGCGCCTGCTTCGGTGACGTCACAACCACCACTCCGCTCAGATTCCCGAGTCTTGCACGTAAATTCAGTTCAAATATTTACTTCACCTGATGACAGTTAAATTCTGTCACAAAATCAATCAATTTCTTAATTTATTTGATTTAACATTTATTGTCAACTGCCACCGGGAGGCCATAGTCCCCCCCCCCCTTTTTTTTTTCCTTTTTTTTTTATCCGACCAGATGCGTCAATTCTGAAAACGGAAAAACGGGGTGTTTTGTAAAGTTATTTAGCTAATTTTTTCTTATAACCATGAGTTCAAAGAAGGTGAGTGTAAAGAACAGTGGTGAGAAAAGGAAAAAGGTAATATCCATGGAATTAAGGAGTGAGATAACATGATCAAGGTGTAAGTGTAATAGACTTGGCAACGCAGTACGATCGCACTACTTCTACGGTATGTACTATTCTGAAGCAGGACTTGATAAAGGCTATAACTCCAGCTAAGGTTATAACTCCAGCTACAATATTTGTTCATTATAATTACATTATTATAAAAAAATTGGAGTGATTTTTTGGGGGCTGGTACGAATTAATCTCATTTCAATTAATTTAAATGGGGAAAATTGATTTGAGATACGAGCATTTTGACTTACGAGTTCGGTCATGAAATGAATTAAACTCGTATCTGTATTTTGAAACCACTGGTACCACTGTATTTTAAAAATTAATTTCCAATTTCTGTTCTCGAGTACTCCAAAAAGCAGCCTCGAGTACACTCGTATACAGGAAAGCAATATGTGTACTATTTGTGCATCACGAGAAGTGCTCCCGCCCATAAGTCTGGATGGTGGTGGTGGCTCTGACAAAGGTCCGCGTTCATTTTGAATGAGGGTGACTTTGTGGCTATCTTAATTAAATTTTATTCTGAGCGAATGTTGGTGTTGGAAAGACTGTTTAATAGAGTAGATCTCGGCAACAAGTAAAAATAATAATACAAACAAATTTCTAATTTGTCATGTACTAATAACACAAACTTTGATGACCAAACACTTCTTCAAGTATCCGCTAGGAAAATGGAATAAGATATCTTTCTAGGGCAACAGACAACTTAGACGTAGTGGCAGGAGCGGTTCTCGTGGTAAACAAACAGTACATAGTACAATGACATTTTCGATTTCAGAGTGTATGGAGCATGAGTTGCAAACGACATCCATACGATGTCGAGTAATGGATAACACGATATATTTTAATTGAAAGTTCAAGTTTTCCTTATATTACACAGCATAGTTGTACTTTTGATATTTTAGAACTTTCGAGGTAAGATGAGGATTATAAAATAAAACGAAATAAATACATTTACAAGAATGCAAATGTTTCGTTTTCCTTCCTATTTCTTTTATTGCACACATCTCTAAAAAAATTACTCAAAGTGAAAGTTTTGATGAAGTGCTTAAATTGTACATCAAATTCCCACTCACATCTTGCACTTTAAAAATTAATCCAATATTTGATATTGCAGATTGAAGCAAATTTCAAAAATATTCGTATTTCTGATCAGCTTTGAAATTTATGAATTAGACTCATTAAAATTTATTTTTATTGTAATGATTACTCTTATTTTCATCGCACTTAGAGATTCCCATTCAATTCATTAAATTCTTAAACATATAAAGCGTACGTACCTTCCAATGCTGCTAAAATATGGATCTTGTTCGCTCGTTTTAAGCTTATTCGCGTATGAGATGGGAATTAAACCGTGGAAACAGTGACAGCTGTTAGTCGGAAATACGCGTCATACTGATAAAACGATGTTGAAAATGTTGATAACCGTTGATTTGGAATACAATTAAGGACATTTAAATATGCTGTTTGGCTAAAAGAATTCAAGGACTTCAATATTTAGTCGTTATGTTGTTGGTAGGTAGTTAAACAACATTACGGTCTATTGGAAACGGGATCAATCCTGAAGGGAAAGATCCGACGGACACCTCGTAATTTTTTAACAACGGTGAGATAACGAGATCACACCTGAGCTGGCGTTCCGCTTTTCAAACTTCTACACCATGCCAACGTGAGGACATTTGAGTCCACGAACAGATTCAATGTGCAACAACCCCACGTACACAACAGTCTTTGACTGAATCGAGTTTCGAACTCGCAAACCTCCAGTTGCTAATCCGTTACTCTTCCAACCGCAATACTTAGTCGAACCTTCTCTAACGCGTCCAACTTTTTAGCTTGCCTAGGCCGCATTTGTTGGTTGGGTTAAGTTTTAGGGATCAAGGGCCATATTTGACCACAAGACAGACAACGTCAAGAAAAAAAATGCACATACAAGGAAGGTTTATCTGACACAGAAGAGAGAAATACACCCAGAGTAGGTAGGTAATTAACGTCGCAATGGAGCAACGCGACGGATTATTGTGACGATCCGGGATCAATCCTCAAGGGAAAGAACCGAGGATAGCACCACGTAATTTTGAACTACGGTCAGATGATGAGATCAACACCTTAGCTGGCACCCCACTCTCCAAACTTCCACACCACGTCAACGTGAGGACATTCGAGGTCACGGTAGATTTAACGTGCACCAGCCCCCGTGTACACGACAGTCTTTGGATGAACTTAGTTTCGAACTCGCTAATCGAACTAATCCTTTACTCTTCCAGCTGGGCTACCTCAGCCCAATACACCCAGGGAGATGACTAAAGAATGGTCATGACCATGACGGCTCACGAAGAAGACGCGTTTTACGCGGCTTACGATCAATGTTGCAAAACTGTGGAAACTGCGATTTTTTCAAAGTGCAAAATGAATCAGCAGATCCGAGATGATGCAAGAAGGGCATGGGGTGAGTTAAAAGTTCTTGTTGTGAAGCATGTTGAATATATTAGGTCTTCGAATTTTCGAGAAGCTTGTAGAGAAAGTCTAATGGAATATGGTGAACGTCAACCAGAGGTCATATGCAAATGTTGTGGCGCCATCTGTACCCGACGATCGAAATGATTCGGATTGTTGTGTTATTGTTAGTGTAGATAATTGCACATGTGATTATGTTAAAAAGATTATTAAAACTGAAATAGACCCGAGGAAAAATAAGTTTGGAGTACACCAAATGAAGACTATTGGTAACAATAAAGTTCTAATCAAATTTGTTTCAAGATCTGATAAAAAGAAATTATTCTCTGCTATACAAGATTATTCAACTGTCCTTAAACCTTCTCTACCAAAGCGTAGAAACCCAACACTTGTTTTAAAAAATATTCCAAATGAGGTAAAAAATGAAGAACTTTTAGAGACTATTGCTGAACAAAATCCTGAAATCATTGTTTCGAATGATCTTTGGAAGGAAGCTAAAGTTCGCTTCACTTTGAAACAATTTTAATATGAAAGAAGTGTGGTGATTGAAGTGCATCCTGCTATACGAAAACGTATTTTAAAAAATTCAATGAAAGTTATGTGGAATTCGTCTAATGTTGAGGACTTTATTGTGCTAAATAGATGTTTTTCATGTCTGGAATATAATCATAGAGCTTCTGAGTGTAGGAATACACTAACTTGCTATCACTGCGCTGGCGAACATAATAGTTCCGAATGTAATAAGAATATTCAAGTGTATGTGAATTGCATTAGATTTAACAAAAAGACAAAGAATGCTGCTGCGCACGTCGACGTGAATCACAAGCCTTTTACAGCATGCTGCCCTAGTCATAACTTTATGATGAAACAAACCTCTTCAAAAATGTTTTATGGGTAGGCTTGATAAATCAGTTGCGTTTAAGTGTGTTCAAATCAATTTGCACAAATCCAAAAATGCTACCCAGCAGCTTATCCTTCACATGGAGGCAAATGATATCTTCATTGCATTAATTCAAGAACCGCAGTGCTACAGGGGAACTCTTCCTGGTTATCCAAAAGAATATAAGGTTTACTATGATGGTGGTGCAGAACTTGTTAAGGCTGCTATCATTATTCGTAGTGACTGTTTCTCCTCTTTCCTGGATATAAATAACACCGATTATAAAGTAGTTGTTCTTGATCTTAAAATTGGCGATATGAATTTGACTACCTGTTCAGCCTATTTCGAACCTAAAACCAATATTGATACGGATTTATCGAAAGTCTCAAATATTCTATTTTCAAAGAAGCCTAGACATTTTTTGTGTGGAATGGATTCAAATAGCAAGTCAGAAATTTGGCATAGCCCTATTTCTGGCGGTAGAGGTGCGAAGATTTCTGATTTCTTAAGTGCAAATCAGATGTTTGCTATTAATGAAGATCGTGGTCCTACATTCAGCTCGACACAGGGTTCTAGTTACATTGATATTACTTTTTGTAGCTTGGGACTTCTCCGGTATGTTCAGAATTGGGATATCTCTGAGGAGGATTCTCTTTCGTACCACAAAATGATTACTTTTCAATTTGATATGTCTATTCCAAATATGATTCATCCTTCGTGTTCTTTTAATTTTAATAGAGCAAATTGGTCTTTATTTGCTGACTTATGTACCAGTGAACTGCTTGATTTATATCTTCTTGGAGAGTGTTCCGATCATTTCACTTTGGAAAATATAGTCAAAAATTTTACTTCTGTACTTTTTCAAATTACCACAGCATCTATCCCAAATAACAAAAGGTAACTTTGAGAGTTCCCTGGTGGTCGATAGAAATTGAATGTATGAGAAAACCTGTGAATGCTGCAAGAAGTGGATATCAAAGGGAACATAATGTTATTGTGAAAAAAATCTGTAAAACTAAATATTTGGATTTGCAACACAAATTTAATGTAAAATTGTCAGATGCCAAACTCAACTCTTGGACAGAATTTCTCTCAACTATAAATGTCCACAATGTTTGGAAGAATATATATATAAGTACGGTGTTAAAATCAACTTCATGAAGAAAGTAGAGATTTCTGGAATTAAACTTCCAAATGGGTTTGCAACCTCGTCTTTGTCTAAAACTATTTCTGCTGTGATGACAAAGTATTTTCCAGCTGATAATGAAAGTGACGATGATAATGTTCACAGAACTATGCGTTCTGAATTACAAAGACCATATTCGTCTACTGAAGATTGTCCTTTTACTACCTCTGAAATAGAGTCCATTAAAAAACTTAAAAGAAATAAAACTCCTGGACCGGATTCGCTGCCTAATGAAATAATTCAGAAATTCTATGGTATTTTTCCTGACTTTTTACTCAAGCTTTTCAATCTGTGTTTAAATTTGGGCGTCTTTCCTGCTCCATGGAAGAAGGCGCGTCTTGTGTTGATCCCTAAGACATTGGATTTAAGGATTCCTCACCTTGATCATGTTAGATGCATTAGTCTATTGTCTACATTGGGAAAATGCCTTGAAGCACTGTTTATTAACAGAATTAACTGGTTTTTGAGAAAGAAAGATAATTTCTTTAGTGATGCCCAATTTGGTTTTACTCCTCAAAATCTACTGAAGACGCTGTGCTTCGATTGTGTGACATCCTACAGCATGGGAAGAAGAAGAGGCTGACAAGTGTGCTAATATTTCTTGATATAAAGGGTGCCTTTGATAATGCGTGGTGGCCTTCTATTTTGAATATCTTAAAAGATGCTGATATTCCGAAAAATTTATATAACCTTCTTAGAAGTTTTCTGAATGAAAGAACTGCAGAACTTTTTATCGGATCGGAAGGCAAAATTTGAGAGAGGTTGTCCTCAGGGCTCTATCTCTGGACCTAGTTTGTGTAGTATTATTATAAACGATCTTTTAATTCGTCTTTTTCTGACTGTTTCAAAGTTGCATTTGCTGATGATATTCTGCTGATTTTTCAAGGAAGGCTTCTTCAAAACATCTTCTTGAGAGTACAATCTGCGCTAAACTTTATTTCCCAGTGGTCAAACCTTCATAAACTTGAATTCAACCCTTCCAAGAGTAAAGCTACGATCATCGGTGGAAAATTGGATGATGTTACTTCGCCTTTGATCCTTGAAGGTGCGACTCTCGAATTTGTTGACCGATTTAAGTACCTTGGGGTTTTCCTGGGCAGTAAACTCAAATGGAAAAAGCATATTGAATATGTTTCCAATAAATGCGAAAAACTCCTTACTGGCCTGTATCGTATTGCCAAAAATACATTTGGAGTAGGCTATGAGGTTTTCAAAGTTATGTATAAACAAGGTTCATTCATATCTTATGGATCTCGGATCTGGGGACAGGCTTTGGAGACTAAGACCAACAGACTCAGGTTGAGGAAGATTCAACGGAGAATCCTTCTGCGTCTTCTCAGAGGTTATAGAACTTTAAGTTATGAAGCAACCTGGAAAATTGCCTCTCTGCGACATCCCTCATCCGGTTATTTTTGAACCAATTCATCTAATTAAGTACGAGAAAAATGTGGAGAAGCGTTTTCAGAAAGTCTGTTTTACGGGAGGTAGTAAGATGAACAACAAGGATGACCTTGCTTTTGTTCTATTTGAGGACAACTTCGAATGCGGCTTTTATAAACATCGTATCCGGAATGAATGCACTGTCTTTCAAGCAGAATTGCTTTGTATTAATCTCGCATTTTAGTGGCTTAAAGAAAATGGAAATTTGTGTTCAAAGTACCTTATTTGTAGCGATTCTCTTCCTATTTACATTTACTGAAGAATGTTGCAAGCACAGAAAAAGTGGTTGTTGAAACGCTTTTAACAATTAGTTCTCTTAAAAATAGAGGAACTGAGATTTTTTTTGCCTATGTGCGTGGACATAGTGGAATTTACGGGAATGAAAGAGCTGATTTTTTAGCCAAAAACGCTTTGAATTTAGCAATTGATGTAAATTGCAACATTTCAAAATGTTACTTGAAAGGCTCATATTATGATAAGCTTGTTGCTAAGTGGAACGAAGAGTATCCACACGAAAAATTTTTTTCCTACTATTAAGCATAGATTGAACTCAGAATTATTTTTCTTCACAAACTTCCAAATTACACAATTTTTATCTAGCCATGGAAATTTTGCTAAATATCTATATAGGTTTCATCTTCTGACTAATGATTTCTGCGAGTGTTTTAAAAAGCAGCCACAAGATGTAGAGCATTTGCTTTTTAATTGTCCTGCATTTAAAACTTCAAGAATGTGCCTGCAAAATGATTTGAGAAAATTAGGTAAAACATGGCCTAACATTGGTGAAACTCAATGTTTTTGTAAAATCTAATCTGCTTTTCTACTCATTTGTCAAGTTCATAAAATCTTGTAATTTTTGTTTTATTGTTTTCCACTGTTTCTTGGTTAAATCAACTTACTTCTGTAAGCCCCGTGTTGTACTTCTGTGGTGCACGGGGAGTTTGCTTGCTTTTGTTCAAAATAAAAATATACACCCAAGGAGAAATCGAATCACCTGGACGGATTGAGTGTAGAGGAATTGTCTTGGGCCGCCAACAAAATATAATGTTGTTGATGTATAAAAGTAACAAAATTACTTTAAAAAAAGATGGCCACCTACACATGAAACTAGTGGAAATTATATCTTACTATGTTTGGGCGAAACTAATGCATCAATGTAAATAGTTGCAATTCTTAGTGTTCTCAAGGTGCAAGTCAGAAAAGTTTGCTCTTCGTGTTCTTCATCCTTGGAAACAGTTGAATACGCATTAGAGATGACAAGAATAAGGCGCGATTGTGAAACGAAGGATGTTTTTCTCTGAGAAAATAGATCTTAGAGTCATGAAAAATATCGCTCAAAATCACATAATATTACAAGTTGACGACCTTGTGGAGCAGCATTACCAGCTGCCTAAGTTGGACACCCCTGGTAAACAACTTTGATTATGGTGCTTATTAGTTGAAAAAATTGTTTCGACAAGCTTATCAAACTGTCAAAGTTTAAATGCATACTTTCCATAGAAGCATTTTATGAATGACGGGGAAGTCGAGCTGTCCTGTTTTAAGAACCTCCATGTATACAAAAGACTATCAGAAACCTTAAGAACACTAGTAATGGGCAGTTCCATTGGCGTAGCATTGGTGGGGGGTTAACAGGTTCAACAGCCCAGGGCGCCAATATCTAGACGGGCGGCATTTCAGAAATATTTATTAAACTCGTGGTTTTTCTATAAAAAATGTTTTATGCATCTCTTCTGACTTCACAGAATGGTTAGCAGTTACTTTTGTGGGAATTCATTAGGCTTTTTCATTACCGCTCAGAGTTAATGTAACAAGATGGACATAATAGATAAAGCATCCGGAAGGTACAAGGACTACCTAGATAAAATCCAACTGCAAAGGAGAATTCGATCTAAAACATAGTAATTATTGCAACGTTTGAAACTAAATCTAAATCATAGTGATTTTTAAGGTTATTCGATGTTATTACACTCGGTCAAATTTGGTTCGTGTACAGTTATTTTTAAAGTTGTTGTGTGAAGGTAAATTTAGTCTGGAAAAGTTCGCAATTTATCTGTGATTAGAAATTATATAAACATAATAATTTATTTAATAGCAATAATTGATTGCGATCGATAATTCAAGTGTTGAATGATTGATTAATGACAGTTGATACGGGAATAAATAGATTTCACGGGATAAGATGGGATAAGAATATTTCATCCGTAGCCCGGTTGAAAGAGTTACGGATTAGCAACTGTGAGGTTGCGAGTTCGAATCCAACCAAAGACCGTTGTGTACAAAGGGGGCTGGTGCACGTTAAATCTGTCGGGGCCTCAAGTGTCCTCTCGCTGGCGTGGTGTGGAAGTTTGAAGAGTGGGGTGCCAGCTCATATGTGACTTCGTCATCTGACCGTGGTTCAAAATTACGTGGTGTTGTTCTCAGATCTTTCCCATCGTGTTTGATTCGGATCGTCGCCAATAGCCCACTGTGTTGCTCCAGTGCGACATTAATAAATTAAAAAAAATCATTTTACACACGACTTTATCACTTTGCTATTTTCATAATAATATTAAACTGGTAAAAGCATATTTATTTCAAACGCGCAGAAATATGTCATTTTTGAAGTTTGTATTTAAAATAACCCAATTAAATAAAAAATTCAAAAAGTACAAAAATTATAGTCTCAAAAGAATAATTATGTGTTTGTTTGTGATCCTGATCTGGGCATGTATGTTCAGAATTTATTTTAAGTCGTATGTCCCGATCAAATTTGTTGTATTGCTCCCGTTCGACGTTAATTAAATACCTATCTACCTACCTAATCAAATTAGCCCTTGTGTAGCAAAAAAGGACCTTTAACGATAAACCAAGCCCTTAAATCACACCATCACCCCTTACCACTGCCATGTAATGAAATGCTGATAGAATCGTTAGTTAAAAAACATTTCCCCTACGTATAAATAAGCTTAGATAAATAATCATGTCATTTCCCAAAGCTTATTCCAATTCCATTGGACTTTTTATTTGTGTATATTGGTGCTTTCATGTCCACAACTCTTAACTATGTGGGAATCTAAATAAAATGTATTATTCGTTCAAGATTTACAAGGTTTGTTGTTCATTTCCCCTACATTTTCGTAATTTGATTTTAAAAAATAAGTATTCCCCAGAAACTAAACTAAAACCGAAACTTATTTTGAAAACCTTTTCTGATTTTGTATCCGCAGAGAAATATCAAATTTTACCGATCTACATATGCAAACTTTTGAGAACAGAAACGAGAATAAAAATTATGACAATCGTTTTAATGAAAACGAAAACATATTTGTTCCGTTAATTATTCGTTATACGCTGTTCGTCTGCTAAATTTGAAATCGATTATTTGAAAACGAAACTTTCTTTTCTGGATCTGGCAATACTATATGGAAGCGAAATTTGAACTGCGCCCTCTTTAGCGTCTGTGTTGTCGTTGACGACAGTATTATTAAATATTTTATATATTTCGTTTGTTTTGTCAACTATACTGTGCAATTTCTTCCATTGTTTTTGTTGACTTTGACTGAAGTACCTTTATAAATATATTTTTGTTGTACAATGAGTGGTAAAAAGACGTCATACAAGTCTGGAGATCTTGTATTTGCTAAAGTTAGGGGATATCCGCCTTGGCCAGCCAGGGTAAGTACCGTTGTGTATACCGGTTTTTCAGTAGAAACAATTTTGAATTTAAAGCTATTTTCCTTTTTTAAACGGTTTTCTTAATGTTTTCGCCAATGATGATTTTTGCAATGTGTTCGAAACCTGCATTAGGCTAAATAAATTGCTTGTGTCTAACTTTATGGAATAACTGGAATAATTCCGTCGTTTTACTCTTGTATGATGTTCTTACGTCAATATCTTAAACTCATGATTTGAAAAGATATGTGTGTTCGAGCTCTCCAATTATAATTTTGGCGGTCTGTCAAAAAGTCACGGAATAATTTAAAAATTTGTGACCTAGCACTTTTTTACATTTATAGTGTTCTAGATTCATTGAAATATATGTTGAGAATTATGGGGGAAATTTGTTGTGGCTTGCACACAAAACGTGAAAAAAATCACCCATCTAGTTCTAGAGGTATACTTTTCGTTAACAGCAATACAAAAAATTTAGTTATTCCAACTATATTGATCTCGGGTATGTGCTTCCATTTCAACATATGACTTTAATTGTAGTTATTCTTTGTTTGCATGAACGTGTTAAAAGAAACGACTAAAATGATCATTTTACACAACATCTGCATAATGAATTAAAAGGAATTACTTTTCTTCATTACCTAAAATCATTAATGAACTAATATATTATATTTTCACACCACTGGAAAATATATTGAAACTTATTGGCCAAACAATTTATAAATTCAATTAAAGAGAAAAAGTGTGTTTTTTTCTAATCGGGGTTTGCTGTAGCAGCTGAAGTATCCCCCACAGACTGCTGTTAAAGCTTGCATTTTTATCGTAATGCCTTTTATTTTTTGTGTCCATTAATGGGTACTTGCGTATTAACCGCATGCCAGCGATTAATCGCCAAATCTGTAGATATTAACCGCATGCCAGCGATTAATCGCCAAATCTGTTGGAAGGAGTATAAGATGGAAGAACTGGAACAATCTGGTGGTATTCACTGCCAGTGAACCACAAATACAATTTCATTGATTCTGATTGTTTTGCTAAACTTTTTTTAGAACCACAGTTCAGTGTTCAGTTGCATTAGATACTCGTGATCTATTTTCTCTGTTTTTACGTCGAAGTAAATTTTTACGAAACGCTTGATTGTTATGAAATAATGCTAGAAAATTCCCATCCCAATGGATATTTGGGGGCATTTGTCGCGAAACATTTCTTGTTATGGTCCCCGATCGTAGTGCTACCACATTAATGAACGAAATAAAACAACACATTAAAGATGGATTGACCATTTTTCCGACTATTGGAAGGGATATAAGATGGAAGAACTGGAACAATCTGGTTATATTCACTGCTAAGTGAACCACAAATACAATTTCATTGATTCTGAAACCGGCACGCACACACAGAATATGGAACACATCTGGGGAAGTGTAAAATGGCAAAATAAAAAACATCGAAGAACATCTCGATTCCCTTCCTCGCAGAGTTTATAATGATATGTTTGATGCCATCCTAAGTGCAATTGCTAAACATTTTCTGCCCGAAACAAACTTGGCTGATATTCGTCAATGGCATGCGGTTAATACGTAAGTACCCATTAATGTTAAATTTTGTTCTTCCGACTTTAATTTTAAATATAAAATTAAGAAAATATTTTGATTGATTTTGTTTTAACCTTTAGACTACGGGCGGTACAACAGTCCTACCGTGATATTTTCTTCCTAGAGTGGCTCGGTACAGATGCGATTTTATCCCCGATTTTTAATTGATCTCTTACATCGATCACCATTTGCGAGCTGTCAGCGACTTGTCCTAAAGAGGGACGATCTTTTTGTTCGAAGCCCTATCCCAATCATTCTGTGAACGCTGGGAAATACAGAAAGTCGCACTGGTGATATCTCTAGCATGTCAATCACTATGAAAGGAAAGCGTGCTAGGTGGTCAGTCGTAAAAGTCATTCACAACTCTCTCCCAAGTTCAGTAGGGGGAAGAAAGTCAAGAGAAATATGCTGCTCTTAGACACGAGTAACGAAATTTGGGCACTGTATCGTAAAGGTTAACCTCTAAAATGTTTTGTGGCTTAGAGTCCATTGAAATACCCCTTATTTCCCCTTAATACCCCTGAAAGAAAAGCTGAATTCAAATAGGAAGTCCAAAACAACAAGTTCAAACCAATCAGGTGCAAGTGCCGTTCCTCTTCTAGTTGAAATAATTTAAACTTGATTGGTCTATTGCATATCTACTTCCTCTTGAATTTTCTTAATAACAGCATGATACTAGATGAGTATTTTGATTTTTTATTTAAGCTCAGTTTATTTTCTTCTAGCATGTCCTAGGAGCCTGACCCCCTTGAAATCCTTTACAAATTTTATGGTACTGCTCAGGACCTCAAACATAAGGGATAAATATTGCAAATAATACGAGTAACTAAATATCTAGAATGATTTGATTCCTCTTAACACTAGAACGACCACCACTCCAGTTACCCTAAAACAACTGCTGGTGTCGTTTCGATACCAGTATATAAATTTCTTAAAATAGTGATAATATCTGAATATATTATTTTTCATTCTAGTTTATTTTTTAACTCCAAAACAATTTTTGTGGCAGTTTCCGCACTTCATTTACTTACTGAACAACATGTTTTAGGTATGCATTAATTGAAATTTTTTTTTTAATTTCACATTTCCTTCGTACCTAGTAGATTTTTCACTATGCTTCTAATTTATAATTTTGGTGCTTTTACCCACTGACTCTTGAACCCAGGACAAACTCATTAGCGTTCCGCTTGGCAAAGTTACGGGACCTTATTTTGAAGTAAAATATTTCCAGCTGCAAAGCAATCATTCACTATATATATTTTCCATTCTGTGCCATCCTGTGTGTGATGTAAATCCAAATTATTCTAAGTATTAGTGGCATCTGTAACTTTCATTAGGCTCCTCTGATTAATTTTTGCATAATCTGGATTCTTTATCTGAATTTAATTCGTAACAGGAGGGCTCAGCACCATCAGATTCATTTCGAATAGTTCTTGCAACAGATTTCCAATGTCTTCAGAATCTTTTGTGCGAATTATTATTGTTGTGTCTGATAAGTGAAAAAATCAACTGAATAACATTGCAGTTGCCATAGTAATTGTTAACGATGCACAAACGTAGAAGTAAACACATATGACTGAGATTGGCTCATTTCCGCCTTTGAAAGGGATAATATACTTAAGGTCAAATAAAGGAATAAAAAAGCATTATTAAATGAATAGTGGTTAGAAATCTGCTCATTACTGAATGACCGAAATGAGACACCAACTACTGTTCTAGTGTTAAAAGAACAGTTTATTAGAAGGGGCTCAGAGTTCTAAAGACCTGAACGCCTTGAGTTCTAATATTTTTATAGTTGGAACCTGGTTCTCTTCCAACGTGAGGGCTAAATATTACAAATATACCGATAATGATAATTATTTATATAAACAGAATAAAGAGTTCCAAAACATCCTTGTGCGACACAAGTGGTGTTTTACTTCCTCCAATCATTTCTCTAAGTTGGCACCACTGCATCCCAATTAGTACTGTTTTGCAAATTTTGTAACTTATACAAAATGACATTCATTGTATCTCAGGTTATTTCATTTTCAATGTCGTTATTAAACTTCAATTAAGAAAAAAAAGAAAATTTAGCATTTGATTTAAATCATGATTTTTTTCAAAATAAAAATGGATAAAAATCAACATACTCTAGACTAGAAATATTTCACAAATTTTATGGATTGAATTGGAAAATGTAAATATTGATGGAAAAAGATTAGTTGGACATGTTTAAGGGCCTTTTCCATTTTTTATCATTCAATTTGAAAATGAAAATCAATACAGTGAGATAGATTACAAGAATGTCTCCACTTCAAATCCAGTAGGAATGTATATTAAACTGAATGTTTATGGTTCATTTTAACCCTTGAAGCATGTTGGCACTTTTGAGAAGCTTTATTTTATTTCAATGTTTGATAAATTACTTTATAATGTTTTCTCAGGCCTATGAAAGGCATGTTTGAACCAATTCTAATTTTTCCCAACGTTCTGCGGGGTATAGAACGATTCTGCAGTTGTCATACTCATTCGGATGCATTTGATGACTGAATCTAATCTGTGGTCTGAAATTGACTTGAGCTCCCTCCAGACCACATACTGTTTGACAATGAATTTTGTTATTTTTTCCCTAGTCTAAGTTTCTATGTTTGCAATTATTGAAAATAGTGTGAAAATTTAAGTAGGAAATAATAATGTGAGAGTAAATCACACCATTTCTAACTCAAGGCAAAGTAGGATTTTCTTATTATAAAATAATAATTTTTCTGTTATCGTAACTTTAATCTTTAGCGAGGCGAATTTTGCCTGGATTTGGTGATCTTCCTTATGACAAACATAAACGGAAGAATTTATCCAGTTTTTTAAGGGAATGTCACTTTAATTAGAGCATTTTGTTACTCAGTCAACTGATTTTTACAGCCATTAGAGATAGGATGAAAAGTTAATCTGATTCGATATTTTGAAGAAACTCTACCCTGATTATAGATACTTAACTTGCCATAAAAAGGTTACAGTTTACTAGAAAGGGATGTAGTTGATAATTTTTCTTCAGGTGTAAAAAATACCGACAACTGTATTTGTTTTAGTTTCCACTTGTGGTAAGGATTTGAAAGATAAAAAAATAAAGCTAAAATTAAATAATTAATTTAAAAGCTAAACAGTTGAGCTCAATATATGTCATTGGCTATACATGAAGGATAGCCAATTATAAAATGTACCATTTTTTAATGCTAAATTTAATGAAAAACAACATATAATGGGAAAAAATTTCAAAAACATGCTAAAAGTTCAAAGCTCCTTGCTTGTCATTCAACTCCAAAAATTGCTGATGATACATCTTCAGTATCCAGATTTTGTCTGGTTAGAAATTCAGTTAATTTGCTTTTAATTTTCTAATTTCATTAGCAATATTTTACTTACACTGAGATATATTTTTTGATAGCGATGGTTGAATTACATTATTTATGCCTTGAAAATGTTTTAGAGATATTTTTGATGTCTCAAAAGTGCAAGTGCTCTAACATTTGATTAACAAATACGAGCATCAAACTTCAATGCATCATAGAAAAGGCCTCTTGCAGAGTACCATTAGTCCAACATATTTAATTGGCCACATTTTAGTGGAAAACAGCTGAAATGTGTCCTGAGTCCTTTTCACCTACATGTATCTTGTTATGTTTAAAAACCTTCAATCATGCCATTTTTGAAAAAAAATTAATCATTTGATATATAGTAATAAGTAAATATCGGAATTCTTTCCACTTTTTAAAGGCACTTTTATAAATAAAGAACTGAAAAAATTTGCTGATTATTGCCACATCTGAGATCTATAGTGTAAATACGAATCATTTGCATCAGAAAGACAAGTATTCCAAATTGGAGTATGTTGACAATTCAAGAAAATGCTGTCCAGTAAACAAGATAATTTCAATTTTCACTCAAATAACCGAAAGAAGTTAGTGCACATCTCATGTTCTTGCTCATCTGCAGTGTCTTCATCTCTAACTCCACTCAATTGGCATTCAGTAAACTAGTGTTAACAAAGCTCTACTTTGCAAATGCTCTTACACTCAAGGGAACCCTAACATAGAAAGGATCCTTTATTTGTGTCGAAGGTGTAATTGGGGGTCAAGTAGTAAACATCCTAGAAAATATTAGTGAAGAGAATGAGAAATAATATTAACTTTGGTCATTTTAACTCTGCTGTTTTAAAAATGCTGCAGAAATTTTTGACATGGATATTAAAGTAGGAAAGTTGATTTTATTTGTACAAACTGAACCAGAATTATGGGATCAGATACATATTAGAATAGAAACAAGAGAAAGGGATGAGTACAAGTGTGTTTCAGATTTATCAATGGATTTGAGGTGAATAAACAAGCTTTTGGTAATTTTTGTAACAAAACTTGCGAATGTAAAGAAGGTTCCAAAAACAAAAATAGTCGATTTAGCCCTATAAAGTTTTCATATTCGCATAAGAATAATTTGAACAAGATCATTTTAACTGACCATTTCATCTAAAATATTCCTGTTCAACTATTGTTGTCAAATTGAACAATGAATATCGCATTGAGATCATTCTAAACTTTTTAACTACCAAAATAGGGTCCATCTGACAGCAAACCTGCAGGACTGATTATTATTGCTTCTGCATCACCGGAACTCTTGTTGTATTAGCCTAAGCCAAGATATAAGTTAGGATGACAGTCTGGTTTGTAGGACAATGTTTTTTAATACATTGTTTGGAAATACATGTTGAAAATTCATTTATTGGTTCAATTTGTTAGCAAACCCCATGTAAACTTCTAAATTTGAAATACAAGTGACTAAAACTCAAGAGCAAGAGGTCTGAAGCTTATTTAACTCTTTTTACCAAATACATAATTATTTTCAAGACAACTATCAAATGAAAGTAACTACCAATATTGTTTATTCTTATTGGATTTGGTTGGTTGTCTGTCGCTGTTATTAAATTGCCACAAATTTGGTTGTAGTTTCATATCAAATGTACAATAAGTGTATTTCAAGTAGTAATTGTTGATTACAAGGTTACTTGGTCTAAAACATGTCAGATCAGGGTTAGAAATTAGCAATCTTGATGTTCAGTGATCATGTTTTTAGACCAACTTCTTATATTAATCATTTACATTTGAACAGCACTTTATGAAATTCAATATCGAACCTAATAAAGAAAGTCCCCTGAATATCACTTCCAAAAGTGGGTAATGTAAATTCTTTCCTCCTTGTTATTCTGGTAACAGTTAACAGTGTTCCATAGAGAACGAGTTACTATTGAATGTTACTTTGGTCATCTGCTGATTCTGGTTCTGAATGTTGCGATTTAATATGTAATCAAAAGAAAATTTCACTTTTTTAAAAGGAAATGCAAAACTGACACCAAACAACAAATATTCTTTAGAGAAAAAATGCCCCAAAATATGAGTGCCAGTGCAGTCCCTAGTCTTTACATTGTTTGTTTATCTTGCCATATAAACAAAAAAAATTTGAAACTGCACCTAAATAAAACGTTTTGGTAAATGAGGAAAATGTCTAGATGTCAATGAGATTCCTGACTCTGAAATTCTAACTCTGTCAGATGATAGGCATACAATCTTGAATTAAAACCTGATTTTGTGTTTTATAAAAATAACTTTTTATGTACACAATTTTTCTTTTTGATCAGCTTTCAAAGTATTTTTTAACTACAGGAAAATTGTCGTTAGAGTAGTAGTGGCTTCACTTAATCAAAAAAGTCCTGAATTTAATTATGCCAAAACTTAGAAACCCATGACTGGTACTATACTAATAATTTGAATGTTTCTGTACACAAATACAGTTCTGCAAATGGCGGATCTCTTAACTATTATTATATTTTCATCCTCAATTCTAGAAAATTAATCAAATTCGCATTTTGTGAGATCTGCCATGAGAACACCTGTTATCATTGCTCTTAAAAAATTTCAATCATGACTTTCTCTTACTGCAGCCATCCACTATTCTGATTTGGCAAACTCCTGATCTAATTCTGCTTTTAATTGAGATTGTCTACAGAATTTGAACCAACATATTTCATTCCTGATGCAAGATTGCTGTTGCTAAAAAGTTGATTTTGAGTTTGGGGTGATTTTAAATACCTAAGGCTCTTAAGACCATTTTCTGTAAAATTGCTGTTATTCAAATTGCGTAAGAATGTTCAATTTTATGGAAACACATTTAAGCTATATGTTTGATTAGAATCATGTGTTCACAATAATTTGCATGTATCAGGTATATTTTGTAAAAATGAGCAGCTGCCATTCAAAGATTTCTAATATTTCATTTGTTATTACACTGCTTTATATTTTTATTATATAAATTTTTTATTTCAGGTTGAGCAAGAAGCTCCACAAGGAAAGAAGGTTCCAAAAAATAAATATCCTATTTTGTTCTTTGGCACATATGAAACGTAAGTGTTTTTGTACAATATTTTATCAAATAATCTTGTCTATTGATCAGAAAAGAAAAGTAACTCATAGTTTTGTAATGAAAATTGGTATTATAATAATTTTAGAAAATTTCCTTACTGTAGGATGCTATAACAGGTCAGGGGTCAACATCCAGAGTATGAAAAAATCATGATTTTTTTTTTTTGAAAAATCAAAAACATCTGATTTATTTGATTTAAATCAGATTTTTTTTTAAATCGGATTTTTATGAATTTAATTAATTCCTTGCCCATACAAGTTTAAATTTGTTGGACATGAGATGCAAATTAGTGTAGTTTTTAGATGTTTTTGATTAATGTTAAACATTCATATATATGATGTATAACATTAATGTAATAGGAAATATAGCTGGTAAATATTTGAGATTAAAATTCGACATAGGAATTAGAAAAGTAAATCACATGATAGAGTAAATAGAACAGTGCCACAAAAATGCCAAGCATAAGCAATGTTTTCCCATCTGGTTCTCGACCAGCTTAGATTAGTTTGATTTTGATGTGAAATTTTTAGATTTATATAAATAAGGTTGTGGGATCCCACCAACACCATATAAATGTTTGTATAAAATTATTTAATCATACAAATTTCAGAATTTCTTTGCATTATATATTTATCATACATGAATAAAATGTATAGAATTTTTTTAATTATTTTGATATAAACTAATTAATCTGTTCAAGACATGGTTTTAAAAAATCACGGTGGCAATAGGAAATAAAATAAAAGGAACTTGCATTGTGACAACATTCTGACATCTCATTAATATTTAGCTTGTAAAAATAAATTATTTTTCAAAAAATTGTTATTTGTTAGTAAACTGTAAAAAATGGGACAAAACATGGAAATACATAAATTTGAAATAAAATGCCTATTTTTTTCTAATTTTCTGAGCATTGACTAGTATTTCTTTGGAATATTCCAAGAAAATTAAAAGGGCCTATACGCAACATACAAGAAAATTAAGCTTTTCTCTATGAACAGCCTAAAACAAGCTTAATAGCATCCCCCAGAGCAGGTGGTAAATTCAGTGAACTTTGAACTTGTGATACAAAATTCATCACAATCATTCAAATAGTTTTCTGCTGCAATCCATTATCTATTTTCTCAACATACTCAATTATCAGATGAGTGAATTAACTTTTACTTTCCAAACTTCA
The DNA here is from genome assembly GCA_933210815.1 of Meta bourneti. Lineage (NCBI taxonomy): Eukaryota > Metazoa > Arthropoda > Arachnida > Araneae > Tetragnathidae > Meta > Meta bourneti. The sequence continues at coordinate 28,701,272 of OW119930.1, forward strand.
ATTCCATAAATACAGAATAGTTATGCTTGCTTTGTAATGAATTCCAAAGAATCAATGCATATAATTTAAATGAAAATTAACCACCAAAAATCAAAACAAAATGAAAATATTAAAATTGTCCATTTTAAGATGTATGTGCAAAATTGGAATACTTTTGTGATATTACAGAAAACCTTTTCGTTGTGTCTAACTGTCTTACAAGTATTTTTTCAAGAACACTGCAACACTAAATAAATAACTAGAACACCTTAATAAAGAATAGAAGTTGCCATGATTTTAATAATTTGAATGAGTATATTTTAAGCATCTTCACCCATCATGGAGAAGAATGGTTCAAAATAGGCCATGTGCAATTTAGTCACATGGAATGTTTAAAGCAAAACCCATGCTGATGAACAGGTTTGTGAGTGACACCTGTTGGTCAATGGCCCAAAAGGTGAAATACATAGTTGTCTCTTAACTATGATCCCTATCAAAAAAGGTTATTTAAGTTATTTAGCCTATAAGGGGGAGGAAGGATGATTTCAGTATAATTGTTGAGGTGAACTCAGTACGAGCAAAGTTCTTAACTTATTTGAATAAAATAACCTGCATTCTCATAGTTATTTCATTTTCGATATTATTAAACATAATACAGAAAGGAGAGGAAATTTTGATTTTAATCAATGATTTTTTTTAAATAAAAATCACTTGATTTAAATCGGCATATCCTGTCAACACCTGCAGGTTTCCCCTGATCCCCAGTCATAAATCGTCACTTATCTAAGATCTCTTTCCTGTTCAGGCCTTAAAAAGTTTCAGAAGGCCTGATTTTTCATTTTAGTTTTTAAGGGCCCTTTAAAAGTCTTAATATTGAAAGTCCTTAAAGAATTTTTTGAAGCCTTAATTTTCACAAGAACACTTCATTTTTTATTTTACTGCTTTCAAAAACCGAGATCAATTGTCATCAAAAATAGAGAACATAATATTTATTAGCTAAAAATTGATGTTTTTAAAAGAGTCCTTGAGGCTTAACCTTTAGACCACGGCTTCCTAATTTCGTTACCCGTGTCTCAGAACGGCAGATTTCTCTAGACTTCCTCCCCCCAACAGAACTTGCATGAGAGTCGTGAATGAATTTAAGACTGACCACCTAGCGCCCTTTCCTATCATAATGTTTGGCATGCTAGAGATATCACTGGTGTGACATTTTGGGTCTCCCAAAGAGTTAACAGAGTTGGACTTCGCACAAAAGGACTGACCCTCTTAAGGGACAATCGCTGATAGCTCCAAATTGTGATCGATGTCAGCAGTCATTTAAAAGGGGGGACAAAATCTTTGTTACAGCATCTGTACTGAGCCGCTCTATGAAGGAAAGATATCACGGTATGACTGTTGTAAATATATGTTGTTGCCCATAGTCTAAAGGTTAAGCAAGTACTCATGAATATTTCATGACATGGGGTATTGTGTATTGATCTATACAAAATGTACCTTTCAAATTTCAAATATACCCTAAAAAAATTAAGAATAACCTTGAAAAGGCCTTAATTTTTCTTTTGCATGAAGAGTGGGAACGTGGAAGAAGTGGCATGTGAGTTTGGGTTTTGAACGAAACCTTTCAGTTATGTAGTTTATTTTGCAATTTATTGTGGAAGTTTGTTTTGGAAAATAGATTAAGTGCATGTATGGGGCATGTTTTCATTCTTATGTTGCATGCAAGAGCATACTCTCATTTCCAATCCAATTTTCCATTTTTGTGAAGAAATTAAAACATAATTGCACCTCTGCTCTACTGCAAAATGTCTGCCTGTTTGCATTCTGATATTTAATTCTGAAATTATGAATTGCAAGATTATGTGTATTTCCCCCTACAAATAAGAATATTTTCACACCAAAGTCCCTTTTATTCTGTTGGCCGTAAATCCTATTCAACTAATTGTTTGATATTTTCAAGAGTAACTGGCCAGTACTTGGTGAAATGTTTCACCTTTTACACAAGATATCAATATTTTGCTGTTATGCTTTTCTCAATGGCAAAATTTAAAAACAATGGCAAATAATAGTGTCCGCAAGTGTTTGCCTAAACGATGTATCATCAAAACCAAAAGTAAAGTGGTGTTTAATAACTGCAGTTGGGTAATAAAATTAACTCCAACACATGCGTCTATTTGTTTTAAAACCTTGCAAACACTGTATGGTAAACATCTGCAAAGCTTCAATGTATCTTATTTCATAAACAATTTTTATGTAACCATTGTCTGTAATTGCTCTAGAGCAGTGATTCTCAACCACTGTGCCGCGGCAATTTAGTGTGCCGCAAGATTCTTGAAGTGTGCCGCCACTGCGAACATTCAGAAGAATCAATTAATTCGTTCTGGATTAATCTTAGATACGATTATCCCACAATCTCAAAAAGCCTTAAGTGTGTTATTACAATTTTCCACATCTTATTTGTGCGAATTCGGATTTTCGGCTTTGACCAACATAAAAACGAAAAAAAGATCCAGACTTTTAAATCTGGATCACGAAATGAGAATACTATTATTATTTTTACGCCCAAATATACGCAAATAAAGTTATCAAAAACACCAAGCTCAAATTTTGCATTAAATGTAATTTGTAATTTATCATTAAATAAACATTTTGTTTACTTTGTAATGGAATTTCATTTTATATTTCATTGAAAATTATTATCGTATGCTATTTTTACAAAATATATTTTAGGTACATCAATCAATTAACCAAGTAAAATTCCTTTAAATTTATCTTATTGTTAGTGTGTCACCAAATTTTTAAATTATTAAAAGTGTACCGTGACAAAAAAAGGTTGAGAATCACTGCTCTAGAGTAATCAAATCGACATGCAAAAATTGGGTTTTAATGTAAAACTGAAAATTTATTAAATTATAATTTACGAGCTAAATTTGGCATCATGTTGAATATTTTCCCCATTTCTTTAGGGCTATTTTAGCTGCCAAAGATCTCTTTCCATATGACCAATATAAAGAAAAATATGGAAAAGAACAGAAGCGTAAATTTTTCAATGAGGGACTATGGGAAATTGAAAACAATCCTACGGCCAAACCTGGAAGTGGACATCTGGTAAGTTTTTTACCATCTGGTAAACATTTTAAATCCATTTAAAATGTTTAGCTATAGTTAGTAACTAAACATTTTAAATCCATTTAAAATGTTTAGTTAAAATTTCTAATTAATTCTTTTGCTTATGTCATCTGTTAAAGTAATCTCTAACTTCTGTTATAGTGAGTTATATTATAATTTTCCGTTAATAGGTAAAGCTCTCACTGTGTTGGATAAGTTAAATATTATCCTGTATTCATTCCATGTCAAATCAATGCACTGATTAGTCCATGACCTCTCAGATTTTGATGAAATGTGGTGTATTAAGTGACATCAAATAGTTATGTATGGATAAATTTTTTGCCTTCCTCATAAAGCTTTGATTTAATTTTTTAATGGAAATTGCTACATTTTGATTGTCATTGTCTCGTAACCAGATGAGATACAGACCTTGGTAATATTTCATAAAGCTATTTTAATGTGTTTTAATTTAATGTATTTTTTACCCATGCTCGTCTCTGACCTATCGGCCATCAATTGACAAGCAGCCTAATCAAGTTCTGGAGTGAAAAAATATGGCTTAAAAGCACTATCTACAGTAACTTTAATTTAATGTAAAACATGATGCAGTTTCAGAATTTTGAAAATTACAAAATTACTTTACTGTTAATTACACCTAAATGTTTCAAGTTGGGATCAGTTTATGCATAGAAGGGAGAGTGAGTTTCACTTGTATGTAGACAACCCATGTACAGTATGTGGCTTTTCACAAAAGTCCAACTTTAAACTATAAACTGTCTTGCTGACTGGAAATTATGATTGTTTAATACAAATTTTATTCTACATTTCTTTAGCATCTGACAACTAAAGATATGAATTCAGTTTACTAGTAAACAATAGTTTAGTTTAGCTACTTACCCTAAAACATTAACTTAGTATAAGTCAATATGCTGGATGTGGTGACTGCTGCCAAACTCAATTTTATTGGTCTTTTTGCATTCTAAGAAGTGTTTAATGACCTGTAAATACTTAAATAGAAATGATATTGACATGTCTGTTAAGACTTGTGCTGGGATAACCCTCCTGCTTTGAAAAAAGCTTAGTGGTTGAAGAATATTGAAATTTTATTTCATAAAAAATTGAATTGTGTTATGAGAATAGTAATATGAATCAGAATTAATACAGCTAAGAGACAAAATTGAAACTAATTGTATCGTTTACATAGCTATCATGTATTCTTAATCTTGATTAAAATGTGATGTTTTTTATATAAAAAATGATTAATTCTATGTAATTAAAAATACCTAGTAATTCCTGAAACTTTAAAATCAGGTTTGCACCTCTATTGATGAATAGTGTATGTAAAATTGACTAGGATATAAAAAAATTATGATTTTTATTTAAAAATAAGAAATATCAGATTTATAAACTTTTAATCTCAGGTTTTTAGGTTAAATTAATTTTTTATAGGATTTCCACAATTGTTAGCAAAATGACACTTGGAAATGTTTTGGAATCCTTGAACGAATATTTGCATTTTTTGTGTGTTAAAGGCTAGAAAAATCCTGTTATAAGTTTTAACTTATCATCTGTCGTTCAAGTTACAGTGCAGTTTCTAAGAATAGAATTATTAAATTTAATACATACGAGGGGTTTAAGAAATATAGCCAGGGTAAATTAAGTTTAATATGTTTTTTTGTAGAGGCTCAGCTCATTTTGTCTCTGGCATCCCAATAATGCTTGAAGAGGTGCCAGGCCTGTTGGGAAATATATTTTGTACAAAAATGTTACAAACAGTGCTTATTCCTTTATTGGGTATATCAAATTCCTTGGGATATCAGTTCAAGGATGTACTACTTCCTTTCTATGGTAGGGGATGTTAAAATTGTGTCCAAACAACTCTGATATGTACTAGCCTCATATCTAACGCACAGCCTTTTGCTGATAAACAAGTTTGTGAGTGAAACCTGTTGTCAGTAACCAAAGAGAAATATTCCTGCCAATCAGCTGTCATTGTCATCAATACTGCATACCTGCCAATTTGTATGGTTTGGCTGTACAATGTATGGATTTTGGCTTAATTGCATATGACTAGATTGTATGGTTTATCGCAAAATTTACAACTAATTCTCAAATTTTGTTTCCGAAACAGATCCAACAGAGATGTTGACATGTTTATAGAGGTGCTGACAGTTACAATTTCTAGTAATAAACAATCTGTATTTGGGAAAATTTCAAATTTTACAACGGAAAATAAATTTCCCTTTCAAAATTCGTTTTTTCTTCCTGTTTTGCATAATTACAAGATCACCTTCATAATTACAAGAGGTGACCTGTTTTCAGACTACATGTCTAACAAGTGTCATAAGGTTGTGTTGTGTAACTGGCAGCTCTAATATAAAACAAAGTATAGGTCTAATTAGTGCTGTTAGCAAAAAACCAAGAGCAGCAAACCAAATATTAAACAAAATGAATCACCCTCACAACAAGGTGATTCAGGTATTGGATTATTCAAATGAATACATCAAATCACCCTCTGGGCAATTTCATTTCTCTTACATTTTCAAAACAAGATTCCTGATCATGTCTACTTTATTTGAACTAACAAATCTCTTTTGAAACATTAACACCCGTTATAAGCACATAAAATATAGTAAAATACAAAATAATCAGCATTTTTGGAAGTAGGTGAATAGGTACTTTAAAATTATACACATTATATATTTCGCAAGTCATGATCTTTTAAAAAATTGTAGTTTCCAAATTGGAAATATTGGCAAGTATGATACTGTAATCTAGTGAGTGTCCTCAATTTAGGAAATCCAATTATTTATCAGTTGAGAAAAGGATCATTTTTCAAGTTCTACTGAGTAGAAGTGCACATTTTTTAATGTATGTGCATAAAATAACGCATCCTAATCCTGGATATTTAAATTTCAATATTAAAATTTAATTTACAAATAGAAAATTTAATCAAGCCAATTTAAATTGAGGTATTCTGATCTTATGTACCACCATCTAATTCTTCAACTTCTAAACACAAAATTTAATAGTGAAGATTAATTTGTGTGACTTTATTTTCAGTATGTAGTTGCAAATTTGGTATACTAGCCCTAAGGGAGGGGACCTGGATTTTAAGTAATTTAAGGAGTGAGTGGAAGAAGGAGTTATGTTAACATTTTGGGATTATTGGAGTTTCGAAGTAGTAAAAGACAGTAGATGTCAGATTTAATTAAAAATACATGTAAGAACCCTATGCAGATACTTAAAACACCACCAATCCCAAACTCCTTCCAACTCATCTAGTAAAAGTACTACTTCAAGGCCAAATATCTCGAAACTACAAAAATGTCACAACCCCTTCTTCCACTCACCCCTTCAATAAACTTTTCCTAATAATATTTTCATAAAAATTTACCTTAGTATTTCAACAGAAATTTTAAAATTAGTTATGTTGACCTTTTTAGATAGTTATGCAAGTATGCTGCATTTTGAAAATGTAATATTTATGAGAAAACTGGATAAATTACTGGCAGATTGATTATTATCAATACCTTATGTGAATTTAGATTTCATTTTCATCAAATCCTATTCTTATTGTTTGTATTTTTATGTTTTAGAAAAAATGCTTTTACATCAAGACTTGAAAAATTTTGTCTTAAATGTTGAATGATTTTTGGTATTTGTTATGCAAATGCAGGGATTTTTATTTGCTAGTTTAAAACTTTCCCCTTTAATTTCAGGCTGCAAAAGCCTTGGAAAATGCAGAATCACAAGAAGATGCTGCCAGTGATGAAGATGAAAAGCTCGTTATAGATGAAAAGCCTAATGTGAGTGTTTGCATTGCATATTTTAATGTTATTATTTTTCAGTTTATCTAAAATTTTATTTACCATAGTTTGCAGTTTTTTCAATAATTAATTCGGTGCATATTCTGTGTAAGAATAAATGCGCTTGCATTTCTGAAAACCATTGCAAAGTATCCAAATCCAGTTTATGATGCTAATCAATGAGTGCCTTGCAATCCTGTAATGAATGAAATTGTTTTGCTTAACAATTATGTTGATAATTGCAAGAGATGTTACACAAGAACATTTGTTTTGAATGCTGTATATTATGAAATTTATTTTAATGTAAATTAGAGTGTACAAGAAAGTTAGATATTTTGTGTACAGAAAAGGTTATTTATGTCAGAATATACAAAAGTATTTTTTTATTTAGAATGTTAAGGAATCAATAACAAAATAACCACCCTAACCTTGTGTTAAACTCATAATTTTTGTGGTAACATCCATTTGGATAACCCATTGCTTTTTCTTACACATGCAAGAAGCATGCATCACCTTCAAACAAAACATAAAGGTAGGTAATTTATTTGTATCAGAAAGATAATTTCATGTGAATGACATTCAAATATTGGAATTGAGTTTTATGCTGGAAGTGTTATAAATAAAACATGCTAAGAGCTAAATTATCTTTTAAATTAGGCAAAAACTTATATTAATTAAATTACGTTGGCATGACTTGATTTCACTTTCAGTAATAGTGTTATTGAACCATAACACTGAAGTTTCTTGCAAATTTAAATCTATGGATATATTTTGTTTTGTTAAGAGAATTATCTCTCTCATATGTATGCTAGGGAACATTTTAATCAGTAGCCTTTCATTGCACTTTGAGTATGGACATAGAATTACATTTTTACTGTTTTAATTGTACTTTTTATTTATTTCTCTGACTGGTATTTTTTAAATTTAATTTCCATTTTGAGTTTAAATTGTTAGAATTGTACTAATTTTAAATTTTAGAAAAATTAAGTTGAATAAAAAATTTTGCAAGGGTAATTTTATTTTGTGATTGAATCAGTGTTTTTTGTTTAAAACTCTTCAAAAGTTTTTGTGTAATCACATTCTATTTGTTTGGAATATTGATAATTGGAATTCATTGTTGGTAACGTTTTAAAAGATTTATTGGAATTTGAAAAACCTGAACATCAATCTGTATAGAATATATAATCAGGCATGCATAAAATCATTTTCTTTAGAGATTGTTATAAGAATAAATTTCTGTAATCTGGCACATTTCATAGTGATTTGGAATTTACCTAATACTCTAGTGTGATTGTAGAACAAACAAATCAAAAGAAAATTTTGAACTGTTATATTACATTCACACTTTCTGGTTTTAATATCTTTGTTACAACATTTAAAATTATTGTAAAAATTCTATATCCAGAATTTGTTTCCCTTTTGAAAAGAGAGGGTTTCTACTTATATTTAGTTTAAATTTTCATTTCCACAAATCATTTTGCTCTTAAAATATTTTTGTGTATTACTTTTATTTTAAAGTTTCCTTATTTAGGAAATAAGATTGTATGAATTAAATTGAATTTTTGTTCATAATAAAAAATATTTCTTCAAAATTAAAGCATTTATTAAAAATGCAATACTTTGCATAATAAATTCACTTTCCTGAATAAATATTTTTTGACAAATGAAAAGTAAGAATTAATAATGTAATATTAGCATTAAAGTACATTATAAAAAAAAGCCTGTTAAAGCATGTAATATAAGTAAGTCTGTTTAAAAGAAATACATAGCTAGAGTTTTTATTTACTATTCCATTTATATCTGTTTTCCTTGTAATCTTATAGTATTATTTCTTTTAATAGAAGGAGGACTCAGGATCTCACAAAAGGAAGAGTGAACACAAGGAATCCAAAGTATGATACAGAATTGATTAAATTCATTTTAAAGCTCTCTTTTCAAATCTAATTTCACAAATTTTGATTGCATTCTAATCCGATAGTGTTTTAATATGTTGAAATAAAATCAAAAAGCTGTTATAAAAAGGAAAGGATGTGATTTTTGTTTTATTTGTAAAGTTGTGTTAGTTATTGGATATATAATGTTAAAATTTCACTAATTTTCTAAACTTCAATGTTTCTATATCATATTTGATTATTGCACCAATAAATCAAAATAATATTCCTGTTGTGATGTGACTGGTAATTTTTGGCCATACATAAAACATTTTAAGCTTACATGGTCAGTTTATTGTCTCGCTAAAAATTATGCAATCTAATCATGTTTTAATTTAAAGGATTCATGACATCCACTTTGAATTTATTTTATACAGGGCTGAAAATCTTTTATGGATCTTCAAATTACTGATTCTTGTGTTTTATCTTTAATTTCTGAATTTTTTACAGCTATTATAATTATATTTTAATTGTTTAACATTTAAGTGGACTTGTAACTGTTTTGCTATAAAATATTGCTAACGATACACCAATGAACCACAGCCAAGCACATTGCAGGGTAACTTTTCAGCTTTAAACCTTGTTCTAAAAGCTATTTGATGCAGCTCAAAATTATTTCTTGAAAAGTTATTTTTAGTAAAATTGACTGGAATCTTGAAAATAAGGTGCTTAAAATAAGTTGTAACAATAGATTTAAGAGATTAAAATTATCGTTTGGATTTCTTTAAGTTTGTTGCTAACATTATTAAACACTAAAACAATGTCTTCCTAAAGTCATTTGTTTATTCATTTAGTTTGGTATGAACTCTTTAAAGAAAACTAGGGAGAGAAATTTATATAGCTTACAATGAGTAATAAAGCACTAATATTTTTTTCAAAAAATAAAAAAACATTGAAATCATTAATGAATCAATTACATTAATCAATTAGAGGAAATCTTTTCATTTGCCTTCATAAGTATTGACTCATATCTAGTAAATCTTAGATTATGTGCAAAATATCAATGAAATTGTATCACTAAACTAATTTGGATTGTGCAATTTGATAGAATTTATGTTTCAGAACTTGTGATTATTTCTTCAAGTTATAGAATAGTTGCTTTGATTTGCCAGATTATTTCCATTGTCAAAATAACTACAGCGAACTATATATTTCAGTTAATGCCATTGTACCCATTAGAGCACTGATAAATAATAATTAGTTATATAATTTAGTTTGTATGTATTTTCATACGTTCTTGTCATTTGAACATAATGTCATGTATGTTTTCCTCTTTTTTTGCACTTTCATCTCTGCAAGCTCCTTAGTTTACACAAACTAAGGAGCTAAAAATAAATTTGTACTTAACTGAAAATCTTTTGAAAAAAGCTTATAATTCTACTAATATTGAACTTATGACTAGTTCAAGCAGTTTTTTATATTGAAATAGTATTTCTATTTTATTTTTTGAATTCTACAGAAAAGCAAGAAAGCTAAAGTTGAAAAAGAAGCCTCTGCTGATGAAGATGAAAATGAGCAATCCAGTGATGAGAATTCTGTAAGAAATGTATAATATTATCAAATATTTTATTTCTGAGTAGTTTTGAAAGCATCCAGTCTTAAGCATAATTCTGTTCATATTAGTTGCCATCTAAGTGTTTACCTGAAATCCTCCCTGGACAATTTTAGGATCTACTTTTCTCCTTAAGACTCAGTCTAGCTGAAAATTTTCATTTTTGAATCTTGTTAATTTGTGCTAATATCAATTTACACTGCTCTTTTTGAAAACCTGTGTTTTTCAAAAACCTAGTTTTCAAATACAATCTCAAGGAACTCAATTTCACTTTGGGAAAAGTTTTTAAATTTTGACATTTGTGTAAGACATTAACACTCTTGCTTGCTTATTAATGAATCCAGGGCTGCAACAGGTGACTTTGCTATTTTCCAACCTTGGTGTCTAGGGATGTTATTTAACACAAATTCGTCTTGAAAGCTCCTATTTTAAAACATAACTAATAGCAGATGGAAAAGATATTTTTCAGATTTTTCTTTAGTGAGAAATTTTCCAAGAGACGGCCACAATTTTGAAGTTTTAGTACCAAGCTGTGGCAACCATGAAATAAAGTGCATCGGAATCTGGTTGCCGATTTATTTTGTATCTGAGCTACTAAAATAACGTTGAAGACAAGACTTTTTGCTACTATTTAAAAAAATTATGCTACCATTTCACGAGTGGTTTGACTGGCAGCCCCTTGTGAATCATTTATTCGCTTAAAAAGTTACCTACTTATTTTACTGGGGAAAAAAGGATTTTAAGTAAATGGCTTTTTGTTGGTTTGGCAGATCATGATAAATAAATGTAGGTTACTATGAATGAGACATGATAAACTAGTAGGTATGAAATTACATAGCCATGCTTATGTTAATTTGCTTATATTTTTAGAAAGTAGAGAAGAGCAAGAAAGATAAGGTTGATGGCGACAGTAAAAAACAAAGTAGTCGTTCAAAAAAGAGCAAGAAATATGATGCAGATGATGAATTGGACAAAGAGGATGAGGAAGAGGAGAAAAACGGAGACTCCGATGCCGCAAAGCCAGAGAAGAAAGAGGAGAAAAAGTCAAAATCGAAGAAAGATAAAGAAAGCAAAAAACACAAAGAAAAGCATAGCAAGAACAAATCATGAGCATCATTGTTTTATTCATTGCATGCAATTCAAAATTTTAAGAGTTCTCTGTGCCCTCAGAACAGTTATTTTTATGTAAAATGTATAGTTTTTTGAGGGAAAATAGCTTCATGCCATCGTATCAATTTGTTTTTTCATTGACTATTTTTGTTTTTGCATATTATAGACTACAAGATTTTATTTCAGTTGACTGATATTATATTTAGTTCATTTATATTTTTTAAAACTTTTAGTGTGTAGCTTTTTGCACTGTCTTGTAACCAACACTATATCTTTTGAAATATTGTAATTTTGATTTTAAGTCATAGCCTCTGTTTATAAGTCGGTCTTAACTCAAATGCTATTCTGAGTTCGCCTTGTCTAATTTAAACCAAGTCTAGGTTTCATTATGACCAACATGATTGTGTCCTGTTTTGGAGCAATCCACAGTGCAATCTAGTTCAGTGAACAATTCACAGAATTTGCAATATTGTGCTTGCTGGTTCAGTCCTCCTTTATTACATTATACTTTTCAACATGCCTTAAGGCTCGCAGTGGCTTAGTGGGTATGCCCACTCCACTAACAACCTGTGAGTTGTAGGTGGCACAGGTTCGATTTCTCCCTGGGTGTATTCCTCTCTTTTGCATCAGTAAAACTTTTCTTGTATGTGTATGTCCCTTTTCTTGATGTTATTTGGTAAAACTTGGTCATATATGGCCTGGCCATTGTGCTATTAAACCAAACCCTACCAATCATCAACTTGACCTGATATGCATCAGCTATGGCAATAGTTGAAGGTTTTATCCCATTCCTGTATCAATGTACTTCCTTCCAAATGTATTTGCAGGTAATACTATTAATTAAAGAGTAGATAATTCATCTTGACAATTGAAGGTTTATGTCATTTTATATAGCTCTATGATCATACCTTTCTAAATTTGGTTTGTCCATCAATGCTTATGTCAATATCGGGCTGTTTTGATTTTATGGTTCCCTAGCAGCTTTCATCTCTTATTTAAATCATTTTGTCTGTAATTTAATAATTTTTTAATGTGTATCTTGGATATACAGTGGAAATATGTTGATTAATTTGATGTTGGTGCATTTTCTGTGCTATTGTTTTAAACTTACTCTCAGGTTAAACATTTCTTCAAGGAAGGGACTGGGTATGGAAAGGTGTCAAAGGTTTTCATTTACGGCCAAAGAACTCTGAAAATTTGCTTTGCATGCTATTTATAGTTTTTAATATAAAGTTCAGTTCAGAGCATGGATTTTAGAGTAATTAGTGTGAGCTAACAAGTAACGGCTTCGATGGTTTGTCGTCCTTAACCCTTTATTATATGAATGTTTCATACTTGTTTATTTTTTACCAGTTTACGGGCATCGTGGGATGCAAATTTTTTTATATATATCTTCAATTACATGTTAAGTAAAACCGAATCATGTTTTTGAAATTGCATTTCTGCCACCGGTGTATTTCTCTTGTTAATCATTTCATTGAATGGGGGATATTGACTGATTTAAATGTTGAAAACTGTTTCTGTTGAAATGGTACAATTATGTGTAAAATGTGTGTGTACACTTGTAGGCTAAGATTAACTTGGCCGTTTCTATGCATATTTGCTTGATAAGATAATTGTTGCAAATCTTTGTAGTAAAAAATAAAGATAGGAAATGTGATAGTAAACTGTGGTTTGTTGAAAAAATCATGTTTTCGAACAAAAAGTTTTATAAAAATTTTAGGAATATGTACTTATATTTTAACTCAGCAATATTTATAGGTACACACGACTTTCTTTGAGCTAGCCGTAGGTGACATTTTTCTGTAGAAAAATTTTGTTAAAAGTTCTTGCTACTTGTTTTGTTGGAATTCTTTTTTAAAGTTAAATATCTTCCATCTGTTCTTTTATCCAAAGAACAATACTTCCATTCATATATAAATGTATACTTACGTACAGAGCTTTTAGACTTTTTAGTTTATTAAGTAACCTTCAATTATACGAATAATGACCAGTTGAATGCATCTATGCCAGTTAAAGCATACCAGCATCTGAATGAAATATCACACGTATGCTTGCAGTTTTATATTGAAGACTGGAATTGTGGATTTAGCTATTTATTTCTTTTATATTGTATTGTTTTATATGTGGTTTGAGAAATTTAATGCATTTAGAATGTTTATTTTATACTAAATTTTAAAACATTACATGTGCATGTAGTTAGCTTCCTTTGAGTTGGTTAGGTGTTGCATAATAATGCTTGATTTTATTTTGTATGTACCATTCTGATCAAAATGAATTTTGGTGGAAGCTATTGTGTGTCTGTTGGAGTATTTTGAAGGTCATTTGTAGTATCTCCTTTGCATGCTGAGGCTATTTTATTTAAGTGATTGAATCTTGAAACACTTCTTCCTTTCTCTCTCAAGGAACTACAAGTTACCTACCTGCACTAATGTATGTCTTTGATGACACTTAAATTTTATTACTGGACTAAAAGTATGGTTCTCTACATTGTTCATGATTGTGTAAAAAAGACTAATGTTCAAAGGTATGATTGTAATAGATTTTTCTATCTCTGAGTTTTTAAAAAATCACTTGCAATGAATGGATTTGTTTGTTATCTACTTTAAATGAAATGTATTAATAAATTTTTATAAGCAAATGCAAAATTTGTTGCTCGGGTGAATGGGCTATTATTTTGAGCAATGTAACTTATATATTAAAGGAAATGTGAATGAAAACTTGTATCTCAATATTAGTGTTTCTTGTGTTCATGTTTATTTCTTGTCCTTACTGTGGTAGTTTTATTAGATTTTTACATCAAGTTCAAAAGAACGGTTTAACCACTTTGAAATTTGGGCTTGCGAAAATATTGTGACTTTAAACTTGTTATGATGCTGGTCAGATCAAAATGCCCTGATTATGAAAATGTAATTAGTTTTTGCATATAATTTAAAGATGTTGCTGAATTTTGCATTGTGTGCATGTGCTGTTTTTCTTACTCAAAGATCTATCATACACAATGCAGCATCTTATTGTGTGTATCTCAAATGTAAGATTTTTTTAGTATGAGAGAGTTTCAAGACAATCGATATTTCACTAATGTGCATGGCACAATAATTAGCATGATTTGTTTTTTGTCGAATGGCAACAACTGATAAAGTAAAATAACCACTACAGAATTCATTTGCCACTTAGCTTAAATATGCTTGATTTGTGCTATGTAGTTGCATTATATTGCTAAAACTGCACAGAAGAGCTTGCAACGCTAATACAATTCTTCAGCAGTCTGTTTACAGAGTGCAATGTAAAATCTGGAAGATAGAAATTAGCACAGAAGAGGAAATAGGTTTAGGATAAAATAATGCCGAATCGCCTTTGAATATGGCAATGGGATACAATTGAAGTAAATGTTCAGAATCTAATTGTGGTAACTAAATTGAAGTGTGGTTTTTACCATGTATTTTAATGAAAATAAGAATTAATACTAACAAAGGTAAACGAAATGGTCATATTTAGATAATTTTGATTTCATTTAGAGGTAGGAAATTGGTTTATATATGAATATGGATGCTGTTTTCATAAGATGAACTGTCAGTAATGGCAATTTGCCATCAATAGCATAAGCAATCAAGAAAGTTTAGTGCAGAAGCTTTGCACAGGCCTACTAGTTTCATTGAAGTTTTATAATTTCTATTTCATGGAAATACTAACCCTTGCACCATAAAAACCAACCAAACCAATTTCATGGAAATAAACGCTCACTTCAGCATCAATCGCCCATTCAACACTTAAAAACAACAAATTTAGCTTGTTCTAATTAATTAATAAAATAAGTGAATATAAGACACAAATAGACTCATGCAGTCTGAATGCGTGCGTCGATTTCTTGAAACAGTAGGATTGCACTAAATTTTCATATTTTTTGTGTAAATGGGATCCAGAGCCATTGATTGGCCCTGGATAGAAATCTACCCTAAAGAAGAGCATGCCAGGAACTAAAAGTATAGCAAATTGCATGAAAATGATTAAAAAAGTTTTTTATCCTCTTTATGCATCAATCTTGGGAATAATGGAACAATTTGTGGTGTTTGGCTTAAAGTCGACCCTGCTGAATATAACTTTCTAAAAGTTCTGTTATTGCCAGAAGCAAAAGTGGAAGATGTTCTTGATGGCCCTCACTTCAGATCTACAAGCTTATTCAAGATGCTACTCTTAAAAAATCTGAAGAATTCGGAGAGGTAATTCTAAAGGTTTGATGTGTTGCTCAGTCACTCTTTTGCTAGACAATGGCTAATTTAACAGACCTATGGATTCTGAACCACTAAACATCCATCCCAAGACCAGGATTTGAACCCAGAGAGCTAACCACTTGGCTACTAAGTTGGCGGATAATTTGCTGGAAAGTTCCAGGCACTCGGATCTAAAATGAGTTTGAAATTGCACTTTCATGTGGACTTAGAGAATGTAGAATTACAGTGGAGCAACTTCCTGTCCATCCATAATCAGCCTTAAACCAAACCTATTGGTAAACTGGATGGTCTAGGTCATGCAAAAGTACTTGGAAGGGAACAGAGGGAGAAATTCCTTCAAGATGAAAGAGAGGGAATGAGGTACTTGGGTTAAGGAATGTTGCCATTAAAGGGCTGCCACAGGCGACTTTTTGCAACCTTGGCGACTAAAGGTATCTTTCTAAGCAAAATCGTCCCAGAAGCTATTTTTAAAGTTTTGGCAACTGAAAATACCATAGGTCAAAAATTAAGTCCTAATTTTTTAACCAATAGCACGAATTCTTGTTTCAGTCAAGAATTCATGTCTTTGCTCCATCATTGTGAAAATGTTTTAATGACTTTTCTTCACTAGTCTCCAAACGTTTGATAACTATAAACATTCTGATTGTTCAACAAGGCATCCATGTAATTGCATTTTCTGTTAAAATTGTTAACTGAGCTATGCCAAACGCTTGTACTCCACAATGTTTTTTAAAGACTTGCTCCATGAATGTAACTGCTGGATCTACTAAAATAATCTTCAAGAGAGGACTGATACTATTTAAAAAAATTTATGCTACTATTTCACAAGTACTTTAGATGTGGCAGTTCTGCCATTATAACATAGCTGTTTTTGTATTAAAAAATAGGCCTCAAGTCTACAAATGCATGTCAACTTACTGCTCCGTTTGTAACAAAGCATAGATAATAGTGAATTTAAAATTTTAAAACGTTATATGATTGTATTTTTAAATTTTATGCTAGTTCTCTACCTGACTTCACACATACTTAGCTATGAGATTAACTGAAAAACATCAAGTCGAGAATACTTCCACTTTGTAAAACATTCTGGTTGAATATTGTACACATTTGAATGCAGCTCATCAAAATTAAATTTAGTTGTCTGTTCAAGTTTTGCTGCTAGAAAAACTTATTTTTCAGACTTGTGCTATGTTGTGATTTTTTTTTGTAAAAGTGAATTTAAATTGGATGTTTATTTTGTAGTCTAATCATAAATGGAATCTATATTTCATGCTTCTTAATTATTCTTATTTTAGTGAAGTTAAAATATCCACTACTATATTTAAAAATCTTAATTGAATATTAATCAAACTTTCTTGAAAATGACCTAATTGTGTACTTTTGAAACCGAATGTTTGTATACGAGATCACTTTTCTGAGTGGTGTTCTAATACTTGTCCTGTACTGATGATATCCATTTCATAAAATTTAGAATTAATTTTAAGATTGATTTTTTTTTTTCAATTTTGATGTTTTTTAAATTTCAGTGAAAACACTATAATCACAATTTTTAACTTGTTGATTTTAATTCTATATATCTGCATCCATCAATTAAGAGAAGAAAAATGTACTTAGCTAAAAACATGAATTGAATGGACAGTATGTTTTGTAAGTATTCAAATAATTTTAGTACAACTAAGTAATGTGAAAAATAATACTAATTAGAAATAATCTAGTTTCATTTTAAAATAAAAAAACAGTGAACAATGCTTTTATAGTTAAAAGTTAGTACAGAAGTAGTATACTCACTTTTCAAACAAAAATTAGTTATTGATTTAAGGTTCACAAATCAAAATTGTTGCTCACAGTATTTCCCTCAGGCCACATATCGTTACTTTGCATGCTTAGATTGATGTTTTATTTGTAAAGTGATTCTACTCTTTTCCTGTTTTTAATAATTATATACATATTTTTTCATCTCACACCAAAAGGGGATTTTGAACTCATTTCGTCTACATAAATTTTGAATTTTAAAGAATTTATATTTCTAAAAAATCACAAAAAAGCAAAATTAAAACTATTTTTTCTGCTAAAATATTGAACTGTGATTTTCAAAAAAATATCAATAAACATTCTTGTACAAGAATTCTGCATATATTTTTAAATTACTCAAGAAAATATTCAGTTTTGACTGACTGAATGAGATGAACAAAAATTGTAAAAGTTGTCATTCCTGGGAGCGAACGTTTCTTCGGAAACTTATCACCTGCTAATCAAGAGAACTGAGATTAGAAAGCTGTTTTCCCCTATTGTCCATGATGTTTAATTTTGGTTCATTAATAAAACACCAGGGGTAAGTACAATATTCAATAATAAAGATTGAAAAAAGTTGGTTGAGAATTGCAAAACTGGATGTATATAAGCTATCAGAAATGCATTTTTAAATTGATTTATAGGTATAAAAATTCAACCATCTGATTTTAACGTAACTTAGTTTTGTTTTCAACTAATCACCTTTATTTTGTTCAGATCAAATATAAACAATATTATATGGTACCTGACATTGATAAATGTCTAATTTAATCTACCTCGTGGTTATAATTAGAGAGGTGTTTACAACTGTCTAAAAATAACTGGACAATTCAATCTAATGTGGTCTACATGTTTTCCCTGATCATGGAATTTCAATTTAATAATTCAGTTTTATGAGGTTCCTCACTTTCAGAGGAGCTTTTCGTAACTTTTAACAACAAAATTCCTTGAAATTACCTTTCCTGCTTTGAGTTTAACGAAGTAATGTGTGATCAGGTCATGTAAGCATCATGATTGGTCTCTAATCGAAATTGATAGAACACTATTTGCAACCCTTTATAATCTTCGAAGATTTTATAATTTACGTAATATGCTTATTTAAATAAAATTGGTGTCTCATTTGACCCCAGCGGGAAATTTTTGAATTAATTTTTATTTAATAAATTAAATTCTGTGGCCAGAAAAGTATTTTCACCAAATTGGGTTAAATTTGGTCAAGTAGTTCTTCCTAAACACTTGTTTAATTGTATATCATCGGAAAATCGGTCTTTTTGGTATTTTGTACTGTGTCTCGGTATTTCTAGAATTCTAAAGTCAACCAAAACGTGAATTGTTAGCATTTTAATTTAGCCATGGACTGAAACCCAGTAACAACTTTGACTACCTCAGGAACAATGGAACGATGCCATTAAACAGGTTGGTAACGCTCAGTAAGCTTTGAGTCTCGAAAATCACTTGTAGGATAATAATTTTGGGGAAAAATTTGTATTCATGCATATTTTTGTAATTAAGAAAAATTCAGAGAAAAATACTTCCTCGCATGGTTTTACCAGACTTCTATGTCCATCATAGAAGATCATAAAACCTCCCTCCCCATACCCCTTATACGATCATAAATTGAGAGATGTGTGCTATAATTTTGTGTCAAACCCTTCATTTGGGTAGACCGTAAAAAATATTTTTTCGAAATCGCTTTTGGAATAGTATAGAATAGGTCCAATAGAAGCCTGTATTTTTTTTTTATTCAACGTCTTCCGAGCATTAAATAATGAAAAAGGAGCATATTTTAACGCGATTTTTAAAAATATTTAAAATAACTTATTTGCAATACTTAATAAATATATTTTAGAGTATGGAAAAGCATGAAGCAACATGGGCCACATTAATAATGTCCTCCGTACCTACAAAGATAATAAAATCGGACGTCAGAATTTTTTATTTCTCGATCGTGAGATATCCTACACGACCAGTGTTCAATCTACCCACTTGGAATCGTTGCTACAGTTTCAAACACTTGAGTAATTAATTGAGTCAGCCCCACCATGAACCAAAAGTCCTAACCAGTTGTTTCCGAGTCAATGCATTTGAATATCAGTTGTCAGCAGATTTTGTTTTTCGAACTAGTAAAATAATAAAAATGTGTTATTCCAAAACTGACCCGAGGCATCAAGTGAAATACCATATTTTTGATGCTCCGGGTAAACTACCTTCGGTTTTACCAACCTTTGAGGATGTTTTAAATTATAATTTGCTTGTTAAACACGAACTAGAATAACATTCTGGCAAAGAACCCAGTATTCGTAAGATATCAGAAATTGTAGCACGCATTTTAAAAACTAGCGAAAAGCTTCCATCCCGATTGTTTGCCGGAAAAGAGTTATTAATGCTTAGTTCTCTTAATCTTTCAAGTGGTTTCGACGAGATATCTCGACCATCAGGATCTGACCAATTTTGTTAAAGACGAGGTATCTCGTCGTCAAGATTTATAGGATTAAGATATCCTAAATTGAAACGTAATACTAACTATAATTTAAAAAACTATTATGACCTTGTTTGACATTACGTCATGTAATGTTGTAAAATTCCAAAGGTGCTACTTAAAGAACAGCCATTACCTATTGACCAGAGAACATCACGAAAAATAACAATACGATCAGTAGACGCGGAACGAATAAAATTTCAAAAAGTAAAGGAAGCATAAAGTGTATAGCATCAGAATGTATCTATAAGTACTGAAAATGGTATGTGCTGCGAGAGGCAAAGCTAGATTTTTTGAGATCTGGGGCAAATGAACCACCCTCTGTCCACAGCAAAATTTGCTATTTAAAATGTTGCGTAATTAGTGTAAAATATACTGATTAGTATCGTATTTTTTTAATATTACTGTTTCCGATATTAATTTTTGGTTGCAATTTTATTGAATACGCATAAAAATTAGCAAAGGGCAGATCTTTGATAATGGATCATTCCATGTGAAATGAGCAAAAATCAGAAAAACCTGTGGCCGTAGGGTGACGGATTTTCATGAAATTTGCTACTGAGGTTAAGTTTATGCATAAATAACGATATCCAAATATTTTAGCTCAAAATGAAATATTTTGGAAGTTTCAGGCATCTTAAGGATTTGGAGAGCAGTTGTGAAATCGCTTGATGTTGCATGTTTGAAGACCTTTCTCAAAAACAACTTAACGTAAACAACAATATCTCATTTTTGTAATCTATGAAGAATTTTCTTTTTATCTATTTGGAAACAACAATTTTAAACATATTTAAGCGAAAAATGGAAAATAGTTTATTTTGATATAATTAAAAAGGTTTCTATGGGGGCTAAAGGAAATTAAATGCATCGTGAAATTCATGACAGATACAGTGCTAGGTATGATAAAACTACTGCTGAAGTTTGGAAGTCGGCTTTTATTTCCTTCATCTTCCAAACAGCAAAGGAAAATTATAAAATGTCTTTTCCACTTAAAATAGGGACAAAATGAAATGAAGGACAGCTGACGAAAATTATGTTTTGGAAGAATATAGTTTAATGTCTATTGTAAAAATTCAGGATTGTAATTTGAGTCCCAAAGCAACAATAACAAAATTAGTAAAACGCAAAAACATATTCTTGCCCATCCTATCAATTGGCGACTGAAAGTTTCGTCGTTAATTGCTTGAATTAGAAATTTATAACAAATTGGCAAAATTTCTATTTTCGTCAATCCCTCAGATCAGTGACGGCTATTAAGTTATATTCTGACCTTTCCTAAGAGACCCTTTTCTGAATAATGCAACGATATCAAAATTTTTAATTTGTGTCAATAACTTATTGAAATATAGGGTCGCAAACAGGCCACTTTTCGTTCTAGAAAATCTAAATTTATGTGACCTTGAACTTTAAATGTCAATAATTAACAAAATATAGATGTCTGAAACCAAATATTCTGCAGTTGGTCATTACTATGTGACCTATTCAAAAACGGATTTTCGGTGATATGTCAGGCACAGCCGATTTGCTCATTTTGCGTAGAATGACCCTCCTGTTAATGGGTTGCATGGACGGAAGTCATTTTCCCTGTTTTTTATTCTCCAGACATTTGTGGGAAGATAATTTTAGTGATCTGTCGATTCTTAAAAGAAATACGAATGCAGTTGGGCTACATGAAAAGTATAAGTGTAAAGAGGTACATGAAAGGAAAGATTGACTTTCAAACGCCGTATCCGAAGATGGAGCGCATGACAGTAATTCTTTTCACACGTTCAGCACTAGTTGGTTTTGAGTTTTTTTGGTTCAAGGGCCATATTTGGCTAAGCTGCGCCAAACACAAGCCAAGTAATTGTGGAAAGAAAGGAATGAGAAGAAAGACCGCTTGGGCATCTTGGGGTCGCGATCCCCATGTTTACCAGAGGTAGCAAAACCCATGGGAAAAGAATAGGTCACTAGGGTGCCTCGGGTTCGTGAAGCCCGTACACACCTAAAAATGAGCCCCTGAGGAGCGTTCAGCACTGGAATACTTCTGTGACAAGAGCAAAACTGATTGAAATTACAAAATAATTTTTGAAGAAAAACTACAAAACGTTTAAATAAATTTTTGAAATACCTCCCCTTTAGACATCGGCACTCGAGCCCTTCCTTAGCTACACCACTATGCTGCGGCAAAGAATTGTTTCCAATATCACCGACTAGAGAACCTAAACCTTCGACTTCAAAAATAATAAAGCCCAAAGATTCCAGTATGAGTTTACCCTAAATAAAGTTGCAATTAGAAAAACGGATTCAACTAAATGAAATTGTAACTGATAGCAACACGTTAAGTCTTAAAATATTTGGGTGAGTGATCAATATGGTGTTTCAGATAGGGCTGAAGTAGCTTTAACATCTGCAATCTTAAAAGATGTAGCAGGAGTAACCGATGATAAATAACTACGAACATTATAGATAAAAAATGCGTAGAGCTAGACATAAGTATAGGGATGAACTCAAAATCACTATTTGAGTGGCAGAAATTAATATAACAAGTTTATACGTTGATAGAAGAAAAGACTCAGGAGAACAATTAGTGCAAATCATATTTCCCTTATAGAGGAGCCAGATTCTTATTTGGGGCACATTTCTCTAAAATTCTAAAGCCAACACAACTTAAGCCTAGAACACCTTATGACAATAGGTTGTAATGGCACAACCCTTAATAAAAGCTTCAAAAACGTAGTTATGTCTCAAGAAATTAAATCATACACTCCAATGGTTTATATGCCAATTTCATGCCAAAGAATTGCTTCTGACATAAATGAAGTCACTGCAAACCCTAAAGAATATTTGAGTTCGCTCTACGACTACACTTAGGAAAATTAGACCAAGAATATTTTAGAACAACCGGGAAAGCATTAACCAAATGCGAATAACTTAATGGGAATTTTGGGACAGTTTCTTGTGATTTACCCAAGGTCGACCAACAGCATTTAAATTCAAATCAACGATATTTATACAAAATTTGCAAAACTGTCTGGACAATCGAATTTAACCAATTGTCAACCTAGAACATCACCTGCTCGATGACTGACAACGGCAAATAGTATTCTATGATATTAGGTATCGAAAGAATGCGCGATTGAAGTTAAGAAATTATTTCAGAATTTATTTTAAAAGTTTATGTATCAATGGGTGATAAAGTGTCACCCATCCCACAAAACACGGAACTCAGAATGTTTTTTGAAACGGTACATGCTTCTCGTTAATTAAGCGTTGAAAAGCTTTTTAAACAAATAGGCATGTATTTGAAAGTAAGGCAACTTTTTTACCGTATTCAATATTTCTGAACAGCCTGTCTCCTAATGTTCATTTGCTTCGCCTACATATGCATGCGTTCATCCACATTTTTCAGAGTAGCAACACGATGAAAAAGAAAAGAGGAAAACGGGTATCAAATAACATCTGAATGAAATTATCTCCAATAGTTTGAAGAACTAATGTATTTTTATAATTTTAATATATTTGTAAAGTGCATTTTAAGGGGAGGGGCAGGATTTTTAAACGCTTTATTTTCAGTGAACGCAGGTAGAAGTTTCATAGTTCTGCAAAAAAAATATTTTTCTGTGTATGCTTTTCAAATTCAAGTACGGATATTATATTTTAAAATTCAATTACTTTAATGTTTCTATTCAAAATTTTAAGTTTGAACAAAAACATAAGAACACATTTTGCCCAAATGCTATTTTTTATACTTTTACGGTCTACAAGATATCTCAAACTAATTGCTCAACAATTTGCACATTTATAGGACATTACCTATAAAATGACCAAAAATTATAATGGTCTGCCAAAATTATGAATTTGGAAACAAAAATCTTACCTCATTGTTGTGGATATTGGAATATAATTGTAAAACATGCAGGAAATTTTAAGTAAAGATTTTGGGAATAGTTCATTTTATAACAAAAATTATGCATTTCAATTAACATTTAAAAGCAATCTAGTAGATGCATTTCACTTTGAGTTATGCGAACAATAAAAACTTTAAGATTACTATTTTGGCTCTATCTGTTCTACTTTGGTTCCTAAATTTTTTTATTAATTATAGCATCAAATTAATTTAATTTTTAAATATAACATCCACACACAACAAAAGTCATAAATTTGAACAAATTCCCATGGAAAATATATTTTTACAAAACGTTGAAACAGCTACATGTTTCAACTGATAATATAGTTTAAAAGTCCTGTCTTCCTGAAAAAGTATTTAACAATTTAATTTTCGCTAGAAAAAATATATATTAATTCCACACTAACTTTTTCCAGAAAGCACTAAACACTGTTTTAAACGGAAATATCGAAGTGCAAAGCAAAACGAACCCTTAAACCTTGACTGCAATTTCGGACACCCAACGCCCCCAAAATAAAGCATGCATCGGAAACGCTATATCCTCACAACACCGCAGACGGACAGACGATCCTTTGTGTACCTGAAGGCTAGCGAATGCGTGCAAATAGCTTCGAACGGTTGTTGAAGAATAGAAACAAAAAGTGAGACAGAAATTAGCCATGAAATGGAGCATGGGGCTTCAAGTCGAGGCAACTGTCAACCTTGTTGCAACTTTTTCGCTCCTTCCACTCTTTCCTTGTCGTCACTTCCGGCATAGATTCCTTTTTTCGTTCGAAGAGACGAATATTTCTGCTGCAGGAGAAAGAAGACTTGTCAGAATCAGGAATCCCAAAGAAACGTCGCTTGCAAAATCTCTCTTCTAGGTAAGCATGCTCTTGTGTGGTCCCCGATTGATCTTGCGACCAAACATTTTCGAAAAATTTAGGCGAAGAGAATATTACTATTGAAGCATAAGGAAATGGCAGAGTTGTTAATTTTAAAATTTTCTGAACCGGTATAAAACTTGGAAATGTCTTTAATTGGACACAAAAGTAACTGAAAAAATCGAACATTTCAAGCATTGATTAAGGTTTAAAAATTTGAAAAAAGTTTCTTGGTTAATATTTTTGTATTGAAAAATTTTCTGGAGATGTTTTCTTATCAGAATGTTTCATGAATTATTTCTCCATCACAATGGATTTCTGGATTCTCTTGATTAATTAATATTTCGTTAACAATAGCTCAGTGCGACGTAAATTCAACTACCTATTTCGTTTAGAATATTTGTTTTCATAATTCTAGTCAGTTTGTCTATAATTGAATTATTAAATTTATTTCGTCTAAAAACAAATTGAATCTAATGTACGATGTTACAAATGTCCTTTAAAATCGAGAAAATGTTGCTGTCTTTAGAAAGAAATATTAATAGATTTGTGATTTTCTTACGGGCAATCTGTTTCTGTGAAAGTACTTATTCGAAGGGTATTTCAATGATTTATTACTGAAGGTAATGAGAAAACTCGGTAATTACTGTCTGTTTTGTTAGTCTTGCGTTGTCAGAACAAATTTAACGATTGACTTAAGTGAATTTATTATTAAGTGTTAAAAGATATTTGCAATTTCGTGCAAATAAATCTAATGAATTTTGTACTGAGGGGTGCTTGAAAAGTACTTTTTTTGGAGTTTCTGGTATTTTTTAAGATTGGGAAGCAATTTTGTAAAATGATTAAATTTATGCTTGCATGAATGTGTTTTAAATAGTTTTTATTATATTAGCATCAGAAAAATATTATACTGTCTTAATGGAAGCCGTTAAATGTCATTTTAAAGAATTTATGTAAATTTTTCATTGACCACATAGGATGAGGAATATTTTTTTATTTTAAATGTGATTTTTATGATTTTTATCTGAAAGTGTTGATATACTCGTATTTTCGCGCAGAAGACACTATTCTCTGTTAAAGCGTTCAAATACTTGTACTGATCTTAAAGTCATGTACACTGACAACTTAGGCCATGTAATCTAATGACCATTTATTTCCCCCAGTGTTCATCACAGTAGTTCATTTCTTTATTTTATTGGTCCAACATTCTGTTCACTTACGAGTTGTAGGTGACGCAGGTTCGATTCCTCCCTGGATGTATTTCTCTCTAGTGTCAGTGAAATTTACCTTTTGTGGGTTATGTCAATTTTACCACTAATAAGTACATATTTGTATATATACATAATATATATTATGTATATATACATATATATATTATGTAGATAGCTATTGGCTTGATGTAGATAGTTCGCTTTTGATATAGAAATTGGCATTAAGATATTCACTTGAAAGTTTTATTAAATATATCTGTATTATTCAAAAATCATTATTTATTCTCTATTTGTAAATTAACTTAATGAAGTTTTTATCATAACAATTTGTATGTTACAATAAATATACTATAATAATTTACATACATAAAATAGCACTTCATTTAAAAATTTTAAAAAATGAACCTGTTTTTTGAAATATTTGCTTTTAAATTTATAATAGATGTTAATTATTAATATATGATTCTTTATATATACATCCCCATATATGAAGCAAGATAAAAAAAATCTTAATTATAGGATAAATTAATAACTCAGTTTTTATGAAGATATTTAATATTTTAAACTTGTGTTTCCTTCTATAAACTATTTCAGACGAAGTACTAAAGTTCTAGCCATTGTAATATCAAGAAATTTTATAACAGTAATGTCCCCTTATTACCCCCACAAGTGATATCTCGTCAAGATCAAGATCTGACCAATTTTGCTAATGACGAGATACCTACCTGATCAAGACAACCACCAGAGGGTTAAGCTGCTTTATTAAGAAAATTTTTTAATGGAGTCTACCTTCAGAATCACGCTGTTTTTGCTCTATAATCATAATTCAAATTATAATTCCTTTCCTCCCAAACAAATGAAATAAATCTAATCGTAAGGAATTTTGCTATCTCTTAAACCGCTGTGTATAATTTAAGTTAATACGAAACGTTAACCTTAAGTTTACATGTATTGCCCTTCTTTTCTTATAAAACCTCTACTGTTAATCTGAAGTTTTGATGAACCTTTAATGATTCATTCTACTGAGAATCTACTATTCCCTTCCATTTATCTATTTAGCATATACATCAATCTGAAGTAAAAAGTCTAAATTCGAAGACTTCAAAATGTAAATCATATCTCTAGATGACTGTAAAACCTATATAATCAACAATAAATATTATCAACAATAAATATTATCAACAATAAATATTATCAACAAGTAAGTATCGGAGTAAATAGCACTGCTAAATGTCTGTCACACATTATGTTGTGGTTTAATTTGTCTGAAAACTTGCTCTTTTTAAGCCTTCGAAGAGCGATATCCCAATTGCTAACCCTTTGAAGTAATCTGCTAAAATTTTCGTTTTTTTTTTTTAAATTTTTTTGGGGTGAAACTTCTCACCACCTCATTAATGCATTTTGCACATAACAAAATTTAGTTTTTTAGAGTGGTAGGCTCGTTATATATCTCGCCGACCACTTTAACACTCCTAGACAAGAATATGAAAAGAGAATATTGATGTATCTTAGCAGTCCAAATAGCCTAAACCATTTTAAGGAGCAGTTAGGAAGTAGGATTAATTGTATTTATAACATGAAAATATAATGTTTATTGTCGTTCGAGCCAAATATACTGAGTACGCATGGTGTCATTTAACTGCTGGCAAAGTACCAACTAAACTTCTAATTGTCACGTGAACCCCCTCGAAGATTGATTGGTTCTTATTTCTCTTGGTCTACATTCATCTAAAGTTCAAGCCAAAGTGTAGTGTGTCCCCAAAAGATAAGAAAATACACACAGCAACATACTGTTTATCTTAGACAATTCAAACTAGTTAGCATGCTCTAAATTTAGTCTTAAAATAGCTTAGAATATACAATCAGACAGGATTTTTATACGCTTTTTCGAACCGAAAACGAGGGCCGCTGTAGCCCTGTTGGAAGAGCAATGGATTAGCCACTAGAGGTTTGCGAGTTCGAAACTAGGTTCTGCCAAAGAGAGTCGTGTACAAAGGGGGTTGGTGCACGTTAAATCTGTCGTCACCTTCTGGATCAATACCTTCGCGATTGATCCCAGGTCGTCGCCAATAGCCCGTTGTGCTGTTTCGGTGCGACGTTAACTAATTACCTACCTATCGAACCCAAAACGGCTATAAATAAGAACAAAATGTACTACTTTTAGGATTGCATTTGAGTTTTTTAATTTCAGGAAATTATTTTTACAATTTTTGTCAATTGTTATTTAATGTATATTGTTATTACATTTTGAAATTTTCATGTAAATTGACTCGTTTCTTTAAGTGGAGAAATAGCATATGGCTACAACTGAATAAATTGCCTTCACTGCCACTTAAACACATTCTTCAGTCTGTCATGATAATTTATATAGTCGTGTCCGTCTGATGGAAACAGACTGCTTTATACAATTTTCATTTGTTAGAAATGTTGAATAAATGAGAAACGCATACTAGTTTCGAATATAGTTTACTTAAACTTGTCATCAATGTTTAAAGTTTTTAATGAACTTGGAAAAATTACATAGAACCCTAAAGAAAGGGGAACAAAAGCGATTTGTCGAATGCTTAAAACTATTGTGTTAGCAATTCTAGAGAAAGAAATAAGTTGCATGGTATGGATTTATGATCTAGGATAAAAAATAATTTGAGATGTGTGTGCTTTAACGGTCAAGTTAAATGTAGGTGGCAGTAGTGTTTCTACGGTGGAAAGTGTACGTATTTCGATTGTAACATAACTTGGCTTGTTTTTCGAATATTAATTCAACACGTCAATAAAATTTCAAAGAATGAATTCCGAATTGATATATGATAGTTTATTGGTCAATGCCAATTTTATTAAATGCCAAACGTCTCCAAAACAGTGATAAACTACATTTTAAGGTAACCCCGATACATATTATGTGAAAGCATTTGGGTCATCTAAAGTAAAATCTTCGTTTTCTGTCTAGTTTGTTTGCACTGAAAATCCCTCTCATAGATACGTTGCGCAATAATTTATTAAATTCCAAGTTTGGAGAGAGGGGTGCGAGCTCAGGTGCTTCCTGGTCATCTGACCGTGGTTCAAAATTACGTGGTGTTGTACTCGGATCTTTCCCTTTGGGATTGATCCCGGACCGTCACCAACAGCCCGTTGTGTTGTTCCAGTGTGGCGTTAATTAAAATACCTACCAACCTTTATTAAATTCCCTGATTAAAGTAAATCTTTGGAACCTTTCATGAGATATTTTTTGCCTAGCTAAATATAGGTGGCGGTAGCGTTTTTGCGGAGACATGTTTCCTGTGCACAAGCTGAACGTGTCAATTGGTTTGTTTTCCTAATACGATTTCAGCACTTCGTCTATAAAAATTCCAAAGAATTAATTCTATATGCTATTTGATTGATGAACATCAATTAGATTAAACGCCAAATGTTGCCGAAACGGCGATAAACTACATTTTAAGGTAACACCGATGTATCATGCCAGAGCATTTTGACAGTAAAAGTAAAATCTTCGTAGACAGTCCGTTTTGTTTACCCTGAAAATCCCTCTCAGAAAACGTTAACACGATGTTTTACATTTTTTAAAGCTAAATAAAATTGTTCAACTGCAACACTTTTTATGTTCACATCAACACGTATTCATCAACGCCACTTAAACCATTCGGAAAAATTAAGTGAAATAAACAGTCAAGCATTTCAACCCTGACAAATATCTTTGCACGAACGCTTCCATAAAATGACTAAAAAAATCAAACTGAAATATCTGAGGGAATTCAAGATTTATTCTAAATATAATTTTTGGCTGCTCGCTTATCGCTGTTTAGTCAGAGCATGGCTGGAAAGCGAGCCAAATGGAACCCAGTGATCAATCTAAACGAAACAAACCTCCACATAAATAAAATGACCTTTCAGAGGCTGCCTTAATTATCTTTCACAAGTTTAGCTTTACTGAAGCTATCTGTTTTATAGTTTCAGTTAATAAGCTTGAGAAGAGAAATTGAGCAATGCTCTAAATTATATATTCGGTTAATTTTATTTGCAAACGATATGTAGCAGTTATTTTGTGTTTTGAACGAAGTTTATTTTTTATAGGGCCATTACCAATTAAGTTGTCAACATGTCTATCACATCGAAGACCATGTCTCTTAGCAAAGGTAAGGTATCACTTATATTCTATTGGTTTTCCCGACTCACTAACAATTAAACATATATTTCAAATGCACATATAAATTTTTTGATGTGGTATATCTGAACTAAAAAGATATTTTGGAATTATTCTTTAACTTGTTCGTTTAAATTTGTTTATTAATATAGATGTCCTGAAATTGGTTTTGTAAGAATCATTTAATTTATAAAATTAAATTCACCGAAAGCACTACATTATAAAATATTAATGTATTACTTTTCTTAAAAGAAGTTTTCAAATATATCTAGCTTACAAAATGTCAGTTGAAAAATATTGGTATCCATCGATTTTGAATGTGATTTTACTTTCAGGAACCAAAAAATATTAGGGTTATTTTGTATTCAGTTATTTCCATTTCTTATTTATAGCTCAGATTTCAAACATGCATTTATATAACAGTTTTTAGACTAAACGTGTTTTATTCACAAAACACGTAATCTTTTTGACCAATGTAGTCTAGGATAACTGCTTGAAACAAATGACTTTTGAACTCGTAATTTTAAGGATAGATAATGATATTTTTTTCTGCTGTTCGCATATCGAAAATTCATGGAATGACGAGTAAAAAAGAGCGATATAGCCTTATGTGCAATATAACGAGTGGTTTCTGTATTCATTTTTCTTCATCATAGAAGAAAGCTCTATGGTCAAGAAAGTTGTCGATGTTTTTATTTGCAACCCACTTGTCTATAATTCACTACAGGTAAGACAACTGACTTCAAAACAAAATGTAAATGAATACCGTAGGTGGAACTATGGCCACTGCTCTGACTAAAATACCTCACTTCCGTCAGGAGTATAAATAGTCTTCGCCAGTGAAGGATGAGGAGTAAATAGAGGAAACCAAAACTCATCTTTACTTGAGGAAGTAAATATCACGCTTTTCCCATCGCTTATTTATGTACACTGATAACACTTAGAGTGGGTTTTCACTAATGCCTTTTTTCCGTGTTTCTTTGTGTTATCAGTTCATTTACGAAAAAAAGGTAAAAGTTATTTAACCCTCTGAGTGGTACACACATGTATATTTATTCTGCAATTTGCAGTCTTTGCTTGACTTCAAACCAGTTTTGACCTTTTAGACCAATAGAATCTTTCCTAGGGTACTTTCAAACAATAGATATGGTCGTTTAGACATTAAATGAGCAGTAGTGTAAATAAATGCTACTCCACTCGGAAATCTCGTGACGTTCAGAGGTTTGACCTTCCTGGTGGTTGTATCAACGAGGTATCTTGTCATTAGCAAAACCATTAGCAGATCTTGATGGACGAGATATCTCGTCATTAGAAAAAGAAACTGACTAGATCTT
Source organism: Meta bourneti (assembly GCA_933210815.1). Taxonomy (NCBI): domain Eukaryota; kingdom Metazoa; phylum Arthropoda; class Arachnida; order Araneae; family Tetragnathidae; genus Meta; species Meta bourneti. Next base: position 28,732,698 of record OW119930.1, read on the forward strand.
GTTCTCGTCATTAAAAAAATCGGCAATATTTTGATGACGAAATATCTCGTCATTAGTAAAATTGTTCAGGTGTTGATGGACGAGATATGTTGTTGAACCTGTTGTTGAGCTTACACGACTATACCGTCCTTTACAATTTTCCCCGGACCTAAGAAAATAGGGCTTAAAAGCAAATAAATAATCAAATGAAATGTTATTTTATTCACTCATACATGCATCCGTGCCTTTTTTTGCTATTCTTGATTTCTTCAATTGCCGCTCAAATGTTTTTTCTTTGGAAAATTTACATAAGTTTTTTCGTAAAAATGTACAAAACCTGGAAATTCTTTCAAACCATCAAAAAGCAATAGTAGAAAAAGAGACAATCCACCCTCTGCAAACTACTTGTAATCGTCTTGTTCCTCGTGTAGTAAAATATAACTATACAGCGACAAATCTTTAAATTTTATAAAGCAGAGCCTACACTAATCTGAGAAACATCGTTCTTTAACACTTATTCCGAGTATAACCTATTGGCGGGCCGAAAATTTTCATGAGCCCGAAGACTTGACCAATCCAGTGTCAGAATGTCATTCCATTTCCAAGATTGACAAAGAGGTGTGTTTTAAATTATACGCATATAATACTTAGGGTATCATTTTAAGTTTCAGAAATGCAACAGAAATAGAATAATCTCATTGGGACATTCTAATCGCATAAAATTTTTACTTTAAAAAATATGTTTCATTGCCCTTTTTAATTTTTGGAATATTAAAAAATTTTATAGATCGGATTAAAGCAATATTCAAATATTAATATCCTAAGGGTAAACATACGAGCGGGACACTACTGAACTTCCAAAATTCATTTTTTATTTGTCACCTTGTCTCAACTAAAATTTCACTTTTTATTTGTTGTTAAAACGCCTCTTAACTCAATCCGAAAACTTTCTCGAAGCTTCTTCCAGACGAACACAAAGGTTCATTCAAACCCAAATAGTGATTCAAAACCATTAATCCGGGGAAAACCTGAGCATGTCCTGCGAAAGCATGAATCACTTTGTAAACACACAGACACTCACATAGTTCATGGAACAGCGAATGCACTAAATATAGTCTGGATCCGTATCGGGCGACACGTTCGCTTCGTGTCTTCTTTCTACGTTAGGCTACGAGCCCTTTTGCCAGGAGTTTTTCCTTCGTGTTTTTTTATTGTGGAGAATGGCATCACATGAGTCAAGCTTTATTTAGCGCTGGAAGCTTTTAAAAATGGTTCTCGGAGCATTGCGTCTACCTGACGCTTGAAAGGTGTTATCTGGAATCGTTTGTCAGGAATTTTCTCAAACAAAGCCTTTGGAATAATATTTTCTGGAGACTGGATTGGTGGAATTTGCGGTTCAAAATAGTCGATTGTGTTTTCAAAATAGAGAAAAGTCAAAAAGAATTTTCAATTGAATTCAACAATACTTCTGTATTGTTGTATATTCTAATAGTTCATTAAACTTAATTTAGACAAATATTTCAATTTTGGATAAAATTTGTTCCCAATTTCAGTTTTTTTATAAAACAAATCCTAATATTGTAATTTGAAACGCATTTGAATGTTCATTCTAACCTAAGAGACATTCGTAAAGACGAAGTGTTTAAAACCTAAATTCTCAATTTGTTTAAATCTTCAACTAAAAAAAACAAGCTGAGTTTTACAATATTATAATCCTTTGATTAATATCGTATTGAAATCGTTCTATTAATATTAGTTTAGACAAAAAATATTATATACAATTTCACTTGGATAAAATGTATTCCAATTTCAGTCTTTCTAACCCTCCAAGTGATTTCGACGAGATATCTCGTCCATCAATATCTGACTAAATTTTTCTAATGACAAGATATCTTGTCATCAAAATATTACCAGTTTTTTTATGACAATATCAAGATCTGATTAGGCTTTTTCCAATGACAAGATATCTCGTCCATCAAGATCTGGTCCACACACACACACACAGTTTTGCTAAATTAATATTAACAGAACACAATATACCTCGCAGAGACCAGGAGAGTCAAGATTTTAAAGAAAACAAGATGAATTTAACAATACTATAATCACTTGATAAAAAAACACACGAGTAAATGTAATTTTCAGTTCAATTTCATGTGGAATCATCTATTTTACGTTTGATTTTATTTTTTCCTATACATATTCCAAAAATAACTTATTTAATAAATAATTGCCTTAAAGCTATATTCTTCCATCAAGCGTATCCATTATAATCTTCTCGTTCCTGTTATCAATTTAAAATATAATTTGTTTTAGTATTAATAATTCTAAAGCAGATTCTACCTTTCAAGAATTAAAACAATTGTGGTCACAAACACTATTTTCTTTAATACAATTAATATAAAATGTCAATGTGATGAATTCCCGTTTATAATCTAAACTGAGTTGATGGAACTTTGGATAAATTTGAATACAATTCAATTTTTGAAATCTTAAAAAAAATTACTCAATGCTCACAGCAATCGACACGCACTTCGATGGAGGGTCCACGGTGAACAGTTGAACTGCCAATACAATGACAATCACTTCCAACAATTGTCTGAAACTCTGATAACAGACACAACTTCTAATCCTATCACGGCTTCACTCTTCGTTGCAACTCAACCGGCTTCACACTCGGCTGCTAAAGGCAACTCAAGACAATGGTCACAATCATTCATTGCATGACCATTCATACGGAAATACACTCACGTAATCTTAATACAGCTCACGGTCTCACGCAATCTATCAACTAGTAGCATCTACCGAATTCATTCACTGCTGAATTCTGGAAGGGAAATATTGTGGTGAAATTATCCCACCTCTACAAAAATTTATTTACAAAACAGCATAAAAAATAACACTGTAATCTATCTCCACCATGAAGTACTTTTTGGTAGACAAAGTTAGGATGTTTGTCATATGTCTTGCTAAATTGGGAACTGGTGGACATGATTTTGAACCCGTGCTCTTTCAAGAAACAATCGGCACATTCTTCTACGGTTAGTCCACCCTGAACAGTTGAATTGTTAATGCGATGCCAATCACTTCCAACAAATGTTTGAAGCCGTGATAACAGACATAGCTTCCATTTCTACCAGTTTCACCTCTTCGTTGCAATTCAGCCTTCTCTTCACACGGCTGCTGAAGGCAATACAATCACGACCGCAATCATACAAGTGCACTTGCACATTGCATGACCACACATGCGGAACAACACTCGTGATAAACAGCTTTCACGGTTTCATGCAATTGGCTTAACCTGGGTGTATTTCTCTCTTCTGTTTCAGTAAAACTTCTCCTGTGTGTGTCCATTACTTGACGTTGTATTCGGCGCAGCTTGGTCAAATGTGACCCTTGCGCCATGAAACCCAACCCAACCAACTCACGCAATAGGTTAACTCAACTAGTGGTAGCACCTATAGAATTCAGCCACTGCTAAATTCTGGAGGGGGGATTATTATTATGGTGAACTTATCCACCATTTCAAAAATTTACTTACAACACAGGAGCATATACGTAAAATACCTACATCAAGAAATACTTTTTGACAGATAAAGCTGCACTGTCTTTCACACATCTTGTTAAATATCAATAATTTCAATTGCAGCTTCCTCCGGATTATAGTGTAGGGCTGAGATTGATTTTACCCATTCTTTCGTTTAACAGAAATGTCCATCGAGGAGTCATACTCCAAACAGAGCAGCAGCATTTCATCCAGTGTAATGAGTAGCAGCACCATGGAATCTGTGAAAAGCAGCAGCTTGGTGTCTTCTTCCATTGCCGACACAGATTCCGGAATATCGTCTATGGTCAGTAAGATGGACTCAGGTCTGTCCATCTTGGACTCGGATCAAGGACTTTCGAGTGGTAAGAAACACCTTATTTTGCATTCGAAACTACACCTAAGGGAGAAAATATTATGAGATAAACAACCTTTTGACTCAGAACTACGTCTTACGGTACGATTCAGATAAACGGTGGACGTGAACTAACTGTTTGACCGATTTCAACTAGCAATAACTCCGGGGTTAGCGAGGGCGTTCCTGAGTTGTGTGCTGGGCATTCACTTGCGCGTCCTCTGAAAAAATAGGGCAGTTGAAAGACATTCATTGTGTGCCTCCAACTTAAATATTTTTAGATATTGTTAATTTTTATACTTATGCGTCTTTTAGTTTCTATTTTTGTTTGTAATAAGACCTGAATTTATGATAACGTGGTTAGTACTTTACACAAAGCCCTCCATAAGGAGGATCACCAGTACTATGGTACTGAGGCCCGAGGTCTGAGGGGTCCCCAGGAAATGTGAAAAGTCTTAGTACTGTACCCTTAGGGGCGCATCTTTAGGTGTGTATGGGCTTTACGAACCCGAAGAACTGTAGTGATTTATTCTTTTCCCACGGGGATTACTGCCTCTTGTAAACAGGGGTCGCAACCCCAGGATGCCCAAGTGATCTCTTCAGCTTTCTCCTCTCCCTCCCCTTTTCCTTTCTTTTCACAATTACTTGGTGTTGTCTATCTTGTGTTTGGCGTAGCTTTGCTAAATATGGCTCAGAGGTGGATCAGATCTTCAGTATCAGTCAAGGTTTCCAATTATCCCATCGTAAAAAGGTAGTAAAGTGGAAGTACCACTATTAGAAAACGATTGAAAAGTATCACTTCAGTATCAGTCAAGGTTTCCAATTATCCCATCGTAAAAAGGTAGTAAATTGGAAGTACCACTATTAGAAAACGATTGAAAAGTATCACTTAAGTATCAGTCAAGGTTTCCAATTATCCCATCGTAAAAAGGTAGTAAATTGGAAGTACCACTATTAGAAAACGATTGAAAAGTATCACTTCAGTATCAGTCAAGGTTTCCAATTATCCCATCGTAAAAAGGTAGTAAATTGGGAGTACCGCTATTAGAAAACGATTGAAAAGTATCACTTCAGTATCAGTCAAGGTTTCCAATTATCCCATCGTAAAAAGGTAGTAAATTGGAAGTACCGCTATTAGAAAACGATTGAAAAGTATCACTTCAGTATCAGTCAAGGTTTCCAATTATCCCATCGTAAAAAGGTAGTAAATTGGAAGTACCACTATTAGAAAACGATTGAAAAGTATCACTTCAGTATCAGTCAAGGTTTCCAATTATCCCATCGTAAAAGGTAGTAAATTGGAAGTACCACTATTAGAAAACGATTGAAAATGATTCATTAAGATTTTCATTTTCTAAACAGAGCTTTCACATAATTTGTTCTTTAGGATTGAAGATGTCGTCTGCCGAAAAGAGTTCATCCGTCATGGAAAGTGAGGGGAGCTTCTCTTCCAAAAAACTGGAATCATCTTCCTCCATCGATGTCCAAGAGTCCAGCAAGACACTGTCCATGTCGTCCACAAAGGAGGAGGTCAGCATGTCTAAGACAGAAGCCATATCCGAGTCCAAATCCCTCACCAAATCAGAATCCATATCATCCGAGATCAGTGAGGAGAAGGTGAGTTTTTACATTTGGTTTCAACAAGATTTAAAAATTCTTAGAGAGGGGAAAACAGCAATGTTTGAACCCTCCAGGCGACGTTTCACGTTTGATGCTTGAGTTTCGAAAATTCAACCATTGGTAATATCCCATTTAGATTTGCAACGTTGAAGAATAAAATGGAAATGCATTAAACTTTTGCTTTCAGAATAGATGCCTACTGAAATTGTTTATAAACAATGTGATATAAGTGTCGTTTTAAGTTCTCCCCCTCTTTTGCTAAACAAAGCTCGTCATTTGGTTGGGGTAATAGTTGAAAATCTTCACTCTACCTTTCTTGGATATAACTACCAAAGGCAACATTTTAAAACATCTCATGAGCATCTACTATTTTCCTGTATTGGAGTCGCTAGGGTGAATTTCTTAAGAAATCCAGTACTGCTCTCAATGAACTCAGGGCTAACGGTCTTTTGGACATGGTTTAGCTTACACTAGACCAAGAGGAATACATACAATGGCGTAAAAGATACAAGAAGTTTCTTTTAACAGTTCCTATAATCCATACCCCGCCAACGGGAGGACATTTGAAGCCACGATAGATTTAACATGCACCAGCCCCCACGCACACAACGGTCTTTGGTTGGATCGAGTTTCGAACTCGCAACCCTCCGGTTACTAATCTGCTCTTCCAATCGGGCTACAGTCAAGAGAAAGCTGTCGTACGAAAAAAGAATTTGTGTCCTCGCATCACAATAACAGTTCTGGTATTTTTAAAACTTGAAAATGATAAGCCGTTGATAAACTGAATAGCACGTCATTGAGCATTCCATGAACTGAAATTGCACGTTTAGTTAAATTTATTGCAAAGGATTGAAACAAATGTTTTTTAAAAGAATATGCTTTGCATTAGAGGTGATGTCATATCAGTCGTTACCGCTTGAGTTGAGACAAAGTATTAAGTCCCAAACATGTTTCACTATTTCTATTGTATTTTGTACAATATAAAAGCACTTCTGTCACGTGAGCCTACAGAATTTCAATGTTTCCTTTTCGAAGTAGTTTTCTAATAATAACGACATCTGTGCTGTGTTCTCTGTGTAAATATATTGCGCCAGTAAAAGCCTTTAAAGTATTTCAAGGCATTCGTTATGTTTAATTACTTGGTATAAAGAGTAACTTATGCTTTTTCCCTTTCATACTTCGGGATTAACATTATCTGGAGTATGAATAACGATCGATTAAAAGTAACCATAAATCATCGTACGAATTTAGAATCAAGATTAGATTATGAAAATTTACGTGTATGACTAAAACGTCTTGTGAATAAATTTACTTTAATAATTAATGCTTATAAATTTCTCATGCGTACGTTAGATCAAGCAATATGCAAATTAAAAACTGTTTCTTTGATATAAAAAGAAAAACAAGTATATAACGTTTTTAAAGCTTTTAATACTTTTGAAACATAAACGGTTTTAAAACAACATAAAAATAAAAAAAGGTAAAAAACAATTTTGAAAAATAATACATGAGAAATAAAATAAAAATGAATTATTTTCAAACATAATTCTATAAACATAATTTAAGTGTTTGTAAATATGTGAAATATTTTGTGTTTAAATTTAGTATAATAGTTTAAAATAATTTGAGCTTTATGCAGTGTCCTTTGTGTATAGTGTAAAACTTGTTAATTACCATTTTTATAGTGTAATATACTATGTTCTGTCTGCATGAAATTTTTTCTTGAAAATTTGTGTACCACATGTATTTTATTCCCTGTTTTAACATCACGCATGAATCATTGTGTAGAAACCTAGTATTCCAATTTAAGTTTACCAAATCAGCATGAAGAGTTTTTCCTCTTTCATCTTCCTTTAGTCTCCTATCGCCTTTGTTGAATGCATCGGCATTACCTGAGTGTTTATTAAAAGTGACTAGTCTCTGTGTCTGTTTAGACTATTATACTAAATGACATATTTGGTCGTAAATATTAATCAAATCAGTATAAAAGTTCAGTTTAAAAGGTGATGCTTATTGGTAGTAAGTAGAAAATTCGACAGCAATTAAAAGTACCTGCCCCCATACAGATGCTGTTAATTAAAAAATACTAAAAATGAACCAATCGTTGACTTTTGTATGGTTCTTATGTGGTCACAAAAACTAATGAAGTTTCCGAAAATTCTATGAAACGTTTTATTTTATGTTAAGCATATTTTTTTGCTTTTATTCCTCCAAGTGGTTTTGACGAGATATCTCGTCCTTCAAGATCTGAAAAATTATGCTAATTTCGAAACATATCGACATCCAGATATTGCCGATTTTTTTAATGATGAGATCAAAATCTGGTCAATTATTTTCTAGTGACGAGATATCTCGTCCATCAAGATCTGGTCAATTTTGCTATTGACAAGATACCTAGAAGAGACAACCACCAGGAAGGTTAATATCATGGTTGCAGTTTTCGTCAAGTAATGATTATACTGTATATGTACCATATGAGTACCCGCCAAGTCTGGGTGGCGGTGGTCGCTATAGAAACAAGGATTATTCATATTGAGTGGGGAGGGGTGACTCGCTGAAATGACTTTTTATTTTGTTTTCCGAGAGTGTTGGCTGAAGAAAGGTCATTTATCAGAAATGATCTTCTCGAAGACAAGTCATGCATCCCCTACGGAAAGCACAATAATATCCATTTCCAAGGCAACAGACGGGCATATTTTGCTTTCGGAGTTCTCGTGGTAGACAGACAGTATGCTTTTCATGCCGAAAAATACCTATGAGATCTTGGGAATGGAAAGATAATAGAGGAGATATCTGAAATTTATGAAACATTTCATCATCAGTTTCTCGAAATATTTGGCGTAGGATGATGCAGAACCCTCGTAAAAACTTTCGCCTTCAACCCTCCTGCTGGTATATTGTCATTAGCAAAATTGACCATATCTTGAGTGACAAAATATCTCGTATCGTCAGAAAACTGACCGAAGAAAACAGACTAGATCTTAAGCGAGTCATCATAAAAAAAGTCGGAAATATCTTGATGAGGAAATATCTTGGTGACGAGATACCTCGTCATTAGAAAATTGGTTTGATCTTGATGGACGATATATCGCGTCGAAGCCACTTGGAGGGTTCAAATAATCTGTAAGAGAAATTATACAAGGCGTTTCAAAACTTTCTTCACAAATTTTAAGGATAGCTAGGGAACACAAAATTAAACCGTATTATCATAGAGATGTATGTCCGCCAGCGCCATCTGGGTAACAAGAGGGTACACTAAAGCGCAGAGAAGGAAGACAGAAGCATGTCTTTGTTTACCCTAATTTTGTGCAAAAACGTTGGATAGTAAATATGTAAACACTTTTATTATCCATGTGCTGTAATGACAGTAGTTGTCTACTCACATTTTCATAGTAGGAGCTCAAGGTTGTGAACGCCATTAGCAATGCACGCCTGACACCGTCAAAGCATGCATTGCCGTACATGCTCAACATGTAGTGTCGTCACTGTCTAAAATGACGACGTCCAAAGCTGAACAACGGCCGCGATGCTGAACTGCATATCCAGGTGGCATTTGCAGACATACGTCCCTGTGCAAAAACGGGTTGATGTGATTTGATTTCAAATGATGGGACATTTTATAAATTAATTCTTGTTTAGTATAAAAAAAGAACTTGCAAACATTGGTAGGTATGGATGAATGATTGTGTTATTGCACGTCAGAGGTTCATATCTTCAAAAGATTAATTAATTCAAAAATAAAGTTTAATTTTCCAAACAAGTTTATTTACTTCTTACAAGAATGCATAACAAAGAGTCAAGGAATAAATATATTAAGCTTGATGTCGATAGATTCTGAACAGAAGAAAAAAAAGCGCAGTTGCTTAGCAACAGTAAAGCGTTTTGTCATGTGGCCGCGCTCTGGTAATTCAATAATTGGTCCACGCGCCCACAGCGTTGTGAGAACTTTCCAATTACGGTCCGATATAAAGTCTGTCTCACATCTACTTCCCCTTAAAATCTGTATAGGAAATTTTTAAACACCCTGTGTAATATATTGAATACGTGTGTAATATGCTATTACTCTTTGGCATTACTATTGATAAAAAAATATATTTAAATATAAAACATTTAAAATTGTAATTATGTTTTAATGCAGAAAGTAATTTAAAACAGCCATTACTATTTTTAATGCCGATATTTAGTGTTCCCAAAATATAATATACAGGAAAATTATTCTATACCCTAACCACCTCGTATACACGATCAAAGTGTTCATTTTAAAGTTAAAAAATCGTACACAAAGTTATCTTATTTTTAGTTTCTACTTTATGAATGAATGGTTTTAGTTTTTACTAGCGCAAATAAGTACAAACGCCCTAAAGAGGCTCTCAACAAGTGCATTTTTTGGGAAAGGGGATATCGAATAAAGTTGGCAAGGAAACTGTTTACGCGGTGCTATTAAGGTAGCGGTTCATTGGACTGCTGGAAACAATTAAAACTCTTGTTTTTAGTTCCGACTTTCCAGTTACTCCCTGTCTTTTCGACTGATCCCAATTCTAAAAATTTACGGTATATGGTTAAGGATTCCTTTGCTTCTCTATTTAGAGACACAATATTCTAATGTGATATAATAATTTAAATCTTATGTCTCAATCTACGTATTTCGTAATATGTGTAGCAGTTTAGTGTTTGGTTTGAAGGCTCAGTTGGTTGAGTTTTTTTATGACGTAAGGGCTAGATTTGACCAGACTGTAACGGTAATGTTTTTTCTGTCAAGTACATGGTAGTTGAATTTACGTCGCACTGGAGCAACACAAGGGCTATTGGCTACAGTCTAGGATCAATCCCGAAGGGAAAGATCCGAGGACAACACCTCATAATTTTGAACCACGCTCAGACGACGAGGTCACATCTGAGCTGGCACCCCACTCTTCAACTTCCACACAATTCCAAAGTGAGGATATCTGAGGTCACGATGTATCAAACGTGCTCCAGCCCCATGTACACGACGGCGGTATTTAGTTGAATTGACTTTCGAAGTCGCAACCCTTCAGTTGCTAACCCGCTACTCTTCTAATCGGCCTACCAGGCCCGTCAAGTAAGTGGACATTCAGATACAAGGAAAATTTGTACTGATACAGAAGTGAGAAATACTCCCAGGTTACTTACAGAATCGTACATGTGCCGCCTACAGCTCGCATTCTGCTAACGCAGTAAGCAAACACACTGAAGCACGACAGCAGACTAAGTCAACTGCGAAATGGCCCACATTATATTTTTAATGGATACATAAAGTATACAATTTTGTATTTATAAATTGATGTATAGTGTAATACTGTGATAGTTAGCATTGTGAGCTTAGAATCTGAACAAAACGTAGCTGAAATCAATCTGTTATGTACGAAGTCATGATTTTATATAATTTAACGCAATTTTTTTCTAAATATCTGGTCGTCTGTAAGAAACGGATTTAATAAATTAATTTTATAGCTTCTCTAAGTAATGATATCTAGATTTAATGTTATGTTCTATTCCAAAAGTTAGTTTTATTCATTTAAATATTCAAATTCTTTATGTCTAAATCAAAGCACTTTATAATCTGTTTCTAGGATTACATTAAACGTTAAAAATATAAATTACAACTCAAATTTTACGTGAAAACATTTTAGTATAGTCCTAAACAGACATTTTATCATGGACACAAGATCCACTTATTAAAATTTCTGCTGACATTTAGAAATGTTAATGAAAAGTAATGAATTAAGTCGTAAGAATCTTGTTATGTTCAATAAAATTTTAAAACATGGTACCTAAAAGTACTGTGTATATAGAAATAATTTTATTTAACATTTTATTTTCAAATTTTATTAACTATATAACATTTAATTTAATTTGACATTTTATTTTGAAATCAAATCTTATCCATTTGTAAATAACAGATTGAGAATGATTCATTCTACAAAAGGTCTTTCCAATTAAATAAACGTGTATCTTTTATTTCTTTAAACTGACGATGTTTCATGCATTTTTTTGTTACAATTCCTTCAAGCATTCATTCTTATCTTAATCTTTTTGGCAAAAGTGATGGGCTTGTTATCAAGCACTCTATCTATGTTGCTTTCAATTTGGGGAGAATCTTAATGGGACTCAAGTGGATTTAAAAAAAAAACGGCTTTTTTATGTTAAGCCTGTAGAGTAAAAATGCTGTCATGGTGGGAAACTCGATAAAATCCAGACAAGTTATTTTTTCTTCCTGTAAACACAAACCTAGTGCTTTAATAATTCTTGGTTTGTTTATTTGAAGAGATTTATTTAAATAATTTTATGATGTGAATAAATAAAGCAGGAGTCTGGTTTTAAATACAAGACTTTTTCAGTTTGAAGTTCAAATGATTTTTTTAAGTTAGTCCAAGCAGTATGCTATTGCTGCATATGGTTTTTTATATTTTGTGACTAAAATATATTTTGAAGATTGGTTATTGAATTAACGTCGCACTGGAGCAACACAACAGGCTATTGACGACAGTCAGGGATCAATCCCGGTGGGAAAAATCCGAGGACAACACCTCATAACTTTGATCCACTGTCAGATGACGAAGTCAACACCCTGATCTGGCACCCCACTCCAAACTTTCACACCACGCCTACTTGAGGACACGACAGATTGAAAGTGTACCAGACCCCCACACGACAGTCTAGGGTTGAATCGAGCTTCGAAGTCGCAGCTTTGCGGTTCGCTACTCTTCCAACTTGGCTACCGCGCCCCCATATTTTCAAGAAGGCAGTTGAAAAACTTCTCTCATCAATCAGGGAATGAAAGATTTCTAATAACTTTTCGTAGCCATGGAACGATGTGTAGAACCAAACATCTGTAGATATCAAACGAATGATCAGTCCTGTTTCACTTTATGCTATTTATTTTACGTTTTCTAAAATTTAAATATTGATTATTATTTATCACAGCATTTTATGTACGTGTCTATTACATTTACGTGGTGACTTGACAATCGCTTAGGGCGCTATCGCTAAGGAAGGAGAGAGAGAGTACTTCATTATAAGATACCTACTTTAATAGTCAAAGATTTTAATATCCAAATGTCCGTTTTTTCAATCAATTAACTATCAACTAAATTGAAAATTATAAAAAAATCATGATTTTAGAGAGAATACTACACTGCTGGCCACCCAAATTGCAACACCAAGAAAGACAAGAGATATCACAACAAAATTTATTTTGTAGATAACATGTTGACCAAGTATCAAATGATTAAATTTATAGACTTCTGTGAAGTGTGGTTCCTGCCAAAATCAGTAGCCAGAGTATCCGCCATTGTTGGAGATCACCGCTGCCACACGCCTCGGCATTGATTCAAAGAGACTTTGGATGTGTTCTTGGAGTACAGCAGACCAAGCAGCTTCCACACGTTGCCAAAGTTGATCTGGTGTGGCAGCTGGGGATGTATTCTGGGTCAATCGTTGAGCAACCATGGACCACATGTTTTCTATCGGCGAAAGATCCGGAGAGCGAGCTGGCCAGGGAAGCAATTCAATCTGGCGATTGACGAAGAACCCTTGGACAATGCGTGCCACGTGTGGTCTCGCATTATCCTGTTGAAATATGGCTGTGGGCAAGCCCTGAAGGTAAGGAAGGACAACTGGCTCCAACACCTCGGAGATGTAGCGCTGGCTGTTTAAAGTACCGGCAATGCGTACTAGAGGAGTGCGAGAGTGATATCCAATACCGCCCCATACCATAATACCCGGTGCAGGACCAGTGTGGCGGTGCATAACGCAGCTGTTCAGCATCCTCTCTCCACGGTGTCTCCAGACTCGAATCCGACCATCGTGGTGTTGCAGACAGAAGCGTGACTCGTCAGTAAAGACAATTTCATTCCATTCTGCCGTCCACATCCTTCTTTCATCGCACCATTGTCGGCGGAAACGTCTGTGGTTCTGCGTCAAGGGTAGACGAAGCAATGGACGTCTTGCGGACAGACCACTCTGCTGTAAACGGCGTCGAATGGTACGCGCAGACACTGGATGATGCGGTACAGACTGAATGTGCTGTGCTATGGTTCGTGATGTGGCTGAGCGATCCGTCACTGCCATACGCACAATATGCCTGTCATCACGTGAAGTGGTGCACTGAGGTGGATGCGATCGAACACGTCGGTCCGTCGTACCCTCCTGCATCCAACGATCACATATCCGCATTACAGTTGTTTGGTTTCGTCCAACACGACTACCGATTTCCCTGAAAGATAATCCACAATCTCGGTAGGCCACTATCCTTCCTCTGTCGAACTCTGATACTTGATCAAAAGATGATCGCTGTTTTCTACGAGGCATAATTGATCGTTTTTTTGAAAAAACCATAAGAAAAACACAATTGCCGTACTTGAAATCGTCGAAATCTCCAAGCCTTAAATAGTGCTTTGAAGTGGAGCCACAGGCGCGCGTGATGTGCGTCTGCGCTGAAATTCTAATCATTTGCATATCTCACCTCCGCTAATGCATGTCGTAAATTTCATATTATTTGCATGCTTCCTTCAGGGTGTTGCATTTACGGTGGCCAGCAGTGTATATTGAAATAAACGTATCATTAATAGAAAGTTCAACAAGAAAAATTGTTCAGCCTGACCAATAATTAAAACCAAAGTTGAGATCGTAATTTTTATTACTCGTGGTCAAGAAACTTTTAATTTTAATTGAATCGCAAGGTTAAACAAAGCCTTAATGTAAGATGGGTATTTTTCTATAATTTTTCCTAATATATTTACACCAAATTACTGCACAAAATCTTAAACATATCCCACCCCCGATGAAATAGTACTGTAACCATAAAAAGTCGATCTCTAATGTGGTGATTATGAATGTTCTTTCTTAAATTGTACGTCTCCTATAAAATTGCAGTTATAAACCTACGGTTATAAAAATACAGTTATAAACATACAGTGAATAATAATCTTGCAATCTGAGGGTTTTCCCATGGCTTCGAAACTTTTAAATAGTTTTGAAAAAAAACCCACTTTTGAGTGGTAACACAATTGTATTAGAAAAGACATGAACAATAAAACTTTCTGTACACTTAATTACTGTGACATAAAATAATTTCGGGGCATTTACGAAATTTGAGGTCTTCGGGTTTGATCTCGGACCGTCGCCGATAGCTCGTTGTGTTGCTCCACAGTGCTATGTTAATTAAATACCTACCAACAGGAATTTGAGGTAGCACTTTTTACTTCCCCACTATTTTTTCTTAAAGTACTTATTAAAATCCAAGGAGTACTTATCATTGGCTTGAAACACGAAGTCAAAAGACAGTTCTAAGATAACGAAAGAAAAAAAATTCTCACTAAGCTAAACTTGTATTTCTCAAGAAATCCAATCTTCATGCAAAGAAAAAATGACTTAGTGAACTTCACCAGCCTAAAGATCCCATTCTGGTTTATAAAAGCTAAAAACTCATATCTCAAATATTTATAAATATATATAAATATTCAAATGTATATAAATCTTTTCATTTTTGTAAGCAGACGTTATAAATATTAAAGTACTCCACGGATTCAATGAATATATTCTTAGATTATTTTCATTGAACTCAACTCTTAAATAACGAAGATAATAAAATGCAAAATATGCCACAAAATCAAGTCATTTATTGGGGTGGGCCATTATAATATTGCCGTGTTAGTCAAAACGTACCTCCAAGTTTAGTCTGCGAGTTGAAATAATGTTGCATGCTGCGTGTATAAGTATCCAATACTCGACAAACGCTGGATAACAGTATGGTTGCTCAACCACCTGTTGATTAAGTGTACCCTAAAGTCGTGGTCAAGAAGAGCAAAACGACAGGCGCAGACCAATCAGATGCCTGTGCGAGGGGTGTAAACGCTCTGATTGATATGCGCATATCGCTTTGTGCCTTGCGCTTCTTACTTGACCCCGGCTTAATTGTTTTCAAGCATTGGATACTTTTATATGGAGTATTTCAACAACCATAAGCCCTTAAGTTCAAGCTTGGAGATGCTGTCATCTTGGCTAGAACTGCAGAGTATTTTTCACTCCTGTTGTTTTCAATTACGTTCGGTAAGTAAAGGATAGTACAAAATCCTCACATTTTCTTACTGCCTGTGCCTGCTCTCCCGGACTTTCATGCAACCACATTCCCGGTCTTGAACTCTTCCACCAACCACCTGAGGATTTGCGACCACGCCTCTTCCTCCCTCTGCCTTCTCACACCCCTTCCGAACCTCATCTCATTTGCATACGAGACCCTAATTGAAGTATTTTTATGCAGACCCTCAGCATTACGCAGAGCTAAAAAGGTGCAAAGGCAACTGAGGAACAGGAGGCTTGACCGCTCGTCCTCTCAGACTGTGATGCGACTTAAAGCGCAAAAGTTTACCTGATTTTTGAAAATTCTTCTCTGTTTTACTTTGGTTTTATGTAGGAACGATTTCAATAAATTTTGTATCAGTTTGGAACTTGTGAGTTTTTCTTCATGGAACGATTGAACATTCTTCACTCTTCGTTTTATCTTTAATCTGATGTTTATAACCATTTTATATTTCTTTTATAACAAGCAGAATTTATTGCGTTCGAGAATCCAAATCGTCGGCCTACAAGTGAAACACACCAAGTCGAAAAACATAGTTCGAAGAAAATGAAGGGGAAAAAAATTGCACTCATTAACCCCTCCTGGTAATTGTCTCAACGAGATCTCGTCATTAGAAAAACTGACCAGATTTTGATGGACAAGATATCTCGTCATTAGAAAACGACTGACCAGTTCTTGATCTCGTCGTCATAAAAAAATTAGCCATATCTTTTGATGACGAGATATCTCGTCATTAGTGATATTGATCATATCTTGATGGACAAGGTACATCGCCACTTGGAGGGTTAACCTAAACTAACAAAGTGTGTTTCTCAAAGAGAAATATAACCTCCATGCAAAAAAATGACATAATGAACACACTTCACCAGTCTAAACATCACCACATTCTGATCTAGAAAAGCTTCAAAACTCATACCTTGAAAAGTTTGACTTGGTTGTTTCACTTGTAAGCTTTTGTATAAAGTATTAATAATTAAATAATTAATTTCTGGTTTGTATATAATAGAGGAACAAATGTATTAACTTAATAATATAATAGAGGAACAAATATAATAGAGGAAATACAATAGAGGAACAAATGTATTAACTTAATAATTGCATTTTCTAAATTTCAATTAAAAAATTCTTGTAAAAATAAAATTTATTTTTGTACGTGTGTCATTATCCCGACTTTTCAAACATGGCGGCACAATCAAATATTTCATAATGAAATAAAATAAAGAAATCATAACAAATTTATGATTTAAATAAAATTATTGTGAAAATGAAATCATAACTTTTTATATTTCATCTTCATTGATGTAAAAGGTAAATATTTTGATTCTTCACACACACAATTCCGTGCTCTGTTTATTTCAACAAACTAATGTAGCATTTTACTTTTAAAATAATCCTTTTCCCCTTTATTAATAATTTTTAGTTCATAAACTATTTCAACAGTTATATATCAGTTTGGAGAAATTAAGTATTGGAATCTAGTAAGATAAAAATAATTGTTTTCATAATTTTGCACCTGCGTAGAAAAGGGTCGATGTCCCTTTTGCAAGTTTTATGTAACAATTGATTTAGTAATTATTATTTTTTAATTTTTGCAGCACGAAAACACTTTCCAATGTTTTGTTCCTTTCATAATGCATTGATAGGACAACACATTGGCACTTTTTTTCTATTATAATTTTAATTGCCATAAAATGACTGTTGACTAAACTTAAAATAAATGAATTTGGACACATTGGCTCTTTTTCTACAAACATATAATTAGTTAAAACCGTTTCACACAAAGCGTCTAAGAAAAAAGAATCGCTATTATACGTTAAAATATAAAACTGAAGCTACTAACATCAGCATATGTAAAATAAAAACAGACCATCGAACAGAAATTGCACAAGCGGTTTCGACGAGATATTTCGTCCATCAAGATCTGATCAGTTTTGCTAATGACGAGATATCTCGTCATCAAAATATTGACGATTTTTGATGATGACTAGATCAAGATCAGTTTTCTTCTAATGACGAGAGACGAAGAGATCTTGATGAACGAGGTATTTCGTCCATCAAGATCTGATCATATTTGCTAATAGCGAGATACCTCGTCACAACAACCACCAGGAGGGTTACTGGCTTTAAAGTTAAGTAAAATGCCTCATTTTTGCAGCAATTTCTTTTGCATTGTATCAAGTAACATTCACTTGTGGGCCACGTCACTGACGTTACGTGGCTGTAAAGACCTAGGATGTAAAGATGGTACATAATACCAATGGTATTCTACAAAATAATCTATCACGAAGATCCCAGTAATTTTCGTAATTCCAGTAATTTTTTGGTAACGTTTGTTTTACATGCATTCATTTTACCTTTACTGAAGTAGAATTGCATACTTTATTTTAATTTACTTGTTAAAGTATAATTTGGATAAATTATATGGCCCTTTATTATTTTCATATTAATTCAAATTCTATCAAGTGTAATGAAATGTGTTAGTTGTGTTGTGTTAATGTTAGAATTTCAATCGTCCAACCGGAAAGAGTGCTACTATTGTACTCAGATGGGATACACATTTTGATTCCAGAGAGCTGATATTAAGTAAATTACTTTCTTTAGTCTTTGCTAGTTACAACTTCGAGTTTATTAAGATATTATTAATAAATATTTGCTAATATATACATCGTCGTTTTACTGTGAAAACCTCGTATGCTCAATTTTCTAGTTTTTGAGGTTTTAACATTTGATTTCATATATGCTTACTGAACTTGCTTCAAACGTTCTGAGGTCTAAATCACTTACGAAGCCTTTATCGGCGAATTTTTAAACCTTGTATCTCATAACTGGTCTGCAGTTTGGCGTATAGTTTTTCATCGCTCCTGAAAAATTTTGATTTCAAGACTTACTATGGTTTGCAAATAAATAAAGATTTTAAAGGAAAAAAATGAAATTAAAATATGATTTGTGAAAACGTTGAAAAATACACGTCGCAAGTATTACACTATCAGTGGTCTATATTTCAAAGAACTCTAACTTGACAATAACTATTCTGTTAGTTGAATTTTTATACTATTCAAATAATTGGAAAAATTAATAATCTTAGTTTTAAATTCTTCAACTCTCCAAATGGTTTCGACGAGGTAGTATCGTCATCAAGATATATCCGAATTTTATACTGACGAGATCAAGATATGGTCAGTTTTTTTCTAAGGATGAGATATCTCGTCCATTAAGATCTGGTTAGTTTTGCTACTTCGTGAAGACAGATACTTGGAGGGTTAAAAATTGTTTAATTCACTCATTTCACTCATTTTAAAGCATTATATCAATAAATACTTCTCTTTAATTTTGTATACATGTATGATTGGTTGGGTCTTATGGCACAAGGGCCGTATTTGAACATGCTGCGCCAGATACAGACAATATCAAGTAATGAACAACACACAAGGAAAGTTTTACTGTCACAGAAGAGAGAAATACACCCAGGGAAGAATCGAACCTGCGCCACCTATAACTCGCAGGTTGATAGTGCAGGGGGCATACCCAATCAGTCGCGATGGCCCCCATATATGGATGGTTAGTAATTTATGTATGGGAAACGCGAGAAAAAATAATTACCCCATTACACATCATAAAGTTTACTTTTGGCCTGATTTAGAAATCGTTAGCTGGAAGTACGCACCACGTTTGTTGGCGAATTCGAGTATTTATATACGCCGTTTGAGAGTGACTTATATACCTTAGGTGTGAACTGAGAAAGTTCAGAAAGTGCTATTTGAAGGCGACGAGACACGTGTGTCACATATTCTCGTACATTTCAAAAGTCGGGGAAAGTTGGCGATATTCCCTCCCGTCTCGTGCTGTATTCACGAAGTTTTAATGCTCTTAAAAATTTATGATCCAGAAAACTGCACCTCTTTGGCTACACGCCATAAGCCCAACTCTGAATCGCGGTCAAAAATTAAATGTATGAGTCAAAGATTTACGATTTCCCTTTTGTGACTCAGTTACTCGTCGGGTATGGCTTATTCGATGTCCGGATAGAAAAAGTTTATTCGGTAGGATTTGAAAATTGTCGATATTCTCAATACCGATAAATTACCGAAATTCTCAATATCGGTTTTTACCGGATTTAGTTATAATTTTTTCTTTATTAGGAGGCCCTCTGTCCTGATCAATTAAGACCACTTCAGATTCGTTGCGTTCAGACAACAGGCAACGACAAGTTGCTCAGATTCGTTCAGACAATGGGCTATTGGGGACAGTCCGGTATCAATCCTGAAGGGAAAGATTCGAGGGCAATACCTTGTAATTTTGAACCACGGTCAAATGACGAAGCAACACCTGAGCTGGTATCCCACTCTCCAAACGTCCACACCACGCCAACGTGAGGACATTTGAGGTCATTGCAGATTTAATAATGCACCAGCTCCCACGTATACGATGGTCTTTGGTTGGATCGAGTTTCGCACTCGCAACCCTCCGATTGCTAAACCATTACTCTTCCAATCGGGCTACCGCGGCCCGAGTCCCCCCTCTCGCAGTGGGTCCCGACAAGCGCAAAAGGGACTAGCTTCTTATGGGCTTGGAAACAAATCCCGCAGTACCAATGGATTGCCGCAGTCTTGCGCGGAAGGACCGTTATGACTCAATGGGTGTGATCACTGCGCTATCAACCTGCTAGTTGTAGGCAGCGCAGGTTCGATTTCTCTGCGTGTTCTTCCCTTCTGTATCATTAAAACTTTGTATATGTCCATTACTCGACGTTGTGTTTGGAGCAGCATGGCGAAATATGATCCTTGCACCAAAAACTCTTCCACCCTCTGTTGAGGGCAAGCAGTAAGTGAACGTAATCGCGCTTGGTGTCGTCCCCTACTCCTTTAGGTATCATTCAGGTCGTTTTCAATCGGCCTAGATGTAGGCTGTCGGTCTTTATCTTACGGGTCAGATAGGTTTTCTCTAGCTTCATCCTGTGAATTAATAGCCTTGGTGAATTTTTATATGCTTGGAAAGCTCAGTCGAAATATCTACTGATGTCTTAATTCAGTGACCATCTATTTTTCAGACTTTTGTCAACCTACACGCCTCGTCAAGGCCCAGATGCCTGAGTCTTATTTTTCATAGTCCTGGTAGCTGGATTAAGCGTCAACTGCCACCCAAGTTTACCCACGAGGGTCATCACCCAAAGACACATTCAGGTGATACTGAATGTCACTATATCGATCTCAAGCCCTTTTCGAAGGTGCACCGTTCTAAGACTTTTCGGGGGCACATTTTCTTTAGGTGTGCATAGGCTTCACGAACCCGATGTCCCTAGTGATCTATTCTTTTCTCATGGCGCTTTCTGCCTCTAGTATACATGGGGGTCGCAACTCCAGGATGCCCAATCGATTTTTCTCTACTTCTCTACATCCTTTCCACAATTACTTAACATTGTCTTGTGTTTGGCGCAGCAAATATGACCCTAGCGCCAAAAAACCCCCAAACCAACCAACCAACCGTTCTATTAGGAAGTACTGACGAACAGCTGTGAGAAAAAAATCGATTCACTCCCCTGAATTCATACATCGTTCATAATAGAGCAAAGTCAAAGATATTCAACAAAGTACAACGTCTCCATTAAATTCATAAGCATAAAATTTGCTTAAGGGGTCGTCTTCATATTGAATTGAGCATACTTCAAAATTTCCAATAACACCAAATTTTCATGCCAAATATCTATTAAAATTTAATATCGAATTCCAAATTTCAATTCATTGTGTACAGGCATTTCTGAATTACGAGAATGTAAATTTTGGAGTTCTCAGACCTTTTTTCAAACCTTCCGAAAAAACCTTCCTTCACGCTGGATTTTTTTATGTTACTATAAAATAGCCCAAACGAAATGTATGATTATTTCTCGGGATCTTGAAGGTACCAACTCTGGGAAAATTATGTACGAGGAGCGGACACAAATATTGAGATTGATTCTTACCAAAATTATAACACCCATATTTCATACTTTTCCACAAAATAAGTTGAAAATACAAAACAAGTAGATGATGGTTGGTTGTTTATTTTATGGCGCAAAGGCCATATCTGGCCAAGCAAAGGCAGGAAGAAATATAAGGAAGTAGAAGATAATTTTTCCATCGCATGAATTCGAATCAGGAGCAATATTTGTTTCAAAGAGCACAAAATTCCAAAAAATTATGCCACATTTCGAAAGTAGCAAAGATTTTTGGTAATATTTGTACATTTCTTTAATACAGATTTTAGTACTTGCGTCTTTCTTTTTGGGGAGTCAATTTTCAACATTCCGTTTTGGGGAAGTGTCCCAGAATTTAACTCACTCTGGCTACAAGTTGCTCTTGATTAAATTTCCTAACACCACGTTTTTCATGATTTGGATTACAATACATAGATTTACAAGAACCACTAAAATATCAAGATAAAAATAATCCATACAACTAAATTTATTTTTCTATCATGGTTAATTTATTTGATTGACATGAGTGAAATAAGGGAAACAATTTCAATTTCATTGCATAAGTGTAATGTATATTCAAAAGATCATACATCTAACTTAAAATCTAGGAAACACCAGAAAATACACAGAATGGAGGAATTTTTTTATTGAATTTTATGCAAATACGGTAAGAAAAGAGAGCATCTCATAATACAAATGATTTGTCAATTGCTGGAATGTTTAACGATAGAAAACTATTTGCACAAAAAAAGCATTGATTTTTCAATTTTTAAAAATCTATTTCACACAATGATGTATTTTATCTGTTGATCATTTCAGCTGTTAGAAATTATAATTTCTTCAATTCTATTTTTGAATTTAATCAATTCCTTTTTTACACGTTTGATGAATTCAATCAGTATTAATCTTATCTTTATTAATCTTTCACAATTTTCCGAATGATAGATAAGATACCAGAATCTTGAACGTGTTGAAAACCTAGACACTCCTGCATTTAGATCAAAATCATCCCACCTAGTATACTTTTATTTGAATTTTTATTAGAGATACTCGGTGGATCATTTATTTAACCATCAGCAGGATGAGTTGGTGCTCATGTGTTTCCAACCACGTCCTTGAGTATATAGGTAAAAGTATATAGGTAATATATACTTTTACCTATATACTTTGCATATAGGTAAAAGTAGAAATCTAATCGTCCAGCTTTTGGAAATTTTATAAATGCTTTTTGATGTTAAAATTTACTTAAAAAATGTTTTTAAAGGATATACACAGCTATAACTAAAATTCTTCGCCACCCCTAAAAATATATAAGACTCGATTTAAAGAATCAAGAAACTTTCGATTCGTCAAGAGGGTTAAATAAAAGTTAATAGCCAGAGAAAAAATTAGGTAGTGCGTGGAATAATGTCCCCAACGCTTAGAGGGTAAATATAATGCAACATACCACCCTTTAAATTTTGGCCAGGGAATTTTTAATCCCACCCTATAGCAACGCAGCGAATCTCAATAAGAAGTACTTTAGGGAAGTAGGTAGTTGTGTTGTCTATACACTCTGCAGAGCATATCCATATTGTCAAAGTTGATGTATGACATGATAATGTCAGAAGTTGGATAGAACAGGAACAGTTGATTGACAGGAAGAGTTCCACATTTTACTAACATAGAACATTTATTACGAAAATATTTAACATTGATCTTCAGGAGTCCACATTCAGAAGAAGTAACAATTTTTATCCACAGAGGATTAATATGGAGCCACTAAGGTCTCCCGTTCTTAAGATGCACGATCAGCCACGCAGGTCTTGCGCCATTTCACTCTCGCTGCAAACTGCATACGAAAATTTCTATGTTCTCCAGTTAGAATGAATTATTTTCCCGCTCTGCTTTGAGCGTTTCCATCGCGACCAGAACGCACGGAACTCCAACCAATCAGAACATAATGACGAGAACGCATGGAGCTCCAACCAATTAGAAGATCGCTCTCGGAATGCGAATATGATTGAGTGTTCTAAGACGAATGGGGAAAGGCGAAACGATTCAGTCTTGACAATAATGTATACATTTGCAGGTATGTATGCAGTAGTCTACATCCCCTAAATATCTAAACCAGCTATATTTTTATTTCAAATGCAGTGGTGCCCTAAGAGACATTGCATCTTTGCGCCCAAGAAATTCAAACATAAATTATTGCAAGAAAAAACAGTATTTACAATCTATCAAAATACAAAGAAAAAAAATCGCGAGACAAATTTAACAGTACGTCTATTGCTTTCCAATTACGATGAAAAACGGATTTGCCCTATAAGACAGGGGAGTGAAGTAAATGGTTGGCATCCATAAGCACACGGAGCCCGTGCAAAGAAGGCACAAGAGGCTGCCCAGAATTCTAATGCGGTGGGTATGGGTTGCAAGACAATCATGCCCTGAAAGCAGCAACGGCTTTTACTTTCGAATAGTCAGGAATCCAGACTCTTTTCCGTCTCCTTTTAACCCTCCTGGTGGTGCCCGAAGAGGTGTCTAGTCTGATCAGATCTTGATGAACGAAGTACCTCGTCACTAGTAGAAAACTGACCAGATCTTGATCTCGTTATCATAAAGACACAGCAATATCTTGATAGCGAGATATCTCGTCATTAGAAAAATTGGTTAGGCCTTGATCGACGCGATATCTCGACGAAACAGCTTGGATGATTAATACGTTCTTTGAGGTTGGATATATAAAAGTCATTAATTTTTTGATAAATAATTGAGGTCCTGATATTTGAAAGATGTCTTACTAGTGACCAAAGATATTTTATCAGGGTTTGGGGTTCATCTGGCTTTTACAAAAATTGATAATTGCCCGTGCCTAGCCTTCCCTACTTTAACCCTCCAAGTGTTTCGACGAGATATCTCGCCAAAAATCTGGTCATTTTTGCTAAGGAAGAGATCTTGTTGAGACAAAACTGCCAAAGGGAATGAAGATCCAAGTAGACAAAAACAAGCTGTCCCTTTCCCAGAATTGGTGACAGCTTTGAACAGATTTTTGCACCAGAGACTGGTCACTACAGGACAGTTTCGATGCGAAGATAAACCACCAAGAGAGTTAAATTTGCCATTACTTGGGGTTCTAAAAGTTGTTTATGTAGTTCATGTTATTGGAACTAAAGTTCTTGTTCATTGGGAAACGTAAAAGGTATATTTTTGATGAGAAGTAGATCGCAATAAGTGAAATCATATCTTAAAAATACTAAGGGTATAATATACAAGCATTATATTTTAGGCAGTTTCCGAAAGAATTGCATATGCGTTTTTGAAATTAAACGGGCGCTATCTAAGGATCTAACTTATTTTTCATTTATTTCGTTTTAGGATTTAAATAACTTTTACGTTTAAAATTTAACTCAAAATATAGAAGTTTCTTTACAGCATCCTTAGGATTAGAATTACATTTGGTATGTAAACATGACCCACTATAGTTTTCCTCATGATGAATGCATCACTTCGGTCTCACAGAGTTAGAAATCAGAGACATGTAAATAGATAATATAAGATCAGAGAATTGTTATAGATAATGTAAATTATCTATTACAATTCCACGTTAAATTGTTTTCGGTGCTTAAAATTTTCTTCAGTGTGTTTTTACATATTTTACTGTTGTGTTCCCTGGAAATAGGTTTTATTAAATTATATTTATACTATTTAAATGTTAAGCCAACAAGTTCTGGTGAAACAAACAAATTTCCCGATTTTTTTAATATTGTATTAATACTTTCTCTCAGATTTGAGAGCGTATTAATATAATGTTAAAAAATTGGTCAGTGAGACATGTTCCTACAGATTTAGGTATATGTTTCTTTTAGTACTACTTTATACTTTTGGTATACTTTTTGTTTTGGTAAGTGTATCCCTCAATTGTAAAACAAAACCCCTACTAAAACACCTAAAATATTATTAAAAAAGCATAGGTTAGGCAACATTTTAAACCAAAATTTGGACGCATTTATTTAGCCTTTGCACTTTGATTTTATACAACAGATTTCAATAATTATCCAAAAAGATTTCAAACATATCAATTAAAACCTGATGCACAGGGAACGTTTGAAATCAGAAAAACGTCCAAAATTCTGAATAGTAAAAAACACTTTTTTTGTAGTAGACTTACTATACCTATCTAACTACCTATTTGATGATAATCTTGTATATATAACTCCACCAAAAACAATCATAATTGAAAAATTCTTTTTGCTATTCACAGAATTTGATATTAATTTTTAACGCTAAAATTAAAAATTGATATTCGATCGATTTTGGTGATTTTGAAAGTCCACTACCCCTTAAATATATAAAAAACACTTCGAAGTTTCGAAATTTTATAATAATTTGTTTACAATTCGTTATAAATTACTAGCTAACCAAAAGAAAGTTAAACATTTTCTCTGAGTGGCTCTTTTGGGTTCTGTTCCCTCCCTGGGTGTGTTTCTCTTATCTGTATCTGTAAAAACTTTCCTTGTGTGCATATGTCCATTTACTTGACATTGTCTGGAGCACCTTGGCCATGGCCTTTGCGTCATAGAGCCCATCATAACCTCCTGAACTGTTCAGTGGGTTGGCTCACTGATCTAACAACCTACGAGTGGTAGGTGTAGCAGGCTCGATTTTTGTAATAACTTGGATATATTTCTCTCCATCTGCGTAAGTAAAGCTTTTCTTGTGTGAGTATGACCATACTGGAAGTTATCTATCTTGTGTTTAACGCGGTTTTCCAAAATATGGCCCTTTGAATCATAAAACCCAATCAACCTCCAGAGTGACTCAGTAGTTTCGCTCACAGCGCTAACAACCTGCGAGTTGTAAGCAGGCAGATTCGATTTTTGTTATACCCTGGGTGTATTTCTCTCACCTGTGTCAGTAAAAACTTTGTGTGTATGTAAATTACTTAACGTTATCTGTCTTATGTTTGGCGCAGCTTAGCCAAATATGGCCTTTGCATTATAAACAACCCATTTTCTCTGAAAAAATAGGTCGAAATAATGCACATAAAAATACTAAAAATTTAGTCTAATGCCCCTCTTATGAATTAGGGCTCTGGGTATGCCATTGTAAAACAGTGGGAAATTGACATCCTTGGCTTAAAGAGGAAATCTGTTAAATTCCATGGCGTCCTCCCAACACTTTTTTAAATCGCGTTCTTTAACAAAATTTAAAAAAGATACTGTGGAAAAAGTTTGTCTCGAGTTTAAATAAGAAAGAAAAAATGTCCCGGAGACGTATTTGCCAGAATATTTTTTTAATCTTATTCGAGAATTCCAAAACATTAAACCAAAGTGACGACGTTAATGAGGCTTAGAAGGTAAGGCCAAGTCAAAACTCAAGATATAGGTGGGGAGTTTATAGGGCTCTAGATCAAGGTTGGCGGAAGAGGGAAACTATTGTAACCGAATTTCGGACAGCTGAATCATGATGCGGGATGCAATAGTATCCTTTTGTAGGAGAATTTGAAAAAAAGTGAAACGTAAAGGAAATACTTTCATTAGTAAATTTGAAAGATGAGAATTATAACCTTTTTCAGTAACAAGAAACACAATACGAGTGAAAATATAACCAATATAACCTAAAATGTAAATAGATCTACTTGAGCCAATTTTAATAATTTTTTTTGCTTCAACACATGTTAATAAATTTTATTTTGAAAATCATGCAAGTCATTTGTCCTCCCTTTTTTGACATTTAGAAGTAAATTTTGTTCGATCTAATCTTGTATTTCACCCACTCCAACATTCACAATAAATTGCCATTGCTTTATTTAGTTTTAAAATTTTTCTTTGCGGTTAGGTCTAAGGGAAAATTTCTAAAAGTTCTCAGTTGTATGCATTGTTTCAATCTATTTGCTGCTTAGAAATCGGTTTATCGTCAGAGCAATTTGACAAATTGTGGACAGGTGTTTACTTTTGTTTCCTACTCTTCGAATCCAAGTATGAATTTACAACACTAGTTTTCCTTTCCTACTTAAATATTTCATACTAGCAGTACCCGCACGGCGTTGCCCGTGACATTATTCTTGTTACGTCCTCACTGATTCTAAAAACATTAAAAAGAAAACAATTATTTTAAGAATGAGTCCCACCACCACCCGACATGACACGGGCATGTCGCCTCATTTCTTTCACCTCACTTATTCTTGATTAGAGAGCTTCATGATACACTATGTTCAATGTTCTACCATTTGGAGATAGGATGTAAAGATTCTCGGCTTTTCCAACTCTTGAACAACCCACATACAGTTGACCGTGGGAGAAACACGGTTTAATGAGATCGAGTCCTACAGCTTTCAGCGAGTGTCCTTGTGCCTTGTTGATGCTCTTGGCGAAATCTAAACGAACAGGGAACTGAAGTCGTTTAAATTGGAATGGGAGATCCGAAGGGAGGATGACGTAAGAATGAATACGTCTTGTTATGATGTCCAGTTATGATGGTGGCTTCAATAATATTCGGCATAAATTTCTTGATAGAGTCTTGTTCCATTGCAGAGTGAAGGTGGATCCAGATTTCTGAGGAGCATAGTCGGTGCCCCAATCTTCAGCTCTAATATGTGCGAGGGTACTCCAGATGGCTCCAGTGTGTTCAAAAAATCTGTTGTGTAGTTCACAGCCTCATCTGTGTCACATGTAGTGATGGATTTGTAAATTTGAACACTACCGGGCAATTATTGTAAAAGTTTATTATTGATGACATTGACATCTTCGTTTCTTGGGGCAAGAATTGGCACAGCCATGCGTGATCAGTAACGTGCTGCGCCACATTTGGGAACACTGCCTCTTTCAGTTCTCGTTGAGTTTTCACAATCCTTCCAATGCTTTGCATTGCTATGCATCCATCTTGATTATCCGAAGTGACGGCACCATTTCCTAGTTGAGGTAGGTTATCTGCAAATTGCTGGCAGAGGGATCACCGTTGACATGAATTCCTCGCATGTTTGTTGATAGTCCAAATGTATGAATGCCATTCCAAATCTAAGATGATTTTAAGCAGGCCTGCATTTCATCCGCCCTGGTTCCGAATAACCGGAAGTGTCTGTCGAAAGTTGCCCTCCAACACCATAGTGACGCCTCCCATTACGTCATTGTTATGTCTGATGTCTTTCAACGTGCCATCAAGTGCTTCGAATGCGGCTTTGTTGGACAGTACATTCATCCCAGACAATGAGCTTGCAATCCTGTAGAACCTTTGCCTTTCCTGAATTTCTTGAAATATTACATGTAGGAGTTTCCGTGTTTGCCAGATTTAAGGGTAGCTTGAAAGCCGAGTGAGCTGTTCTTTCTCCTATTAATAGAGTTGCGGCAATCCCTGATGAAGCAACAGCCAGAGCAATTTCGTTTCTCTGTCGCACTTTAACCAAAAAGAAGATTTATGAGAAAAGTCTTCCTTGTACCGCCAGGAGCATCCAAAAGAATATGTCACCGCGCCTATCAAAAACTGCTCTTGTAATCTTGTCAAATGCTTCCTTTTGATCTTGGACCGTTTTTGGCTCATTATCCTCTAAGTATGTTGCGAATATATTGGCGTCATACTTTCTTTCCACAAGTTCTTCACTCGGTAGGACTGAATCGCAGTTACGATTCGGTTGGTGTAGTCCAAAGCTTTTTAGGTCCGATCCACCCAACAATATAATCCTATCCTCAATGTAGATTAGAGCTATGTTGAAGATGTCATCACTGTAGTCCAGATCCAAATTCTGCTGCTGTACGCGTGCTTTGTGCAGTATGTCTTCAGACAGGTTCTCCTTGTGGTTCATCCATAACTGATCGGGAGAAGACATCGAGCATGTTTGTAGCATAACAGCAAACAGATTACGTAAAATCTTTGGCGATCTAGATGCAGTTGCTTCTTCCAATGCTTTGTTCCAATGTTCATTGTTCTCCAGAAGTCCTCTAAGCTGGCAAGCCTCTTTGTAAGTTCCGCAGACCCTTCCTTCAAATGTTCTCAAATCTATAAACGACATCGGGCCTCGTACTTCATACAGCAAGAGTAGCAGGTGAAAACATTCGGAGTTGGTCGGATGGACGGTGTACACACGACCTAGTGCATTACTGGACCGTATTCCTGCTCGTTGTTATGGTAAAACTTGTCCTTGTTTTCGAAGGTTCCATGTCTTGTTTCCGTTGTTCCAAGTGTAGTACTTTGGTACTTGGTTGTACAATAGGTTGCGTGCAAACTCATCTTGGTTGCAAAGTGTGAAGAAAGACATCAGTGTTGTTTCCTGAGGTGCTTCTTCTTCTTCTAGACCCTCCTCCTCCCAACTCACCGATAAGTTTTGAGTTTTTATATGGGAGGAAGGGGAGGACTTTAATCATGGGCACAAAAGGGGCACGCCGGGAAAACCAGCCCCCCCACACAGAGAGGGTACACCCAGACTCCGGCGCGTCCGCACCGAAGTCCAGGGCACCACCATTTATTTTTTCTTTAAAAATACACACAAAAAAGAGGACCAACAGGGTCCAAAAACAATAACTAAGTATCGACGACCGGCACACTGCCGGTTTACAAGGACGATATCGGCGCCACATAGGCCATCCTGTAGCACCTGAAACTTAACCACAGATTTATAACTTTTAATTTTTTTTTAATTCATTAACTGCAGCTTATATTACTGCCAGTGGGCAGTTTAAAGTAGGCGCTACAAATAGGTGGTAAATAGTAGTATATAAGAGGATGGCTCATATGAGGCGCCAATATAAGAACAAAAAGAGATTTATGATATGATATTTTACAATGAGATTTACAATTATGATGATATTTAAAATTACTATATTCTCAAAACCCCAAATTTCTAAAATTTTTAAGAAAATTAAAACCACAGGATCTAAAACAATGAAGTTTAAAATTGAGCCGGACCTAGTCCTTGACTCACTAATTACCGAGGGAAACAGGGCAGAGTGTCAGGGGGAAGAACCATATGCAATTCAAGATTTTGGGATTTTTAAACTTAGGGGAGGGCGTCCGCGGCCACCCCTCCGGCCGCCAGCACACACATCCTGATTTTATATTTTGAGATCTTATCGTTCAGGATGTTGGCACACCACTTTTGTTTATTTTCGGAAGTTGGTCTTGTTATGTGGTGCGCCTTAGTGTACTGACAGTCGAAGAGATAGTGGTCCGCGTCCCCTACCTCCCCCTGAGGTGCTTGGACACGTTGAGCAGCATTTCCTGTCGTGAAGTAGACTCTCTGGCCATTCTCAAAGTGGACGCTTAGATGAATCACTGGGATGGCGCTCGTGAATTGGGAAGTTGAGTATTCTCCACACTGCATCGTTGCTGCTGATATATCTTCCCATTTAATACTGACGAATTTCATTAAGGTCATTCTCTCTACTAGTCAATTCAAATACAGCCATGTCACATCCTTTGTTAACATACTTACAGACGTACTTTATAGACTTTACAGAATTGCAATACTCTACGTTGATATGTGCATTGAAAATTTTTGTTAATAGAGGGCAATACGGAACAATCCACGTATTGTCCAGACGCTTCTGATCCTCGAAAATTTATGTTTGCAGCAAATGCCCCGTCTTATGCTGATCTACGACGATAAAGTGGATATCCGTCTTGTCCTGTTTGCGTCTCTCAAAAAACGGTGTGGGAAATCTTCCATCCTTCATGCATGGAGAGAGTGGATTTATGCATCCGCAGGAGCCGTGCACCATTTGCTTTGTTACAATGCAAAAAAAGTTCTGGGTCGTCTCGTGGATTAGGGATTTCTGCACTGATAAAGTCATCCACTCTGTGAACGTGTAATGAGTCTATGAGCCAAATCAGAATGTGGGCATGAGAAAGTCCTTGCTTCCGCCACTCTGTCATGTACATATGACACTTAACTTCTCCAAAAATCTTTGCCTTTGTGATGAGACTCATCAGTGTTTTTTGCTTTTGATTAAATACTCTAGCCAACCAATCATGACGATCCTGTGGTTTTTGCCCAACAAATAGTTCTTGCTGTATCTGTCCAGTTTGGATTGCATGTAAAGGTGATGAAGAGGTTAGGTCTACCATAGTTTCTCACGTAGGTCATGGCATCTTGAGTGCGCTCGTGTATGTACCTGGGACCCCCAGTAAAGCTGGAAGGCAAGATGATCAACTGGCCAATGTCTGCAACATTTCCATCGTACATGACCGCATCCCTCAAATGTGCATACTGTTCCACTCTCATCGTCCTCTGATTTAGTCGTATGTACAACAGCCTTTCCGATTCAATCTTGGCTACATGTCAACGATAAATTAATGGAACAGGTCTTTACTTCTCAGTAAAATGTTGAAATTTGAAGCGCGTATCATCATCCTGTGAGCGTAGAACTGCATAGAGAAATCTTCTTAGTTAGCGGCATTCCTGTAGTTGGGTTCGCTTGTCGCAGTTCAAAATTACATCCACCCTCCCTCTGCCAAAACATGAGTGGATACTGTAGGGCATCGTAGGACCTGTGCGTATCGGGAATTCTCTTGATGGCGCCACTTCTTTCTTCTAAAACTATGTCTCTTGCTCCATGTTGTTCTCGCACCATGATTAAAGCCACTTCTCCTGTTATTAGTGCATTGAACCGCCCCTCATGTTCACCATGTGGGGTTTTGTCAGCTAAGATTATCACTTTGAATTCAGGTCTGATCTTATCCATGGCCGATTTGAAGCTGTGGATGTAAGAGTTGTGATGATCCAGCATATATTGTAACTGAAGTACTATGTCTTGTCTTGTCTTTGCAACACTGCTCTGCTTGTTATGTACCATCTCCACAAAATATATTTACAGAAATTTAGGCTCTTCGTTTGGTAGAGGGTGTAGACTCCCGATGCGGTGATAAACTTGACCCTGAACCTTAAATGTCGGCATGTATCCGGACTCTAATTTCTTTTGTGCCGAAAGAGGTCATCTGGAAACAGGAATTGTACCTTCTAATATTTGCCAGGAAATGTTTAGCTCCGCTGAATCTCCAATCAGTAATGTACGGAGGGGCTCGGCTGGATCCATTAACAGTGAACCTTTCCTCCGCTTTAGCACATACCGGGACTTCACCTTTCCACTTATTTGCTCCACAGTGTTAACATGTTACAGACATTGATCCAATGACGCACGAAGGATGGGATTCATAATCTTCTAATGGATCGTAATTAAAAGATGCATTCTCTAAATTTCTACAGATGCGCATTCGAGCAGCATTTCTTCCGGTTCTAACTTGTTGTAGTCTTGTTTCTCTTTCTGGGGTGGATTCAGCTTCTCTTTGTTCTCTTTCTGTTCTCTCGCTGTCTTGTTTCTCTTTCTGGGGTGGATTCAGCTTCTCTTCTTTGACTTCTTTCTCTGTTATCGCGCTGTTTTGTTTGAAGATGTTTCTTTTTTCTGGAGTCTGGAGCATCTTTAAATTTAAAGTTAAACCAAAATAATGTAGTTATTTGCCTGAAATAAAAATGAGATTAAAAGTACTGAAATTATGCAAATTCGAAAGTTAGTTATGATGTAACCATTACTGAAATAAAAATGTGATTGAATCTTTAAATATAACGCTATACTCATAAAAAGTCTTATTATGTCACCTCACTGATTCCGGCTAACTACCTAAATGAATCACAATGTCAGCGAAATCAAAGCCAAATTAAACAGTAATAAACACAGTTACTTCATTTCATGAAATTTATTAACACAAACATACTATTTGCGAAAAATACCCAAACCAAAACAGAAAAAATTGAAAAACAAAGGTTAATGTATTAACGATAAACCAAAATTATGTAGTTATTTGCCTGAAAAGAAATGAGATTAAAATTACAGAAATTATACAAATTCAAAAGTAAGTTATGAAGTAACCACTACTGAAATAAAAATGTGATTGAATCTTTAAATATAACGCTATATTTTTAAAAAGTCCTATGTCACCTCACTAATTCCAAAAACCTAAATGAATCACAATGTCAGCGAAGCAAAACGAAATTAAACAGTAATAAACACTGTTACTTCATTTCATGTAATTTATTAACACACACATTATATTATTTGCGATAAATATCCAAACAAAAGTTTAATTTGGGTTAATAGTTTGTACTCACGATTGACGATCTTCCACCTCTTTGCCTGAAATAAAATGAGATTAAACAAATTCAAAATTAAATTATGAAATAACCACTAATGAAGTAAAAATAGAGTTATGAAATAACCTCCACTTAAATAAATCGTGATTCCACAGTGCTTTGCGTTCCAGAGCGTTCGATGGCGGACGTTTGTGGGATCCGTTTCACACTGTTGCCATTCTTAGGAAACCAAATAATACAAAAACATGCCAGTAAATTAATTATAAAATTTTCTAGATTAAATTTTAAAATTCGGGCTTCGAGGGATATTTAGTCACCTTTAGGACTACCTGTGTGCCAAATTTCATGACTGTAAGTGCTATAGATTCGTCTGGACACCGCACACACACATAAACACTCCATTTTGTAATAGTAAGAAATTAAACAATAAAAGAGCATAATAAACTCTTAGATTATATTGATTTTACTCTTGGTGTATTTCACTTCTGTGAGTAAAACGATCCTTGTGTGTGTATGTCCATTTGCTTGACGTTGTCTGTCATGTGTTTGGAGAATCTTGACCAAATACGACCCTTTGCGCCATTAAACCCAACCCAACCAACCATAATATTGATCATAAAAGCAAACTTTGAAATTTTTAAATGATGTACAAGCCTTTTTCTAAACGGTTTTCAATTTACAGTAATATCAATTATACGTAAAATGGAGGTGGCACTATTGATGTTTATACAATATTTTCAAACACATTTTTACATTATACTATGAACTTAATGTTCACTGCTTTAGATGGATATATCTATTAATGTATATGGTGTTACCGTGTCTCGGTGGGTTTGTCTACTCCACTAGCAACCTGCGAGTTGTAGGCGATGCAGATGATTCGATTCCAGTCAGGTTCGATTCCTCCCTGGGTGTTTTTTCTCTCTTCTGTGTCAGTAAAGCTTTCCTTGTGCGTGTTTGTCCATTTACTTGACATTGTTTGAAGCAGCTTGGCCAAATACGGCCCTTATGCCATAAACCCTACAAACTAACCTGTTAATGCGTCACAAGCCTTGAAAGAAAATTAAATATATTATTTGCGTGTATATTTTCTGTATTTTTCCCACACATAACGTCGGATTAGAGCAGAAACTCATTAACTGACATTTTTTCGAAGACACTTAATGCCTATTTTTATGATGATGAGAAACGCATTGTCATATTATAATCTGTTTTAAATATATATAACACTGAAAATACTAATAATTTTATTTTTTTTTACCTAAAACTAATTTCTTGACTTTAAATAGCCAGGTTCGATTCCTGCAGGTGCATTCCTCCCTGGGTGTATTTCTCTCTTCTGTGTCTGTAAAACTTTCTTTGTGTGGGTCTATTACTTGATATATTGTATGTCGTGTCTGGCGGAGCATATTCAAATATGGCCCTTGCGCCATAAAACCCCCAAACCAACCAACTTTAAATAGCGGTACAGTAAAAATCATTTTTGTGAGTTAATTTTGCCATAAGCCAACGATATGTTCGAATAATTACAAACAGAAAATCCCTTAGAAAGCAAAATGGACGAGAAATCTTTATCCCTTTTCTAACATATTAAACTCCCACCCACCTGCTTAAAAATGTATAAACACCTTGCACAGACTTGACATTAAATATTTCTGCTTTACCTTGCGAGGCCCCGACGCTTACATTTTGAGCCCAAGGACACATAAGGTACAGAAGCAAAAAAAGCAACTGAACCTCGGATATCACATAGCGTTCAACGCCGTTTCTGGCGGCCTGCCTAATATCCTCAAAAATAAAAATACTCTGGACTACACGTAATTAACAAATGGGAAAATGTTCACCTAAAAAATCCGACAACCTGCGTGGAGCCCGTGCTTGTTTTTTTTGCTTAGAGCTTGTCTCTGAAGTACGTAAGATATGGGTGATAAGACCTCTTTCCCAGACAATTATACCCAGACAATTATACCCAAACAAATCTTTAAGAACTGAAAGCGCTGTATGTTTTTCTTCAACGCTTCCTCTTGCTAACTTATTTCACGAAGTGTTTGCTCACTGTCTTGGAATTCCTCGTACTGGGCTAAGGCAATAAAACAACTTTCACTCTAATATTTTTTGTGACTTGGGAAAATATTGACTGATATGCACTCGAGATGTGATGGTTTTATCATTCTTTCGGTAGCTTGTAGGGGTCGCCGTAGCTCAGAGGGTTTGCCATGAGTGCTAGCAACCTGCGAGTTGTAGGCGGTGCAGGTTCGATTCCTGTCAGATTCAATTCCTCCCAGTGTACTTTTCTTCTGTGTCAGTCAGTGTGCATGTCCATTACTTGATATTGTATGTCTTGTGTCTAGCACAGCATAGGCAAATAAAGCCCTGCGCCATAAAATCTCAATCAACCATCGATTCCTCCTTGGGAATAATTCTTTCGTTTGCGTGTCAATAAAGCTTCCCTTGGGTGTGTATATCCATTTACTTGACATTATTTGGCGCTACTTGGGCAAAATGGCCCTTGTGCCAAAAAACCTAACCCAACCAGTGGCTTTTAGACTCACGGAATATCCAAAACTGAAATATGCTCCCATCTGTACTTACTTTTTCACTTAAATTTGTAATTAATCTTGAGTCACATGTGTAAAATTGTGGAATATGGAGTAATGTTTTTAAACAAATTTATGTAATCAAATTGCACAATTTATATGCATTAAATCTTTTTATGCGCGCGTTATGAATAAAGAATTTTTTACTAAGTTTCACAAAATCAATAGCAAGTAACTATTAAACAATACACGGTATTTCCTTTTTGAAACAATTTTTGATTGCTTCTCATAAATTTGTAAATAAATTAAATGAAGTACTGACTTATTAATTAAAATATCTTTTACATTTGACACCATGGTTTTAAACACATTCAAGTGCAGTAGAACCTCGATTATTCGAGTTAATGAGGACCGAGCCACGTCGTATAACCGAATAACCTAGTAACACAAAATAGCCTATATGAAACACGGAAACGTTTACTGTACTACATGTACTACATATACTGAAAGCTTCATAAAGCAAGGATTATAAGGATATCATGCTGTGTGACAAGGTAGTATTCTCTCCACTAAACCAGACCAGTCAAGGACAAAATGCTCGAAACTTTGGTACCAAATTCAGTTCGGATAACAGGAACACTTTGTTAATCAAAACTCGGATAATCAAGGTTATACTATACCTTGAAAGTGTGTCTCGATGCCCATGGTTGATCAACTTTTCGCGCGCTGGCATCTGCGTTCTGTACTCGTACAGTCGACATCACCTTTTCTTTACGCAATAAAATAATTAACTTTATAACCATCACTGCCTTATATTTTCTATAGAACCTTAATCAAGTCCTATTGAGTGTTATGATTTTCACGAAACAAAGAAATGGAATTAATATACAAGAAAATGTAACCGTTTGTCAAAACTTATAAAAAACAAAATTATAAATGAGAAGTTAACAAAAGTTAGGAACTTATGAATTTCATTACGATTTAAGAATTTTACTCTTATAAATTGCAATTGAAGGAAATTGGAAAACGTTTTAGCGCTTTAACTGTACAATTTATCTTCAAGAAAATTCGTGGTAAAATGGAATTCAGGCAAGTGGATGTGCAACAAATTGTGGCCTTAGAATTTCCTTGGCTCTAAGTGTTTTGAAATGCTTATCTAGTTTGCTTATCTAGTATGATTATCTGTTTGGTGCAGCTTGTCCAAATATGGCCCTTGAGCCATAAAACCCAACCAGCTACTTTAAGGGTATACGGGATTCACAGACCCGATGTACTCTGATCTTTTCTTTCCCGGTTTCCGGGTTTACTGTCTTTATTAAACACGGGAGTCGCGCTGCCGGGATACCCAAGCGATCTTTTTCTACTTCCGTCCCACTACTCTGTTCCCTCAGGGGCACATCTTCTATAGGAGTGTACAGGCATCACAACCCCGAGGTATCCGAAAGGTCCTTTCATTTTTACCCTCATGTACCCTTCTGCTTTTTGCTTTCTATGCATCCCTCATTGTGTTGTTTGTCTTGTGATTGGCGCAACTTGGCCAAATATGGCGCAGACTAAGACTAACTGTTCACTTCTGTTGTTGAATTTAAATAGGTTCCCCGTTCATAAAGGTGGTCTATTTAGTCCTCGTTCAGAAAAAAATTACCGTAGAGCGGAAACCAAACCTAAATCCACCGACAAAGGTGATATCTATACATGTCAAGCAGACTTGGCGTCTGCCTTCCTGTCCTCTACAAATCTACACCGTTTGACCAATCCACATAAAATTTGGTACACTTATACTTTGGAATCCTGCGAGTAACGCAAGTTACATATTAACCCCGTTCTCTTTAAATTAGGTGTGCAGAGGGGGCTAAATCAAATCGAAATTGCCATAGGAAAAACATTGAGCAAAAAACGATTGAGGTACGCAACTCAGTTTGTTTTACTAGTATTGAACGAAAATCAAATTTTCTTATGAAATTATTTTACCAGTATTTCTCGGAAAACCATTTCCGAAACGTTATATTTAAACAATTTAAAATTCGAATTATGTTCGAACTGATTTTTTATTTCTTACCACAATATAAATAATTTAGGAATATTTGAATGATGAAAAATGTTTATTCAAAATACTTAATTTTGCACAACCTGCATTTTGTAATGGAACACGAAAAGTCAAAACAAAAGCCTCGTTGATGATAAAAGCGTAATTTTGGCAATTCGGTATCTGGCAACGCCAGAATTAATGTTTTATTTTATAAATTAGATTTAGAATTCCGTGTTTGTGTATTTGAGTTAAGATAGAAATGTTGCGCGGTCATATTTGGGCATTTCTAAATTTTGTAAATTTGTGTTCTTTTTGTAAATAATTCATTGTCTATCAATATTTTTCAAGCGTTTTTTTTCGAATTCCCCTATTTCAGAATATTCTCATGACGTCGAAATTCGACACGCTTGCTCATATCTGGCTTTTCAGAATTCTACATTTTTCAATGACCAGAATTTCGTTTCTATTTGTATTTATGCGTTCCATTACTTTCCATATTACAGATATATTATTTAGGAGT
This sequence comes from Meta bourneti, assembly GCA_933210815.1. Lineage (NCBI taxonomy): Eukaryota > Metazoa > Arthropoda > Arachnida > Araneae > Tetragnathidae > Meta > Meta bourneti. The sequence continues at coordinate 28,771,386 of OW119930.1, forward strand.
TAAATTGTAATGAATTATTTTTATTTTCTGCCAAATATATACCACTAGACATGGGTAATTTCTTGGTGGTTATATGTATATTTCGACAAACTTTCCTTAAGTCTGGCTAAATACGTTATAGTTTATAGAATTCTGTTTCATAAAAATAAATGGAAACCTTTTTAAGTAAGGTGTATAACTTCCTATTTTAAAATGGCTGGTAAAGTTAAAATAAAGTTATTCGATAATAAGATATGTTACGTTAACTCAAAACGGGTAGCCATACCTTGTAGTTCAAAGATATTTCTAAATTTTGACATATTTTCATTACAAGACGATTAAAATCAATTTAATTTACATTTATTTTTCATGTTTCATGGGTATTATTGAAAGCTGTACTCGGTAGTCAAGTAAATACATCTATCATTCTAAATAGGTACGTGGTTTCCATATAGAAACTGAGTCTCAATTGAAAAAAGTACCTTAAGGATTCGATTTAAAACTAAATTGTTCTGTTGGAGGAAAGCGAATTTTAAATAAGACTGCTGAGCTTGGAATAATATAGTAAGGAAGTATGTAAACTAGGACTTGAAAAATAGAAATTTTTTGTCTTAAGTGGCAGAAGGTCGAGGTTGCTTGCTTGAAGTTGAAACTGTTCGTATACAATCTAGGTACCTGTGAAACATTCATTGAAAGCAGTGATTTTGTAAAGTGTGATCGATTGAGTTTGTTTTGTCTACACTGATGACATTTATTTTAAAAACAAGTTCCGTTATTCCACGTACAGCTGAATAGAATTTTCAAAAAAATGTGTGGTTCAAAATAAATTAACCACCAAAATAAATTAACCACGAATAAATTAACCACGCCGTAACAGTTTAATATGCCATCCTCTCACAATGATAATGTAATTCGAAAACATCGAATCCATGGTTGCAAGGGTACCACAAATAATAAATATTGATTCGAAAACTGAATGCTAGACTATTCGACTGAAAGTTCGTCATTTGTATTGAAAATAAACTTAATGGGCATTCGAAATCACTCCAAAACTCAAAAGCGACTTCTGAAGTCATTTTAGAAAAAGATTTTGTAGTTTGTTTTACAGCAATAATGTGATGAATATGAAATAGATTATATGGATAGATATATTATGTATACATATTTGCGTCCGAAGTAAATTGCAGAAGCTATGAAAAACTTAAAACGATGTCAAAAAATATTTTCTGTACACTTAAATGATGCTTGCATTTTTCTATGAAATAGAATCAACATTTAACCAATTCAGACCGAGTATCGTCGGGTAATTCAGCTAGTTATATATATTTCTTGGTTGGAAAGAAAAATTCTTTTGACTAAATAATTGACACAATAAAGTTTTCTTCAAAAGTCTCAATGCCTCGAACACCTAATTAAGACCAATTACTACTTCCGTTGTTGAATTTAAATAGGTTTTCTCATTGACAATGGTGATCTACTTGGCCCTCGTGCAGCAAAATGACCGTAGAGCGAAAACCAAACCTAAATCCACCGACGAAGGTAATAACACACATTAAACAAAGAACTCCTCTGTTTCCTCAACGTGCAGGGATAAAGAAAGCGAGCATTGAAGCCAAGGAAGTTCAACAGGGCCAACAGAGTTGAAGTACCCCAGGTTGAAAAAATGCAGATGGCCCTTCCGTCAGAAGCGAACCCAACAAAACCAAAGGATAATGCTCTCAAGAATCCTAGGCGGCCTCAGATTCCCATTGTCTAGAGTTCTGCTGCACACAACACAATACTTTTGTCTCACAGGAGATGCTTTTTTTAAATACCCCTGACTGTGGTGGATCCCAAAGAGTTTAATGCTGAATGCTGTGTTTGATTTAGGTCAACCGAACTCTCCCCGGAAACTGGAGTGGTATCAAGGTGTGCGAAGTGACAGTGTTTGGAAAGTGGTACGAATCGGGGTTTTTTTAATGGAATATCAGTGCTGTCATCTGTTTCTGAATGGATATTGCTGAGTAGGATTCTGTGTGTGCTTCCGGAATTTCTTTACGTCATCTGCTTACTTAGCGTAGGAATATTTTTGGATACCCAACAAATGGTGGAAAAAAGGATTGATTAGGAATACCATATTTTATTTTGTAGTAGAAGGTAAGGGTTATATATAATTTTCAAATATTCAGGAAAGTGTTACAGTACTTAATTTTTATATCGTCTTCGTTATGATTCGTAGATTGTTTAAAAGACAAAAAATGAATAGTTATTAGACGTAAAAATAAATAGTTATTCTATATTTAAATGTTAAAAACTGTTAAAAATGATTTAGAACTTGTTCTTATCCTGCATTTCTAATTCGTCATCTGACCGTGATTTAAAATGACGAGGTGTTGTCCTCGGATCTTTTGCATTGGGATTGATTCCGGACGGTCACCAATACCCGTTGTGTTGCTCCGGTGCGGCGTTAATTCTCAACTACCTACCTGTCTTACTAACGTCAAAACATTCATATTTTTATTAGTTGTCCATTCTAAGTATCATTGAATATGAAGTGAAATTACATGTTATTTTAAAAGCTTTCGGTTTTTAACAAGTAAATCTAAGAAGTATCCAGGAAAGAAAAACGCTATATATTTTTATAAAAAATTACAATGAATTTATTCAACTAGAGAGCCGAGGAATGTTGCAAGTTTACTACTGTGTTTTAAATTATATTACCTGTTTCGAATTTCATTTCTCTCAACTTAAATAACATAATCAGATCACTCGTGAAACCTACCAAGTAAACCTCATGAAAATTTGTCCCGGTTCACAGTTTGTGAAACACCGACTTTAAAACCTTTATTTAAACAATATTTTTTTATTTTCCTGAACTCAGATTGTTTACCAGTATATATTTTCATAGCATTTACAGTTTCGGTCACTATTTTCAGCGTACTGGAATGTCTTGTTTACAGCAACCACATGACATATCTTTACTGTCATTGTTGTGTGATCTCAAAATCGTGTGGAAACGAAACTATAATTTATGCTCGTTATAAAATGCTACTTCCTTAGAAAAAACTGTATGTTTGATGTGCGAACTGATTATCGAATAATATACGAGCGGAAAGCGAAGTGAGATTCTAACCCTTAGGAAGTTGATCATCTTCAGATGGATATCTTGACAGGATTAATATTTTTTCCTTAAGATAAACATCAGATTATTTTTAAACATTGTTGTCTGTTTTCGTCAGTAGTTGATGTTTAGACTTCAGTTGCTTACATCTATTTATAAAACTGAATTTAGTTCTCAGTGCATTTCGTTTGAGAGATTAAAAGTAAAATTAACTACATTTACTCTAAGCGTTGCAACTGAACTTTCTCATTAATATAGATGTGTATCCAAAGAGGGAGCATACAAAAAAGGAGCAATTAAAAAGAAACTCTGCAATCTACCTTCCTGGTGGTTGTCTCGACGAGGTATCTCGCCATTAGCAAAACTGACCATATCTTGATGGGCGAAATATCTCGTCATCAAAAGAAAACTGACCAGATCTTGAACTCGTCATCATAAAAAAATCGACAATATCTTGACGTGTATTAGCAAAATTGGTCAGATCTTGATGGACGAGATAACTCGAATAAACCAATTAGAGGGTTAAAGCTATTATTTATAATCACACATTCTAAGCTTCATCCTTAACCTCATGGTAGTTTTAAAGAATAACATGTCGTTTCCAATTAAGTAGGTCCATGATTATCCGAGGTAATGTGGACGAAGATCGGATCACCAAAAACCACTTTTTCATAATAAAGCTGTATAAATCTGAAAAGAGAAAAAAAATTCAATATTTTTCTTACGTGACGCGTTAAAAAAAGCCATATTTGTATTAGTTGTAGGCAACTACTAGATCAAGCATCACGCGATTTTACTCACAATTTAAATGCAAAGTAGGTAGTTAATCAACGTCACGCTAGAGCAAAACACCGGGCTAGTGGCAACTGTCCGGGATCAATCCCAAAGGGAAAGATCCAAGGACAACGCTTCGTCATTTTGACCCACGCTCAGATGACGAGAACAACACCTGAGCTCTCACCCCACTCTCCAAACTTCCACGCCAACGTGGGGACATTTATAGCCAAAACAGATTTAACATGCACCAACCTCCGTATACACTACGGTCTTGGGCTGGGCCGAGTTTCGAACTAGCAACCCTCCAGTTGCTAATCCTTTACTCTTCCAACTAGGCTACAGCAACCCCTCACAAATCAAACGCAAAACAAGCGTAAATACAAAATTCAGAACAAACTTTTCTACCGAATTTCAAACAAAACAATTGAGTTAAGTAGCTTTAAAAATAGATTTTAATTGTGCTGTCAAAGTCATTCATAACGAAGGCCTAATCAAATAGAAAATGAATGTTTAGAGGAAAGCTGTTAAATGTAAAAAGGAGAACAGAAAAAAAATTAGTAAGTGCTCCTGAAATATCTGGATTTGCCTGATGTCTTAAAACATTTGATTTTACTGATAGAAAAACTTGCAAAAGTTTTTATTTTTCTGCCCGGCTACTGACTTCTTCGGCCTTCGGCACTACAAGGGGTGAGATGGCAGCAACTTGTCAAAGAGCACCCATTGGGTGAGCTGCCGTTATTCCAAACAGACACAATCATCAACATCCATGCGCTTACAAACCAAGGAGCTACTAGAAGGTAGACGAACGCTATGACCACTGTACTAGACAAAACCATATCTGTTCAGTATATCAAGGAACAGAATGTCATAATGACACCTCCATAGGTGTTCCTGGGATCGAGGCATACTGGTCCTAATTGATAAGTTTCTTTCTACCCTAATGGAGTCGTGGTAGCCCGGTTGGAAGAATAGCGAATTAGAAACCGGAGAGTTGCGAGTTCGAAACTAGATCCAACCAAGGATCATCGTGTATACAGGGCTGATGCACGTTAAATCTGTCGTGGTCTCAACTGTCCTCACGTTGGTGTGGTATGGACGTTTGGAGAGTGGGGGTGCCAGCTGGTATGACCTCGTCATCTGACCGTGATCCAAAATTGCGAGGTGTCTTTCCCTTCGGGATTGATCCTGGACCGTCGCCAATAGCCCGTTGTGTTGCTTGAATGCGACTTTAATCAACTACCTACCTTTTAAATGCCGAAGGAAGTTCTCTAGCTAATAAATAAATATTTAAATAAAGAGTATAGATAGATTAGCTCTAACTAATAAGTAAACATTTAAATAAAGTGTAAAGATTTAAATAAAGAGTAAAGATATATGTTAGTCCTTTCAATGTGTTTAACCGATTAATAAATATAATGAGTGAGATTAGAGTTTGAGTTAGATTAAGAGTACTAAGAGTCAAATTGGTGCTGGGATTTAATCATATGAAACTTAATATCATGATTGTTTACTCTGTTTTTTGCTGTCACTTGTAACAATACCACGAAAGTTTGATCATCAGATTTCTTCAAACTCTATTTCTTAATATTCAAAACTATATTTTATTATTCTTAATATTCAAAACGATATGTAATTTTAATGAATTAAAAGTATATATACGGTTAAGAAGGATGTATTCATTTTAAGGGCTATATATAGATGTCTAAGATTGAAATGTGCAAGATTTTTTGTATAACATGGATATCAAGGCTAAAGCCTATCAAACCTTTAATAAATTGCTGATGACAAAATTGACAATTGAAGGTTATTTTAACGAATATTCTCACAGTTAACAACAAAATCAGTCTCTTTATTTGTATTTTATAGTTTTGTCAATGCCTTAACGTTATGGTTCCCAAAATATTTGAAGTTTCATATTACCTCGGATGAATCCATTTTTAGCTTGGAATGTTATGTAATAATTTTAATTTTACTTTATAACTTAGTCTATCTTTCTTTAAACTTTCAAAACGAATTGCTAAAAAGATACTCTTTTTCAAAATTCATTTTTTTAAATTCCAGAGCCATTTTAAAATAAATTCAAATCACGTATATATAGTCCCTGTCCTCTGTAAACCCTCTCCTCCTTGAAATCTCAAAAGTTTTATCTTTATTTTCTAGCTTATTTTATGTAATGGCTCTCCAAAAGGATCTCTATCCGCCCCAGCACTAAAAAAAATTTATGTTAAAAGAAAGTTTTCTTGTTTTTTTAAGTCTGAGTTACATTTTAGTGGGACATCGGTATTCTCTTTTAACGTTTCCATATAAACAAAAATAATTATCAAAAGGCAGTGCGTCGATAATTTATTTTCTAGTCAATAGTTTCGTCATGATGCAACACCATTTAAAATAAATATATTGTCCAAAAATCAGGATATTTGCAATTTTAGTTCGTTATCCATCCTAAACGATATGGATAACTCTTATTCATCACTTATAAATCCCAGTAGTATAGCCAGGATTTTATTTGGGTGGTGTCCTAAAGTTAAAACCTTATTTTTTTGCCAAATGAAGATCTGGATCATATTGCATTTTTTGATTAAGTAATTATGGTTAAGTAAAATTATGGTTTCTTGTCTTTGTTAGACTTGGTCATCAGATTTACTTTTAAATGGATTACTGCAAGCGTACAAACTGATGCATCTAGGTGGATTTGAGTATAGATAAGACTTCACCTTTGTTCAGAAAATAATTTTCGCAGTTATAAGCAGAGTTAAAAAATAGCAAATTAACGTTCGCTTTTGAAGCGCTGAGTGCTCTTGTATGGCCTTTGATGCTGTTGTGTAGACAGCAATGCAACGTCCAAGAGCATCCCAATCATGCTCTTGGATGTTGGATAGAATAGCAAATTTACGTTCGCTTTTGAAGCACTAAGTGATTTGAGAATATGCGAACAAGTGAAAAGATGCTTGTATCAGCTGAGAAAAATGAACACTAGTATCATTTTTATATTTTGAGACAAATAATTAATTTAATAAATAATATTTTATTTGAAGTACGATAAAAAAAAGTATTTCATTGTACGTGAAAGGATCTATTTTAAAAATAAAAACCAACCCTTTCGCGAGACTTGGGCCTCCAAAGCACCTTTGTGTCACCAATATGAATCTTATTGCACTCACAGGATCATAATGTCAATCATCCTTCATGCTTAGCTAGCATGTGTGTATGCTTTGAAACAAATGTTTCAATTGTGCATGTATATTTGTACTACACACATGTCAAAAAGTAATGATAATACCAAATTTGTATCAAGCAAGGTCATCTTATCTCAATCCAATTGAGCATGCTTGAGATGCTCTTTAACCTTGCTTTGAAGTCTACACAACAGCACCATGGACAACACGAGAGCAAAGTTCTCTAGTGCGTGAATAGGACTTCTTGCCACAGGAACTCTTGCTCTATTGTGTTGCTTTTAACAGTTTAATAAATTTTTACCCCGCAATGACTAAAAGTTACAATGTGTTCACCTAAACATTTCTTTAGTTCCCAGTAGCACCATGAGGCATGTGGGTGCTCTTGTTTTATTCCGCATATGTTGTGAAATATTCATTTGTCATTTGAGGTGCTTCGGTGCAGATATTTGACCCGGGAATGAATCATGCTTAGGTTTTGGACATGTGTGTATTTTGTCCATAACTAGGTGGATGTTATTTCATTTCAACCACGGTTTTGTTTTTCTAGCCATCCGTATACATAGTCTCAATGGACTACACTCCAAGAGACTCAGAGGGATTAGCTGTAACTGAAGGGCAAGAGGTTGAAGTCATCGATTCTAGTAGAGCACATAAGTAATCTTCCTTTTTGATTAACTGTTTTCTTTATCGCTGTTTTATTTCCTTCCGTCATAGATAACTAGAGACGATATGTAGGGATTTATACTTATGATTTTATTGCAGGTGGCGTGTGAGGCTACGTAAGGATGGAACAGAAGGAACTGTGCCCTCTTGTTACTTGGAAAAGAAAACCACTGTTACACCTCCCGTTTCACCTCAGTTGGATCCCAAAGCACAAGCCGCGAGAACACGTAGAGAGTAAGAATTATATTTGTAACTATAGAGTGGTTTTTCTTAAGTAAAAATAATTCGTGAACTTTAAACTAACATCAGGAACTTTGAAATTGGAAGGTCTAATTTGAGTTCCAAGTTGGCAACCCTGTTGATGCATAATATCGTTGGCTTACAAATGAAACGCATTGAGTCAAAAGTTTCGAGATGAGTTTTTTAGCTTTTAAAGACCAGAATGGGGTGATCTTTAGACTGGTAAAGTATGCGTGTTCACTGAGTCATTTTCTCTTTGCACGAAAAGGTTAGATTTCTTCATGAGAAGCAGAATAGAATTTCCCCTTCGTTTTCTCCTGTGTTTTATGACAGCATGTTTTACTTATAAGCCAACAACATGTTATGTATAAATCATCAGGAAGGACAAGATATTTTATTAGAATAAACTGTTGACATATAATCTGCTTACCCTTGTCACTTGCAGCAATTGCATTCTAGGATCGCATATCCTAAAACTCATATATGAGCATCAAACATACGTTTTTAACCATGTTATTAAAATTGGTATGATAATATATGCTTTTAAATTTTAATACAGAAAATGCAACAAAGTTTCAAATTTGGTCTGTAGATTGCGTTAATATCACCCTCACTAAATTTGATTTGTAGTGGGGAAAAATTACAATTATTTTTTGACAAAATGCTCTCATAAGTTACAAAAATCATTAGATAATTTATCAATTTTTAGTTTTGGAAATGAAAATTAAAATTTCTGTTTCCTTTGTGTTGAAATAAAATATTTTCTTATAATTATATACGTACCTATAAAGCGCAAAATTATCATTTCAAAACAAAAACAGTCCTTGTCTACACTTTATAGCTTTTGGAGACGAGTTAAAATATAGTATGCTGGTTGGTTCGGTTTTATGGCGCTAGGGCCAAGTTGCGTCAAACTTAAGACAGACAACGTCAAGTAAATGTTCATTCAAATACGAGGAATATGTATTATAGCATGATGGAGTTAAATAAAATATCACAAATATTTGATGAGGTTTCGCAAAAATATTTTAAAGCTCTGAAACGAAAAGTAAACCTAAATCTGTAAGAAACATGTCTCATTGTCTAATTTTCCAATGATATTAATACTCTTAAGTTTGAGAGCAAGTATTAATACAGCGTTAAAAAATTTAAGAAAATTTTAATATTGTTTCACCAGAACTTGTTGGCTTAACAATTTAAATAGTAAATATAATTTTACGTTATTGTGACGTCATATTGTTTTAGAAAACTTTATAATTTGCTTTAACCTAAGCAAAACTTTGTAAGGGTTTTTGAACGATAAGAAAAATGCTGGCATACGAATCGTTTCTCCAGTAATTGTATTTCACCTAGATACATACAACGCATCTGGCAAACGGATTGACCTTGATCACCTTGAACACAATCGTCGGCTTTAAAATTGTTCCAAAGTCTTTTGGTTTGCAGCCATTCAAAACATTTCGGCGCCTCTTGTTTTTGTTGCCGTCGGAATAATTAGTGTCAGAAATACTTATACCTCTCTTCACACCTTCACTCATCCGAACTATTTATTTTCAAACGCAATAGTGATTTTATTGCGCAATGAAGAATTCTAATCGCCATACACTGTACCTGGTAATCTATTTTGCTAAATTGAGTATGCATTCATATAAGAGGATGCAATTTTTAGTTTCTCTAGAAAGAATCTTCGTCCAGTTTGAGAAATGCCGATGAACAGCAGATGAAGATGCCAAAAATGTTTCTAAATTATCTGATGGAAGTATCGTTTATTCATAGTTTGAATTTGGACCTTCATCTTAGAAAATTTTCTTTACAAATTAGATATGCTTTTAACTCGACCTGCATGGTCACTCGAATAAATATTACTAGAAGACCCACGCGTAGCAATGTACGCAGAAATTTCAATATATATCAATTGAAGACAATATCGTTACTAACTTTTCATGCCTTAGTTAAATCCGTTTAGAATAAATGCAAGCATTGATATTCACAGTTCATACCTCCAAATGGAATAAAGTCAGCAAAAAAATAAACATTTCGTGTATTTCTTACTGGGGTCAATTCTTAGTTTCAAATCTAGTGCGTGGCAAAAGTTCAAACCTGAGGTATGAACTTTTTGATTTGAACTTTTTTTCAGTCATATTACCAAAATTAACTTCAGAAATTCCACTTCAATTGTATCCCACTTGAAAAGAGTTTCGGTATATTTTAACATCCAAGTCTGTTTTCTCATTCGCTCACATTTCCTCATCAGCGCTAATTTCTATCTTCCCGATTCCTCATCAGATGGCTAAAAAATTTCGTTGGAGCTTCTCTATTTTTAAGCAGTATTTTATAGATCCATAAGCTCAAACCACTCTCAGAGGCACATCTCCTTTAGGTGAGTACGGTCTCTAAGTACTCGAGGTACTCTATTGATCTTTTCTTTTCCCACGGGGTTTAGTGTCTAATAAAAACACGGGGGTCACGCTCCCGGGGTACCCAAGCGATCTTTTTTTGCTTTCACTCTACTGTTCTATTCCCCAAATCTTTTTTCCCCTTTCACGACACTTTTCACTTGAAGTTGTTTTGTGTTTGGCGCAGCTTGGCCAAATATGGTCCTTGTGCCATAAAACCTAAAAGCAAACAACCGTAGTTCAAACCAAGCAAATTTAAACGAATCGGCAAAATGAGTAGCGGTTTATTTTGAAAGGTTAGATTACTAGTATGAATTCTCGAAATGTACTGTACGTCTTCGACAGGTTTTATTCAGCTAATTGTTTTCTTTAATAGGGCCTATATTCTCTCTACTGTGCTTTACGAAAACATTAAACAGATATTTGAATTTCTGAAAATGTGTATTCTCAAACTGTATTCATGCACAATTGTTCTAATGATGAACAACTAATGACGCTTCCTTATAGCATATTTAACTGTGTTTTTTCCAACAGAAAAGTCTTGAAAGAGTTGGTGGAATCGGAAGAAGCTTTCGCAAGAGACATGCAGCATGTTGTGAACAACTACATAAAAGAAATGGAACTGAAATCGATGCCCAAAGAACTGAGAGATTACAAAGACGTGCTTTTCACAAACTTCAAAGCCATCTCTGAATTCCACAATAAGTAATTCGGCTTAATTTTCCATACCTAACAAAAGAAAATAACTCTAAATACACTGATTCCTTACACATATTTTTAATGTATTTTAGTGTTCTAATGAAAGGAATCCAATACTATACCGACGATCCTGCTCGCTTGGGAAAAACATTCTTGAGATTAGTGAGTGATGTTTCTTGGTTCTTTTATTATATATCACACAGTTGAGGAAAATATTAAAATGTTTCGCAAAATATCTTCATTTATGTATTTTATAGGAGAGGGATTTCGATATGCATGTTTCATACTGCAGAGATGAGCCAGAAGCTCAACAAACACTTCAATCCACAGCTTTAAAGGAATACTTTGACGTAAGCCCATTAAATTATATGTTTAACACTAAGTGTTCTTAGTTTGGGTGCTTGATTCATTGTAAACTTGTTTTTCGCTTCATTTGTGTTTCGTAAGAGTGTGTTACAAATTAGGAACAAATGTTTGTAATTGTCTTACTAATAATACTGTGTCCGCGTGACAATTAAGTTGCGTTACGCACAGTAAATGCTCTTAATCGTATGTATTCAAATTATTCCTCGAATTGAATGATAATTTTTTTGTTTAGTTGATACTTTTTCCATAAGAAAAATGCTTCTGTTCATGCCAATCATTAGACATGCACAACAATCAAATATCCTGTATGCAGCAAAATCGGTCATTAAATTAATGTTTAAGTACTTGAAGTTCAGAAATGAATTTACTAATATCGTAGACTCCTCTCTCTCTCAGAGCATAATATATTTTAATATATATTGTTCAAAGAATAGCTATTTTTAAGTAAAAAAATTAATAATTATAGGCATATTGTTAACTTTTTATCTCTTTTAAACATATTACTAAATATTTCTAATGAAAATACACATTTAGTGTCTCCGAAAAATGTCGGTTAATGAGTATCTGCTCTAGGACGATTATATGTAAATTTATAATTATAAATATCAAAATTGATGTAATTCAACTGTTCCTATCCTCACTCTTCGTATATTGTATTATTGAAAACAACCAATTAAACGCATTTATATATAAACGTTTGTGGTTACATTTTTTCAGAAATTCGTTTGGATTCTCAGGAAACAAAGCTACTAGAAAGGGGTGACTTCAAAATCAATAAAATTTCTGACAAATTTTATAATCTAAAAGTCAAGGAGGAATGGTAAACACGGACACGTGAAACTTAAATTTCCCTTTTCCGTTTGGATGATTAATTCTCATTCTGTTATTAGTTCTTACAAAAAATGCACATCAGCGTTGATTTGAAATGAATCAATTGTCATTCTATAAAGCATCACATTTTTCTAATTTGCACTATCAATCCTCGCAAGTAATAGGAGAGATTCATATAGAAAAGGAGAGGAATATACCTAATATATGAGTCAATGCATACAGGTTTAATAATGGAACATTTAAAAAATAAAACCCTATCCATTATCGAAACAGATACGGATGTTTCATATTGTACAATAGAAGAATACTTTAGATTTAGATATGTATCAATATATCGTCCAATTAGAGCAGAAACTCGTTCACAAAAAGTTAAATTTTACAGCACAGCCGATTCAAGACTAGCCATTAGTTTTTAGGTCAAAAATAAAAATTATAAACATTTTAATAGTTGTATATTTTCTTTAAAACCAAATACAATATGACGATTTATTTATCACCTGAAAATAATCATCTAGTGTCAAAAAATACATTTCCAAAAAATTCCAGTTAATGAATTTTTACTCTAAGCCGACTATATACAACTAAAAACAACATTTAAGTAAAATAATAGTGTTCGTCATGTCAATAGTGTAATAGTGTATGACATAATATTCGTTATATCTTTCAATTAAAATTACAAATCCTGAACACTACCAAGTTGAACGTAAAGAATTTATATGAATATAAATGATGTTGCGTGTGCGAACTAAAATGGCTATACGTATTAATGTATTGTTTTCTCATGGTCTAATGCATATTTAATTTGCTCCTTTTGGCGTGCTTGATTAAATGTATCTCCCTTTTCAGAATTTCAGTAAGAAAATAGACGACGAGAAAACCCTCTCTGAACATCTAAAATTGCCTATCCAGAGGATTAATGATTATCAGCTTCTCCTAAAAGTAAGAACTTACATCTTGATCTCATAAATAACTAAATTTAGAATATACTTGTATCAAGACTAACCTACACATAGTCTCCGAGTGGTCCTTGGTTTCTTGAATTCCTCATAACTACAACTCTGAGTAAAATTTATTTTATAAACATCCCTTTCCATTCTATAACTTCAAATGAGAATAAGAGTTTAAGAGATCATCAGATCAAGGTGTGATTTTAATCTGCTTGAGATGCAATTCGGCTGTGTAATGTTTCTTCTAAGGGTCTCGAAAAAGAAATGTGTTCATAATGTTTAATCCACCAGGAGTTAAGAATTTGTAGAAAGATCATTGGTAGGCAGGTAGGTATTTTAATTAACGTCGCACTGGAGCAGCACAACGGGCTATTGACGATGGTGCGGGATCAATCCCCCAAGAGAAAGATCCGACGACAACACCACGTAATTTTGAACCACTGTCAGATGACGAGGCAACACCTGAGCTGGCACTCCACTCTCCAAACTTCCACACTACGCCAACGTGAGGACATTTGAGGCCTCGACAGATTTAACGTGCATCAGCCCCCTTTGTACACGACGGTCTTTGGTTGGATTCGAACTCGCAACCCTCAGAAAGATCATTGGAGACTAGATGTAATGCCCGTTGAAATAAGTATACAAAGGGCTCTAGAAATCACTTATTGCTATTCAAGAGTGCTTATTATTATCTTTAGCGGAGTAATCATAAGTAAATGCGCATTGAAAACATATCCTTCATATTCTTCATGGTCCATACATAGAAATTTCGGATCTTAATACAATTAAAAGTACTCAGATAATGCAAGTCAATTAAAAAATAAATTCAAAAATACATCTCCACTCTCAGTAATAATCTCACTAAAACTGAGAAATGAATTAAACTCACAGCTCAAACTACATCTCAATTAGTAATGCTAAATAGAACTAAAGAATTAAATACACTGCTGGCCACCGTAAATGCAACACCCTGAAGGAAGCATGCAAATAATATGAAATTTACAACATGCATTAGCGGAGGTGAGATATGCAAATAATTAGAATTTCAGCGCAGACGCACATCACGCGCGCCTGTGGCGCCACTTCAAAGCGCTATTTAAGGCTTGGAGATTTCGACGATTTCAAGTACGGCAATTGTGTTTTTCTTGTGGTTTTTTCAAAAAAAACGATCAATTATGCCTCGTAGAAAACAGCGATCATCTTTTGATCAAGTATCCGAGTTCGACAGAGGAAGGATAGTGGCCTACCGAGATTGTGGATTATCTTTCAGGGAAATCGGTAGTCGTGTTGGACGAAACCAAACAACTGTAATGCGGATATGTGATCGTTGGATGCAGGAGGGTACGACGGACAGACGTGTTCGATCGCATCCACCTCAGTGCACCACTTCACGTGATGACAGGCATATTGTGCGTATGGCAGTGACGGATCGCTCAGCCACATCACGAACCATAGCACAGCACATTCAGTCTGTACCGCATCATCCAGTGTCTGCGCGTACCATTCGACGCCGTTTACAGCAGAGTGGTCTGTCCGCAAGACGTCCATTGCTTCGTCTACCCTTGACGCAGAACCACAGACGTTTCCGCCGCCAATGGTGCGATGAAAGAAGGATGTGGACGGCAGAATGGAATGAAATTGTCTTTACTGACGAGTCACGCTTCTGTCTGCAACACCACGATGGTCGGATTCGAGTCTGGAGACACCGTGGAGAGAGGATGCTGAACAGCTGCGTTATGCACCGCCACACTGGTCCTGCACCGGGTATTATGGTATGGGGCGGTATTGGATATCACTCTCGCACTCCTCTAGTACGCATTGCCGGTACTTTAAACAGCCAGCGCTACATCTCCGAGGTGTTGGAGCCAGTTGTCCTTCCTTACCTTCAGGGCTTGCCCACAGCCATATTTCAACAGGATAATGCGCGACCACACGTGGCACGCATTGTCCAAGGGTTCTTCGTCAATCGCCAGATTGAATTGCTTCCCTGGCCAGCTCGCTCTCCGGATCTTTCGCCGATAGAAAACATGTGGTCCATGGTTGCTCAACGATTGACCCAGAATACATCCCCAGCTGCCACACCAGATCAACTTTGGCAACGTGTGGAAGCTGCTTGGTCTGCTGTACCCCAAGAACACATCCAAAGTCTCTTTGAATCAATGCCGAGGCGTGTGGCAGCGGTGATCTCCAACAATGGCGGCTACTCTGGCTACTGATTTTGGCAGGAAGCACACTTCACAGAAGTCTATAAATTTAATCATTTGATACTTGGTCAACATGGTATCTACAAAATAAATTTTGTTGTGATATCTCTTGTCTTTCTTGGTGTTGCAATTTGGGTGGCCAGCAGTGTATATTAGGCGTTGCCAGGTATAGAAAATTGCATACTCATTAATAATTCAATTATACTATCTCTTGCGAATTTTTACTGTTTCTGTATCAATGTCTATTCCATCATAAAAATTATCGCTTGCATTACTAAATTACTCATTTCCTATATCATGATTTAGGGGCCAAGGTAGCCCGGTTGGAAAATTAGGGGATTAGCAACCGGTGGGTTGCGCATTCGAAACATGATCCTTCAAAGACCATCGTGTACGTGGGGACTGGTACACGTTAAATTTGTCGTGGCCTCAAATGTCTTCACGTTGGCGTGATGTAGAAGATTGGAAAGTGGGGTTCCAGCTCAGGCGTTGACCGTGATTCAAAATTACGAGGTGTTGCCCTTGCATCTTTTCCTTCGAGATTGATCCCGGACCGTCGCCAATAGCCCATTGTATTGCTCCAATGCGACGTTAATTCAATTGCCTACCTATATTATGATTTAATATTTAATCATTGTGCTCGAGCAATTTCTCGTGAAAGTATTTAAATATAACTTTAACCAGTGATAGAGCTAGTATAAAAAGTGATCCACGTACGTAATAACTAAATTTGACTTTTATGTATTAAGATTAGATGCCAATTAAACAAAAATTAAACAAAATTTCTATAAAAATTGCATGTGCATCTGAAGTGTTGTGGTGCAATGTGTAGGGCAATTTAATGTAAAGGGGGAAGTTGAAATAAACATCTCCTAAGCCAGTCTGATTGATGCCATGTTTAGTGAACTTTAGGAGGTGAAAAAGTCCAGAAGGTTAGCTTTAATTGATGCAAACGTTCCCTGAGGAGAAGTAAAAGTAGCAGTGATAATAAAATAAAATGTCAGTGTCAGAAACATACGTGTGGGAAAGAAGAGTGAAAAAAGGGGTTAATCTGGAAATGTTAAGGACCTATCGGTGGGGAATGTAAGATATTCGGAGCTCAATTTTAGTAATGTTTCATATACATGTATGTCGAATTTGCGAAACTGTCGAATTTGCGAAAGTGATGGCTGGTTAAATACTTATGGTTTGTGGACTTCAATTGAAGCTTATTTTGAAGGATGCACTTCACAAACATTACTATTCGCAGGAGCTTATCAAGTATACTGCTAGATTGCGAGAGGACACGTCCGATCTGGAGAAAGCTCACGATTTCATGCAAGCCATTCCTCAGCGCATTGCTGATCTGCAGTACATCAACTCCATTCAAGGCTACAAAGGAAATCTACATAAACTGGGAAGAATTCTAAAACACGTAAGTATCACTTCATGATTCTTACGAATAATGACATTGATTACGATTTTTGTGCTCATAAATCTGAAATTGAAAAATATTTGCTATAAAAGTACCATCTGCGATTCCTTATACAGTCGATGCTCGTTCGTACGAACTCCTCGGGACTAGGGATAAGTTCGTAAAGTAGAAAGTTCGTTAGAGGAAATTAATGAAAATATTTCAAAACTATTTGGTTCTGTGTATAAAACAAACTTTATGAAGCATGTGTTAGAAGATTGTGGACACAAACAATAGTTTTAATTTCCGTCGACATACGATGCGTTATTCCTGGGTATTCCACATTTAACGATTTACAACTTGCTTTAGATTTTATAGCAATTGTGAAGAAAGTGCTATAACGAAAATTAAAAAATAAATTTTAACCATGTACTTAGGATATGCATTTCATATACACTCTACTGATAAAAGTCACTGGACACCAGGAGTAGAAACAAAACATACCATTTATTGACATACATTAGGTCCACCTTTGACTCTAATACTGCATTGACCCTTCTAGACACGCTTCCGGCAAGATTTGGGGACACAGCGACATGTATGTGCTTCCATTCAGTACATAATGCTGCCGCTAACTGTTGCTTTGTAGTAAGCCATGGTTCCAAACTTCATATTCTTGCTCTAATTCATCCCATAGGTGCTCGATGGGATTCAGATCAGGGCCCTGTGCTGACCAGTCCAAAAACGATACAGCATTACTGTCAATCAACTGCGTAACAGCCCTTGCTTTGTGGCTGGGTGTGTAATTATGAATGGGTGTCTGGTGACTTTTGAGTATCACTGCCTTTTGTCACTATTATCACTGCCTTTGAATGCAAACAAGCATGCTTGATACAACTTGGACGCAATAATCAGTTACCTTAATATTGCTTCAGATATAAACAGTGTTTAAGTTAGCCATAATAGATAGAAACATCGTTCTTCATTTGTATATAGAAATAGTACTTTCTTTAATTTATTTCTAAATAGTTAACCCTCTGAGGAGTTCACACGCAAGCATATATGTTGGATCCGTTCTGCAACCTTCAGTCTTCCCTGCATGATCAACTTAGTTTTGACCTTCTTGACCAATATAATCTTTCACAGGATTCTTTCAACCAATAGATGTGGTTATGTAGTCATGTGTGCTGTGGATAAAAGTAATACTACACTACTCGGAAATCTCGTGACACTTAGAGGGATGATCTATTGTTTCCCATATCATATTTAAACGTTTAAACTTTTTCATTGAATCATCACTGATATATCTATTTCAACGTTGTCAAATCTGATTATTATAATCGCAAGATTTTTCTTAATTGCAGGACTGGTTTGATGTGACCGATGGCCATAACCTAAGAAGAGAGCGATTCCTATTTCTTTTCAAAGGAAGGATCTTCATTACTGATCACAAAAGAGTGGGAACAAACCGCTCTATATACTTAGTAAAGTATGTTATTAAGGTATGTTCCTCTTTTGGTTTCTTGGAATGCCAAAGTGTTAAACTGATTTAATTTATTTTACCGTCCAAATACTTTTGAATTGCATATCATGTTTCATTATCATCATTTCGTCATCAGACCGTGGTTCAAAATTACGTGGTGTTGTCCTCGGTTCTTTCCCTTTGGGTTTTATCCCGGACCGTCGCAAAAGCCCGTTGTATTGCTCCAGTGCTGCATTAATTGAAATACCTTCCTACCTCTATTCATACTATAATTTTTGAATAGCTCAAGCCGTGTTAGGTTAGTTATATTTTATCTACTCACTTGTTTATCATACAAAGTGATGATATTAACCCTCCAAGTGGTTTCGACGAGGTATCTCGTCCATCGAGATCTGACCAATTTCATTATTGACGAGATATTTAGTCATAAAGGTATTGTAGATTTTTTATGACGACGAGATCGTTTCAGTTTATGATAATGTGATCAAGGGTCAATTTTCTTTCAATGACGAGATATCTCGTCCATCAAGATCTGTTCAGTTTTGCTAATGACGAGATATCTGGTAGAGACAACCACCAGGAGGCTTAGGCAAAGTTCTATTGGGGAATTCCACTGTCATATATGGGGCAATCACACGCAGATTTGGCATGAATGATTCTGCATCTTTTATTATATATATTCTTAATTAATCCAAACCCTTTTTAATTAAACTATCTTCCCATCAAGTAAGCTTATCCTAAATTTTCAGGTATATCTGCCATTTTTTTCTATACAAAAAGCCAATATCAAGCCGTCACGTATGGGCCAGACATGCCCCAAAAGTGACAGTGTAATACTTCTTTTTCTATAGATAAAATGACAAATATAACTCCAAAATTCGGGATAAGCTTACTTGAAGGTAAGATTGTTTAAGTTCGAAAACAGTTTTTAATTAATAAAGAAAAATAAAAGATACAACCATTAGAAGACTAAAATCTGCTTGTGAATTCGTGACATTCCGTGCAATGTAGTACGTTCAAATAAGTAGACTGTATAATTAAAACTTATTTATTTACAAAATTCTATTTACATTATCAGAGACCGAGGCTCTGAAACAAGGATTTCATGCTGAGTGCTTCCGTCTATGAAATTCACACTAACATATAAAGATCGGCATACAGTAAGGCGAAAAATTCTTAACACGAACAATTCTGAATAACCAGAACACAAATTCTAAAGATATATTTTTAAATATTGCTACACAACTGGCGTCTAAAGAATAAAAACAAAAATAAAAACTGCAAACGAATCTTAATTCTTCGCGAGCCAAGATTTCAATGCGCCTTCAAACGATAATCATTTGGCATTCGCACAAACGATAATTATCCAGCACGCGTGCACAAACAACAGATATAATCCAATAAATTTCAGATAAGCTTACTTGAAGGGAAGGATGTTTAGTTCAAAAACAGTTTTGGATTAATAAAGAATAAAATAAAAGGTACAGCCATTTCCATGACTAAAATATGTCTGTCGTGACAGTGGAATGCCCCACAATACTCACGTTTTATGGTTAGGAAAACAGTATAAGTTTTTCTGTTCATAAAAAATAGAGGATATAGCCTTTAGCAAAAAATATTCCAAAAGGAAATCGCGCTTAAAAATCATCGAGTAGTTCTTGTTCCAAATCAAATCAGATATATAAATGACAGTTAATGTTCGTCTATAATGTAATCCTTTAAATTGTAAATAAATTAAATTATGGAACATGAATAACTTAACACAATCTTCTTATACCTACATCATTCAGGTTCAGAGCATGGTTTAAAAGTTTCTTACACGCGCTAACGCTGTTTCGTGAAAAAAATTTCGGCATTTTTTCAAGATCACGCCCCTTCGTTTCCTATGTCGGAAAAGCAAAATTCTTGGCATCGAACCAAAAGCTCCATGAACAGAGTAGTGCATAACCGTCTGCATTACTCAACGTCTTGTTCTTTCATTGTCTTGAGCCACGAGTCTCAAGAAGAAAGTCGAAAATATCGCGTTCCAAATAAATGAACTGGCACCTCACTGTAAAAATTGCTTACTTACATATTTCGAACCACTTACCATACACAATTACCTATTTTTTACAATTATTTCAGAGTTTGTTGGAATTTCATTTCATTCTCTTATACTAATACTATCAAGATAACAAGCAGAGTTATCTTTAGAGATTCTGAATTATCTCTTAGCTTCCTCTTTTAAAATTGTTTTCTGGCATATTTCGAACCACTTCACTAATTTTCTCTACACAATTACTTCAGAGTTGATTGGAATTTCATTTAATTCTTTTATATTACTGTACTTCAAATAATCAGTTATGTTTTGAGAATTTGAATCATCTCAGGTTGCTGTCTTAACATTACTTCTTGGCCATATTTCGAACCACATTACCAATTATCTCAGTTTACAATATTTCAGAGTAGGTTGGAATTTCATTCCATTCTTTTATATAATTTTATCTATTTTTTCAATGCAAGAATTTATTTTTAGATTCAGAATCTTCCCTTAGGCTGGATTCCTGGCATATTTCGAACCACATTACCAATTGCCTCTGTTAACAATTATTTCAGAGTTGTAATTTCATTTCATTATTTTATATAACTGCAATGCATGTAAGCAGAGTTATTTTTAGAAATTCTCAATAATCTCCTTGGTTAAGTCTTAAACACAACAAACCTGAAAATCCAACTATTCTAGACACTAATCTGATTTAGAACCGACTTTAGATCTCAAATATAGTGAAATTGCGGATAGATTTGCCAAGGGGCCACAGCCGAACCTTTCACACTCCTTGTCCACTAACATATCAAGAGTTATTATCTATAAAGAAGAGCTCAAATATAATTTGTAGAACCCCGATATCTCAAACCTGGTACCATAGAGATCACTATGGAGCCTAGCTCATATATGCAGGTGAGAGAAAAGCTCGAACTGCCCTTTCTAGACTTGTGAGTTGACACATCCGATCTCTATCCATCGTTCAGGACCATAAGACATTTCCAGCTTCCTCATAAGCAACAAGTCTCTCCAAGTCATGGGGCCTGTGTTTCCCTGGCAAGCAAGGATCTGTATGTTCTGACCTAGTGTTGGACTTATTGAGCTTGTTCGAACTCATGGACTTAGTTTACTAGGCCTTAAGGAATAAATTATGCTAGAACTAGAGACACTTTGTGTAAACAGTGGGCGATTATTTCTTCCACATTCTTTATACATGAATTCACAATACTTCATTTTTTTCGCCTTCACTATTAGTATCCTTCTTTCAATAATAAGATAGTGATGATAAAACTTGAAAATATTAACAGAAGTTATGTTATGCAGCTAAACATGGAACCCAATTGTTGGGTCAACCTGACGGATACAATTGTTGGGAGATGTTTGGTTGACTTCAATTGAATTGACTTTATGTTAGCAATTTTATTTATTTACAAATACCGGTCGATTAGCACTTCAGCAATTAGCCGTCTAGCCTCCCCGGCGAGTTGCAGGAGGCACAGGTTCAATCCAGTAACGTATCCAGGGTGTATTTCTCCTTTCTTTGGTAATAAAACTTTCCTTGTATGTGTATGTTCATTATACTTTCCGTTGTCTATCTTGTGTTTGGCACAACTTGGCTAAATATATACTTTGCGCTTTTAAACCCAACCTACAAACCATCGAGTTTCCCGATATTTTTGATGGCGTGGTAGCCCAGTTGGAAGAGCAGCGGATTAGCAGTCGCAGGGTTGCGAGTTCGAACCAAATACAGTCGTGTACACGGGGGCTGGTACACGTTAAATCTGTGGTGGCCTCAAATACCTTCAAGTTGGCGTGGTGTGGAAGTTTGGAGAGTGGCATGCCATACTTAGTTGACCTCGTCATCTGATTCAAAATTGCGAGGTGTTGCCCTCGGATATTTTCTTTCAGGATTGATCCCGGACAGTCGCCAATAGCCCGTTGTGTTGCTCCAGTATGACGTTAATCAACCTACCTACGCAGTACTTTTGAATAATTTAACTATAACCTACCGAGGTTCAAAATTACGAGGGACCATCGCCCGTTGTGTTGCACCAGTTAGACGTTAATTACCTACCTTAGTTGTTAAGACCATTAAGAATTGTACACTTGTTAAGGTGTTCATTGTTCATAGAACGTCCAGAATCAGTGAGAGCAATCGGGAATTCGCTTCCAAAACTTTCTGATAGTTAAAGGATGTGAAAAAATATCAAAACAAATATCAAAATGGCAATAATATATCAAATGTAATTTTTTCTTCCGCTCTTTTTCACAGGATCAAATAAGGCCCTTGCGTCATAAAAAACCCCAAACAACCTTTTCCACTTACAACGACATTTTGTTTCTGTATTTACTGTCTCATTTTTTTAGCTTTGCCCTTCTCAAAAGACCTCTCCTAGAGTGTCGTATCATTTGACGGTGAAACTGCGACTATCCATGCAATTTACTGGATTTTGGATTTGTCCTACAGAAACAATTTACCCCGTATTCAATGAGGTGAACATACCCCATCCTACCACAGTTGTTTTTCATCCCTGAATCGAATTCTTTTGCAAGCCTCGAAATTAAAACGCGACTAAAATCAAAGCCCTCTATAATCATCTTTTAGAACGCTGTTCGCCAATTCAAGCAGGCAGAAAACATTGTTTTCTCCCACTGCAAAGAAATCCTTTAAAATTAACACTATGGTATGATTTGCTTGCAGCTTCCAGAGGTCGAAATCGTTGACAACGCAGACGATGATGATTTCAAGTTGCGATTTCAGAGCTTAAGAAGCGGGGCCCCAGGGTTTCCTCTAACTATTAAAAGCAAGACGGTGGAACAGAAGGACGATTGGCTGAATACGATACAGCTCAGCTCAGGACCACATGGTAAAATTCATAAATATATACTATGCATGTAGTTGTACTATGCTACCCTCAAGTGTGTTCCTGAGGGCTTTCTGGGAATGCACTTGCGAAGTCAGGAAATGGGGTCAGCCCAAAGATAGACGCAGTATGCCTCCAACTTTAAATAAAGGTGTCCAGCAGTAAATTTTCCGGGAAGGAATGTGTTTAAGGGGAGAGGGCATATATATATATATATACACTGCTGGCCACCCAAATTGCAACACCAAGAAAGACAAGAGATATCACAACAAAATTTATTTTGTAGATAACATGTTGAACAGGTATCAAATGATTAAATTTATAGACTTCTGTGAAGTGTGCTTCCTGCCAAAATCAGTAGCCAGAGTAGCCGCCATTGTTGGAGATCACCGCTGCCACACGCCTCGGCATTGATTCAAAGAGACTTTGGATGTGTTCTTGGGGTACAGCAGACCAAGCAGCTTCCACACGTTGCCAAAGTTGATCTGGTGTGGCAGCTGGGGATGTATTCTGGGTCAATCGTTGAGCAACCATGGACCACATGTTTTCTATCGGCGAAAGATCCGGAGAGCGAGCTGGCCAGGGAAGCAATTCAATCTGGCGATTGACGAAGAACCCTTGGACAATGCGTGCCACGTGTGGTCGCGCATTATCCTGTTGAAATATGGCTGTGGGCAAGCCCTGAAGGTAAGGAAGGACAACTGGCTCCAACACCTCGGAGATGTAGCGCTGGCTGTTTAAAGTACCGGCAATGCGTACTAGAGGAGTGCGAGAGTGATATCCAATACCGCCCCATACCATAATACCCGGTGCAGGACCAGTGTGGCGGTGCATAACGCAGCTGTTCAGCATCCTCTCTCCACGGTGTCTCCAGACTCGAATCCGATCATCGTGGTGTTGCAGACAGAAGCGTGACTCGTCAGTAAAGACAATTTCATTCCATTCTGCCGTCCACATCCTTCTTTCATCGCACCATTGGCGGCGGAAACGTCTGTGGTTCTGCGTCAAGGGTAGACGAAGCAATGGACGTCTTGCGGACAGACCACTCTGCTGTAAACGGCGTCGAATGGTACGCGCAGACACTGGATGATGCGGTACAGACTGAATGTGCTGTGCTATGGTTCGTGATTTGGCTGAGCGATCCGTCACTGCCATACGCACAATATGCCTGTCATCACGTGAAGTGGTGCACTGAGGTGGATGCGATCGAACACGTCTGTCCGTCGTACCCTCCTGCATCCAACGATCACATATCCGCATTACAGTTGTTTGGTTTCGTCCAACGCGACTACCGATTTCCCTGAAAGATAATCCACAATCTCGGTAGGCCACTATCCTTCCTCTGTCGAACTCGGATACTTGATCAAAAGATGATCGCTGTTTTCTACGAGGCATAATTGATCGTTTTTTTGAAAAAACCACAAGAAAAACACAATTGCCGTACTTGAAATCGTCGAAATCTCCAAGCCTTAAATAGCGCTTTGAAGTGGCGCCACAGGCGCGCGTGATGTGCGTCTGCGCTGAAATTCTAATCATTTGCATATCTCACCTCCGCTAATGCATGTTGTAAATTTCATATTATTTGCATGCTTCCTTCAGGGTGTTGCATTTACGGTGGCCAGCAGTATATATGATATATATATATATATATATATACAGGGCTCGAATTCTTCTCGAAATGGTTTTTTGGAGTTAAAAATCTGTATACTAAAGCTAGAATATCGAGTTTAAATTACACAGGTAAAACTATATCTGAATTCAATAATGTAGAAACGATAAAAGAATCATTAAACTCAGTACCCATTTAACATAACGGCATTTATTGAACCGACAGAAAAATGGCTGGACCGTCCGAAATTATTTTCCAAATACGTGCTTGATTACGTGCTTTCTATTAGAAAATCAAATGTTTTTGAAAATAAGAGAAGTTGCTGAGGTTTGTACGGATCACCATTGAAGCGGCCCTGACTATCCTGTTAGTCAAAAGCACTCAGGGGCACATCTCTTTCAGGTGTATGGGCTTCACGGATCCGAGGTACTCTAGTAATCTTTTCTTTTCCCATGAGGTTTACTGTCTTTAGTAAACATGGGGGTCGCGCTCCCGGGATACCCATGCGATATTTTCTGCTTTCATCCCATTATTCTATTTCCCAATTCCTCTTTTTTCAATTTCACGACAGTTTTTGCTTGAAGTTGTCTGTCTTGTGTTTGACGCAGCTTGGCCAAATATGGTCTTTGCGCCATAAAACTCCCAACCAACCAACCTGCTTGTCGAAAAGACTACCTCCAAGTTTGGTCTTTACTACTCACGGTTGTTATATGCTGTGACCTCATGAAGCTAAACACCTCATACGGTAGAAAACAGTATGATCACTCACTCAATCATCAGTTGAATAAGTGATTACACTGTTATTTAGTGTGAAGTGTTAGATACTTATATACGCAGTATGTAATTACCCTCAACCCAAGGTGACCAAACTTGGAGGTACTGCCTTCTTGACTAGCATGTCAGTACGTGAGGCATAGTGTTTTCAAATTCGTGAAGTAAAATCTTTCCTTTTTGCTGCCCTGGGCCGTCGTGGCTCAGTGGGTATAAGCCTAGCAACCTTCGAATTGTAAGCGGCGCAGGTTCGATTCCTGTCAGGTGCATTCCTCCCTGTGTGTATTTCTGTGTCAGTAAAACTTTCATTGTGTATGTTTATTACTTGATATTGTATGTCGTGTCTGGCGCAGCATGGCCAAATATGGCTTTTGCGCCATAAAACCCCAAAACCAATCAACCGACCTTTTTACTTTATCGTGAACAAAACGTTTTCTGTTTTCCTCCGACTGAAATTCGAAATACTAATAAAAAAAACTACTGCATGCATTATAGTTTCTACTATTTCAATTCTTAAACTGTTGAATTGATCAGTCGCCGTTTCAATAATTAAAACCAGATAAGTTGTAATCCTTCAATAGTCAAGTCTTTTGTAACATATGAGATGCTCGAAGTTTTCCTTATCAGTTACACACGGGGCTGTGGTAGGCCGGTTGGAAGAGCAGCGATTGGCAACCGGAAGTTTGCGAGATCGAAACTCGATCCAACCAAAGACCATCGTGTACGTGAGTGCTGGTGCACGTTAAGTCTGTCGTGGTCTCAAAAGTCTTCACGTTGACGTGGTGTGGGAATTTGAAGAGTGGGGTGTCAGCTCAGGTGTTGACCGCGTCATCTAACCGTGGTTCAAAATGACGTTGTGTTGTCTTCCGATATTAATTCATCTATCTACCTACCCAGTTACACAAGCATTAGTATTGTTTTAACATTAAGTAGTTTATTTTCGGATATACTAAAAACTAAATCAGAAATGTATTACTTAAATTTATAAATAATATATTTTAAGTTATTCTTTTCAATGTATATCATTGAAAAAAGCTCCGAGCACCTGCCAGGATCTGTGCGACTAACGGAGGGTTTTAAAGACAGAAACAAATTTTATGTTTTGATCCTTATGCACGGGTTGTATGCATGTGTGAAATCCCTTTCAATCTCTTATATATAAAAACGTATTAGACAAAGAATTAGAAAGAAGTTACTAAAACAAGTATTTTTTTAACCTTCCCTTTCCTGACAGGTTTTGTTAATAATGAAGTTGTCTAAATAAAGCAACATTTCATTGTTGTGCATTAAGAAAGATTCTTTGCTTTGCTACGATTAGGTTTTAACTAAAAAAAGTAAAGAAAAATTTAACTGTTACACTAACACGAAGAAAATTCTCGTAGAGAACAATATATATTCGTATAAACTGAAACATAAAACAAACTAAGAGTTTCGTCCAAATTTACTTTTGATAAACAAAACTTTTAAAATAATTTCCGGTTAATCAAAATATTTGGAATTATTCTCAAGTATTTTTAAAATACGTTTTGGTAAGTTTTGAATTATAAGTAAATTAAAAGTAATCTTTATCAATGATTTCCTTCAGTTGAAGATCTTGGTGACGATGAATTTGACCAAATTGAAGAACAAGCTATGAAAGTCGAAGAGTTCTATGAAAAGCATGAGACCAAAGTAGAAGTGATCGAAGATTTCGAAGCCTACGAAGAAATGCAAACAGTCATCACTGAAAGCGTGAGATCCGGTTCTCTTACGTCCCTGGAAGGTAGTTACATGTATTTCTATCCATACTAAAGTAATTACTCTACAAAGATATAACAGCTTTATTAAACTGCTTTTACTTACTATTTAGCTGCAGTTCTAATTTCATTCACATTGCATAGTTCATCAATCAAATTGGATTATGAATTCCTCATTTTATTATTTTATACAACTGAATGTTTTAATAAGATGTTCTAATGATGACAAATGAATAATTTGGATTTTTAAAAATTTGAAGTATTCATCTTGAAGTGGACAACTATTACAAAACTAAAAGATAACTGACGATAAAAGGGACAGTTTTGATTTAACAAGTTCCAGTTGTCCAAGTATTCAGTTGGTATCAAACAGTTAAACCTTAGATGTATGTGTGCATAGAATCTCAGATAAAGGTCCATCAATGTAATATAGTCCTAGTCCAGACACATTCTTGAGGGTCTTAAATCATTGATATTAGTTTTATTTTAGTTATAGCTTCATTTTTTTTAATTACTCAGGGCTTCGAAAATATAACGTGTCTCTATGTGACACATGGGGTTAATAGATGTATTTGTCTAAATAAATATATATGCAAGGAAAACCTTTTTATCCTTTTATTGGTTTTTCGTCTCGGCCTTTTTTACCTCTATTTGAGGGCCTGTTTTTCACTTCAGTTTAATAAGTAGGAAGTTGGATTATTATACACAATTTTTGAGTTGAATAAACATGCATCGCAATATTTACCTTTCATCCTCTTGTTGTCCATTTTACTACTTTTCTTTTATATTCTATGGTCTAACTTCATGTGTCTCTATGTGACACATGGGGTTAATAGATGTATTTGTCTAAATAAATATATATGCAAGGAAAACCTTTTTATCCTTTTATTGGTTTTTCGTCTCGGCCTTTTTTACCTCTATTTGAGGGCCTGTTTTTCACTTCAGTTTAATAAGTAGGAAGTTGGATTATTATACACAATTTTTGAGTTGAATAAACATGCATCGCAATATTTACCTTTCATCCTCTTGTTGTCCATTTTACTACTTTTCTTTTATATTCTATGGTCTAACTTCATGTGTCTCTATGTGACACATGGGGTTAATAGATGTATTTGTCTAAATAAATATATATGCAAGGAAAACCTTTTTATCCTTTTATTGGTTTTTCGTCTCGGCCTTTTTTACCTCTATTTGAGGGCCTGTTTTTCACTTCAGTTTAATAAGTAGGAAGTTGGATTATTATACACAATTTTTGAGTTGAATAAACATGCATCGCAATATTTACCTTTCATCCTCTTGTTGTCCATTTTACTACTTTTCTTTTATATTCTATGGTCTAACTTCATGTGTCTCTATGTGACACATGGGGTTAATAGATGTATTTGTCTAAATAAATATATATGCAAGGAAAACCTTTTTATCCTTTTATTGGTTTTTCGTCTCGGCCTTTTTTACCTCTATTTGAGGGCCTGTTTTTCACTTCAGTTTAATAAGTAGGAAGTTGGATTATTATACACAATTTTTGAGTTGAATAAACATGCATCGCAATATTTACCTTTCATCCTCTTGTTGTCCATTTTACTACTTTTCTTTTATATTCTATGGTCTAACTTCATGTGTCTCTATGTGACACATGGGGTTAATAGATGTATTTGTCTAAATAAATATATATGCAAGGAAAACCTTTTTATCCTTTTATTGGTTTTTCGTCTCTGCACATATTATGTTTCACTTCGAATTAATTCATTTGTTTATTAATTTTTAAATTACTTAAAATGTTATACATGTTCACTACAAGAGAAATTGTACTTAAAACATTGTCAAATTTACCAAGATATCAGAAAAAGATGTGATTCTATACCCCCAAACAATTAGCGATTTAAGAATAACAATATGCTGAGATGACACTGGATTGCAATAAAACTTTAATACTTTGCTTGTAACATCAGTTTCACTGGTTTTACTAGATCTAATGTTATTTTTTTACATCAATTCTAATAATAATTAAACTATAACAGTATATTTTTCATTAAATTTTTGCTTATCTCGTACTCATTAACCTTACTAGAGCAATGGCGATGTAATCACTCATATTGTGTTTAATATATTAATGCTGCCAGAGCTTTTTTTGACTGACATGCATGTATTGATGGCGATCATCCCCTGTGACTTGTAGATTTTCACTCTGCGCTGGACGACGAGCCTTCGTTGTGCCTCACGGCCTCCGACTTGGAGACCGGGGGTCCAGGTCGGCCCAGTTTCACCGTGCCCTTGAAAGCCCACACCTGCCCAGGTAAGTTAGGGTGCTATTGCCCCATATGCGTCCCACCCCGGCTCGATGCCTGTAGATTAGCAGAGTTGTTCCGCTTTATTATATGCATATTGCATATGATGGCATAGCAAAAGTATAACAGCTTTGTGCTAGTATATATTTAAAATATTGGTAATAAATTTCTAATTTGTGCAGTAGAAAAAAATGTTAAACTCTCAATATACGTTAGGATTATTAGTGTGGCATAGTTAGTATTTTTAAAGGGCTATGAAATCTTATAAAAGATCCTTACAAAGATCCGAATTTTGACTGATTATTTACAATACTGTCCAATTTTTCAAGATTAGGAGCACATATTAAATGAATCAATAATATTTAAATTAAGGAATCAAACTTGGTTTATTAATTGTATAGGTCTCTTGTAGAATAAGTGACGTTTTTAGTTCCGTCTTTTAAATATTGTACCGAATCTATCTTAATAATTTTCCATATTTTTTCAAATATTTCGAAGAAAATAAATAATAATACTACGGCTTATACAAGTGAAACACTCCAAATAAAGCTTAGTTCTGATAAAACGAAGAGGGAAATTCTATTTTCTATGCTATTCTCACTGAGCTTGTTTCTCAAGAAGAAATCTGACCTCCAAGCAAAGAAAAAATGACTTGTGTGTGTGACCACCATTCAAAGGATCACCACATTCTGGTGTAGAAAAGTAAAAAACTCGAAAATTTTTGACAGTGTTTCACTTATAAACATACGCCGAATATTGTTTTAGTTAATAAGATTGCAAACTTGAATTCTACTAGGTTTCATTATTCTCCTTGGTATCGATTTCCATCATAATAAAAAACGTACAGGACTTAAATCAGAAGTATTTCTTGTTATTATAAGTATATGGAATACTACCATAAATTAAATAATAAAAAAGCAGTTATTTGTTATAGAGAAATGTGAAAAGATATTAAAGTTGTTTAAAGTTGAGAAAATCGGTTAAAATTATAATATATACCATTATTGATTTGTACATATAATCTAAAAGTACCATTGAATTTTGGATGTTTTTTATTTTGTTTCAAGATGGAATGTGACATTGAAAGCACTGAACTTTTAATGCTATATTTACTTAATGCTTTTATTGCTAATTTATTTTCTATTTGAATTAAATAACACAATTACATGCTACTGTTAAGTTTCAAATTGCCCATATTGTGCTTACAAGAATTCATAACTATTGCATGAACTATCTAAAACCTTTGATGAATGAAAATCAGAGTCAAATTTGAAGATGTGAAACTGACTTAAAGGGAATGACTCGAATTATAATTTTTAGACTAATTTTGTCTTTAATTAATTCATACATCTTTGACTATTTTATCAAATGCAATTTGTATCGTATTTTGGGGAAAGTAAAGTGTGTACAATGGATTTAAAAATTTATTTTACCCTAAGAAATGAATTGTTATAATTAAATGATTTTTCCAAAACATTTTTAATAAAATAAAATAAAAAAGTTGTGATATGCAAATTCCCTAGGAAATTGTTGCTTACAAATGCTGGTCATTTGGCCGGTATGTCATTAGACCACGTGCCCTCCTATATTTTTCTACTGGACAATTGAAAATCACTAGGGCAGGGAATTCACTCAAATGTTCACCAAACACATATGCTGTCCTAGATTGCACAAATTAGTCTAGGGGATCAGTAAGGATTATTCGGTAGAGATGGACCAAATTGTAAATAGACCTAGGAAATCGTAAAAGCATTACTGTTACCAACGAACATTCGAATACCAGAACTCTTTGAACAATCAAATTAGGTGAATGCACATGAGAACTTGTTTCTCTTCAAGAAACATTCTTCATGCATCACTAGTTAATAGTAAAATATTTGTTTTAATCGTGGTATTAAATTTTACTTTGGTTCGTGTGATAACATAAGTGCGAATTATATTGATTTTGTTTCTTAACACATTTTGATATTGTTTATTCACCAAGAAACATTGTAGACACATAAACTCTATTTCTCTGACTGATACCTTTCTGAAGCATAGATCAAAATCTAGAGAGATGAATGAGTAGCGATACAAAATTTCAGAAGCTCTTCCAGAAGGAAGACTAGAATAAAACTCTAAACTGCAAGGTGGTGCGAATCAACCGCACAGTAGAAACGCTAAGCGATTCCTCGTCGAACACCAACTCGAAAAGTGTCCTTTTTTACTGGATTTGCCCTTCTGGAGATATCTGCGTCGGAAGTTTTTTGACGTCACTTCAAGTGATTTAAAATTTCAACTCTGGAAACATTAACCTTCCAAGTGGTTTCGACGAGATATTTCGTTCATAAAGATCTGACCAATTTTGCCAATGACGAGATATCTCGTCATCATGATATTGCTTATTTTTTTTATGATGACGAGATCACAAGATCTGGTCATTTTCTAATGACGAGATTCTCATCTTTCCGGATCTGCCAAATTTGCAAATGACGAGATACCTTATAAAGACAACTACCACAAGGGTTAAACAAACCATCCTTTTGACAACCTGAATTGCTGGTACCTGAGAGCTAATTAAAACACTCCTACGAAAATGAAACACTATGGGTATGCAAATCCGAATGTGTGCATTAAACTATAAGTTTTAGGTACTCATGTGTGCATCTATAAATGCCACGTCCAATCGAAAAACAATTATCACCTTTTCGGGTTGGTTTTCGACAAAGAATCGCATGGTGTGACCATTATGCGGTCAGTTCTGATCAACTCGTATACGAACCCATAGTCGGCTTACAAGTGAAACACTGAGTCAAAAGGCCAAGTATCCCAGTTGGAAGAGTAGCAACCAGAGGTGTGAGTTCCAAACGATACAACCAAAGCCCGTCGTGTTCATGGAGGCTGGTGCACGTTAAATATGTCGTGGCCTCAAATATCCTCACGTCGATGTGGTGTGGATGTTTGGAGAGTGGCGTGCCAGCTCAGGTGTTGACCTTGTCATTTGACCTTGATTCAAAATTACGAAGTGTCCTCGGTTCTTTCCTTACGGGAGAAATCCCAGACCGTCACCAGTAGCCCATTGTGTGGCTCCAGTTCGACGTTAATTTAACTACCTACCACACTGATTCAAAAAACATGTTTCCGAGGAAACAAAAGGGAAATTCTGCTCTCTAAGCTCTACTCACTAAGTGTGTTTGTCAAGAAAACTAACCTACATGCAAAAAGAAACTTAATGAACTTCTCCAGTGTCATAACCACTACATTCTGGTCTAGAAAAGCTAAAAATATCATTCAAAATTTTGACTAAAAATGTTTCATTTGTATGCCGACGATATTAGATCAATATCTTTCGTGGTAAATCCACTTCTTGAAAAGATTTTTGCTGTTAAACTGGTTCTTTTATATCAAAAAGTTAACAAAGGGATCTAAATAAAATTTTCTATTATAAAATATTTGATTTGGTCTTCCATTTACCAATTCATGCTCTTAATCTTCAGAGGGTGTTGAAGCTATTTTGGAATGCGAGGTGTGTGCCACTCCAGAAGTCACCGTTGCCTGGTTGAAGGACAATTCGCCCCTGCTCGCCTCCAGACGAGCCATTTTGGAGGCAGATGGAGGAAAGCACAGGCTTCTCATCAAGAAGACGGAATGTGCAGACTCTGGACTTTACACCATTATTGCTTCCAATGTGAACGGCACCACATCCTGTAGTGCTCCTCTTACCGTTAGTTCCGGTAAGTTCCGAAGATACGAAGCTCGACGTTATATCCAAAAACCTTTTAGTCCAAATTTCAGTAATGAATATTTTACTCGGATGCTTTTACTTTTAATGAATATCCCCATTTTTGAATAAATAAGTAATGAAGACAATTACAACCTTACATTGACGTTTATGCTACATGCGGAATTCGACGCATACAGAGTGAACTAGTAAAAATGTCCGTCTAAAGCTAATATCCCAATATGCACCTAATGGGCATCCCAAATATGCACAGTGGCCACAGTAGCCCGGTTGGAAGAGTAGCGGATTAGCAACCGGAGGGTTGTGAATCAAATCAAAGACCGAAGTGTACTAAAGGGGCTGTTAAATCTGTCGTAGCCTCAAATGTCCTCGCATTGGTGTGGTGTGGAAATTTGGAGAGTGGGGTGCCAGCTCATGTGTGGCCTCGACATCTAACCGTTGTTCAAAATTACGTGGTGTTGTACGTAATGAATGTTGGGATGCCCATGAGGTGCATATTGAGATATTAGCTTTAGACGGACATTTTTACTAGTTCACTCTGTATGCGTTTTCCGGAGACAAGTATGAAATGTAAAAATACGATAATAATAAATAAATGCATATGAAATACATTACTTTAATCCATTATGAAATTACTCGTGTAAAAATAATTCATAACTCGCTCTATGACTATTTTTGTAGCACTTTGCACAAATTACCAAAGGAATCTATCCTTTATACTTAACAAAGAAATCAAACTCATGTATGATGTCGATTTTTAATTCAATCAAAATGTTAATCAAAAACATCTAATGTAATGCTTATCAAAACTTATAGGATAGAATCTCAAATATCTTGGAGGGATAAAATTGTTGATATACTAAGTGGCTAAGCAATATACCTCTTGCTGAAATTCCTTTGCCACTGGTCATGACATTTACAGTCTATTAATATCGCCTCTCACTCTTTAGGCTCTGATCTGCAGCCGATGATTGATTCCTGTGAGTTCGATTCCTCCCTGGGTGTATTTCCTCTCTTCTGTGTCAGTAAAAACTTTCATTATGTGTGTCCATTACTTGACGTTGTCTGTCATGTTTGGCGCAGCTTAGTCAAATATGACTCATGTGGCACAAAACTCGATGCAACTACCGAAATAATCACCTAGTTGGCACCACTACTGTCAAAACTTACATTAAACAGCATCAGATAATTGTTTAGGATTCATTTAGCTAATATGAGTCTAAATTCTGACAACGTTACTTTCCTCAGCTCCTTGTAGTCAGCCGCCAACCTCTCCTGATGGCAGTCCTATGTCTTATGGACCTATTTTCCGGGAAAAGCTACGTGACGTTGAACTCCAGGAAGGTACAGATTTCAGGGTGTGCGTGATTGTGGAGGGAGAGCCTAAACCTACACTGAAATTGTAAGTTGTACTTGGTGATTCTTTCGTACTACTTTTTCAAAACTAACGATAGATTTTCAGTGGTGGCATTTATTCAAATTCGAAATCTTAATATAAAATGTTTGGTAAAAGGTAATATGATTCGATTTATCAAGCAAGATCTTTAAAAAAAAGATCGTTAAAGAGATAACTTTAAAATTGGATGTTTTTGCATGAGGAAGAATATTTTTGAGGATTATAGGGGGGGGGGGGCATTATTTATTCTATGATACTCCAGAATCTATGTGAACTGCATAAATTATTTGGGGGAATTCTCGTCAAAACGAGTTAGAATTAAAAACTCCTCGCTTTTCATATGTGAAACTGGTACTTTGAAGGTATTTTGAACCTTGAAGTCCAATAAAAGAGTAATTTTTCCAGTTGCTTATGTATCAAATATTTATCCGTTTGTTTCCCTAGATTTTATTTTTTCTGACTGGAATTCGAATCCCATACGACATATCCCATACATTAAAATACGGCAGAAAACAAAAATTTGCTTCGTATAAAAAATGAAATAATAAAGTATTCTCATAATATTGCTAAAACTACGCATCACCAAATATCCCAGTTATACAGGGTAATTCACTCAGGACTTTACCCAAAATTTTACTATAATTTTGAAAGGGGAAAGCATTTTAAGCTCAAATTTGAATTTAAAGTGCCGTTCGTTTTGACATTCGCATTAATATCTGTGGCGTTTCGCTTGAATAAATATTGAAATAATAAATACAAACATGCTGAGCATGTTGTATTTATTATACTTGCCGCAACATGTTTAACACTTACAACTTGACACTGCATATTTGATAACATGTAGCGGCAAGTACATCTCTGCTAATGATGGACATTTTTATCGTTTTTAGGTACATCGACTTGATTGTGAAGAGGCAAAGCACATAGTGAAATGTTTTCCTCTTTCAAATTATGTACCGTGTTTTTGAATAAAATAAAATCCCCCCCTTGTATATTTAAATTCTGTAGTCGCAATTTTCAGAAAATAGGGGCGGGGCTTAAAAGTGATTTTATGACCTTGTCATTCTTAGTTTTATTCGTTGTGGACAGAAGCTTGTTTGAACGGAAAACACGTTTGGTGAATCTATCTCATTTCTAGATATTTGAAGTATATGGATTTAAATCTGTAGGGACCAAAAATGTGTTGCATTAATTAGAATTAATCTGTTTGGGAATGTATTGGCGCAAAAATGTTATCTTAATGCTTTATATTTAGCAAACGAAAATAATGAATATTAAACAACAAAATTTCAAAGTCCATCGATTTAATCGCTCGCTTTCTTTTCAGCTATAAGAACGACGAAGAGATTGGTGTCACAGGCCGCGTTCGTCACAGCAGGGAAACCGAAGAATGCTTCGAACTAATAATAGATGGAGTGAAAAACGATGATGCTGGGAAGTATTCCTGCGTGGCCAAGAGCACTGCGGGACAGAATGTTACTGCCTGCGACTTATCTGTCACAAGTTAGTGTCTCAAGAAAATTTCATTTCTTTCATCTATTGAACGAATGGCTACATATCGATTCTTACAATGAACGCATCGTCAAAATCATCCTGAATTTTGAAGCTTTCGTATGCTCTGAGAATCATATTTCACAATTTAGCACATTACTTTAGTAGAAATACCTATTTCAAGTTTGCAATGAATTTAACTATATTTTAAAATAGTTCAATACACAAGATATGTTTCAAAGACTTAGAATGTAAGGAATAAAATCAAACTCAAGATCTGAAACTTAAATTCCAGTAACAATTAAACACATAAACATGATTTACTGTTTTCCGAATGTTTCTTTTTAAATTTTAAACTTTAACTCGCAAAGGTTGCTTAAATCCTGTCTTATAATTGTCTGCCTTGATTCCTGAGTTCCGTAAAATTTCGATTCACAACGAATAATTAGAGAAAACCAGATACATTTATTTAATGAAAATTGTAATCCATTGCTCTGTATGTCTGATAAAAGTATAAGAAACAAAGAGATTGTATTTCCTGACATTATCATTACACTGTAGTTTCGACTGATTCATAGATAGCTCTATCTTTATTTTTATTAAAGATGGGAATGATCCTAATTCTAATGGTGTCAAACACTTCAAGTTTTCAACTTCATAGTTTTCAAAAGGAGGAAATAAAAGAATACTGATTTAAAAACATTTTTTAAATTTCAATCTGTGTGTAGTTTTTATACTTAAGTTTATTTGATGCACTGCTATCGATTTATTTTAATGCATGCGCTGCTTAGAACGTGTGCCATCAAACGATACCTTTAGATCCCAAAACTAATAGGCTTGCATTGCAAACTATTGCGCTTGATTGCAAGACACACTGAATCAGTTTATTGATGTTATCATCTCGTTGTCTTTCAGATCAAAACAGATATTTTTAAATTACAAAAACAATATGCACGATTTACCAGTACAATCGATGATAGAAAATTATGGATTTGTTTTAGTCAAAATAATTTATTTGCATGGGCATATATTTGTATTGTTTTTTTATCCACATCCTATTCAAGATTTCAGTCTATTCTGGTTTACATTAAGTATTTAAAGAAAGTGTCCAAAATAAGGATATGTTCTATTAGTACTATTTATCAAAAAGTGTCACGCGCGTATCATTTGCATATATTCCAAAATGCTTCGATGTAACGACTCAATGAAACTCAATCGCTCATACTTTTCTTAAACGCTTTTCAAAATTTTCAAATCATCCGAAGAGTATGAAGAATATGATCTTGTTTGGCGAGCAATGTGTAGGTAAAATTCATTTTTCATAGAGTAATTAATTTGAACTTCACTTTCATTTTTTATAGTAATGTACATTCTCATATACCCACTACATTGAAAGACAATCTATTGCCTTTTTTACATGTAAGTTTTGTTTACAGTAATTTTTGAATAATACAAATAATTTATGAAAATTTTTCTTTTTATGAAAAATTGATAAACAACACAATTTTGTAAAGAGGATTGGCCATCCAATCCTCGGAGTTCGCATAAATTCAGCAACTAATGCATTTATGAATTATTTTAATATGAATATATTTTTACTTGAACTATGAGAACTATTTACAAGTTTTTGCTTTTTAGAAATCGTGTTATTTTCAACATGTTTTCATTTGGTATAGAAGTGTCTTCTGCATTACCTTTTTTATTAAAAGCTCAGAAAATATTTAAATTCTTTTTGATTGTTTTGGTAACATTGCGGGATATTATGCTAAAGATTAAGTTACTTATCTCGCTATGGAAACAGTGATTTGAAATCTATTTAAGCCGTATGTACTGTGGCCCTAAGGCACGACTATGTAACAAAACGAAATGAATTAAAACGTAAACAATTATTATTAGATTTGATCGTTGTAAAGTGTAAATAAAGATTCCCTATGATATTTCCCTATGATTCCTGTACTATGTGTGTCTTGCGATGGGGGCAACAGCTTAACTAGCTTTTTGCTTACCTAATAATTGTGTTCTGCATGATGATTTGCAAAAATTCTTCTTCTCTCGACGCAGGCTCCAAAGTGTTCGTGAAAATAGAGGAGGACAACGACAAAACATCCACTCCTGATATTATCGACATTCCATGGTAAGCACTATCCAAGAGTTATCTTTCCTTTTGTCTTTCCTAATTAATAGTTATGAGTTTGAAAAATTTGTCAAAATCCAAGTTATTAAAAGTTAAATACAAAAGCTTTTCATTAGCTTTTTCTTTAAAATTGCTTAAACAACAAATGAAAATCACTGTTCAATAATTGCACATCGAATTAGTAGCTTTTGCATATTAAAATTTGTTATTGCTGTAATTTATGAGAAAGTTAATACATACATATATATGTATATATATATATATATATATCACATTTGAAGTGATGCATTAAATTATTTACTGAATCTTATATTGTAAATGTAAACCACAAAGACTAATTGCAGATTTTCTTGAATGAATGCAATATTTTTCATCCGTTTGTCACCACAAGCTCAGCTAATTATTCATTATATATAAATTTTACTCGTATTCATTACCAAACTTCTACGTAGTGATTACTGAAACCTTATTAAAATTCTGCTTACTGAAATCAATTACAATAATTACACTGTAGATTGATTTGGTTTGTGCTCTACTGTCATGTTTTTCTACATAAAGTCCAATTAGACTGACACCTGATTAAATTTTTGATGAGTTTTTGCAAATATAAACGTATTTTGATATTCTTATGTGCATTTCCCTGTTTCTACAATGATTATTTTTACGATGATCATTTCCTTAAAATCATTATCTCTAAATTCTAAAATTAGTGTTCTTTAGCTATTTTGAACACTTTTGCATTAATTTGGTCAACTTAAGTATTCTCTCTTTAGTATTTGTTTTTTAATATACTTCTAATAAATTCCTGCTACTCTTAGCAATAATGCAGTTCAATCATTGGCAACTTTTACAGATTCCAAATTTTGGCTCAACAATCTACGAAGCTTTATTTCTTGGATTTATTTAACCCTCTAAGTTGTTTCGACGAGATATTTCGTCCATCAAGATCTGACCAATTTTGGTAAAGACTAGATATCTAGTCATCAAGATCTGACCAATTTTTCTAACGACTAGATATCTAGTCATCAAGATATTGCCGGGTTTTTTATGATGACGAGATCAATGATGACGACATCAGTTTTATTTTAATGGCGAGATATCTCGTCCATCAAGATTTAGTTAGTTTTTCTAATGATGAGATACCTCGATCCAGACAACCACCAGGAGGATTAAGATCATACCGAATACAAAGTGATAATTTTGTTAAAAGAACTAAATTGAAATTCAACACTTAAATAGTATACTTGGTTTGTTGTCGCACTCCGATATTTCTAGCTTATTATAACTCACAATTTATTTTCTTAAATATTGTATAAATCATTATGTGCATACGATTTTGATTTTGTACAAGCAGTACAAGTTTTAAATTTTCCTGGAAAGCAATAGGAGTCTCAAAGACTGATCGAATCAAGTATAATATGATTGTAGTAGTTGAGGGTTATCCAAAACAATAATGTAATTAAATTATCTATTGAATAAAGGTCGCACTTATCGCATTTTCATAAACATTGAGATGATTTCAGGACGAAAGACAGCAAAGAGGTCGAAGCAAGTGAACGGTTCAAAGTGTCCATCGATGACTCGGAGGACACCGTGTCCTTGGTGTTCCAGCATGTCACTCCTGGTGACGCTGGTATGTACACTTGTGCTGCTAGTACTAGCAGCGGTAAAATCTCTTGCAGTGCCGAGCTCACAGTACAAGGTATGATAACTTCTATTACATTCTACAAAAATTATCTGTTAGTAATTGTAATCACATTTAAACTTAAATTTAGTAGGAAGAAGACATGAATTCAATTGGACTTTAAATAAATATGCGAATAAATGATATTGAAATTCTTAACTGCATTAGGCATCCTTGCCTCTTATAACATCATGGTAGTTCAACACTATTTTGTAAATGCAGTCAATCCTTTCTATAGTAGTTACCAATGTTTTTCTAAATTTATGCAACCTGAACTTTGTCGAATATCAATAATCCAATTAAATAAATATTCTTGATGCAGCATTATCTTAGGACGAAGTTATTTTTTAAATAAACTTTTTATAAAGGATGGGCATAGTACTAGAAAATTATAAATGGTTTCAAATAATGGAGCAGATAATATGCAACTGTGGAAAATAAATCGAATTACTCCCCTTATTAGAGCATCGTTGACAATAGAGAAAACTCAAAGATGCCATTCAACAGGGAATAACGACTTCAATATTTTTTCTCGTATGTGTGCATGAAATTTACTTAGAGTCGCCTTCATATTAACTGGGCATAAATTTCTTAGTTTCCGATGACAACAATTTTTATTTTCAAGCTCAATTTTGACGACAAATAGGAATGTATTCCCAAACTTAACCCATAATTCCAAGTTTTAAGCCATTTGATCCAGCCCACCAATCAATATTAGATATTTCAAATTTTCCGTAGACTTAATTCAGAAACGGAGGAATCAGATCACTTGGAAGTTTGGTATTCAGGGCAAAATTTTTATTTAGATTTGGAATTTAATTTCACAATTGAGTGTTGTCATTGGACATTATGAAGTTTCTAAGCTATTTATTATGAGGATTACTCCTTAAGTACACTTAATGCGTATGGATTTATAGATGACGTTGTTCCCTACTGAATGACACCTTTCTAACACATTTTGTCATTATCCTATTATGATTAACATGCTTAATTGATATCTGCGTCAAATGTACCCTCCATGAGTAATGTCAGGCTCCTGTTTTAAAGTCCTTTGAGTCCTTCATTCAGAACTATTTATTTTTAAGCAATTTTATTAAGGTAAAAGAACAATTTTGCATTTGAGAAAAAAGATCGTACAAGTCCTTTCTATATCTTAAAGTTGTAAGCTAAGAAGAAACTATCGAAACTGCATACTTTAGCGGGACGAAAGTTCAATACTTTCCACTGAAATATTTTTGCATCTGAGTTATATTTACTATATTATTCTGTCTAAATGAACTGCTATATCATTTAATTTTCAATCTGAAGTGATGTTTTTAATTTAATACTCTATTGATAATTAAAGTATTTGTTTATTTTTTACCTGATATAAATTAAATATATTACTGATATTGCAAATTGTTTGATAACTCAGTCTTAGAGTAGAAGCAAATAACATGTTTGTACTGCTTTTGCATGGCTATCTATAGAAACTCTTAGAAAGAGCTTTTCATTCTTGCATAAAAGTGCTTTGAGTAAAGTGAATAAAATAATTTTAGTGCATGATTTTCTATATCTGAAAGCTTGAAGTTCAAAATGAAAACATTTTTTTAATTGAATGGAAAATCGTTGTCATGGAAAACATCTATTTGTATGTTCAAGCCAATGTATATATTCAGAGTAAATTGATAAATTCTTTTTCTTCTGCTCTATGTACTTCCTATGGCAGTCTGAAATCGCTTAGCGTTCTATCTACCGTACTTCATTGAAACATACCTCAATTTTCTTTCTTGGCTCTCTTCACTAAGGATTTACATCCAACGTAACTAGTTGCCCAGTGGGAACTCACTTTTGCTTTGTGTGTGACACTTTTTTACTTTAAATATCCAACTTCTAAGTATCACTTGTACAGAATATATTCAATAAGATGCACAATTGTTTTCTATTGTCTATACAAGTCTATTGTCTATATAAAAAACTAAGGCATAAAAGCATTTTAAATACCCACCTACCTTTCAAATTAACATTCATGATGGAATAAAAAGAAATTTAATAGGACTTTAATTTGATTTTTTAGCTATTTTATTATGAAAATTTCAAAAATTATAGAATTTTACAAAAACATTATTTTCCAAAATTATAAATTCTTTATTTCACTTTTTAATTTCGCTTGATCTAATTTATTGTTATCCAATTTCTTAAGTAGTTAATGTTTGGAAAATTTACTAATCCCATTAGAATTCATAAATTAGTGAGTTTTTCTAATAAAAATAACATAGTCGTACTTAAATTTTAATTCTTAGAAACGCCTTTTAATCAACAATCTTAGTTGTAGGTGGCTAATTATTCGAACTTGTGAGAAAAGCGTGTTTTAAACACACGCGTGTATTGTGACCAAAATACTTATGTTTACAAAGATTGTTTTGAAAATCCGTAGATTAGTATGGATTATAAACTAAAGATTCTATTTTTTAGGCAAATATGTAAACGTAAATGAATCATTACCTGTAGTAGTACATGTACAAAAATGCTTAAATAAAGAATGAATAAAATCATTAAATTTATCTTGTAATCATTTAAATATAATCTTCGTGTTTATATTAATATTAAACATATTATATTAATCGTATTTATCACAATGAAGACTAAAATTTTCTAAGTAATCGACTAGTAAACATATCAACACCTTAGAATATAAAATACTACCTCGATACTAATAGCAACTAATGTGAAATATATTACAAATATTTTATTCTCAAATAACCGTGGAAGATTCATTGATTCGTTATCAATAGGATCGTATGAAACAAATCTCTAATCTTGTCGCAACAATGAAGTTTGATATAAATAGATTTGACTGACACGAATTTCTTATTGTAATTCCTCCATGACCGATTGATTTAGAAAACATCTTATTTGTTAACATTCTGGGCTTAATGGTATGGTGACATCCCACATAATGGAAGGAATGGTTATTGATGAATATCCTGTTTAAAAGAGTAAATATAGTAAGTTATCTTCAAAAAATCTCATGCACGAAATTGATTTTGTTTCAGGTGGACTACCTCGTGATCCTGAATCACCCAAACTCAAAGCTATTTGCAAAACAGTGGATGCCAAAGAGGGAAGTTCGGCGTTGCTCGAACTTACGGCTACCGGATTCCCGAAACCTGTGATTACATGGTATGCATTTTCATTATACTTTCCTCTTAAAACTATTTGTTTGGTATTATTTTTAGAAGGAAATTCACATATCATTAACGTGAGTCGTTTCCCTCCAAATGCATACCTTTTGCGTTAATGATAAAAATGAATAAATTCAGTGTTGTTACAATTTCGAATGCGCATTTGGCGTTATGTAAATGCTTCCTTCTGGCCTCCCAATATCTCTGAATTTTATATTTCAATTTTTTGGTACAGCTGTATTATACGCCCCGTTTGGTGGAAACGCTATTGGCGCGTTTTTTATGTTGCCAAGGAAGGAATTCTTAGAAAAAATCGGGTTTTTTTAATGGAAAATAATGAGCTTTAGTGGAAAGTTTCGTCGGAAACAAATACAAAACTTTGAAAAAAAAGATGTTTTTCTATCGGAAAATAATTAGCAGAAATAGTTGAAAAATAGTGGTTAAAATATTTTTTTATTTTTAAGCTGTTTTAAACTCCTCCCAATCTAAATCTCTAACAATTTCTAAGAACTTGTTAAAGAACAATCAATTTTGAAATCGTCACACGAATTTTTAAGCAAATACTTGGTCAAATAAAAATGAAATGGAGTTTGTTCTGTGAAGGATAGATGGGTTGCATTCACTTGCCATAACTCGCTGTTAAAAGTGCGCCAAAATTCGCCAAGAGCGTTGCCACCAAACGAGGCGTATAATACAGCTGTAATAATTTTTTAAACATTCTTACTTACCAAAATGGTCCAGTTTGTAGATCCTGCAAGGTCACGAATAATACAGCAAGAAGAATATGCCAGTCACATGAGGAAAAGGTATCTACGTAGTCAGTAGCCAAAAATCAAGGAAAGAAAAGCTCAACATCCAAACATCTGATACTGATATATTTCATAAAAATTTCTATGGGGTGTGTGACTAAGTAGGTTTACCTACTACGTTAGCAATCTGCGAGTTTTAGGCAGCGCGGGTTTGATTTTTGCAAGATAGTTTATAAGATCTTTTTTTATAAGATATTTTATTTATAAGTATTGTATATCTTGAATAGGCACTTACTAGAAAACGTCTTTCGTTTAACTTTTGAAGCGTACGTTGGCCAATAATTACCACTATCCATTGTTTCTGAAATTTGAATAAAAAGTACAAGATAGTTAATTTATCATTATTCGTGGTGACTGTTTCTCCTCTTTTCTGGATATAAATAATACCGATTACATAAAGTTGTTGATATTAAAATTGGTGATATGAATTTGACTACCTGTTCAGCCTCTGTCGCACCCAAAACCAATATTGATATGGATTTATCGAAAGTCTCAAGCATTTTATTTTCCAAGAAGCCATGTCATTTTTTGTGTGGTATGGATTCAAATGGTAAGTCAGAAATTTGGCATAGCCCTATTTCTGACTGTAGAGGTACGAAGCTTTGTGATTTCTTAAGTGCAAATCAGCAGTTTGTTATTAATGAAGATCGTGGTCCTATATTCAGCTCAACACAGGGTTCTAGTTACATTGATATTACTTTTTGTAGCTTGGGACTTCCCCGGTATGTTCAGAATTGGGATATCTGAGGAGGATTCTCTCGGAT
This sequence comes from Meta bourneti, assembly GCA_933210815.1. Classification (NCBI taxonomy): domain Eukaryota; kingdom Metazoa; phylum Arthropoda; class Arachnida; order Araneae; family Tetragnathidae; genus Meta; species Meta bourneti. The sequence continues at coordinate 28,816,091 of OW119930.1, forward strand.
TACTTTTGAATTTGATGTCTATTCGAAATATGTTTCATCTTTCGTGTTCTTTTAATTTTACTAGAGCAAATTGGTCTTTATTTGCTGACTTATGTACCAATGAACTGCATGATTTATATCTTCTTGGAGAGTGCTCCGATCAATTTCCCCTTTGGAAAGTATAGTAAAAACGTTTACTACTGCACTTTTTCAAATTGCCACAGCATCTATCCCAAATAAAAAAAGGTAACTAGGAGAGTTTCCTGGTGGTCCATAGAAATTGAATGTATGAGAAAACATGTGAATGCTGCAAGATGTAGATATCAAAGGGAACATAATGTTATTGTGAAAGAAATCTGTAAAGCTAAGTATGTATTTGGATTTGCAACACAAATATAAGGTAAAATTGTCAGATGCCAAACTCAACTCTTGGATAGAATTTTTCAACTATAAATACCCACAATGTTTGGAAGAATATATATAAGTACGGTGTTAAAATCAACTTCATGAAAAAAGTAGAGACTTCTGGAATTAAAATTCCAAATGGGCTTGCAACCTCGTCTTTGGCTGAAACTATTTCTGGTATGATGAAAAAGTGTTTTCCAGCTGATAATGAAAGTGACGATGATAATGTTCACAGAACAATGCGTTCTGAATTGCAAAGACCATATTCGTCTGCTGAAGATTATCCTTTTTTCACCTCTGAAATAGAGTCCATCATTAAAAAACTTAAAAGAAATAACTAGACCGGATTCGCTGCCTAATGAAATATTTCTGCAATTCCATGGTATTTTTCCTGACATTTTACTCAAGCTTTTCAATCTGTGTTTAAATTTGAGTATCTTTCCTGCTTCATGGATTTTGATCCCTAAGACATTGGATTTAAGGATTCCTCACCTTGATCATGTTAGATGCATTAGCTTATTGTCAACATTGGGAAAATGCCTTGAAGCAATGTTTATAAACAGAATTGACTGGTTTTTGAGAAAGAAAGATAATTTCTTCAGTGATGCCCAATTTGGTTTTACTCCTCAAAAATTTACTGAAGACGCTCTGCTTCGAATGTGTGACATTATGCAGCATGGGAAGAGGCTAACAAGTGAGCTCATATTTCTTGATATAAAGGAGGCCTTTGATAATGCGTGGTAGCCTATTTTGAAAATCTTAAAAAATGCTGGTATTCCGAAAAATTTATATAACCTTCTTGGAAATTTTCTGAATGAAAGAACTGCAGAACTTTTTATCGGATCGGAAGGCAAAATTTATTCTTTAGAGAGAGGTTGTCCTCAGGGCTCTATCTCTGGACCTAGTCTGTGGAATATTATTATAAACGATCTTTTAATTCGTCTTTCTAACTATTTCAAAATTGCATTTTCTGTGATGATGTTCTGCTGATTTTTCAAGGAAAGCTTCTTCAAAGCATCATCTTGAGAGCACAATCTGCGCTAAACTTTATTTCACAGTGGTCAAACTTTCACAAATTTGAATTCAACCCTTCAAAGAGTAAACTATGATTGTCGGTGGAAAATTGGATGAAGATGCTATTTCACCTTTGACCCTTGAAGGTTCGAGTCTTGAATTTCTTTATCAATTTAAGTACCTTGGCGTTTTCGTGGGCAGAAAACTCAAATGAAAAACCATATTGAATATGTTTCCAATAAATGCAAAAACTCCTTTCTGGCCTGTATCGTATTACCAAAAATACATTTGGAGTAGGCTATGAGGTTTTAAAAGTTATGTATAAACAAGGTATTATGCCTTTCAATATCTTATACATCTCGGATCTGGAGACAGGCTTTGAAGACAGACCAACCGACGCAGGTTGAGGAAGATTCAACGGTATTGTCAGTCAACGGTATTCCTTCCTGGTATTGTCAGAGTTTATAGAACATTAAGTTATGAAGCAACCTTTGCTATAGCTGGAGTTCCACCTTTAGACTTGGAAAATGAGTGTAAAAATGAATTATATGCTTCGATTTTAAATGATTTTTCGATGGACTGTGTTGATGGAAAATTGCCTCTTTCCGACATCCCTCATTCGGCAGTTTTGGAACCAATTTAACTAATTAAGTACGAGAAAAATGTGGAGAAGCTTTTTCAGAAGGTCTGTTTTATGGACTGTAGTAAGATGAACAACAAAGTTGGCCTTGCTTTTGTTTTATTTGAAGACAACTTCGAATGCGGCTTTTATAAACATCGTATCCGGAATGAATGCACTATCTTTCAAGCAGAATTGCTTTGTATTAATCTCGCAGTTTAGTGGTTTAAAGAAAATGGAAATTTGTGTTCAAAGTACCTTATTTGTAGCGATTTACTGAACAATATTACAAGCACAGAAAAATTAGTTGTTGAGACGCTTTTAACAATTAGTCCTCTTAAAAATACAGGAATTGAGATTTTCTTTACCTATGTGGCGTGGATGCTATGGGATTAACCGGAATGAAAGAGCTGATTTTTTAGCCAAGGACGCTTTAAATTTAGCATTTGATGTAAATTAACATTCCTAAGTGTTACTTGAAAGCCTCATGTTACGACAAGCTTGTTGCTAAGGGGAACGAAGAGTATGGCGAGTGGAACGAAGAGTCTGAGAAAGCTGGCCACACCAAAACAATTTTCCAACTATTCAACATACAGTGAACTCCGAATTATTTTTCTTCAGACTTCAAAATTTGAATTTTTATCTGGCCATGGAAATTTTAGTAAATACCTAGACAGGTTTCATCTTCGGACTAATGATATGTGCGAGTGTTCTAAAAAGCAGCCACAAGATGTGGAGCATTTGCTTTTTAGTTGTCCTGTATTTGAAAATTCAAGAATGTGCTTTCAAAATGATTTGAGAAAATTAGGTAAAACATGGCCAGTGAAACTCAATGTTTTTGTTAAATCTAATCTGCTTTTTTACTCATTTGTCAAGTTCATAAAATCTTGTAATTTTAGTTAAATTGTTTTCCACTGTTTCATTGTTAAATCAACTTCTGTAAGCCCCGTGTTGTATTTCTGTGGTGCACGGAGAGTTGGCTTTTGTTCAATAAAAAAATAAATAAAGATAGTTAATTTATATTTTTCAAGTTATAGAACACCTAATACAACGGCTCACGTTTTGAGCTGAAACATACACTAAAAGTCACATAAAGTCCTTCAATTCAATGAGCTTTCCGCTTTGAAGGCTTTTGGACTTTGAAGTTTATTTCTATCAAATTTGATTATGCTTCCCTTGCAGGTCCAAGGAAGGTGAGGAATTAAAGTTGGGCGATAAATTTGTGATGCTTCAAGAAGATGATGAAACTTATACCATGGCCATAAAAGGCATCAGTCCTGAAGATGGTGGAAAGTATACAGCAGAAGCCATCAACGACATGGGCAAAGATGAAGTTGTCTACGATTTGCGAGTCACAAGTAATTTCTACCAAAATTTTGAGTATATATAATGCATACAGCATTTACAAGTTTTAGTATTTTTTCTATTTTTGCCAAATATGTATCTTTTCAGGTCCTCCAAGATTCCTAAAGCAGATGAAAAACTCCAATGTGGCTGAGGAAGAAGATATTGAGTTTTCAGTGGAAGTGGAAGGATCACCTGAACCAACAATCACATGGTATGTTGACATTATATATTTATTTTACTTACGTATATCACATATCATCAGAAGTACCAAACTGATTCGATTAAGAAAATTTAAGAATTTTTAACCCTGTGATGTCTTTTATACGCAAATCCATTCTGCGACCTGCAGTCTTCTCTGCAGGAAGGTAACTAGTATATTTCAACGTAAAGAAAAATGTAGAACCTTTGTGATGATATATAACGACATTTTAAGTGACCTTTTTTTATTTCAAGGTCATTCAATTTGACCTTCGACCTACAATTACAAAAAAGTGGGTTTTTTTCTAAAAGATATATGTTAAAGATACACCATTTATCTTTGCTTTCTGATAAATGATTCCATAGTGGGACACACAGATTCATAGTTTTAAAATATTTGCAGTAAATAGAATATATATTTTCTACAGAATAAGCCCTCATTCAGTCTTATTGAACAATTAGGTTCAGAGGTAGAGGAGATTTAGTAAGTCTAAAATCATGAAAAATTGCCTAATTCTTCAAACTTAAAATTGACATAAATAAAAACTTGCAAGAAGGAATCTAAAAATTTCCAGAACTCTTTATGTGTCTGGGAAACAAATTAGATGAGTTTTTAAAAAATCGAAGAGGCTCGGGTTGTGGACTGCGGTTTAACATGGAATGACCCATATATAAGAAATACGCTATTTTCAAATTGTTCATGCAAATATTCAATTTAAACAAAATTATCTTTTATCTGAGTCATTGAACTATTCTTTTAACAGCTAATGTCGCTCGCTGTCATTAAAAAGGTCGTTCTTTTCAGGTGCAAAGATGGCCAGCAACTGACACCATCGGACAGGGTTAAAATAACATCCGACGGGAAGAATAAGAAACTCATCATTAAAAATGCTAAAGCTGAAGATGCTGGAAATTATTCTTGCATAATTAAGAACGAAAATGGCAGTCAAGGTGGATTTGGAGCGCTTCAAGTAACATGTAAGATGCTCAGATAATCATATATCGTCGATTTACAAGTGAAACACGCTGTCAAAATTTTCAAAATATGAACTTTTTAGCTTTTCTAGGCCAGAATGTGGTGATCTTTAGGATGATGAAGTCCGCTAAATCATATTTTCTTTGCATGAGGGTAAGATTTTTTTGAAAAACACACTTATGAGTATATCAAGTGTGTAAAATATTTTCCCCTTCCTTTTCTTAAAACTATATTTTTTGACAGTGTGTTTCACTTGTAAGCCGACGATATATTGCTTTTAGAATTGTCGCAGTAGTATAATAAGTTCCACTTGATTTTTATTGCAAGTTTAGAAATAAAAATCTTCCTACTACTGGGATTTGTTAAATAATAAATTTTATAATGTGAAACTAAGTGTAGTTGTAAGATTTCTTCTCCAGTTTAAATGTATGCACGTCGAAAAGTGCACGGAATCCTTTTTGTATTATAAAAACTTAGAGGTATTGTATATATTATATCAACTCCACTATATTTGAGTAATTCGCAATTTATGTAAATATATTGATGCAGTTTAGAGACTAAAAGTCTTATATACTAAACACTTAAAAAGCTAAAGAATACTTTCAAATAGTGTTAACATTTATTAAGAATATATTTTGTATATTCTCGCAATTAAATCAAGAAAGAATAATGATAATGTTTCAAGGAATAAATAGGAAAATTTGGTAATGCCTGTGTACGGTTACTTATAACAACTTTCATAACACAAAAGAAACAAATAAATGTTATATAAAATTGCTTTCGAATAAAGCTTAGAAATTCTCACATTTCTTTCCGAAAAATTGGTTTTGAATTTTGTTTGAATTGGTTTTATTAAATATATGTATTCTGTAGATATTTCTTCATTCTAAAACATTAAAATATAGCTTATAAATCTGTGGGACCGAGCAGCTAAAGATGCCACTTATAAGAAATTGGTAGATACCTAGTGATGAGTTCGAATCTCGTATGAGTCAAAGTCGAGTTGGCTGCAAGAAGTTTCCTGGTTTCTTCAAGACGGCACATAAATGCAGGCTAGCTTCCCCAAAGTCCTCCAGGAAGGCATGTCCTATCCCCTACAGTTCACGGGGTGGGTGCGATGTGTCAGCACCTCCCATGTGCCTCAGGATAATGTAGAGACTACCGCCGTCTCGTCAATTCATGCTTGGAGGATCATGTGCAATCCATATGCTGGTATTGGAAAAAAGACAAAAAAATTAAAAGAAATAATATTATTTCTATAAATGTGTCACAAAATATTTTTTAATTGATAAATATATATATTTACAGAAATTACTATAAGAACTCTTTCAATACGTACAACAAAAGTAATGGTATAAAGATTAATTAATTCATATTGGCAATATATCTCTGTTGTGATATAACCTTGTTGTGATTCGGGTAATTTATAAAAACGGGTAAAATAATTTTTTATCTCTTGTGTCTCTTTTCAGCTCCACCCAAATTTGTGAAAGGTTTGAACGACGCCACTGTTAATTCAGGTGAAAATGCGGAATTTTCAGTCACTATTTGTGGCAATCCTACTCCAACTCTAAAATGGTAAGTACATAATTTCTCATATCCTTCCTTTAACGTAATACAAAACTGCAATAAGAGATAACTTATTAACTAAAAAATTTTGATCCGATGAGTATTTTTTGATCCGTATGTATTTTATGAACATTCTAGAGTACGTGTATGTGTATGTAATTCAGATGCCATATATTCAGTTTAAGTGTTCATTATGAAGTGAAGTAAGTGTTCATTATGAAGTGAAGTAAGTGTTCATTGTGTGTGAATGTATTTGTCATCATTAGGGGTAATCAGGAGAGCACTCAGAATATTTCTTTGGTAGAAGCTAAGAAAGGGAAAATAATCATGATACTGATTTCGTCATAAGGGAGTAAAATGATCGTTTTATCGTGTATCAAATGCGTGTATTTTAAATGCATTTTTCTCTTTGGCACCTTCTGATATGTAAGTGTCCAAATGAACGAATCTCTTTTCTCTCCCTAAGTCTCTTTTGTCTGGATGCCCATGTTTTATTTTTTCCACAAAAAGTTGAATTACTAACGTTTCAAATTCTGTTAATCCGTGTTAAGTATTATTACCGCATACACTTTCAGTTATAACTATTTTACTCACTTATTGATTTTATTTTCATTTCTTTATTATTCCATCTGCTAGTTGTGTAATAACTTTCAGCCCCTCAATGTTTTCTCCTCAGGTTGAAAGATGGTAAGGAGGTGAAAGTAGACGGGTCTCGTATTGTTCAAAAGAAAAAGGACGATACCTCTTATACATTGATTATCAAAGAAACGACCACAGAAGATATCGGTGAATATTCATGCAAAGTTGTCAATGAATATGGCAAAGATACCTCTAAAGGAGCATTAAAACTCAAAGGTAACCGATTTTACTACTACAAAATATAAGTTTAGGAATTATTTGAAAACGTTGATTTTATAACCAAAATTACACTACGACTGTAAGATTCTCAATCGCACGTTTTTCTATTGTACTTTTATCTCTTTTAGAGAAACGAGAGAAACTTACTTTCAAGAAAGGTTTGAAAGATATACAGGTATCAGAAGGTGAAGATATTGAATTGAGTGTTAAAATTGGAGGATCGCCTAAACCTGATGTTAAATGGTAAGTATTGTTTTACGCCATATTACAGAATGGAAGTACTTTATTTTAAATATTCCTGGTTATATCTAAGTCTATGTTAAGCTCTTTCCTTATTGGTTCTTCAGAGTAACAATCGTAAGAGGACGTTAACTGAAAATTTGAATTTAAAAAGCAGTAATATTGCTCAGCAATTATTTATACGTTCATTCAATATATCTTCTCCCAAAGGTCCAAAGACGGCAGTGATTTGATCATCGATGGAGAGCACGTCGAGTTCAGAAAGGAAGAGGCAGAGGATTCGCTGACTGTCATCGTCCACAAGAGCAAGAAAGAGGATAGCGGAATATACAAATGTACCATCACCAATTCCGAAAGCACAGAGACCACGACCAGCAAGGTTACAGTTCAAGGTAGAAATCATTCTGTATAGATGAATCATCAACGTCCCTTACTAACTTTTTGATTTTTGAGTTTTTTAGTTCTAGACTGAGTAATTGATATCTTTAGACTTGAGATGTTAAGTATTTGCGGATGGGAAGGCTGTATTGATTTTGCGCCACATTTCATGTGGAATTTTCGAGCATACCTTCTTTCTGTATACGAATGACTTTTTTATATTCAATAACGCTGAACTGAAATGAAGCAAGTAATATATTATTATCAGCTCTTTAAAATTGAATATATAAATTTCTTTCATCAATAAGACAACTTTTTTGTGTAAATTAAAAAATACTTCGATGATAAATCCATTAGTGGAGGATACAAGTATATTTCAGCTCAAAAATAAATATTAAAGCTAGTTATATATAAATTGTAAAGTTGGGTGTTTCGTTATGGACAAGCATTGCTGAAGATAAAAAAAGATTTTAAATAAGACAGTTGTCCGTTTTGAGCTAGATTTATTTTCGAAGTTTGTTTTACGTTGGTTTTACTTCACATTGTTACAAAAAATAATGTATTTAAATGTATAATTACTAATCAAATATAAGTATAGAAGTAATTTGAAAACATCTCCCATATAAATTAGTCGTAATATAATTAACTTATAATAATTAGAATTTAATAACACCATTTTCAAATGTATTTTTTTAATCTTTTTTTTAGAAAAACGAGAGAAACTTACTTTCAAGAAAGGTTTAAAAGATATTCAAGTATCAGAAGGCGAAGATATCGAATTGAATGTTAAGATTGCAGGATTGCCTAAACCTGACGTTAAATGGTGGGTACTTTTTCTATTTCTACATAACACCAAAGTAATGGTAGAATTTCATATTTTTGAAGTACACACTCCCAACCATTTTTAAATTGGCCGTTACTTTATTTTTATTTTTATGTTCACTCAATATATTCTTCTAAAGGTCTAAGGATGGCAGTGACTTGACCATCGACGGAGAGCACGTCGAGTTCAGAAAGGAAGAAGCAGAGGACTCGCTGACTGTCGTAGTCCACAAAAGCAAGAAAGAAGACAGCGGAACATACAAATGCACTATTACTAATTCCGAAAGCACAGAGACTACCACCAGCAAGGTCACAGTTAAAGGTATAAAACTGTTCTTTGGATGAATCGTCAATGAGCCATACTAAAAGTAAAGTTTGAGTTTTCAAGTTCTTGCCCGGAAAATTGAGATCTTTAGATTCTTGTGATATTAAAAATTTTCTGATGCGAAGGCTACATTTTTGTACACCACATTTAATGTGTTTTCCATTGATAGAGGATAGGTTTAAAAAACAATTTTAAAACATTTTTCTGTACCCAATGATTTCTTATATTCTATAAATCTGAACTGGTACAAATTAAAACCGATGTTTAAGTGTATGACAATAATCTAAAATAATAATTATGGGTTTATTAAAAAAGGCGTTACGTAAAATTATAGTTAATTACACATAAAAAAGTTTTAAAAAGTGAAGAACCTTGTTTGGAGATCTTACTTTAACACCCTCTTGCATCTATCTGAAATTTGAATAAAATTATATATAATGTTCATAACACACTTTTAAAATTTTATTTCTTTTGTAGAAAAAGAGACAGCCCCATCTTTCAAAAAGCAATTGAAGGACATGTCCGTGACTGAGGGTGAAACAGTAGAATTTTCCGTTAAATTTTCAGGAAAACCAAAAGTTAAATGGTAAGACATAGTTTCATCAAATCATTTTAAAATTGTCCAGAGATATTAACATTCTTTTTATAAGTGAAACAGTGAAATCTAAAATTTGTTGCACAAATTCAACACTAAAAATTCTACTGTTTTGCATTACATATGAAACATAAAAAAACACTATTGTCTCTAATTCATTACTACATTCCAAAACAGGTCCAAAGACGGTGCAGAACTGAAAATAGATGGCAAACATTTTGAATACAAGAAGGAAGAGGCTGAAGATTCCCTAACATTGATTTTACATGATGCTAAAACTGAGGATAGCGGAAAATATACATGCACTATCACTAACTCCTCCGGTTCAGCTTCTACAGACAGCAAGTTAACTGTATCAGGTTAGTAAATCATCAACTTTTATTTCTTCGACATTCTATTATAAGTGACAATGTGTGAAATCATTCTCCCTCGCTTTTGAATCAAATAAATGGGACATTAACAAAAGATGGTCCATTCTCACAAAAATCATGAACTTATGTTTCTGGTTTCTTTTTTTTTTAAATTAAAAAGGGCCAAATTGTGGTACACATTTTTATTTATTCAAATTTGTCCACAGAATGTGTTGTTTGGTTTTCAAGATTTTACTTTACGTATGTAATAAAACAAACTTTTAGTGTAGACTTCTTGCTTATTTAATGCTTGTAACCAAGACAATAGGTCACGTCTGGAACAGAGAAGAAATTTCCCACAAATTCTCTCAGATTAAGTATTTTTTGAAGAAAGGATAATCATGTTATCGTTATACTCAGAAAGAAATAAACAGGTTTTCTAAGTGATTTATGCCATTTCATTTAAAGTTTATTTGCTTTAACAGGCAAGATGTAAAAAATAAATTGTAAATGATCAATTAATATTCTAAATTAATTCATTGAATCTATATTATTATATAGATGCAAAAACTTTATTTCTCAGCTTTCTCTTCATTACTTCAAAAGCGAATATTTCTATTTGTAAAAATTGAAAATTTTATCACATCCGTAGATAAAATAATATACAGATTTCATACTAAATAGTGCACTTATATCGTAGTGTTAACTTTCTACGCTATCCTAAGAGATGCGATTATAAAAATGGTTTTTATAAGTAAGCCTACACTAACTTACCCTCTGATGGGTTCACACACATATATCCGCTCTGCAACTTGCAGTCTTCTCTGTGTAACTTCTAACCAGTTTTGACCTTCTCGACTAATAGAATCCTTTTGGAATTCTTTCAATCCATAGACATAGTTATTTAGTCCAAATGTGTATGTTCTGGGTAAAAGTAATTCTACACTACTCGGAAACTCCATGACGCTCAAAGGGTCAATAAATCAAAGATTATTCAGTTTATTCTCTTTTATTCCTTTTGTTACGTCGGTGTAATAAATTGTCTATTCCATTAAAATTATTCTTCTGTTAAAAGAACTTCAAAAATGCATGTTTGATCCGAACTATAATTACCATGTTATTAGTTAACTTAACAGCTACGTGGATAAAATAAATATACAGATGTTCTAAGGCAATTTTTTTTGTAATATTAGAAAATTACCGATTTTTCTGAGAATTATTCAGGTGCCATCTGGTGTAGTCAATCGTACCTAAAGACGTCATGTCCGAACTTAAGCTTCACATAGAGAACCAAACAGAAGCTTTAGTTCTGGTTAACTATGTATTCCTGAGATTTATAGATTAGGTTTTATTCTCAGGAAACCAAAATATTAGGAATTTTAGAATCATACTGAGGTATTCAAATGCCATAAAAATTGTAATAACTCCAAAATTGGATTCAGTTTCACCAATTTGAGGGTTCTGTAACCCTTTTCAGTTCTGAATTTCCCTTGGTTATTTTTAATTAAAATAGTGTTATACTAAACGGTATTCTTTCAACGTTTTAGCTGATGAAGAAGCCCCATCGTTCCAAAAAGAACTCAAAGATCAATCAGTGAAAGAATCCGAAACGGTTAAATTTACAGTGAAGTTCTCAGGAAAGCCCAAACCATCTACTAAATGGTAAGTACTTAAACAGAATTAAAATTTTATAAATGTTTACAAGCATACCTTAAGAACTGGGAATAACGTAAATTTACAATGGTATAAATTGTTTCATGATATTAATCTCTCTATGCACCATGATCTGTATATAACATTATTTGTCAACTGAAAAGAACAATTTCTTGACTTGCCTTAAGAGTATTAGTTTTGAAGAGTTTTTTTTTTGAAAAATCGAATGGTGTAAACGAAATTAATGATCGCATGTACTAAACTATCTCCCTCAATGACTTATAAGACATAAATGAATGCTATAACTATTTTGCGTATAGTACTTCTTGTGGTTGGTGTCACACTCGACAATATTAAAAATGCTTAACCCTCTTAGTGGATGTGTACGAGGTATCTCGTCTTATTAGCAAAACTGACCAGATCTTGATGGGTGAGATATCTCGTCATTAGAAGAAAACTGACCAGAACTTGATCTCGTCATCATAAAAAATCAGCAAAATTAATCAGATCTTGATGGACGAGATATCTCGTCGCAGCCACTTTGAAGGATTAAGAGTGGTAATTCTTACCTTCAAATATTTCAAAACAGGAAAACCTGATTCTGTATGCTTCGAAACTGAAGAATTTTTCATAGGAATTCCTGTTTTTTGTATTGCAGTGTTCTTCAGTTCATGAACAGTTTTGGTAATTCTAATTTTGTCTCACTGTTCCTTTTTTGACTCTGAAGTGTCTTTATCAGATTTAATTTTCCAAATTTCGGTGCCCTTGAGGGATCATCTCCTTTAGGTGTGTACGGCTTCACGAACCTGAGGTACCTGAGTGATCTTTTCTTTTCCCTTGGGGTTTACTGTCTGTACTAAACACGGGGGTCATGATCCCGGGATACACCCAAACGATCTTTTTCTGCTTTCCTCCCACTGCTCAGTTTCCAATCTCTTTTTCCTTTCACGACATTTTTTATTTGACGTTGTCTTGTGTTTGGCGCACCTTGGCCAAATATTGCTCTTGCGCCATAAAACCCCAAAACAATTAACCAACCAAACCTAAATTTCGGCTTAGAAATGGACTCAGAATAAGTTACGGTTTAAGACATTTCAGTGGGATTGTTTTGATCTTGATATGTGCAAAGATTTTTATATACATTTCTTTATTCCTTTACCCCAGGGATAAAGACGGCACAGAGCTGACAATCGACAACAAACATTTTGAGCTACGTTGTGAGGAGGCCGAAGATTCTTTGACCTTGATCTTAAACAAAGCGACCAAAGATGACGCTGGTACATACAAGTGCACGATATACAATTCATCAGGGTTGGAGCAGACCAAAAGTAAATTAGAAGTTCAAGGTGAGAAAAGCTTTGCAGTCCTTTATAAACGAAATAAATTTCATAAATGGACATCTCGGATTCATCATCATTTCGGAATTTCATCTCGGAACATTCAAGTATAAACTAAAATATTCTGAACAGCCCAAAAAGCTGCTCGTGACACTATCGCTTAAAACTCTTCGTAAATTAAATTGTGTCAGATTTTTTAGTCTACGAATAAGTTTTTGTTAATATTCTTGGGACATTATGATTCATTCATGTATACATATTGTTTAATCCTCCTGGTGGTTGTCTCGATAAGGTATCTTGTCAAGCAAACGAAACTGAGCAAATCTTGATGTTTGAGATATCTCGTCATTAGAAGAAAACCCTCCAGATCTTGATCTCGAAATAGTGGCAATATCTATGACGAGATATCTCGTCATTAGTAAAATTGATCAGTTCTTTATGGACAAGATATTTCGTCGAAACCACTTGGAGGGATAAGTATTGCGGGGAACAAACATTCCAATGTTCTTGGGAATTTCATTTCACCAAACTGTTGAAAGTATGTTACAGAACTCAAACCGGTATAAATTTTACCATCATTGCACCATTTAGATGAAATTTCGCAATCATGATATATACTAATGTACATGATATGAACTACTAAAAAAGTAAAATGCGAAAAAAATATGCAATTCATTGTGAATATTTGATATGAGATTTATTTACAATTGAAGTATTGAAAGTAATGAATTGAATAATTAATAATTAATGCAATTGATAATAATTTATAAAATTTGATAAATAATTTACATGGAATTAAATGCATAATTTAAGAAATAATTATTGAATTGCATATTAAGTTCTAGAATTAATTATATAAATTAGTGATCAAATTAACTATATATTTCTTCATTTCCAATTTATAAGTAGTTTACCATAATTGTGATTTAAGTAGTCAGAAAAGAAAAATGATAAAAATATCACATTTAACAATTTCATGTAAAAAGTTAATTGACAAAATTTGAACGTTGTAATACTTGAAATAGAAATGCTTAGTGAGATAAAGAACAACGTTTGTTAATGCTTTTGAAAATATAAAACAAGTCCTTAGAGGACTTGTTTTCTCCATGATGTGGAACAAAAATGCGTCATTTAAATACGCAAAAATTAAATTTAAATTCAATAAAAAAGTAGTCAGAATTTCGTCCTAAAAATATATAATAATCAAAATATTATAAAAGCTAATCAAAAGATCTAAACGTAAAAAATATGAGCTCGAAATTAACTTTTGAGCATAACCTTAACTTCCTATCTTACAAATTCTGACATTATCTTTTTAAAAAACCTGAACCTTGTAGAATAAGTTAGAATAAAGTACTGTACTGTTATTTTTTTTCATAAATTTATTTGTAATGTATGATGCAACTTTTTTCCTGAAATCCAAATTTAAAGTTTCATTCTATTTTTCACTCGAACAGAACCAGACAAATCCCCTGCCTTCACCAAAAAGCTGGAAAATCTGACGACTGTTGAAGAAGAAACTATCGAACTCACGGTAGAGTACGAAGGAGAACCAAAACCCAATACCAAGTGGTAATCAAAAGTTTGTTTATCTTGTAACAGATAATACTTGTTAGACTAACTGATCTGATCTTTTTACGATCTGGACTCCAACTTTATCGTATTAAGACGAACGGTCATATACTTTTCAGACAGTCTCCTTTAGTTATTAGTTAAAAAATTAGAACATTAAAATTTTATATCGAAAATAATGCTTTCAGGACTGATTTTTAAGAAATTTCTATCGATTTTCGAGAAAAAAATTTAGAGAATATTTTCTTAACATTGTAAACGTATTAAAAGTGTAATGATGGCATCTGGAAGCAATGCCTACAAAAGTATACACATCAAGAATATAAAACTAAGGCGTAAAAATCGCCTTCCAAGTAATATTAATCGTAATCCTGAAGCTATATAAAATTCAAACACTGTCTTAATGCGTAATATTTAACTATTTTAGAAAAGTAACCTTTTAATTTATGAATTCAATCTTATTCTTTTCCATTTTTACAAATAGGACAGCTATTTCTAAGCAAAATTCAAGTGTTACATGTGGCACTTATTTCGGGACAGAAGGAGTAATATTTAATTTGAATTTGTAGCTTTTTTTAATAACTTATTCAGTTTTTATCTTCATACTTATTCCACTTTAACACATGTTAGTACACTGGCGTGCAAAATTTCTGCTATTTTTCAGTGAAGTCACCTGGGTGTGGGAAAATGATACAAAAGGTACGTCGGGAGTTCCCGAACCGATGAGCGAAAGCAAAACTGTAACAAGAACTGAAGCGAACAATAAAAAAGTATTTGAACTGAAGTGGTGCCGTGAGACAGACGGGTAGCTGTAAACTTAAATAAAGACAGGATGCTGTCCTTAGTAGGCTGTATGACCACCTCGAACACTGCAGGCTTTGTACCACGTTTATTTACTGAGAATGATGTGCATGAGTTCCTACGATTGCAAAACCCATTCCTCTGTCATAGCCTCAAACCTCATGATTGAAAATTTTGAATATGCATCAGCTATCTACTGAATATCTTCAATTATGCAAACTGACACAGGCTGTTTCATTTAATTTCTAGGCTGTAACCTTTAAAATTAGTGTTGTTTCTTAAGTTTTGCACAAACATAACAAAACGTAATGAATTTTTATTCCTTTAGGCAAAAAGATGGTAAGGACGTAAAGATAGATGAAGACCATTACGAACTGACTACAGAAGACAAATCTGAAACCTTGATCATCAACGACGCTACGAAAGATGACTCTGGAAAGTACACTTGTACCATCAGCAACAAGGTTGGATCAGAAACCACGGCATCGGACGTTACTGTAAAAGGTATAACAATAACAATTTACTGTCGCAGTTTATAACATTATTAGAAGGTAATGTTTAAAATGATACATATTTCATGCACTTTTGTAGAAGAAACAAGTGCTCCTAAATTTGTGAAAGGCTTGAAAGACCAATGCGCTAAGGAGGAGCAAACTGTGAAATTTACAGTGAAGTTCACAGGGAAACCAAAACCGACTGCAAAATGGTAAGGACATAAGCTTTAATATATTCAAGATTTGTTTGCAAAATAAAAAGGACTCATTAGACAATGCAAATAGAATATTTACTGATGTAAAGTCTTTGAAAGGCCCAATGCTAATAAACAGTTTTGGAAGAAAAACTATAGGATACAGGTGTTCACTCAGAGTTTTTTAACAAAAGCATTACGGATGAAGGCCTCTCACCTTGTATGAATGTATTTTCCACTTGAAGAATTTAGTGTCTTTAGGTGTTTTCAAAAAGATGCTGGAACGCGTCTTATATCTCGATACCCATAGTTTTCCACAGTTGGCAACCTGTGTGTTGTAGGTGGCGCAGATTCGATTCCTGTCAGATTCAATTCCTCCCTGGGTGTATTTCTCTCTTCTGTGTCAGTAAAATTTTTATTGTGTGTATTTATCCAATACTTGACGTTGTCTGCCTTGTGTTTGGCACTGCTTGGCATAATATGGCCTTGTGCCATAAAAACTCGATACAACCAATCAACTCAAAGTTAGCACTACCGCCTACCTGAGTGCGTTGAAGGAATCTTGGAGAGCAATTCTGTCCCCAGAGAAAATAGGGGTCGTTGAGGATCAAGAATGGGTAATAAGAATATGCTTAAAAAATGTATTGCTTGAATATATTTTAAGCAAACACGCATCCCTTAGACCATACAGATCCATTACAGTGCTGAATTGTTGCAAGAATTATGTGTTACAAAATGTAAGTTGCAACTGATCTGCCTAAAAACAAGACAGCAGGTCGAGAATTGTTAGCATGCATGTATTTACGTGCATTTTTCCGGCCTACGCAGATTATCATACGTACAGCGACAAGAATATGGATGTTATGTCTAGATTACAGAAAAATACTATAAATAGGCGAGATCGTGAGTAGGTTTACGAATTATGTGACGAGCAGTTATCAGTTTGGTGCACTGAAAGTGAAATATATAACAATTTTAGTATTTATTCATGGCCTCTACTTATTACATACAAAAGATCGAGTATTTAAAGTATGGCGTTATTCAGTCGCACTCAAACAAAATATTACCAATGTTAGCTTTATAATTTCAATTTGAAGTTTCAATTCAGTGTAACACATAAGGATTATATGCAGTAAACATTTCTTGTAGGACTAAAGATGATGTAGCACTCACTATTGATGGAAAGCATGTGCAATCTGTAGAGGAAGCCGCTGGCTCCTTGACTATTGTTATCAAGGATACTAAGATCGAAGATTCTGGAAAGTACTCTTGTACTATTACGAACTCAGAAGGATCAGAGACTACGACTAGCAAGCTTACTGTTTCAGGTAGCTACATTTTGAATCTTACGATGTTTTCCGATTTCTTAGATCATAACTAAACCCATTTTTAAAAATTCTGCCCTATGTCACAAATGATAACTCTCAACTCACAGCACCTTAGTAATTAAAACAAATATTTAGTAACAATATATTTAATACACAAAACTTCATATGTGAGACCAAATTGCTTGAAAAAAATAATTTTTCATAACTTTTTGTTATACAGTTTTGTAAACAACTCAAAAAAACTTTTTATTCACCACTTATATTCTGAATCATTGGATGTAAACTATTTATGTTTGAATTTTTTAGACATAAATCGTCTAAAGAGAAAAGGAAGTTTTGGTAATTTTATCTTAAATTAAGATAAGTTTAATATGAAAATTGGAGAAATTATACCTATTTTGCCTCAAAAAGTTTTATTAGTCCCTCTTTAAGCAATATTTTTTTAATAAAATTGTCACTGGCATCCTTTTATTAAATTGCACTTATAATTTCAAATATTTTAAGATGACAAATTATAGTTTTGTTTAAATTATATAATCATCTCTATCGTCATCAGAATCCTCATCTTCACCTGAGTTTACGCAGAAACTCAAGAACAAGGATGTCAAAGAAGGCGGAACTGCCGAATTCACAGTAAAATTTACAGGAAAGCCTAAACCTACTGCAAAATGGTAAGTCTTGATGCTAAAAGCATCCTTTCTTTTCCACATAAAACCTGTGTTTGGGAACTATTTAAAAATGAAACTATTTTGGAGCCATACTAAAACAAATTTATTGTGTTTTGTCACTGGTGTTTCAAAATTTTTAATGTCTAAAGTATATTGATTTATAAGACCGTTCCTGAGGTATTAGCTGCCTACGTGAAAATATCTATAAGCAACCTGCTCTTCTAAAAATATGGTTTTCTAAAAGAACGCCATCATCAAGCATAAATAAAAAAATAATTGGATGGTCCAGTCTTCTTTCTCACCGTTTCCCTAAATGCCATACCAACGAGTTGTAGGTGGCGCAAGTTCAAATCCTGTAAAATACTATGGACGTATTTCTCTCCTCAGTGTCAGTGAAACTTTACTTGTGTGTACGTATATCTATTTATTTGTGTTGCAGCTTGCTAAATATGGCCCTAAACCAACCAACCCTAAATGTAATGTTAAATTAGTATTGCTTTTAAATAATTTTTTCGACTGTTTTCAGATTATTGATGCATTTAGACGTGTAATTCACCGGTGGGATTTTCGAAACTTCGATTGTCTCGTATGTAAATAGTTTCAGCAAGTATTTTCGCAAGCCTTTTAACCCTCCTGGTGGTTGTCTCTACGACATATCTCGTTATTAGCAAAACTGACCAGATCTTGATAAACGAGATATCTCGTCATTAGAAGAAAAACGACCAGATCTTGATAAACGAGATATCTCGTCATTAGAAGAAAAACGACCAGATCTTGATCTCGTCATCATCAAGAAGTCTGCAATATCTTGATGAACGAGATACCTCGTCATTAGCAAAATTGATCAGATCTTGATGGACGAGATATTTCGTCATTAAAAAAATTAGTTAGATTTTGATAGACGATATAACTCGGCGAACCTACTTGGAGGGTTAATTCCAAAATCATTTCGGGAAGGATTCGAGCCCCGTGTGTCCCCTTCCCTGAATGCATCCCTGCCCTTGATGAGTGTCTCTTGAATATTCAAATGCAAATTAAGAACTAAGTATTCAGATTTAAAAGTATCTTTTATTAAAATATCAAAAAGAATTCGAAAGGATTGAATAAGTATAAATTAATAATATCGGAAAATGTATTGCGCTGGACATGTTTATTTAAAATTGGAGGCATACTGTGCCTGTCTTTCGGCCGCCCTATTTTTTGCTGACGACGTGCAAGTACACTTCCAACACATCGCTTAGGAACGACCGTGACTGATCCCTGGCAAAAGGTCGAAAGCTCAATAAGATGGCATTGTTCTGTTCCAGGACATTCGATAGTGCAGAACTGACCATCGATAACAAGCACACAGAACTAAAAACGGAAGAAGATGGCGCATCTCTGACTCTCATCATCCACGGAGCGACCAAAGATGATGCTGGAAAGTATGGCTGCACTATCTCCAACTCTTTGGGCTCTGAAACGACAAGCGGAAAGTTAACTGTCTCTGGTGAGATGATTCTCTCTCTTTTAGGAAATAAGTTTGTCCCATAATCTGCAACAACGATAGTGGAGTTTTGACGATCGTTGGTTTTGAAGGACACCGTAACGTTTTACAGTTGATATTTTATCGAGCTATACAATTACGTATTTACCACGTTAAAGTTACCACGTTTAAAATGGAAACCATGGAAATAGGATGTACTGAAAATACAAATTTTATTTAAAATCTTGATTATTAGGTTAAGAAACGATTAAAGAACGTTGAACAAAATGAGCATTACAAATAAACAAAGCTATCTAGCATCAGCCCGGTTGGAAGAATTAGCAACAATAAGGTTGCGAGTTCGAAACTCGATCCAACCAGATACCGTCATGTACGTGGGGGTTGGTACACGGCAAATCTGTCGTAGCCTCACATGTCCTAACGTTGGCGTGGTGTGGACGTTTGGAGACTCGGAGGACACCTCAGGTGTGACCTCGTCATCTCACCATGGTTAAAAATTACGAGGTGTTGTCCTCAGATCTTTCCCTTCAATATTGATCCCATACCGTCGCCAATGGCCCGTTTTGTTTCTCCAGTGCGACGTTAATTCAACTACCTACCTACCCTTTGCTTCATAGGGGGTCACCGTGGCCCAATGTGTTTGCTCATTGCCCTAGCAGCCTGCGAGCTGTAAGCTGAGCAGGTTTGATTCCTGTAACTACTCTGGGTGTATTTCCCTCTTCTGTGTCAGTAACAGCTCTTATGTTTATGTCCGTTTACTTGACAGCAAAGCATTTTTTAGCGCAGCTCGGTCAGATCTGGTTTTTACGCCATAAAAACCAACCAATTTTTGTTTTACATACAACTACAGCTTGCGCTCGTTTTAAAGATTTCTTAACCACGCGATCTTGTGAACTTTCATCGTTACCAAAATATCAGAAAACTTTAATTCCCTTTTAATGAACTTTTCGTTTCTACTGAGTTTTCGTTGGTCTTTTGGGGTTTGTAGGAGAGAATCGACTAGTAAAATCGTGGTTGCTGGTCTTCTGAAGCTGTTTCTGGATGTGGTCGTTTTTATCTCAATCACTAGTTGCTCACGGATCTTAGGAGCATCATCTGAGTTATTCTTTCATTTTATAAAATATTTTGTTTGACTTTGTTTTCCAGTTGCTCCTCAATTTGTGAAGAATTTGGAAGACATCGAATCTGAAGAAGGAGCCCCCTTGCGCCTGAATGTAAAATTCGAAGGTGACCCCGAACCTATAGCAGTTTGGTATGTTTTTAAATTTCAAGTGTCTCGAACAATACAAAATTTTGTCAAAATAAATATACTGTTCATTACATTGTTACATAAAAGTATGTTTAATGAAATTAATTATAGGTTTCACTCATCAGTAAACATACCCTTTAACAAAAATCAGTAGTAAGAGTAATCAGTTATAGCATTTTAAATGTTTCCTCTGGTTTTACATTATTACGAATCAGCAAAAGTAGATAAAGTCTGTCTCCACGTTATCCCTTATGGACGAGTCACTACTCTCATCTACCCATGTTATTGTTGTTACTTATTCTTTACCGTTTAGCTAAACAGCTAGAATAAGTCCATAAGTCCGAAGACGCTTAAAAGTCCGTCACTAGATCAGGACTTCAACGGTTCAATGGAAACCCTTCCTTGTCAGACCAATGCAGCCAGAAGATGACTTGAGGAGTGTTACATTTTAGGCAAGTTGGAAATGCCTTGTGTTTCTGAACGAAGAATAGAGACCTGATTCTCCCGCTCACAAGTCTAGAAAGGACAGTGTGACATTTCCTGTCTCTCGTATACTTGAGAGAGGCTCCAGAGTGGTCTCTTTACCAGATATGAGTTGTCGAGGGTCTCCAAATTTTATTATTTGTGCTCTTTATGGCGAATAATTCTTGAAAGGTTAGTATGCAAGGAGTGTGAAAAGGCTCATTAGGAAGTCTGCAATTTCATTAAATTTGAAATTTACATAAGATGGAATCCATTGGACATGAACATCTGTGATTGAAGCACGCTTTAAGTTTGATTAAAATGTCCGTTTCAGTTTTGTTTTATTTTCTTCCAAAGACTAAGATATTGGATGTAGTTACGACTATATGAAGGAATCCATGTCTACATTACAGGGAAGGTAAATAAGGTAGCTTAATGCTCCATCGATATGTATCAGTTCTAAACGATGTCTTGAACAAAAGTTGGGATTTCTCTTCATAAGTTCTTTGCGCAGCTTGTCCGCTATCGGACCTAGCGACATAAAACCCAAACTAACCAACCACTTCAAAAATGCAGTTAGAGGTTGTAATGTGAACCTGTAAAACCATCTTCATTTCTGCCTACCCATAACAATAGTTCATATTCGCGTGTGTTCTTTTGTAGGAAAAGGAATGGCACACCATTGAAAATCGATGGCAAGCACTTAAAAACAGCCATCGAAGGTGACGATTCCTTGACTCTGGTCATTGACAAACTGACGAAGGAAGACGTTGGAAAGTACACTTGCGAGATCACTAACGCTCAGGGTTCCGCTTCAACTTCTGGAAATGTAACAGTCACAGGTAATGTATCAGATTGCAAGCTGTAATATGTAAATACTGTTTCTACTTTATCTAAATACCCGTAAATTAGAGATTTCTTCACCCTAATAAGTATTTTATCTTTATTTGGAATGATTAGCAGCTTTATTATATTATACTAAAAGCCGGAGATTGTGGCCAGTAAAAAGTTTCACACTTGAGTTCGGTTTTTTCCCTTCGGGGGTTTATCCCGGACCATTGCCAATAGCCCGTTGTGTTGCTCCCGTGCAACGTTGATTAAATACCTACCTACCACATTTTAGTTTTCAAATTTCCGCTCTTTCGTCCCCCCCCCCCCGATAGATTTTAATAAATTCAATAATTTCAAATGTTATGTATTGGTGCATATATAAGAAGAAATGGTGAACTTCTACAGAAATTAATGAACTGGTATTTATAACATATTCATATAAAAAGGTTTTCTGATCAGATTCAACTAACATCAAAGTGTAAAGTTTGCTGTTCGTCAAGCTTTGAAAATTTCTTAATTACCAATACATACTAAAAAATATTTCATAAAATAAATATGTTGATTTTGTTTGGGCTCTTTCATGGTAGCGTAACAAAAGCATTCAACAGGATAAGAAGACTATTTCGGAAAATAAGAATAAGAATGGGGAAATTAATTTACAATTAAGAGCTCAAAATTTTACATTAATAAAATCAAGAAACGGCTTGACCAAATTACTTGAAACGTAGTAGCTATTGAAAATTCCGAAGTTTTTATGCAATTTGATATAAAGGCAAAGGCGGTTGCTTGTGTAAATTTTATGAATTTCTAAAATATAATTTTATTCCCTGTTTAATAGTACCCTTTAATTTACTTTACTATGATTGATCCACGAATAAAGAGTTACTATTCGGTTTTATTGTAGATGTATGTTTCGATAGTCCAATGACAATATGGCATTTTTAAATCTGCTTGAATTGAAATAATTTGCTTTAAATTTTTCAAATTTTCTTCTTACGTAAACTGTCTTATATTTTTAGGAAAGCCTGTGATCAAAAAACCTTTGTCAGACAAAGAAGTATCAGATGGAGATTCGAATGTCGAGTTAGTCGTAGAGGTCACTGGTACTCCTACCCCAGAAACTAAATGGTAATTTCCTTTCACATACTAAACAGTATTATGGCTCGAAATGTTCCTGATTTCACAAAATAAATATTGAAGTAAAGTTAATCTTAATAAATTGAAGTTTCATTAAAGCCATAAATAGGGTAAACATTGACAGGTCTGATAAGTAAAATATATATACACAGACAAAATACTCATTTAGCTCGATTGGTTTCTGAAACAAAGAACCATTGTAGTGCTTTCTTTGAATGAGAAAGGATGGGACAAGAACAAGAAGAGTTGGTTCCTCGTCCATTCGCCTAGACTCTAAAACGTATTCAAGGGGCTGATCTCTGGGGCTGGAGTCATCTAAGAAATATGTTTTTAATTAAAAAGAAATCAAAATACATTCAAAAGCTTATTTTAATGTAAAACTTGTACCTTTTCATTTCCTACCAGTTTAATCGGAGTAAATCGCAGTTTGGTTAATCATACAAGCGAAACAAGTATAGATGGCGTTAAATCATACAAGTTAAATATATGTCGATACGTTAATAATTCAAGTTAAATATATGTAGATACTTTAGTAATACAAGTAAAACATGTGTAGATACGTTAATCATACAAGTAAAACTTATGTAGAGACGTTAATCATACAGGTAAAGCAAAATGTTCATAAGTTAATCATTCAAGTAAAGCATGTGCAGAAAAGTTAAATCTACACAATATACGTATGTAAAACTTATGTAGATAAGTCAATCATACAAGTAAAGCATATGTAGATACATTAATCGTACAAGTTAAACATGTAGATACGTTAATCATGCAAGTAAAGCAATAGCCCGTTATGTTGCTCCAGTGCGACGTTAATTAAACTACCAAACAACCAACCATAGAAGTAAAGCATATGTAGAGATGTTAAATATACATAATATACAAGGGGGTAAAGTATGTAGATACGCGTTAATAATACAAATGAAACATGTGGATACGTTAATTAAACGAGTAAAACAGGTGAGAGGAGGCTAGTCGACTAGTCCATCCCCGGTATTGTTTTCTGAATATGTGCCTGGTTGAATGTACACATCGAATATGAACTAAGAATTTAAAAGTTATGATAAAAGATTTTTTGACGTAATAAAGCTGCTCTAGGTTGTTTGATTCAGTAAATCCTCGTAAAACTTTTAAATATATTATATAATAAACTTCAGATGGCTTGATATCATAATTTGCAATGAAAACACAATTAAAATGCAAATAAATGTGTATACGGGTTTCGTCATAACTTATTGAGCATGTATGTATTCTGAAACCCCTGAAATTTTACACTCTAGTTTGGAGTCTGGGCAACGTATAGATGGAATGACTCTTCCTAACTTCCAATTTTTGTTTTAAATATTGAACAGGTATTTGAACGGTAAGGAACTATCCGAGAATGCATCTTTTGGCATTGTTAAAGATGAATCCAAAGGAGTCTACAAGCTTGTGCTGAAGAAAATGACGTCAGAGACTGCTGGGGAAGTCAGATTTGAAGCGTCCAACCCCAGTGGAAAAACAGACTGTAAAGGAATCGTCACTTTGCTCAGTAAGTAAAGGAATACCATTTAACCAAGAAATTGAAAAGTTTTCTTAATAAATAAGCCTGTGACTTACAATTTTTGTTATAACATTCACAGCTTAACAGCTTTCCAATTTAAAACTGTGTAATTTAATGTATAACTTTTTGTGCTAATTTCCAACAAGTATTCCTCGGCCCACCTATATCACGATTTTTACTCGTCTCCGAAGATGCGCGGGTATTATTAAATAGTTCTTGTATAACACATTCCAATATATCATGCGTAAAGAAATAATTTTGATTATAAAACTTTAGAACTCAATTATTGACACTCGCTAAAACTTTCATACTTGTTTATATGATTATATTTTTTGACTTCCAGAAAAGCCTAAATTCCTGACTGATTTGACTGACGCGACTATTCTTGAAGGCGATGCTTTGAAATTTGAAACTTCTGTTGAAGGCTCACCAGTACCTAGTGTTAAATGGTAATTGAGTACTTTCCATGATATATCTACCTATTAAAACATTCATGCAAAATTTATCAGCATTTTAATTGGAATACTTTAATTAAAATTTGAGTAACATTCGTGAAAATGGTTTGTGTATGCTATTATATAATGTTTACATAATTTACTCTAACCATTTTTAAAAAGTATAATACCTTTGTTTCGAGATGAACCGATCTTTGAATGGATTTCTCACGCTGCTTTGTTATTGATGAGTGTCTCCGTGTGTTAACTTCTCACATTTCCAACATCTCCCGTTTTTTTCAATTTAGGTGTTATTCTATCAAACGCATTTTTTAATATATAGCCTTATGTAATGACTAAAAACTTACCAAGACGAAAACTCCTTTTCGTAAAATACAAACTTGGAAACTCTTCCATAACCAATCAGATCACCCTCTCTCTTTTTCCCTACTCTGGGATTTTTCCCCATGCAGCGACCTACTGACTAATGAAATCACCAATCAAATCGCCTCCCTCTCTTTTCCCAAAACAAAGAAACTTTCCCCGTAAGTACGGAGCTTTAATTCCGAAAGAACCTGAAGGTGAGCGGGTCAACGGAATTCAAGCAGATGTAATTTAAATTCTTAATAAATCTTTTTGTGTCGGACAAAGCATTTCAAGTGTCGTACCTCATTTCTCCACAAGCTCTACACCGGAATTATTGAAATCTCGACCTACATAGTTTTGAATATTACCTCTACCTGTCATTTATGTATAGTATATTTTTTCATGTATTGCGTTTGAAGAGCCTTCCTATTCAACATACTCAGATAGTTTTCGTTAATTTCACGTAGTTCTGAGGCATATAACACAATCTTGGTTGGTATGATACAGATAGTATTTTTTTTGTCAAGAAAATTAAGTACAACTCGTTTCAGCAAGCTCGGATTTCACGAAATTTCATCAATTATTACCTGTCGAAATTTCGTAGAAAAAAAATTATTTTTACAGGCATCTTTCTTGGGACTCGTAAAAAAGAGCGCCGAGTGTATACACAAGTATACCCAAACAGTTCATTTGTTTATTACATGTAAAAACCCACCAAACATCAAATACGGACAAAAGACGGCTATAAGAGTTGCTATAGATATCTGGGAAAAGAAATATTTAAAGCAGATCAAGGCTTGTTTATTTATTTATAGATGAATTGTAATTCTACTTTTGAAAAATTATTTTCCGCTCAAGTCTTGCAGTCTATATTATTGAAACTTCAAACTAAATGCTATCAAAAACACTTTAAATGTACCGTATATTTTAAGCTAAAACATTAAATAGAAGGGAAATCGTAGATATTCTGTCGGGATGTATAGCGTGGTGATCCTAGTCTAATTTACCTTGGAGATGAAGACTCGCTCCATTTACTTTTTGAACGATCAGAATATCAGTTCGGTTGCATGAAATAGTTGTAGACAAGTTTTTCGGTTTCATACATGGAGACGAACGGTTGTTAGAAAAAATTAGACATTTGTTAAAGATGATAAAAAAACATGCATCAACTCTCTTTTTCATTGCTTCTCACATTCTTCTAAATTACAAATTAGGTTTTTTTCATATTCCATATCATGGTTACAATTTGCACGTGCATAGTTAAAAATACAATATCATAGTTTGCTCGTGCATAATAAAAATATATTTACTAATATTATAGTTTGAGCATGTTTAATAAATATAACAATAATGTTCGCAAATACGTAGTAGTTAGTCTATACGCTAGTAACGTGCTACTAGCGTATAGAGCATTCGCAGGTGACGTCACGATCAGTTATTTTTCTTAACTGTTAACTGCTGTAGGACAAACAAATTGTTATGCATTGGGAAGTTTTATGTAGTGGGAAGTTTTGAAAACTAAATAATGTCCACTACACCATAAATTGATCTTTGGAAAATCTTCAGGATTCGAAGAGGCGTTTGGATTGTCCAAATCATACGGATCCATTCCGTTAATGATAGATATTTTTTGATCGTAGCGATTTCGCACTGAAACATCCATGCTTACTAATGGAACAGAAGCCATTGCTTGTCCTACAGCAACGGTTGCTAGGGCCGTCATTCCGGCGTTGCTATGGTCAGACCACGTGGTTGCGAGTGCTCTATATTATAGTTTGAGCATGTTTAATAAATATAACAATAATATTCACAAATACGTTAGTAGCAGTTGCACGTGCTACTAGCGTATTAAAATTACGACAATAATAAAAATAATATGTAGGTAAAAATTAAATAAAAATTAAATACAATAAAAATTAAATTCACGAATCGCTTGCACGTGCTCGCACATTATTATCTGCGTAACCATAGCCTTTCAATGACAAATTTCATTATTTAACTCCTTGATAGGTCTTGACATAACAATTAAAATCTTTATTCTATGATTGGACCTTCTAATCTGCTTGTAACCGTTTAGGTATTTGGGCAAAAAGGAACTCAGTTCAGAGAATTGCAAGATTACTAGCGAAGGGCCAAAGCACAAGCTGGCCATTGAAGAGATATCTTTCGAAGACGGTGGAACTTATGTTTGTAAAGCTAAAAACAAGCTGGGAGAAGCTACTCAGCAAGCCACCATCACTGTCAAATGTAAGTTACTAAATTGTTTTATATTGATTATTAATGTGAATGAATAAATTGCGATATATTGTATTCAAGGAGTTATATCACCTTTGCTTTTAACAAAAGTTGCTCCCATAAATTGATAATATGAGAGATTTTCAGAGTAAATAGCCATACGGAAAACGAAGATTTTACTGTCTGTCTGCCACGAGAACTGCTCCAAACAGAAATTCTGTACTTGTCTGTTGCTGTAGAAACGAGACCGTTTGCTAATGAAGGATTCTTGAAGCATTATAGTCACATTGACTCACTTAGTGACAAATGTCTAGAGAAGTTTCAGAGATAAGAGGATATCCTCTTCCACCCCGTTGCCAAAATCTCACCCACTCATTTCCACTTAACCCTCCTGGTGGTATATCTCCACTTTGAAAACTGCCCTTAGAAGCCAGCCTCTGCCGTAAGAACTTGTTCTAAATTGTCACAGTTGTGGGCAAGGGACAATTTGTTTTTCCTACTTGGATCCTCATTCCCCTTGGAGTAATAGAGTAGTTTTGTCTCAATGAGGTACCTCGTCAAGAAAAAGTGGCCAGATCTTGACAGACGAGGTATCCATCTTGGAGGGTTAAACTGTACGAGAACTATTTTTAGTGACGCCAAAAAGTACCTAGACTTTCTGTTTGGAGCAAGTTCTGGTAGACAGACAATACTTCCGCTATCCAAATGTTTTAGCATGAAACCAAATCGGGGTTACCTTGAAATTAAGTTTATCACTATCGTCAACGTTTGTCGTTTAATCTAATTGGCGTTGACTAATCAACGTATGTCAATTCGGAATTTATTCTTTGGAATTTCTATTAGTGAAGTGCTAAAGACGTATCCGAAAAACAAGCCAACTGACATCACGTTCGGAGTACTTACAGAAATCAAGTTCCTTCGCACAAACATTACCACCACCTATATTTAGCCTTGACAGAAAAGCCTCTCACTAATAGCAACCTTTCAAATATGGTCGGTGTACATTTTTGCCCCAGATTACTTATTCTTAAGCAGGAAAGGACAAGATATGCGGAAGATAAGAAAATTCTATTTTGACTGGTATATTTGATAGCCGAATAGGCTGGACTACATGGGGAAGGACAGAAGATTTTTAATTATAAATTTTATTCCAATCCACCCAAAAAACGACCATCCTGTCATCTATCGATACAGCGTGTCCTTCATTTGGTTACGCCAGGCCTTTCTATAGCTTTTTTCCATTCCATCATTCAGAATGAATTTACAATGTTTCTCCAATCCACATGAACAAATATCGAGAAAGCGGAAGGTTCGACAACTTCTCTTGGTTCTTTCGGGTATTAAATCAGCTAAAATCAATATTACTAATTTTAATTTTATACTTCATTACATAAAAAATAAAAAAACAATTAATAAAAAATTATACCTGGAATGTATTATAATAATCACAATTAGTATATGACTAGGAAAAATATTCATTAATTTTTAAATAACATGTATTCTTAAAATATTAATTAATTAATAGGTATATTTATTAAATGTAAGCTAAAATAAATTTAAAATTTAAAATTTAAAATTGATGTGAAATTGGATATATGAGAGGTTCAAAAATATTCCACATTAAGTTTTAGTTAAACCAGGTCAAATCAGTTCTTAAATAACTTCTAGAAATCGGAGGCCGTGGTAGCCTAGTTTTGGTCGCGGATTAGCGGAGAAATAGAGGGCTGTAAGTTCGAAACTGAATCCAACCAATAGACAGTTGTACACGTTAAACTGTCGTGGTCTCAAATGTTCTCATGTTGGCATGTTAGGATTGTGGAGTGCCAGATCATGTGTTGTCATATCAGCATTAATGACACACACACACACAAGTAAAAAATTACCAAAATAATCGTGTTCAATTCATTTCTTGCTGAGCAAGCGAGATGTATGGAAAGTTAATAAAAGCTCATCAAGTGAATTCTATGTATGTCGATATGCATAACACGTTTGTATACAATGTCTTTTTACTCAACACTCTTTCAACTCAACACTTTTTGTTCTTACAGCAAAGAAGGAAACACAAGCTCCTACATTTTTAACACATCTTTATGATCAAATCATTGTTATCGATGATGCTGGTAGACTCGAGGCAAAAATTACTGGAAAACCAGACCCTGATGTTAAATGGTAAGTGCTTTTAATTCATTTTGCTCACTCTGTAGAAAAGTATGGATAACATGGTTGTTTCGAAAACTTCGCTGGTTCTTGATATTTGATATACAGTTTTTGAGCTTTACTAATAATTATGTACTTACAAAGTAACGTACAATTTGACTTGTGTTCACTTCTTAGGAACTCAAAAATAATTCTGTTCTGAATTTTATCTTGCCAAGTGTCTTTGTAGGAATCACGTTACTCGATATTTGCCAAGTTAGTATTTAGTATTGATGATGATAGAGTCTTGAACTAATTTCCGAAAAGAACTTAAACTAGTTACTGGAAATGTTCACGCTTCTTATCTGTCACGATATTTCCAAGTAGGATAGCATTGCTTACCCCAACACACATAATGACTAAATAACCACATCTATTGGTTGAATGAATCCAAGGAAAGATTCTATTGGTCAAGGAGGTCAAACCTGTAAGTAAACATGCAAGGAAGACTAAGTTGTAGAACGGATATTTGCGTGCGAACCCTCTGCGGGTTAATTAACATCCCGTTCTGCATTAGATTATCCTTTTCCTGTAAATGATGACTCCGGACCTTCCATTTCTAATGTTAAAAAAACTCATTCTGAATAGTTTTCAATTTATGCCAATGCAAATTGCACTACTTAAATTCCAATAAGGGTAGTATTGCTTCCCTCAACAGACATAATGACTAAATAACCACATCTATTGATTGAAAGAATCCCAGAGAAGATTCTATTAGTCAAGAAGGGCAAAACTGATTAGAAGTACTGTAAACAAGACTACATTTTGCAGTATGGATAATACATGGAATTTACGAGTTTGTTAACACCGATCAAAAATGTTTCTTTCTATGAAATTAAATAGTTTCTTAACAGTCCTGGTGGTTGTTTCGACAAGGTATCTCGTCATTATCAAAGCTGACCAGATCTTGATGAACGAGATATCGCGTCATTAGAAAAACTGACCTGATATTGGTCTTGTCATCAAATGACGGCAATATCTTTATCATTCGGAATTCAATCTCATTCTTGGTGACGAGATATCTCGTCGTTAGCAAAATTGGTCAGTTCGTGATGGACAAGATATCAGGTCGAAACAACTTGGAGGGTTAGATGTAAAGTTTTATTAAGTTTTTGCAACACTATTTATCATTAGGTTCCGTGGAGATGATGAATTAAAAGAAGGTGAACGTGTTATCATCAAGATTGACAACCAAAGTAAAACCTACACTCTCACGCTAAAAGACCTCAAAATCGAAGACACCGCTAAGTACACTTGTAAAGCAACAAACCAATACGGAGAAGCCAAAGAAACTGCGCAGATCACTATTAAAGGTAAAATTTCTATAATTCTCTAATGTTCTTAGAAAGACTGTTGTTTAGGCTTTAGGATATGATATTTTTAAATAACTGTTTTGAAGAAAGCTTTCTAACATAGTATTGTTTATTCATTGCAGAACCAGTCGCACCTCAGATTGAAGATATGGAAGACGTTGAAGTTCGCTATGGATCTCCTGCAAGATTGAAAGCTAAAATCACTGGTTTCCCGAAACCCGATGTCAAATGGTTCGTAAAAGAATTTATATCAAATTAAAGAAAGAGTAATTAACATTTCCATTCTAAAAATCTACGTTGTCTGTTTTGTGTTCGGCGTAGCTTGGCCGAATATGACCCTTGTTCATATTCGGCCATATTCTTCCATAAAATCAAACTAATCTAACTAAAAAAATTAATTAGTCCACGTATAGTAAAAACTGATCGTAGAGTGACAAAGCAACCTTACTAAACAGTTTAAATACTTATTATTATTTCCTTATAGCAGTTATACAAAGATTATGTGAAATGTGCAAAATTTAAGTGTGGGCCGAAGTACGTATTCAGACATTCATGTTGAAACTAAACGATACCTTTACTGTATAAAATTGAACTTACTGCCTACGGTCGTATAGTGGTCATGGCGTTTGTATGCCACCCTATAGGTCCCGGGCTTCAATATCGTTTTGTAAGCGCAATGATGTTTGTGATTGTCCCTATTAAGGGCTTATCCACTGGGTGCTTCTTCACGAATAGCCACCAGTTCACTCCCTATAAAGCTGAAGAGGCCAATGGTCGGGCACTTAAAAAAATTTAACATCTTATGTTCACCCCTTACAAAGAGCCTCTGACAAACATTTAACATAAATTTTAAGCTTTTAAAGACAATATTTTTAGACATTGGATATGAAACTAGTTTTAATCTGTCTAATACGAAAAATTTTGTATTTATTTTTGACGCGCCTCATCGCCTTTATTATCGTTTTATAAATTTTCATTTCGTTCGATAAAATAGTTTGCAAAGAAACAATTACTATAATCTTCCATGTGATAATCGAAAATAAAACATCAAGGTGGTAACACTTTTATCTATATCTGTTAAAGGTTTTATTAACTGATTTTACACTTCGAATTTGAAACCCCTGACTGGTAAGTGGCTGGCATATGAGAGGAGGTGTGAGTTCATACGGTGCCCCTATTAGCCTCAATAAAAATTGGTTGTGCATTTTCTGTCTACGCCTATCCAAGCGCGTAAAATCTCAACAGAGATTATGTACCTGGGTGCTGGAGTAATGCTTTTCGAATATTAATCAAAATAACTTCATTTAATTCAGACTTTTTGAAGTAAAACATAACTATATCACTAGGTAAGAAGGGTTCTATAGCTTGTCTTATTTCCGGAACTATCCTGAAACACTAGGAGTGATAAATTTTAGTGCCCTTGGGAATTAATTTGGACTACATTTCCTATGTTTTCCATAAAGTTAAGCTGTATACTTATATGTGTACTTGAAATCTAAATTACAGAATAGAAACTAGTTACGTTGCGTAATATAATCCGACTGTGGCGAGTTGGCATTTCAGGAGTTATATGAGGAGTTGTTATGAAGGAATTTGTTCATTAAATTAAGGGGAAGCTTAAACGTAAGCAATACATTCCCACAATGCAATGTATTGTATACGTTAATCACTTGGCATTCTTAGAGCAGATTGAGGCTGCATGTTTATATTTCAGTGCCGAAAGTTATACCAGTGATTACGAATTGGCGAAACAAATAATCACCTATAGCTATAGCCATTCATGATTTTGCTTACGGCAACCTTTCCCCTGGCGTGGATCACTGCCTTTCCATAAATGGAATCCCCCAATGATATTTGCCTTCTCACGAGTTACACTATACCGATATGCACGTTCTCCAGAATTCTCAGTGTTTTTTCAGTGTTCAGTCAGTTTTTTTTAAATCACAGGCTTAAGGAGGATGTAGCCATTAAAACAAACGGCACCTATGAAATAGTGGCTGATGCAGAGAACAAGAAGTATGCCATTTCCTTGAAAGCTGTCAAAGGAGATGAAACTGGTCT
Organism: Meta bourneti; assembly: GCA_933210815.1. Classification (NCBI taxonomy): domain Eukaryota; kingdom Metazoa; phylum Arthropoda; class Arachnida; order Araneae; family Tetragnathidae; genus Meta; species Meta bourneti. Next base: position 28,849,126 of record OW119930.1, read on the forward strand.
ATACAGCTGTGTAGCTTCGAATCAAGCTGGTGAAGCCAAAACAGAGTGCAATCTTACTATCAAAGGTAAGTAATATAATGGAAAGTGAAGGCTGAGAAAATAGTGCACAGTTGTTTCGTCAATTACGGGACTTAATGTGCAATTATCCTTGGAAAGCACTGAATTAAATTGGTCAAACGTGTGCATTATTTTGATGTGAAATTGATTTATCTTTATAAATAAGTTAATATAAAATTTTGATACCATTAAAATTCTTAGCTTTGAAAAAAGTGTCCTATTCAGCTAATTTACGAGAAATAAATTTTGCTAAATTTAAATTGCTAACCAAAAATTAGCATTTTAAGTTGATTGACGTCTTATACTTTATTTACATTAATTGTTATTTTTATGGCTTTTGTATATCTAATAAAAATTTAATTACTACATTATTTTAAGTGTAAAATCTGCTAGAAAGACTGGTATATCCGGAAAATGATACACACTCATATTAAAAATTCAATAGCATTTAATATCATCAATGTTATAAACGCAGATAGTTTTAGTTCTTTTCTATAAAAAAATTGTAAATTGTGTAAAATGTTCCATACTTAAAAACATAGGGGGAAATTGACATTTTTTAGTAAGCGATTCAAAACATAATACTCATAAAATTTGGTTTTAGTCAGAATTTCCAGAATTCCAAATTAAATATATCTTAGTTTGAATTATTAAATGAAGCGATTCAATTGTAAGGGTTTTTACTCATGCTTTGTTTACTTTCATATTACAAGGAGTATAGTAAGTAATGTTTCTCTAATACTCAGATAACTAAAATAGTTGTCTTTCATGCATCATGTCTAGTTTTCAAATATTTTAGTAGTATATTTTGCAGTTAAGTTCGTGTCACACTTAAACCTGTTTCTTGAAGTATTGGTGAATATTTACATTTTCTATTTTATGCACGCAGCCCAAGCTCCTGTCTTCGTCCGAGACTTGATGGACCAAGACATCGATGTTGGCGATGAATTCAAATTCGAGGCTGAAGTTCATGGTTACCCTACGCTTGAAATATCATGGTAAACCCTTATATATTTTTACTATTAACCCCATTAATTTACTATCGTTAAAACATGTCCTGAAAATGAATTCGTTAGTGTGATATATATGGTTTTTAATGCTAAACCTTTCATTTAAATTTGGGAGATTCATCTTTTACTAGCATGTTGCTGCTATTGAAATTGTGGACAAAAATTGAATGCCTTTTTCATTTAAATGTAGGGAAATCTTTAGGCTGAAATAAAATTTTCTCTTGTAAAATAATGCGTGAAATGTCATAAATTCGTGAATTATCCAGCATTAATTTGGAAATGTATTGATGTGCTCGTCCTTAAAATGAGGTAATTGTAGAAATGAATCTATAACTAAAAGATAATTGTGTTTATTTTTTCCTTGAAACGGTTGCGAGTAACATCTTAATGAAAGAGAAGCATGCATAAATGGATGTTATAATAATGAAACGCACACATGTAAGGAAATGGATAATGTATTGGCTTAAAAATATCTAACTATAGAGTTAAAATAGTAAAGAATACAGAACGTTATTAATCAAAAGGGTACTCAAGTACTCATGATCCTTTAACCTGAGCGTCAAGTGATGTTGAAGTAGTTTTTATTGCTTTAACTTCACAACACATATAATCACACTTATTGGTTAAAAGAACCGTAAGAAAGGTTCTATTTATCAAGAAGATTGAAACTGGTTAAAATTTATGCAGAAAGATCCCAAAATGTACAACGGATATATGCGTGAGAGATCCTCAAATGGTCAATAGTTTAATACAGAAACTGGTTTTCAATTTTTTGCTGATCATAAATTTCAAGAAGATAGATTTGTATTCTTCGTTTCTTATTCAATGCTGAGATCTGTAAAACACTATATTATATGACTTTATATTCAGGAAACATATATGAATCGATCCCATAATTAGAAAATTATAAGATTTCAAAATTTGTTTATCAAAAACTTAATGAAGCCAATCCGTCTGCATGGCCATCCGTTTTTCTTTACATGTGATTTTTAAATATAATCCAACGTTTCCATATTTCATGTATCATTTTCTTAGGTTGAAAGACAACAAAGCTATAGAAAGCACCGGTTCCTTTACATTGTCTAAAAAGGATGACGTCTACAAACTGCAAGGAACCGTACAATCCGTTGAGGATGCCGGAGTTTTCACATGCAAGGCAAAGAACAAAGCTGGGGAAGATTCCAGAAAAGCAACTCTCAAACTTGCAGGTGAAATTATCACATATAATGTATCCCCATCCATAGTTCTTAACCAAACCATATGTATCTTTGTCAATATTTTGTACTGGCGCAGTATGACCTATTAGGTTCTTGTGCCAATTTCATTATAATTTTTTTAATTATTTCCAATGGCCAGGACAAGATACAAACAGAAGAAGAAATGCAACATAAACTACTACAATACTACACAGATGAGTTCTACACCACAACATAAAAGATAAAATACAGATAAAGGAATACAACCAGTTATCCCCTAAAAATTTTCTAGCTCTCCAGTGTAGGGAAATGTCCGAATTTTCACGAATTGCTTTGCAGCGAAGCAGGTGGTATTTGTCCATAGGGTCAGGCTGGTTACAAAGTGTTCAGAAAGTCTCGGTGACAATGTCAATTTTATGCAGATGAGTGGCAAGACAATCACGCCTAGTTACGAAGTGAAAAGTTACTAGCGCTTCACGCCATGGTTTGTCAGGCTCCTCTCCAAGACAACCACTAGTTCATTGTTTTGTAGATATTTTTTTGAATTACAAATAAATAATTAAATAAGTTTCTAACCAAAGAATTTAGCGATTTTAAATGCTGCCAGGATTTTAAAGATTAGGCGCTTTTTGTAACAGAAATTGTCATTCTTAATTATTTACTAATGTAAAATTTGATTCATATAGTTGGTCCTCCGAGCTGGTGAAGACGGCGTGTCTCTTGGCTCGATACCGATCATGGCATGTGGTGATTGTGAATCCACTACAAATCGTAAATACCAGTCTAATCACTCCTCATATGGTTAAAGGTGGCCATTAAGGCGAGAAACTAAACCAAATGTCAAAATATTTAGACGCGTTTCTTTTCAAATAGCAATTGATTAATCGCCTGAGCGTCACGAGATTTCCGGCAGTGTAGTTTTTCTTTAACCCTCACAGCACTCATAATGACTAAATAACCATATTCTTTCGTTAAAAGTGGCCAAATATGACTCTTGTATCATAAAACCCCAAAAACCAAATCAAACAACCATTTTTCGTTGAAAGAATTCTAGGAAATATTCGATTGGTCAAAAAGGTCAAAACAGGATAGAGGTCGTACAGGAATAAATATTGCATTATCTAATTATATGACATTTTATCTATATTTTTAGAGATTAATTAAGAGGATGGATATTTATTACAATATTAATAACGATCCTCTAAATTAATCTCTAAAGATAATATAAAAATCACAACTGAATGAAAAACTTTGAAATAAATTTAATTACTACTGTTTCTGATAAACGTACTGAGGTATTTTTAAGGATTTTGATTTGATTTCTGAACAAATTATTTCTCTTTCAGATTTTGCTCCAAAAGTTACACAGAAGTTACCTGCGTCTATTGACCTTGTGGAAGGTGATTTATTACACTTGAAAGCAAAACTTTCTGGAAAACCAGTGCCAGAAATAAAATGGTATATTTTCATCAAACATTTTGGGTACAGTTAAGAGAGTAATCCAAAACTGCATTTAATTAATATTCTTATTAAATAGTGAAGCACGAGGCGATTGTCTGATTAAAATTGCTCTCTCTGAGCTACTTTTAAATGTATTAAATTAGGAGGCAAGTTACGAGTAAGTATTTCGTTCCCCCATTTGGAGTTTTCAGCGGATTGCGGTTCCAAATTTATCGGTCGTTTCCGAAAGCCATAGCATGATTTCGATTTGGCGAAGCAAATAATCACCAATGGAAATCGTCAACATGATTTTTCGTATGCAAGCTCTTTCCCCTGGTGATCTGACCACCTTTGTAAAAATGCACTTCCGTAAGGTCACTTGCTTACTCATCAGAGCCACATTACACATAGAATCGTGTATTTAGAAAACAGAAATAAAATAACAGTAAAATATATATATTACAAACGTTTTTCGATGTACTCGTATAGGAAATGTTTCACTCTGCTGAGAATCGCCAAACATGAAACTCAAAATTTAATATTTTTTGAACTTCTATGTTTGGGTAAAAAATAGACTGCAATCTTAATTTTGTCCCAGGGTGAAAGACGGTAAACCTCTGAAGCCTAGCAGTCGAATCAATACATCCTTGTCTCCAGACGGAACAGCAGAGCTCAACATAGCAGACATGACGCACGATGATGCCGGCAATTACAAAGTGGTGGCCACCAATGACAAGGGCCAAACAGCATCGGAAGCGGCCGTCTCTGTTGCCTGTGAGTATTTGTTTTTATTTTCAATGGTGAGATACATAAGACAACTGAAGGTAACATAAAATAGACACTAAAATAAGAAACTGGCAAAAGTACAATCTGTAAATCCATTCGGTGCCTCTGTGTGGGACCTTTCCCACAGCAAAGTAGAGTGAAAGCCAGGACATCGAGCAAAGTGGGTTGCATCCATCTTGTCACTCTAGATTACAGAGTTTGCAGAAGTGGTCAATAACAAAGACGTTTAGAGCAGTCGTGACCCATGAGATGGGATATTACTATCTCTTTTCTTATTGGCATAGCGAAATCGTAGAAATGCTATTCCACCATGGGTCTTTGATAGTTTTTCTGAGAAGGCATGAGAAAAATAATCTAAAAAATTTTCTCGCAATTAATTTACCGGAGTTGAAAGGGAGACGAGAATTTGTATGTGGGGGGGGTGAGTCATGAAACATTGCTACTAACTTTTTGCCAAGAAATTGGTCTCCTCGTTACACTGGATGCCACAATGTCCAAGAATCCATTTCAGAATAATCTTTTTGCCTGTAAGTATTGAATAACGCATCAAATTAAGGCATACACGCGAAGTCTACTAAATACGGTATGTAACAATAGTCTTATTAAGACTGCATTGGGAAAGAGTAGCACTGACTCAAGGACGAGCAACTGGTTTTTAAAGCTGAATCTTTGTAAAACACAACTTCTAAGTTTCAGCAGTCTTATTAAAATGGTTACTGTACTCGAATTATTTGTTAGTAGTTCCTCAGTGAGTTTGCCCATTGCGTCGCAGTTGTAGGCGGCGCAAGTTCAATTGTAGCTTGCCCTGTATATATATTTCTCACTTCTGTGTCAGTAAAACTTTCCTTGTGTGGTTATGTCATTACTCGACTTTGTCTGTTTCATGTTTGGCGCAACATGGATAAATATCCATTTATGGCCCTTGCGCCATAAAATCCAACCAACCATTTTTCAGTAATCCATGAATATTTCCTGAGCCAAGCCTAATTAGCCAAATATGAATTTAAAACGACAAGTCAAAAACCTACTTGAACACAGCTTGACGTTTGTCGTGAGGGTGCATTGTTTGACTATTTTACTCACATTTTGTATTGAGCAAAATTTTAAGAATTGTCCTCTCGAATCCGCTGGAAAAAATATATTTGAAAAATCCAAGTTTCTAAAGTCAGTCTCTTCAAATTTTTATAACAATTAAAATTATTTTTAATTTAAAAACAGGAACAGTGTAGTCAATTGTAATAGTATACCTGTTTGAATGAGTATTGATAAACTGAATATGTTGATTGTATTGCATCTTCTTAACCCTCCTGGTAGTTGTCTCGACGAGGTATATCGCCATTAGCAAAACTGACCAGATCGGAAAACTGACTTTATGAAAGAGATATCTCGTCATTAGAAGAAAATTGATCAGGTCTTGATCTTGCCATCATAAAAATAACAACAATATTTAGATGACATGAGATCTCGTCATTAGCAAAATTGGTCAGATCTTGATGCACGAGATATCTCGTCGAAACCATTTGGAGGTTTAAACAAAATCTTTCTACTAATGTGATTTTTAATATTTCTCTCTACTTTTAGTTCGTACGAAAAACTCGAAGCCTTTCGTTGGACAACTCCATTCTATTGATGCTGTGGTCGGAAAACCAATCATTCTCGAAGCTAAAGTGACTGGAACTCCTCTTCCAAAAGTTGAATGGTATATCTTAACTATAATATTCGATATCCTCTTGGTAATTACGCTATGTAAAACTGAACAGACTGTTTGATATTTGAACTATGTGATGTATTTTTGGCACTAGACATTATAAATAAGGAAGTTATGCATTTTGTCAAAAGGACCAAAGATGGGAACAAACTGGAATCTGGATCTCACGTGAAGCTGACAGAAGGTGACAGCAAAGCTACTTTAACCATTAATGATGCTAAATTAGACGATGCTGGTGAATACAAACTGACCGTGACGAATGACGAAGGAGAGGATAGCTCTAATGCCGCTGTCAAAGTATCAGGTTAGTATACTGGATTGTTACACCAATTGATAACTATACCCATGTTAAGAAAATAAACTGCTTTTAAACGATGCCTCGGTTGCTCAAAATGCCTAGACTCTCGGTCCAAGAAATGGTTGTGGTCCTTCATTTCTCTAGTTATTTAAATTGACCCATCTGCACATTGGACATGATTCATCGTCATCTTTTAATAGAAGAGAGCGCACCCAATTATAACTCATGCTCAACTGTTTCTGTTCATCATATTTTGATTGCCTGTCCTGTCTTTAAACACCAACGTCTTACATTTTTAAAAATACAATTTTGAATTGGCAAGATTTTGTTGGAAAAATCCTTCAAACCTTTTCGCATTTTGATGTACTATTGGTTTTTAAATCTCATCCAATTTTTTTCAAGTTCAAAATTAAACATCGATCTAGCTTTTCAAGATATTTCAAGTTTCACACTTTCAAAAATGTATGCGCGCATGGTGAATTAAATTTTATCCATCTGACTCAATTCTTGTTTTCTCATTCTTAGCCTTTAGCGTAATGCTGCTATTTATTGTTTAATTTTATAACCTTGCATCATTCGCACTTGTCTAGGGCCTTGGATCATAATATCCAATTATATAGTTAATGAAACTGTCGTCTGATGTAACCTCATTAACTTTTGTAGGAAACTTTTAAATGCATATTTACAGCGATGCAATTGTAAATTTTATGGAATGCAATTTTTAATTAATTTCTTTCACCTTAGCTCTTCTCCCCCCCCCCCAAAAAAAAGAGCCATGTATCGTATAAGTTAATTATTTTAATTTAAAACACGCAAAAAATATCAGTGAGGCTTCCACATACATGCTGTTCGGTATCACCATAATAGATGCTTAAAGACAGGATCCATTAAAGACACAAAAAAGTAAAGTTATTAAATAAACAAATCCTACTGGTTAGGGGCAATATGTGCTCAATTTATAGGTCCATTATCACATCAAGTTTGATGTGTACTAGTATTTAAAAATGTTATTTTATCTGTAGAATTTAAATTGAATTGTGATCGGCATCATCCAACCTATCATATCATAAAATCTTAAGATACTCAATATGCTTTTATACTATCTTGCCGATGCACATTGGATGTATATGGAATATCTACTTTTTCCTTCAGTGCCAGGAAAGAAGCCATCCATAGTAAAAGAACTGAAAGCAGGCAAAATTGTGGAAGGAGAAGAAGGCAAACTTCAAGTTATTGTGTCTGGTCAACCAATGCCAACGGTCGCTTGGTAGGGAATGGAATACATTTGTGCATGCTTTTGCTTTGATGTAAAATGATGGATCCCAAAATTTTTTTATTACAATAACCAATGACTCCCGACCGGAATATTTCAAAACATTTTCTGTCATGTGGATTGCTAAATGGAATACTGAAATACATATTTTGTAATCGATAGGATTTGAACAATGCACTATATTCAATCCTTATAACTTCTAATTATCCTCATATTCGGTAAATATTAAGGTTCAACATATAATTTACTTTAAATTCCAAATGGGAAACGTTTAATTAATTAATTATGCTCAATAACAAAATACAGCATCCAGCTAGAACTGGAAGATATATAAAATGAAAAAGTATTTCTCCTTATAATATATCAACTTGTTATACTTATTTATTATTTTTATGAGAGCAGGAATTGGGTATTATTTGGAATAGAACAAAATGGCGTTACCTTTATTACATGTATGTAAAACAATTTATCATATCAGTTCATGCATCAAATGTGAGGATTAGATGTTTAATACTCTCTAAATTAATGAATTTTAATATATAAGTAAAATATAAAATTCAATACTAGAGGTAATTTTCCCTGAATCCAGATAACATCTAACTTCTCTAAGAATTTTATTCAATCTAGTCTTAGAATTTTCACTCAGGTGCATGTGTGTTTTCTAATAGTTTATTTATTTTTCTCAAAATAATTTCTTAGTTTTCTATCAGATGCATGACATATTAACTGTTGGTTTGAAATCCGTTTATCATTTCCCTTTACCCTACAGGATGCACAATGGTAAAAACATCATGGAAGGACAGCACTGTACTCCAAACATAGACGAAAACGGACTGGCTACTCTAACCATCCACGATGTGAAATGTGAAGATGGTGGAATGTACACTGCGATAGCGACCAACAAATTAGGCAAAGCTGTCAGTGAAGCGCCTATTATGGGTATGACGATGCTTCATATGTGAATGTTATCGTAATTTCCCAAAGACATACAATTTCTGTTCACACCAAATTAACCTGCTCTAAATATAGCGCAAAATTAAAACCTTTCTTAACATTTCTTTTTCTTGGATAGGACCAAGAAATGTGATCATTACTATTTTACCCCGATACTCTTTATTACAGAAAATTGAAATTCCTCTTAAATCTGGTAGTTCGTTTTATATCCTTAAAGATCTTTAATACTCGAAAAAATATTTTAAAACATACATACCACCATGGAAGCCCACGTACCTGACCTCAGGGGAAGTTTTTACGGTTTGATGGGTTCTGAATCCAAACCCATAGATGTACTATGTTATAAATGACCCATGGCCTGTGAAAAACGGGAGTATCCTTCGGTCTTTGGGAACTCTTGTTTACTCTGGGGATGATTTTAATGGAGTTTTCGGCCCGTATCGCCTAGTACTCAGAATGTTTCTCTTGTTTTATAACTAAATGTTCTAAGGGGTTTATCGACCAATACCTATTCCCATTTTATCTTGTAAATTTAAGTGAAATCATTGTGATTTGTTTTTGTGCAATGTACTTTTGTTTTCTTTTAAATATGTCCGTATTTCACCTGAAACTACTTATATCCTCTTGAATTTTGATTCAATCTACGTATTTTCTAGTGTCGTTTATTTTTTTTTCAGTGGTACCTGTTGCTAAAGTAGAAACAGAAAAAGAAAAGAAACCAGTTAAAGTGTTTGAATTCCTACAAAGTCTGATGCCGCAGTTGGTGACTGAGGGTAAACCTTGCAATCTGGAAGCTAAAGTAACGACAGATCCTAAGCCAATATCCGTCATCTGGTGAGTTTATATTATGATACTCTTTAGAAAATGCTTTAAATAATAATCCATTGTTCAAAGGGATGTGTAACACGTGCTTGCAGTTTCTCATGATAGCTCATAAAACTATTAACTATGACAAAACATTACATTCTGTTCTGCATGGCGATTTGGAACGAAATGTTGCACCTAGGAAGCTTTTGTATTGGAAATTTATTATGAAGTGTATCATTACTTTATAAATATGATTCATTATTCATTTTAAAAAATTAATAATATGCTGAAATGAGTCTGCGGACATCATTGCTTCACAAAACGTGACTTTTATTGAAATTTAAATTGAATGTCAGCCCACCTTTGGTCACAATTACACTCTGCACTGTTTTGGGCGTACCTTAAATCAATTTTTGTTAACTTGAAGCTAGTATTTTACACTATTCTTCCTTCAACAAGGTCTAATTCTCACAGGGAAATGGTACGTGTTGTTAAGGCTAGCATTCGAATTCATTCCAAAGGGCCTCTATTAAATTCAGGTCAGTGCTCTAAGAAGGCCAGGGCATATTTCCCGCACGTAAGTCATGAAACCACTGCTTAACAGACATATCAGTAGGACTGTTGCGTCATCATGCCGATAGATGTATGTCCTCTCTTTAGTACTATAGCAATTTTGGTACCATAGACTCATCTAGGACGTCCAAGTTCGTCTTGACATTCTTCTAACCAGTATAAGAACCAACGGTTCAAGACCATATCTGATACGTAGCTCCAAATGATGACGCTACACCACCAAACTTTACGGACTGGATGGTATAGGTATCGCTCACTATACATTTGCCATACCCAGCAACAAGTATAGGATTGAAACAATTTCAAAAGTGATTTGTCAATTCATAAAAAAAATTTCATTGATTCAGTGACTAATCCCAATGAGCACTGCATCGGCTAGACGTTGTTGAGCTTTTAAAGAATTATCAATGTTTGCATCGGTTCGTTCATGAAAATTCTACTAGTACTACTAAGTACGAACAATCCTATTGCAAGTACTAACATCTTTGGGCTCTTGAAATGTTTTGGTAATAATATTCTGCACTCTCACTTACAATGCTGTAAACTGGCCGCAATCAAACTCACAGGTAAGTTACTCAAATGGCATGAGGACCTCTTTCTGGACGTCCCTTAACTTAGTAGGATCACTGATTTTGCGTTTCAACGCTTCACTTGAAGCATGTTCTTTCCTATTCTCTTCTATATCCCGTTAATACCGATCACGTAACTGGAAATTACGTTTTCCATTTGCCAATCAGGTTTCCTGGGATTTTTCAATATCACGTACACCAACAATGCAAAGTATAAAACGGCAGCCAAGTTACTCCATTAACATTCTCTAAAAACATCTTGGAGATTTTCGCAATTCGTAAGAAACTACATCTGTATGTTTACATCACCTCTATATCGTTTAATTACGACAAGTAACAAAAACATGAAAAAGAAATTGTCGCCAAGTCATTGTCATTTGTCGATTTATTATATTTATTATACAATTGCATGCAATAGACAGTTGTTGCTATATACTATACATCAATATCCCAGAATTTTCAACCCGTATAACCAACTGCGTCATTATTCATAGAACATACAGTAGAATCTTGATTATCCGAGCTCCGACTTACCGAGTGATATCGAGGTTTTTTAAGCTTTAAATAAAGCTTCGAGTACAAGTGTGCGCACTTTGTCCTTGACTGGTCAAGTTAAGTGGGCAGGTGGTAAGTTGGTTTGTTTTATGACGCAACTTCTGTTGTATGTAAAATCTCTAGTGATTAAGAAAACAGGTAACAGAAACTGATTAATAAAATTTAAGTTAAGGCTTATTTACAGGATAGTTTTAAAAGGGTTTAAAAAGGTAATTCAGACTTAAGAATTAATTAAAACATAAACTAGTGTCCAAGCACTGCGTCCTGCACACAAGGCCTAAGTGCTTGATCACCTTATCTCTTTGAAAAAGTTCCCCTTCGGCTCTTCGCAACCCTTCAAGAGGTCGCACCAAAATTTCCAACTGGCGATCTTTTAAAAGTTCCTTGCGGTTGAATCCTACATCTGGCTAGTGAAACATGGCATGTTTTCTGCGGAGCCCACTTTGAGAATCACTGTTCTACTGTATTTATAAAATCTCTATAGGTTCTGTATATATATTTTAAGAGTTTTGATTTTGGAGTTACACGTTTCCACTTTTAGGACTAAGGATGGTAAGGAAATCCCACCATCGGAGCGTGTGCAAACCAGTCAAGACCTCGACGGATGTCTGAGACTTTGCATCCCGCATATAAGCTCAGCGGATCGGGGTAAATACGCGGTCATTGCATCTGATGGTAACACGGAGATCAAAAGCGAAGCTATGGTGAACAGTAAGTGCCGAACTTAGATCTTTCTTTCTACTTGGGCTGTAGAGGTCTAATTTTTTGTAGTCATAATCTGGGCCGTTCCTGAGTGGTGTGCTAGGCGGGCACTTGCACATTCTGAGGAAAAATAGGGACGGCCGAAAGTAACACGTGCCACGTTTATTCTTTTATGCGGTTGAAGTATTAAGATAGAGATATATATTTAGAGGATTTAAGTTAGAGGATAGAGTGAATCGAAGATTCGAAAATCACAGGTAAAATATGCGTCTAAGTACATCACTTGCCTCAAAACAGTCATCAAATGCAATGCTTTTTTAATAATATTACGGCATTTAGGGAACCAGGAGAAAGAAGATAAATTATTTTCTCAATTAGTGCTTGATCAAGGGAATTCTTTTAGAATATCAAATGTTTTCTAGAAAAGGGGTTGGGGCTTGCTGAGGTTTGTACTTGGACAGCTCATACAACAGGTTGTTTGGGGGTTATGATGCGAAAGTCATATTTGACCAAGTTGTGCCAAACACAAGGCATACAATATCAAGTTAAGGATCAAACACATATATGAAGTTTTACTGACCCAGAAGAGAGATGCACCCAGGGAGCTCATACTTAGGAACGGCCTTGGTCCTAATTAAAATTTCCTTTAACTTCTCCAAACTTCTAGAAATATTTCGCAACTTGTCTAGAAATTTGAATAAATATTCTGAAAGTTATTGAATGTGAGAATTTATTAATAACGGAATTCGACTTATGTATTTCACGTACTTTTCACTATCATCACGAATGTTTTCCTTTTTCTATTTCTCAGTGATGCTTTCGATGCCAGGTATGTCAGGCAATAAACCATATTTCGTGAAAGGTCTGGAGCCCGTTAAAGTTTCCGAAGGAGAAACTATTACATTGAAGGCTGAGCTTGCACCAGGTTCTGGAAGCACCATCAGATGGTAAGCAACGGAGAAATCCCTCAAAAGTATTTCACAATCTTTCTTCAACATTTTAAATTAGGACTGCGGTGGCCCAGTTGGAAGAGTAACGGATTGGCAACCGGAGGGTTGCGAGTTCGAAACTCGGTTCAACTAAACACCGTCGTGTACGTGGAGGCTAGTGCATGTTAAATCTGTCCTGGCCTCAGATGTCCTCACGTTGCCGTGGTATGTAAGTTTGGAGAGTGATGTGCCAGCTGAGGTGTCAACCTTGTCATTTGAGCGTGATTCAAAATGACTTCAAAAGATTCAGTGATTCAAAGACGAGACGTTGTCCTTGAATCTTTCCCTTCGGGATTGATCCCGGATCGTTGCCAATAGCCCGCTGTGTTGCTCCAGTGCGACGTTATTTAACTACCTACCATTTTAAATTAGCAATTGTACAAACAATTTTTGTATCAGAAATAAAAACTAGTCTTTGAACGTAATATTTATGGAACAGAAATTATTTATCACAAAAATAATGTTACAAGAAGCATTAAGTTAATACGGTTAACTACATTATGCGTGAAGTTTCTGTTTGTGAAGTTAATATAGAATTTTGTGTATGGATACGAATTTGTAAGAATTTGTTTCTAGTAATGCTTCACTTATTTTGTGAAAATCAGATTTTAATGGTCCTATTCTATCCTGGGAGATTTCCTTTACCCTTTCTGCCATTACAATATAAAAATGTAGTTGATTATTGGATTACAACAAACTTGTTCAGGAACTCTAATCAGCTTATTACCACAAGAATTTTCAATCAGTTTGAAAAATTTTGTGTTTTGGAATTTATTTTTAATTGCAATTGCAATTTGATTTAATAATGAAGGATTCGATAGCTACTGTTTTCCATCTGTGAATAATGCAAGCCCCATTTTCTCTCTGAAGACTATCTGTATTTTGGAGCATTTCAAAGGATAAGCATTCTATTTCAAATTCCAAAGGTCCTGTTTTAACTTTACATTCCGGTCACCGTAGTTTATTTTACATTCTCAACAATAAAAAATCTTTTGGCCAAACTGCCCCAAATACAATACAGACAACATCAAGTAGTAGACATGCACACGCAAGAAAAATTTTACTGCACAGAAGAGAAAAATACACCCAGGGTAACTTACAGGAATAGAACCTGCGCTCGAAGATTGCTAGAGCACAGTTGAGAACCCGGGCCAAGGTGGATCCTTCCAGTCTATTGGTTTTGCAAAACCGTAATTCGTAAAATTTCTAGTAAATTTTAGTATCGTTTTTCTAAGAAACGAAAACTCATCATATAGTGTCGCAACATTTAATGTACAGAATTTAGTATGTGCATTTTGTTTCAACAAAACCCAATTTAGCTGTTTAATAAGATCCATGTCTCAATCCAAAATAGTTAACTTCTTCCCATTTTGTATGAAACTTGTTTTCCATTGTATGCTTGGGTACTTAGAGCAGTAGGTTTGATACAAGAATTTCAACTAATTAGATTATTCATATTTTAGAAAAATAGGAATATACTTTGTTTTTATCCTTCAGGATGAAGGATGGTGATGATGTTGTGAAGAGTGATCGTATACAGATGCTGGAGCAGCCAAATGGTGCTATTGCTCTTATAATCGAAGCAGCTACTCCCGAGGACTCTGGCAAATATGTTGTCATAGCTAGCAATGATGAAGGCAAAACTAGAAGTTCTGCTATGGTGGCTGTTATAGGTAAGTATCCTACCTTCTGTGTTATATAATCTTTTTGCAATACTTTTTAAATAAATAATTCCTTTAACTTTGTGTCTATGTATTATATATTGCTTTAAAATAAAAGCTATTAAATTTGAAGTTCTGCTTATGTTAGTGAGTCCATAGTTATTTATCTTTTTCCCTTTCATTTCATTCAGTCGAAATATTTAATTAAACTGTAATTTTCGGTATAAAAGCGAATTTAAGATATACAAACTTTTCTATATGAAATGAAGTTTAAGGCAGGAGAGGTAATTTTTGAGGGGTTCTCTGATTATTCGAGTCATGCTTTAAAAAGTAAGGTTTACAAATGATGTTATATAATTTAACCTCGGAAAAATATTACGCTATCCTTTAAATACTTAGATGATCCTGTATTAATAATTAACCGTGACCCACACTTTCAAAAATGTAATTTTTAACACTTTATCTTCTGAACGCAAGTTCTTAAAGCAGAACATAATTTATTTCTCAATTCAAATCATATCCTTTTCTTCAAAAATTTTAAATTGTATAATCTTTTTTAAATTTTAACAATCCATTAATGAATTATTGATTTCAACGTTTAAAGCTAATCAAAGTCGTCTAATCAAACTTTTTATTTCGACGAAGTTTCAAGTACCTCAAAAGCTAAAGAAACATTTACTTCGACGATTTCATAAACATTAGTTCTCTTTTGTTGAGTGTATTTGTACATATTTTCGATATAGCCTGCACTAATCATCAAGTTACACACAGAGCGTAAAAACTTAGTATCACAGAGTAAAAGTATGCCTACGACTATCGTGCCAATCAAAAGGGCAGTATCTCCAAGTTGGGTTATTTTGATAAGTTTCGTCATTGACTTGTATGTAAAATTATCTTTTTTTAGTACTATATGATCACTCAATGAAGTGTTGATTGAGTGGCCTTATTGTTTCTTAGCGTTATAGGATGTTCTACATGTATATACGCTTCTTGTATCAACCTTAAGCAGCCGAGCTTGGAGATTCTCCCTTCTTGACTAGTATGAAAGATAATAACAAGACTAGTCTCCTAACTTGATAACATTCACAACAAATTATAGGAATCCTCATGAAAATTTCTAAATGTTAAATATATAGGTTCTGTGATAACGTTTTGAGTTAATATTTGCTCATATTTGTGGAAACGAAATTAAGAAGTCATTTTTTTCTGACAGGAGATGGATTCAAATTACCTGAAATAGTTGAATCCCTGAAACCAGCTTCATTTGTGCAGGGTGGACCTGGCTTGCTTGAAGCGAAAGTGGGTGGAATACCTAAACCAGACGTTAAATGGTTTGTATAATATTCATTGGAATGTAATATTTAAACGCATACGTGGTAGACATTGAGATGGAACTTTTTCATACTCTGTTGTGTAAAACTTAGGGAAAAGTAAAGTTTTCACCTGCTACTTTGCAGTGAAGTGATATGGATGTGAGAAAATGATGCAAAAGGTAAGTCAAGAGTTGTTGAAAGATGTATAAAAACAAAACGATGACAAGAACAGAAACGAATAGTAAAAAGGTCTGAAAACTGAAGTGGTGACACTGCACTGAATGCCAGAAGGTTAATTTAAAACTTAAAATAAGAAAGGAGACAGTTCTTTGTCTGTAAGACCACTTTAAGCACTGATACAGGCTTTGTACTGCATTTTACTTACAAAGAATAATGTTTGGGATGAATTCCTGGGGTAGCAGATCTCATTCCGCTGTCAATGGTCTGTTACATATCACTAATTTTGCAGAAGTAAAAACTGCTCCATATTTCTGAAGTCAATGTAGAGCTGCCACAGGCAATTTAAAAAGCTACTTATTGTTACTATTATTCAAACTTGGCGACTTTTTAAGCAATACCACTCCCAAAACTACTAATATCAAAATTTTGGCAACTTTTCGAAAATTTTGGTGACTTGTTTTGAAAATTCACCAAAGGTCATTGAAAATTTAGCTCCTTTTTTATAATTAATGGCGTACTGAAAAAAATATCTTTTGGATTTTTCTTTGGGAGAAAATTTTTCAAAGGGGCCCCAATTTCGTGGTATCAGCGCCAAGCCATGGCAACCATGAAAGAAAAACATCAGAATCTGGTTGCTAGATTTAGTTTTTTTTTTTAATTTTAAACTTCTTCAACGTCTATTTCATACTCAATTAGCTCATTTCGTGTATTAACCGATTCGTTTTGTATCTATTTAAATTTGCTAATAAAACTAGGGTTTAAGAGGATACTTTTTTTGCTACTATTTTTTAAAATGTATGTTACTAATGCTATATTTCACAAGTGCTTTGGCTGTGGCAATCCTGCAATGTCACATAGGTAAGTGCCACATGGATCCTTATTCCATTCACCGTCTTGTAAGTTTGGCTAAGTCTGTTGAAACGATTGACACCATATGGAGAAAGCCTCATCTTTTCCCCTCCTTCCATGGTCGTGAAATATATGTTAATCTAAATATAGCAAATTGGAGGACCAAGCCACAACAATCGCGAGGTTTAGTGATTCCATAAACAAGTACGAATCCAGCAGCCGTGGCAGAGGGAGTTTCCACATAGACCGTTATTCCACACCTGTTCACGTAATTTCAGGATAATTGATACTGACCACAACACCATCTTGTGGTTTTTCTTGCGAATTAATTATAGGAATTTATGTCTAATGCTACAGACCATGAAAATTTCATTTTCGAAAAGTATGCATAGACCGATATTCAGCTGACCGCTTTATTTAACCCAATGATACACTGCTGGCCACCCAAATTGCAACACCAAGAAAGACAAGAGATATCACAACAAAATTTATTTTGTAGATAACATGTTGACCAAGTATCAAATGATTAAATTTATAGACTTCTGTGAAGTGTGGTTCCTGCCAAAATCAGTAGCCAGAGTAGCCGCCATTGTTGGAGATCACCGCTGCCACACGCCTCGGCATTGATTCAAAGAGACTTTGGATGTGTTCTTGGGGTACAGCAGACCAAGCAGCTTCCACACGTTGCCAAAGTTGATCTGGTGTGGCAGCTGGGGATGTATTCTGGGTCAATCGTTGAGCAACCATGGACCACATGTTTTCTATCGGCGAAAGATCCGGAGAGCGAGCTGGCCAGGGAAGCAATTCAATCTGGCGATTGACGAAGAACCCTTGGACAATGCGTGCCACGTGTGGTCGCGCATTATCCTGTTGAAATATGGCTGTGGGCAAGCCCTGAAGGTAAGGAAGGACAACTGGCTCCAACACCTCGGAGATGTAGCGCTGGCTGTTTAAAGTACCGGCAATGCGTACTAGAGGAGTGCGAGAGTGATATCCAATACCGCCCCATACCATAATACCCGGTGCAGGACCAGTGTGGCGGTGCATAACGCAGCTGTTCAGCATCCTCTCTCCACGGTGTCTCCAGACTCGAATCCGACCATCGTGGTGTTGCAGACAGAAGCGTGACTCGTCAGTAAAGACAATTTCATTCCATTCTGCCGTCCCCATCCTTCTTTCATCGCACCATTGGCGGCGGAAACGTCTGTGGTTCTGCGTCAAGGGTAGACGAAGCAATGGACGTCTTGCGGACAGACCACTCTGCTGTAAACGGCGTCGAATGGTACGCGCAGACACTGGATGATGCGGTACAGACTGAATGTGCTGTGCTATGGTTCGTGATGTGGCTGAGCGATCCGTCACTGCCATACGCACAATATGCCTGTCATCACGTGAAGTGGTGCACTGAGGTGGATGCGATCGAACACGTCGGTCCGTCGTACCCTCCTGCATCCAACGATCACATATCCGCATTACAGTTGTTTGGTTTCGTCCAACACGACTACCGATTTCCCTGAAAGATAATCCACAATCTCGGTAGGCCACTATCCTTCCTCTGTCGAACTCGGATACTTGATCAAAAGATGATCGCTGTTTTCTACGAGGCATAATTGATCGTTTTTTTGAAAAAACCACAAGAAAAACCCAATTGCCGTACTTGAAATCGTCGAAATCTCCAAGCCTTAAATAGCGCTTTGAAGTGGCGCCACAGGCGCGCGTGATGTGCGTCTGCGCTGAAATTCTAATCATTTGCATATCTCACCTCCGCTAATGCATGTTGTAAATTTCATATTATTTGCATGCTTCCTTCAGGGTGTTGCATTTACGGTGGCCAGCAGTGTATTTCTATGTCTAAGTGGCATTACCTATGACTTCTTTATTTGTGTTGGATTGGTTTCTAATTGCACAGTAGAACTATGAAATTTGTTTTACTCTAGGTTGCTGGATGGAACTCCAGTTGAGCCTAGTGATAGGATAAGAATGCGTCACGATCCAGATGGAACTGTCTCCCTCTCTATAAAGGACATCAAACCAGAAGATGCTGGGAAATACACACTCCTTGTATCAAATATAGGAGGTGAAACAAGGAGTTCTGCAAACGTTGATGTCATTAGTAAGTACACAAATCATTTTGGTTTTTATCGCAATGTATAATAAAGAGGAGTTGAGAATAGAAATCTTTTCCTAATTTCTTTGACATCTTGTGTTAAGTAATAGAATAATTTGATATTCTGCATTAAATAATAGAGTAATTTAATATCTTGTATTGAGTAATCGAATAACCTGATATCTTTTATTAAGTAATACAATAATTTCATATCTTTTGTTGTTGTCGTGTCCGTTTCTGAGTCAGACGTCTCTGCATTTTGCACAGCTTTGGCTATGTCGATTATTTTCTCGCTGTAAAGCTGTTCTTCAGGATGTTAATCGATGGTTTGAAAAGCAGCACTATTGTAGGACAGGTGAATATATGATTAGGTGTGATGTCAACTCCCAGACAGTTTTTGCAATGTTTACGTTTTGGTTCCATCAGTGTTAATTTTCATGCCTTTAAAATGTCCTGTTTTTAGTCTGGATATTGTGGTGGTGTTTTTTCGGTCAAGTGTTAGTTTTGAATTTTTTTTTTTAAATTTTTTGTGATATGAGCTTGAATTTTTTACCAAAGCATTAGCATCAGTAAGAGTTATTGGAGTTTGTTCAGTATTCATTTCTCTGGCTTCCTTTGCCAATTGATCTGCAGCCTCATTTCCTTCAATGTCCACATGTGCGGGAATCCACTGAAGAGTGCAGCTTTTCTCCAAGTACATGGGTTGGAGCATAAGAATCTGATATCTTTTGTATTAAGTAATAGAATAATTTGATATCTTTTGTATTAAGTAATAGAATAATTTGATATATTTTATTAAGTAATAGAATAATCTGATATCTTGTATTAAGTTATATAATAATTTGATATTTTGCATTATGTAATAATACTGCAAGAAATCTGTTTCTGATACAGTTTTTTTCTAACTATAGAGTCCCCATTGTTCCTCAAATCTCTTGAACCTGTTACTGGTGTCGTGGACTGTCCAGCCAAGCTCGAATGCAAGGTTTCTGGTGACCCTCTTCCAAATATAAAATGGTAAGTAATTTTACAATAGTGCATTGTTTGTTTCGGAGGTAATTAAATTCCAATGGGCAGAGACGGACAGTCACACCTGGAAATCGGTAAATTCCCAATAAAAACCGTTTTCTCAAGAGGACAATCGGAAAGTTGTTACTTTATTGAAAAATGTAGCTAAAATCATAACCTAATTTATAAGGCATAAAATTGTTTGAAATTGCATTATTTTAATTTTAACAATTCAAAGCCTTCCCCACCTGATGCCGGTAAATGGCTACATTTATCCGAACCAATCATAAAAGCCAGTCCATTGCTGTGTTAGTTTGTTTCCCTTTTTTATTATTTTACTAAGTTCATGTAGCCTACACCTATACAGTCTAACTATTGATAGACTAATAAGCATGTTTTTAAATCAGAACATCTTCTCATTTCCTTCTAATTTTATCAGGTTCAAAGATGGTAAAGAAGTTTCTGACGAAGACAGGAACATCAGAAAACGGCAACTTCCCAATGGAGATGTCGCATTGGTATTTGATAAATGTGCACCTGAATATGCTGGTGATTACACCTGCACTGCTAACAATGAACACGGAGAAAAGTCTTCATCAGCACCGTTAACAGTGATAAGTAAGCACAATTGCTTCTCTTGATTGTCCCATTCTTATTGAGGCGATAAAGTTTTCAGAATTCTTTGAATTTCGACACCATATATATGAGAGAACTGCCTAGGTCCTTAATTTAATTATTTTTATTTTTCTAACTGTATATTTAGGGTTGAAATGGAATGTAATGTAATGTAATCATATGGATGATCACAGCCCGGCAGAGACAGTCCGTGTTGAACTCGACAAATCGGTTGCTGTAATGTTCTTATTCATGTTCTGTTGCTGATCGGCCTGCCGTTCTTACTCTGCACTACCTCATTTCCTATTATGGTTAGAACCGCCAAAGTTCTGGATAGCTGTAGTAGTTATCAAAATCTTTTCCACCATTTCTTTATTCAGAATAATTAAGAAAGATTAAGCTCCAAGCATATCGATCAATCGCTTAACGACCTAATCGTAGGAAACGGAAATCGGTCGTTAAGTGAGGAGTGTCTGTATAACAAAGATATTTGTCGAAAATAATGCAAGATAAATGAAGTTATACTATAAATTAAGGATCTTATGTCAAGAGTGGACTAACCCACACTTTGTAAACAGAGAAAAATATTGCAATCATCCAAGATATAAAATCATAGATGACGTTGGTAACGTTGGTTTAGCATAACCTCTGGAACTAATAAAAGTCCCGGAAACTCGTCCATTTCAACCAGCACAATGTTTCTGCTTATCCCAGTTACTGAAAAGTCTTCATTTGTAAATACAGATTTATTCTTCATTTGTTCCAATAAAAATTCACCCATCACACAATTCTGTTCCATCTGGACCTGTTATTGGTAATAGCTATTCAGTTCTTAGTTTTGAAAATGTCAAAATTCCTTGTTCAGTCAATCCAAGATTTGGATTATCTAGGCCTAGCTTCAATTGGCCTGGCCAGGAATATTTTTTTGTACTCATTTCATCGGGCATTCGAAAGGTATGCCCAGCACATCTCATTTCATCCATTTTTATATATTTAACCATATCTGGTTCTTTGTATATATAACTGGAAATTAAACCTTAATCACACTCCATTCGTCTGTATCCCCAAACATGTTTCTTGAAATCTTTCTCTCAGGTCTACCATGCATTTTCGAAAATGCTAGTTTAGTATTAATATTTTTCTATCGTACTTTCAGACCGAGACGTCGATGGTCAGTCGAAGAGTGCACCCGCCTTCGTGACACCTTTGGCAAACCTGAAGGTTGAGGAAGGAGACAATTTCAAACTGGAGGCCACGGTGTCCGGAAACCCTATCCCAGACGTGCATTGGTTTTTGGACGACCAACCCATTTCCGTCTCGGACACAATGCTTCCGACCTTTGATGGTAAAAAGGTAAAAGAATATTTTTCATCTCTGGAAGCTATTTAAACACCTTAACTAGAACACGATATATCCCTTCATTCTGTTACAATGTAGATATGACTGATAATACGCATACTATCCTGACGTATGTTAGACGTATTCCCACGTCAAAACAACACTTTAAAATGCAATAAAATTGCAGGATCAGAAAGCATGGAATGATTCATGGAATTTTACTATCCGTTTTCAGGCTACCCTCAAAATCTATCGTTGCAATCCACAGCATGGAGGTACATACGAATGCAAAGTCTCTAATTCCTTGGGTGAAGTGAGTTCCAAGGGTAACGTGTCAGTCGCCGCCAACAAACCACCCAAGTTCATCGAACGACTTTCCGATACGCAAGTAAGAATCTTTTTTTATCTTCATTATATATCTGATTTACTTCTGTATATTTACCCATACATTTATTCTTCATCATCACTGTATACTGTCTTCGTTCATTTTAATGATTTATTCTTAAATCATATTGATGTCAATGCTATTCCCATTTCATAAACAATATATAATTCAAAAATAAATACCAAAATTACTAGTCAATATTCTTACATGTTGAGTATTAACCATCTGAGCCTCACGAGATTTCCGAGTAATGTATTCTATTTTTTTACTCAGAACACCCACAATGACTAATTAACCCTACCTAGAATCCTAAGAAAAGTATTGGTCTAGGTAGGAATATTCCATTGGTATTGATTCTTATAGGAATATTCCATTGGTATTGATTCTTATAGGAATATTCCATTGGTATTGATTCTTATAGGAATATTCTATTGGTTAACCCTCTTGGTGATTGTCTCGACGAGGTATCTCACCATTAGCAAAACTGACCAGATCTGGATGGAAGTGATATCTCGTCATTAGAAGGAAACTAACCAAATCTTAATCTCGTCACCACAAAAAAATCGGTAGTATCTTGATGACGATGTATCTCATCATTAGCAAAATTGGTCAGAACTTGATGGACGAGGTATCTCATCGAAACCACTTGGAGGGTTAAGGAAAACGCTACACCATGTAACTGAAATTCATCACCTTTTCTGTCAAGCTCTGAATGTCCTTTGTGATGCACTCTTATGTCTTTTCAGTTCACAGCAAACGAACCGATGAAGTTGGTGTGCCGAGTAGAAGGTATTCCCGATCCGGATGTTGAGTGGTACTTCAACAGAAACAGAGTGGATTCGGGAATCAAGTACTCCGTTCTGCGGGAAGGGGACAAGTGCATCTTGACCCTTCCCCACCCTCGAACAGCCGACAGTGGTACTTACGAATGTCGAGCGAGGAACGCGGTAGGCAAAGACTCTTGCAGTGCCAGCATGACTGTCAGGTGAGACAACTGAAAACGAAAAATAACTTCTATTTTACTGGCGCTTTTGTACCTTTTCGCAAGATATTAAAAAAAATATCAGACTTTTCTTGAATATCTGAACATTAATTTTTCACTACTTCAAGTTTTTGCCATAATGATTGTTCTCTAATAACAACTAAGACGAACCCGGTGAAAACCTGCAATGGTTTTCACCCAAACCAGATGTAAAATTGGTTCTTTCTCCCAAAATTAACTGCAAAATAATGTTTTGTAATTTACTGTTCAATTAAACTTTTGAAATGTTTCAGTGGTGCAGAGATAGAAGGAGAACCTGCCATGTTTTTGAAAAAATTGAAGGACACGTCCATACTGAATGGCATGACCGCCAAATTAACTGCTTGCATCTGTGGAACACCGAAACCCGAAGTGAAATGGTAATCTTATCGTTCAAAACGTTTCCTCTTCATATATTTTCATGTTCTCCGATCGTTTTACATCTCTTCTCATTACAATTATCCTCTCTTTCATCAGTCCTTTAACTTTTCACTGCCAATGATAAACTTTCAGAGCCCGTTGCTGCGCATGTTTGATTTTTAATGGAAAATATTTAGAATTGAGAGAAGGGAAAATTCTTGATCGTTTGATTTCATTCTAGGTTTAAAGGAGAAACACAGCTTGCTGAAGACAATCGATTGACTTTGGAAGTTGATCCGAATGGTGTGATTCGATTAATCATTCGAGTAGCATATAAATCTGACATGGGCACATACAGAGTATCGATAGCTAATAAATTTGGTAGCGATACTTGCACTGCTGTTCTTGGCATTGAAGGTAGGTAGGATGCCTATTAAAAGAAATAGTACTCTTGTAATCAACTATGCTTTCATAATATATAAATTACTCATAATGTACGGGCAAATTAAATACAGAGGGGGCAGTTTTAAAAAGTACAATATTTTCTTCCGTGATTATCAATTTATCTCCTTCGGTGTATATTTGGTGACCTCTTTACCCCGTGATTCCCAATGTAGGGAGAATTTTTCCAATCAATAAAACCCATGCCGAGGAAACACTGTTCCGGGCCATTTTTTAATTCCTTCCAGTTCTATCCTAACACTGCTTCATCAATTTAAAAGCAATTATGCATTATTTTAGAATACTGTCATCGGCTGTGTGTGCACAGATAAATTAAACACCAAAATTTGCAAACTGCATATCTCCCCAATCTATATAAATAAGAATGGAGTGTTTGTTTGTACATTAAATATTTTCGACCCATTTCAAGTTTTCTATCCGTTTTGAACCCTTCTGATGCTAAATCCGTCTCTTGGTGTCTGTCTGTCTGTCCATCTGTCTGTCTCTCTGTCTGCCTGTCTGTATGTGTGCCCATCCGTTCGTTCAAACGGTTGAATATATTTTCATGAAACTTTGCATACTGTGAGTACTTACATTCATTTAGTGACTGAACTTGATTGCGAAAGTCTGTCCGTCTTTCCGTCCTATGTTCGATTTTGCATCTGTATGTTTGTACAAGTATCACATACGATTTGTTCAATATATTTTAATTTAATGTTTATATTTGATACGCCACATTTTGTTTAATGAATGCATCATTTGAAATTTCTTTGCTTACATATTTAGGCAAGTTTCACGTTAAAACATCTGAGTAACTATACTTAAATCAACCATAATTTGGTATTTTTGGAGTAGCTGGAAGGTATACTGAACATTGCAATTACTTGGATTGTTTTACCGGTTCTGCTGAAATATCAATTACTTTCCAAAACTATTTTTACGGAATTTAAATTCTAATAGTTTATTTCTTTCGTGCCTTATTTTTCTTTAAGGAACACAAAAAAATTCTGAATATTTGGGACAGACGATAAAGAGAATAAAACTATACAGAACAAAATGTTTTAAAATAGGACTGGTAGCTAATATGGCAACCTTGGTATTCTTTTAATCGTTTGCATTTTAAATTTGTGTCCATTATCTTCCAACAATCTATTTGGTTGTGAAAAAACAGATAAATTCATTACTTTTCGTTCCAAGATTTTTAAAAATCTGTTTTAAGATTTACTTCTGGATTTTGAATTTGATGTTTTTCGTTCAATTACTGTAATGAAGGTAAATAATGGTTTAATCCATTTTTAATCATTGTATGATAATTTTGAGAAACACTTTTGTTTTTAAATGACATACAAGTCATTTATATGCTTACTCTGAACTATTCTACGCATTCTGGGTAACATTAGCACTCTAGCGACTTTCTTCCTTACTAAAAATTTAAATTCTACAAAAATGTAAAATATTAAATTTGACATTTATTTATGTTTGTGAAATTGGGTATTTAACAATTGTGTGCCTTTGTTAGTGTGGTAGTTGTTACATGGGATGAATAGGAATTGCAATTTATTAATGAAAACGGGAAATAGTTAACCAATTCAATCCGACTAACGCCGGGTTATTCTGCTAGTTACTAATAAGAACGGCCTTAACAATTTATGTAGGTTTTACGATTTAGGCAGATCAAACATTTTTCACAATAAATTTTGAATGCCGCTCCGGGTTTCGTTAGATTCCGTTAAGTATCGAGTTGAGGAAAAACACGAGAAGAAAACTAGTCTTAAATGTTTACTATCCGACCTTTTCATTTAATTTTACCCTTGATGTTATAACCTTTGTAAAAGTTTACTTACATTTGATATATATTACCCTTGACTTCTGATTAATGTGTTTAAAACGTTTTTTTTAGGTGAAGATAAACCGAAATCAGAGATCTTGAAAAAAGAGGCTCAAAAACAAAATATTACAGGTAATTTTCTTATTTAAATCGTCAAAAGTGTCATTTAAAAAGTGCCAAAGTATAATCTTGACAATGCTCTAAAGATTGCGTGCAGCAAATTTTGTGCTAAGCTTTATGCATAGTGGTAGATATGCTACATTTCACTTACTGAGATTCCCTGTCGGGATCGATGCTCAGGAAGTCAATGCTGTGAACCTACTCCTCTTCACTTTCCTCAGCACATACTAATCGGGTGGACTTACGCTCTGGCGGATTTAACATACACATACCAAGAGTACATAAAATCTCTTCAGTGATCAATACGTGTACCTCTAAAATATTGTGTAACTTTTATTACATTGAATACGCAAGCAAACTTAGTTCTTACAAAAGTCTAATGGAAGTCTAAAAGTCCAAGTCTTAATGGAAGTGTAATTGTTACTGTTGCTTATTCCTTAATTTTCAGCTAGCAGCCAAACCAAGCGCCCGAACATGATCAAAAAGTCCAATACTAGATCAGGACTTCCAGATATCTTTACTTGCTAGACCAACGCAGGCCAGAAGATTACTGGGGAGAGTTCAGCATTACATTTTAGATAAGTTGGAAAAGCCTTATGGTACTGAACGAAGAATAGACCTGTTGTGCCCGCTCACAGGGCACAACAGGTCTATTAAGGGCAGTCTGATATATATTCTGTCACCCAAGTGAGGCTCTATAGTGGTCTATATCAAATATGAGTTATCGGGGCTCTTTAAATTAGAAATGTAACAATAGTCTGGAAACATACTCATTTGAGAAAAGTGAATCTGAACTAATTCTATAACCAAAGCCATCCTCAGTAGCATTTTCTATCTTACTATGCAGCTCAAATAACCAAAATGATATATTAGGTATGTGTTACAGTAAGCTATTTGTGTGCATGTTTCTTCAATCTCGTAATAATATCAAAACTGCGAATGATTGATGATGAGTTGTTTTCTTTATCTGTGGAAACTTCTCATCCTCATTTCAGGACCACCATCTCCTTTGCCTCATGCACCTTACATATTCAAGATGACGGATAACAACGCTTCTATTGGTTGGAGACCCTCCATTCCCCACTACCCTCAGGTTCCGTTCACTTACCGTCTTGAATTGTGCAGGATCCCCGACGGTAATTGGTCCACATACAAGTCAGGTGAGTGTAAACTGAGCTTAAAGTCAGGTATAAAATGACTTTTCTCAAAAATCCAACTAGTTTATTTCATATATATGCTATCTCTTACAACTATTAAATAATCTAAAAGTTTGTATTGTATTCGGTGTTTAATACTTCAAACACATGATGTAAATATTGTGGGGCTAAGTTTACTCTTTGCTGTGTATAAAAAGTTTGATCCAAGTCTACTATGTTCGCATACCCCGTTTTAAAAGTACAAATCTTGTATAAATCTATAGGATGAAAAAAATCCAAAGGTCTCTAAATGATCTTTCATGGTATAAATCATAGGTACATATATCGATTTTTTCCCACCAGTTAGATAACTTGTAAAAATATACGAAAAGGAAACAATATTTTTATATTTTAATTGAATTTTAAATAAATAAATTCATTTTGACTCGGGTGAGTTGGCCCTTGAGTCACGTGGTTTTGAACGAGGGTATTTATTAAATCAGGGAGGCACTTTAAGCGTAAACAGTGTGTTCCCACAATTGGCGTCTTTATCAGATTTTGGCTTCGTTTAACGGTCGGAGCCGGAAGCAAATGTTTGCGAGTAGGCGAAACAAATGATCACCTGATTTTGCGCGCGGCAGCCCTTTTCCCTGTCAAGCTTACTACCTTCGTAGAAATGGACTCCCCAAGATCATCTGCTTTCTCACTAGAACGAAACTAAACGTACCATTGAATATAAAGTAGGTTTTTTTAATTAATGTTTAATTCGTGTTTAATCTCCCTTGTTTTATCTCAGGTGTGCCCTCGACCATAGTTCAAAATTTCGTGGTGTTGTCCTCGGATCTTTCCCTTAGGGTTTGATCTCGGACCGTCGCCAATAGCCCGTTGTGTTGCTCCAGTGCGACGTTAATTAAAATGCCTACCTACCTCCCTTGTTTTATTTATTTTGGAACAAAAATGCTTACAACCTACGAGACCACTACCGCTCTACTAACGCAGTATCACAGACTACAAATTGGGATCGAAGAACATTACATAAGGTCGACGTCACCCTCAACCATAGTTTACGGAATCTAATAACTGCGATTGTTAAAACACGACTATTTTTCAATCTATTTATTCCTACTCATGAAAATTAACGCTGTGCTACAAATCTTTTGGATACAGGGATCAAGGACTCTTCATGCGACGTTCGAGATTTAGCACCAGGTATCGACTACATGTTCCGAATCCGAGTGGAGAATCGCTTTGGTGCGAGTGACCCTTCTCCTTACGTTACAGCTCACAGGACTCGTCTCCATCGACCCCTAACGCCAGCTGACTTCGCTCCCAAAGATTACGATTTGGAGCACTTGAAACTTGACAAGTATGGTAAGTTTCATATCGAAGTATTCCTATGAGAGGTCGATGTTATTGTACATAAAATAACTTTTTGTCGCGAAATGTACCTTGGGCTTTCAAGATAGACAAAAGCATATGGAGCAGTAGTTCTCTCTTCTATGTCAGTGAAACTTTCCTTGTGTGTATGTTCATTACTTGACGTTGTTTGTCTTGTGTTTGACGCAATATGGCCCTTACACCATAAAATCCTATCAACGAAAATCATAAATGTGAGAACTTAGTTCTAGAGTTAGTTTATTCCATGATTGAATTGAAGAAATGTTATAAATTTTCACTTAATACCTTTTTCCAGAAGATATATTAGGTCATTAAGTATGAAATGTCCGATTTCGAACTGAAAGTTTGGTTTATTATATCTCAAGCAAGAAGCAGTATAATTACTCAAAGTATGCGCCTAAACTATCGATACAGTTTTGCCATCTTAACGGTAGCTTTCTAATACCGGCAACGAAGAAGCCTGGAGAGCGAGTGGTGATAAAATAGCGAAAGGCGTTTTCTACGGTTCGTTGAGAATTAAATATTTTTCCTTGTAAGAAGTGTTCCAATGCCTGGAGGAAATGGTAGTCAGTTGGTGCAAGGTCTGAGGAATACAGTGGGTGACAGAGTTTCCAAGTCCAGCTTCTATAATTTGAGCAACGTTATTTGTGCGACATATGGTCGAGCAGTGTCCTGTAAGAGGATTGGCTTGTCTCTATTCACCAATCTCGGCTGTTTAATCCCAAGCTACCTCAACATTTTCTAATTGGTTACAGTAGACATCTGCCATAATCAATTGACCAGGTCTCATGAAGTTGTAGTGGAAAATACCAGCTCTGGACCACCAGACATCATTAGCTTTTTTTGGTGAAATTCGGTTTCGGAGTGTGTTTTGGCACTTCATTTTTATCCAACCATTGTGCCGAACGCTTGCGATTGTTGAAAAGAATCCATTTGTCATCACACGTAACAATACGGTGTAAAAATGGTTCGCCTTTATGTCGCGACAGCAGAGAATTGCAAGCTTCGAAATGATTTCTCTTCTGACGCTCGTTTAATTCATGCGGAACCCATCTACTTCTTCGCCCATCTACTACATAACCTTATCAATTTGTTTCAAATAGTTTAATATTGTTGGAATAGTAACGTCAAACCTGCTAATTCACGCGTAGTTTGAGATGTATCCGCTTCCACTGCAGCTTTCAGCTCATCATTATCCACCTTGCTCTCAGGTCGCCTACGTGGTTCATTTTGAAGATCAAAATCGCCAGATAGGAACTTCTCAAATCATCGACGTACTGTGCATTCATTAGCCGCATCCTTGCCAAACACTTCGTTGACACTTCGAGTTGTCTGCTGCATTAGTCCCACGACGGAGCTCATATGCGAAAATAACGCGAATTTTTGACTTATCCATGATTTACAAAATATAATCTGCCAAAGGCAATTCGACAGATAATCACAAACCAAAGCGTGCGTCTGAAAGGCTGATGACGTACCTTCACAATAAAAAAACAAAGAACTCAAAGTAAAATATCAAAGATATAGGTATCAAACTTGGTACTTGAGGTAATCGGACATTTCATACTTAATGACCTAGTAATTCAAAATTCTGACTTGTAACCAAATTCTGGCTCTTTTGACTGTAAATAACTAATTTTTTCATATTTTGGACTACCCTTTTTGTGAATGTACGATATATTGTATTTTATTAAAGTATTTTATTCTTGCCCAAGAACTACTTGATTTTAACTTAAAAGATGGATAAATTATTTTTAATTGTATGCTAAGAATTCTAAAAAATATGAACTAAAATATACGTTGCTATATCTAATGTGAACTAAACCAGAAAATAAATACCAACTACATAGTACTTGTATAACCATAAGCTGTGTAATTCACATTTATACTACTGAAGTTACGAAAATATTTTTAAACAAATATCTTAAATTATAGTTCTCTTTATACAAATAATTCGCCTATCTAAAGGTTTAAATGAAATTTTTCAGCTGCTGCACCCAGATTTCTTCGAACAGAAGAAGATTGCACCTACGCAATTCGAGGACATCCCGCTAGAGTTGAGTTCTGGGTTTATGGTTGTCCGCAGCCGAAAATACAATGGATCTTCAATAACATACCAGTAAGATCCTTCTTTTTGACAAACCGTTCTCGTATTAATTTATATATATATAATGCAATACATAAACTGTCATCATTTAACATTTCATAAGATTCAACAAAGTTTGCACCTGTATGATTATGAAATAGAAAATTCTGCTTTTATGAAAATGTTATACGAGAGGAGTCCGATATTAAAGGTACAAGTCAAAATTACTCTAACATTTATAATTAAAGAAATTATTTAATATATTCCACAAAAAACTACATACTTTTGTTTATTTCTCGACATAATCTCCGTAAACGTTGAGACATTTATCCCAACCTGACACTAGTTTGAACATCCCTTCACGGTACTGCTGCTTGTCAAGTTGCTTGAAGTAGTCCACAACGGTGTCTTGCAATTCCTCCTGATCCGCAAAGCGTTTCCCCGCCAAAAATTTCTTTAAAGGTCCGAATAAATGAAAATCCGAGGGGGCTAAATCTGGACTACGGATGATGTTGCAGGACCTCCCAATTCCCCGAATATGTGAAGTGAAGCACACATTCGATTGGTTTTTTGTTCATCGGAGAGCATTTTCAGCACCCAGCGAGCCGAAACCCTGCGGAACTTTAGGTCGCATATGATTTCATGAATACAACTCTTAGGAATGCCATTCATTTCAGCAATTTCACGAATTTTAATGCGACGATCTTCCGTAATCAAACGCTCGACAATTGTGCAGTTGTCATCCGTGTGTGAAGTCCTTGGTCTGCCTCTTTTCTTCTCCGGATCATCATTCAGCTCCGTTCGTCCATCTTTAAATTTTTGGCACCAAACGCTGACTTCTTTTCGGCTTAAAATGTTCGGTCCATAAACGCCTTGTAATCTACGATGAATTTTGCTCTGATTAACTCCTTCGGATTCCAAAAATCTGATAACTCTACGTACCTCACACTTCGAACACTGCGATTACACAAGCCATGTTTGTTTGCTTCCCGGAAGCTAAATTGAGACTTAAACAAAACAACGCTCCAGACTCTACTACTACACACATGAACGTGTCTAGTCATGCATATGGCGCCAATATTGCGCATGCGCAGTTTGTATAACAGCCACCTGTACCTTTAATATCGGACTCCCCTCGTATAATCGTTATAGCATCCATCTTAATTTTCATAATCATTATAAGAGGTCTGATAAAAAGTATCCGACCTTATTTTAATTTCCCTAACCAACTGCAGTTCAAAGACAGGACTTTGGTACATGCAACCTTGGACCCTATTCTCACGCATGTAAATTTTTTATGTATTTTATGTAACTCGATAAAATAACAGTTGCGTAAGACATTGGAATGCTTCAATATTGATCCAGATTTCGTGGGGGGGGGGGGGAAATCATCAGAGATGAGTCCTAAATCCACAGATCTACGATTTAACCTGAAACAAGGATGTCATTTCAGTGGGAAAATACTGGTGTATTCTTCACGATCAAAGAACATACTGAAATCACATGTAGTTTAATTTTTGAGCTTCTAGGTTGACTCCATATCAATCAGAATTAAAGCAACACGTAAGCGGTAGAAAATAGACATTTTATTTTTTTAAACAATTAAATTTAACAAAACAGATATCTGTACACATGTAAGAATTACATTCACATCAATCGCAAAATATTCTATGAGCATTATTAGAATCAGTCATTCTCTACTGGAGCATGACTGAGTGGTATTTACATAGACCTTGAGACATGCGCAGAAACTGCGTTGTAAACATAAAATAAACTCTTACCTGGAGATACCAAGTTATTTTGATGCAGAAATTAGAATAACTGCTGTTTAAAGGTGTTGCTAACTAGTTGCTACACACAAAGTTAACTGGAGCTCTTGGTAACAGTTTTTTTCTAAAGCAAGGATTTAGTTCATCACGAGTAAGCTTCTTGATGGACTGTCAACAAGGAGTATTACCTAAGTATTATCCATCGCCTACATGATATAATCGTCTACATAACCATAACTCACAGAAAGTGTAGATTTCAAGATCCCTCGCCACAATTTTTTGGCGTACGCACAGCACCTCGTCCAGATTTTTTGGACTAAATATGGCTATACATTGGTTAGGCAGTCCACTTTCACAGTATGGTTTCTGATAATGCTTGGTCAATTTCCAGGCTGAAGACGACATTCAAAGGGCAAGATTTCAGAACACAGAAGATATCGAGTAACATTACGACGAGGCACTTGGTAGAGATCCCAAAAATTAAATTGAAAAATACTTTCAGCAGCAGAACCACTGGGAGAAGTGTGTCGACTAATGAGTATTTCGAAGGGTCATGTCAAGTAAATGTCAAGTAATTTTATTTTTCTGGTCAAAAGCTGGATACTTTTTATTACACATCGTTTCCTCTGTCTCTTTGTTCTGTTGTTGCATCTTTCTCTCTGGGTATGGTAAAATATTTCTTTCGGATAATTCCTTCTAACTTATCTAGATCTCCACGAATAAATTTTTAGTTGAAAGTATTTTTAAGTGCATTTTTTAATATGTGATGAGTTGCATAAATCTTTATTTCTTCGCAGGTTGAGGCCGGTAAGTACGACTTCCTGGAAGATCGCAATGGCCAGGTTATTCTATTTATCACCCGTATGGGAGACGACGACGTTGGAACGTATACTTGCAAAGCAGTGAATGAGCACGGTGAAGCTCAAAGGAAGATCAAACTCATGATTGCTGGTAAGTATTACTTGACAATGCCATAATCTATTTCTTTTATTTGAAAATTCAGTATATTTTAATAATCAAAATACCCACTACACATGTTATTAAGTCTTACAACTGTTTGTACAATTATAATTTCTTTAAAATTATACACTTATACAGTGAGTAAAAATAGTTTCCGCATGCACTTACTATTCGAAATAAATGGCTTTATTTGCAGAATAATTTTATTATTTGCAGGATTTTTTTTTTGCAAACATTCTCTTGTTTGAAATAAATTTCTTGTGCAGTTTCTGAATCATTCGTGAGATTTCTTTAGAAATTATAATAATTTATACACCGGTTTCGTTTCCGTACGGAAACTCTTTTATCCACTGCATATACATAAAATTAATAGATTCAAAAGCATAAAGCAGTTAGCTTGTTAACCATTTCAGGCTTGTTCTTACAAGACAACTGCCACTTAAGTCAAATTTAAATCTATTTTGGAGTAGATGAAACAGAGTAATTAGAAATTTTCTCCACACATTTTCCTCTTTGAATATCCCATTGATGAATAGTAATGAGTGTAAATAAATACAAATTTGAATTTGAACGTCAAATTTTAACTTGTAGAAATCACAAGTTCATGATGAGAAGAGACAAACTGGTGTCGCAACGATTGCTATTAAAGTCATTAACAAAAAAATATCCTTCACATTTGTATCTAGGTGCGGTTGAGTATGTGGAAGATGTGATAAATTCCACATGGGTCGACATACTTAGGAGCTTAATGGACGGGTAGACTTAAGGGTTTAATGGGATGGCATACTTGAAGGCTGTCAGAATATTTATAATTTTTCCTTTCACCCCAAAAGTATATCTATAAAAAGGAAGTTCCAGCTCATTCATCAATTCCATTTAAAATTTCAGTCCGCATTCGGCTCCTTCAAATTAAAAATAGTAGATTTTAATAGTAGTCAATAGGGGAAATATGATATATCCGGAAGCCGTATCATGGTAAAAAAGAATGTTCTAGGTTTTAAGGGAATGAAAGTGATTTTTCATCCTCTGACTGAGTGGGTCGTTTAAAAAATTTCCGCGAACAGTCGATAGTTTGAAAGACAGTCTGATGGTTCGTTCTTTCTTAACACTACCTAAGATGATGCTCCAGTGATGTGCTTTAGTTAAAACATTTATTTTCAATCCTAAGTGTCAGCATTCCTCAGTGTCTGTCCAGAAAATCTCACCCAATCCACCCGGTGTTTCTTTTTTTTTATTGCAACAAACACTAGACAGACATCCTAGACCTCAATGCACTATAGAAGGCACAGCAGGATAAGCAGAACATACTTCAAAAGAGCATTAAACCATCAGAATAAAACTGTACAAATAAAAGCAGTTAAAAAACTACGAGGACAAAAAGCATCAATCTTCTAATGAAACACAGATAATGTGGGTGGAGTTGACGGACTCACGAATCGGCTTGGGACGATTGACTATTGAAGCGCGAATATTCCGAGTGACCGGAAGGAATAGCATACAGATGTACGCACATACTCCGTCTATTTCATAAGAAGGTCGATGCCGCCAGTACTTTGTCGTCACGACCTGCGCATCGACCTTCTAATGAAGTAATCATACTGGATAATTCTTGCAGGTAATCAATAATTTGTCCCACATTGCTTTTTTCCCACAACCACGTGACAGATCTTTAAACCGAGCGACAGGAAGAAATAGTGTGAGGCTGCGCGCACGTACTCCGTCTGCTTCATTAGAAAGTCGATGACGGCAGTATTCTGTCGTCACGACTCTCCGTATCGACCTTCTAATGAAGTAGATGGAGTATGCGCGCGCAGCTTCATGCTATTT
The DNA here is from genome assembly GCA_933210815.1 of Meta bourneti. NCBI lineage: Eukaryota > Metazoa > Arthropoda > Arachnida > Araneae > Tetragnathidae > Meta > Meta bourneti. Next base: position 28,884,445 of record OW119930.1, read on the forward strand.
ATTCCGATCGCTCGGTTTGAAGATCTCTGGGTGAAGGTCACGTGATATTGGAAGAAATCCTAATGTAGGACTAGGAAGAAAGAGTAATGTAATAGTCGAACGACCGGAAGAAATAACATGAAGCTGCTCTCACATACGCTGTCTATTTCATTAGAAGGTTGATGACAAAAAGTTTCTAACCTCACAATATCGAAAGTAAATAGTTTTTCCAGTCAGGCCCGAACTGGTGGTCCAGGGTCGAAATAGAAGTGGTCAGCATTCATCAATTCACCAAGCTAAGGCTGAGGAGACACGCGATACTGTTCAAAACATTCCAAATCGATTTAAGGGACGGTGAGGCATTCATGTTCCATCGCTAGTCTAAAAGCAGTCATAGCTATTCCTCTTGAACGATCAGGCAGTTGAGGGATCCTCTCTACATGATTTGTCCCGAACTGGTTGTGTCCGTGTCTCAATCAAATCTTAACCCTAGTGGTGATTGTCTCGACGACGTATCTCGTTTCATTAGCAAAATTGATCAGATCTTGATGGACGAGGTATCTCATCATTAGAAGAAAACTGACCAGATCGTGTCATCATCAAAAAATCGGCAATATCTTGATCACGAGATATATCGTAATTAGTAAAATTAATCAGATCTTGATGGACGAGATATCCCGTCGAAACCACTTGGAGGGTTAAAAAAATCAAAAATTTATTTTCACAGAGGCTCCCATCTTCACGAAGAGGCTGGACCCACAAACCGCCATGATTCGCAAGGGCGCAGAGTTCCGTTGCCGCGTCATAGGCGTTCCCTGCCCCAAGATCAAGTGGTTCAAAGACTGGCACCCCCTCAGCGAATCGAGCCGAACCCATATCAAGTGGGAGGAGCCCGACACCTGCATTCTGACTCTTAACGATGCCATTCTGAAGGATGGAGCCCTGTATACTTGTACTGCGACCAACATTGGTGGATCCGCTACGACATCTGCCATGCTGGGAGTCGAAGGTAAGATCTCAATGTGTGTATTAAATTTCTTGAACATGTTTCTCAATCAGTAACGAACTGGCTAGGATGTTAGATCAGAAAAATATAGCCAGTCTCAGGTGGGGGAAGACTGAATCGTTATTATACTTGAGACATTATAAAATTAAAATACAATTTGATTATTTATAAATTGGGCGATGATATTAGCAACACTTCAATATAAAAAACAGCTTATCGATTGTAATCTTGAGAAAAAATGTTTCTTTTATTTTGTTCAAAAACATTGATCCGCGGTTATAAAGTCATTACGAAATTGATTCGTCAAATTTTTGGACTAGATAAAGGTATCATAGGTAAATGGTTTTGAAATGAGAACTATTTTTAAGAAATGCCATGTTTTAATCTTTTGAACTAAACATGTGGTATATCTACGACCTTATCTATCAATGTAGGAATCAGGGATTTCAAAATTCCTTCATGTGAAAGCACTGCCATTTGTGAAATTATAGAAAGAGAACTGTCAGATCATCTGTCATTAAGTTGTTTAATAAGTGAATCTAGTACTTCTAATGAATCTAGTGAATCTAGTAATAAACTTCCACTCTTAAGAGGATCATTTAGTCTTTCATCGATAGCCATTTCATCCATAAACCTCTTACGTTTTCTGCTTCTGCTGTCGGGTTGCGAAATATTATTCACATCAGCAAAGGCAAGAATTAAATCATTCACTTTATTCCACTCTGACTCAATTTGCATTTTTACAAGTTTAGCTTTGGTTTCAGCAATAATTTTTGACACACAGCTATAATCAATTATTTTTTATTGTACAACAATTGTGATTAGTGACAACACTTTGAATATAGCTAAGGCAACATGTTTTGGGCAAATGTTTTTAAAATCGGTCATTTGTTTCAACAGGCCAGTTGCCAGTGCCTTTGCGTTATTAGCAGCTTTTTGTCAATGAACAAGCAATGCGAAGTCTCCTTTATTGTGTCATAACAGGTGACAACTGTTTGCAGTGAATCCTTTCTGCTTGGTCTAACTTTCCCTCGTGAAACGAAAATTGACCATAAAGTGACAAACCAAACAAATCAAACCTGCCAATTAGGAGTAGGCTAGAAGCATTAAATTCTTAAATTAATTGTACTTATTAAATTTCCTTTTGATTTGAAATCTTAAACTCAATATCTATTCGACCCGTAGTCGCTGTCATCATTTGCGGGCAAAGTTCATTTTTCACGAGTAAAAATGCTATTACAATATTTTAGTCGTCGGCCAAGGTAAAACTAGGAACTAACATATTGAAAGTGGTTATTGAATTTTTTTACCAAAACATTTTGACAAGTATTTTTCTCAATTCGAATTTAGGAGGAATTTTATGTATGCGATAATTTTATCTCATTGAAGTGTTATTTCTCAATCTAGATCCGTTTCGATTACACTATGCAATTAATATATTCTAAAGATTTCTTTTTCCTTACCTTATTGTTAACGCGTAATTCTTTTTCCCCAAGAGAATTTTTTTCGATTACAGTAAGATAGTCCATAAAATCAAACTTAATGTCCAGTGTCCCTTGCCTATGTAACAGAATATTTCCAGTTCCGACTGTCCTAATTGCATATGAAAGCGTCACATAAGAATAACGAATTGTTGTTTCTGATTCAGAATTTATTCAAATTTCTGTTTCTGCCTTTTTCTTCTGTCTTATTCAATGCATCATTTCTCTTTTCAGAATGCGAAAACGAGTATCACATACTAACGTATAAACGACCACCATTCGTGAAACCGAACGACAGACCCTTTGAAGATTTCTACGATATCGGAGATGAACTGGGAAGGTACTGATTCTCCCATTTATTAATCTGTTTCAAAAAATCTTCAAAGCTTTACACTATCTGTATGCGACCTCTCAGTAAATTGCTCTTTGTCATATGAGGCAGGCATTCTTAATAGAGAACCAATCACACAAAAACAATCATTTCTGTCACTTACGAGCAGCACATTTGCACATGACAGAAAATGCTTGAACTATTCATATATATATATATATATATATATATATATATGTATTTGTATCACTAGAAACTATTCATGAAGTATCAGACGAAACTGGAGGTTGCACAGTTCTATGAAGTGGGATGTTTCTTTTTCTAGTTACAAATAGTCCAATTAGACCACAAATAAAAAGTTACATATGGGTCATTCTATGTCAAACGCACAGTCAAAAACCCTATCACATACGATTTTTTAAACTTGGATAATTTGTTTCCCAGTTTTAGAAGTTTTTAGCTTCCCACTTGCATAAATTTGAAAAATTCCCCAATTTTGCATAATTCCATAACTATCTTTTATTTTGTTCTTATTTATCTTCATTTTATTCTTATTTATATTCATTTTCTTATATATTAAATACTCTATTAAATGTATTAAAATTTAATTTTAGATTTGAAAAATTGGACTATTTTCAGCTTTAAAATTAATGTAAATAAAAAACTATTTCAAGTAGGAAGCTAATGTTCAAGAATTTCTTATCTGGCTGGGAAAAAAATCATCGTTTTAAAAAATAGGAGAGGATCGAGTTGAAAAAACCATTTTTGTGCCTTTTGACATGGAATGGTCCCATATATGTCAGAATAATAGAAATTCAAGTCACGATTTTTTTTATGATAACGAGATCAGGATCTGATCAGTTACTTTCTAATGGCGAGAGACGACGAGAGCTTTGTGGACAAGATATCTCGTCCATCAAGATCTGACCAGTTTTGCTAATGACGAGATACTTGAACGAGAGAACCACCAGGAGTTAAGTGTAGTGGTGGAATGCACATGTGATCAGAAAGGAAACTAGAAATGAACAACTTGAGTATTTCTATGCATTAGTGACAAAATTTTCCAATGATTGCCTCTTTAGTAACTCTTTACATTTTTAGGGGAACTCAGGGTATAACCTATCACGTAGTAGAAAGAAAAACTGGTCGAAGTCTGGCTGCCAAAGTGATGCATGGCAGCGACAAATTGATGGACTTCATGACAGCAGAAATGGACACCATGAACCAACTGTGCCACCCTAGATTGGTTCGTTTGTGGAACGCACACAACACAAAGTCTTCCCTCACTTTGGCAACGGATCTGTATCCTTTCTAAATCAGTGCTCTTTGTAGCTGATTTATTACTTTAGCTTGTTTTGTCATTTCAATGAAAAAGTTATAAATGCCCTAGATATAGGGTCATTGATTGATTGATTTTTATGGCATAATACCGGGCCTGGGGAAGTTGCGCTAAACTATCAGTAATTGAATAAATTACATCATAATGCATCTGTAAATTAAAAATCTTTAACTATGAGACAAAATTATTCGAAACACATTAAAAATTTCAGTCAAATTATTTTAAATAAAATTACAAAAACTCATATCGGATATAAACTAAAATAGGTTTGCAGAGGCAGATCACTCAATAAAACAGTAACCATAGGATAGAGTCAGACAAAGCCACGTAATACTGTTTAAACCATAGACGTGAAATACAAGTAGACTGATCATTGCTATTGGTTTAAAGTGTGACCAACATGTCGACTAGTAGTCACGTGACTGCTCTGAAAAATTGACTTGATTCGCCGATTCGGCATCTTATCGCCTCGTTTGGCGATATAACATCTTATGAGCGGGAAGTTGTGTGAATGGATATTTCTAGAGTGGCGATAAAAATGGAGAAATCACCCAAGTACTATATCGTCTGAATCAATCAGATGAGCAATTAATGTATGGGTGCCTTCTCCCGTCCCATGGACTAATCAGATGATGAATGTTGGTTTACTTCCAGCAGACGAAAGAAGTCTTAAGGGCCGCGAGACTGCTAGTTTTGGTCACATGATCCTGGGCACATAAAAGGGTTATCATTGCTTACTCTACTTTTATATTTCCTCTATGACTTAAATTTAATAAACATAATAATTGTAGTGTTTTGTGTAATTTACTTTTATTAAATTTATGTCATCTGTTCCAGAAAGGAAGTCCATCAATGATGTAGACTGGGGCCTTGCTATTCGTAATATTTTAAGGAATTCAATGTTTCGCCTGGTCCATGTGAAGCCTAATTTAACCATTACAGTTTACAAATTTAGAGAAATGATTTATTCCACATAAACACATAAATATAACGTTCACAAACATTTTCCTCTTCATTATCATAGGTAGGGAATGTAGTAAATGTATAGAACATGTATAGAAAACTGTCTTCACGTTTCTCTATTTTCAGCATTTTATTCATTAAGCTGTATGTATGTAAGCTGTATGTAAGGCAATTAATTTTGTGGTACAATATTTTGTGACGTCTATGGAATTTTAACTATTAGAGAAAGCTATTAATTAAGAAAGAAATCCTTAACGTGAAACTATAGATGTGGAGGTGGTGAGCTTCTTCCAGCTATTATTAATCATGGCAAATTGACTGAAACTATTGTAGCCCATTACATAAAACAAATACTCGAGGGCTTACAACATATGCATGAAAAGAACATTGCTCACTTGGGACTTACCGTAAGTTATACAGCTTCTATTAATTTCAGTTTGATTTTCAGCTTTGTATTGAAAACAGTTAATTCAGTGGAAATGATGGAAAATACTCGTATATCTTCTTTCTCAAACTCAGTTGAAAACTTGCTTCAACTAAGAGATATTCGGGGCTTCTATGTTGTCAATACTTCAAATTCCTGGTCTTATCACGTACCTCGTAAAGTACAAACCCTGTTGTTTCCAGTAGCATAACGTACTAATGGTAACTGGGAATGTCGCGATTGGGTCGTAAGTAAAAGAAAAAAATCTAGTACAGATTCAGAATACCTTATAACTCAACTAGAGATTCGCCGTTTTTCGTTTTTCTCAAAGTGAAATATAAATTTTATTTAGGCCTATGTCAAAAACAGCCCAAATGGCGCAATACTGCCCAATCTTGTCAACTCGGTATATCGATGATTCAAACGTTGTCTTAATCTTCCAAATGGTTTCGGCGAAATATCTCTTTCATCAAATCTGACCAATTTCGCTAATGACGAGATATCTCGTCGTCAAGATATTACCGATTTTTTTTTATAATGACGAGATCAAGAACTACTCAGTTTTGCTAATGACGAGATACCTCGTCGAGACAACCATCAGGAGAGTTACAGCTTGATGGTAGTATTTTGCAAAGACAGGAAATGGGGAGAGAATGATGGCCAACGCGTAAGGAAATTGATTAACTGCGCATATTGTCTGAACTGGATGCTAGTCTCAATAGGAAGTATGGGGTACAGGAAGAAGAGTCTACAGAAGGTACCCATTGGACGTGACAAACGCCTTTAACTTACCATGGCAAGAAACCGTTTGAGACTAAAAGGATAGGTCCCTGGGACAGGGATCAGCAGTCCCTGGTTGGCTTTTTTGGAGTTTAAAATCAAGAGCGTTACCCTCCTGATGGCTTTCTCGACGAGGTATCTTGTCATTAGCAAAACTGACCAGATCTTGATGAACGAGGTATCTCGTCATTAGAAAAAAACTGACCAGATATTGATCCCATCATAACAAAATTAGGCAATATTTTTCTGGCGAGATATCTTGTCACACTAGCCAAATTGATCAGATCTTGATGGATGAAGATACCTCATCGAACCCGCTTGGAGGGTAAAAACAGAAACTAACGTCTCACTCAGATATACGTTAAAAAATCGTCGTTCATGCTTAAGGTTTTTCCATTTACATTATTTTTGCCACAGAATTTTGATTTTTTTTATTAGGGGTGTCCGGCTTCTGGACCTGCATGGACTCTACATCACTTTCATATTTTCTATTTCATGTATGAAAATCTTTTAAACGCCCTTTCATGCATATTTTTTGACGAGTTTATCTGTGGTGAAAACTGACAATCTGTTCGCAGATCGGAGATGTCTTGTTGACTCGACTCAACTGCGACAATATCAAGATTGCGGATTTCGGCCTGGCGACTAGATTGTACCAGGGTCGTGAATACGTACAGGAATACGGTCATCCCGAATTCGTCTCACCTGAAGCAGCGAACAAACAACCCGTTTCATTAGCTGCAGATATGTGGTAAGTAAATATAACTATTACCATAAGTATGACAATTTTATGTGTTGATCAATGATAATTTCATGGTGTTGTAAATTTAGTAATCAAACAAAAAAGCTATTTGCTATACATGGTCTAGGAATGTAGGAGAACGTGGAGAGACTATGTACCTTCAGTCTTCCAAAAAAGTACTTCGTGGTTGAGATTCGTTAACTGCTAAAAATGCTATTTCGAACATTATAGTGATGGCTAGGTTTCCCACAGAATCCTCCCCCTATAGAAATTAACCATGCTCATTTCGATAGATGCTACCACTAGTTCGACCAATTGCCACTTGCGGAAACCTTGAGAGCTGTATTAAGATCACGGGTGTACTTCTGTATGCGTGGTCGTGCAATTAAATTATTTCAACCACTTTAATACCCCATTGTTACCTTTTGCAGCTGGGTGAGTGCATTCGAGCAGGTTTTTGAAATTATATTGAGCTGTAACGAAATAAAGCCGTGATAGTAGTAGAAGCAGTGTATTTTATCTCAGGGCTTCAGACGGTTGTTGGAAGAGATGCATTACCATTTCAACTGTTCATTATGAACTTCCATATAAGTGCGCGTCCATTGCGGAAAGCGTTATCTGACTTGTTTGAAAGCCCACGTGTTCGTTTTCATGTCCACTAGCCTGCAATACAATAGAGCATGGAAAGACAGTATAACTTCGAAAGTCAATGAAAAAGTACTTATAATTGAGATTGAGATTCGTTTACTGCCATATATATTATATCGAAAGTTAATTATTTTAGTAGTGGCTAAGTTCCCTCATGATTGCTCATAAAGGTTTCGCTCCTTGAAATGTTCAATTCCTTCATCATGTTTGCTTGAGAATACCTAGTTTTATTACACTCTGTATAAACATTTTTTAACTACGTCCCATAAAGATGGGTAAAGACATCCTGTAAAATTACCCGTTCCATCTTAGGGTTGGTCTATTACTAATTAAAATAACAATTAGAAACTTTTTAAAAATCACATTCTTTGTCTAAAAATTGACTCAAAAATATATACGCAACATTTTAACTTAGAGAATCTAAAAATAGTCATTTCATTTTCAACACACATGTGAATGCAAATTAAAAAATGTGTTTTTAATAAAAAAATATTCGTAAAGTAAATTGGGATTTTATTTCAGAAAAACATATATATTTATTTAGGGTAGTCTAATTTAAAATATGTATCTTTGTAGTCTTAGTGTTACGGAAATTTAAATTAGTCGTGTCGCCTTCACAATACTAAACATATGTTTCATGATATTTTTAATTTACTAATATAATTTGATTTAAATATAATTTTCTTTTCCTCTATTATAGGAGTGTCGGAATCATTGCTTATATCTTGTAAGTACCTTTCCTTAAAACAAGCCGTTTTAACAGTAATAACTATTTTTAATTATATTAGTATTTTACTTCATTTTAGTGACTACTTTTTCTGTTTAAATAATTCACTAAGGGAATTATTTTTAAGTAATATAAACTAATATATAACATACTTTAGAGGTGCTTTTTCGTATCAAGCATTAATACCATTAATCCTAAATACCATTTCTTCCAGATTGACTGGTGATTCTCCGTTCCTGAGAGAAAATGACCGAGAGACCCTAAAAGAAGTGCAGAAAGGGAAGCCCAATTTCTTCCACGATGGTTTTGCTGTTCTCTCAGATGACGCCAGGGACTTTGTCACTCGACTCTTGCAGTTTGACCCCAGGTGAGAGAGAAAATGGAATTATTTTAATTAAAGATATTAATATTATTTGTTGTTGTTTTTCTAATGCGATTTCAGCATTCGCCAATAAGAATTCCAAAGAATGAATTCCGAATTGATATATGACAGTTCATTCGTCAACTCCAATCGTTGTATTTATATCAAACGCCAAACTTTGCCAAAACAGCGATGAACTACATTTTAAAGTGATCCCACTATGGGTATTATGCGAGAACATTTGGGTAGCGGAAATAAAATCGCCGTTTTCCGTCTAGTTTGCTTGGTCAAATATGGCCCTTGCGCCATAAAACCACAAAACCAACCGTCTAGTTTGTTCACACTGAAACGTCCGTTCATGTACTATACTATAACATCCGTAGTTCGAAGTGTATCATTAAACTAATCGTTTAATTCTCGACATCCTCTTTGCCATATAGTGAATTCCAGAATATTGAATTCATGTAATCCTAAGACAGCTGTGAATGTGCCACATGGTAGAATGGTATTTACAAGTATATTAACATGGTACGATGCTATATATTACAGAGCACTTTTTCGTGAAAATGAATTTACTTTTTCTACATACATTTTTGCAGACATTGCAAAATGGGGCAGTGATTTTAATAAAGATTTTAAGTTTGCCCTTTAAGTTGTGGATTCCGTTATTTTTAATGCTTATGAAAAGCCTCTTAAAATGCAGGCCATGCAAATCTCCCCACAGTTCAGTTTCACCACAAACATGTTAAAAATCTAAAGGATTTTTTAAACTAAATTTTATCATAGTTACTTCAGCAAACCGTGTCCTTGGAAATTCTAAAACCAAATCCATAATTTATATGAACGCTCGATATATTTATTGACGACTAAAAGAAAACATAAAACTTCCGAAATTTCCTGTAAATACGATTGATGCTGCTATATTTGTTTCTACTACTTAATAGAATTATTTCTGACGTTTAAAGTATGTAGGTTTTGAGACAGATTATGTTTAAAGTAGTATAAGTAGTCGGGTTCAATTAACAAACATTACAATCAGTTTCTTAGTAAATCGTGGAAATACTCTGCTCAAGTTATGAACGATGAACAAAGGCTTATTAATGACAAGTGCACCCACACTTGTTTCATTGCTTATACTTAATTTTGGTAGATTTAGTTGAATAAGTTAAAATTTACTATCCAGATTCAATTTATGAATCCTAATTGTTTTTACACACTTAATTCCTATTGCATCATATTTCTGTCTTATTTTTATCAAGTAATATTTAAACTTAAAGGTCTTTGGCTTGTCTTCTAAATCGGATATTTTTGCAGCCAAAGAATGGACGTTACAGCCGCATTAAAACACAAGTGGTTGGAAGTAAGTAACGATTTAAATGTTACCTAAATTTTAATTACTTTACATTACTGACTTTTAAAAACTTTTACTATTAAAAATGATCTTACAAGAAACCTAACATAAAGTAAGAAATAATGTATGTTTATGTGTGTTGTTTCTAAAACGTAACCTGTTACAGCTCGATTCAGTTCCAGACATGTGTGATGAACTCACTAATATTGACGCTCTCCGAGATTACTACAAGAAGTGGAGATCTTGGGTAAGAAGCTTCTATGGTTTAATCGATTACAATTTAAAATTTTGACTGACGAAAAGCTTGTTTATGTTGAAAGTATAGTGTCTAATTCTTGAATTATTCAAAAGCAATCTATATAAGCTTCTTTTCTGAAGCAATTTTGCCTTCATGACAAATACCAGTGATATAAATTATTACATTAAACGTATGGATTGGTATAACCTCGTCCATTTTTCTATGCAATGGAGGAAATGTATAATATTCATTCTTATCATCAATTCGTTCTCACTTTCTGTTTTTAAGATGCGTGAGGATTGTCTATACTAAAGACAAAATTATCAAAATTGGTGGTTTTGTCAAGAGGTATATCGTCCTTAACAAAACTAGCCAGATCTTGATGGACGAGGTATCTCGTCATTAGAAAAACACTTTCCAGATCTTGATATCGACATTATCAAAATATCGGCAATATCTTGATGACGAGATATTTCGTCATTGGCAAAATTGTTCAAACCTTGATGGACAAAATATCTCATTGAAACCACTTGGAGGGTTAATCCTTGTTATAGTCGACAGTGAAGCCTTACAGATCATAAAACTGATTTTATTTGTGTATTTCTGAACACTTTTAAGAATTTCATAGGGATAGAGACTTCTATTTAGAATTTCCAAACGTGTATATGTGTGTGTGCGTGCGTGCTTTTGAAGTCATACTTTTGAAATATTGAAGTGCGATGTTGAAGTCGTCACCAATTTTTTCCTGTAGTACTCGAACGCATCGTGTCGCTGGTTCTTCAGGAGGAGGACTCTGGAGTCGTGCTTCACACATCCCAGCCGTATGATCTACCCTCCGAATGAAGAATACACTCCTCCATCGACTCCTGACAGGGAACTGGACAGGTCTCGAGTCAAGCCGGCCGCCTTCGACGATGTCACCTTCAGGCAGAGGATAGAGAGAGAAGCCATTGATCCCAGATCGGAAAGCCAGTAAGTAGCATGGTCTTGCATTCACAGGTATGGGTTCACCGAGGCTCAATCATAGAGGAAATATATGGCATTCATCGAGGCATTTCATCATGGCCTTCATTGCCTTCTCGACGTGTCTTTAACTCTCCTTCGTATCAGCCACACTTGTTTTACTCAAAGCATCTTTTATTAGGAGAGAGTGCCTCTGTGTGTGTGGTTCCTTTTTCCGTCCATCATATTTTAATCTTTTTCCTCTCTGGAGTATTTCTCTCTTCTGTCAGTAAAACTTTCCTTGCGTGTATGTTCATTACTTGACAATGTCTGTCTTGTGTTTAATGCAGTTTGATCAAATATGACCTTTGCGCCTTAAAATTCATAAACAGCAAAACAATCATTCAAAGGTACGCGAATTTGAGTCGAACTGAAATGGATCTGTTAATTAATTTTTGGATTTAAGTTTTCAAAAAAATGTATTGTGATAAAAGTTATGTATTTTATAGTCTATTTTAGCTTTGGTCATATTTTATAAAAATTAAGAGGTATTTGCTAGGCATTTCGAAAAGTTACTTAATAATGTTTAAACTTGAAACTATTTGAATAATGACCAAGAACATTGCCTGGCGTACTTTCAAATTTTGCTTAAATAAGTGTAGGACAAATTATATGATCTATAAATGTTTCCACGAATTGTTTCTCTTTATTCATAACTAGATCCATTACTTTTGTAATATGCATGCTTATGCTTGATTTAATTATATTAGAACAGTATGTTTACATTTGACTTTCTTACGCTATTATACTTAAGCATCTTTTTTATTCCCTTCAGTTATCAAAATGGTCCAGATACATTTTTACTGCCTCTACGTGATCCTGATTTCCCTGTCCGCATTCGAAGGTACCTGAAAGTAGGAGCTGGCCGAAGTCCTATTCTAGCCAATCACTTGAAGGATAAGCATTGGGGATATAGCGATGTGAGTGTTTATTGGCCTCTATACACAAACATCTGTATATATGTATATGTATATGTATAAGTGTATATATATATATATATATATATCATATATATATATATCATATATATATATATCATATATATATATATCATATATATATATATCATATATATATATATGATATATATATATATATCATATATATATATATCATATATATATATATATATTTAAATGACTCAGCCATCAGTCGTTTCGTAAAAGCTGTACATTTTTCCAAATAAACTTTTGAACCATCAGTGTCAGAACCGCAGATTGATCTCGTAAAAAGATATTCTTTATCTTTGTCCTTTTGATACTCTGAGCGTCACAAGACTTCCAAGTAGTGTAATATTGCTTTTACTCAACATCACATTTCATGACTAAATAATCGCATATATTGGTTAAAGAAATCCTAGATAGAATCTTTTCGTGGTGTGGAAGTTTGGGTAAAGATGTAGAATCCGGGGCATGTTGGTCGCCAAGCAATTTTTGTCGCCAAATCAAGATGGCGTCCAAAGCCAGTATGTTCATTAAAAAAAACGTGGACTTTCCTACGCGAAAAACCTTTTGCATAGAATTGCCATAAAGCTAAATCAAAACTCCAAGGTTGCCATGTTTGGAGATAAATCGCTTGTGCCCCGGATTCGACATCTCCACCGAAGTTTGGAGAGTGGGTTGCCAGCTCAGGTGTTATCTCGTCATCTGACCGTGGTTCAAAATTACGTGATGTTGTCCTCGGATCTTTTCCTTGGGGGATTGATCCCAGACCGTCATCAATAGCCCGTTGTGTTGTGCCAGTGCGGCGTTAATTAAAATACCTACCTACCTAGATAGAATCTATTGGCCAAGAAGATCAAAGCTGTTTAGAAATCATGTAGGCAATACTGAAGGTTGCAGAATGGATATATGTTGGTGAACTCCTCAGGGTTAAAAACAATGTCCTGTTATAGTATGATTGACGGTGGTTCCTTGCTTGGTCAATTGTGTCAGTTTCGCTCCTACACGTGAGTAGGACTGGTGGTTCCTCTGGATTGGCGAGAGGTCTAGGTGAAAGGGGGTCTTCCTGTCCTACCCTAGTGAAAGGAGACGAAAGACAGCACCTCATCGGTTTGACGTCAAGAGAGTGCGTATATTCCCAAACAGCAACGGAAACAAGCCAGCGTCCATACCGTTACCCGTAATCTTGCTAACCCGAAGCACCCCGATAAAAAATCGGAGGATGAATTAAGGAGCCGTTCCTCATCAGACGGAGACTCCGGACGCAAGCCGTTGTACATGCCTACGCCAAACTTCTTGCTAGTGCGAAACACATTAAGATTCCCGGGACGGATTTTAATTAACGGAACAGACGCCCGAGACAGCGTTTTGCTCTTGTGGGCTGGAGAGTGAAAGGTGAAAAAGTTGAGGCTCCTCACGTAGCTCACAAGTGCTACTTGTTGTTAAACGAGATCCAAATTTAGCCGTCAGTGCTACGAGGAGTTGATGACTAGTAGAAGGCGCTACAAAATCCACCAGTACCCAAGCAAAACATACCTTAAAGCACCCCCAAAAACACTTTACCCATCAAAACCTCACGAAACTTACATATAATGGGTGTCAGTAGATGTTCATCAATTTTGACTAACCCGTGTGTAGTACCCATGTTACTACCATCCATATGTACTTACCTAGACGGATTTGTAGAAGATAGACATGGATGTGCTGGATTATATAACATGGATGTGCTTGTATGAAGATTTCTTGACGGTGTCATTGGGCTTTCAGGTGGCCGTGAAAGAGCGCAGGAAGTTCGTGGACGTAATGGATGAGGAGATCAGTGACGAGAAGAAGGGAGTGTCCCGCTCGGCCAACCTGAGGCTGCGTCACGAAGTGGGCACCGTAGGATCGGGCTATGAGCACATCGAATCCAGAAGCCAGAAGAAGCGAAGGGGCTTCAGAGGATCGGCAGGTGGGTTCGCATTCCTTCTAACGAGTACGTCCTCCAATTTAAGATCTAATGTTCTGACGAATAGGAAATGCATCCATGTGAAATGTGAACCCCTTCTTTTACCCTTTACTTATGGCCCTCAGGAGCAAAACTCCTTTAGGAGTGTACGGGCTTCATGGACCCAAGGTACCCGAGTGATCTTTTCTTTCCCCATTGGATTTACTATCTTTAGTAAACACGGGGATCTTATTCCCGGGATACCCAATGGCCAAATATGGCCCTTGCGCCATAAAACTCCCGAAACCAACCAACCCGGGAGACCCAAGCGATCTTTTTCTGCTTTCATCCTACTATTATATTCCCCAATCCCTGTTTTTTCCTTTGACATTTTTTACTTGATGTTATCTTGTGTTTGGCGCAGCTTGGCCAAATATGGCCCTTGCGCCATAAAACGCCAAAACAATCAACCCTTTACTTGTACATTTGTCACAACAACAGGCAACAAGTCCAGTGGCCCGAATCCATTTCCCTCCCACCCTCAACGTACATCTCCTTTAGGTGTATACGGGCTTCATGAACCCAAAGTACTCTAGTGATCTTTTCTTCTCCCATGGGGTTTACGTCTTTAGTAAACACGGGGGTCGCTCTCCAGGGATACCCAAGCTATTTTTTTCTGCTTTCAGCCCACTACTCTGTTCCCCAAACTCTCTTTTATTTTTCTTTCAAATTTTTTACCTGATACTATCTTGTGTTTGGCGCAGCTTGGCCAAATATGGACCCTGCGCCATAGAATCTAAAAACAACCAACCATTGGTCTCCCATCCCTCATTACAAATGTTAATACATATCACATTCGACATGAAACTTATTATTTTTTTTACGAATCTTTCGCACAGGAACTGCGCCGTATTTCCGAGAGAAGATCAAGCACGTCGTGATTCGTGAGAATCAAGACGCCGAATTCCACTGCCGAGTCACCGCTTCACCCGAAGCACAGGTTTCGTGGTTCAGAAATGATGGAATTCTCATTGAAAGCTCCAGAATAATTGTGAGACACATCTATTTTACTATTTCTTCATCACTAATATTAGCATTAAAAGTTCTAACAGGAGCCTGCAGCAATTCGCATAGTTGCACTGAGCATGATTTCGAGTGAATTGTTTTGTTTCATTGGCAGTGATGAATAGCCGCGGTAGCCCCTTCCTAGGAAGAGTTGCGGATTAGCAACCAGAGGGTTTCTAGTTCGAAACTCGATCCAACCAAAGACCGTCATGTACATGGGGCTGGTGCATGTTAAATCTGTCATGGCCTCAAATGCTTGAGCCCCTATTTCAAATTTTGGTACACAGTATACAGAAACTGAAATGCATGAATGCTGCAACTTTGTGTTTTCTACAAATATTATGAATTTAAAAATATTATTTTTTTCCAGAGTTATTTCACAATATTGCCACTTTCCTTCAACTGAATTTCTTAATTAATATACAATACCTACTAATTTCTGACTAATATTCAATACCTTTTACTTAGCTTTCAATGACTTGTTTTCAACCGACACAAGTGTCACTCTTTGTTCGTCTTTTAGATAAGTAAGTGGTCAGATGGGCGTTGTTCTTTAGTTCTGCGGCCAGCGAAGGCGTACGATGTCGGAGTGTACAAATGTGTTGCTAGAAACTGTCACGGAATATCAGTCTGCAGAGCTCGTCTGAATCTCGGAAGTAAGTTCACTGAATCCAAAATCTTCAACTGTTCTTATTTACCAATATTTTTACTCAATAAGCTGGAAGTTTTACCTGCAACTGAATAATATTCAATACAATTTTATTCAGTTGTTGATAAATGCATTTTCCTAACTTAAAATTTTATTCAATACATTTTGTTATTTCATAGAAAAATAAAACTGCCCTTCACTGTCTTTGACACAGACCAGGCAACTACTTTTTTAGAATTGAGGAAATCAGACAGCTTCTTGTCAAAATAAAAGACAAAGACATCACTTCGCAGTAGGTTCCTGCGCATTGTGAAATGTATAGCAATGAAATGGCTGATGAGTTAGCTAAATTGTCAACCACAGTAGGCCCAGTTCTTTTGTCAGCAACTACCCTCTCTAGGTGTCTGGGTAAGGTTAGGAGATAGGCTCGATCTCTGGTGTTATGGAGGAAACTGGAATGAATTGACATCTTTTTCAATTCCAGAATAGTGAGCCTAATGACCTCTATTACTTCAAAAAATCCCTAGATCACGTGCCACTTTTTCTGCTAAATCCAGAATATGCTACTATGTAACTCAGGTCGAGTTAAATCGTTTTTACCTCCAAGTGCCTTATTTGCCTTGATGAGAAAGAGACTTTGGAGTATATTTTAATCGACCGAAACAGAGAGCACATTTTTGGAATTATCTTAGAAAATTTGTGATTTATCTTCTATAATTCTTACTGTTAATGTAATGTCATCTATATAAATAAGAATGGAGTGTTTATTTGTACATAGAATATTTTCGACCTATTTCAAGTTTTCTATCCGTTTTGGACCCTTCTGATGCAAAATCCGTCTCTTGCGCGTTTGGTGTCTATCTGTGTATGTGTGTGCGTGCCCATGCTACGTCCAAACGGTTAAACATATTTTAATGAAATTTTGCATACTGTGAGTTCTTACATTCATTTATCCACTGAACTTGGTTGCGTAAGTCTGTCTGTCCGTCTTCCGGTTCTATGTTTGATTTTGTGTCTGTGTGTTTGTACAAGTATCATATAAGATTTATTCAAAATATTTCAATGCGATGTCCTACATTTAATAAGCCATATTTTAATATAGTGAATGCATTATTTTAAACTCCTTTGATTACGTATTTAAGCAAGTTTCATGTTAAAACATCTGAGTAACTCTACTTAAATCAACCATTATTTGGTTAGTTTTGGAGAAGCTGGAATGCATATTGAGCATTGCAATTACTTAAATTTTTTACCAGTACTGCTGAAAAATCAATTATTTTTTAAAAACTATTTTGCAGAATTTAAATTCAAATACTTTTTTATTTATAGCCTTATTTATTTTCTTTGCAAAATATAAACTATTTCCGAACTTTTGGGATAGACGATATTTTGCAACAAAACGGAAACTCGTGTTCGTTTGCCACGTGCAGTGATATTTTTTCGCACCGAATTAATTTCGTATTTTTAAATTCTATCAATTTTTAGTTGTAAGTTGTGGCAACTGTGCGATATCAAGAGATAAAAAAGAATCATGAATTTATATCTTTAGAACTTTTCCCGCTAACTTTTATTTTGTTTTAATTATGTTTTTTTCTGTTTTAAATATTTATTATTTTAATAAATTGTAATTCCTTTTTATCACACGCAACACCACAGCAAAGTATTCTGTTTAAAGCGGCATGTAAGCTAGAATAAAGCAAATTTTAAGTGGATTTTTGCCATTATTGAAAGAACGTTAATGTTAAAAATATCCGAACTACAACATTTGAAATATTGCAAATTCTTTCTCATAGCAACAGATGACCAAGGTGGCTTATTTTACGAATTAAAGCTATATTTAAGCAACTTATATAGGAAAAGTTTGTTTAGAACAATGATTTTCTTTAGAAGAAAAGCTGTCAAATTTATTTACCATTTAAAAAAATGGTAATAGGTTACCTTTGCTTTATCACTACTGAAAATATTAAATTTTGAAACAAATTCTTTTATTATTGCACATGCCACGAAACAGAATTTTCAAGAAAAACGTATTTTAAAACAAACAGTGATAAATATCTTATCAAATTAGTCATCTTTCCCCTAATGGTAGCGAAATTCGATGAGTGACACAAATAAAAAAATATTGGCAGGTAAATTATGTGAGATAGTATCCACAGTAGATTCGTCAGAGTTGAGCAATTTTACAGGAATAGAACTTAAAAAAGGAATTCCTAATCCTCCCTCAAAATCCTCTTTTGTAGCAGTTACCTTAGTGTCACCTTTCGCCAATTTGTATCTTTAGCATGGGTGCGATATATATGAAATATATTACATGGATGGATTTGCGTGTATAGAATTTGTATCCAAAGTAGGTTGTAGAAATTATAAAAATGTCGAAAATGTGTTACAAAATTATTTTACTCACGCATTTTCTACGAAAGAGGAAAGTGTTTATTTTTTTGTCACTTTCAATATATAGTTAACCAATTCAATCCGAGTGAGGTCGTGCAATTTTGCTAGTGAAGTTATAAAACTGCAATAATCATCCATTTTCATTCCTTGATAGATGTGTCCGCTAAGCCAGATCCACCGAAAGCGGAAAAATGCTCCGATACAGAGATTTTCCTGTCATGGATGCCTCCAAAATACGATGGCTTCAGTCCAACCTTCGGATACGCTCTGGAATACAAGGAAGAAGGCAAGTGCATCTCCTTAGTTCTGTTCTTTTTATGAAAGGCTTTTTCTGTCAATCTAAACTTAGGTGGCGGTAGTATTTTGTGTTGGAATGTTTTCTTTTATGAATTTGGGCCATCATATGCTATTTTGACCAACTTTTCTTCGATGTTTAGGAATTTGAATTTTAATAAATCGCAATTATTTTTAAAAATACACTAAGCTTATTGAAGAAAATGGACTTGAAATGCATTTGGATGAAAATTTCAGTGCGCCTGAAGTTGTATTAAATGTCCCTTTGGTGAGAAGAAATTTATTTCCTTTAACGAGCAATGAATAACGTTGAGAGGTTAGTAGCATCGTTGATTTTACTCTACCAGAATGAACCTGAAGACTCATATTAAAAGGTTTGTAAGTACACATTTTATCATAAAATATCGATTCTAAAATGTCGATATCAAAAATGTGAATTATTCTATGCAGCCTTTAACTACAGAGGATGTTTCAAAACTTGTTGCTTTAAGGGGATGCAGGAAGCATAAAATTAAACCTCATTTACACACAGATATACCCACAAGCGTATGGATTTGTTAGAGGGCGCTGTTCGGCACCGCGAAGCAATCCATGGATTGAAGCTGTTAGACGTGCATTACTGTTGGTGTTCACAACTTTGAGCACTTACTGTGAAACAGTTAGTGTTCAACTACAGTCAATCTAAAATTATGTCTAATAAAATGTTCACCTTTCATTTCTGCACTTTAGTGTACGTCCTTGTAGATCGGGAAACGCTTGGGTTTACCTTCCGGAGGCAAATACGGTTTAATTTTGTGTTTCCTACCTCCCCTTAAAGCTTGTACAGTTGTTTTAAAACACCCTTTTGAAGTTTTGAAACACCCTATATAAGTAATCTATTCAATCACTTTCATTGTTTTCAACGCTTAGCAAAATCTGGCCCTTGCGCCTTAAAATTCCTACCAAACATTATTTTCAACAACCTCGTTGCACCACTACAAAAACTAACTTACTATAGTATATACAGCAGTGTAACCCAACTCCACTATGAAGTAATTTTTGGTAGACGAAGTTTCACTGTTTCACACGTCTTGCTAAATTAGTGACCTGGAAGATGGAAGTATAATAATTTCGTGTTTTCCACGAAACTCACTTTCGAGAAAAGTATCATTGCAACTTTTTCTAACTAAAAGAACTTCACGGTGGAGTTGGGATATACAAAGTTGCACTATCTTTCACATGTTTTGCTGCACTCCCTACAAAATAAAACGCATCTTATTGATTATGGTAGAAAAGTTTCAACACGATTTCTATATGCAGACTCATTCATTCACAGGTGCTGAAGCATGGACTAAACTGGCCAATAATATTTCTCATGAATTTTACCTCGTCCGAAATCTATCTCCAGCCACAACGTATTACTTCCACATCTGCGCAGTCAACAAATTTGGATGGAGCGAATTCAGCGTCCCATCAGAACCTATATTGACCCTCACTGAAGGTAAGCTTTTCACATTGAAAGCATCTAAAATCTCCAAGAGCGGGTGGAGAAAATTTTGTAACGCAATGGCGTAACAAAATGGTGCTATTAGAAAATGCAATGTTAACCATAGAGGAAATACTATAAAAGTAGAGTGAGCAATGGTAACGTTTTTATGTGGTCAGGATCATGTGATCAAAATTAGTAGTAACGTGACCCTTAGATTACTTTCGTCTGCCGTGTGGGACCGAACATTCATCATCTGATTGGTCCTCGGAACGAGAGAAGACGCCCAAACATTAATTCATCATCTGATTGGCCCTCAGGGCACATCTTTAGGTGTGTACGGGCGTCACAACCCCGAGGTACCCGTGATTTTTCCTCCCATTCATTTTTATCCTTGCCTGCCCTTCTGGTTTCTTCATCCCTCATTGTGATGTGTCTTGTGTTTGGCGCAACTTGGCCAAAATATGGCTCTTGCGCCAAAAAACCCGAAAACAACCAATAACCCATCATCATCTGATTGATCCGCTCGACTTTGGCGGAGTAGACTGGCGATTTCATCAATTTTGTCGCTACTCTAGAAATGGGCATCCACACATCTACTTTGTCATAAAATGTTATATCACCAAACAAGGCGATAAGATGTCAAGTCAAGTCAATTTTTCACCGAGCATTCACGTGACTACTAGTCGACATATTGATCGCATTTTTTGAGCTCCTCTCAATAGCAATGCTCAGTCTACTTATATTTCACGTCTATGGTGTTAACCAATAAAGAAAGTATCGCTAAGTCTTCAAATTCAGGATTGTTACATGTTGCATGTAAAAGTATCTGATACTTCACAACGCTAGATACAGTATGATCCCTCATCACAATCCATCCAGTTATTGCAGAAAAAGCAATTATGTTCTGTTGATCGGGTGTGCTGTTATGGGACATCATACATTTTATATTCAGCAATTTAACAACGTTAAGCCTAGTCAGAATTAAAGAAAGCCTAAAGACAGAATTAAAGAAAGCCTAAAGACAATTAAAGCTCCTGCCTTCTTGCCAAACGTGGCAATATATTCACGTCTAAAAATTAAGGATAACGAAATACATCCCGTTCCAGTACCTTCATCGAAGTACCTCAGATGACATGAATAGTCTATAAGCTATGTGTAAAAAATAAGAACGCCCACATGCCTCGTGGTACTTACTAGAAACTAAAGAAATAAAAAAAATGCTTAAATGAACACATTGTGGGTTTTAGCTATTGCAAAAAAAAAACATTTTGCTCTAATTAAAGCAATCTAATAAGCAATGTTATGCCTCTGACCCTAATGCAGGCCTCACAGCGTGTAGACATGCTTGGAAATTGAGACATGTCGGAGTACCCAAAGTCCAAAATTAAAGATAATGCAATCCGAAACGAATCTCGAGGCCAAGTACCTCAAATGACAAATTTTAATATTCCACAAGCTATGTGGAAAACATGCTTTTTAGTGTTACTGGAAACTAAAGATATTTGAAAATAAAATTCTAACGTTAACACATTGTAAGATTAGTTATTACGGAAAAAAATATTTATGCTTTGTTGAAAGCAAACTAATAGGGAATGTGCTGGTGTCTGACCCTATTGCAAGCCTCACAACGTGCAGACATGTTTTCCACAATGCTGTCTAAGAGTGGAAAAGAGTCCCATTCAGGCACTAGAGTACTTATTAGTACTTTTCACACTCCTCTACTGTCTTTGGAGGTGTGTGTGTGCTGTAATGCAACGTGCGAGGGCATTCCAAGCATACTTTCTATTGGATTGAGATCATGTGACCTTGCTTGATGCGAATGCAAGAATTATCCTTAATTCTTGGACAAGTGTTAGAAAAATGACAGTGTTGAATATCATAGAAACTCTTTATTTTCAGCGGCACCAAAAATTGAACTGGGTCGAGCTGAACAGTTCCAGCAAGACCAGACCGACAAGGGACAAGAGTTGTTATTGGATTCGGTGGATCGGATCAAATACGAGTATGACAGGGAAGATGAACCCCTTGAACTGGAGGAAGCAGAACCAACAGAACTCTACAACTACATCTCCGAAGTCTCAAAGTAAGCTTTTGACGTAAAGCATCCTTAAAAAGAGCATGTCCCACATTGCCCCTACTAACACTTGAAAATGTGATTTCAGATAAATCTTGTGTTAGAAAGTTACAATCAATACCAGTTGCTTCCATTTTTCAATTGCAGGGTGCCACAGGCGACTTTTTGCTACTATTTTCCAACCTTGGCGTCTAGGGGTATCATATTAAGCAAAACCGTCTCAAAAGCTCCTATTTTAAAATTTGGGCGACCTTTCTTTTAAATCACCAAAGGTCAACGTTTTTTTTAATTAATAGCTTCACCCTTTTTAATTAATAGCGGACGGAAAAAATATTTTTCGGATTTTTCCTTTAGGGAGAAAATTTTCCAAGAAACGCCAATTTCGAAATTTGGCGCCAAGCCGTGGCAACCATGAAAAAAGTCCATCGAAATCTGATTGCTGGATTGTCATCAAAATCTGAAGAAAAAATATTCAGCTTTTCAATTTTAAAATTTAAATTTCTTCGTGAGATCTTCAACTTCTGTTTCATACTTAACACATTTTGTGTTTTAACCGATTCATTTTGTGTCTAAGCATCTAAAATTGTTACAAAATAAAGTTTAAGAGGATACTTTTTCTGTTACTAATTTATAGAAGTTTATGCTACTGGTGCTATTTCACAAGTGCTTTGGCTACAGCTATAGCAGCTCTGCATTTGCTAATGACAAAACACATTTAGATATGAAAACAAGGGTGGGTAAAACCTCCCCTATGATCAAAGTTCCCCTGAATTATAAAATTGTACGTTTTGACGTGAATACTTTAAAATCGGAACAGTACTGGTGCGCATGCATAAGTCGAGCGTTGCAAGAAAGCTTTACAACTGTTTTGTCTTATGATTTCAGAATTAGAAGAAACATTCAGAAGATGAATATAGCATCGTGTAGACAAAGAATGTCCGTACCTGACATGACTTTCGGACAGAGTGCGCAGGCGCAGTGAGCGCGGGTGCGCAATATGTCGAAATTCTATGATGCTGCGCGAGCTTTGGCCAGTGGAGTGAAGATTGCGTAAGTGGTGTCATTCGAAAGCTACCGAACTATGCTACAATCACAGGCCTTTAATCACTAAAATTTTCCTTCGACATTAATATCAAACTGCACTTTAATCTTTCAAACTATAAATTAATTGTTGAGTATTCACACACACAACAAACAAATCGTTGTGTCTGCTTCATTCATTCCATAATCCAACATCAGGCAGAGTATTCACGTCAAAGGTTTGTGTCCTTGACACTACCTTAGGTACTTACTAATGGTAAGTTACAGTACCTACCAATTTTTTCTTTCCGTTTCAACTCGACCTTTACTCCCTTTTCAATCCCTAGGGGTCGTTTCTCTCTGGTCATGAAAGTGTGGCACAAGAAGGTGAACAGCGCTTATGTTGCCAAAGCCTGTGACCTGTCAGGCGCCTCCGGTGACGCGGCCCACAAGGAATTCGAGATCTACAGCTCGCTCGAACACGAGAAGATCGCCCATCTCCATTCCGCCAGCGTCTCCAAGACGTCCATGTTCTTCGTCACGGAGAAGCTGTCGGGAATCGATGTCATCTCGTTCCTCTCCATGAAACCTCTGTACACAGAAGACTTGGTATCGCGTATCATTCACCAAGTAAGTTGGTTCTTTGAAAAGGTGTCCGTGCATTTGTAAGATTAACGAATCCACGTAGTTCTGCAGAGCAGAGTTGAACAGCAAAGTTACAAGATCAAATATAAGATTGCTAAAAACTGTTTGGAGCAAAAATATGTTTTGAAGATGTTTTAGATGGAATAGATAGTTCAAATAAAGACCCACATCAGAGGCACCAAGTCCTCGGGGGACGATCCACGGAGCCCCCTATTATTTTTATTATTGTCTGAACCTCCTAAACATGGGATACTACAAATGGAGATAATATAAGTAACCAAATACCGACCAATCTCTCACTAGGTCGTTTGGAAGCTATATCAAGAAATCGCGCTTCGCAGTTCTAGGAGCCGGAATGCCACGAGACTATATTTTATGTGTGCCCCTCCCCTCTGACATGAAGCTGATTATTGGATTTCTTAAACGCAAAGGGCCTATTTGTCCAAGCTGGTCCCAACACGACAGACATCAAGTAATGGACATTTTAGACGCATTAGAATACCTACAAGTAAGGAAAATTTCACTGCCGCAGAAGAGAAAAATGCATTCAATGGTAAGTTACAGTAACCGAACCTGTGACTCACAGGTTGCTAGCATAGAGGATAAAAGTACAGTTAGTACAATATATGGTGACCTTTTTATATACCCAGGATCACTTAGACCAATTTCATCTACCGAGTGGAAACGAACATTCATCAGCTGATTAGTAGACGGGACAGGAGAAGACGTCTATCCATTAATTGATCATTTGATTGGTCAGCGTGACATAGTAAACTTTGGTCATTTCACCACTTTTGTCGCCACTTAAGAAATGCACATTCACATAGAGTTTTATATCGCCAAACGAGGCGATGAGATGCCAAATCGGTCAACCAAGTCATTTTTTCACAGCAGTCACATGACTACTAGTCGACATGTTGCTCACTCTTTTTGAAGCTCTTCTCAACAAGCAATGCTAAGTATACATAGTATATTTCAAGCCTACAGTTGCTAGAGCAGTTGAGTAAACCAACTGGGCCACGGTGGTCTCTTCAATGAGAGGATATGACAAGTATACAAATAATATGGGCAGTGAAATCCATAAGCAAAATAAAGGGTTCCGAAAACGCGTCTCTATATATAAATCAATTGAAGTTTTATTTATCCTTCCTTCATAATTTACCAATATTGGATCCTGCATTTGCTTGGATTTTTTGTCTTTCTTTAAACACTTGTCTTTTTTTATTCAGGTTTTAGACGCTTTAGAATACCTACATTTCCGAGGCATTTGCTACTTCGAACTGCAACCCGACAACGTAGTCATGGAAGACCGACACCACCCGAATATCAAACTCGTGGACTTCGGAAGTGCGCAGTACGTCCCCGAAGAAGGAGCAAAGGTTAATGTTAAAGGCAACATTGAGTACTTAGGTAAGAGTTAAACACACTATCCTTCAAACTCTCTTTGGATACAGAATATGGCCGTTGCGCCATAAAACTCCAAAACCAACCAACCCTTTTGATACCAGACTGTCGCAATAGCCCGTTGTGTTGCTCCTTCGAAGTAAATTTAATTATCTACCCTTTTGATATCAGCCTGCGAGCTGTAGATGGCACAGGTTAGATTCCTGTAACTACCCTGACTGTATTTCTCTCTCCTGTTACAGTAAATCTCTCCTTGTGTTTTTATCCTCTCGGAGGCCCATCTTTAGGTGTGTCATGAAGCCGAGGTACCCTAGTGATCTATTCTTATCCCATGGGTTTTACTGCCTCTGTTAAACATGGGGTCGTGACCCCAGGATACTCAAGCAATCTTTCTCCATACATTCTCTCCATTGGGCCGCGGTAGCCCGGTTGGAAGTGTAACGGATTAGCAACCAGAGGGTTGAGAGTTCGAATCGAACCAGACCCTCGTGTACAAAGGGGACTGGTGCACGTCAAATCTGTTCGGGCATCATTGCCCTCCCGTTGGCGTAGTGTGGAAGTTTGGAGAGTGGGGTGCCAGCTCAGGTGTGACCTAGTCATCTGACCGTGGTTCAAAATTAAGTGGTGGTGTTCTCGGGTCTTTTCCTTCGGGTTTGATCCCGGACCGTTGCCAATAGCCCGTTGTGTTGTTCCAGTGTGACGTTAATTGAATACCTACCTACCTTCTCTCCCTCCTTTCTTTTCACAATTACTTGACATTGT
The DNA here is from genome assembly GCA_933210815.1 of Meta bourneti. Lineage (NCBI taxonomy): Eukaryota > Metazoa > Arthropoda > Arachnida > Araneae > Tetragnathidae > Meta > Meta bourneti. The sequence continues at coordinate 28,910,457 of OW119930.1, forward strand.
CTTGTGTTTGGGGCAGCTTGGCCAAATATGGCCCTTGCGCCATAAAACCCAAAGCCAGCCAACTTGTGTTTATATCCATTTACTTGACGCGATAATATTCCTTGGCGTACCTTGGACAGATGTGGGTTTTGCGCCATATAAAACCAACATTGATACTTCGACTTTCTGGTACTTCAAACTCATTCCAAGAATCCACATCCAATTTTATGATGTTCATAAGAGCACCTTGGAACCCAAGAAATCCACTATGCGTATGAGGATTTTCAGTGAAAATAAACAAACGAGATTTTATTTCTGCTGTCCAAATGTTCTCTCATGATATGTATCGGGTTTACTTTAAAATGTAGTTTTTCCCAGTTTTGGTGACGTTTAGCGGACAATCTACAAGGGATGGATAAAAAGTAATGGCAACACATCGATAGATCTGAAATGCCTTTATTATCATAGTTAAAAACACTTGCATTCCTTTAATATAATCACCTCTCATGTCTACCACCTTCTGCCAAATGACAGGAAGGCGCTGTACACCATCAGCACATCCACTTCTGTTGATGTCCCTCAACGATCTCCATACAGCACGGATAATCTCTCTACTGTTGAAATGGATCCCTCGTAGTGGTTCTAATTCTCGAGAAGTCCATCGTCGATCAGCTTCCAACAAACCAGCGACGAGCTGAGTTGTTTGGTTGTCAACCTGGGGTCATCCGAAACAGTGTGGATCCTGAGTGACATCCCTTCCTTCACGAAACATTTTCACCCATCTTTCCACTGTACGGTATGGCAACACAGCATCGCCACATGCATTCCGCAGGCCCTGATAACAGTGTTGCGCATTATGGCCTAGTGCAACTTCGATTTTTATCCAAGAACGTTGTTCCTGCTTTGTAAACATTGTTATGGCGCTTTCTCTTTCGCTCCGCACGTCAAGCCACCTCAAAATACTATTGAGTCAAAATCACCTGTCACCGCACACCACATGCCTTCACGTGATTGTCTTTTATCAGCTCAGAGGATGCCAGCGCCATCTGGTGCGCATACGTCGAAATACAAAGTTATTGCCATTACTTTTTATCCAACCCTTGTAAGTGATGTTTACCAATCAACTATCATACATAAATTCGGAATTCATTCTTTGAAATTTCTATTGGCGAAGTGATGGAATTCGAAAAACATTCGTATTCGAAAAACAACCAACTGACGTCACGTTCAGAATAACATTGACCTTAAAATGAAATAGACGGAGCATGTGCCCGCAGCTTCATGTTATTTCTTCACTCGCTCGGTTTGTAGATCTGTCACGTGGTTGTGGGTAAAGCATGGATCCTAAGTTATTGATTAGTTAAAGTGATGATCCACCGGGATCAAAAACACTAGTCTGCGTTTCGACAGCCAACCGGCTAACTCGATTCGTATGTCCACGTGATTTACCCTTCAGAGATCTTACGACAGCGACTTCGGCCACATGCTCCGTCTACTTCTTTAGAAGGTCAATGCAGAATACCTACAGGAAACACGTATCGCGGCAGAAACTACCTCCAACTTACTTAGCTTGACAAAAAATGCCTCTCGTAGGGATCTTTGTAAATTTTATGGGCTCGTCTGAAAACAATTTTTCTTAGTTTTTGAATGCACTATTTATTTAAAATCTGAGAGTTTCCAAGAGTCTAATACCAAGAATTGTAGCTCATTTTAAAAATATTGTAGATACTAGAATATTGATGTTGGTGTGAATCTCATAGATCTAACGTTTTCGGAAAAAGTATGGTTTCAAACATGTAACTTTAAAAACTTATGCTTACATAGAAACACTATAGAAAACAGTTTTTTAATGAAATTTTATTGTAATGAGTCTCAAAGTAATCACTTATCAACCAATGAGACTAATATTATTCTCGAAGAGTTATCGAAACTTTTCAGTTTTAATTTAAATTTAATAAAACTTTAAAAGAATACTTTAAATTTAATAGAATGTTATTTCAAATTTAAAAAATTTATTATCATTGTATATACGCCATGACCTATTTCAGATTTAATAATTTATAACCTGATGACTGCTTACTGATGAAAATTACTGGTGTAAAAAAATATTCAGCGAGTCATGAATACCAAATCTGCTTGTGTTCTAAATAAATTACACATGTGCAGACTAAATCATTACACCAATTTTAGACTATCTTGAATAAACTGAAATACGGTTATGATATGCGATGAAAGTGAAGACACACTTTCGGTAACACTCAATTTAAATTTTGTGTACCAATCTTTCTCACGTGGTTAATTGATCAATTTTAATAAATTGTTTTTAGTCAAAAGAAGTCATTTTCATGCAAAAACATAAATGCTGTTCCTTTTCCTTCATTTAGCACCTGAAGTAGTAAAAGGTGAAGATGTCCATACACCATCTGATATATGGGGAGTTGGTGTTTTGACCTATATTCTGTAAGTATAAAATCTTTAACTTGATTGTTTGAAAATATTATTTCCTCCTAAAAAAAGTTTTTTGTTACTCTCAAATAACTAACCGAAGTAATAAGTATATTTGATCTAAAAGCTAGTATAATTAACTTTTAATCTTTACTCAATGTGTTATAAACATTTCAACTTAAGAGACAATCGAGGAAGCGTAAATGGCGTTTGTACAACAGAAGTTAGTTAAATGTTTTCAACTATCACCCATTCACATAAGTAAGAAGTTTATATACAAGTTAAGTACATTGTAAAGTAAATAGTATAAATTCCATATAAAGCCTGTCTAATCTATCACAACAGGCATGTCAATATTTGTCCATTTTATACAATTTACTGACATTTCCTTTAAAGCAATGCTTCTTTCATGTCTCCTTTTCAGTTCGTCTAAAATCTATTTCACCACAAGTACGTATTTTTGTGTGTATATAGATTTGTTAAATACTATTTTGTTAAACGTTGGCGTCCTCAATATCATTTCCATTGTTTCATTGAAATCGGAGGTCAGTTTGAAATACTTTGGTGTCTTGATTTGACACTGAATGACGTGTATGGTAAAACTAAGATTGTGAAGGGTACAAAGTATTTGACTTAATGAGCTAATATTCTGTTCACAGGCTCAGCGGTGTGTCACCATTCCTAGGAGAGACTGAAAAGGAAACTAAGGACAACGTAATGTTCGTAAGATATCACTTTGATCACTTGTACAAAGAAGTTACACCAGAGGCCACACTCTTCCTGATGCAGCTCTTCAAAAGAACGCCACAGTAAGTAACAGTAGCGGAGCGTAACACTGATAACTGAACTTGCATCGAAGGCAAAAAAAACCTAATGCTTAGGTTTAGACAACCTTATAACTCAACTAAACTTGCCGTTTTTTCCTTTTCCTCAGTCTACAATATCAGACAATAATTTTTTGCCCTTAAGTTCAAAAGGAGTCCAAAAGGTGCAATTGCGCCCAATCCTGGCAACTGTGTGGATAATCCAGGATCTGTCACAGCTTGAGGCTGTCTTTTATAAAGGTGGGAGAATGATGGACCATGAGCATGCACTGTGCATATTATCTGGACTGGATGCCAGTCTTAGTAGGAAGCATGGAGTAGGGCAGAATAGTCTGCTGAAGTTAACTATTGCATATGACAAACGTATTAATCAATCATAGTAAGAAACCATTTGAGCCTGAAAAGATAGGGAATCAACAGTCCCTGGTTGACTTTTGGTGCTGGAAATCAAGGATGTTGAAATAGAAACTGACGTCTCACAGATTTATAGTAAAAATCGTCGCTTTTGCTCCAGGTTTTTATCTACACCTTTTTTGTCACCAAATTTTAATTTCTTTTAATTAGGGGATGCCGGATACCATGGATACTACGCCACTGATGATTTTGATGACAATATTGTCTATAAGATTGAAAATCATCAGTATCTGAAATGGCCAGGAATGTATCTAAGTGGATAAAAAACACTAAAAAGTGACAACTAATATAAAAGTCAGGAACATAATTATTGGTAGTTTCTTCTATTAACTGCAATGTAAAGTTTTAAATTAGAATCCGTTTCAAAGTACTAAGTCTGTTGAAGATATCCATTGACCATGACAAAAGCCATTAACCAATCATAGTAAGAAAGGATGTGAGGCTGAAAGGATGGTGCATCAGCAGTCTCGTGTTTACTTTTGGCGGTGAAAATCAAAACAGAAACTGACATCTCATTCAGATTTACGTTTAAAAAAATCGTCACTTTTGCTTCAGGTTTTATCGATTTTTCTTTTTGCCACTTCTACGCTACTGGTAACTGAATGCTTCTATTACCTATAACCTTTTCTCATTACCTATAAAATGGGCTACAATTATAAAGATTGGTTCAAGTATTCGACTTAACAATGAGGTACAATTTCAATATTTTTAATTTTTAAAGTGCATCAGAATATAATAGCATAAATATAGGTAATTTTAAGTTAGGATTTTGTGAGAAATTCATTTTTAATAGAAATTATATACTTAAATTAAAAAGTAATGTAATGAAATTACTACACTCACTGCCAAAAGTTAAGCACGAAGAGGAAAATGTTAATTTCTGGAAGCCAATCTGAATTTGAGAGGCTGCATTTCGCTGCAGAGGTAGATGGAAGTATGCAAATATGTTCTGTAACAGCCAATCACGGTTTCGTATCGAGAAATATGCAAAAAGGGCAGTCGTATAAGAAGCCACCATTGTGAAGGGTTAGAGGAGTTTCATGTAAGTGCTGATAAAGTGTTTAGAACTTTCGTACGATTAGTTTTCAAGACAGACGTGTTTCTATGGCTTCCAGAAGACGAATGGCAGAGTGAGCGCTGGCGTTCTGTGGGACGCCTTGAAGCAGGACAATCAATCACAGATGTTGCTCTTTTCTTCGGCATTCATCATTCCGTCATTTCACAATTATGGAAACAATTCCAAATAAGTCAGTTGTCCGAAGACCAGTGGCCGGTCGCCCAAGGGTTACGACCCCCGCGGAAGATCGATATATTGCTGTTTTAGCCAAGCGAAATCGAAGATCGACCTCCATACGTGTGACATCTATGGTTGCAGCGTCCATTGGTAAGACGATATCTGCCACTACTGTTCGCCGAAAGCTATACATGAATGGACTGTACGCCCGGGTACCACGAGTTTGTGTTCCTCTATCCATCCAATCCAGAGGGGCACGATTAAAGTGGTGTCGGCAACACATGAATTGGACTGTCTGATTGGGCCAACGTTAGGTTCACGGATGAGTCGAGATTTGCCCTGGAGCCAGATGACAAGCGTGTAAGGGTCTGGAGAGAACAAGGCACACGCAATCGGCCCCAGAACATCATCGAGCATCACTCATTCCGAGGTGGAAGCATCATGGTGTGGCTAGGAATTTCGTTGGGATATCGCACCGATCTGCATATCTATAGACGGGGTTCTGTGACGGCTAGGGAATGGATGGATAGGTGAAGTCCTAGAACCCACTGTGAGATTGTACACTGCAGCAGTTGGTCCTGCTTTCGTTTAAATGGATGATAATGCGCGTCCCCATTGAGCCAACATCGTCGATGACTACCAGGAGAGTGAGGGGATTGTGCGTATGGATTGGCTGGCGTACTCGCGCGACCTTAATCCCATTGAAAATCTTTGGGATGCCGTGCTGTGTCTGCATGTTTCCCACCCGTCACCCTCACAGAGTTACAAACTGCTCTACAGGTGGAATGGCGATTACTTGAGTCAGGGGTGGTTGATCACCTCATGGAAAACATGGTCACACGCTGTAAACTTTGTGTGAGGATTGAGGAGGGGTGGTCACATACCCTATTAATGTCGGTTTTGTTTGTTAGTTTTGGATTTAAATATCATTTTGTTAATGACTCCAATATGACTTCATATAATTTATGAAAATTCAATATTGTTTTCATCTTAGTATGTAATTCTTTGTTTTGTTTCATGCATAAACATATTTGGTACTTTCCTGCCGTATTTCGTGTCAATCAAAACTGTACTTGTCGATTTTTTCGCATTTTACCGTTTCATGCTTAACTTTTGGCAGTGAGTATATTTAATTATCTTGCACACCATAAAACTCTAAAATTAGTTATTTTGTATGTGATTAATAACTAATTAGTCACAAAAATTCTTTTCTTTCATAATTACAAAAATGTTTATGATAGAAGCATTCGAGTAATTTTATTTTAAATTGGAATATCCATACTATAAAAAATTCTAAACTTGAAAAATAAATTTTTTAGAACTTGGAAACTTACCTGTTTTTATTGGAAATATAACATTTAAAAGGTTGCTTCCCCTTAAACTTATTATTTCTGTAATTTAAAATTATTTTTAAAATTACATCAATTCATCACTTAAAAAATTCAGATTTTGATTTTGTCCTTAAACTTGCCTAGGCTTCAGCCTATTTTCAAATGTAGCAATGATTATAGCCGTATATTATATATACTATTCCATAAGACGAAATACTCAAAGGACGCACACATGTCCTGAGTGAGGAAAAGAGGAATATTTAATCTCATGTGGAATGTTATTCAACAAAAAATTACTTCTAAAATTCACTGTTAAATATTTTTTAATGTGTTATCTGTCACTTGTAGGAAAAGGCCCACTGCTGAAGAATGCTTCGAGAACAAGTGGTTACTGCCGAATGAATTCATGATAAAGAAACGGGAGCATGCTGTTTTTCTTTCGCATAATTTGAGGGAGTTTTCGGAGCAGTTCCATTCCTTGAAGAGCAAGTCTACGCCAGTACAACTATTAAATATTTTTGGAAAGTCTGAGACGAGGTAAATAACTTCATTTCAAGTTATAAGTTTCATTAAACCTTAATATGCCTCCAAAGTTGATTAACAATTCGAAGGACAATATACCAAAATAAGTTTTTTCTGTAGAAAGAACCTTTGCTGGTAATCCCCTTTATATTTTTTGAGGGGCGATTTCGTTTCTCTGCCCATCTAAAGCAATTCTAGACATCAGAATATTAAAGAATATTTAAACCTTAATATGCCTAGAATATCTATATGCCTAGCCCTACTCATTCCAAGACAGTGGAACACCATGACGCAAACCTCCTACATAGCAAATCTCACACCAATTTGAAGTTACATAAACACAGGCATCCACTTTGCATCTTTTTACTGAAAATTTTTATTCACTTTCGTGTTTCTATCAAATACTGTATTAAATATACGTACCAGTCGGGGAGGAATCGAATCTGGATTGAAAATTAGATTCAATAAAATTGTGTAGGACTGATATTGTGACATAATTAAGTATGTTGCGTGTGCTTAACGAAAACAAAACCTTGTGTACGTTGACCATGTGCAATAATTTTATTTCCGAAATTTTTTGCTCAGAATAATTTCACATTTAAACTTTCTTTATTTTTAGTTGCAAGTTGTTGCAACTTATGCGAGATCATTAGATAAAAAAGAATCATGAATTCATGTTTAAAACGCCTTTTTCTCTGCAGACTTAATTTTATTTCACTGTTTTTCCTTCATAAATTGTAATTCCTATTCACATGCATACAGCTCCACAAGTCTACCTATACTAAATTATAGTTCATGCAATTCACTCCAATATTCGATAGTGAATTCAATAAAACAAAGTTACAAATCTTAGCCAAAGCTAATTCTATATTCATAAGTACGGTACTCGAGCACTGGATTAGCTTTAAGATTCAATACTAACTACATTTAACACAATATTCTGTGATATTTTTATTTCACCCTGCAATTTCCTATTGGAATTGGATTTATCTGGTATTCCCAGTCTGTTTAAACAATCTAGTTCATAAGGATTTATATAAGGGATTGCATGAATCAGATAAAAATGCTCATCACGTTGTTTATAGTATATAATAGCTTATATGCATAGAAATAAAATAATGTGACATTTTCTTTCTAAAAATACATTCAAGTTCTTTTACAGGTAATAACTACATATTGAAGACCTATCTGCACTTTCAAAAACAATAGATGTGTTTCAACTAAATTCACAAGTGCTTTTGTGCTTGAAACTATTGCCCCAAAGAACAATCAGAGAAATGTTTTGTGAACTCCTAATTCTTTTGTGTTGATCCCTATTGAATGAGAGAAACACATGCTATCCACACGTGGAATACCTGAACTTCTAATGCATCTAGATGGATGCATTGTGATAAAGTATTCTAAACCTAAAATTATTGGAAAAATGTGCAATGAAATATCAATCTATTTATAACAATCTAACAATGTGTTGAAATAAAAGTGTTAAGTTTGTATATTATAATTTTGTTATGATTTGACATGATTTTTATTTTGTCATTAAAAGCATGGAAACAAGGGGACAGATTGAAACTAAAAACTAAGAAAAATATTAAAACTCAGCATCGTCAATTTTTTCATACATTAATTTCATACATCAAAGTAAAGCAAATTAGTACATCAATCCATAATAGTGGATTCTATTTTTGGTGCTGAGTTAATTTTTCAAATCCAAAATTAAATTTTAAGGCCTTGAAAAGTTATGGTTCAAACAGAAACATTTACATGCTATAGTATATAATTGATATATATTTCATAACACTCAAATATCCAGAAAAATAAATAAAAATAAACCTTAAAACAAGTATGTCAGACCACTTCAGCGAGAGTTGTTGATGACACTAAATTGTTTGTGATAAATGTTAAAAATAAACCATTCCCAAACAAGTATGTTAGCAAACCAAAGCAATGTTTTGAAAACTATACGTGCATAGTGATTAAAAAAGAAAAATTCGGCTGTTGAGAAACAAAAAGAGCAAGGCAATCTGCTTCATTTTTTTATATTTTTGAAAAAGCAAATTAGCGTTTCTTTGTATCTTTAAAACTGATTCAGTTTATCATACAGAATAAATTTCAGTTAGAAATTAACTATCAATACCTTAACTATCCTAGTAAACATCATTAATTTAATATTTTATTAAAAGTTCATGAGAAAAGGTGAAATGTAATAAAAACAAATATGCAGTCCTAAGTAAAATTTGTCTTTGGCCTATATCCATCATTTAAGAACGATTTTCTGCTACATATAAAGCAGATTGGCTTTCCAAAATAAACATCTTTTAAAAGATGATAGTAATTAAGTACTAACTGAAACCTGGGACAGAATAACAAACTAATGAAGCAGCCTAATCAAGTTTCATGCCGCAAGCCATGCTATAACAGCTATTCTTTTGAAAATTATAACTATTTTTGTAGTGCTGAAAAATCTTCGAGTACACAAAAATTAACGAGTCTAACATCTGATATAACTATCCCAATGCATCCTAATTTCTTTTAATTGACAGACCAACTCGAGAATTTGCAAAAGCATTTTTAATTTTTACTTCCCAAATATTTTTCTTGTGGATGCACAATTCTTTTTAGGAGGAATTTTGTTTTATGAAAATGATATTTTTTAGCAAACTTAAATTAAAATTAGTTAATGTCAAAATTAACTAAAAATTATTCTGCTAAAGTTTAAATAAAGCCATTGACGGAGATAATTAAATGAAATATATTTCCATAAAAAAAACACTGTTAACAATGATCACACAAAATAAGTTTCCTAATGACACTAGCAGTGGAAAGCAAACCTTACTTCAAAGTAGGGTGTCTTAATTTGGTAATATCTATAATTAACATACTTTTGCAAAATATACAAAAACCACCAAAAATTTAAGTTTGATTTTCCAACATTTTGGAAATTAATTTCAGCAAAACGAAAAAATAAATCAAAGAAATTACCAAAAAACAATATCACTACAATCGAAGTTCTCTTTCCATTACTCCATTCTTTGACATTAAACGGATGTAGCATGCGTCTCAATAGATGGCAGCACATCACAAATCAGTATTCAAAGTAAATTATTTACCTGAGATAAAAATGCAAACCTGTTGGTTACAGCTCAAAAGATGACATTCACAGCTTCATGTAAAAAGAAAGGGCTCTTCTGTATGAGAAGGCGGAACAAAAGATCGCTATAAGTCTGCAGACAGTATGTCAAAATAGTCTCATCTTGTATCTATGAATTATCAACTTTTAAGCATCTTGTAGTCAAACATGGGCTGTCTGCTACAGGACAATCATGGGAATGACATAGTTCTCATCAAGAAATCCTGTTTTCTGAAATTGTCTCCACACTTGAACGGACTTATTGTGGAACATATAATGCTCAGATTAACCGTGTCCCATCCAACTGATTCTCCTCTTGAGCATGAGTAGTTGAGCATTATATATCCAATGCCTTCTCAGCATGAGACTTCCAAGTGTCAATGTCATTTGGTGTTGTATCAGCTTCTGCAACCCTGTATGGAGCCACTCGTGCTTTGTAAGCATTCGTTTGTCTTACACATAGTTCAATTTTCATGAACACAAAATTTAAAAACATCTGTTCACATTGCAAATTTTGACTCAATCTTTTAATTTTTAGCGCCATTGTAGGTAGTTAATTAATCTCACACTGGAGCAACACAACGGGCTATTGACAATGGTCCAGGATCAATCCCGAAGGGAAAGATCGAGGACAACACTCGTGATTTTGATCCAAGGTCAGATAACGGTTGACACCTGAGCTGGTACCCCCTCTCCAAACTTCCACGCTGTGCCGTGAGGATATTGAAGCCATGACAGATTTAACATGCACTAGAACTCATATACCCTACGGTCTTTAGATGGACCGAGTTTTGAACACGCAATCCTCTGGTTGTTAACACCAGTGTAAAAGAAATATTAAAGCTTACTACAATAATATCGATTGCTCAGAGATTGACAGTCAAAACCCATCAAAACATGTTCTTAAACAAATTGGAGTGAGTATAGATGTAACATACTTTGCTTGCATACTCAAAGCTTTAATCAAAGAATCAAAAGGAAAACAGCTTCATTTTATTTTTCCTACGAAAACAATTTTGGTAATAAACCAAGCAATAATATTTGACTACTAAATCTGTAACATAAAAGCAGATCTAGGGGTTTTTCACAGGACATTAAAGTTGGCTTTGGAAGAAATGTACTAGCACAAGCACACAGAATCATTGAAATTTTTTACACAAGCTGTTTGTAAATATGCAAAAATGTACAATTTCCAGAAATTAAACATCTACCATCAAAAGTTTCTACTCAATACATCACATTTCAAAACCTAATTGACCTCCCAGAAAGGGATTTAACAGTGAACATATAACAAAAACACTCACCCTTCAATTAACTCATTTTCATTATGGTACAAATTTTCTTCATATATCAAAATTCACTTTAAAAGGGCAAAAAATTTCAACAGAGTCCTGAGTATTTACAGACATAAATAAGTTACAATTTTAATTTTCTTTAAAAATAAAACGAAAAGTAATGTAGCACCAACACAGCAAAAAACAAGCAACAATATATAAACATATGTATAATCAAACAATATGAAAGTTTCACTAACTACGTCTAAATAGAAGTTTGACAATAAAACTGATCTAGAATTTGTATGAAACTTAATCTTATGAATTTTGAAGTAATTATAGCAAAATGGTAATAAAATATAGGTATAATTTAAATAGTTGACACATCTTATTTTTAATTCAAAGAAAATTGTTTGTGTGAAAATAAATTGATTAAAACTTGACATTTCATAAATCAACTATTTACACGATTCCAAGATACTTATTCTAAATAACTGATTGTAGAGAGAAGAAAATAGAATGCAATGTTCTAGTAAAATTGATCAAATCCTTGAACAAGGATTGATGCCAATAATTAGAAAAAATTGAAGTCAAAAGTTACACAAAATTTTTCTCCCACATTAATTTTGATATATTTATAGCAAGCAATGCACATAAACCTTAAAGACTGTTTTCATTGTTCAGACATCAAGACAGTGTTTGAGTAAAAAACATTAAACATTTCATTTCAAAACTGCACAATTCAAATTAGTAAAAAAAAACACCATCAAATGAACAATCCCAGATGCTTTCACAAGGATCTTTGATTTCTATTTAACCTTATTCAACCATGCCAGATATATTCAATTTAAATTATTTCAGATAAACACTCGTTTTCTAAGAAACAGCAACTTTCACAAAGGAAGTTTAAAAGATTGAAAATATTCATTTTTCACACTCAATGCACACAAAAATCTTGCTCATAATTGTACAATGCTCTATATATTAATACAGAGGGAAAATAAATGATTTTATACAGCACTAATTTTAAAATCAGATTTGAGCAATATAAATATAATACAACAAAACCATGTGTGAACATGGAACATAAAATATATAATACAACTAATTCACTAAACAAATATACATGCAAATAACACAATATAGATATTCCATCACTTGACAGTTTCTACAAGCTGTGCAGGTCTACCTTCCACATTCCAACTCAATGGATCACTGTCTACGTGTAGGATTTTTTCTGAGAGATCTTTACCAAAACAAATCGGATTGTTCTTGTCTGCAAAGTTCATTTCTCTTAGTACCATTCCGATGCTGCCATTTCTACGAATCAGCTTAGCTATGCTTCTCTCTAAACCTCGTGAATTGTTTTTCTGAGGTTCAGAATTGACATTTAAGAGTTTTACACTGTCTTCCAATTCTCCCATTGTAGAACCCTTTAGATATTGGGGAGACTTGCGTTTAGGGGTCTGTAGAAAAGTGTACTCTTTCTCCTTAGACTTAACACAGTCGTTTATTTGGAGACACCTGCTGTCGTCGCAGCATTTGGGCTTGGAATTCAGATCCACTCCTGGGACTGAGCTTTGAGCACTGCAATCAGAGGTTGAGATGCTTTCTGTGACTAGATTATCTACAGCAGAGAGCTGCTCGGGGGAACTATCTCGATCGATTTCTAGATCAGCTGCTTGGTCTTCGGGTCCGTTCTCCGGGGAAGTCGGGGGGTGGTCAGGATCCTGGGCCTGTGTGTGGTTTTCGGGAGGGTTGTTGTCCGGTGGACCGTTCTGGGGTGCATTGTTGGCCTGGTTGGCAGTCATGAAAGCGGCACGGTGGAGGAAACGGGGGAGCTCGTAGTGGTGGAAGAAAAACACCATGGAGTGCTATAAGTAAATCAACACAAGCAATGGGTACTTTTAAACAACTTAACACACACATTCAAGATATCACTTTCTCAGAGCATATCACACCTGTAAAAAGTCACAACTCAAATTTTTTCAGAAGGAAAAATTCTGATTACATTGTACTTAACTATGAAATAGCCATTGCAATTTTTTGTAATCGGTTCAGTGGTCAGGGTGCTGGCTTCTGGATCGAAAGGTTCCTCATTTAAATCTAAGGTGATGCACGGATGCTTGTTTGTCTGGATTGAATTTGTAACCTTTCTATAAATGGGTTATACCTAGAATGTGTTGCATGTGATGTGTAATGCAAATCCCCCCTGTGGTGCACCATGGTAACGCCCTTTCAAATCTTATTTTAGTACTAATTTTAGTTTCTCAGATATGAAATTAATCAGCTGAAACACAAAATATGCTTAATTAAGTATGAAACCAAGACCTTGAAAATCTTGCCAAGAAATTTAAATTTAAAAATTAAAAAACTAAATGTTTTTTTAATAAAGTTTACATGACAATCTAGCTACCACAGATTCTGATATTTTTATTTCATGGTTGCCAAAGATTGGTGCCAAAACTTTGAAATTGACATCCCTTGGAAAATTTTCTCCCTAAAGAAAAATATTTTTTTGTCTGCTATTAGTTGAAAAAAAGGACTAAATTTTCATGACCTTTGGTGAACTTTCAAAAAAGAGTTTTTTTGAAAAAAGGAGTTTTGGAGACATGATTCGCCTTAAAGATAACACCATTAGTAGATAAGGTTAAAAATAGTAGCAAAAAATCGTCTGTGGCATCCCTGACAGTAACATAAATACACATTAAAATGGGCATTTATTATTGAAAATAACATTCAACTAAAATAGTAGTAAAAATTTCAACAAAATAGATAAGACGAAGATTATAAGACTGAAAAGTTCTGCACATTATAATAAAAAAATAAGTTTGCTCTTTTTATAGAAGAAATTTCTTACCAGAGTAAATAGCCGTGAGGTCATCAAAGTCAGAGGCCAGTAAACTCCACTGAACTTGTAGTTATAGGCATAAAATAAGAAATGGTACAGATAGAAAAACCTACAAAAATTGTGATATATTTTAGTTTTGTAAAGGTAAGAAAAGTACATTTTTATGCAATTGTCCTGAAAATATTAGGTAACTAACCTTACTCAAAATTTTCAAACTCACTTAATAGTGTTTTAATTACAATAAAGTACATTTCATTTTTAGGAACAATTAAAAGAAATTTAAATGGTGTTTAATACATTTGTATAAAAATGAGTAAACTGAAACCTTTAGATTTCACTTTCCCAAAAGTGTACAGTAAAACTTATAACAGCAAAAATAGATGGCATGAATCACTTAGCTGTACTGATGTAGGAATCACATTGGTTATGGTAATCCTTAGATTTTGAATAACAGCTACCTTAGTGAGTAGTCAATCATGAAGATAGAGTTGGAGAAATTGCAATCATAAAATTATAGAGAATAGATTACTATTATAGAATTAGAGTCATGTTTTCAGCTATTATTAAAAAATAGAAATAGACAATAAAGTCCAAGCTTATACAGAATAAAAAAAATGACAGCCAATCAGTCAATATATTATTTTAAATTGATATCAATGATAATATCAGTATTTGCCTCACAATGTATATTGACAAATATTAAGAATCGCTTCATTTTAACTCTTTTTTTCTTATCTCAGTGTAAAAAAAAAACAAATTACACTAAGTTATTGAGTGTGCAAAAAGTTTTTGGGCAATGGCAGATGGGTCCCTAAAAATGTCTTCATGTATGGCTCTAATACAGTTCAGGATGTGCGAGGGAGCAGCTGGTAATAAGCTGCACTTTATACAGGTGGGATCATCTTTTTCAAATGGCCAGACCGGAGCCTGGAAAGCATAGAAAATGTTTTCCGGGGCTAATTTAATCCAAGCAGCTCTCCTGGGATTCAACTGAGGTACCAGTGATGAAAGGATACTGGAGATGATTTGCACAATTTCTTTGTAGGTACAATCAGGTGATTATCCTGAGAGCAGGATGGTACTTTCTATTGTACCAGGTTGTTTATTTGCTCCAGCTTTTGCCAATAAGTCGTCTCTCTCATTACCCAGAATGCCAACATGTAATCGTATACATTGAAAATTTATTTTAGAATTGTTATTGAAACTTGCTCTTTTTTTCAAGAGGGTCAAAACTGGTGAAGCATTTAGATTTTAACTCTAAATTTTAAGAGCCCAGATCAAAAACAGTTTCTCAGATCTCAGCTAGAATCTGAGTTTCACACAGGTTCATAAAGTTTTTACTCGAAAGATAGAAGAAACAGAAAAGAACAATAATCTAAGAGGTAGTTCTAAAAATACATAAAAACATACTTAAACCAGTGTCTCTTTGATAAAGGAGATTGACAGCAAACGGCATCGTACAAATCAGCACACCAGACAATCACTATGACATGAAGTGCAATCGATCGGTCATGGAAAAAATCTGACATGACAGCTTCCATGCCTAAAAAGCGTTAAAAAGGGGTTGGGAACATAATATTGATAATTATTAAGAAAATATATTTTCAAAAATACTTGGATAAATTAACATTGTTAAATCGATTTCAAGCTCAAAACAAGAAAATTTATATATTGGAATAAATATCAGCAAATTTTCAATTGTAATACTTAATTGGTCAAGCAAAACCTGGTTCATTTTTTTATTGATTCGAATAGCAAAAATTCTAATTTGAAAACAATATGCAATCAAAAATGTGATACATTCAGTTGTGCAATTTATGCTTAGATTGTAGTATGTATTGATTTTCAATTAATGTAGAAAGGATAGTTGTAATTATTTAGCCCCTTTAATTATGCTCTTTAATAATACAGTAATTTGCAAATGTTTTAGATAGTGGAAATGCTTTTTTCAGTTTAAATGAAACAAGTTTCTATACTTTGACAGAAATGTACATCTTTCAATAGTGAAATGGTAAAAAGCAAGTTCGGATTCTTATAAAACAAATAGATTGGGAAAATATTACTTAATCATTTATAAATCTATTAATCCTCCTTATGGTTATCTCAGAGAGGTTTTTCATCATTAGCAGATCTTGATCTTGTCATCATCAGAATATTGGCAAAAATTGGCAATATTTGCCGATTTTTTGCAATGCAATTGCAAAATGTAAAGCCGAGATATCTTGTCATTGGCAAAATTGGTCAGATTTTCATGGATGAGATATCTTGTTAAAACCACTCAGAGGGTTAAAAAATAATACATTTTTTTTGAAGAATTGAATTTTGAAGAATACATTACAGAAGATTTTAATTTCGAAGAGGAGAAAATAGTAAACCAAATAACTTACCAACCAAGGCTAAAACAACCGTGAGTACAGGAGCACCAGATGATGGGATCAAATTCCGTGGCCACACGACATCAAAAAAATTTGCTGTAACACAAAGGAATGAGAATAAATTCCAAACTGTTTTTAAAAGCATTCCCTGAAACACATAGATCAGTTATCAAAAGCAGTACTATACGATTTATCAAAATTCAAAGAGGAAAAGTCATTCTTTTTAATATTTATATTGCATTATAAACTTGAAAACAAGAATAAGCAATGAAAACTATTTTTGGTTGTGACTCATTACAAAAGGTTTGAAGAAAGCAACAAATGAAACAAAGGATGAGCAAAATTGTATAAAGCAATTCTTTTTCAAAATAAATTGATGCTATTTGAGTTACTTTACTAATTACTTCCCCATAAAAAATTAATTAAATAAATTAAACACAGTAGACAGTGATAACACAAGTTTTGCATATCATGCAGGGGGGGAAATTCTCTTGAAATTCTACAATTTGCATGTTAAACAATGTCACAATGACAATCACATATGGCATCAGTTTTTCAACATGTCTGTTTTAAGTGGATTGATTATAGAATTTTTAAAAAACATAGATCACTAAAAATGTTCATTCTTGTATCCTAGACTTCTGAGTAGTTTATAAACATCCTTATCTAAATACCTTACATCTAAAAATTAATATTGAACCAACTGTGTTTGCCATAGACCAGTACAGAAATAAATAGAAAAACAGCAGTTTACAGATTTAATTTCACCAGCCTTTTCACATTGGTAAATTGGGAGTTTTATTATGTTCCCTTTACATTATATAAACATTCAGTCAAACAGACATGAATGTCTTCATATTCCTACAGAAATCTTGATTCCAATCAAAAGATTATATATACTGTGATTTGTGATACAATGTTCACTCAATAACTGTTACAACAGATTTCACAGAATTGATGACTGCCAGTAATGATAATACACAAAAGCAATTGCCCTATAAATCTTTAAAACCTAGTTAAACTTGTAAGTTTACAAAATTATTCATCAATAAAAATAATCTTCCAGAATTTGAAAATCTTTCAAAAGGACAATTAAATTAAAAAATCAGACCTATTGTAGCAGTTTTTAATGCACTTTATTGATAAAGTGATTATCATTAGTGAACAAATGAATAAAAGGAAAATTTCACTATCAAAATTTGAACTGTTGCTTTAAATTACGTTTAAAATTGTATTGGAAATTAAAGAAAACACCATAGCATTCTCATAAAATATAAATGCTAGTTCACATGGACATGATTTGTATAATCCTAAACTCATTTCAAAAACAAGAGTACAACATGAGACAGACAACATTGGGAAGAACAAGCATTGTTTCATATTTATATGTTAAAGATTGAACAACATAACATCATTCCATTAATTTTGAAAATTTTGCTGCTTCTTCATTAAGACTTGTTTTTGTTCTCAGACATCTTTTGGTCAAAGGTTATTTTGTGACTTTATTCCTCCTTGATGTTTATAAAATCTAATTTTTATAAACAAAATAACTTTACTGTACTTGTACAATTATTTTCAATATAGAATCCATTTTAAAAGTACCAAATACAGCCTACATATAGTCACAAACCTCAACATTCTCAAAACATGCAATTGGACGAAAATTCCTAGAATCAAACTCAGAATTTAGAGTAAATAAGTAGGAGATATATATAAAAGTAGGTTGTTGGGCCATCTAAATCAAGGTCGAAACATTAGAGTACGGCTTTTCTCATGCATAGAATGTAACAGAGAGTAAACAGGCTAGATAACCATGCTTCAACTTCTCATCGAGCATCGTCTCATGGAATTGACCAACCGTTTCATCGTTTCTAAACAGACAATTATTCTCTTTTCAGAAAATTACATTTCCTCTCAGAATTGAGCAATATGACTCATCCTACTGGATACTAAAAACAATCCTAGATGGAAGCAAAGTAGTCAAACCGCCTGGATTAACAATTGGACTAACAAGTGCACATATATTAAATTTTGGATCAATTATTTTCAACAAGTACACTCTATATAGATAAAGAGCTGTTCAAAAGCCAAATTTCACATGAACTTTTCCTGTTAAAACAAATAACTAGGGTTATATCATGATCAACAAGATATTGCAAATGATAAACCTTACAATTGCATTTTTTTTTACACAATATAAATTAAGATTACAAGGTTTTTTAAATGCCCAACTGACCTCTTGCAGTACAAGAATGAACTGACGGCTGTGAGGAATCACCCAATAGGTAACAATTGCTCCCTCAAATAAACAGTCACATGTGTACAAATAAGCATTCATATACCTAGGTATAGGATTATATTGTGATCTACAAGATTACAAGAGATAATAGCTTTACATTTTCTACACAATTAAATTTAAGCTCACTAGTTTTTTTAATGCCAGTTGACCCTCTTTGGTCTTCTGCACAAGGGGAATTGGTGGCTATTAGTGATGAAGTTCCCCAATGGGGGTAACAGTTGCTCCCTCACAAATATACTTCATACACAAGGGTTTTCTTAAATGCTTGACCACTAATCTCTGGTTTTCTGCACTACAAGGGGATGGTTGGTTTGGGATTTTTTCGCTCAAGAGCCATATTTGGCCAAGCTCTGCCAAACACAACAATGTTAAGCAATTGCGAAAATAAAGAATGGAGAGTAGAGAGAAAGATCACTTGGGCATCGTGGGGTTGTGACCCCCATGTTTACCAGAGGCAGTAACCCCCAAAAAAAGAATGGATCAGAAGGGTACCTAAGGTTCATGAAGCTTGACAAGGGGGAACTGGTGATTATTGGTGAGGAAGCCTCCAATGGGTAACAGTTGCTACCTCATAAATGTGCATTCATATACCTAGGTACAGGGATTATATCATGGTCTAGCAGATTGCAAATGGTAATGGCCTTACATTTTCTACACAATTAAAATTAAGATAACAAGTTCTTTTAATGCCTGACCACTGACCTCTTTGATACTACAAGGGGTGAAGTGGTGGCTACATGTGAAGTAACACTCAGTGGGTAAGCTACCATTACTCCTAACAAGGACAATCACCAATATCAATGCGCTTATGCACTAGGATTCAAACCAGGGACCAACTGGGTGGCAGACAAGTGATCAGATCACTATACCAGGTTGCAAGATATAAGATAGGATATCTTCTCCAGTCATTTAAGCAAATTTCAAACCAATATTCTAACACAAGGAAACATCAAAGTAATGTAATGCAAAGCATTGTATAATTTGTACTAAAAACAAACCCTAGAGCAAGAAGGTTCTCTGCAGGAAATTCTATAAAATTTAGTAAGAATGTTTGCATGATAAGATAATAAGCTAGGACTCAAGATTTAACAATACTTTTTATCTTAGATTGCATATCTTGTAAACAGCAAGAAATTTATTTTCTTGGGTAATAACAGAATAGGGAATTTGAATAAGTCAAAACTTAAACATAAAAACAAAGCAATAGCATTTTTTTAAGTTTTATTTAGCTTCGTTGTCAATAGTTTTTAAAAAATGATTTGGGGTTTGTCCAATGTGGACGACCATTTGTGTATTACTATTCAAAAAACACCAATTTAAAAATTAACTATGCATACATGGTCTTTCCATTGAAGAGATAATATGATGCATCCAGAATCCTGAAAATGAAAGAAAAAAACGAAGTCACTAATCCACTGATAACCTTAAAAAAGTTATCTTTTATCAACTAATTAACAGGGAAATCTTAAATTATCTTTAGAAATCAGCAGCATTTGAAGCTGGTAATAGTCATGCTTATTTCTCTTTCCGCACAATAGGAACGGTTTACTACATTCAAATGGTCCAAAAATAAGGAAAAGAATGAATTAGAAACAAATCGCTAAAATAATGAAAATATTTGAGAACAGAAACAAAGAAATTTTTTCAGATTAGCCAAACTAAGAAATAAAATCTCTACAATTATTTTACAAAGCAAATTCATGAAAATGTTTAAGAGCACTGTTATACACTGGCATACACAACATGACCCTAATGATGGTTCCCGATGGTCATTACTAAAACGGACCAGATCTTGATGACGAGATATCTCGTCATTGGCAAAATTGGTCATATCTTGATGGATGAGATATCTTGTCAAAATCACTCGGAAGGTTAAGGAACACTATTATTTTTTTAAGGTTATAACCTGAAAATTAAACTAAACAGCCTGTGGTGATTTGCATAATCGAGAATATGTAGTAGAAAGCTGGGCCTATTCAAATTTTGGAATGATGTCAGAGGTTGTAACATAGTAAAGGTTTCTGCTACCACAGGAACTCATATGCAACCTCATTCTTTGAATGCAAAACAGTGCAAAGCCCACAGTGTTAGAGGTGGTGATATAGCCTACAAGGAATCACCTCCTCTTTTTTTAGATTTTACAATTATCATTCTGTCTTATGGCACCCAGTGCATTGTCGCCACTTCAGTTCAGACTGTTTTTATACTGTTTGCTTCTGTTCTTTTTATCATTTTGTTTTCACTCATCAATTTAGAAACTCACAAAGTACTTTTGTATCATTTTCCCACATCCATCACAAAATATCAGTTGAAACCCTTTTTTTAAGTTTTGCATGCCAATGTAAACTAGTAGCAAAAAATAAAGCAATTTTCAAATGCTTTAACATAAATTTAAAATGCATAAGTTTTTTTAAAAAGCAGCTTTCGTAGTAGGTAAAAACTTCAATGAAATAATAATGCATGCTTGCTGAACTTAAAAGTCTGAATCGTAAATTAATTTTTAAATGTTTGAACCTTTTTATGCATTCAATTAAAAGAAAAAGCACATCTGAAGCAACATTTCTATCAGTATATTTAATGTTAATTATGTTATTTAAGGCTATATTTAGAAGTTTGGCTGTTTCGATAAGCAGAAACTATTAAATATTTTACAAGAACTTCACAAACACTAATTTTAAAATAACATTTTGGTTTGTGGGTAAAGGTGAGAACACATACAAAGCAATATACAAAGCTCACATCCATGACATTTTTGTTTGCATTAAAGGCAATGAAGTCGAAAGAAATGCAGACCACCAAACACAAAATACTAAGTATTTGTTTTAGATTACCAAACAAATATTTATATGCCGCAGAAAAAAATGAGTACAACCATTCTTGATAATTCTATCAGTCATGAATTGCTCTAGAGATATTTTAGATAAAATAACTAAAAAAACTAATATTATCCAGTGAAAAGCATCATTGGAACTGAACTGTTGAAATCTTTTCATATTAAGTTTTCAAGTCTTCAAATATAAGATTTAATATTTGTAAAAGTTTTCATATCTGGAAAAGAAAAGAAAATACCCAAAATGCATATTTTTATTAATTTTTGAAAAATTATGTGCATGTGGAGAGCACAAAGAACTTGTATATTCATATCATAAAGCTTCGTAAAGTATTTTTTGCTTTTGTCTCATACTAGCAACTATGATTACTCTAATAACAAAGCACTAAAAATATCACTTTGGAAAATAAAATTAGCATGGAAATTGAAGTAAACAATGGTTTGCACTAAGCAATGTCCTAACAGGAAGTAGTTTTCCAAAGTATATTAGGCAAAAAAAAATTCACAAAACGCAAAATACAAGCCCTTGATGCAACCCTCAGAATCCTTCAAGTGAATGCTAAAAGAGGGGGAAACCTTGCCTTACATTTTCATATTTAACTACTTTTATCTACTCTACAGGTGGATATAGATTATTTATATCTTGATACACAAGTTCGGCATATTACTGTTGATTTCATGATGTCTTCTATAAACCAGCGAAGCAATGTATTGGGTCATCCGGAAAGTTCTGCGGCTTTTTTATGATAAATAACCAACAAAGCAGTACAAAAACTTAAGAAAATGTTATTTAATCACATAAGCACCATTTTGTTCTGACTTTTCCCCCATCTTTCCAGCAGCTGGAAAATTCCCTTTTTTAAAAAGTCAATAAGCTTATTTGTAAAGAAGTTATCGAGGTGCTGTTTGAGTCTCCAAAGAATTGAACTCCAGGCCGTTCAGAGAATTTTGAAGTGACCTGAAGAGGTGAAAATCTGAGGGGGCAAGGTCTGGTGTATATGGGGGTGACACAAAACATCCCAGCCATACTCAATAAGTCTTTGTCCGGTACTCATTGTCATGTTGGAAGACAACACCTCGACGATTGGTCAGTTCTGGCAGCTTTGGTTCGATTTCTGCTTTTAATACTGCCATTTGAGAACAGTATTTTTCCGAATTTATTGTCTGATTTTGTGGCAACAATTCATAATGAACAATTCCTTTGTAGTCCCACCATACACAAAGCATTACTTTTTTGGGATGCAGCCCCCTCTCGATGAGAGGTTCATTTGGCTTACCCCATGATCTTTTTCTCGTAACATTATTGTATAGTATCCACTTCTCATCTCCAGTAATGAGCCGTTTTTAAAAAAAGGAGTTTCTTCATTTCGTTTCAGCAAAGAATCGCATGCCGAAATTCAAGCAAGCATATTCTGTTGTGTTGAAGTATGGGGTACCCATACATCGTAGCGGCTTACATACCCAATCTTCTTCAGATGATCATGAACTGTACTTTTTGGAATATTTAGTCTGTGTGGTAGTTCCTGAACTGTGTAACATGGATTTTCAGCGATGGCGTCTTTTAATAGGTCCTCGTTTACAGAGGATGGTTGCCCAGAGGGGGCATCACCTTCGAGGCTGAAATCTCCACACTTACATTTATAAAATCACCTTTGAACTGTGTCATCAGAAACAGCATTTTGTCCATATACAGCACAAATTTTACAAGCAGTCAGGCTAGCACTTTTTCCTTTCTTAAAATAAAAGAGCATTATATAACAAAAATGAACTTTTTGGTTCTCCATTCTTAGCACTGCAGTGAAACAAAAATTGTTCCACAACACAAGCTAGAAGTATGCAGTGAAAGCAGAAAAGACCGAATTTACACACCTGCTTCAATCAAGGTCACTCCTTATCAGCAGTAGCAAAATAGTAATAAGAAAGCTCGCTTTGATTTGAAAAACCACAGAACTTTCCAGACGACCCAATACATAAAATGAACATTAGAAAAAACAGTAATAGATAAATCACAAATTTTCTTTAAGAGAATTCTAAAACTGTTCTCTCCAGTGCAGTCAAATAAGATATGCTCCAGTCTCTTCCTCAACAAAGCAAATAAGACACTTGGACTCAGCCAAGTGAAAACGATTCAAGGAGGAAGGAGTTACAATGCGGCCAAGCCTGTCTTAGCAAAAAAACGATAACTACTCCAGGGATTTTTCGAAGTAATGGAAGTCATAAGGTTTCCCTGGAATGAAAAAAGATAGCAATTCATTCCAATGTTCCTCCATAAAGTACACCAAAGTGATCAAGCCTATCTCTTGACCCTACCCAGACACTTAGGGAGGGTAGTTGCTGACAAAAAAACTGGGCCTATGGTTGACAATTTAGTTAACCTATCAACCATTTTATTGCCATACACTTTGCAATGCACAGAAACCCACTGAAAAGGGATGTCTGTCTTTTAATTTGACAAGAAGCTGTCTGATTTCCTCAATTCTAGAAAAGTAGTTGTCCAGTCTAAGCTGACAAAGACAATGAAGGGCAGTCAAGGAGTCTGTCAAAATACAAATAGGATGATCATTCAAGGAGAGAAAACACATTAAAGCAGCATTAATTGCCAACAGCTCTGCATCAAGATATAAATTACAATCGTTGGCAAATTTACAATACTTTGTACCTAACTAATTCATAATATAACATCCTTGATACAATAATTATTGTATATTGAAAGATCTGTCAACAAATAATCAAATATATTAAACAAATATCCTATCATAATCTTACGTTTTACATTAAATCTAGATTATCAAAGAAAAGTTAATTGTTCTAAAATTAGAGCAAAAGAAAAATAATTACAATAAAATGTCTGGTTTTAAAAACAATTACTGAAACATACAAAATTTAATATAACATAATTTTCTAAACTAGACAGCAATTTTACACTATGAAGCTTAATCTGTAAAAATTAAGAAACCCACCATTTCAATCATATTCATTATTAAGTATAAATAAATTTAAAAACTCACCCACTACAATAAATATCTGATGATGGGAATGCCGTAAAAGGATAGAAATAGTCAAAGTCTACGAGGAATAAAAGAAAAATAGAATCAGTTTCATTTCTAAAATAAATTGTTACACTAAAAAGTACAACTACCTAACATAAATATAAGAGCACAATTTTAAAACAATGTCTATTTGTTATTAAACTGACAAATATGCAACTATTCACCCCAAAAAATCTATATTTGTTTTCCTTTTTCTTAGAAAAATATTTGTAAATCCATACCCCTCCAGTTTTTTGGGGGGAAAGTATAAAATCTAAAAAGCTAGGCTCTTTTCTACATTTACAATACAATATTTAAGTGAAATATTATAATGTGAAAGGAAATATTATAAAATGACAAATCCATCTTTAGTAAAAGATTCAAATTAAGAGGGTATTCTAAGGGTTCTTAGTCAAACATCCTTAGTTAAGTAATTTTCCTTTCATTGACCAAACTGTCGAAATATATAATTAGTAACAGTTGTGATGTTTGTATAAAATATTATTACCAGTGGTGATAATAATGTGATGTTTGTATAAAATATTATTACCAGTTTTAGTGTATATATCTAAACAAAAAAATTGCTGGTTGGGTTTTATGGCCCAAGGGCCATAATTGGACATGTTGTGCCAAACACAAGACAGATAAAGTCAAGTAATGGACATACACACACACAAAGAAAGTCTTACTGACACAGAAGAGGGAAAATAAACCCAGGGAGGAATCAAAATCTGACAGGAATCGAACCTGTACCACCTATAACTTGTAAATTGCTAGCACAGTGGGCAAACCCACTGAGCCATGACCACACAAAACGTTTTGCATATTTTACAAAGAAATTCTAACTCCTGTATACCTATGTTTACAAAGCTATGATTGTAATTAGCTATGTTTTAAAGCTATTTTAATATGTTAAAAAGTTATGAGCATATTAAGGATTAGTTTAAAGTTTGCCGCTTATTGGTAAATATAAAAATTTGATATTATTAAAACATTATATTTTTAATAACAATTTTGAAATCATGACTTGTGTTTCGAATATATAACATTATTATAGAAATAACAGCTTTTTATCTAAAAAATCTCGGTTTTTTGTAAAGCTATCAAGTGCAAAAGTGTATCAATGTCTTTTCTAGTTATGGAAATTTTACTCAACAATTTTTCTTGACACTTGAAGTTCACTTATTTTCCCAAGTGCATTTTAGGTTCTGTTTTCCAGAAAACATGAATATGGAATTCATTTTTAAATATTAAGTAGAAGCCTGCATACAGAGAGAAAAGAAAAGCATAGAATATTTCAAATTTTATTCATAAAGTTATAAAATTTCAAAACATTTAATTAAAATATTATAATAAAATGAGGTTATACTTTGTTTCTTATGATAATTAATTATATTTTATGTATTTAATTACATAGGATCTAAAAATACTTACGAAAAACATCATTACAAATCCAGCGGTGAGGTACGATTTCTCATTAGTCCAATTATTAATAAATATATATTCAATTTCCATTACAGCATTTCGAACAAATCCTGAGAAATGAAAAACGTTAAACTCGGATTATCTCTCATTTTTAAAAACATTAATATAAAAACTTTTATTGTGAACAATATATAACACATTGAAAGAATAGGCAAGAAAATTACATATACGAAGTTTCACACAGGAAAAATAAAAAAATTCAATTGAAAATCAGAACATGAAAATAATTTTGTGGATTTATAACTGGATGTTTGTCACATTAGTGATTCAATTAACCTACAGATGGTGCTCAAATCACCATCAGATTGTGTTATTCAGATTGGAATAAATGTTAGATAAAACTGAAAATTCTTATGGAGTGATCGTGTAGGATGCTCCTTTGTAAATATTTTGTCAATTTCGTCTCATAAAACGAAATTGACAAAATTCGTGCTGTCTTCATTGCCTGGGATTTTAGATAACTCACTACAACAGAACAAGACATGACAATGTTCATAATACTCTTACCTAAGTAAAGCAGAAATATTGTTTAGTAAAATGCAAGTCACAAATTGCAATTTCACATAAATTCTAGTTTTTTACAAACATGCAGGTTATTGATAATGTGACTTGATAAACTACAAGCATGAATTTTATGGTTTCAGCCAATTCCTATTTTGTATCATATTTGTAATTTATCAGTGACTTCAAACATTAAATTGCTAAATGAATTCAGCATGTAATTGAAGGTTGTACATTCAACAAGAAATAATACTTTATTGCACAGATAATTCACAAGTTCAAACACTGAAAGTAATTCAAACTATTATAAATTGATTGCACATTTTTATAGATGATACACAATTGCTTTAAAAACAATTAAAAAAATAAAAAATTCATCATTAAACTTAAATATTTGTTTCCAAACAATTAAATAAGGCTCAACTATTTTTCAAGCAATGGGAATATGGAGTATAAAATGACGTTCCTTAATAAGTGATTCAAGTTGTGATGGTGATTTGCAGATATGTTTCAGAGAGAAATACATAGAGAAAGTTTTGCTTTAAAAAAGCAAGGAAATTGTTAAAATTTTCCAATGATTAGGGTTGTGATACTTGATTTGATGTTGTGATGATGATTAGGATTGTGATAAGTTTCAATACTGAATAATCAAAGACATTGATGGTAAAAATTCATAATCAAAATTAAAATTTTTTGAAAGTTTATACAACATGGAATTACTATTTTTATTCCAATTGTAATAACATAAAACCACCTAAATTAATTAGATAATTTTAAAATGTGCTATTAATGATCATTCTGATCATTTTAAAGTGGCTTGATGCTGAAATCTACGAAACTTACCTTTTTGATCTTTTCTCTCAGCCATGTTTTTAATACTAGCTAAAAGTACGTTATCATATCCAAGTAAGTTATCCAATAGAAATTTATTAAAACTGCCACCAAAACATTGATCAACATCAGGATCTGGAAAATACATTTGCAATAAGCTGACTGATATTTTGAATAACTTTTTATCAATAAATTATAGAATAAAGTTAATCACTCCTTCATGGTGCAAAGAATTACTCCTTGATAATTATCACTTTAAATACAAGTATTTAAATTGAGAACTCTTAAACTAAACTTAAAAAACAGGTAATACTAGAAAAAAGTTAGAAGCATAGAATATTTTTAAATACTAACTTTTTATGAGATAATTCTAGTTAACATTATAGCATTTTCAAACATAAATATACTTTGTACAATAATTTTCAAAAATATTTATTCCAATGCCTGGCCAATTGAACATTATTTATCATGGAACTACAAAAGAGGAATTATGAACCACTTTGCATTACCCAGGTTCACCACAGAGGGAGGGTTAATGTTATACATTCCATATATTCTTGATACAATCTGTTAATAGAGAGGCTGCATATTCAATCCATACAAACATCCATCCTTGATTCAAGCCAAAAACATTTTGGTCCAGAAGCCAGCATCCTGGCCACTAGACCAATATTTTCAAAATTAAATATACTTTATCTCTGCTAAAATAACTTATTAAAGACTTAATCTAAAAATGTAAATCTATTTAATTCTTAAGATCTAAATTTGGGGCATTGAAAATTAATGCAGTGATTTATAACACTAAACAAACAAGAAACAGACAATAGAGGTAGTGATCTCCAATGTTGGTCAATCATTTGCTGACTTTAGAAGTTGCAATACGATTTTAGCTATGAATTCTGAAAATGCACTAAAAAGAACATTTTTATATAAAATAATAGAATAGTTAACTAAGATGAACAGTTAACTAAAACACCACTCTGTTCAAAAAACATTTAATATCATCCAGTCTTTTAAATCATACTCTGCATCCATAAAAAGATTATTTATTAACAGCAATAAATGGCATTCTATTCTTAATATTGAAATAAGTCATAAAACACAAACCATGCAGCAAAAATACTCACCTAAAACCACAAAAGTGACAGAAATATTGAGGTCTCTTCTTTTAGAAGGCCTCAATCTTAAAAATCCATACTCCAATGAAAATTCCATTATGTATGCACCATCTGGATCAGCTGCAATATTGTGTAAAAATATTATAAAAGGAGAAAGGATATACATATTTATGATTAAAAATTAAAAATAAAAATCCATAACACTTCAATTTTAATATTAAAACTACTATACACATTTCAAATTAGAGTTATGAACACACACATTACATGAAAATGTATAACATACAAGCTTAGAGCAGTGTTCTTGAACAACCAGAACCAGGCCCTTGACAGTTTTCCTGAAATTTGTCAGTTTAGTTTTGTAAGTACTTATTACGAATAAGTTTTTTGTGTGGAAATATTCATGCCAGAATTAATAAGCTAACCGACAAAAAAAAAACAGCAACAAACTCACTAGCTTAAGTAAACCCTTCAAAAACTCATTTGTAAGAAAAGAAACCAAGTTGAACTTTTTCAATAATCTATAATTGCTGCGTTTTTAAATTCAAAATATTAATTGCTGTTTAGAATCGAGAGATCCAAACGTTTTTATTTATTAAATTATATAGTTGATAATAAGTTGACTATCAGTTATTTCCCCTGCTCAGTTGATTTCTATGGTGAGATATAATGCATTAATATTTTTCTCACATTTTTTTTTTCAAACTGAAATCATTTTAATACAAAAATCAATTTTACATGGAATGATGCAAATTCTTGGTGATCAGAATGGGATGTGTCAAAGAAATCAGCATTCCAAAATTAAAATTTCTTGCAGCTGAAGGGAGACATAAAATAAAAGAAATGCACAATATGCTTTTGACTGAACCTTTTTACTCAATCACTATGTTACTAGAAACTTTCAGACTGAAAAATTTCACTTTTTATGAACAATGATGTTGATTTTTTCAATCGGCAATTTTACAATGAAACTGCATTGATTTGAATCCATTCCTGGGAATTATGCCATTAATCACGAGAATGGTGAGCTTTCTGAGTATTGTTTTCTCCCACAGCACACAAAACTAAATAGCCACATCTATGATTTGAAAGAATCCTAAGAAACATTCTTTTGGACAAAAAGTTGAAAACTGGTTAGAAGCTATACAAGGAAAACTGCAGGTTGCATGGTGGAATAAAGCGTGCATGACCTCAGAAGGTTAAATGGCAGATTTTATTAAGCAGTAATTTTATTAATGAGAAATATAGTAATATTAGTTTGAGAAATGTTGCATAATCTTATTCCTTATAAAAGAAAATATCAACTTCCACAGGAATGGAACAAAATACTTCTGATACAAGGTCGATGACATTTGTAAAACAATTCAAATAGTTTACATAAAATTAAAGGTAAGACAGGAAAGGGCTACTTTCTGACAGTAAAATAATTCTGGGCAAAAAGTAAGCAATACATTTCTGAATAAAAAATTTAAAATTAGCAAGTAAAAAACATTTGTCAATATAATATTAGAAAGAAAAACTTAAAAACTTCTTAAAGAAAAACTGAAATATTCATCAGACTTCCAAGTATCAGCTATATAAAAATTGCTACAAATGCTTACTTGCTAAAACAGATTCTTCTGGAATTGGTTGAAAGTTTTCCTCCCCAACTATGATTTTTGGTACATTGGAAATATTTGAAGTATAATTATCTTTAAAATCTTCGACATCAAAGGAAGTAAAAGACTCCATCACGGCTTCATCTTCACTCTTTTCAAAGTTTTCTTTTTCTGACTTGGCGCTATCACCTTTCGGAGTCGTGTGCTCACTATAAAAGTAATAGGATTGCACATCGTATTGCTGCAGACGCAGTGTCTTCTCTTTCCAATAGGAATCTTCTAGAGTGTAGTTTTCCTTTCCTCTGAGTACTTCTACCCTGAGAATTCCATTGTTTTGCCAGATGTCTCGATAGTCCTCAAGACATGTAATGGGAGTTTGGACAAATACTACATGTACATATACCAGTATTATAAAGCAGAATAGCGACTGAAAAAGAAACGTGAATAGCTTAAGTCAGATATTTACACAAGAAAATAGTCTAACTCAATGCCAAACACAAGAAAGCTTAACCCTTTTTGCACTCTGATCATTAAATTTATACAGAAAAACAAAGGAAATTATCCAATTCAGTCAAACCCAAAGAAAGCTTAACTCTTAGCATTATAAACATTAAAATTAATTACTGTAAGGCCGTCAATACAACATCTGAGTGCAATGAGTTTCACTTTCACAAGAGTTTATAATGACAATTTGAGAATCAGAATAACCACATAGACAACAATTTTTTTAAGTTTCTATGCTTCAGTATTTTGGAAGAATTTGAACAGTTTGCTATTTTTAAAACAGTCCCATAAATTAAGACCTATTTATTCCAAATCATGCCTTCTCAAGAAAAGTGACTACTCAAATTGAAAATTATATTTTTTTCAGTTAAAAACTATTATTTTCTCGTACGAACCATAGAAATCAAATCAAGAAATTTGCTAAAAATTTTTAATAGATGTGGTGAAAGTCAACAAATTTTAAACTGATAAGCAAATATGCAGATTTTAATATTTTGTCACTCCTGTAAAATTTACGAACCGTTTCGCTAATTCAAAAATCTTGTTCCTTCCCAATTTTGGTGTTGATTTCCAATAAAATTAATAGCAGTGAAATGGTTTATATTGAATAGTTATATTTGCCTGAAAAAATCCACTCTCCTCCATTAGTAGCCAAACACACTCTCCAAGTCTTAGGTGAGAAATGCGAATATGGGGCAACATATACACCAGCCCCGTAAAAAGGCTATACTGAAAGGACTAAAAGGATTTGGGTGTCTTGTAAATATGGATGAGAAAGAATTTCTGCTTTCAAAATTTTCTATCAAACTTTATATTATTTTAAAATATCTAGCCAACGCTTGTGTTTAACTTCTAGTTTTGCATAATTTTAAATAAAAATCATGAAAATAGATGTCAACTAATATATTAAAATTATTCATTGGGATTTTAAAATTTAATTTTTATGCTATTCTTAGAGAATTAAGAAAATTACAAAACAATGTCACCTAAATGTGTCACTCCTTGGTTTTCCTGAAATTAAATTCATTTACTCCAGATTTAAGGATAACTACTGCTTTTAAGTGGTGGTTCACACAGAAGAAAGTTTAAGCTAAATGATATTAAGATGAACATACATCATTTCAAAATTAATTCAAGATATTAATTCGGCATTTAAATACACTGTTTCTACAATTGTGACCCCATCTTTACACTAAAATGGGGGAATGAACCAAGAGGATATCACATAAAATCTAATTATGCCCTCTTAGTTTTTTTATACATGTAGCTATAATAAAACTGTATATTATCTTGAATTAAAAGTTCTAGTAAAATTATCAACATTAAGAGTGAACTTAGTCTTTATAAAAATGAAATAAATTTTGAGAAATTTAACATTTATCTAGTATTATGACTTATCTAATTGTTAAAAAATAAAGCTTTTTTACAAACATTTTTATCTTGGATAGCAAGAGGTGCATGTTTTCAAAAATTACTTTCCCATTATGTACAGTATTTTTTATTATTTAATCCCTTCTAAGCTTTCTAACAAGAAATAAAGAGATAATTGTTGTCACCACATTCAAAACACTTTTTGCAGTGAAATAAAATATTAAATCAAACCAAAATCAGAAAATATCAACATTAAAATAAAATACATACCACAACTAAAATAAAGAATTCGAATAGTTTCCTCTGCATTTCAGAAAACAGTCGAGCATACAGCACACAAAAGCGATGAAATACAAAATGGTACAAGCGATTTCTTACAAATATATAAGGATTCAAAAGTTCATTATTATTAAAATTGTTTCGAAAGCTTGCAGGTACATTAACAGTGATTTGGAACATATGGCGAGGCATTTCTATTTTCTTTCAGAGCAGTTTCTGAAAAGAATGAAGAAATACATTAAATCATTTTAATGAAAAAATCACAAAACGTAAGACCTATAAACCAATATACATTATACTATCCAAAAGGAACAACTGTTTTCATGGAAAACATCGGTCATATTTTGCTTTGAAATATGCAATTTAGCAACAATTTGAAACAAAATATGCAGGCCTTTTATCAAACGCAATGCCACATCATGACAATGTGAACCAGGCAAATAGAAAAACCCAATTCCGTAGTTTGGAACATTTAATTACTAAAAATTCACAAGTTTTCATTTCAAAATTAAAATAACAAAATGGCAGAATGAAACAAAAATATTTATTTTCAGTTAAAATAATAA
Source organism: Meta bourneti (assembly GCA_933210815.1). Classification (NCBI taxonomy): domain Eukaryota; kingdom Metazoa; phylum Arthropoda; class Arachnida; order Araneae; family Tetragnathidae; genus Meta; species Meta bourneti. The sequence goes on from OW119930.1 coordinate 28,943,244, forward strand.
TGATTAGGTCCTACATTTTTATATGCTAAAAATCTTAAACTTGGCTTTTTGGACTTATGATTTAGGTTTTATAGGTTTCAAAAATTGTTTTAGGTTATTGGCTTCAATGAAAATATCACCTCAAATTTTAAGATAAATTTATAGAAATTTTTTACAATATTTTGGAGAATTATCTACCACTGCAAATAATTAACCAAATAATTCAGTGCTGCTTTAAACAGTACCCGTTAATAAATTTTTTCTATACATTGAAGTTCTCCGTCTTTTAAGCATAACGTATAATTAGCCTTCCTAAGACTAAACAGCGATAAAAAACAAACATGTGCTATACTAAACTGGAAATCAACAGAATTTGTTTCAACTTGCTGTCTTAAAATGCTAGATAATTTCTGACAATTATGCCAAATGGTACTCTCTACAATAGGTCAGACAATTTTTCATTGCTAACCATTGTCACAATGCAAAACTTCTATCATAATTGTAATTTTTCTTTCAAAATCCAAGTTTTAGTATAAGAAATTGTGAAAATTTTGCACTTTAGTGAGTTCTAATGACAAAGCAGATGCAAATTTGTTTTGTTAATTAACCAATTAGATAAAATAATATAGAAAATTAAACAAGACTTAATGCTATTTTAAAAATCAGGTCTGTATCTTCAGATCAGTTAGTTTGTTTTGGTATGAGTGACGTTTGACAAATACCAGTAATGACATTTCCAATAGAGTAAAAATTTGGGTTCAATATCTAGAACAGATAAGATAGATTTAGAATTTTCCACAACACTGTTGACCATGGCATCAAGGTTTCTTCAGTGATCCTCTTCTGAAATGGTGAAAAGTAAATAGTTCCTTTTTATAATGTTTAATTTTATGGGAAATTTTTTTTATTTTACTTATTTGCATGCAATCGAATGCAAGGATAAACTACCAGGGATAAAGCTATATAACAATCTGTGAAATAAAGAGAACTTAAGTCTTGAAGAAAGTGTAAAGGAGCACATGTTGTGAAGGGGCAAAATTCATCAGAGAAATTTCATTACCTGTGCACCTTGGATTATTCTCTTTTCCCTCTACAAACATAATGAACATGGTAGAACATGTGATAGTGTAAGTAACTTTCTTAATGTACCTGAATAATTTGATAAGTTTAAAGCATGTGGGCATTTTACTGAAAGCTTTTGATGTAGGAGTGGATAACTTGCTCTTTCTCCCTGCTGTTGGTAAGAACTTTGTTGTTTGGAAAAGACTACTAATGTGGAAATAAAGACAGTCGAATGAGAAAAAAAGTTAGAAGGTTGGGTTTTTATGGCACAAGAGCCATATTTGGCCATGCTGCGGCAGACACAAGGCATACGATATCAGGTAATGGACACACACAAAGAAAGTTTTACTCACACAGTCGAGAAGTATACCCAGGGAGGAATCAAACCTGTGCACCTCCAACTCACTGGTTGCTAGAGCAGTGGGCATACCCACTAAACAATGGCAGAAGCTTAAGTTAGAAGGAAAGAAGCAAGCTGAAGGACTATATAAGGAACTCAAGACAGCTGAACAGACTAAGGTAGTATAAGTGCAGTTCTTTCAGAGGCGATATTTAATACAAATATGGACAACTGTTAAAGAGGGCAACAATTAGAAGTCAATTTGACATCACAAGTGCATATTATAGAGTATAATTCCTCCCAGAGTAAGTAATAAATTCACTAATTGAAGAGATAAAATTAAATAAAAATCAAGTGTTGGAAGATAATGTAATATCATGCAAAGATTGTTAGGCGAAAGGTTATATTGGTCGTGCTCATGCAGTTCTAAGATTTGTGAGGTTACTTTGACTGAGAGTCAAAAAAGTAGAGCAAAAAAGTATTCGTTATTATTTTTTATATCAGGTAATATTAGTGTCAGTTACATCAATTCTTTTTCAACAAAACAGAAGTCATGGGGAAAAACAACTGAAAAAACATAGTTCACATGCTTATGAGCTGGAGAGATTGCAAGGTGGTATGTAAAGTAATCAACAATATAAACATAGAACCTTCTAAAATGGACTGCCAACCATCCAATCCGCAGCCAAGATTTTCAGCTTCAACAGTACAATGTGGTGCTCTAGGAAATGCAGAATCTTTTTATCTTCTTGAATCTGCAATGGTTTATGCAATTATTCTGGGGAAAAAATTTACGATAAAGTAAAATATAATCAAATTTTAAGTGTTTTTATTCAAGACATATATGGAACACAAGACATATAAGACACTATATATTATAGGTATAGATGGAATTTTTTTAATACATAAAAAAATAATCAATACAAAAATTATTGTTTATTTGCAAAAATTCCAATTTTTAGGATTATTGACCCTTAATCACCTATACTTCTTTACTCAGCAATGTAAGCAAAATTGCAAGGAAAATTGGGAGGAAATGTGCTTTGTTTAACATTGTTAGAAACAAGTTTTCATAGTACAAAATTTTTTTTACCATGTTTGAATTTTTTAGTATTACTCTGCATATTCTACAGCATTTTGCTTTCCTAATCAAAATGTCAAAACATAAAATTGCCTGAATTCTAAAGAAACCCAGTTCTTCAACAAAACCCAAAACATTGCCCATCTGTACATGGAGATTAGAAGCTACATTTGCAATTTGGAAATTGCTTTTAATTTTAAAATTGACAAATGGAAAAACAAGAATTCCAGCAGATAGTGCCACAATTGACAATAACCATTCACTTTTGCAGAAACTAATGTCTTGAATTAATGTGCATACATCAAATTTGATAATAGGACAGTTTTCTGAACTAGTAATATGCCCTAAGACACTTTGCAGTCATTGAAAAATTATTACATACCATTTATGATATGCACCAATAAACAGATCTAATAAATCTTTACAGACAGAGTCAGTGATTTAGAAAACATTGTAAAATCCCCATTTGGGGAAAACTTGCTATTTGGATTCTTTGACAGAAAAAGACGAGCGACAAAAATTGCTCGGCGACAAACATGCCTCGGATTCTACATCTTTACCAAAAATATACATGATAATGCTATACCAAGCACTTTTCTGGCCCTACTTCATAGCAATATTATAAATTTTCCTTCTTATAAAATGAGCACCAGTTACACAAAAAGTACATAATCATTCAAATCAAAATACTCACTTTATAAAATATTTTCTGATTGTGGAATTTCAATTGAATGCAGAAATATGTAGAGCATTTTGGTAGAGCCTGAGAAATAGTAAACATTTATTTTTCTTGTATATTACCATTATACAAATTTACAGAAAATAAGTAACAAATTTACAGTAAATGAAGATTAAACACATTGCCAAGTTATGTACCCTTTTATTTATGTACTATAATTAAAATTATGAATATTGAAATCTACAATATATAGAAAGTTGTTTTAATTATTATTTCTAATGTGGATACCAGAAGACAAAGGCCCTTAGGCAGAGAACAAAAATACAAGATTCGAATCCAAGCACAAATAGAAAGTAAATAAACAGTCAAATACAATATAAATATGGCTATTACATATGCAATGTGAAATATAAATTATCTGACACTGGACCAACACAATGTACAATTAATCCGAAAACAACCAGAAAGCTAATCAAGTTTTTGATCGAACTTAAAAAAATGTGAAAAGATGTGATGAAATTATCCAGATGATAAAAAAGTGGCAAGAAAATTGTGACAAGACAAAATTTTGTCGCAATTTATAATTTACAAGTTGATCAATATTATTACCTATTGCACAGAATGAAAGAATGCCAAGGTTTTCAATTTCGATAATCAAATTGCAATTAACTCGCACTATTCAAAGAACAAAAATAACTAGCTTCGGCAATAAACATATGTAGGTGAAGGTTAAAATTTATTTTGGCAAATGATATTAAGTGGTCATATAAATATTGATTGCTTTACCCGCAAAAGTAGAGCTAAGACTTTAACAAAAAACTTTTTGAGAAATATGATTTTTCAAGCTTCAAAATAAGCTTTTTTTAATGATTTTAGCGTTTAAAAACGAAAATATCCAACTTTTCGGGCTGGAAATGTTTACTTGCGACATCCAAAAGATAAAACTTCTTCTTCTTCATTAATTTTACTGCATTGTGAGGTCTGCTACGCGGCTGAATGTTAGCAAGCTATACACGCATGATCTTAAAATCTATTTGGCCCAATATAAAAAAGGCCTTGTGCCATAAACTCCTCAAATCTATCCTCCAAATCTCCAAACTCCAAATCTATCAATCTCCTCCAACTTAAAATCTATTTGATCCCACAGAATAAATAGCTAAGCGTATAAGAAATAGATATGCACAATTATTTACTCTGTGATCTAACCAAGCTCAGTTTTTAAATTTCAAGAAATTATAGCTTTTTAAATTCAACTTAAAATAAGACAAATAGCATATCTGCTTTTTAAAAAGAACACAAGCCTCAAACCACAGAGTATATAGCTACGAGTAGCTATTTATTCAGTGGCGTGGTGTGGAAGTTTGGAGAGTGGGGTGCCAGCTCAGATGTTGCCTCGTCATCTGACCGTGGTTTAAAATTACGTGGTGTTGTTCTCGGATCTTTCCCATCAGGTTTGATCCCAGACTGTCACAAATAGCCCGTTGTTTTCTCCAGTCGATGTAAATTAAAATATTTACCTACTCTCTGAAAGTGGCAGGTTGGTAGGTATTTTAAAAGGTATGTATTTTATTCAGATAACAAGGTCTCACCTGAGTTGGCACCTCTCTCCAAACTTCCACACTACGCCAATCTGAAAGTGGCGTCAGTTGGTTTGTTTTTCTATAATACGATTTCAGTACTTCGTCAATAAAAATTCCAAAGAATAGTAGGTAGGTAGGTTGGTATTTTAATTAAAGTCACACTAGAGCAACTCACCGGGCTATCGGTTCTTTCCCTTCGGTTTTGATCCCGGACCGTCGCCAATAGCCTGTTGTGTTACTCCAGTGCGACGCTAATTAAAATATCTACCTCCCTCAATTTATTGGCCCGCGGTAACCCGGTTGAAAGAGTAACGAATAAATAACTGGAGGGTTGCGAATTCGAATCCGACAAAAGACCGTCGTGTACAAAGGCGACTGGTGCACATTATATTCGTCGTGGCCTCACGTTGGCGTGACGTGGAAGCGGACTATTAGTGACGCTCCAGGATCAATTTTGAATCACGGTCAGATGACGAGGTTGAGACCATGACAGATTTAACGTGCACCAGACCCCTTACACAGCTGGAACCCCTCTCCAAACTTCCACACTACGCCAATCTGAAAGTAGCGTCAATTGGTTTGTTTTTCTATAATACGATTTCAGTACTTCTTCAGTAAAAATTCCAAAGAATAGTTGGTAGGTTGGTATTTTAATTAAAATCACACTGGAGCAGCACACCGGGCTATTGGTGATAGTCCGGGATAAATCCCAAAGGGAAAGATCGAGGAAACCACGTAATTTTGGACCACGGTCAGAAGACGAGGCAACACCTGAACTGGCACCCCACTCTTAAAACTTCCACACCAAGCCAACGTGAGGACATTTGAGGCCACGACAGATTTAACGTGCACCAGCTCCCTTTGTACACGATGGTGTTTGGTTGGATTCGAACTCACAACACTCCGGTTGCTAATCCGTTGCTCTTCCAACCGGGCCACCGCGACCTCCAAAGAACGAATTCCGAATTGATATACGATAGTTGGTTGCTTTACACCAAATAGATCAAACGCCAACGGTGATAAGGAAACGCAATATGTATCATGCGAAAGCATTTGAACAGCAGTAGCAAAATCTTCGCATACCATCTGGTTTGTTTGCATTAAAAATCGTGTAAACAAAAAATACTAGCTCGTGAAATTCAGCAAGGTGAAAATCGCCTGGCTTCGTCAGTGGTTCAACTTCCTGTTGTATCGAATGAGAATCCTGGGCAATTATTTTTCGCCAACCACTAGCTTGCACAGAGGGGGGGGGGTATTGCTCCTTATTGTGCAGTCTTCTTCAGCGGAAAGCGCTCATTGCAGTTGCGGCTGACAGTGGTTCAAAATTGTGTTGTCCTCGACACTATAATATATTGGAAGTAGTAAGACTTATGATTACTGAGAAATACTCTCATACAAGTGAAGAAGGAACTTTATTGAATTAGTGCTAGTACAGGTCGTATACATATCCAAGATTAGACATTCTTACTGTTGTGTTTTTCTCTATATCGAGTTGAGTTGTGCTTGGACAGCAACAGTTAATATTTACAAATAATTAATTAAGGATATCAAATATAAACAAATTATTGCACTAAATATATTAATAACTAAGATATTACAATACCTCCTTTTTAAATAAACAAAAAGGCACTTAAGTCACAAATACAAAATTAAAAGTCATTATAGATCAAGTCTATCTGGCTTCTTTCTGATTCGTGTTGGGTAACGTCTGCCTGGGACATCTGCAACAGGAGTATCATTATTTGACCCTTCTGTACGAAGATCAGCAGACTGTTGACTTTCAGGAGTGGGAGACGGGTCATCATGTTGGAGTTCTATATCTGCCATGGTGATGGAAGTAGGTTGATTATAAGCTGAAGATGTGACCGGTAAATCAACAGGAATGAAATCATCTCGATGTTCAGGGAATGAAGAGCTAGCTGGACGGATCTGATCCATGTGTGCGAGATACTTCTTATTGCTTATTTCAATCAACCAAGTCTTGGGTCCTTTGGGCTTAATTAGTTTGCCACGAATCCACCTGTTAGAAGGATCCCTATGGGATTTTACCCAAACGTCTTGTCCACATGATAACTTCTTGTTACTGGTGTGAGACCTGTCAAAGTATTGTTTTTGACATCTTTGTTTCTTTTCAACATGCCTTGCTGTAGATGGATGCAGTAACTCTAAGACAGTCCTAATGGGACGATTAAGGAAAAGCTCTGCTGGAGATAAGCCTGTTGTAGAATGAGGTGAAGATCTGTATTTAAGCAAGAATCTATTCACCTTGACAGTTACTGTACTACCGTCATTGGAGTCTAACTGCATCTTACTTAAAGAATGTTTAAAAGTCTGAATGGTACGTTCTGCTTGACCATTTGATTGGGGATGATACGCTGGAATGAGCGTCTGTAGAACTCCCATGGATTTTAAAAAGGTTTTGAATTCCCTGGATATGAACTGAGGTCCATTGTCAGAAACAACTTCTAGTGGTAGTCCATATCTGGCAAACAGTTGTTGCAATACAGCAATTGTGCTTGCTGACGATGTAGACGACATCTTTGCCACTTCTAACCACTTTGAATGACTATCCACTACAACAAGGTAATCGATTTGGTCTTTCTGAGCAAAATCTAGGTGAATACGATCCCACGGTGCCTTGGGCCAGACCCATGATTGCATCGGTGTGACTGGAGGAGATTTAGCAACAACTTGACAAGTTTCGCAATTAGTAGACATGTTTTCAATGTCTTGATCTAAATTAGGCCACCAAAAATGACTTCTAGCAACTGCTTTCATTTTCACAATTCCGGGGTGAGTATCATGAAGCAGCTCTAGCAAGTGTTTTCTATAGGCATTGGGAATTACTACTCTCATGCCCCATAATACACAATTCCTATCAACAGATAATTCATCTTTTCTGCAGAAATATGGCTTCAAATCAGGATTTTCAATTTTGGATGGAAAACCATTCTGAACATATTTCATTATGCTTCCCAAAATTTTGTCATTTCTAGATGCACTGGCAATGTCATCAGAAGTTACAGGTAATTCTGACAAATGGGAAATCTTGTAAACGTCTGATGGGTACAAGTCTCTATTTACATCTTCATTGGGCAATCTTGAAAGAGAATCAGCATTCTGATGTGCAACACCTTTTTTATACTTTATGGTGTAGTTATGTGAAGACAAGAGCAATGCCCACCTCTGTAAGCGAGCAGCAGCCATGGTTGGTACTGCCTTAGTAGGAGAAAATATTGTAACCAAAGGTTGATGATCAGTGTATAGCACAAAATTTCTTCCAAACAGATACTGGTGAAATTTTTTGCAAGCAAAAATTATGGCTAGGGCTTCTTTTTCAGTTTGCGAGTAGTTGACTTCTGCCTTTGATAATGTTCGAGAGGCATAGGCTACCGGTTTTTCTTCACCGTTTACAATGTGTGATAAAACGGCACCCAAACCAACAGGCGAAGCATCACAAGATACTTGTAAAGGAAGATTTTCGTTATAGTGAGCCAATACTGCATCAGATGTTAGAAGTTGTTTACACTGTTCAAATACATTGCGGCATTCCTCAGACCATGTCCAAGGAACATTTTTGTTCAGAAGGTTGTATAAAGGAGACAATAAAGTAGATGAATTTCTTATGAATTTAGAGTAATAGTTCAGTAAACCCAAAAATGATTTAAGTTGAGAAACATTTTCTGGGGTTTTGATCTTCTTAATTGCTTCTAGCTTCTCTTGGGTTGGATGAATACCACTTTCATCAATTATATGGCCTAAAAACTCAACACTACTTTTAAAAAATTGACACTTATCTGCATTTAGTTTTGCATTATACTTTTGTAGTCTTGTCATTACAGTCTCTAATGTAGAAAAATGTTCTACTTCAGTAGCAGATGAGATTAAAATATCATCTTGGAAGCATATAACTCTAGGTATACCTTGTAATATTTGCTCCATGACTGATTGAAAAATTGCTGCGGCTGCAGATATACCATACATCAATCTACTTGGGCGAACCAAACCCATGGGTGTATTGAGAGTTAATAACTCTTGAGAGTCGGCATCCAATTCAATCTGTTGGTATGCTTGTGACAGGTCTAATTTACTAAAATGTTTGCCTCCTCTCAAGGTAGCAAAGAGATCTTGCTGAGTAGGAAGAGGATACTGGTTCGGGTCAAGGTATTTATTTACAGTTACCTTAAAATCGCCACACAACCTCACAGCATTATTTTTCTTCGGTACCACAACTACAGGTGTTGCCCACTTAGAATGTTCAACAAATTGCCAAATATTATTCTTCACCAATCTTTTAATTTCATCAGAAACAGAGTTTTTTAAAGCATACGGAACAGGCCTAGCTTTGCAAAAAACAGGTTGACAATTTTCTTTCATTTTAAGAACAGCCTTAAAATATTTAATCGGTTGGTCACCTACTTGAAAAATATCTGTGTACTTTTTCTTGAGTGCTTCAACACTGTTCACACACTTTGAGGATACTGAAAATATCTCATTCCAATTTAACTTGAACTCTGACAACCAATTCTTTCCAAAGAGAGCAGGTCTATTGCCACTTACAATAATTAGTGGTAACGAATGACTTTGGTTGTTGCACTGCACTTCAACGAGGAATTCTCCAACAACTGGGATTTCATTTTCGTTGTAGTCTTTCAATCTGGTTGACGATGGCACAATTTCAGTTCCGGGTAAATTGTCTTTCACCCACACTTCAGATACTATGGAAACATCAGCTGCAGTGTCCAGTTCCATGTCTAACTGTTTGCGATTAGCAATAACAGGAACAATGTATTTTTTCTTGCCTGAAACTTGATTTATGGTGTTCACGGCATAAAGGGAAGCCTCAGAGTCATCTTCAACCCTTTCTACCTTTTTTGTAGATGAGCCTTTGTGTTTGCTCATGCAGACAGGTGATATATGTCCACTTTTTCCACAAGCATGACAGGTCGCAGATTTGTACTTGCACTTGGCAGGGTCATGAGCAGCCCCACATCGGTAGCATTTGGAAAACTTCTTGTACTGTTTATTCGAAGCATTTCTTGATGGCTGATGATTTTTCTTTGGCACATCTGAAGAGCTCTGGCGGATTTTGTTGACGGCCGGTGTAAGTGTCTTCATATTTGCAGCGTCGCTTTCAGCTATTTCTATGGCGACAGCTGTTTCCACCGCATCCGATAGCTTTAGAGCTTTCTTTGCCAGGAGTCTCTTTTGGATGTTTTCGTTGCACAATCCACAGACGAAACGATCCCTCAGTGCTTCATCGAGAAACGCACCGAACTCGCATGTAGAAGCCAACCTTCTCAGTTCCACTAAATATTGAGAAACAGATTCCCCAGCTGTCTGGTTCCGCCGATGGAAACGGAAGCGTTCCGCAATGATGATTGGAGCAGGTTTGAAATGTTGCTTCAATATGTCCGTCAATTCAGCGTACGAGCATTCTCTCGGCGACTTCGGAAGAAGCAAATTCCGTAGAAGTTTGTAGGTATTTGATCCAATAGCTGATATAAATACGGACACTTTCTTGCCGTCTTCGATATCGTTTGCGAGAAAAAAATGTTCCAGTTGTTCAACGTATAGATTGAAGTCGTCCACCTCCACGTCAAATGAATGTAACGCGCCGATTAGGCCTAACCTACTCATGGTGATGCTAAACTCTAATTACAGCAATAAAAAAAACTTGAGTTCGAATTATCCTCGTCGCCACTATAATATATTGGAAGTAGTAAGACTTATGATTACTGAGAAATACTCTCATACAAGTGAAGAAGGAACTTTATTGAATTAGTGCTAGTACAGGTCGTATACATATCCAAGATTAGACATTCTTACTGTTGTGTTTTTCTCTATATCGAGTTGAGTTGTGCTTGGACAGCAACAGTTAATATTTACAAATAATTAATTAAGGATATCAAATATAAACAAATTATTGCACTAAATATATTAATAACTAAGATATTACACTTTCCCTTGGGGTGGTTCAAAATTACGTGTTGTTGTCCTCGGAACCTACCCGTTGAGATTGATCCCGGATCGTCACCAATAGCCCGTTGTGTTGTTTCAGTGTGACGTTAATTGAAATACCCCCCCCCCCTTTCCCTTGGGAATGGATCCCGAACCGTCGCCAATAGCCCGTTGTGTTGCTCCAGTGCGACGTTAATCAAAATACCTACCATTGTAGTTGCGTTCATTTTGTAAACTTCCGAGTGTCATAGATTCTCATTTGAAGTACTAATTCGTCTGCGGCATTGTTCTGGTCTTGTGTATTTTGGTATCATTCAGTTTAATGGTGCGTCGGAATACCTGGAGCCCTAACCCCCACGTAAAGGGGATTAGCAGTACCATCACCTCGGAAAAATCTGAAAAACGTATCTCAAAATTCATAAGTACGGGAGGTGAATCATTAAATGACATGCCAAATTTGCATATTCATTAATGTTTCCATTCGAATTCCTTCGTGGTAAAAATAAAAACATTTTTCTCTAAGACAATAAATACAAGACTATTTTTCCAGCATCGTAACACTGAACTCAAGTATCTGAATAGTTGAATTTTTAAATAAAATTATTTTTGAGGAAAAATAAAAAATTTTAGATTAAAAAAGGGGAACTTTTAAGTCTAATCTGCTTATAAATTCACTTTTGAGATTTCTTCAAACAGTAGAAAACCCATGAGAACAGCACCTAAAATTTTACATTTCCTAAGTCAATTTGAGTAAACGAGATCTTATCAAGATTGTATCAAAGTTCACTCTTGACAGAAAGATTACAAACACCAGATCTGTACACCAATCCTTTTAAAAACTGATTACACCTCTTCGTGGGGTGGTAGAATAGTCGGTCATCAAACTGGAAGTCAGCAAATTGTGAGTTTAATTTTAAAATGTACCATCATTTTCTCTAGTCATAAAAATGCTTCTCTCATCAATTACTTAGAGACCAATAAATGAATCTGAGGTAAAACACAAATGATAATATCTACTCAAATAAAAAATGATTGTGTAAAATATTTTTAATTTTGAAATGTGTGTGGTTAACATATCTAAACAAAAATGTTACATCAATGGCATAAAATTTATTCCACATGGCAATTCCTTTTTGCTATAGCACAGAAACTATTAAAATTTAAGATCAAATCAATCGAAAATTTTCAAGAATTCTCATCATTACTTCTTAAGTACTTACTTAAGTTCAGAGTGATTTTAAAGCTAAATTTTCCTGATAGATCAAAACACAAAATTTAGGTGGAAAATTTTTCTTAAGTACTGTTTTGGATATTACATGTTACTGTCTTCTAATGATGAGTTTTATTGTTGACCTGGATGCAATAAGACAGAATATTTTAATTTCCAACGAATTATAGTAAAATTTCATCGGATAAAACTAGTGTTCAAATTCAACTGATAAAAACTTTGTTAGGGAGAAACACAATTTTTTCATAGCAATTTCATTTTTTTTAAGTAAAAATAATTTTCAATATCACAACAGCTTTTTTACAAACACTTTATTTTACCACTGATGTCTAAGAAAAAGGAAATATTATACATAAAAAAGGTAAGTCTTGAAAATGCAATAAAAAAGAATACATTGCCAGGTAAAAAAACAATTCTTCAACATCCTCAAAATGTCAAAAATGGTTGATAGTCAGTTTAAGAGAAAACCTTAGTTTCTAATAAAAACAGAATTATCAAACACCCTGCATAAACTAGTTGCTTACATTCATTCAAAAATTTGATTGCATTTGAACTAAATTATTCTACTTAACATATAAGCAATTCAATTTGCATTATTTAAAAAGCTTAGCTATAACATTAGAAAATGTTCAAAATAAACCATCGTAAATAATAGCTTATAAATACCAAATAATTCATCTTAAAACAGGAGTTAGAGCAAAACCAAACCTTTAAACAAAATAGTCTCATTCCACCGACTTTAAGTTTCAATTATTCCCCCAATATTTATCTCTTCCCGAACTTCTTCATCCACGAACATTTTCTTTTTATGCAAATAAAATATGAAACAAATACCAGGCACTTGACTTTGTCATTCGCCATAAGTAAATAAAATATTATAAACCACTTACACATTTACATAGCATGAAGCTTTCCTGATCACATAAGACAGAAAAATGACTAAAAGATCTCAAATGACTCTTGTAAGTGAGGCTTGGGAACTTTGCTACTACAAATATATTCACACTGTAAGTTGTACAAACGAAGTTAAACTATACAACTAATAAATGAAGTCCAAAATATGTAATATAAGATGTTCTTTTAAAAAACTTGTATGATTTTAAAATGTTTCTGTACATTCTACTTTTATATCCTGCATTTATAATTCAAACATCCTGCAACACATATTTAACTAGATTTGACTAAAAACTGTACAATATTCAGAAGTGCATGAAGTATATGCAGTGATGTTTTTATAATTAAATAAAAGTTATTAATGCGCAAATTACTTTTACTAATTTTCACGAGTTTAACTACAGTATTTGAAGCAAAAACAAAATATCATTAAAGTTTGTGAATTATAAAATTTATTATGTATTTTATAATTACAAATGCTAGTATATAGCGTAAGGAGGCTGATATTTACAGAATCAGTTAATTTTGTAAGATAATCCTTTAAATCATATTTTAGGAATAATTTTTTCCTCGATAAAAAAACCCAACAGAACTCAACATTTTACCATTTTTATTATAAAAAGCATAAAAATAGACAACAAAAATGAATCTAAAACAAAAATATTACAAAGCAAACAAATGTTTGTTTTTACACATTCACACCGTCTAAGGATATAATATATAATCCATGAATGTTACGATCACTCCAAGATGAGTTATAATGAAATGAAGAGCTTTTACTGAGCTATTTTTTTACTCACGGGAACACATCTGATTCTTGAGCTATAAGGATTTTATACACCTGAAAAGGTTTTGTATATCAGATAACATAAAACACTTAAGTTAAACTATGAACAATCAAAAAGACTTTTACATTTTCTAATATTTTTAAATCGATGTAAATTGAAAATTAAGAAAACCATACCCACCAACCTCTAAGAACAAAAATCAAGATGATTTTTACACCCTAAAAACCAACACTCAACTATCAGAAAAGAAAAAACAACAATTGCACCAATTTGGACATTAAGAAAGCAATTCAAAACAGAAAAATTAATCCTGTTCCCTATTACTTGACGGTCAGTTCGAATTCAATGAAATTGGTTTCGTGACATTTTACATAAAATGGCACCAAATATATTCAAAAATAAGCATTTAAACTTCTTGAGTGTTTTGCAAGTTTTTCTCGATAATTAGGGCTAAAGAAGGTTTTTACGACAACCTACCAACCATTGATTCCTGTTTTTCTTTTATGGTTTCCATGGCTTCTCGCCAAAACTTTGAAATTGGAATCACTAGTAATGTTCTTCCTAAAGAAAAATCTTGAAAATACTTTTCAGAAGACCGAAAAATAGAGTTTTTTCTGGAAAAGTCGTCATCTATGCAATACCGTTTCTTCATGGATTTCCACGGTGTGAAACCAAATGCCGAATTTAGTGGTATTAGAAAATTTCTCACAATGAAAAACCCAGAAGATATTTCCCATCCAAAAGATTGGAACAAAGTGGTTTTCTGGAAAAGGTATGGAAAACATTTTTATTGCATTTTTCACTTACTTCATATTACATTTTCTTGGAACTAGAAAAGTAATACGAAATGCATGCAACACGCCTTAACACATACAATTAATCTAGTCTTAAGGTGTATGTATACACTAGAACATTTTTTTTAATTTTGACTTTAAAAATCCAGTTTTTTCACAATAAGTCATTGGTTTGTGTTTAAACTCATTTCAGTGTGAAAAATTCTGATTAAGCTACTCATTAATTATATAATTAAGATATAATTAGCTAATTAGCATGTTTTTTGAACAGTGATATCTGAAATTCTAATGTGTTCAGAAAGACAATTCCTGTTGGAAATTATTCCTAATATTATTCTTCATGTTTTGACCCTCCATCAAGTGGCTAGAGGGAATAGGTTATCTTTTACAATTTTTTTCATGAAGGAAGTCTAAAAATTCAAGTTTTTTTCAGGAATTTCAAGATTTAAAAATCAACTAAAAATTAATTTCTTAACCAATAACTTTGACTGAGGGTCAAAACATCCACTATATTATATAGATTATGACACAAAAGTAATTATAATAGATCAATTCATTGTTGAGTTATCACTGTTTGAAAGAAGCATCGTATTGAAAAAACATAGGTCTTCAGAAATCGAGTTTAAAGTTTTGGAAGCGTGTTTGTCTAAGGTGACAGTACCTATCCCAAACCCTTATAACTAGAAAACTATTTCGAATATTTTCAAGATCTTGGTATCGTTTGAAAGCTAAGGGGTTGGACAATATTCTGAATTATTAAAAAATATATCGATATTTTGGTCAATTTTCGTGATTTCTAGTGTATACATACACCTTAAGTAAATAAATTACAAATGCATCATATTTGGAAAGGCAGCATGGAAACAACTTTCGATTGCACAAAATTATTGCAAGACAAAATAGATTTATTAGCAAATTTTATAAATCTCTAATAAGAATAAATTTTCTAAAAAGCATTGTAAAAGATAATCTACAGCAAAGTAAATATCATAAACAGATATATTAAAAAACAAGCAATCTTCATAATCAATGCCTGAAAGTTATAATTAGCTTTGAAAAATCAGATGACCGATCAAAGTTAACTAAAGCAGCATTCTAAACAAAAATTTTTTAAATTAAGAAAAGCCAAGAAAATGTGAGGCTTTATGGCAAGGAAAAACATTACTTTAAAATGAAAACTAACGAAAATTTTATTTACAAAACAGATCTTTTCTATGGAATGTGCCCCCTTGAGTTATTTTATCAGTTAAATATAATTTATTCATTAGTTGTGGTTACACAAAACACTAAAAAATGACACAGCAATCTTAAGTTACAAATAACATTAAAAAGGGACATGGAAAAGCAATGGATTCTACACTTAATACTTCTTTACATTTTAAGTAAGTGTTTTTACAAAAATGATAGCTGTTGAGAGCAGTCTTTTTGAGCTATCACCACATACTGTAATCTATATCATCGTTATCAAAAGCGACAAAGAATCCAAGTATGGTTAGAAAGACAACGACATTGCCAGAAAGAACTAGACCGCAAGCACCCCAATCAATCTGCAATGAAACATTTTTCAAATTAGGATATGCAGCAAGCAATAAAAGTATACTTATTCAATTTATCAAAGAAAGAATACTATAAATTTTGGGAGTACTTTAAATTTCACAAACATTTTTGTTCATAAAGGGAAACAAGTACATTCATGCTCCAGATACAATCTGCAATTTATTGCGTATGTGATATGTAGGTTGGTTGAGTTGGGTTTTTAGGGCACAAGGGTCATATTTGGCTCAGCTGCATCTAATACAGGACGATGTTAAGTAATGGTTGGTTGGGTTTAATGGAACAACGGCCATGTTTGGCCAAGATGTGTCAAACGATGTTAAGTAAATGGTCAAACACAAGGAAAGCTTTTCTAACACAAGAGAGAATTACATCCAGAGAGGAATCAAACCTGCTCTACCTACAACTTCAAGGTCAAATAATAGACATACACACAAGGAAAGTTGCACTATAAAAGGAGAGAAATACATCCAGGGAAAATTATACGAATCAAACCTGAGCCACCTACGCCTCACAGGTGTCATATGAAAGATTTTCATAGTAAAATGACAGTAACAATTTTTTCATTCCTCTCATACAGTTCTTTAATTCTAAACAGGATTTTTAATATCCCAGCATCCCTTGACACTGTATTTCCATTGCTCAATCAGCACTTGAGGATGAGGCTAAATATCGGGATTCCTTGCTTTCAAATGTATAAGAAAGTAAATTTATAATCTACAGTATACTTTATTTAATTTGGCCTAAAAGCATAATTTGTCAATTAAACTTTACCATATTTAGATACATAAAACATCACATTTTAAATGGTAGATACTATCCGCAGTTTCATGTAACTGTATTACTGAATAAAACAGCAGTGTTGGAACATATTACAGTGGATAAAAAGACAAAAACCTCCCAACAAAAAATATTAGTGACTAACCTTTGGGGTAAATTTTTTTCCTATATATTCTACACCTCTATTTTCTAAATATTATACACCTCTACACCTTTTCTATATATTCACCTCCTTCATTTTTCTATTAATTTTCCCTGTTATGCATTCTTGTGTTGGTTTTCTTGTTTGGAATAATCCCAATTCAAAAACTACTGATAAAGTAGCTTCAATAAATCAAAATTTTTCAATTCAGATGACACCTTCAACCTTATTTGTTAGCAACCACAGGTAAGATTGATGATTTTTATGACAGTGTAGTCACTATGATTGAAAATCCTCAATGTTTGAAATGGTCAGAAAGGTATCTAAGTGGATAAAAACTGCAAGGAACTAATATAAACATAAAAGGCAGGAACTTAATTACCAGTAGCTGTTTTTCTCTATTAAAACTTTTACTACATTGTAAACAGTTTCAAATTATATTAAGTTTCAAAGTACTAAAACTAACACAACAAGATGTTTAAAAAATTACATGCTGACAGTTAACATGAAAATAATTTTTCAGGTGGAATATGTCTAATTGTTAGTTAAAAGCAGTATCCCAAAATTTCAATGCATAATGTAGTGGATACAGGGATTCCCAGTTAACATTAGTACTGTAGTACATTGATTTCAGCTATAAAGAAATTGAAATTCTTTTTTGCTTACACTTTCAAGTTGTGTACGCTGCATTTGCATATGTATTAAGTGCCTAGATTAACACAAGTAGCTGTTATCAGTTTTAATATTTATTCATTAATTAGCAATATGAATGATTATTTAATTTAAAATTAAAAAATACAATGTACTTGCTTTTAAAGTTAACAAATAGGTGGCATGGTAAATTTATATTTTGGAATAATACACCTTTTATAGATGTCTAATCCCATTGGACTTCCAACCAACAAATCCTCATTCTGGCTACAAGGAAAGTTTTAGTGACAGAAGAGAAAAATACACCCAGGGAAGAATCGAACCTGCGCAGCCCATAACTTGCTGGCTGCTAGCGCAGTGGGCATATCCAATCAGTATGCAACTAATCTCATTTATTAGGGTAATAAGTTGTGGGTGGTCTCTTAGAGAGATTTTACAGCATATCTATTTATTTAATACTATAATCATGTTTTGAACATTCTTTTTAACAGTTAAAACCAAGTATACAGTGCAACTGCCAAAGTTCTTCAAGTTGGCATCTTTTCGACAAACTTACCATTAGAGAATTGTTATTCCTGTAGCAGTTAAAATAAGTGTTTTTGGAGACTAAAAGTTTACAACTATTATAAAAAAATATTGTTTTCGATAAATGTCAAATACCTAAACTTCTACAAAAATAAATCAAATATTAAAATTTATACACAATTTGATAAAATAAACATGGAAATTACTAATAATTTAAGTAATTACAGAGTTTAATTCAACCAATAAAATAGAATTTCTAACATATAATTTAAATTTATGCCATTAGTATGAGTTATAAAATGTAAACAAAGCTGTTAATATTAGCAGTTAATACTAACTTATCACAAATTAACAATGACTGCTATTGTAAAATAACAGCATTACCTATTGTACAAACCGTTACCATTTGGTATGGAGATGCGACAAAAAATTAAAATCCTGCCAGTCCGCACCATCAACTAGGATTTTACCATTTTTTACCATTTCACCTTAATTCGTAAAAAACATTTCAGTTTTATGTGCAAACAAAAATGTATATTGTGCTTGTGGAATTCAAGAATAAAGACTGTAAATTCGTAATACCCAGTTTAACAAGCTTTTAAAAATAAGGTTATCATATAGTGAAAGTTAATTCAATAAAAATAAAATTATTAAATCTGTTATATCTTCAAATTAACTAAAATTCCAATAAAAGTTATGATGAACAGTATTTCAACAGAACACTTACCACTGGCACTGGCGTTGGGGCCTCTGCTAGTACTATAGGAAGACCAAAAGCAGATATAATGATACCAGTGGTGATAAATAATGCCAGTTCGTGACATGCATTACTAGTTGACATATCATCCCTGTAGCGTCTGGATATTAATGTTGGGAGGGGTGAGAGAAGATAGAATATGATAACGAAAAATGGATACCAATTGCTGCAAGGAAAACAAAATGCTTAAATATAAAAAAATTATTTTCATTTTTAATTTATAAGTAAAAATGTGAATTTTCACTGTCTCTCAATTAAATGCATTGCATAAGCTTCATTGTAATAAAAAAAAAACAGAAAATTTTTAAAGTTCTGATACATCAACCAAACATCTGAAATACTACATATTAGTAAAAAATAAAAATCTTCAAGACTAATCATTAAAACCTTTGATTGGCAATAGCCAATTTCGTAGAGCTAGATGTCTAACATCATTAGGACAACTTCTGACCTAATGATAGCAGTCATCCTTGCTCCACTGAAATGGCCATTGACGGTCTTTTCTTAGTTTTTAGTGATTAGTTGTTGTTTTGAAGGTTTTTCATTTTTTACAACCAATCTGACTAGTTTTTATTCGTATATCTACATTTAATTTGTGTATCTACATTTAATTTGTGTATCTACTACATTTCGTTTGTATTTATCTGTCATAACAGAAACCATTCCTAAAAAAATTGAATGAAAATCTATGGTGCTGCACTGACACTAAAGTTTCATTTTAAAAATATGAAATTAACCCTCCCAAAAAGAAAAAGGTTTCTAAAAATTCAAACCATGTTAGCCCTGCCTTTAATAAACAGTACAAAAATTGTAACTACAAATATGCCATAAAAATAAATGCAAAAAGCCTTCATAAATAACAAATAAGTTAGAATTCAATGTTATCTGAAGGTAGCCTCACATATCATTTTATGTATTGTGTCACTGTATTAAAACTTCAGTACTCTGAACATTCTTAATCAGCAACAATCCTAAGTTTAGTCAAAAGATAATTACCTTATTTATCAGAAAATGCCAAAATTAGTCTATCCTTCTCTAGTTATCCAAGTCAAGGAATCATTCATAAAAGACAAAATTCAAAGGTACCAATCAATAAAGAATGTCTTCTATGAATGCATAAGGGACTGTCTTTATACTAAATTGTGCACAAACTTCATGATTTCTAATGACAACACCCAATTTCAAACCTATATCCCAATTCAATGTTGAATATAGTTTCAACTTAACTTGACTATACGAAATACACTAGATTAAAGAGTTTGTAAAAAGTCCTACAAACATACATGACACAATGATTTGCCATGAGTGAAATAACTTCTATGTCAAGAGATACAATTTTGGTACAGCTGTAGTATAAAGATTCTTGGTAGCAACAGCTTTGGTGCATTTTTAACGTTCTTTTCGTTGTGAGTTGAGGCAGGCATTGGTAAACCCGTTTTCTTAGCATTATGGCAACCTCATGAGGTTTAAACTTACTTTCCCAGCCTTTTTTCCTTCTAAAATATTTTGGAATATTCTTTTCATTTCTGTTTTATTGTAATTTTATTTCATATGTTCTTTTGAATTTCTTCTGTTTCTTGTAAACTTGCAGAATTCAAGAGTAACTTTCAGTTTGTAATTCAAACACAGCACTGGGCAGTCGCATCAGGTTGTATTGTTTCTTGATTTTATTTTAATTTCTTTTGGTTTCCCCATTAAGGTGGTTATAAAAAAGATAAGTAAAGAGCTCTTCCTCCTTTAGGCAGTGCTGGCTGTGTGAATATTTCGATTTGTTGAAGAAATTAGGTTCTTTTTGATTATCGGGATGGCACTTGTAATTGTGTGCCAAATGTTGGCGCAAAATTTAACTAATAGGAAAGTGCAATAAAAGTTGGCATGAAATTTAACGATAGGAATGCCAACCCTAACGATATATATAACTTCATGAAAAGTGACTATTTTATTATAATATTTTTCCTCCAAGATTGTAAGTTTATATTTTGTTAAAGTGATGAGTTTTTTGATGAAAGAATCAACATGGATTATATGATTTGGCAATTAGCAAATGACAAACAATCTGCAATTAAATTCTTCCAAGAAAAAGGTATTCGTAACTGAAAGATTTTATTCGGGAAACCCAAAAATGAAATCAAATAAATTAGCTAAAGCCGGATTCGAACAACTGCAAGTCAATCAGAAATATAACTTTGTTGATTCTGATAGCAGATGCCATAAACAAACAGTTGAAAGGCTGTAAGGAAGTGCAAAATGGCGTGATAAACGTCAGCACAGTGGCACTTCCCGCCGCCACCTAGATTCTTACTTAATTCAATTCATGTGGCATTAATTACACATTGCCGAAGATACAAATGTCTTCGGCAATGTTCTAAGATATCAGCAGTTTTATGCTTCCTGTATAATCTGAAATTATAAAATCCATTTCCTATTTTTGTTGTTATTTTGATTTCAATAAAATAGTCATTCTTTTCATGAAGATGTCCTATTATTCTTATCTCTAGTTAAATTTTGCACCAACATTTGACAAGTGGCGTCCTGATAACTGAAAAGTACCATAAATTATGTTATATTCAATAAAATAATAAAATTAAATAAAAACATTAAAGTATTGAATTTTTAAAACACATTTCATAGTTTCAAATTACATGCAAAATTTTATTCAGAATTCATTCATTTCAAGATGAATTTGAAGTATTTGAAGAAATACACTGCTGGCCACCGTAAATGCAACACCCTGAAGGAAGCATGCAAATAATATGAAATTTACAACATGCATTAGCGGAGGTGAGATATGCAAATGATTAGAATTTCAGCGCAGACGCACATCACGCGCGCTTGTGGCGCCACTTCAAAGCGCTATTTACGGCTTGGAGATTTCGATGATTTCAAGTACGGCAATTGTGTTTTTCTTGTGGTTTTTTCAAAAAAACTATCAATTATGCCTCGTAGAAAACAGCGATCATCTTTTGATCAAGTATCCGAGTTCGACAGAGGAAGGATAGTGGCCTACCGAGATTGTGGATTATCTTTCAGGGAAATCGGTAGTCGTGTTGGACGAAACCAAACAACTGTAATGCGGATATGTGATCGTTGGATGCAGGAGGGTACGACGGACCGACGTGTTCGATCGCATCCACCTCAGTGCACCACTTCACGTGATGACAGGCATATTGTGCGTATGGCAGTGACGGATCGCTCAGCCACATCACGAACCATAGCACAGCACATTCAGTCTGTACCGCATCATCCAGTGTCTGCGCGTACCATTCGACGCCGTTTACAGCAGAGTGGTCTGTCCGCAAGACGTCCATTGCTTTGTCTACCCTTGACGCAGAACCACAGACGTTTCCGCCGCCAATGGTGCGATGAAAGAAGGATGTGGACGGCAGAATGGAATGAAATTGTCTTTACTGACGAGTCACGCTTCTGTCTGCAACACCACGATGGTCGGATTCGAGTCTGGAGACACCGTGGAGAGAGGATGCTGAACAGCTGCGTTCTGCACCGCCACACTGGTCCTGCACCGGGTATTATGGTATGGGGCGGTATTGGATATCACTCTCGCACTCCTCTAGTACGCATTGCCGGTACTTTAAACAGCCAACGCTACATCTCCGAGGTGTTGGAGCCAGTTGTCCTTCCTTACCTTCAGGGCTTGCCCACAGCCATATTTCAACAGGATAATGCGCGACCACACGTGGCACGCATTGTCCAAGGGTTCTTCGTCAATCGCCAGATTGAATTGCTTCCCTGGCCAGCTCGCTCTCCGGATCTTTCGCCGATAGAAAACATGTGGTCCATGGTTGCTCAACGATTGACCCAGAATACATCCCCAGCTGCCACACCAGATCAACTTTGGCAACGTGTGGAAGCTACTTGGTCTGCTGTACCCCAAGAACACATCCAAAGTCTCTTTGAATCAATGCCGAGGCATGTGGCAGCGGTGATCTCCAACAATGGCGGCTACTCTGGCTACTGATTTTGGCAGGAACCACACTTCACAGAAGTCTATAAATTTAATCATTTGATACTTGGTCAACATGTTATCTACAAAATAAATTTTGTTGTGATATCTCTTGTCTTTCTTGGTGTTGCAATTTGGGTGGCCAGCAGTGTATATATATATTTTACGACAGAAGGATCTATGTGTACACATATAATTAAGGTAATTTGACATGAAATATAGCCATTTTTTATTTTTGAGTATGGAAAAGTGAGAGCACTTAATGTTTAATTAGCTGCAGGAACTAACATACAAAGAGGGTTTAACTTCTCACTTACCTTAAAAAAGCAAAGTAACTTTAAACTAATTCAATTGGGAATTTTTTGACACCTCCTTGCTTCAATTGACAAATATTTAGCCATTATTTTGTATATTATTTACAAGAGTGCCATGTTTCTTACATACAGGGATTGGGAAAAACTTATAAAATCATCTATATTATTTCTATAGTATAGATCCCTTTTACGCCTCTTACATGTGACAAATCTTAACAAGTGAGGTATCAAAAGAAAGAGAATTTCCCAGAGCACTGAGAAATTCATTCTATTTCTCCAAGGTGTGTAGAGGGGGACTAAAAACAATTCAAAATTCCCATAGGAATAACACTGAGTGTAAAATGATTGAGGTATGCAACTCAGTTTGTTTTACCAGTATTGATGGAAAAACAACTTTTCCTATAAAATTGCTTTACCAGTATTAACAAGAAAACAATTTTTTCATCATCTATATTATTTTTATAGTATAGAGCTCTTTTACGTCTCTTACACGCGACGCATTATTTATGTATTGAACTGGTTTTTCATTTCTTTCCATAATATCAATAATTTATGAATATGTGATTTGATGATATAAGGATATTAAACGACGCATGTTTCATGCAAGGTTAAGATTTGAAAAAAAAATTGAAAATATACAACTCAATAATTTTTGTGAATTCTTAAGTTAAGATAACCTTATTAGGCCTTTTGGCAGAAGAATTACGTGCTTTACACAAATGGTTGGAGCTCTTTCATTTACTTATTCAACCGTGATGTTTTAATTTCATGTTTGTCAACATGCCCAAAAGAAAATCTTTGAGCACTATTACTGAGAGGCGTCGCAGGCAACAAGCAGCAAGGAATGAAGACTCATCTCAGAGACAGCGGAGGCTGGCCACCTTGCAAAAAAACAAAACTCAGACCTATGAACAATCGGCACATCCAAAACCACCTACATCAGTTGCAACAACACAGCCACCACAACCATCTACATCATCCACACCAACACAGCCAACTCGACCATCTGCATCAGCCGCATCAACACAGCCACCATTAGCAAATGAACCAAGAAATTCAGACATTGACAGGTTAAGAGAGGATATAAATAGGAAACATGCTCAGGCAAAAATTACCTGTAAGTTACAGTTGTGCAAGGGTTATGCACAATGACAGTGAAGTTGAGACGTATTCTGTTGGCTTTATGAATATACTTTGCATTCACTGTGGTGCTAAATTATTTCCCGTGGAACTTATTAGTGGGTCTTCATCTATTTGTTGTCACAAAGGGAAAGTTAAGTTGCCTGAAGTAGCTGTATGTGATGAGCTTAAGAATTTAATTGAAGCAAATGACCAAAAAACCAATAATTACTTAGACAATATTCGTCAATACAATAATGCACTTGCATTTGCTTCCATTCAAGTAGATTCAGTAAATCCAACAGGAAGAGGGCCTTATTGTTTTAAAATACATGGCCAAGTATATCACATGGCTGGTAGTTTACAACCTCCTCAAGGACAAACACCATCGAATGCAGGCCTATTTATTGTGGATGCAGAAGAGGCGTTGCAGGTCAGTTTGAATCATGCAGCCAACAGACTGATATGGAAATAATGAGAACTTTGCAGTTAATTTAGAACGTAGCAATCCTTATGCTCACTGTTTAAGTTTATGAAGGATTCAGGTGGGGCTGCATCTAATGCAGAGTTGGTATTTTCAACTGATAATGCATTTGATCCAAGACGATACAATGTTCCTAGAGTAAGTGAAGTGGCAGCTGTATCTACAAGTACCGATGGGGCCCCACCAGGAAATTTGACTTTGTCGTATATTCCAAGTCTTCTGGAGCACTGATTAGACTATCCTATTTAAACCTTCACTGTGATCCAATGTGCTATCCAATGTTTTTTCCATGTGGTGATGGTGGATGGAGGCCAGGTATGCAACATGTTAATACTCATAGGACAGCGTTGAGAAATGCTACAACACAGTTACAGTATTACTGCTATTGACTTGCAGTAAGAGGAAGTTTTAATCTTATTCATTCATCAAGTAAACTATTCCAACAATACGTAGTGGATAGTTATGTCAAAGTGGAAGGTCCACACATTGCTTTTATTGGAGCACATCAAAAGAAACTTCAAGCAAAGTTACAAAGGCTTAATTGATTTTATAAATAGTGATGCACATCGAATTTGTGCTCAGGCAGGAATTCCTGTGGTACTTCCATCTACATTTTTGGGGAGTCCATGAAATATGTTGCAAAATTTCCAGGATGCTATGACTATAGTAACTTGGTTTGGTAAACCAGATATATTTCTTACTTTTACATATAACCCAAAGTGGACAGAGATCACAGCAGAATTACAGCCATATGAAAAGGTAGAGAACAGGCCAGATTTGGTTACTGGGGTATTTCATTTAAAGCTCAAGTCCTTGCTAAATGATTTGCTCAAAGGGAATTTACTTGGTATTGCAACAGCTTTTGTATACGTAATCAAATTTCAGAAGACAGATTTGCCACATGTGCATATTCTTTTCATGCTCAGAGAACCAGATAAGGTAAGTGACAAAGAACATGTAGATTCAATTGTTGCAGCTGAAATTCCTAATTTTGAACAAAGTCCTCGGTTTTTTAACATTATCAAGCAATGCATGGTACATGGTCCATGCGGAGCGTTAACATGAACAGTCCTTGCACTTCAGATTTCAGACACTATTGGACAGTGTAGCAAAGGGTTTCCAAAAGAATTTGTCAATGAAACAAATGTGAACATTAATGGCTATCCTATGTAAAGAAGGAGAGACAATGGACTGACAATCTCTGTGGGGTCCCATCAAGCTGATAACTGCTGGACTGTGCCTTACAATCCTTATCTATCCCTCAAATACGAAGCAAATATCAATGTTGAGGTACGTTCGTCAGTTAGGTCAGTCAAATATTTGTACAAATACATATACAAGGGTTATGACTGTGCGTCTGCGTTTGCGAACTAATACAGAAGGTCAACAGCAATTGACTTTAGACGAGGTTGACCTGTTCTTAAACTGTAATTATGTTAGTCGCCCAGAGGCACTGCTACCTTTGGAGGAAAGACGATTCTGTTCAGTGGAGACTTCAGACAAGTGCTCCCTGTTGTAAGACACGGCAACAGAATTACCATTGTTGAGAATAACGTGAAGCAATCACCTCTGTGTTCCACCATTCATACTAGAAAATTGACACAAAAGATGAGAGCAAATGATGCTCCAACTTTTAGCAATTGGCTTTTACAGTTAGGGAACAGGGAACTTGAAATTCAAACAGAAATATCGCCAGATGCAGTAAAAATTACTAAGTATTGCTATGTTCAGGATTGTGATTTTGTACATAGGATTTTCGATAATCAAATCATAAATGAAGGTAACGTTATGCAGTTCCTACGTCATGCGATTCTGTGCCCTAAAAATGAGGATTGCGACAAGATTAATGATTATGTTGTTGAAGGCGAAGCTAAAATTTATTACAGCTGTGATTCCAGTCAGTGCGAAGAAAACTCTGAGGAACAACTTTATCCTATCGAATTCCTCAATAGTTTAAATCATTCTGGCCTACCACCTCACAAATTAGTGCTAATGAAAAATAACACTGTCATGCTTATTAGAAACCTTAACACTGAAGAAGGCCTTATCAATGGGGCGAGAATGGTCATTACTCAACTGAATGAATTCACTATTACTGCAAAACTTATCGATTCAGAAAAAGCTGTTGTCATTCCGAGAATATCTCTAACACCATCAGATACGACCGTTCAATATGATCAGAAAACAGTTCCCAATTAAAATTGCCTATGCTATGACCATAAATAAAGCCCAAGGTCAAACATTGCAAAGGGCAGGATTGTACTTGCCCGATCCTGTGTTCTCGCATGGACAACTATATGTAGCCTCTAGAGCAGTGATCTCCAAACTTTTTCACTTGAGGGCCAGATTGAAAAATCCTGAGTCAGGCAGGCCAACAACACACATAAATACATATATATGTATATTGCATGCTGCATCGGCCAGGTTTCCGCAGGCCGGGTCTGGCCCGTGGGCCATAGTTTGAAGAACCCTGCTCTAGAGTAAAGGCTTTCTCTAATATTTTTGTATCCATCAAGGAAAACGACAAAAAGGCTGTCATGGAAGACTGTATTGTTACCTCAAATGTTGTATTGAAGGAAGTTTTGTAAACAGTGATCTCAAGGAGGAAGTGTTGTAAATAGTGATTGAATAAACTTTTTTGATATTTTGGATTAAAAAAATCACTTACACCTTTCATCCTTACAACGGATAGGAGAGTTGGGATGAAATTGTTCATGCGAGAATTCTCGAACTGGCACACTAGTCATACAAAATTTCAGCTTTCCTGCTGGTAGGTTTCCATCACAATAAATTTAATATTTACAATTCCCAGCCATTGTTTTGCAAAATTAAATGATTAACTTTTGCTAGGAGAAAAGAGCGATTTGAAACTTGGAATGCAAAGTTGAATTTAGATAGATTTGAAATTTGGCACCAAAATTGAGTGTTGTCGTGTTTGAAAATTATAGTTTGTGAACAATTGGATATGAAAGGATCTATGAAACAAATTTTACACATATAAATTTATAAAAGACATTATTTCTCACTGAATGATTGAATTTTCTCAACTATAAACATGCGAGTAAAGAGGGGTCTGATTTTTTTCTGCAGAAACTTACTTATATTGAGGCAAAGCACATCCTAGAACCAATAAAGTCATTCCAACAGAGCCTGAAAATGCCAAGGCCACTAAACTGAAAGAGAAATCCACTTTACCAAACATTAAAATTTTGGTACTAATGTAACAATACAAATAATTTTGATAAAATATTTTACAATGGAATAATATTAATTTTGGCAATCCAATGAAGTAACAAAAAATTTGTGCAATTAAAAGAAATTGTCTAAGCATAAAATTTGTTTTGTCTGAAGTTTATTTAGATTTTAAATGTCCTGAAATGTTAATCATGAACCTGACATAAAACTCAAATAATTTTTAAACAAAAGTATAATAAACTAGATGATTCTATTCAATTCTTAAAAAGTTTTGAAATGCATAAAAAAACATTTGTCATGAAATCTACACAATAAAACAGTATATATACTTACGCTGAGGTTCAAGTTCCAAATGAATGATGTTCCAGGGATGGGAAAACATAGTAAAAAGGAAATGTATACATTAATATCATCTAAAATATTATTTCTGAAACTGAAGTACGAAGCAAATTAATTCAGAACATACAGAATAAAATATAAGTTAGAATAAATTCCATTTCATTTTTAAACTCATGATTTTAATAACATTTTAAATTTTGCAAGGAAAATAGAAGCTGGTTTGAAACTAAAGATAATACAGATCATGAAACTCAGTGTAAGTCACCTTATTAAATAATCATATTTGAAGTGGAAATTCTAGATTCCTTATTCTAGATTTTGAGCATTTGCTTGATGTTTATAAAATTCACATGATAGAATTCAATATACAGCAATGTGCAGTTTCATACAATTCTGATGGAAAATTTGTTAAACAATTTCAGATACCGATTTTATGCTTCAATTCACTTTTAAAACCAATTTATGACAATTTTTTTCTAAAAACTAGTAAGTAAAAACACGCTATCTTTATGAATATAATCAAAGTACTATCAGTAAACTGAACTAAGATAATGTTGAATAAATGTTTGAACTTTTCAAGTAACAATATGTTCAGCCCTCGGTACATCTCAGAAAGCGGAACAGGCCCATCACCAAATTGGCGACTAAAGTGTTTGTTTCCAAACAGCTATTTGGAAAGGCCTACGACAGGTTACCATATTCCAAAATCATTACTATATATCAATGGAAAATTATCACCAATTGGAAATACCACATTTTTTAGTTTAATCTCAGAAGCCCTGTTCTAATACTAGGATATTACAATGAGTAAAAATTTTCAACTGGTTATGAGCATGTTGGCCAACTATTCAAACACAAATCGTACTTATTTGATTCATACTTTAGTAGCACGTGTGAATAAAATTTATTAAATGAGTAAAATATACGTTCCATAAATTAGGAGACATTTTTAGATTTCATATTAACGAAGTTCCCAAAGTTGATCGTTTCTGTCAATGTTAGCCTTACAAAGAAAAAATTGTGATACATTCATTTAATACTTCTGTGGTTTATAAAAATCACGATGTTCTTTTGCAAGATCACTTTATAATTTTTCAGCTTGAAACAGATACATTATAAATGATTTTAGGTAGAGGAAGAAACTTCATAAACTCTAAATGATTGTTTACCTATCAGGCATTGATGAGTCATACGGGTAAGAATAAAATACAAGATTTCTCCTTTATAGAAGAAAAAATAATGATTTCGACAACTAATTTTTGCGAGTTGCGTACAATAAATAGCCGTCAATATAAATTGGAAACAAAGAAACTTTTGTTTCCATACAATTCTGTGGAGAAAAATGAGAAATACTAACCTTTGATACCTGCCATGACTGCAAGGGTTTCAGAAAAAAATATAAAGATGTGTTTCGGTTTGTTTTAAATTTCAAAATGCATCATTCACAATTGAATCCCAATTAACAATTGTATCCAAATCCAAAACTAATTCCATAAACAAATTATGAAATGGAGTTCAGAGTTGTTTTTATCCTGTTGCCAAACTGAGTGAGAAATATTTTTATAAATACAGCAAGTCCTTAATTTACTGGGCCGCGGTAGCCCGGTTGGAAGAGTAACGGACCAGCAACCGAAGGGTTGCGAGTTCGAATCCAGTCAAACACCGTCGTGTACAAAGGGGGCTGGTGCACGTTAAATCTGTCATGGCCTCAAATGTCCTCACGTTGGCGTGGTGTGGAAGTTTGGAGAGTGGGGTGCCAGCTCAGGTGTTTCCTCGTCATCTGACCGTGGTTCAAAATTACGTGGTGTTGTCCTCGGATCTTTCCCCTTCGGGTTTGATCCCGGACCGTCACCAATAGCCCGTTGTGTTGCTCCAGTGTGACGTTAATTAAAATACCCCCCTTAATTTATTGGGGCCGTGGTGGCCCTGTTGGAAGAGTAACGGATTAGCAAACGAGCTGTTGCTAGTTCAAATCCAGCCAAAACACCGTCATGTGCAAAGAATGCCAGTGCACGTTAAATCTGTCGTGGCCACAAATGTCCTCATGTTGGCGTGGGGTGCCAGCTCAGGTGTGACCTCGTCATCTGACCCTTGCTTAAAATTGCGCGGTATTGCTCCCAGACCGCCACCAATAGCCCGATGTGTTGTTCCAGTGCGATGTAAATTAAAATACTTATCTACTGTTAGAAAACAAGTTCGTAAAAATAAGTTCAGAAAGTTTTCACGGGCTGCATCTACCCGATGCCGGGTGCATTTGGAAATAAACCAAAAAGCCTTTTAACACAACATTCGTAATTTTATTTACAAGATTAACAGACGACAAAAACATGCATACCGCCGAGATCAAACTTAATCCAACTTACAAAATTCAGCTTGGAAGCTGACGTCACTTTTTCAGCGCCGCTCATTGGCCAGTTACATTTCACGATTACTTCACTTCACAACATCCTCCCCCCTTGAGCCTCAGATAGTCTCAAGCTCATAACTAATATTATTCAAAAGATCAAGCCTCTTTGGAGCTTTCACACATCTTCCAGAGGAGGTGTATCTTTTCATTATCACATTATCAGGTGTTAATGTATTTTCAAGACAGGAGATGCCATCAGAATTAGATTCCTCTTCACCCAGTTTCTTATCAGCATTTTCAATTTCAGACTGTGAAAGTTCATAGTTTTTACATTTCTCATGTGCCTCTTTACAATTATTCACAAATCTCAATACCCATGCAAATACTCTAATCATTTTATCATAACTGGATACACTGCTTAGATGCCAAGGGGGTGCGTCTTTTGATAGATCAATATTCACTACTTTTATTTTTTTCCTCTCTACGTCTACTTCTCCAGACTGGCAGTGTATTTCACCAATAGGCCAGTACTCAGGGCTTTCTCGTAACCAAGAAGGACCGTCCCACCATCTAGAAAGGAGCCTTTGTCGCGAACAACAACCACGCGATAATAAGTCGGCAATGTTCATATTTCCTGGAACATGTCTCCATAACTGACCTTTCGACAACTCACGAATTTCTCTGACCCTATTGCTCACAAAAACAGACCAATTGCCTTGTTCTCTTATCCGCCAAAGCGCTGTGGTGGAATCGGTCCAAAATGTGATTTTTATGTCTGGCAAATTGAGGGGATGGGGATATTCAATTAACGTCACACTGGAGCAACACAACGGGCTATTGGTGACGGTCCGGGATCAATCCCAAGGGGAAAGATCCGAGGACAACACCACGTAATTTTGAACCACGGTCAGATGACGAGGCAACACCTGAGCTGGCACCCCACTCTCCAAACTTCCACACCACGCCAACGTGAGGACATTTGAGGCCACGACAGATTTAACGTGCACCAGCCCCCTTTGTACACGACGGTGTTTTGGCTGGATTCGAACTCGCAACCCTTCGGTTGCAAGTCCGTTACTCTTCCAACCGGGCCACCGCGGCCCGGCAAATTGAGGGCTTTGATAATAGAATTCGCAAGTCTAGAACCTATACAACAAGCCATCAGTTCTAAACGAGGTATGCTTAAAGGTTTCATGGGGGCTACCCTGGATTTCGCTCTAACGAGAATACTTTTACTTCAGAATCAAGTATTGATCGAACAAAGACGCACGCCGCATACGCCCCCTTGCTAGCATCCACAAAGACATGTAGTTCAGACGAAGAATTAATTATCATGTAACAAGGTAAAGTAACATTTTTTAAAACATAGACATCTTTAAACCACTTTAAAAAGTATTTACATCATTAGGGGACAATTCATCGTCCCAAGCAATTTTCAACTTCCACAAGTCTTGCAATAACAGTTTCGGAAGCAATGTAGTTGGTGTTAACAAGCCAATAGGATCAAAAAATTTCTGCACAATTCCTAAAATTAGTCTTTTTGTGATTTTCGTATCACATGTCAATGCTTCCATATCTGTGCAACACTTCAAGGTATCATTATCTAAATTCCAAATTACCCCTAAAACCCAAGTATCTCCTGAATGTTTATCAACATTTATACCTGCTACATTGCTTTCAAAACCACGCAAGTTAAAACATTGATTTGACACAATTAATTTAGCATGCTCAATGAAACGTTCTTGTTCATCAGTATTAAATACTCCTGATACACAATTGTCTACATAGAATGAACGTTTCAGTTTCTGAGCAACATCTTTATACTGAGGTGGAGAATTGTCTAAAATATGCATTATAGAAGCATTCAACAAAAAAGGGCTAGAAGAGACTCCAAATACAACTCTACAGTGCCTATAAATGAGCTGCCCTTCATAACATGGGAAAAAAAACCTAAGAAAATTTCTGTCTTTAGGTGCAACAGACAACATTAAAAAAACTTTCTCTATATCCGCACTTATACCGATTAGATACATTCTAAACCGATCAAGAATATCAGGTATCAATTCAATAAGATTAATTCCCTTAAATAAACATTCGTTCAAAGAGGGTTTCCCTCTCTCCGAGGCAGAAGCGTCAAAAACCGGACGGATTTTAGTAGTTTCACTAACTAGTTTAATCACTGGCCTGTGCGATAAATAATGACATTCTTTATTCAATTCGAAATCTGGTACGCGTTCGATTATGTTCAATTTTTCCCATTCCTGAAACACCTTCTGATAATCGGTGAAAAATTCACATCTAAATCTATTGATCATTTTTTCATGTCTCTTCCAGACTAATTCTTTATTATTAGGTAAATTCGCAGAACTGCACTTCCATGGAAGTTGTACTTCATATCTTCCAGCGGGAAGAATTTTCATTCTATCATTAAAATCACTTAAATTAAGATCACCTTTCTCCCTTTCAATTTGGGTTGGATCAAATATTCCTAAAATTTCAAGTTCCCACAATTTGTTTATAGGTACTTTCATTGCATGCATTGATAATGTCGTCATATTATCTTTCTCACATGAATTTTGTTTTCCAATTACAGTCCATCCAAGTTTCGTTTCAACGGCAGTTAAGCCAGACTGTAATTCAACAGAATTTCCTGTCAACAATTTTCCTACATCTGCACCAATCAAAAGATTAATTTCGGTTTCTTTTCGGAAACAATCAGTAAAATCTATCTTCTTTTCTTTTAATTCATTCAAAATCCCGTTAGCTTTAATCTTAGGAATAAACCACAAATCCTTTTTTCAGAAAGAGTTTCAAAACTACAAGCAAAAGTTCCTTTTAAATTACTGACCTCGACCGAAAACACATGTGTCGTTTTGGTTTCGTTTCAGCACCCCCAAATAGCGCATGTATAACAGTTTCGTCTCTCAGTGGAGATGCTTTAAGCTGAGTCATAACATTTTTGCTTACGTAACTACTTTGACTTCCTGTGTCAATACCGCGGGAATAATTTTCTCATGACCTAGATATCGAATAAGTAAGCAAAGAGTTTTCAAAAATACAATTTCGCTTCTGCCACAATTAGAGAGAACTCTCAGATTTTGGAACACTCTTTTGCTCATTATTTTTTTCTTGTTTGGAACACATAATTTCAAAATGAGAATTATTACAAATAGAACAATTCAATTGCTTTTTTACACTACAAAATTTACTTAAGTGACCAGCTCTTTTTAAACAAGAAAAACATGCACCTTTTTTCATCAATAATTGTTGTTTAGCAGCCAGTCATTTTCCTCGCGGTAAAACATTTTTCATTAGGATGAGACTTATCACAAAAAAATAGTTATTAATTCTCTTACCTGAATGAAAATGATTATAATGTATTATAAAGATTTGATGTGTGTGCTGATCTAAAGATTGCAGATCAAATGTGTGCACATATTGACATAATCTGAATCTACTTTTCATTTTCTTAATCCTTATTTGATCTAATTAGATCAATTTTTCTGAATTGGTTGTATTAAATTGTATAGATGAAATCAATCAAAATCATTAATTTAAGTTAAGCATTTACTGTTCTGAGAAAAATGCTAGTGCAGATAGGAGCAGAACCTCCTCTAGAAAAATGCCAGAACAGAACCTGCTGCACCTGATTTGTATTATCAGTAAGACATATTTTGACAGAATGATCAAATTTTAGCAATCATGGACTAATCTGATTTGGTGTTTCTCTTCTTAATTTAAGATTTGTAGATGGATACGTATCACATAAACTTATTTTTATTTATTGCTAACATTGGTTTTATAAATTATATGTAGATTTTATTCTTTGGATATATTCATTCAGTTTAATCTCGTAACCTGCTGTGTTTAATGTCTAGTTTTTAAATTTTAATTTTCGTTTAAAAATTAGATTGTAAAATTTAAACAATGTTTGGTGCAACTTGGCTAGATCTGGCCCTTGCACCAAAAAACAATCAACTAAACCAGTAGATATTTTATGAAAAAGTATTCCCTTAAAATAAAACAATATTTTGTAGTATCAAGTTATTGAAGTTCAAGTCTGATGTCCATACATTATTTAATTAAAATGATACAAAATTAAAAGTAAGATATTAAAAACAATACTTTCTTTAATTTTTACAAAATGCCAGCATTTGAAAGTATTTAAAATTTTTATAACTTTGCATTACACACATAAAACTCTTTATTTCTACAAATGGACTAAATATAAGAATAACCACAACTTTGTAAGTAAAAGAACTAGTAACTAGAAAGAATGATTTTGATTTTAAACAGATCCATCCTCAATTACTCCATGTTTGCATTTTTAAAAACACAAAAACCAATGACAGATGGAATTTTTATTCAAAGCTACTAATCACACATCACTTGTAACATACTGTTTTTAATAATTTTTATAAGGTAGAACCCAATCAAAATTGTTTCGCTTTTTGTATGGTTCGAATGGATCATCAAGAAAATACTTTTTCTTTTTCCAGTGATTAGTAATCATTTTGTCCAACATTATACACTGAGTTTTAGTGCAAAATACATGCTGCTGCAGCCCATACTTCACATGGCAATTCTTTTTATGAATTTTCTTATGGTATCCCGCTCTTCTGCGAATCCAGAGACCACATTCCAAGCGGTAGAAACGCTGAAGCACTGTTGAAACAGATTTCTTTTTCCCTGTCTTCAAGGAAAACTTAGTAACATTTCTTGACAGTGATAAATTTTGATCACAGACTGAGAGGAGAGGCCTGAAAGATTAAAAGAACTTCTATGAAATGTAGTTGCAAGTTGTAACACTGCATAATTAAAACAAAACAAATAAATGTCATATGGTGAAAAATATATATCCTCAGATTAAAAATTATTAATCATCAAAGATTTTATGTTATACGTAAAGGTGGCGACAGTGTATCAAGTTCGCATCTTCATCTTATTGAAATAATCTGCAATATAAATCAATACTGTTAAGAATATTCAAGAATAAAAATGTGACATTTCTAGATCAAAATAAATTTAAGAAAGTATTAAGATTGTATACACAACACAACAAATGTCAGTGCCAACAGAATAAAGGGAATATCATAAGAAAAATAGGGTGGCATTTAGTTATGTGACATACAAATAGCAATAATGTGGTTCCACTAGTTTTTCAGTACTGCATTTAAGTTTCTTAATTTTTTGCATCTATTGGTGGCATAGTGTTATTACTCACACCTATTTTATACCCTTTTATAATGAATACAAGCATCAATATGCACATACACATTTTGTACCTCCAAATTAAATCGAATTAATCAAAAATATAAAGCATTTCATGTACTTTCCACTGATGTTAATTCTTTTTTCCAATGCAGTACATAGCAAAAAGTGCACACCTTAGCTATGTTACCACAATTAACTTCTCAACATTCATTGGAGCAGCGAGCTCTTCCATGTAATTTTAGTAATACTATGGAGCTCCACACTTCAAATCAAGCAGATTCAAACTAAGCAGCAAAATTATAATGAATGGGAGAAAAACAAAAATTACTAACTTGCAAGATCAAATTTCAAAAGAATATTGGATAAAATATAAAAGAACATCTGCTAAACTAAGAAAACTAATCACAAAATGCCAAAGTAACTACTGGGACAATACATATGAAAACACAGGATTAACTATAAAAAAACAAAGATCCAGCTGAATTCTAAAATACTCTAACAATACAGAACATTATAATTACAGATCCAAAACTTCAAGCACAAAAATTTACAGAGCATTTCAGCAAGCCAGGCACCAGACTGCATTCCCTTAGACATAAGTGCCTAGTGAAGAAGCTGAATACAATAGAAATTTCACTGTTGAAGATCTAAACCAAGTGATCAATACTACTTCAATGCAAAACATTTGAGAATCCGCAAGAAAAAATCCGAAACTTAATTGTATGCCTTTCAATCTTTTCCCCCACAATTCCAGATTTTAACCATGTACAGAGAATAAAAGCGATTCCACAATTTCTACAAGCAATAGAGAAATAGATGGAAACCTGACCTAAAACTGAACATCACTACCCTCTTGAATTAGGCTATTTCTTTTTTACCTTTAATTTTCACTATTCCTACTTCCAGAAGTCAAATGGAATATAAATAAACTGCTCAATTGGTATTTCTGTTTTAAACTGTTCATTTGATGTTACATAAATACTTAGAAACTTGTACCTAATTTTTAAATGGTTCCTAAAAACTTTTGAGGAACAACCCCTCTCCTCCCAATCCCTCTCTGTGACGATTTGAACTCAAAATAAATGGAATAAGAATATGATCCCTATGTACCAAGGACATTGCAATAGTGAACAATGGAGATCAAGTAGATGCTTGGTGACCAAAAATCTCAACATTAGCAATTATCACCAATATACAAATGTCAATTTCTGTGCCATGTGTATTAGTGAAATTATATTGATAATCATACCTGGTTTTATAAAAGAATCTTTAGAAATGATTACTACAGAAAAAAAATTGTATTTCGTACATTTTCACTTTACCTTACGTTTCTTCACATGTTATATTAAATACAGTGAAAATAACATGTTAATTGAGTTAGGCAAAATATACTCACTTAACAATAGAGGTTTGGATTGAAATATTTTTTTGCATGCTTCCATTTTCGGCAAAACTATTCCGAGTAGAATTCAAAATTGTTGAGAAATTCCTCAAAGGGAAATTATGATAATTTTGACTATTTGAAGTTGCATCTGCAAATGGAAACATGTATTTAAATTATAACTAACCTATAAAACCAAACAGTTTATGTAAATTTTAAAAATGCAAGTACAAAAGTAGATTATGCACAAAAAATTGATAAAAAATAAATTGCATTCACTTTTATTCAGAAACAAGAGTTAAGTGTATTAAGAAATAAATGGTTAAAAATATATAATTAACAAAAATATCTACTTCCTAATACTGTTAACTCTGAGTATCATGAGATTTCCAAGTAGTGCAGTAGGTATTGCTTTTTCTCCACAACACATGGCTAAATAACCACATCTGTTGGTTGAAAGAATTTTAGGAAAGATGCTATTGGTCAAGATTAAAACTAGTCAGAAGTCATAATGGGAAGACTTGGTCGCAGAACATATACATGTCACCCTTCAGAGGGTTAATATGTTTTCTAAAGGATACTACAAGAATCTACTTTTTACTTTCTTTGTTAGTATTTTAAGGTTTAGTCTGTATTACAAAATATAGGAATTAGTTCAAAATGTGCATTTAAAAATATGCAATTGTGGAACACATGCAATAATATAATGAAATAAAAAATTTGCAATAATAATGCACTTTATTGCATATTAAATGCAATAGTATATTTTTCAAAGTAACTGAATATTTTGCATGTTTGACTATATCCCTCTTTTTACTTGTCCCACAATGAATTTTCATTTTGCAAATAATAAAGGAAAACAATCATTCTGTAGAATTGGAGAGTTCAAAGGTCACTTTTTCAAGCAGTTGTCCAAATTGAATCAGTATACAAAATATTTGGGTGTCTTAAGTGTGAACGAGAAGGAATTTATTAAAAAAAAATTCTATATTTAGTTTCACATAAAAAGGTTCTTGCATCATTTTTGTGTTTAACTTGTAGACTTATGTAATTTTAATTTCCAAACATGTAATTTAATTTATAATTTATGCTTATTTAGTTCTAACAAGCAAGTTTGCACCAGATTGCTTCCCTCTGTACAACATGCTTTTTCTTGTCCCCAAGAAGCTTGATATATTGACAGGTTACTGTATAGTAAAGAAAATTTTCCTTTCACGTAAATTCAGGTCCTGATATTGCGATGAAAGAATCCAAATTTTCTGAGATTATGTATTGTCAGCTTACAAGTAACACTAAGTCAAAAACCAGTTCTTTGAAGATGAAAGAAAAATTCTTTCACAATGCAATATTCATTAAGTGTTTCTCAAGAAATCCAACAAGGCAAAGAAAAAATGGCTTAGTGAACTTCACCAGTCTAAAGATCTGCACATTCTGTCCTAGAACAGCTAAGAAAACTCATATAAGAAAATTTTAACTTAGTGTTTAACATGTTGATATATTGGATATACAGTCGGGTCCTGATAATCCGAGTTGATTGGGACCGACACCAACTCGGATTACTGAAAACTCGGATTATGCGGACTACATAATAAAATCGAAGTTCGTCTTTTAACGTCTAATGAAACAGACAAGTGTTTTCTTTTCTGTTCATTCTCCTCACAAACTTATCGTCTTCTATGAGTTCTCGAACAAGAATGATACACTAGTCAGATACTGTCACCTTACTATTTTCCGACCACCACGAGAAAAACCCTGAACAGGGTTGCCGTGAGTAGATGAGTCGAAGAGAGGAGGGAAGCTGGTATAAAATGGACTGCAATATTTGGTAAACTAAGCGCACTTCATTTGGCGAAGAATCTGTTTCGCCTGTGATGATACGATAGCTAAATGAGACTTTTGCCGCGCCGGTCGCCAAATGAACTTGCCTTCATCCCCAAAATGCAGTGGAATAACCCGTTTCCATAACGACCGCCATCACACTGTCTGGTGGCTGGGGTTTTTCTCGTGACGGTAGCACGGTACTCCGTTTTGGGGGTGTGACACCCCTCAGAAGCAAAATGGACTAGCCCGAACCAGAATGGCAAGTGGAGAAGAAAAGCAAAAATTCCAAGAAAAACTGACCGCCGGCTCAACAGGCCGGTGATAAATTTTAAGCGCACTTGCGAGAGGGAAAAAATACATTATTTAAGCTACCTCGGATTAGCGGGACTCTACTGTATTGAATTTGTAGACATTTACAAAATTTTCATGTTGACAAACAAGTATGCAGTGCAAAGTGAAAAATTCAAAAGAATCTGTTCATTGCCCAGGACAGCATCTAACCCAGAGTCCCAGTGCTAACTGTTTTCTGTTTGTTTTACAGTAGAACTGAGAAGGGGGTTGACAATTGAAGTTGATGCTTTTAGCAGGGTAAGTAATCTACAAGGACATCTGGTTTTGTCACAGCCCTCTTGAATGTGACATTGCAGTACTCAAGAACATTTATATCAAATCAGAGTTGATTATCATTTTCGCAGCAATGACATATCTGAATAACATACAAAATATCTCATTGCTGATGT
The DNA here is from genome assembly GCA_933210815.1 of Meta bourneti. NCBI lineage: Eukaryota > Metazoa > Arthropoda > Arachnida > Araneae > Tetragnathidae > Meta > Meta bourneti. The sequence continues at coordinate 28,982,954 of OW119930.1, forward strand.
CAAGGTCAAGCAGTAACACAAAATAAATCCCGACCATGGTGCTTGCAACATAAAATTTATATTAGAACTTCAGAAAGCGATTCCGTGATTATTTTTTTAACATTCCATCATGTCCATATTTACTATAATTTTGTAGTAAAACCTAAAATAGTGAAAATTATATCTAAACTTTCTTAATTTTGTAAATATAATTAGCAGCAACATTTTATGACATTCACATCAGCTGTTCTTAACCTGAATGCAACAATTCCACAAGTTTTTATTTTCCGGCTATCTAGTCAATAGTTCAAACCCAAGAACAAATTATTTGTGCTTTTGATTTTCCAAATGCACAAGTAGATATGTAAAATGGTGAACAGTTTGGTCTAGAGCTTAAAGTACTTAGTTACTAGAGCTTAAAGTTACTTAGAACATTCAACTGAAAATTAGTCAGATACTTTTTAAATTACATACTGTAATTTTCAAAATATATATTGAACACAAATATATATATAATGCATACTTTTTAGGAACTGGGAAGTAACAGATGTAATTAATCTTAACATAATGTAAAAGTAAGCGCATTCATAAATTTGTTATTGGTATTTGTTTACAAATCGTATTTCGGCCATTTCACTTCAGTTAGCAATTCGTACTGGGGCCGCGGTCACAGAGTAAATAGCTACGCATACAGAGGGATCACTGCCATAGGAAGCCATGATCTAAATAACATGAGATATCGCATAGACGACGGCGCCCTCGGTAGGAGTGTCTGTCAAAATTTCAATGGCTTACTTACTTACACTAGCGTCTACGAGTCATATCTGTGCAAATCGTCAGCCTTTTGTGATTGGTTGAGAAATTTCCTTATCGTAACTATTAAAAATCCCCTAAGCAATAATTTCTCGCCAACGGCTACCTTACCAACCTCGAATTGCCAACGCATAAGGTTATTTTTTCCTTTCATTTGACACTCGCAGAACGTGAATGGATGTGAGCTCTAGGGAGAAATTTCATCAGAATGTCGGTAGCACTGTAAAGCTATGTACCTGTCCTGTTTCTGCATTGGAATCCGTTCCAAAAGTAAAGTATTCGTTTCAATATAAATTTAAGTATGTTGTTTTATGCCAATTGCGTTGCACAATCAAATGCAACATTTTGTTGAGTCAGCTTTTTATTTAATAACTATTCAATGAGATCGTCTTTTTGGTATGTAGCTAATTTATCCTCTAATGTAAGTTTTGAAATGATTTTAACAATTTTTCTTCAAAATGCAATTCAGTAACTCTTACCATTTGTAACACGTATCATATCCTTCTGCTTTAAAATAACATTTCTAAATGTTCTTTTTTCTGAGCAATAAATATTGGTGCTATATTTGGATAATTTTTCTTTTTTTCGCTTGCGAGAAGAGAGTAATGCTAATTTTAAACTCCGAGCGAAGGAATGTAACTGATAACTAAATTTTGTTGAGTTAGCTTGCCATTTAGCAATATTCAATCTGGTTTACTTTTGGGTTGATTCCTTCCCTTAATGTTAGTCACGAACTAAAATTGTTTATATAATGTGTGTGCGTGGTTAAAGTGATGCATGGTGAAACAAACTAGCTGGATTGTAAGGCTTAGGCCTAAAGGAAATGGTTTTTAACAAAGTAAGCATTGTCTTCCCTAAACACATTAAACTACCCTTTACTCTTAAAAATATGTGTGTTTTTGAATTATGCATCATTTTCTTGCTATGTTGTCTTCCTATGCTCTATGTATTTCATCAGAATGTCGATAATGCATTGGAATACGTTCCAAAAGTAAAGTATTTGTTTCAACATGAATTTAAGCATGCTGTTTTTGCGAACTGTGCTGCACAACTAAATGGAAGAATTTGTCGAGTCAGCTTTTTAATTTATGGCGATTCAATAGAATCGACTTTTTGGTATGCAGCTAATGATTTTAACAACTTATCTTTAATATGCAATTCAGTAACTCTTAACATTTGTATCACTTATTCTTCTGCATTAAAATGACATTTCTAAATGTTCTTTTTGTGGGTAATAAATATTGGTGCTATAGTTGAATAATTCTTCCCTTTTTTGCATGCGAGAAGAGAATATTGCTATTTTTAAACTCCGGAAGAGGAATGTATAACTGAAAACTAAATTTTGTTGAGTTAGCTTGTCAATACTCAATCTGGTTTACTTTTGGGTTTATTACTTCCCTTAATGTTACTTACGAACTAAAATAGTTTATATAATGTGTGTGCATGGTTTAAGTGAAGCCTGGTGAAACAAATTAGCTGAATTGTAAGGCTTGGGCCTAAAGGAATTGGTTTTCAGCGAATTAAGCTTCGTCTTCCCTAAACACATTAAAACTACACTTTACTCTAAAAAATGTGTTTTTTATTTTTACATCATTATCTTGCTATGTTTTCACTTCCTATGAGCCTTACTGAATTCTATTTTCTCATTTTATACCCAATTTTCCCTATCTTTATGAGCATTCTAATTGAAAAATATTAAAGGCAAAATATGTATACACTATAGGTCAATTTTCCTGATTATTCTCAGATTTGTACCAAAATATATTCAGAGATGTACCTAAAGAGAGGACAATGGTCAGTGGCGCTGAGGACCCTTACTCACTTTTGGTGAAATACTTTTCATCTTATCCTAATTAAAGTTTCAGCTGCAAAGAGGTTAAGAAAATTGAAAATAGTATTTGTCTATTTCTGTGTATTACATAATTACTATTTTTAACACCTAGCAGTCATTTTGATGAAGGATAAAGAAGCCAATTAAACTTGGTTTACAAGCATGCTCTACACTATTGATTAATACAGAACTGGTACATTCGTAAAATAATTTAAAGAACTTGAATGTAAAACAATATTGATGATTTGTTAATTATTGATGATTAAGTTGATGATTTGTAGGCATTATGGCAGATGTTTTTGATTGAAATTTAGGTCTGAATTGTTCAACCTACCTCCTACTCTTATTATACCTTTATCATCTAAAATGGGGGAAAGATTTTTTAGTTTACTACTGGGTGGTATTGGCAGCTCTTTCCTTAGATTTCTCATCTCGGTGGAGAACTCCGCTTCTTGAACACCTCGTATGAGGAAGTCCTCAGAATCCCTCATCTCCGAGTAGGTTATTGGGCCAACTCGTCTATTCGTTCTTACGTTGTTGCTAAACCTAAAAATAAAACTAACAACACGAACAATAGTACTGAAATTGTTACTGGCATTCAAAATACTCTCTAAAAAGGTATGGGATCCAGTCAAAGTAAAGTTCTGTGATGTTTCTCTAAGATCACTCTCTGACTGTCTTTTAAGTTCATTCGAACAGTCCTCTGAGTCCAAAGTGGCAACATCAAGGAGAATGTCTTCTCGGACAAAGTCTTTTTCCTCCAAAAAGGCAGGACCATTCCACCACTTCTCGCTGTTCAGTATAATTTCGATGCTAACTCCGCGGGTCACAAGATCGGCAGGATTGTCTTTGCCGGCGCAATGGATCCAAGAATTTTGATCAGTCAAGCACTGTATTTCTTTCACTCGGTTGGCGACGAAGGGTTTCCACTTGTTGACTGAACCCTTTATCTAAAATAAAGCTATTTTGGAATCAGTCCAAAAGTAGGCAGTGGAAGGCTTTTTCCGGTATACAACTTTCTGAACTTTTACTCCTAAACGAGCAGCAAGCAATGCACCGTGTAACTCCATCCTTGGCAGGGTTATCTTCTTCAGAGGAGCAACACGACTCTTTGAAGCAACGAGATTCACTAACACCTGATTTTCGGATTTTACTCTTAAGTAAACTGCCGCACCATATGCATTTTGACTGGCATCTGAAAATGTGTGTATTTCAATTTCACTGGGATTGTCTACCGAGAGCTCTAGTATATTCCTTGGCACATTCACTTCAAAAAGTCTTTGAAGTTCCGAACACCACTTTTGGAAAGTCTCAGTAATATCTGCTAGAAGTTCAGAGACCCATGGTACCTTTCTAAGCCACAGTTCTTGAAAAAAGCACTTGATTCTGATGGAGAATGGAGATAGCAATCCGAGGGGATCAAAGATTCTCCCTGCCGTTTGTAACAGGCAGAGATGTAACTAGGCTAGTTTCCACCCGGGGCAAGAACTCGCCTTGCCCCCCCCCACACCGACCAACCAAACCAAAACCCTCCCCGACAACACCTGATATCGCCACCACACATTAATTCCACTAGTCCAAATTTTTTTTATTAAACTTCGATGGTAAATGCTTGATTTTAAAGGTAAATAGATTAATTTGCAGCAATTTTATTTTTAGTACAAGATAAAATACCTAATTAATTCTAAGATATTTCATTGACAAATAATCAAAGAGTGGCATGTTTGGTACATTCTTTCATACTTATAATAGCTGCAAATGAAATGAAAAGGTTTTATCAAATGATATCGAGATATGTGTGGGCTGCATCAAAATCAACAGACTGTTGCTTTAGAATAGGATATTTAATTATGATAAATACAGAGACTGTTCGGACATTTTTTGAATGATTTTGATGAGCTGTAAAAAATTGTATGCTACGAAATAATTTTATTTTCGCAGCAGTTAAATAGTTAAAGTATAACTTATCGTCTGCTAACTCAGAATTTTGTTTACTTTCAAAATGGCGCTTTTAAATAAGGAATGGATGGAAGGCTATGTTTCCGCTCATTCCGAAGAGAATTATGCTTACTCAATTATTCAAAAACGCTGTAAAAGTCATGTTTCTTCTATATCTAAAGGTACGATAAGTAATATTATTAATGAGAAAGGAATAAACGCGTAAAAGTGGAAAAATACTTCCAAATACGTATCCAAAAAAGAAAAGAATTTCTAAAAATATTTGTAAGGTAAGATCTTTAATTTTAAAAGAAAATCCGCCAAAGGACTATTACAAAGTCATTAAAAGTTCAGTTTCAACTGTAAATAAAATAATCAACAGTGATTTGAATCTTAAAAAGGCCAAAAAATACAATGTTCATCGTCTATCTCCACGACATATTGCAGAAGGCAGAACTCGCTGCAGAATTCTGTATGAGAAGCATTTAGCTGGAGAAAGATGGGAAAATGTTGTGACAATAGACGAGGCGTGGGTTTATTTAAAAGATTGCAATAAAAAAGAACAATTTATTATCATAAAAGTGGAGAAAAATCTTAAAACTTGGTTCAACTTTGTAACTTTAACGTGAGAACTTTCTTTAAGAGATTAATGATTGTTCCCGGTTATGCATATAATGGAAAATCAAAAGTAAAAAGGAGGGGGAATGTAAAAATCAACTCCCACATATTATCAAGAACCTATTTTATCCCCAATATTCAAAAAAGAAATACTATATCTTTACCCAAAGTGCCAACAATCAGTAGAACTGCATCAGGATAAAGCAAGCAGCCACACATCTAAATCCACTATTAAATTCGTGGAATAAATACCCTTTACTAATATTCCTGCTAAATCTCTAGATGTCTCACCCATGGACTTTTGTGCTTTTGGACTTTTAAAAAGAGAATTATCGAAGCGTCGACCGAAAACCATTCAAGGATTTTGGAAAACTGTGGAACAAGAATTAATAATAACAGATTTTACTCAAGTTATTATCTTGAGTATTATACTTAGACATTTTTCACAATCTCTTAACCAATTGACAAAATGTGAAAAAATAATAATTTAAACACAGAAAGGCTTGAACTGAAACAACTTTACGGGCTTTTTCGGCTGCAAACATTTTTACAATGTCCTCAAAAGATAGCTTTGAAGCTAACTTGTGCTCTATTGATATGATGCTCAGGTTGGTTAGTCGCTGTCCTGTTAAGTTTCTGAGGTAATTTTTTATTATCTTTAGTTTACTAAAACTCCTTTCATTTGAGGCGACTGAGACTGGTATTGTAAGGAAAATTCTCAACGCTGTCGTTATGTTGGTGGACGCGTCTTCAAGTCCGTTCTTGTATATTAACGTCAGAAGACCTGATGGTATAGCCGTTTTCATATTAGGGCTTAAATCCAAGGCATGATACTTAACTCTCCACTTCTATCGCCAGCTATTCCTTGTCTAAGTCTTCTTTATATATGTGGTAGCTAACTCAAGTGCTGGTTCTTCAATTCTTCTCCATTCATTGTTTCAAACCGAGCTCCATTGAGGAAACCAAATAAACTATTCATGTTTTGAATGACTTGAAACCTTTGCCTCAGTTCATTCAAAATCCGATCTATTATTTGTATAATCAATAATCTGAATTTTTTTTCTTCTGAGAATTCATAGCTTTCAACTTCGCCCTTCTCATCAAACATCCGCTTCTTCCTCCTCCGTACTTCTTTAAAAAGAGGATTTAGGTTAAGCTTTCCTGTTATTTCTTCACACATTCTGCATTTAGCTCCTTTTATAGTTTTTGGTTTTTGTAGTCTACTAATAAGTTTTTCCTCTTTACTTTTTATCATACGTAAATATCTATAGTAAAAGAAATACTCGGCCAATTTAGCGCCCCCCCCATCCGGCGCCGGGGGCAGATGCCCCGTCTGCCCCCCTCTAGTTACGTCTCTGGTCACCACGTCGGCGCCAGATGTACACGGCGACTGTCATTGCTAAAACAGAAGCGTGACTCGTCTGAGAACACCACCCTGTGCCATGCCGTCATCCACGTGGCTCTATCCCGACACCATTGCAAACGGAGACGTCTGTGCTGTTGGGTCAATGGTAGTCCTCTCAACGGGCGCCATATGAGTGCAGGCCGCCAGCGATCAATCGGCGGCTAATGGTCCTGGACGATATGGGAGCATCAAGGGTGTCCTGCACATGCTGCAAAAGGGCGACAGACGTGGCTTGCGGGGCCGCCGATGCTTGCCGGCAGATGCGTCGGTCCACGCGTGCTGACGTCACTGGCTGCACTGGAACCCCTCAAACGTGCCACATTCCCTTGGTCCAACAATCTGTGCCACAACCGGTGCACTGTGGACGCTTGTAGGTGGGTATCTGCTGAGATTTGATGTATGGACCAACCTGCCTTCTGAGGCCAATCACCATACCCCTCGTGAAGTCGTCTGTTTGCTGGAACTGTCTTGATTGACGGCGTCCTGGCATTCTCCGCTATTAGACGTTTCCTCTGAGACACAAAAACAAATTGCAACTTGATTTACCTGGTAAACAGAACGGCACGAAACTGACCACCTTTGCAGGTTCCTTCCCTGGTTTTCCACTCGCCGTGCGCGGGACAGCTGCGCAGTTTGCATCATTTACATATCTCGGTGAGCTGCGTCTACTCTGTAAATTTCATATATATATATATATATATATATATATATATATATATATATATATATATATATATATATATATATATATATATATATATATATATATATATATATATATATATATATAAAGCCTCCGTACTGTTTCGTACAGTGTTGTTGTATTTACAAAACGTAGAACGTCAAAATCAAAGAATAAATACCTCAAGGGCATATTCTCCGAAGTTCAAGTTTCTCCGAATCGATTCCAGTCGATTTCATATAAAGCGTTTAGGAAATACCGATCGTAACGTTCACTTAAACTCATAGTCATACATTCATGCCCAAGTTGATTTTCAAAGTTGTTTTCACATCCAAAACAATTCATCATTTTCTTTATTTTTTCCGAAACGAGTACTTTCAGATGTTTAGCCACTCTGTCGGTAAGTTCGCTCACTTTCTCAGGTCTATCAGGATCGCAGTAATATTCCTCATCGGTTCCTGCTCCACGTTCACGGATTCTTCTTTCACAAAATAATCGAGGGATTCATTAACAAATCCTTCTTTAATGGCTTCAGTAATTTCCTCCGATACAGCTTCCAGTCGATCCAATTGTTTCACAGAGAGAAGAATGCGCGTCGGAGTTAGTTGAAAAGCACAGTCTTTCTTTTGAAACATATTTTGAATACTCACACATTTCTCGTTTCTACTAATTTCTTTGGAGAGTAAAAGGCTTCTTGAAACGATAATAACATCGCTAGCGTTCTTTGAGCGAAAGCTAGGAATTGCTTCGTAGAAGGCTTTCCAGACTTTAGGAAGCATAGATACTCCCTCTCTGGAAGGCTGCAGCACTCCCTGTAATAATGACGAATATGCATGCGGATAATTCCCTTGAAGCAAGACACAACAGCAAATTTGGTATCATCCAAATGGAAGGTATTTGGACCTAGTTCATTCATTGATGAATCAGATACTTGAGATGAAAGTACATCGGCCTCAGAATACATATTCACTTTTTTATCTGTAAAGGGTAAAGTATATCCAAAAGGAAATGATCGCTTCATGTTTTCCACTCAAAGCACTAAGGAACAGGAATGAACACGTTTGAAGATATGTGATATCACTTCCAAGATTTCAGGGCAGCGACACGTCCTCCTCTGGGATATTTTGCAGTCAAAAGAATCTTACTGGTCAGACCTGTTAGAATGGGTCCAGGTGTTGCCATTCTGCGAGTCCACAAATAACCTTATTACATACCATTGCCAGATTCAGTACTAAAACTTTTCTTCTCTTCATTCACGTTTTCATGTCAGAAACGCGGAGGTAAACTTTCAATTCAACTCTACTCTACTCTCGAGTGACTTCATTGCCCACCACGTGTGTTTGATTTCGCGTTTCAACACGTTAGAATGACGTCATTCTCCATTCCCATCACGTGTTTGATTCCACGTCTGAACACGTTAGAATGACGTCATTCTCCACCACGTTCGCCTTTCTTTGTCAGAAACGCAGATAAAAACTTGAACCGAAACTCACAGTGGTCTTGTGTTTCAGAACTGTATTCTCTCTCTTAATTGCAAAGTTGCTACTAGGTATTCCCGGCCGAACTGTTAAAAGCGTTTCAAAACGGGCAGCCGGGAGTACTTTTGCTGTGGGTTCGATTCCAAGTTGTGTAAGTTTTTTCTACGCGTAAATGAAAAATAGAATAAATGTACATTTTCTGTAAAAAAGCATTTACTTCTCAATATCATCAGTAGATGGCGCTAGCAGTCATCATGTATATAGAACAAGTCAATTCTATTGCTCCACCACTGAGTTAATGACGTCATGCTCCACCACAGTGATATTTTCTGCAAAAAGCATTTACTTTTCAATCTCATCGGTAGATGGTGCTAGCAGTCATCGTGTATGTAAAACAAGTCAATTCTATTGCTCCACCACTGAGTTAATGACGTCATGCTCCACCACATTGAGGTTTGCAAGTAAAAAAACAGGGTAAAGCTGAAACCGAAACTAACAACTCAACTCCACTCGAAATTGGAAACGAAACTAACAACTCAACTCGTTATGACGTCATTTCCGGTACAACTCAACTCCACTTCCTGTTATACGTCACTTCCTGTCATGACATCACTTCCGGTGCAACTCAACTCCACTCGCTTTCTCCACCACTGTTTTAGAACCCGCATTTTCCCACTACTAGCAGTCGAGATTGGTCCTGTAGTGCTGGTTTGATTTATCGCTGGGCTGTTTGTTATCTTTTGCAATTGTATATTAAGAGAAAATGTCAAAAGGGTTAGCGGATGCTTACAGTATATCGTCACTGGTTAAAATTTTGTATAACATAGTGGTTCGAAACCTGACCTTCCTTAATTCAATATATTACATATTTTTTTAACAACTGTATTAGGTGTTGTGAAAATTATCTTAAAGATTTAATAGCAGAAAATAATCCAAACTTCCTTTTTTAAACTTAATGAGGTTAACACGTGTTGGAATAAATTGAAAAATAAATGCACAAGTTAAAAAATGACTGCCTCAATAAATATTTTACTGATGCATAAAATAAAAGTAGTGAAAACAGATAAGAAGGTTGCGTGCTCAAATCACGTATGGGTCACCACTGAAAGCTTTCATTTATATTATGGATACATAATTGCTTATATTTTTGTAAACGCAAATTTATTTTAGGACAATTACGCATATTATTAACGTGAAAAGTTATACATACTATAATATTTACAAGATGGAAGGTAACTTTTTTAAACCATGTACTTAAAGTTGTTAGCTATTTTACCCAATTTTAGATTTTTGCTTCAAAAACTAAATAAGTTACACCTGTGTGTCTATATATGGATTTTAAATTTATTAAAGTGATAAAGTAAATAATTCTTGACAAATTTTATAATTTAAGTGTGTGCAAAAGTCCTGTGCTGGATTTTTAATATTAAATTTATATTAATTATTGTGTGTGTGAAATCAATATTTTATAAATACGAAAGATAAGTAAGAAACAGTAAACTTATAAAATTTATTGTCACATTCATCACATTTTAAATCCACTGAATAAAACTCATAGAAACGTAGCAATTTTCTATCCACCTTCTTTCTTTATCTTTGGGAAAACTAATAAATGGAACAAAATAATAATTTTAAATACATAAGAACTGAATAAATGAATTTTTAGCAGGTGTACATCTTTACAAGCTCTTATTACAAGTATAAATATAATTTTTTTACTTATAGTTCTAAAAATCATAAATACAAAATTGTGTTTATAGTTTGAAGGAAATACCTTAAGATTTTACGTTATTACAAATTTAATGCTTTTAAGAAATAGTTTTTTTCGGCTTAAAAAATTGCGGGAAATAAATGCTTCGCTCGATTGAGGATCATTTTGATGTATGCATAAATTTTCATTTAATTCGTTCAAATACTCCACTTAGAAAAAATCAGTGTTCCTTTTTAGGTAGAAACAAAAGAGTGAAGGATTTCATTTCGCTGTGGAATGTGTTTTTATCACCACCACGCTTTTTTATCGAGTTAAAGAACGATATAAACATCGAAATTCTCACAAATATTGTTAGAAACAATCTAATTCAGTATGACTTATCTCAAGATTAAAAAATATGAGGAAGAAAGATAAAACTGACTTAAAAGTGGAAAATAATTAAATTTTAATGTTAGGTTTATTTAAATACGAAGCACAAAAAAATCAGGATGTCAAGCAGATGTTTTTAGAAAAGGAACTTTCCAGCTGCGTGGATTGTTTGGAAATAATACAAAAGAAGTTTCATTTCGCTCTCTAATTGTTTGCTTTTCCAATTTGTTATATTGCATGCTTCATTAACAAGAATAAAAATACGTCAAAACAGGTACAATATTTCAGTTTCCGTTCATGCGTTATTTTTGTTTTTCACATAAGACAACGGCAATTTGTTTTTCGCCATTCCAGTAGAAAGCTATAGGTTCAAGGGAAATTATTTGAAATAAAAGCTCTCTTGTCAAATGCATAATCTTATAATGAAAGATTTTACAAATAATTTAAAACATGAACAATAGTGTTCCCTCCATTCACATTTATAATACGGTTTATGAAATGATTTAATCCTATTTTTAACAAATCAATTTTATTTTATTTATAATTCTTAAAAGTTTCAAAATTTATCTTTTATTTTAATTATTATTATTATTATTATTATTATTATTTTAATTATTATTATTATGTAATTCCACAGATGGGTGCATACAAAATAAATTTGTTCAGCAAGAAATAATTTAAATTATGTACTTAAGTTCATGTTTTTAATTCATAATATTTTTATTGTGTAAGACGCGAAAGAATATACTGATCCTAGTTGGCGCCAAAATATCATCGCCAAGACAGATAACGATTTCACAAGTTTTTAAAGTTTGGTTTATTATTTTTAATATTTTAAGCTTTTATAGGTGTACAATTTACATCTATAAGAGCTTAACTTTTTTTTCAGAGTATGAGCATAATAAATACATTCGAACACGTTATTTTATTTTAAACATTATTTTAGATATATATTGATAGGAAATCTATGAAATCTTTTTTTTATAGAACGGGAAATGTCCGCAGGCTGTATTAAAAATTCCTAAGTTAGAACATCTATTTTTATGATACTAGCAAATACTGAAAAACACAAAAACAAATGTAAAATGCAAGTAAATCGCTCACCTGTGAAATGTAATGTTTCCGTCTTTAATAAATTTGTAATTACATCCATATACACAGCACGATAGAACCATGTTAGATTTCACTTTCAATGCATTTGCTATGGAAGAAGGAATGCACAAACTATATGCGCGTTGGAGGAAAGAGTCTAGGGATCACGTGACTACTGTTTTTGGTCACATGATCATGCGGACATAAAAAGGTTACCATAGCTCACTCTACTTTTATATCTCCTCTATGGGTCAGACGATAAAGAGAATAAAACTATACGGAACAAAACGTTTTAAAAAAGGATTGGTAGCTAATATGGCAACCTTGGTATTTTTTTAATCGTTTGCTTTTTAAATTTGTGTCCGTTATATTCCAAGAATCTATTTTGTTGTGAAAAAACTGATACATTCATTACTTTTCGTTCCAAGATTTTTTAAAATCTGTTTTAAGATGTATTTCTGGATTTTGAATTTGATGTTTTCCGTTCAATCATTGTAATTAAGGTAATAATAAGCCTGTTTTAATTAATTTTAAAAGCACTTTTAATCATTGTATGATAATTTTAGAAACGCTTTTGTTTTTAAATGGCATACAAGTCACTTATATGCATACTGTAAACTATTCTATGCATTCTGGGTAACATTGGCACTCTAGAGACTTTTCCTTCTTACTAAAAATTAAAATTCTACAAAAATGTAAAATGTTAAATATGACATTTATTTACATTTGTGAAATTGTGTATTTAACAATTGTGTACCTTTATTAGAGTGCGGCAGTTTTTATATGGGATGAATAGGAATTACAATTTATTAACGAAAACTGAAATTAGTTAACCAATTCACCCCGAGTAACGCCGGGTTATTCTGCTAGTTTGGTAATAATTAGTAACTTTTAAAAATGTTTCATGCATATATTTAGCATACACAACCTAATAAATAATTTTTTTTCAAAGTTAGGGAGAAATCACTGATAATTTAATGCTTGAAAATGATACAATTTAAAGTCAGATGTGTTTGCCCACACCAAGATATATTCATCTGAATGCGCATCTACACATCTACCTGTAAGAGGTTATATCACCAAATTAGGCGATAAAAAGTCAAAGAGGCCAACCAAGGCAATTTGTCGCAGAGCAGTCACTTGAACTACTAGTCGACATGTTGGTCACTTTTTTAAGGGTCCTCTCAATAGCAATGCTCAGTCTATTTATGTTTCACATCTATGGTCTAAACTTGAAACTTTCAGAAAGTGAAGACAAATAGCGTAATTGTAACATAATTTTTAGAAGAGTTTACTTGCACTCTTTTAAATATAAGGTAAAGATCAACTGTATAATGTTGAAACTGGAAAGGCCACTCAGAAGATCAAGTTATACATCATTAGAGTGCTCGTACATTTATCTACGAAATAAGCCCTAATTTAGTCCGATAGGACAACTATATCCAGAGATACAAGTAGGTTAGTGATTCTAAAGTCATCGAAAAATTGCCCTTTTTCAAATTTAAAATAAAAAGAATAAAAACAATTGTAAGTAGAAAGCTAAAATGTTTCATATTTTCTTATATGGCTAGGCAACAAAATCGCCAAGTTTAAAAAAAATCAGAGTGGGTCAGGTTGAAAATGTGCCTCTTTTGTGCAGTTTGACATGTAATGAATTACCCATTATTCAAGTATCTGAAGTAATTAAAATTATTTATAAGCAGTTTAAATAAAATTTGTTATTATTTTTTCAAAGTAAATTAACGGGTTCAAATAATGAAACCTTACACAGTGTACATGAAAAGCTACTCTTAGCACAATGTTTACTACAGAAATTGAAGAAAAGATTTCTTGAAACAGATTTCCAATTTTTTTTGTTTCTGAATGAATTTCCTATCTCCCGAAAGTAGATGTTTAAAAATATTTCTTTTACTTACGTTTGTTTTCATTGCATCACATGCAATTTTACAATTACTAGCCAAATATATAGGTTTCACTTTTTTTTCTGTTTTATATCTTCAAACTCATTTACGAAGTAAATTGTTCCAGCCAATCAAAACTCAGAAACAAGCTTGATGAAGGAGCCTTAATTTCGTGCGAAAATTTTTAAACACAGTGTGGGACAAGAATATTAGTTTTTAATTTTTAAAGTTTGTTAACTTTTTAAATGTACAATGTAATAAAATCTACTCTATTTCTTGTTTTTTCTGCTATGGTTTTAGCATATATTATCACAAGTACATACTTAGTTTTGTGTCTTTCTGAGATTTGGCTTATGAAATATTCACATAATTTATTGAAGATTCTTAACCTTAAATCACCAGTGTAGATGTTTACTGTTTAACTGCTCGAAACTATTACTTTCTGGAAAGAACAATGGAAAGTATACCATAAACTGGAAGATAGAGAAATATATTGTGATGAAAAATTACCATGATTTGGAATGTGGAATTGATATTTCAAAGGTGTTTCGCGCTACTTGGGTAATAAATGAGTTTGGAGTTAAAATTATCTCTCCTTTTTCAAATTTTATTATTAAGTCCCGCTGCATAGAAATCTGTCAGGATCGGCATGAGAAGTTAGCCGTCGAGGTCTCAGATGTATCTTGAATACCTATTGTCTTCTAACTACATTTCAATCCGTTAGCCATAGATCAGAGAATATCCCTTTCTCGCGTACTGCATAATACAATTACTTCTTTTTCGAAACCGTGACCAGTGAAGTCACACGTGTGAAAGACACTTTCTATTTTGGGCGCATCAATAAACTTCGTGTTGCGCTTTTTGTTTGGACACACATAAGAATGTAGATCTTTCGTTCAGATAGTTCTGACTATGCTTTTCCTCGAATATCTCAGCCTCGAGTACTGAAGATTTTATTTTTCAATGCGGAATTCAATTACATGTATTCATATTGAAATATTTCTTTTGTCAGAGCCGCTGAGTTCTGTAGACTTCTAGATGAGATCTAGCGTTGGTTAAGATCGTTCATTCTGTAAAGAGTTACAATATCTGTTTGATGGCGAGGTTTTTCGATATAAGCTTTTTCATCGTGCTTCTGTTCTGTGTCGTAGGCTGTGAGGAGAAGAAATCTACAAATTTCGATATTTTCAAGATATTATATACAAAAGATGAAATTGCAACCAAACCATATCCAATAATTGCCGAAAATGATACAACTGACGAAGGGAGTGGATTGAGATACTTTATTGGAAGAACCATCGAAACGGCGATACCGTTTCTTGCTAATGTCGCCAATAACTGTACAATATCACCCCAATGTTATGCATCTCTAACGAAATACGTTGTAGGATTAATCAACGTTAAATTCTGGGCATTAGAAAGTGAGTACTTATATTATTTCCAAACTTTTCGGCTGATTTTCATTCACACAGCGTTTTTAACTTCAACTATTACTTATAAATTTATAAATTATTTTTTAAGTAAACAAATAATATTTATTATGAAAATATAATATTTATACTTGTAGAACAGGTTTATGTGTGACATTTTTACATACCTTTGTTTCTAAAAGTAAGGTGCCAGTGGAATTGAGATAGTTCAATGAAATTTCTAAAAACTATTGGGGCGTTTCCATGAGGCCTTGTACTTAATACTCAGAAAAGTTTTCAAGCTTTTTTTTCAAAATGTATTTCTGAATCATCTCAGACTTTCTTCAAGTCATACATACAGCATAAAGCTGAACATATAGCTAAATATTATTTAGTTTTTATTCTTATACAAAACTAGTAAAATTTGACAGCATTCTAACTCCTAACTAAAGATACGTTTTTGTTTCAATGCCCCCCTAAACCATCCTATATACCCTTACTATAATAATAATTTTATAAAATTGCAGCTTCGTTGTTTCAAAACTCAAAATATGACAATTCCTTCATTTAGGGTTTGTGTTATTAAGTGTTCATAATTAATAGGAAAATTGAATTTTTCGAGACAAAATACTTGAAAGTGATGAAAGTATTTTGTCAAATAAATAAATAAAAGTTTAGTTCTGAGTCATACAGGTAAATTAAGAGTTTTTGAAATTATATTTTATTACTTGTTTGAAACTTGAGAAACTTTGTACTGTTACTTTTAAAGTTGGCATTAGATTTTAACACTCTTTTATGCCAAAGTCTTTTCTGTGCTCATAAAGTGTAATAAAAATTTATCGGGTACTTTTACTTGTTTTTATCAGTTATATCAGTCACTAACGTGACATAAAACGTCAAGCAAAAAGATTCGAGTCAATAAAAGTGACTAGTGAGAAGAAGACATTGTTCTAGCGGAAGATTATTTACTAACTGTTTTTTCGACTTTTCCTTGATTTTATACAGCTTTTTATTAAACTCATATTACTTGAGCAACTACTACCCATTATAGAAAAGTAGAACAGCGATGCAATATAGGGTAGCCATGATTTCGTTCCGTATAGGGTTCTAATTAAAACCACAAATTGTGTGTATACACTATTTTAACATTTCGAGGTAGAGTTCGTATAAGTTTTTGAGTTATTCTTAATCACTGATATTGAATTTTAGAAATGAAATTTTACATGAAATTTAAATTTTATAAAACGGTTTTTACCTAAAATAGTTGCCCCTTATTGTATTAGAATTAAATGTTGATAATTCGGCAAGTAGAAAATAGCCACCTTATAGAGTTTGCGTAAGTAACGTAAGTTTGAGTTAGTAAATAGAGTTTGTGTAAGTAATTTAAAGAACACGTTTTTCTTATTGTTTATATTAAAGTTGATATTGAAAATGAAATAATTTTTACCAAAAAGATATATATATATATATATATATATATATATATATATATATATATATATATATATATATATATATATATATAGTGTAAACTCAGGTAGTATAGAACAGATTGTCAAAAATAAGGGAATGTTTTTAAACAAAATAAGCACAATAAAGCAACAAAATTAACTAAGATTCGAATGTGAATAGAAAATTTACAGAACTTCAAAAGTGCTGTCATTCTAAAAACAAATGGTATCGAATATGGAATACCTAAAGAATTTGTTACAAACACACAAACTTAACTTTTTATACAAAAATTGTATATTTAATTTGCTTAAGAACAAAGTAATAAATATCTTTCTCTCAAATTTTTACATTTGCTTTTAATTACTTAAACTTTTTTACATATTGGAAAAAATTCGAAATGTTCTTGATTCGCATTCTCACATTTAATCTTCCATCTCCAAACCAAATAACTCTTGTCTATATCAATGATACAAGAAGCATCAACCAGCATCGTATTTAAAAATCTAATGCTGTATTGTGCAAAAATTGTATATTCTAGTATAACCATTCTTTAAATTATATTTATAAACTTATATCACTTAATTTTTGTTTATCCAAGTAGTATACAATACAATTTATTTCTTTAACTAAACTCTGAAGTTCGTTTTTAGTCCCCCTTGTTTCCAACATTTTCTAAAGGACTTTTAGCAGAAACAGGTAATTCATTTTGATGACTATAACTTTTAAAAATTTGAAATTCAAAATATTGCCACGGTAATTAATTTTTAAGAAAATCCTCTTTAACTTTACGTATAGTTATCGAAATATCAAACAACATTTATGGTAAAACGTATTTAATTTGTGAGTAGGTGTCTTTTCTCAACCAATGTGAGGATATTTGGGGCCACGACAGATTTAACTTGCACAGGTCCCCACATATACGACGATCTTTGGTTGGATCGAGTTTCGAACTCGATACCCTCCCGTTGCTAATCAGCTACTCTTCCAAATGGACTACAGCGACCCCTAGGAGTAGTGTAGTATTGCTCTTACTCCAGAACACACCTTCTGGAGTAAGAGCAGTACTACACTTGTCGAAAATTCCACGACATTCAGAGGGTTATAATTGTGACACTGACTTGTATTAAATGTCTTCTTTCAGTGCTGGATGCTTCATCTAAGCTACCATCTGGAATGTTGGAAGGCACATTGTCTGACCTGGGTGCTTTTGACCAATGCCTGGACATAGAGTTGCCCAGCGCAGACGGTAGTACAGAATTCCGAGGGGAATACTGTGGCGTCAAAATCAAAGCATTAAACCCTCCAAAGAGAAAGAGGAAAAATTACGCTCTTGCAATGGATCATACAATCGATCCTTTGGAATCGGTAAGTGAGTAAAAAATTAATTTTCCATCAAAACCATGTCATATTTATAATTCTTTCTGTAACTTTAATTGAAGATTATTTTTGATTTATCCAATAAATTCTGAAATAATCACATATATATTAATGTAACTTTTTACGTTTTCCTACATTATACCCTAAGCCAGACTTAATTTTTTAAACAATATATTTATATCAACGAATTAATAGGAATTAAATCCAACAAATTTTGGAAATTTTATTTCATCAAAAGTTAAATACGACAGGGTTACTTTCCAGTGTTAGACCATATAGATTAGAATAAAATCTGTTAGTCATGATTAGCAAAATGGGATAAGATGACTAAAATTAGAATGATACGATTTTATACAATTCAATGTCCAGGTGATAGAGATCATAGAAATAAGTTGAATGAGCTTCTATCTAACGAATCATACAGATCTCAACAAGACAAACTATTTATGTAGTGTTTTTGTTATGTTCACCCAGATATCGTTACTAAACTAATTTCAAAGTTAGAAAGATTTAATCATCTGAGGGGTTCACACCCACATATCCGTTCCAAAACCTGCAGTCTTCCCTGCATGATTTCGATCCAGTTTTGACATTCTTGACCAATACAATCTTTCCAGTGACTCTTTCAACCAATCGATATGGCTATTTAGTTATATGTGTTGTTTGTTAAAAGCAACAATATACCACACTAAATTTTTAATACAAAAAGTTCTCTCAGTAGTCTACAGATTTAATTCACTTGCTGTGTGTGTACTGTTTTTTTTCGGAACTAATAACTGATGAAAAGTATAAAACTTATGTATAGATTGAAGAGTATGTGAAAGAAATGAATTCAGTGCTCGACTATTTCAACTTCCATTTTGGTGTATGCGTGCCTTCAAAATGTTCATTACAGGACGTGAGAAGAATTGCTCAAGAAGGTAACATTAAAAAATTAATTTTAATGTATGTAGTATGTTTTTTATATAACAATAACATAATTAATTTTGCATGGAATATTCTAGACGGACCACACATAAATATATAAAACGAGTAACGCAGTAACAAATAATTTTTTCTGCATTCAAAATGTAAAGTATTTATTGTTCCATTAAAGTTGCAGTTAAAGAACAGATTAAAATACATTCATCAACTTATTAGAATACTAGTCGCAGCTTGCACGTGCAAATATGAATATTAAATTGAGCTACAACACTAGTAGTGGTTTCATAGGGAAAAATAATAACACCTCTCATAATCTGTAGGGCCGCGGTAGCACGGTTGGAAGAGTAAGGGATTAGCAATCGGAGGATTGCGAGTTTGAAACTCGGTCTAACCAAAGAGCGTCGTGTATACGGGGCTGATGCACGTTAAATCTGTCGTGGCCTCAAGTGTCTTCAAGTTGGCGTGGTGTGGAAGTTTGGAGAGTGGGGTGCCAGCTCAGGCGTATACTTCGTCATCTGATCGGAGTTCAAAATTACGTGGCATCGTCCTCGGATCTTTCCCTTCGGGATTGATCCCGGACCGTCCCCAATAGCGCGTTATATTCTCCAATGCGACGTTAATTAATTGTCATTACCATCATAATCTGTAACGGGATTTATAAGAAATACTGAACCATCTCTATAAAACTGAATGTATGTAACCATAAAATAAAACAATATTAGCTATTTATATTTTCAAGAATATTTTCTTTTCATTTCAATTACTGAAGATGGAAATTAAAATATTTGAAACACCCTATTTTTGAAAAAATGTACAAATGTGAAAAATTACTGACAATTACCCTAGCCCTCTCATTACTTTCTATTCAAGACATACTTTGACAAGTAAACTTCACTTAGAAACGAGGAAATACTATTTGAATGATGTGTTGTTTAGTGAATATAGTGTATTGGTATGGTATGCGGTGAAAATACCTCTATATTATCAAAGAATTGCAAAATTTAAAATCCCATTTCAACTTTGTAACATTTCTTATTTTAAATGAATTACTACTTCTACAATTTATTTCATCACCCGATAATAAATTTTTAATCATACTGATGTATAAATACACGAGATTTAATGTTCTGCATACTAAGAAACGGAAGAAAATGATGTATCTGTAATTACTACACGATGCTGAATAATGCTATTAAATTTACAGTTGGCAAGAAATTTGAGCTGGATATCCAGATACCGAAATGCTACGTGAGAACAGAAGTAATATTGGAGCCAATTCATATCGCTGTCATGTGAGTATCACTTTTCTTTACTTGGAGAAATGCAATCTTCGTTTTTCTTTCCACAAGCTGGACACTATTGTTTGAAAAAGAAAAAAATCTGTAACACCATATTATTTTACTTCAGGATTTAATTTTTTCAGTCGCGTGGTTCTTCTACATAAAGGTAAGTGATTGTTGGAACAAGCTATAATTTATTTTCCACATGTCTATATTTCCTGCTGAGAAATAAAAAATGATAAATAGTAATAATGAAACAAAAAAAACCAATTAGGTCAGTTCTGATTGAATGGCACATACGACTACGATTTCGCCTATAAGACAGTTGAAATGAGTTGGTCGAGTATTGTTTCAAAGAGTTTGTTGTCAAAAATGTTTATCTGTTCACAAGAAAAAAATTTTAAAAATTTTAGTTTAACCCACTGTAATTTTGAATGGATCTCGCCGAGAGCTTTTTTTTTTACAATACCACGCACGGTCGTGTCGCGCTCAAGCTTGCCGCGATAGACTGAGTCAAACGCGACGGCAAACCCAGAAATATTGCCTACGGGGTGGGAGGAGAGTGTCACGCGCACGATGAATTGCGCAGTATGCTAATTGGACTCCATACTGTTTACGAGTATGATAACTCGATTACTGTCGCTATACAACGATGCAACGCTTTCAGTTGAAACCTATTTTTGTCATAGGTTATTTTTGCCGTAAGTCGCCCTATACTATCCACGGAATTATACCTGCGTCAAAGTAATTTGAGATGAATTAAATTACTTTTTGGTACGACATCAGAAAAAATTCGGAGCCAAAAGTTTGATCAATTTCTCTTTATCCAATGTTATTTTCTGATTAGTTGATACATTTGCACATGATTCAATGAGTGATCAAACAATAAAAAAAATAACAAATTGGCTACGCGAAACGAGAACAGCTTAGAGTTTAAGGTCAAAGCAAAAGGGAATGCTATTCAAATCAATCTGTTTAAAAAGGGGCTCCAATTTAGTCCAAGGGACTTTAGGGTTTAAAAGGAAATTCAATTTAGACAATAAAACTTCTCAAAATCTATTATATTTTTTACGAACCACCTTGAAACTCTTTCAGACAGTGTGACCAATATTTCTCAAAGCTATAATCTCATTTACCCCCCCCCCCCGGTTTGTTGATCCTATAGTAGTTCAACAGGTTCTCTACCCATTTTAATGCAATAAATTCCAGATCAAATAACAATAACAGGTTTCTTGATGAACACATATAGTCTGGTCGAGTTGGCTGGGTCTCGTAACGAGCTTTCGCACTTATTAAAAAATCGACGGATCCAAAATCGATTGCCTTCTCGTCGTTGAGGCCCTATAATTAATATAACAATAACTACAGTACTGACTGTAAAGAACACGCAATGCACCATTTTTGCCTATGCAAACTATTCCAGGAATGTCATTCCATCAATTACCCAGATAAAAGAATGCCCTCAGGGGCACATCTCCTTTAAGTGTGTACGGTCTTCACGGATCCGAGACACTCTAGTGATTTTTTCTTTTGTATATGGGAGGTTTACTCTGTCTTTAGTAAATACTGTGGTCTCGCTCCCGGGATACCCAAGAGATCTTTTTCTATTTTCATTCCTCTACTCATTTCCAATACCTCATTTTCCCTTTCAAGGCATTTTTACTTGACGTTGTCTTGTGTTTGGTGCAGTTTGACTAAATATGGTCCTTGCACCGTAAACCGTCAAAACAAGCAACCAGATAAAAGATGTTTATGATAATGTTTGCAACTTGTTTCTGACCTATTTCTTTGAAGATAACACGGATCAATCGCTCACGGATCATCGGACGTTTGGTATAAGAGGGATTTTCAGTATATACAAACGAACCATACGGTCTGCGAAGATTTTACTTCTGTTCAAAATATTCTCGTATGATACATATCGGGAGTACCTTAACATATAATTTATCGCCATTTTTGAAACGTTTGGTGCTTAATCTAATTGACCTTGACCAATCAACTATCATTTATTAATTTAGAATTTTTATTGAAGTGTTGAAATCGTTTCCGAAAAAAAAAAGCCAACTGATGCTACGTTCAGAATACGCACAGGAAACACGTATCGCCGCAGAAACACTGTCATTCCTTATAGTATTTAGATTGACCGAAAATGCATCTCATATATGTATGAGTTACTCTACAATGTTACAACTCATCGAAATGTTTCTGCTGTTGTCAGCTGTGTTGTAAAAATACGCAAAAGATTCGCTTTCGTACAAAGAATTACTTGAAAGTTGTCTGTGAGACTTAAAGTTTATGTAATTCGTATTCATTTTATTAAGTCACGATGGGGGGGGGGGAAAAACCAGACAAAGAAATGTTCGATGCTCACGCCACACCAAATATATAATTCATGCATAGATAATCCAAGGACACTAACAAGGATAGCTAACAATGGTTGAGTTGTCTGGTCCAAAGTGTGTTGAAACCACGGATAAGTTACTTTTAAAATGTATCTTCTAAACTTTTAATTTAATTCCGTTCTTATTGAATTATAAGACGACCCTGCGAAGAAATTTGTAGTTATCGAAAGGACTACACGATTTGTTCCACTGTATGTGAGGCGTGTCACAGCAAAAGGGCCTATATCCACTTCCAGTGATTTTCCAGTATTTGCGAAAAACTGTTGAGATAAAGTATAAGTGGTAATAGCTACAAAACTCTTGAATTATTCTTAGCAACTCATAATATCAAATGAACAAAGAAAGTAAACGTAAAATGTATAAAAGAGATGTAACGTAGTTTCAAAATTTGGATATGGAACCTTTTGCTGTAACCAAATGGATAAAGGAACTTTTGAGCCAACAACATGAGGATATAGGCTGTTTTGACACAATAACGTACTCAGATACAGTGAACTAGCTAACCTTTATTTTCATTATTTGAAATCATTGCTTGCCTACAAAAAACAGAACTAAAACTCTTTCTCAAAAATCAACAACGTACGTTTTAAAAAACAAGTTCTGTAAACATTGCACTCGTTCAGCATGTCACTCATCTGCATGCCCTTCACAAAACTCATCTTCTGCTCCGAGGTCTTCCGTGTCATCGGCTGATATCTCGGCCGTGTTTCCCAAGACCACATTTTTATAGAAAGAGCATTCTGCCATTGTGTCCCAGGTTTCGCCAAAGTGTTTCTTTAAAAAGTTTTTAACATCATTAATCTTGGCTGCTTTCAACGTGACTCCCAATGGCATTTCATCTGGCAATGCGATCGACCTTATTTTAACACCCTTTTTAACAATCAATAGGCATTGTACCAGTAGTAAGAAATTTCTAGCCAAAGACTGAACTCTTGCGTGATATTTGGAGGACATTGACGAACGTCTTGCTGACACACGTAGACAAAATTTGTCGGTACGGGAAACTCAAGTTATTAAGTCACGATGGGGGGGGGGAAACCAGACAAAGAAATGTTCGATGCTCACGCCACACCAAATATATAATTGGTGTGGGTGATTCGATATTTCTTGGTCAAACTTTAAAGGTCTGGTAGGGTGTATCAAAGTAAACATTCTCTTTTGTTAAAGAATTATGCAGCTTTGAGCAACTTTTCAGTTTCCATTGGCAACCCGTACGATGCATGTCAGCCATCTCGGAAACTATGTAATGCTCCATCACGTGAGAAATCAGTGTTCATTGACCTAATGAAATAGACAGAGCATGTGAGTGAAGGCGCTGTTGTAACATTTCAGAAGGGTAAGTCACCGAACCGACTTGGACCGATTGGCTATAGAAACACAAGAGTGTTTCATCACACTCGTGTCATCCAGCTTTTGGTTGCTATATTTCAACTTCTAATTAACATATTTAAAAATAAGAAAGGCAAAAAAATGCTCAGATTACTCACTAACGCAAATCAAACATGACACTATTCTAAATACAGCAGCAATACACATAGAAAAGCAATTATTTAAAATACTTATTGATATTGCTTGTATTTAATCTATTTGTAGCGTCGGGCTAATTGTGTTTCTCTTATATTTTGCCAGCTGTGCAATCAGCATTCTTTCTTTTGTATGTATTTGTGGAGCCATCATTGAGTACAAGGTCATGCAAAAATCAGAACTCAACAGAAAATGCAGTAAGTGTTTTAATTACTTATTAACCAAAATTAAACGAAATGAAATATTCTTGATTATTTTGATTAACTCGTTTTTTTCTAAATCCCTACTCTGCAACTTTGAACACTTTCTTACACAGAAATACTTTGTTATTCAATAATCATCTATATAATTTAGAGATAACGGATAACGTTATTTGTGTACCTTACTTTTTGAGTGAAGTAGTGACTAAGTTCCTAGACTAGTTATTTCCAAAGTCATTCTAGGGAATTTGAGAGATGAACTATAAAGGAAGAATCCAAACTGTAAAATTAGTTCAAGGAAATACTAAACTTCCTAGAAAAATGGTAACAAATAATTTCAAGCCTTTTTTTTTTAATTCCCCAAAGGGAAGGATTTTTTCTTTTGTAGTGCCCTTAGCCACCACTACAAAAATATTAACTTACAATACAGAAATATATATATATATATATATATATACATATATACATATACATATATACATATATATATACATATATACATATACATATATACATATATATACAAATGTATATATGTATATGTATATATGTATATATATATGTATATATATATATATATATATGTGTGTGTGTGTGTGTGTTCATGGTTGTAGTTTTTTAATATCATTTTTAATTCGATCAATACATAAACTTCAGTCTAATAATGTTCTTGAATATTCTTTAAGAAAAATGATTTACTTATGATATTTACCGCATTAGATTTTCTATCATTATTTACAGACAAATGCCAGGACCTCTTCATCTGTTTCTCTCTAATTAAAAACTATAAGGGCCTTATCGCCTCTTCTCCATCCTCTGATAAACTAAGAGTTCTGCAAGGAATGCGAGCTTTGACAATTGCATGGGTCATGTTGGGGCACAACTATGCGTGGACTAATTTTGCACTCGTGCGTGAGTTTACGAAATTGCAATACTTTTTCAGACTTATTGTAACTTGTTATGTATACTTACTTTAATAATAATAAATTATACTTTCGTTTTAAGAGTAAGCTCTCTTAAGTATTACACATCTATATGATTGAGTCTTAATCCAAAGACACATGATCAGGCCCGTTCCTCATCATATGTCTTTGGATGTGTATTCTCCTGCATGTGTATTTGCACGTGTGTGTTGGGCTTGCAATTGTACGTAGAAAAAATAAGAGGGGCCGAGAGAAGTCACTGTGTACCCCCAACTTAAAATAAACATTCCCAGCGGAAATGTTTTCCGATATTATTAATGTTACTCTTGTTCTGTCTTCGTAGGTTCTTTCTGTGTTTCTCAAGCACATATCCTCTTCTTTCCTTCAGTTACCATGGTAGTATCCTTCATCTAAATGCTAGGTTAACTTTTCTCACTTTACTTCGGTTATGTGTTAGAAGACTCCTTTATCCTTCAAGAAATGAATTACTCATCTTAATTGAAGTGGGGAAATGAGTTCGGCTTGTCGAACGCGGTACTATGATTGTAGAGTAGGATAGGGTGAAGGGAGCATGATGAGTCTATTTAAGAAGTATTGGATTTTAGTATAGAATTATTTATTTTTGCAATATACCTAGTTTTGCGTTTTTAATGTTCTTTCGAGTTTTTTTATTGAGCTGATAAAAAAAGACTTTTGAATAGTATGCACATGTCATTTTTAATACATTAACGCGGACTGTTTTCAATGCCAAATGTTGTTTAGCAAAGAGGGAAGATGAAACGATGGAGTTTGAACAACAAAAACCTTGTAAAATGCCTCGTTAACAAGTATTTTATTTCACGTGAATTAAAAAGTTCATAATTTAAAAGGATACATTTTACAAATGTTTTAATCTTTAAAATTGTAGAGATCTTTGTTTCTTATCCTATGAATGTAGATTTAACTTTACCCACACATTCTCTGTATTCGCCTTAAATTTCTCTGTTCTTTTTCATCGTCAATTTCCTCGTAAGACAAGTGACTCTATTACTCTGAAACAAAAAGTAAGCGTTGCATACTACCACCACATTTTATTAACGGTTGAAAGCCTTTTTGCTGCATTCAAAGCGCCATCAATCGCTGCCGAGCTGAAGACGTATATTCGAACTTCGTGAGCTTCAAAGGTGCCAGGTATCTTGAGATAAATAAGATAAGGCAAAGACATTTGTTATGTAAAGTAGTCTGTGTTTCCATCGAGAACTACACAAAGCCTAAGATTTTGATTTTTGTAAAGCTTACCAGCACTGAAACAATTTGCGGTATAAGTAGCAGATAAATATATACAGTATAAGTGGACTGGGCTGCTCTGATATTTGTACATTGCGACGATAACTATTATAGAGAATTGCTTCATCATTTACATTTTATTCTTCGTTTGTCTTCGATATAGTATTGCTTCATGAATTTACAAATTGTATCTTGTACCTGCCTTGGGATTTATTAGTGCAGTTTTTGCAGTGAATGCCACAAATACACATACACAATACTAATACTATTTTAACAAAAAATGAGAAGCAAAAACCTTGGAATACAGGACTAAAGTTAAAGGTCCAATTAGTTTTCAGCTATTTGAGAAATAGCTGTTCTCGTCGGGATGAGGTTTAACATAGCGGTCCACAAAAACCATACGCGTAACATAAAGGACCGTAAATGTGATTTAAAGTAGTAATAGCTAGTATGTTGATATCAGGACTGGGAGCCAGATACTGCCCTCCACGTATTATTATTATTATTAGGATATATTTGTATCAAATGATCAAATATTTTTAATGGGATTTGTATAAAATGAAGCATATATTTGTACCTCATAGTTCTTTAAAATATTTTAGGCCGACCACAAACTTTGACATCTGCGTTTCAGAAGTTAGAATTTGGTCTCATTTTGAATTCCTGGTTATCTGTAGAGTCATTTTTCGTCATAAAGTAGGTACCTTTCCTATATAAAAATATTCACACTAAAATCTTAAAATTCTAATATTTTCTGTACAATTTTCTTGGAGAATTTTTAACGCAAATTACACTGCTGGCCATCGAAAATGCGACACCGTGAAGGACAAGAGACATCAAAGTCATATTTATTATACAAATAACATAAGGTACAAGGGTAAAATGAATGAAATTACCGCTTCGGTCGACTTGTGGAACGCAAAGAAGTCAGTATTTTGTGTAGCCTATTTCTCGGAAGGATAATTCGCAGTCTCCGTAAGACACAATTATTCCTCTGTCAAACTCAGAAACGGGCTAATACGACCGCCCTATACACTGGAACAAAGAGAAAATACAACTCCAATACTTAAAAGTGTCTCTTCTCCCTTTTTACAAGAGGCGTTATTGATTCACATGATTTGCAGATACACTGCAGTGCTAATCCTTCGCATATCTTTCAGAGATCTACCCATAGTGCAAATTTCAAGGCTATTGGATGCTTCTTCATGGTGTTACATTTTCAATGGCCAGAAGTGTAGTTTAGTTTTATGCAAATTCTAAGATTGAAATTAATACTGTAAAAGCTGTACATTATGTAGAATGAATACATACGGTCAATTAATGGCACTTTAATGACAAAATTTGTAATCGAAACGTTTCAATGAGAATTTAAATCGCGTATCTGAACTTTTTGCCATATTCTAAATACGAAAAGGCGTTTTTACAATGTTATTGCTTGTCAGAGTTCCTAGCAGAACTCAACAGTGTTTTTGTTTTCAGTATTATTAAATTGAAAATAATTGAATTTTTGAAATTGTCTTGTGACAATTATCACTGTTTGCAAAAGTTTTGTGTCTGAATCAGTAGTGATTGAGGTTTGTACTTTAAATTCTAATAATTGTTTTTCGTTAAAAATTATAAATTGTTCGGTATGCACTCCAAATTCAGTTCGTATCTACAAGGGTACGTTAGTTGGAAATAGATACCTTCAAACGTGATTACCAATAAGAATAAGAATGTCTTCAAAATTGTTTCCAATTCTATGGTATTGTGCCTTACTTTATGTACATTGTGGAAACCCGTTGAAAGTATAATTGGGAAAACTCTTTGCTAATAAATGTTTGTTCTGGTCCGTTTCATGTATGCTAACTTTAGTATTCTATTATTCTTATAGTGGTCTAACGGCAGCCTATTCGGTTTTGCAACTCTTACCAGCTTCAAAAGGAAGAATTAACGTTCCTTTTTATATTCTTAGACGTTATTTTAAGTAAGGTTAACATCAGTTTCATACCTTTTTCGTACAGATTTTATTGTAAAAGAAATTATTCCATGATGTGAAGTTGAAAAATTTGTGTGCTTTATATTTTTTAATTCATACGATCTGAGTCATGATTAACTCTAAGTAAAAATACTATGAGCATATGTAAAAAATTACTCCAGTAAGTCCTTTATGCGGAGATAATAAACTGATAAAAGGTTAGCCACCTGTTGAATATTTTTACTACAATGAATATACTTTTATATCCTTGGAATTAATTACGTTAATTATACGACTGGAAACAGTAATCTAGAAACTATCGATTTAAGTTGAATGTATTGTGTTGACCAAAAATTCCGTTATTATTTAAACGCAGTGGAAAAAACCCTCCGCTTTTAAAACAAATTGCGACAAGTGGATATCTTACAATAATGTGGAAAGAAAGAGATCGTGGGGCAAGAAAAAAATGAGCTCTTTCCGAAGATATAAATTCGAAGAGTCGAAAGACGACAGGACCTGTGAGACGAAGTATAAGGAACAAAAGCAATTCAGAACGATTCGCTTTTTGAAGACCTCCAATTTCTTGATTTACTGTGATGATTCTAAGCGCTTGTACATTTGTATGAAATATATCAGAAATTTTCCAAAATCCGTCATATATTTTTACATTTAGAAAAATATGCCACAAAATTTTCAGTTTTCAAATATATAATTATTTTTTCTCAGTTTCGAATGTGCTTCTTGTGTGACGAACTTTAAAATTGCTTATGATAAAAACAAATCATACTGAGTGCCATACTTTCTGCAGGTCGATAGCATTGCTAATACTTACAATAGGCTTAGCGTTTTATATGCCAATCCTGAGTTCTGGTCCCTTTTGGTACCGCATAGTGGACCGCGAGCTTAATAATTGCAGGCAGCGTTGGTGGGCTGGAATTCTCGCCATTAGCAACTGGATGAGCATGAATAATATAGTAAGTATATTTTAAAATATAGCGCTCCTTCCTTTTTAAAAAGCTCATGTCAGATCTTTATAATAGGTGAGTACATTAATGAGTAACATGAAAATTCATTTCATTGTATTCTAGTGCATAAGTACTGCATCCTGGTATATTTCTACTGATCTACAACTCCATACGGTGTCAATTATACCCCTATACATTCTCTACAGGTAATATAAATGATTTTGTATTTCGCAAGTAGAAGATTGAGTGATGAGTTATATATTTTTGAAAATGGCACAAAATATTTACCCCAAGGGCTTTGATGTTTGCATTTTTTTTTTCATTTCTGCTGATTTTGCAACTTTATGTGGTATTAAGTATACTCTTAAGAATTATCTACAGGTAATATAAACTATTCTCTATTTCGCACGTAGAAGCATTGCGGGATTTACGTATAAGCTACACAAGCTATAGCTTAGGGCCCCCACTTTCTTGGGGCCCCCCCAAAAAAATTGTCCGAGTGAGCAATTGTCATATATACTTAAATATACTGCAGCATTATTTGTCCCAATGCCCCACTTTCGGATTTTGTTAAAGGTTCCAGGGATATGTTCGATCATTTTGAAGAAAAAGCAAAGGAAAAATTGCCTGATGTTGATTACAAGAAAAGGAGATATAGAAGAAGGCATATCAATGATGAAAATGATGCTTTAGAGAACGTTGAGCCAAGAGACAAGTTCAGAATCAAAGCATTTATACTGTGATGGATGCATTAGAGTCAAGTCTGGCACAGAGGGCCTCAGTATACAATGACGCTGCAAAAGTTTTCATTCTTAACAAAATTAGAAGCTACAGAAGAAGAGATTCGTGAAGGAGTTAGTGCTTTATGCCAAACATATCCTGAAGATGTGGACATGAATCTTGTAGAAGTCAAGCATTTTCATCAATATGTTAGACATTGTCAAGTCTATGGTTCAGCGGAACATGATAGTCTAACACATCAGGATCTGTATAGGGTAATATGTAACGATCGTGTCCAATCAGCATTCCCTAATGTAGAAGCAATTTTGAGATTGTTTCTTAGTATGATGGTTGCAAACTGCTCTGGAGAAAGATCTTTTTCTCTGCTGAAGAGGATCAAAAATGAATTTAGAACAACAATGACTCAAGATAAATTATGTTCCCTCAGTCTCATGTGCATAGCAAGTGACAAACTACGCAGTTTATCATTTGATGATGTCATCAGTGACTTTGCTCTGGCAAAGGCAAGAAAGAAAATATTCTAGTTTAATATAATTCCTTATAACATGTTTCAAGAGATTAGATAATAAGCCTTTGTAAATTGTGCCTTTTAAAAGAACTTTTGTTTCTTTTTACCAGAGTTTTAAGTTTGTTATGAATAAAAATGATTTTAAATTAAAGATTTATTATTTCACTATCTATATACTTCTTAATTGTATTTCAGTTTAACTCTCTAGGTATCCGAAAATCATATTTGGTACTGACATATAATATCTGTACTTATAAAGGGCCCCATATCTCAAATAGCTTAGGGCCTTATCAAGTCTAAATCCGGCCCTGCTTAGAAGAAAGATTGGTTGATTTTAAAAATGGCACAAAATAATAATTATGTCCCGAACTTAAATATTTGCATTTTTTCATTTATGTTGATTTGAAACTCCATGTGGTATCAATTATACCCCTATATTCTCTACGGCTAATATAAACGAATTTGCATTTCATAGATAGAAGAAAGCTTGATTGATAAGTTATGAATTTTTAAAAATTGCACAAAATAATAATTAGGAGGAGTGCTTTTTTTTTAATATTTGCATTTTACTTTCATTTCTGACTTTTCTATTTTATTTGAATGTTTTAAACCAGAAGAATTTACATACACCAGGGTTTTCAAGGACTAGAGTTCATAAGTAACTCGTTCTGTTAACTCTTTCGAGATAATTTTAGTTTAGTTTTAAGGATGATGATCTCGTTATCCACACTTGAAAGGATTTTTTTGGAGCACAAAATTCCAGAGCTTATCTTGGATACCGGTGCCGATATTCCAAAAGGCAATTGGCTCCTTGCACCACAAAACCCAACCCAACCAACCGAAATGTGATACTGATTATATACTATCAGGTGGAACTGATTGTAACTAAATTTTAGGGTGCAATCTGTCCCTGGATGCATGAGAAGGCAAAATATTACTTTCTTTTAGAAACCTTTACCGAGTTACCCAATGTGGCCTTTAACTAAAAATAGTTACATAAGTAATTGAGAATACATATATTTTTCTACAGATGTTAGGTAGTTGAATTTACGTCGGAATGGAGCAATACAACGGACTATTGAGTTTCGAACTCGCAACCATCAGGTTGTTAATACGAAATTATCAACTGGGCAACCGCTGCCCCTTTCTACAGATGGGATTATTCCCCTTTTCAAAGTGTGTGATGGGTTTCTTACTGTTTATAATGCTTTAAAAATCCATGCAGTTCATGAAAAATTTTAATTTAAAGAAGTGTAAAATACAATTTATTTTATAAGATTTCTCCATAAAATATCTGTATATGGGTACAAATGTGTTTGTTGTTTTTCTTATTCGTGTTGTGTCTTGAAAACTCATCTGGAGAATATATTGATTTAAATTTATTTCAATCTTCATGAAATGCTATTCTTAAGACCTCAAAAGAAATTTCATTCCTATTATAGGTGCCCCAAATTAGGAACGTCGTTTGTCATCTGTATTATACTGAGTTGCTGTTTAACTGTTGGAGCCATCACTTATATAAATGACCTTCTACCAATCGTTCAAATGACATCCGGAAACCAACAGTAAGATATTAGATTTGCTTAAGTAGATTTTTTACATCACTTCATAACGTAAAATATGATGCACGTTTTAACTTCAATGAATGTTTTCCCTGATTCCAGAAAACTGCAAGACACTATTGACTTGGTGCATTTGACTCCATTTGCTCATGCAGGTCCGTATTACGTCGGAGTGATCCTCGGATACATACTTGTGAAACACAGGCATATTAAAATAAGCATGGTAAGGCAGTTAGCAGCATTTGATTTAAAATAATTTTAGCGAACAAATTTTTGAGGAAATGATGACATTCTCCATTGATATAATAGCCTGTTTTGAGTCTAAAATATATCTGTAAGTCGGAGACTGCCCATTTCTTAAAAGCTAGTCCTTTTACAATGATCTAGTGTGAGGCCTAGGTAGCCCAATTGGTAGAGTCGCTGATTGGGAACCGGAGGTTGAGAGTTCGGAACTGGATCCAATCAAAGACCGTTGTGTGAGGGGGTTGTGCGTTAAATCTGCCGTGGACTCAAATGTCCTCACGTTAGAGTGGAAGTTTGGAGAGTGGGTGTGCCAGTTCAGGTGTTAACCTCATCGTCTGACCGTGATTACGAATTACGAGGTGTTATCCTCGGATCGTTCCTTTCAGGATTGATTCCGAACCGTCGCCAGTAGCCCGTTGTGTTGCTCCAGTGCGACTTAAGTTGCTCCAATGCGACTACCTACCAATAATCCTGCATCACAATATATCCAGTCTATACATAATGATCTGTCTCTTTAAAACAATTGAGTAAGAGCTTCAAACGATTGCTCTAACCACTTGGTCACTGCGGTGGTGTGCAGATATCCATTGGCACGCAAAACTGAAGGAACACCATTACTTTTTAAAAAATTCACTCAATTTTGCACAATTAATAAACGCTTAAAAAATTGCTCACAATTTTGCAAAACAACCTGTGGCTGTTTGCATAACCAAGACGGTCTGTAGAAATCTGCTGCATATTCAAATTTTGGAATCGGGACAGAGTCTGACAAAGAAATGGGTTTGCTAACACAGAAATTCATCCACAACCTCATTCTCTGTATGCAAACGCGGTGCAAAGTCTGCATCAGTGTTCGAAGTGGCCATACAGCCTACAAAGAACCCCATACCTCTTTTTTAAGTTTTCACAATTTTCTTTCTGTCTCATGAATTTTTTGCATACTTTTGTTCAGACATTCAGATCCTTCACATAGAAATTCGCTGGTGTCATCGAATGGGTCGCGAAAGTGAAGGGGCGGGGAATTGTGAAAAGTTTATCTCAGGGTCCTTACTTAGGGGATGGGGTAGACGGTGTCAAGTAACCGGGACCCGATAAATGTGAAAAAGTTTTTATACTCTAATGTGCAGTTTTTCTAGGTCAAAAAGTTATAAAAAATCTTTCCATTGTGTTTTTATAATAAAGCTGTATAACAATTGAAATATGGAAAAGGTCTAAATGGGGTATAGATTAAGGGTATCGCTTCTGTTATTGTTATCGTTTTGTTTTTACTTATTGGTTCGGTAACTCTCGATGTATTTTTTGCAAAATTTTCCTACATTCAGGTCATTTCACTGCAAAACAGTGGATGAAAAAACCTCACTGTTCCTTAAGTGTTGCAAGTCAATGTATTACTCTGAGGTAGGTAGGTAGTTGAATTAACGTCGCACTGGAGCAAAACAACGGGCCGTTGCCGAAGGTCTAGAATCAATATCGAAAGGAAAGATTCGATGACAGCACTTCGTAATTTTAAACCACGGTCAGATCACCTGAGCTGGAACCCCACTCTCCAAACTTCCAAACCACGTCAATGTGAGGATATTTGAGACCACGACAGATTAAACATGCACCATCCTCCATGTTCACGACGGTCTATGGTTGGATGGAATTTCAAACTTGCAACCCTCCGGTTGCTAATCCGTTACTCTTCCAACTGGGATACCGTAATCCATACACTCAGGGAGGAATGAATACTATGAGTATTACTCTTTAAAAAGCCTAGTGTTTTCTATGAGTTAATAAAGTTCTGATGCAAGATTAAGTACTGATGAGTTAAGTACTGTTAAATATGCAAGACTGGATTTTCCATCAAGTTCTCCACAGTGTGTTCTCCAAGTGTCACAGGCTTTCAGCAAGATGTGTGAAAGACAAGGCAAGGTTCTCTACCAAAAAATACTTCGTGGTGGAGATAGACCATACTACTATATATCCTGCAATATTGTAAATTAATCCTTTGTCTTCAGATCTCCAAGTAGTGTAATATTGTTTTTACCCCACAATACATTAATGAGGAAATAACCACATCTATTGGTTTAAAGAACCCTAGATATGTAGGTAGTTTAATTAATGTCGCACTGGAGCAAAACACGGGCTACTGGCAATGGTTCGGGATCACTCCCGAAGGGAAAGATCCAACGACACCTCGTCATTTTGAACCACGGTCATATGATTAGGTCAACATCTCTCTCTCTGAACAGACACCCCACTTTTCAGACTTTCACACCACGCCAACGTTGGAGGCCCCGACAAATTTAACGTTCACTAGCCCCACGTACACGACGGTCTTTGGTTGGATCGAGTTTCGAACTCGTAACCCGCTGGTTCTAATCAGCTACTCCAACCGGGCTACCACCGCCCCTGAAATAATCATATTGGTCAAAAATTGGTTAGATGTCACACAGGGAAGATAGCAGGTTATAGAACGGATATATGTATGCGAACCCCTCAGATGGTTAATTTTTGTAGCGGTAACACTGGTTCACACATACAAAAAGGGCCATGAATTATGAACTGAATCTCCAAACGTTTGTAGGTACAACATACATTCGGATGGATGCTGTCGTCTATTTTAGCGGTCACTGCCTTGTACGGAGCCCATAGCTGGAACATTGGTCAACCGCACGGTCCCCTTGTGACAGCCCTGTTTGCCGCTGCTCACCGCACGACTTATGCAATGGCCGTGGCATGGGTGATTTTCATCTGCATCAGCGGAAACGGAGGTATTGTGGCTCCTAATGCGGTGTGTTACACAGAATTTTTCATTCTTTCTTCACATAATATGAAACATCTTCTAGCTAAGAATTTGAAACTTTTTGCTTATACTTGTCTAAATTCGGAACTAAAGGTTCAAGCAGCAGTTTTCATCAATGATTAAATATGCGCGTCCTACATAAAATCGAATACTTAATTTCATTTTCGAGATATTTTGTAAATTGATAGGTTATTACGGAGTAAGTTATTTTAAGTGTCAATGTTTTGTGTCGTCCCCACTTTTATGATAGTTCAATAGTTCTTATTAAAAAAAATTAAACATCAATAATTTGCCAGCTATCAAAGATCAATCGATCTAGTGGTTAGAGTACTAGCTAATGGATGGAAAGGAACCTGGTTTGAATCCGGGCAAGGCATAAATGAATCTGTGGCCTCTATAAACGAGTTGTGCCTAGAAAGTGTGGTATGTATGTGAAATGTAATGTGAACCAAACCCCAGTGGTGCACCAAGGTAACGCATATTGGTTCACAAATCCGCCCTTTGTGAAGCAATATAACCATACCATAATGAGTAACGTTCAGTTGGCCAGACATTAGAATGATAATAATTTGACTTACACTAGAGAGGCTGTGCGAAAGAGAGGAACAGCAGACTTTTAAAATATAATTAATTAAATACGGAGCGGCACAAAGAAAGAATATGGCCATGTCATAGATGTACTTAAAACGAGAGACAAATTACCTAGGATTGCTACCAGTCAAAAATTAAAATAAAGTAATTTATGCTGCAAAAGGAATATTTGAAAATTTTTGAATAATGTTATTGGGCACATGATTTATATAAAATCAGTATTGTTCAAAGAGACAAAACATCCCTGTTTTCCCACTATCACTATCTTGGTAAAAATTTCATTTCTATTAATAATATACAAGAAAATAAATTTAAGAATCGTTTTCGAAAAATGTACTTTTTAAGCATTTATATGAAAAACCCTCTACCCGCTATGATTTCCTAGAAAATCCCGAACTTCCAAAAATCTGAAATATTCGATGACAACTATTAAACTTAATACTTTATATACTTGTATCTGTTATAAAATTTAGCGTTCGGTTATTTTCAGGTTTAATTAGCAACTTCCTGTCTTCGTCGATTCTCGCTCCATTTGGCAGGCTCACTTTTATTGTGTTTCTTCTGCACAGTCTCGTCTTTTGGGTCCGAAAAGCATCAGATCGTGAGAGATTGTACGTCAGTCATTACAATTTGGTAAGTTTACAACTTCACATCATCTACCTCATATGAATAAACGCGGCAGGGCCCCTGAGGGAAAAGGGCAACAGGATTAATTGCCTTGGGCTTCACATTCAGGGCTGTCACAGCCGAAGCACTTGTGAAATAGCACAGACTCTTAAAAATAGTCTTAGGTGTGTTCGGGCATCACAACCCCGAGGTACGCGAGTGATCTTTCCTTCCTTTTTACCCTCGCCTACCCTTTGCTTTCGGCTTTTTTTCCTCCCTTATTGTGTTGTCTTTCTTCTGTTTGTCGTAGCTTGGACAAATATGGCCCTTGCGCCATAAAACCAGAAAACAACCAGCCAACCTTAAAAATAGTAGCAAAATTAGTCTTCTCTTAAAGCTTATTATAGTAGGAATTTCAGTTGCCCAGATACAAAATGTATCAGCTAAAACACAAAATGTCCTAATTAAGTATGAAGCAAACGGTTGAACTCACAAAGAAATTTAAATTTAAAGTACTATATTTTCTTATAATATGAAATCTAAATTTCCATCACTGTCAACTTGGCTACCTTTTGTGAAAAAATGACTGTAGCTCGCTAACTTGGCAAGTTTCGGCCACCATACCGTTTTATAAATCTGGGATTTACCGCAATACTTTCACCATTTGCTGTGAATGGTAAGGAGGACTTCAATTTGTTCGCCTTTGATAAATTAACAAAAAGCCTTCACAATTTTCAAAGTTGCCAAAAGTTTGAAAAACGGAGCTTTTGAGACCATTTTGCTTTTATAGACCCCTAGTTGCCAAGATTAAAAAAAATAGTATTCTGTGGCAGCCCTGCACATTCTAAAGAGCCTTTCAAATTTACAATTTTGTCGTTAATTTCTCAATTCGAGAAGTTTATTAGTTCACTTTTAAATTACGGGGTGCTCAAGAATGGATGCAGCCAGATTATCTTGACATCTGTGAAGCATGTCTGCATATTCAAACACTTTTGAATTTAGTGGTAGCCATTTTTTAAATGCAGAAGTAACCCTATTTCGTTTATATTGATTATTTTTCGGAGGTTTTCTTTAATTATTTCAATAGTGAACAACAGAGTAATTCCTTTGCATTCAGAGAAGAGACACTCTTCTTCACAGGACGTGTTCCATTTCCATTCTACCTGAAGAGATTTAAAAAATCAATTCAGATAATTGTTCCTGTGGTGAAATTGGCACACCGTTGCACTACATCAATCTCTTACAGCATCATGGCATAGAAAACACCTGCCATCTTAAAATCGCGCGACTCACAAATATTGCTTCTGACAAGGGTTCGAGGGTCAAAATTATTGGCATGGTGAAATTGGGACTCATCAGAACTTGATAATCCTAAGATATTGACTTTAATATGCATGCTGTGTATATTGTATAAGATAGTATATAATGTGTAGAGCTCCCCATATACATACAATATAACGTAACAATCAGGATAGACATGCCCTATTCATCCCAACCACACTTATTTAAAATGGCATAGTGTCTCACGACACTAGACACGGGAGTGTGTGATGGTGTTAGTTTCACCTGAATTAACCCTCCAAGTGGTTTTGACGAGATATCTCGTGAATAAAGATCTGAAAAAATTTGCAAATGACAAGATATCTCAGCATCAGGATATTGCCATATTGCCAATTTTTTAGATGACTAGATCAAGATCTCGTCAGTTTTTTTCCTAATGACGAGATATCTCGTCCATCAAGATCTGGTTAGTTTTGCAAATGACAAGATACCTAATCGAGACAATCACAAGGAGGGTTAAGCAAAATGAGTGGAAAAAAGCAGTCTTAATGAATAAAACACATGTTCTGAACGTGTGTTTTTAACTGATCTTCATTCTCTCTTTTCAGATTTATGAGTACATTGGAAACGTGATCCTCACTGTGGCCATTGGGATTCCTTGTTACCTTTTGCTCGATGCCCCACTAACCAATCTGGATAACCTGTTCTTTGCACAGAAAAAAGGCCATAAGAAAGCAGAAAGCGACAAAGGAAAATATCTTCATAATACTTCCACGACCTCCAGTACCTGGGAGATGCGAAGTTGCCATTCACCGCACGATAACGACATCCTTGCCACCACTCACAATATAACCGTTAACCACTCAAATTCAAGTGAAGTCAAAGGGAATTCATACAAAACTGTGATTTATCTTTGAGAAAGGCTATTGACGATCAATGTCCGCGATTACATAAAAACTGTTTGCTTGATTGATTGGTCAGCAAAGATCCTCTTCTAGATTTACCTATGACAGTTATTCCATGTTATCGAAATACTCTAGTCCTCCATTCGATTAGTCATTTACCCCTAAGACGTTCTTTAACATTAAAACATTAATTATTGTAGTAGGTTTTACCGTAAAGTGCTCTTACCACATGCTAGACTCCAGAAAACAGATAGTAAGAAACACAATAAGGAAGCCCATTTTTTCAAAAACCATTTTAGTTGTGTAATTTATTGAATAAGCCCACGTGAGCACAAATTAAGAAAATGGTTTGGTTTTATGATGCAAGGGCCATTTTTCGTCAAACACAAGATAGAAGACGCCAGGTAATGGACATACACAAGGAAAATTTTACTGACACAGAAGAGGAGAGAAATACACAGAGTACGTAACAGGAACGAACCTGTGCCACCGACAACTCGCAGGTTGCTAGCGCAGTGGGCGAACCCACTGAGTCACGACCGACCCAGATCCCTATTGGGATTTGCCCATTTGTATAGGCAGGGTCAGAAAGAATCTAACCCAGTCCTCTGCCGCAGATTAATATCTCCTTTGTGGCAACTGAAAATGATTAATGTCTCAGGGCTGGTTAGGCTTTTATTCAGTCTGAGTTAATCGCTTCGATAAAAGGATTGAAATACCTTCTTAGACATCGTGGGGAAGATTGTCTGTATTTAAATGTCGAATTGAAAAGACAGACCGAAAATCTCCCAAGCACCTGCTCGACATTGGCACATGTGAGGACTGAACTTACAACCAACAGCTTAACGAAATTTTGATATATTAGCAAAAATTGATAGGTCCCATTGTCAAACTTTTAATTCACATAATAGTTTGTATGCACTCATATAAATCAAATCAACTCCATTTGGTAAATGTATCACTCAATTGTAATGCAAAAATATTGTACTAAAACACCTAAAATTTTTCAATAAAGATTAGGTTTTTCAATATTTTAAACCAAAATTTCAAAATTTGAAAGCATAAAGAATGTTTCACTTGCATTTAGGTATATACAACAGATTGCAAGGATTATGCAAAAAAATTTCAATGTAATTAATTAAAACCAAGTACGCAGGGAACACTTTGATATTAGAAGAATGTCAAAATATCTCAGTCGGAGAAAAACTAGCTTTTGCAGTAAACTATACTTATCTACATCTTTCATACTGTTGTATAACTCCGTAAAAAATTATTGTAATTGAAAAATTCTTTTACTATACACCGAATTTGATATCAAATAAATTTAACACTAAAATTAAAAAATCGATTGTGATTTTAAAAGTATACTGTCCCCATGAAACATAGAAAGAAACAGCCTTGGCTGAAAACAATTTGTAAATGCAAGAGATTAAATTAAAAACGGTTTTCCCAAGGGACTGCCAAAGATTCAACCCGAATCCTGTCCGATCAGTTTTTCTAACTTACAATTCATATTTTCAGTTACTTTCCAATGAAGAATTAAAAAGAAACAGAAATACATCCATGTAGTTAGAGAAGGTTATGCATGTAATGATGATGAACTTGGAACCAAAGAAAGTCATTTCGTATTACTTTACATATTACGCTGATGGACTATCTTACACATACCTTCAGAAAAATCCTTTGAAAAGAAATGTTGGTGGGACATAAAAGAAAATGTAGATGTCCTAAATGTGGAATATTCAATTGTATCAAAAGGAACACGCATAGAAGAATTAAAATGTAATATTTTATGAAATTGATATGGTGTGATGTTAGCCATACATTAAAATAACTACAAATAGTTTTTAGTTTGTCTTTTATTTAGATAGCTGAAACTCAAATAACATTTTAATATGTGAACCAAATAAAGTTCGTATTTCATTTAATTCCATAAAATTTATACTGTCATTTTTATAAGATTTCTTAAAATTAATAATTTATTGAGAACTGAAGTGACTGAAATAATGACTCTAAACAATGGCATATATTTATTTATGTGAAAAATAAAACTAAGATAACATACAATAAAATAACGTTTTATTGCATTTTGAAGGAATGAATTACAAAATGTAATTGGCGTACAAATGGTCTATCACAATATGTCTCAGACACTAGCATCTTTCACCAAGCATACATCCATAATGATTTAAAATCACATAGGTAAATCGCTAATTTTCTTGCAATATTCGATACTTGACAAAACAGTAATGTGGTATATCAATGATCACATAAATATCAGTGCAAGGTTTATAATTTACGCTCAATTTGTACAACTTTGAAGAACCTAACTTGGTAAAGTTACTTTCCATGTCAAATAACATTAATATTCTAAAGATAAGAATTTACCTCATTTTAAGTGTTCTCCATATATATTTTGAAGTGCAGCACTTAAGGTTAATTAAATTGCGCCTTTTATAATCGTAATTAAACGATCTTTAAAACATAATCACGAACTATTGGTTAATACTCGAACACAAAAATGTTCCACAAAATTCTAAATTCAAAACTAAGGAATCCGTTTTATGAAGTATCCTATAATTTACTATTGTTTATTAATTTATTATGTTGTCAAACTTATTTTTCAATTAACCTCTATGATAGGAATTCTCAGTGTAACAAATAAAATTTACTTCTATTCAAATGCTCTCGAATAATACATATCGGGGTTACCTTAAAATGTAGTTTATCCCGTTTAGGCAGCGGTCGGTTGGGGTTTAATCTAATTGATGTTGACCAAACAACTAGCATATATGAATTCAGAATTCATTCTTTACAATTTTTATTGAAGTGCTGAAATCTTATTTGAAAACAAGCCAAGTGACGTCACGTTCAGAATATGTACAGGACACTGCAGCAGACGTACGCTGCAGAAACACTACCGCCACCTATATTTAGCTTGATGTTTGTCAAAATGATGTTGAAAAATGCCTCTTATACTCAACTGTTATAAAAAGGCTATAAAATAAACTTAACGCATTCGTTTTTATAAACTTCGGACATTCTGAAAGAACTTTTGACAGATGAACATTCGATTTTAAATTCATAAAATACAATTTTTTACACTGGATAAATAGATATAAAATATTCTTTATAAACATTACAAAGCCTATAAATTCCAAAATAGTTAGCAGTAGTAGATATGATATATTATTGAATAAAAACAATTCATAATTTTGGTGGCACTGAATATTAGATCGTAAATTAGAGAGATTATAGCTACTCTGAAAACATTAATTCGTAAATTTACCTTGGTATAGATAAAAAAGTAAGTAAATATAACATAACACTTTTTCCATTTATAGACAAATATAATCACATTTTGGTAAATCATATTCCCATTGGTTGGCAAAGTCGGGCATACGTTAGGTTAGATTACAAAGAAGTTTCACTCACACTTTTTACAAAACAAGAGTAACTATAGACAACAGCTGGTATACAAACACAGATATCCTTTATTTAAATAAATGTATGACTTCTCGAATTATTTACACCTCTGGTTTACTTTAATACATTGTCGTTATATTTTGACAAATTACAATCTGAAATATATACGAGTATGCTAATCATAATATCCCTCAAAAAATCTTTATCAGAGCGTTAATAGAATTTCCAAAAATAGAACTGTTTTAAACCCAACAACACATTTAATGACCAAACAGCCACCATTGCTGAAATAATTCTAGGATTAGTCAGAAAGGTTAAACCTGGTTCAGTCATGCGGAGAAAACTGCAGGTTGCTAAGCAGAATAATGCATATATATAACACTAAGAGAGTTAGATACGAATATCTTTCGAAACTCAAAATTATAATTCGGGATGCAACTGTTTCAAATACGAAAATATAATTATTTGCAGCTTCCAATGAACGAATGATGTAACAATACCATTTCTGTGGAATGAATATAGGGAAAATATCGATTTTTTCTCGATAGAAAGGCAATGGTTATGAGTTGAACGCAAGCATTTTATGTCTGCTGGTGAAAATAATCATTTTGGTAAAAAGAGTTTTCACCTTTCAAAAATGATTAATGATAATGGTAGTGTACAGTATCGTATCTTGGTTTACTGAAAATGTGAGTGAGTGATTCGATTGTCCATTCAGAAAATGATAACGACACAAAATATTTACAGAAATCTCCTAGAGTATTAAAGTGTACAAATAGTGGGACTATTTTGACAAATGAATACTATGAAACATCTACTAGTGTGTGTAATCTGTCTCACATCAAGAAAATACTACAGGATACGGCAGTTTCGTGAAATTCAGCCATCGTGAAAGTTTGTCAATAAGTAAAACTGAGAATAACTTAAATTTAAAAATTGTTTAAAATAGAATTTTATTATTTCAACCCAGAACTAAAGTTATGCCATCAGTTCATTTCAATACCGGAATGAAAACTATGAAAAAGAACTAATAGAGAGGGAAAAAGCTTCAATGGATTATCAATATTTATTAAATTTGATGTGACAAGTTTAACCCTATGAGCTTCATGAGATTTCTGAGTAGTGTAGTATTGCTTTTACTCTACAGCACACACAATGACTAAATAACCACATTAATTAGTTGGAAGAATCCTAGGAAAGATCCTATTGGTCAAGAAGGTCAAAACTGGTTAGGAGTCATGAAGATTGCAGAACGGATATGTGCGCGTGAGCCCCTCAGAGGATTAATGGCGAATGGTAGAACAGTACAGTAAATAATCTCGCTAAAATGAATATAGAGTGCGTTATTAAAAATTTCCGCCAAATGCTTCATTTAGATCGATATTACATTCAAAGTTCAGAGAGAGAAGCAACATTTAATACTACGAGAAACAAACGCATTGAATGCTGGTGATCTGGGTTATGAAATAGACAGGGAAGACTGCAGATTACAGAACCTATATATGCATGCAAACCCCTCAAC
This sequence comes from Meta bourneti, assembly GCA_933210815.1. Classification (NCBI taxonomy): domain Eukaryota; kingdom Metazoa; phylum Arthropoda; class Arachnida; order Araneae; family Tetragnathidae; genus Meta; species Meta bourneti. The sequence continues at coordinate 29,026,623 of OW119930.1, forward strand.
GGGATAGGTAGTTGAATTCACGTCGCACTGAAGCAACACAATGGGCTATTGGTGACAGACCGGGAATAATCCCTAAGGGGAAAATCCGATTCAGAGTGTTAAAGAGGAAGGTATCCCAAAGATGCAAATTTAATTGTTACAAAATTTCGCCAGAACTCACTTCCTTACGACAATCTCAAGACTTTCATCCGCACCCCAGCCAGAGGTCTAGACCGACTTCACAGCCTTAGTATTTTCATAAGCTGAGACAGATTACAAGCTCTCGAAGAACTAACTACCCTGTGATCTCTACATCCGTCATATTAAAGTTCCGTCGTCTCTCGAACAGCTGTCACTAAAAGAACCCAGGACTAGGACCTAGTGAATATCTGAGTGATCCATGACCTGAAACCGCGCCAGGGTTTCCTGGAGCGACCGGTCGCGTGATCGGAATGGTTGCCGATCGCGTGGTCGGCAACGGAGTTCTCCTGTCACGAGTACCGGTACTTGGACGAGTCGTCCACCATGATCTTCCACAGCAGCTTCGGAGGTCTGGGGTCCCGACCCGCGACGGGCTCGCCGACCACCTGCCAGATGAGCCGGGCGAGTCGCTGGGTCGTGGGCTCGGCGGTGCAGTCGCCGCGCAGGAGGGGCAGGAATTTGGGTTCGTTGTTGAGAATGGGCATGGCGTGACCGCAGAAACTCATGCTGGAAAAGAAGGGCAAAATAGAATTACAAAGCGTGACATTTGACAATTTATTAAGCCAGAGATTTCTAACTAATAACAGGGAAAATAACAATAAGGATTAGGTATCGTGACTGATGAGAGCGACAAACTCTTCAGTTTTCTTACTCTGGAATCATAAATGCAATGAAAATAGTTTCAACGATTAACCTTTCAAGTGGCTTCGACGAGATATCTTATCCATTAAGATCTGACCAATTTGGCTAATGACGAGATATATCATCAAGATATAGATGACTTTTTTCTGATGACGAGATGAAGATATGGTCGATTTTCTTTTAATAACGAGATACTTCGTCCATCAAGATCTGCTAATGATGAGATACCACGTCAAGACAACCATCAGAAGGGTTCAAGCACTTGTTCATGCATTACAATTCGTCGCAGAGTTTTTAGTACTTGGTATAAGGATATGAAGGTTGTAATAATTATTTAACGATACGTGTTCCACGTTTTACTTACAATTACTATTTAAAATTTAAAGAATTGCAATTTTAGACGAACGCCAGCTGTCAACATCTGACGTTCTTAGATCCCATCAGATATAAACCAAAACAAGAACTTGATGACATTTTGTACGAAATAAATATGCGTAGAAGAATGCGCGTGTGCATTCTAGATGCGATGTTCTGGACGTGCCATCTGGTTTTTCAAGCCATGGCAGGTAGGTAGTTCAAATTTAAGTTGGGCTGGAGCAAAATAAAGAGCTATTGGCGACGGTCCGGGATCAATTTCGAAGGTAAAGATTCGAACATAACACCTAGTAATTTTAAACCACGGTCAGATGACGAGGTCAACAGTGGAACTGCACCTCTCCAAACTTCCACATCACGCCAACGTGAGGACATTGGAGGCCATGACAGATTTAACGTGCACCAGCCCCAACGTACACGAAGGTCTTTGGTTGGATCGAGTTCCGAACTCGCAACCCTCCGATTGCTAATCCGTTATTCTACCAATTGGGCTACCACGGCCCCCATTTTCAGGCCATAGGCGCAGATGTCTCTCTTCGTGAGATTTCAGGTTTGTTAACCAAAATACATTCAGAAAATCTTATTAAAAATAGTAGACTAAATATTTACAATTAAATAATAATGAAATTACTACAAAATCGCAATTAAAAATAAATACTAGTACTAAATTAAAGATATGGAAATTTTCTGAAAAACGCTTATTTGACATCAGTGTTTTACCATTTTGAGGCCCTTCTATACCAAAACATTCTAGGAATGCGTCGCATGCGTGATCCCCCTATGTTCATATACTTAAATATAATAGAACCTTGATTATCCGAGCTCCGATAAACCGAGAGTCCGTATTATGAGGCCCTAATTAGTTCCAAGATTTTTTAAGCTTTAGACAATGCATCATGCATGGGTGTGCGTACTTTGTCCTTGAATGGTCTGGTTTAGCGGGCAGATGATTGGTTGTTTTGGGTTTTATGACGCAAGATTCAAAATTGGATAAGTTGCGCCAAAATGCAAGACAAATTAATTAAAAATATATTTTAAAATATCAGATTATAAACCAGACCAAGGATTAAAAGCATGATAAAACATTTAAGCAAACAACACAGAAAACAAAATACTTTACACTTCAAAAGTATTTAAAAAAGTAAATATATTAAAAACATCTTATCATCAACATGAAAAATAATATGTAGTTTGAAATGCATTGATGTGAAAAATAAATTGATGCAGATTGTGTATGTGAAAGAACTTTTTGAAGAGTTTAAAATGTAGGTAAGTCACATCCAGATTCAATGTAAACTTATCACAATAAATGTGTACTGATCACACAAGTCCTAGTGTAAATTATTCTTAATATTTTTGCTGTATGAATCTTTCAGTAGCAGTAGTAATAACATGTATCACTGTCATTTTTTTTCTGTATTTCGTATAGGCTATTTTGTGTTACTATGTCCATATGATCCGAGTTTCTAGTTATCCGAGGTTCAACTATATTGTGGAAAGGAAATTTTAATAATACCGTTGTATGAAATTATAGAACATCCTATTACGCAAAAAAAAGCGGTAGCAGTAGCATGAGCATTACGTATTGTGCTGGAATTTAAGAGACATACTTTTTTACCTATTTTAAAAAAGATATTACGAGTCAAGAAATTTTATTTTAATCCTTTTTGTGTCATTTAGAAGAGCTCAAACTTGGCAAATATGCGCTTGAACATTTTTACTATAATTTCAAGTGTACTGATAAAAAAACGAAAAGTAACAGTGGCGCAAAAAGATTGGAGAACATGCTTAAAAATCATGCACTTCCAATGCTTTGAAAAGTAAAATATCTTACATGTGTCCATTGCTGTTATGAATCTGTATCTTATCGATGTCCCATCTGTCCAAACCTGTATAAATCCAGCCTCTGTACTTGGTGTACTTCACAATGACAGCTGAAATGTTTCGGACGCTTGGGTCAGCAACAATGAGACCCTGTATATCTTGTTTGTCAGTAATCTCTTGACTCTCACTGAAATATGAGTTGAAAAGATTTTATTAAAAGAGGAAAACACGCTGAAGATTAATTAAATGTACAGGAACTCCTCACTTGACAACCGAGTTCCGTTCCTACGATTAGGTTGTTAAGCTAGGAGCTAAATAATTTTTATTTATTCTGAATAAAGAAAAGATCCAATGGAAGAAAAAGGTCTGACGATTTGTTTTAGGGGACTATACAGAAATTTGGGGCCACTGAGTTATCACAGGGCTGTCATCACCATTCGAATCAAGTAGAATATCTTTCAACATGAAATAAATATTTTCGAAAACAATATATATTAGCTCTGAAATTAGTAAACAATAAATTGCTATCTGAAAAATAGATTCCGTAACTTTTTTTACTCCTCAAAAGATGGCAGCACTAGAACGAGTTTGTGACGTTCTTTCCACCGTGTTTAGAACAAGGGACGGCCATCGGTTAAAAATGGAAAGCACTTCTTGAGTGTATACTTTAATTTTTACGTTCAAGCAACAAGATTACTTTTTAAACACGAAACAGCATTGAAAAATGAGAATGTCCATCAAAGAACTTTAGTAAACATTATTTTTTTAATTAAATAAATTTTGATACACGTAGTTTTGAGAGGCATTTTCTGATAAGCAAAGGTGTAGTGGCTGCTGTTTCTGCGGTGGAACATATTTTCTGAACGAATTCTAAATGCAATGCCATTTGGCTTGTTTTTTGAATATGATTTCATCACGTCGCCAGTAAAAATTCCAAATAATATATAAATAAAGAATAGCAAATACAGCTCACCTTCTACTCATAGCAAATAAATGACTTTATGAGCACTTACCCAGTGAGGACAAAAGTTTCGTTGCTGTTATCTTCTCCAATAAAGGAAATTTCTAATTTGCCCCATGTAGTTCCTTGACCTCTGGTACTTGCTATGGAGATGCGGTATTGATTGGCTGAAACAAAAACTCCATTTGAAGCTTTTAAGAAAGCAAAGCACAAGTTAACATACAGATAGGTACTGTCTATCTACCACGAGAATTACTCCTGGCACCAAGTCTGGATGGTGTGGCGGTAGCTCTAGAAATAGATATCGCTCATTTTGAGTAGGGGTGACTGTCGAGGATGACTTTTTATTTTGTTTTTCGCGAAAGTTAGGAATGGAAAGAGGTTGTTTATCGCGTGATGCCGATGGAAAACAAACACATAAACATTTTCATCGGATTTAAAACTAAATAGATGTGATAAATAATTTCAAATTCATATTTTAAAAACAAACGTACCCCTCTGAGCGTCACGAGATTTCTGAGTAGTGTAGTAATGCTTTCATTCAACAGCACATATTGACTAAATAGACACAACAATTTGTCAAGAGAATCCTAGAATTTAGAAAGGAAACTAAGAAGGATCCTAGAATCTAGAAAGGAAACTAAGAAGGATCCTAGAATCTAAAAAGGATTGGCCAAGAAGTCTAAAACTGTTTAGATGGTTTGTTGGGTTGGGTTTTATGGCGCAAGGGCCATATTTTGCAAAGCTGCGCCAGACAACGGCAAGTAAACAAACATACACACACAAGGAAAGCTTTACTGAAACAGAAGAGAGAAATACACCGAAGGAGGAATTGAAACTACTCCGCCTACAGCTCCCAGGTTGTTAGCAGAGTGGGCAAATCCATTGATACACGACGACTCCTAAATGCTGAGCTGGTTAGAAGTCATGAAGGAAAACTGTACGTTGCAGGGTAGAATAATGCGTGCTTGACCACCAGAGTGGGGTGCCAGCTCAGGTGTTGACCTCGTCATCTGATCGTGATTCAAAACTACGAGTTGTTGTCCTTGATTGATCCTGGACAGCCGCCAATAGCCTCCTGTGTTCTAGTATCACGTTAATTAAACTACCGACCACAAGAGAGCTAAGCATTGTCAAATATTACATTCGTAGCAAATAAAGGCATAATCAACTAACGATCGATTAATCTTTGGAGGATAAGAGTGAAAGATAAGCAGGGAGAAGTCAATTTAGCAAACAATTTGGGGTCTGGATGTTTAAATAAATTTTATTTAGCTTCGACTTACCACAAAATGGTTCGGTTTCCCTGGTCACCAGGTAGTACTTGCCCCTCGCGTGCTGCTGAGACTTGTCCGCATAGTAGCCCATGTTGACGCACCCCTGCCCGCTGCACTTGAAGCACTTGCCGGCCAAGAAGTTCTCGTAGCTGTCGCACTGGAAGGCCGGGAACTTGCAGCTGGGGATGATGGAATCGATGAAAAACCGAAAGGCTCGACGGTGGTTGCACAGGCTCTGCCACTTGCCATCTGTAAGAACCGTTCAATAACTTCCCGGTTAGAAAAGCAACTCTTGCATCTTAATTTTATGAGTGAAATGTTTGTTGACTCATGAGGAAATAGGTCATAAAAATAAAAACAATTGTACGATACAATATAATAACCATTCTATGGAACAAGCCCTCGTAGGGTTTACGGTTATTAAATCCTAAGGACGTGATGGAAAGTTTCAGGTAAGCTTGCACCAGGTTAGGTGAGGGGTGACAAAAGTGCTCACAATGGATCCAGACATTCCTAAGGAGAGGACAGGTGGATCCTACCTGAGCAGATTTTCATCAACGTCAAGTAGTGGACAAGTTTAGTAAGCTGGTGTTGGATTCCTCTGTTCTGTGCTATGTTCTTGCACTATTCGCTGAGGAATCTATTGAGCACCTTTGTTACCCCATCAGGGTGGGTGTGACATAAATGCTCGATGGATCCAGATATTCCTAAGGAGAGGACAGGTGGATCCTACCCGAGGAGATTTTCTTCATCAACGTCCAAGAGGACAAGCTGAGTAAGCCAGTGTTGGGACTACTCTGTTTTGAGCTGTTCATGCGCCATTCGCCGACGAATCTTTCTGCCAGAACATTTGTATGAAGGGAGAGGCAAGTGCATATATATAATGGTCTGATTACCCTTCCTCTCTACAAATATACTGGTGAGTGTGAAGATTGAACTTGATAACATCCAATTTGTCGACAAACTTCTATATAGAGAGATTTTATATAAGTTTCAGGCACCTGCCGAAGATGAAGTATATCTAAAGATTCTTTAGGACCCTTGACAGCCTCTGTGATGATGCTGTGATACATTTTGGACAGCTAAGGAGGGTGCCAGTTATTTCCTTGCGAATACCTCAAGGGTTGTTTTTAAGATGATCAGGATCAAGACAAGGAAAAAAACGAAGACAATTGATGACGCACGACCGTCTGATGAGGTTGTGTTCATTATTGGACGGTCGATCGTAATGTTCATAATGTTAATCGGTCATGAATGTAATTGGGTGTAAATAATTGTCATTTATTATCAGGTTACTTGAAACAAGGTACAAATCACATCAATAATTGAATACGTAGAGATCATCTGGTCTCTCAACAAATTGTAACTTTACAATTACAGTTCAAATATTTAATCGGACGTTGAACTTCGAACAGCACTTCGTTTATGGTACGAAACGACAAATAAAATGACACGAGACTGGAACCCCTCACCAGACCATTAAGAAGCAACACTCTGACAGTGTTGCTTCTTAATGGTCTAATGACATTTTTTAAAAACACTTTTAAATCGCAGAAATCTCTATGCATTTATCAGCCAGGAACTAAACTTGCATACTTACATATGATGTCGGTAACAGCTCCAATAAACACATTGTTGCAGCCTATCTGGACTCTTCCACCATTTGGGTAAAAGTCAGCATGTCCAAGAGGTTCAAAAGTCCCAAGCCCTCCTTTCAAGAAACTGTTACCGTTGGAATGTATGACGTCAACGAAGGTGGCATCACTTGGATCTAGCTTGATGTTCGAATCGTAACCTTCGAACAACGGGGCAGCAGGGTCTAATCCTGCAGAATAAAATGTAAATTTTTAGTAGAATCAAATCTATGCTCAAAGTAATAAACCATGAATATAATGTTTAGAACAATTCACGGAATCACATATGAAGTTAGGTTAGGATGTAGGTATAAATAAGTGGGGGTAGCTTTGAGTTGTTTGGGTTTTATAGTGCAAGGGCCATATTTGGCCAAGTTGCGCCAAACATTGTCAATTAAATGGACATACGTAAAAGAGAGAAATACACCCAGAAAATAATCGAAACTTCGCCGCCTACAACTCGCAGGTTACTAGCGCAGTGGGCAAACGTACTGACCCACGGCGGCCCTAGAAGCGAAAACACAATTTTTGTTGAAGCTTTCTTTCAATGATTATATCATTATAGTTTGCATGTTATTCTTTAAAAATGCTTGCTTTCCATTCCTATATTTCAGACTATAATTAACAAACTATTCTACTCTTAAGCTGATAGAGATTTTTAAATAATTAATCTTAAGTTGACATTGAGATTTTTAATTAATTAATCTCAAGATTTCCAGATTTTATATCCTCTTCAGAAGTCTAAGTTCAGATCGATACTTTTTTAACAGTGATTGAAAAATTTTCAATGTAAATTTATAGCTTTAAATTTTTAAACTTTTCTGAAAATTGTTAAACGCTTAATCATAATATAGAACGCAAAATCGAAAAAAAAAATATTTTTTAACTATAGAGGTTAATATATACGTTGTAATAATTAAATAAGTAGAGGCATCTCTTTCTCGATATCCATTTCCAAATTTCTGAGGAAATTTTTCTCAATAATTTTAAATATAAAAGGTGTTAGCTACTCAAAAGTAGGATTTTTCGCAGCTGCAAACTCAACCTCTCGTACCATGATTATAGAAATATCAGAACGTGATTTTTGCAACACTTCCAGAAATATGAAGAAAAAGAACACTAATGTCTGCAACTCGTACTTAGCAAACGAACTTGTATTTTATCTTGATACAAATGCTTGTCTTGAAACTAGAAGTTAATTTTTGCAAAGGCGTTTGAACGAAGTTTGATAGATCATGCACAGGGAACAACTGCGCAGATGGACTGTCCACTAGAATCTATGGGAGGTATGGGGAATGGGAAGGTTCGACGCTGGGGGTACATATTACGCATGACAAACAGACGTGGCATGCCTCTCAGGCTTTACTACTCAACAACCTATAATTTATCATCAGGCTTCATCTACTTATAGCGATTCTCTATATTAAGTAATACAGTATTTTTGCTTCGATTTTATGTCCTCTGCAGGGTGTTTCGAAAGTATCTGGCCAAATTGTAAAGGGTGGTAAAGGGCCATAAAATAAGTATTTTTGTCGAAGAACAGGAAATGACGGGTTTTAGTGGTAGAGGATGCTGTTCAATATCATCGTTTCTGTGGCGTTCCCCCTCCGATTTTCAACAGCAAGCTCCGAATTCCTGTAGCGAAACATGTCGCTGAAAATTCCAGGGGGTGAATGACGCTGTAAGCCGCAGAAAAGATGTTATGGGCTAACCTAAAAAGATCCCTCAGCCAACTAAACACGACATTTCCAGACATACATTCTTCAACAAAACTGCTTATTTGGGGTCCTTCTACCACCCTTTACAATTTGGCCAGATATTTTCGAACCACCCTGTATATTTATAAACAAATACGATCAAACGTTCAACAATTTGTCATGTGTAACAGATATGGAAATGAGCAAACGCCGAGACGATCGGGCTAGGTGGCATGGAGTCATGATATTTTCGAACCACCCTGTATATTTATAAACAAATATGATCAAACGTTCAGCAATTTGTCATGTGTAACAGATATGGAAATGAGCAAACGCCGAGACGATCGGGCTAGGTGGCATGGAGCCATGATATTTTCGAACCACCCTGTATATTTATAAACAAATATGATCAAACGTTCAACAATTTGTCATGTGTAACAGATATGGAAATGAGCAAACGCCGAGACGATCGGGCTAGGTGGCATGGAGCCATGATATTTTCGAACCACCCTCTATATTTATAAACAAATATGATCAAACGTTCAACAATTTGTCATGTGTAACAGATATGGAAATGAGCAAACGCCGAGACGATCGGGCTAGGTGGCATGGAGCCATGATATTTTCGAACCACCCTGTATATTTATAAACAAATATGATCAAACGTTCAACAATTTGTCATGTGTAACAGATATGGAAATGAGCAAACGCCGAGACGATCGGGCTAGGTGGCATGGAGCCATGATATTTTCGAACCACCCTGTATATTTATAAACAAATATGATCAAACGTTCAAAAATTTGTCATGTGTAACAGATATGGAAATGAGCAAACGCCGAGACGATCGGGTTGGTGGAATGGAGCCATGATATTTTCGAACCACCCTGTATATTTATAAACAAATATGATCAAACGTTCAACAATTTGTCATGTGTAACAGATATGGAAATGAGCAAACGCCGAGACGATCGGGCTAGGTGGCATGGAGCCATGATATTTTCGAACCACCCTGTATATTTATAAACAAATATGATCAAACGTTCAACAATTTGTCATGTGTAACAGATATGGAAATGAGCAAACGCCGAGACGATCGGGCTAGGTGGCATGGAGCCATGATATTTTCGAACCACCCTCTATATTTATAAACAAATATGATCAAACGTTCAACAATTTGTCATGTGTAACAGATATGGAAATGAGCAAACGCCGAGACGATCGGGCTAGGTGGTATGGAGCCATGATATTTTCGAACCACCCTGTATATTTATAAACAAATATGATCAAACGTTCAACAATTTGTCATGTGTAACAGATATGGAAATGAGCAAACGCCGAGACGATCGGGCTAGGTGGCATGGAGCCATGATATTTTCGAACCACCCTGTATATTTATAAACAAATATGATCAAACGTTCAACAATTTGTCATGTGTAACAGATATGGAAATGAGCAAACGCCGAGACGATCGGGCTAGGTGGCATGGAGCCATGATATTTTCGAACCACCCTGTATATTTATAAACAAATATGATCAAACGTTCAACAATTTGTCATGTGTAACAGATATGGAAATGAGCAAACGCCGAGACGATCGGGCTAGGTGGCATGGAGCTATGATATTTTCGAACCACCCTTTATATTTATAAACAAATATGATCAAACGTTCAACAATTTGTCATGTGTAACAGATATGGAAATGAGCAAACGCCGAGACGATCGGGCTAGGTGGAATGGAGCCATGATATTTTCGAACCACCCTGTATATTTATAAACAAATATGATCAAACGTTCAACAATTTGTCATATGTAACAGATATGGAAATGAGCAAACGCCGAGACGATCGGGCTAGGTGGCATGGAGCCATGATATTTTCGAACCACCCTGTATATTTATAAACAAATATGATCAAACGTTCAACAATTTGTCATGTGTAACAGATATGGAAATGAGCAAACGCCGAGACGATCGGGCTAGGTGGCATGGAGCCATGATATTTTCGAACCACCCTGTATATTTATAAACAAATATGATCAAACGTTCAACAATTTGTCATGTGTAACAGATATGGAAATGAGCAAACGCCGAGACGATCGGGCTAGGTGGCATGGAGCCATGATATTTACGAACCACCCTGTATATTTATAAACAAATATGATCAAACGTTCAACAATTTGTCATGTGTAACAGATATGGAAATGAGCAAACGCCGAGACGATCGGGCTAGGTGGCATGGAGCCATGATATTTTCGAACCACCCTGTATATTTATAAACAAATATGATCAAACGTTCAACAATTTGTCATGTGTAACAGATATGGAAATGAGCAAACGCCGAGACGATCGGGCTAGGTAGCATGGAGCCATGACGATAGACTGCGGGTTAGAAATCTAAACTGACACACGCCAAAATTTGCATCAAAAATAAACTTTGTTTCCAACATCAAAAACAAATTTCTCGATCCAGCCGATAACTTATATTTCTCTTCCAACAGGGGATGCCGGGCATCTACTCGGAGGTTACGCCACCTTATGGACACAAAAACAAATAAGCCCTCTCACCTGTAATCCTGCTTATGTTGTGGCACTCCATCCCCGTGAATCCAGCCACGTGCGCCCCCAGAGAAAAGCCAATGAGGTGGTAATCTGTGTTGGTCAGTCCCCTCTCGTAGTTGATCATGCGAATGAGGGCCGCCAGCTGCTTGCCCACCAACTGGGTGTTGGCCGCGGCCTGCACGTAGTTGGGCAGCGAGGAGCCCTTTTCCCAGTCCACCACAATAACGTTGACATCTTCCTGGAAAAGGAAGATTTAGGTTATAGAATAATGAAGTCAATAGATTTCGATGGAAAATCTTCAGTGAAAAGAGCCTTCAAGAGGCACTAAGACTGGAAGGCTGATTTTTAACTATTGATGGCAACTACTTTACTGAAATTGGGAATTTAAAAAATTAATACACAAAAAAATTTATCTCGAATATTAAAAGATAAATATGAAATATTTTTGCACGACTTCTAAATGAATTTTTTACAACTAGTTAAAATGTTCATAAAATGAATATATAAAATAAATATTTCTATATTAGATTCAAAATAATAATGTGTTTATCTGTTTTCCACCGTTGAACAAATGAATTAACATCATGATTATTCACCTTTCAATGTTAATTTGATTGTTCTTCAAGAATATTTAATACAACTTTTAATCATTTAATAAAATAAATAATAAAATATATTTATGAGAAGGATTTGAAAAGAGAAAACTTAATTTTCTATGTTAGTGTCATAAATTTGCGATAGATGGTGACACCATGAACTTGTATTATGAGTTTAGAAGACGAATAACTACTTTTTTCGCTTCAATTATTTAATATAAATTTATTTGAGTATTAAATCGACAAAGTGTTTCAGCAATGAACAAATGTTTTGTTTTTTGAGGAATAAGGGGTTAAAAATGTTTTTAATGTGTGTGTGTGAAAACTTTTAACAATTTCTAAAGGTCTACTATCTCCAACTATCTCATATTTGCAAACATTATTTTATAATATTCTCATATTATAGCATATTATGGTCCCTGTTTAAAACACTGTATTTTATTAAGATAATTCAATTGCTTCTTGAATAAAAATAATAAAGTACATACATCACGAAGAATTGTGCAAAAAGGACTTGTTTGTACGTTTTTATTTTTAATATTTTTTCATTTTTATTTTATACAAAAAACGCTAACGGCTTGTTAACCATGTATAGTGAAAGCCATAAAAAAAATTTCGTAATTTCATACGTGATCAAAAAAGTCTTTAGTTTTAATTTAGTAAACATTGTGAAAATGAAGTTAGGAGAAAAACCACTTATATATATATATATATATATATATATATATATATATATATATATATATATATATATATATATATATATATATATATATATATATATATATATATATATATATATATATATATATATACAGAGAGAGAGAGAGAGCTTGTTTTTTTGGGATAGAGCACAGTAATATTTGTCAACACTGGCCCTAAAACTTTGACTGTGTTAGTTTAAGTTATATAAACAGTTGAATAGATTCGTTTGTACTTCCTGCACCATAATATTCTCCCTCCCTTGTCTCCTTTCTGTAATTATTTCGCTTTGCTTGAGTCAATCTTATCAGCTTTCCAGCTTATTAGAATATGACATAGTATGAACGTCATTTGCGAAAATATTCTTGCGTATCCCCAAATTTGCATCGCACTTTTTCAATTTTTGCTCTTGTAACATAAATTTCCAGTTGAATAGTTGAATTCTTTGGGGGTAAATTAATTTTTTTGTTAAGTAACAATGAATATTTTCAGAGTTAGTGCAAATTGCTAACTTGTGATCAATGGAAAAACTATGCAGTTACTATAACAGCTGGATCAATCAAATCATACTATTCATAATTGAAACAATTGTTTATTGAATCTTGGGTAAATTTGCGTCATAATCATTCGATTGATACAGACACAATGTTGCTTAAAAGTTATCAATACAGCCAAGACAAGAGCAAAAATGCAAATTTTAGTGGCATAATCTAAATACATTGCAAATTGGAATGTGGCAAATTTAGCACTATAGATCAACCCTTTTCAATGTGACATACTTCAAAATTTGTTTATCAACTAATTGAAAATCTAAACAGCCATTTTTGATATATGTCTAAAGATCGATCCACGTAAGGATATAATACATTTTGATTTTACAACTATTTAATTTTTCACATTTAACTTATTAAATTAACACACTTAACGTGAATTAAATATTTTCTTATGGGTTAAGTTGGTATTCAACATGGATTGCACCGTTATATTCTGAATTTGTACAATAAAGAGAATTCCTGCAGCTTTCTTGATTTTCTTCAATTATCAAAGGATATTAACAAAGCAAAGTTCACTACTCGTTTTTTACTGTGAATTATCATTATTAATTCACAGTAAGCAAATTTGAATAAATTCTTTTTTTGACAAAAAATTCACAAACCACAGTTGGCTCTATCCCAGGGGTGTCAAACTCAAAACACGGGGCATTTAATGCAACTGGTAAGATTCACGCGGGCCACATCACATTTACAAATTTTCTTAAAATTATATTTTGAAGTGAGGATTCAGGAATATGGATAGGATAATTAAAACACATTATGTAATTAAGTGAATTTAGGGTAATAATTTATAATATTTCTATATAATTGCTTTTATTTAAATGTTTATTTAATTTAATGTATTTATAAAACCAAAATTAATTTTTTTACCGGAAACTTGCCAGCGCTTTCCTCCTATTAGTTTTCCAATATCTGGATTCAAAGACAGAACAGACAATCTTCATTATGGCAGATAGATGTTTATCAGTTAATTTTGATCTGTAGGCCGTTTTATTTAATTTCATGAACGAAAATAGTTGCTCACACAAGTACGTACACCCAAAATAGCATAAAATTTGTGCAGCAAACTTTTTAATTTACGGGTATTTTTCACCTGAATAAGAATATATTTTGGGAATGCCTACTTCTCGATATGTCTTTTAAAACCGAATCATTCTGGAAATCAATTAATTAGAATTGTGTGTACGGTATTACCTCGATCTCCCTAAGTGCTATTTTCTTTGTAACATATTGTCCTGTTTTCATTTTATTTCAGAGCATCGTGGGCCACAAAAAATTACCTCGGGGCCGCATGCGGCCCGCGGGCCGCCAGTTTGACACCCTTGCTCTATCCTAATTCTAAGACAATTTCCCCAAATCCCAAAATTCATCTCCCCGAATGAAGATAATGTCATGTATAATTTAAATAGAACAAAAAATCTTTTTCATTTTTTCTCGCTGGGAAAACCCTCTTCAAAGCTGAGTTCGTGAAAGAAAGTTCCATAAAAAACACAATTAGCGATCTTGTTAAGCAGTTGCGCAGTCGATTCTCAAGTTACGTCTTTTGCGTCAAGAGCGTTATGTAACTCTTACGTCTTTGGTATAAATAACCCGAGAAAGCACAATTATTTATTTGTAGAAAGGTTTCTGTAGCAGTGGATTAAGTCAAGTAACGAAAATAAACTCTTCCTCAAGACAAAAAATTAGTAGAGTACTTTTCATCCAATTAACTTAGATGACATGATAAATGGAATACTTAACGTTATTCTTTAACAGTTATTTCCAATTTAAGAGTCAGGGACAGTGATTAATGAAATGTCATTAATAAAAAAGGATTACAGATCTTTGAGTAGCAGAAAAACTTTGTCTTTAATGGTTAATTTGCTAGGAGTTATTCAATATTTGATTCGGACAACAAAAACTATTACGATGCCTTACTACTTCAAAAATGGATCATAGATTAATTTTTCTGTTGCCAGTATTGGCAAGATATAGGCAATCGTTTACATTTAAATTCAAAAATAAATTGCATAAAAAATCCTTATTGAACTTTACAAACCTATCGTTGTACATAAGTATTCGCTATGTGAACCCCTTTTCGTTATTTCATTCATACTAAAAACTTTGTGGTACTGGGCTATAAAATTTTTAAAAAATTGCACATAAGAATAATAGCAATTGTAAAGGAATTTTGTACATAGTTTGATAAAATGCGCCCCATCAACTAGCTTGCACAGGCAAAAAGGTTAAGTTTATTTACAGCAACGTTTCCCCCATCAGATTGTTATAATAAATACAATCAATTAATAAAACTTTGTAAAACTTCTTCTGAAGTGTCCATCCATTATTATTATAACCACAGCTATTTTCTATTTTAGTTTTTAAATTTTCGTGTTTTCTCAAAACGCCAATTAGATCACTGTTTAAAATAGCAAAGATAAAAGGAAAGATTTTTTTTATAACACCGCAAAGAATCAACGCGATCTCATGACAGCTGAAAAAGAAACATCAATCATAAGCACAGGCTAACCAAAATATTCTTTTGATTAACATAAGTTCAGAGTAAAAACAGATGTTTCTCAGCAAGTTCGTAATTCTCTTGCAAATGTGTAGGGGAAATGTATTGAACAAAATGAATTAAAGATATTGCTTGAATGAATGCAATAAATGGTAATTTAATCCGTGTCAGCAAAACAACCGAGGGGATCCAGTTAAAGAGAACAATTCTTATCACAGCACACTTATTATTCGCCGCCATCAGCGTAAAAAAGGACACACCCATGTCTTCGATGAGGATATTTCTGGTTAGCAGTGCAAGCACCAGTTGAGAAGTCACTGGAAAATTATTGGCGAAAAAATTTAATTTTGGAGATAGAGAATTTTCGGAGAACAATGTTGTTGGCTCAGTGGCAATCTTGCCAAGTCACAATGTCCCTGTTTGAAATATTTTTCAAAATTCTATGGGATACTGGTGTAGTGTAATATTCTGCTCCTTCATTAAACCCCTTGATGGGCAAACCAGAGGTGCAGGTTCACATGGTCATACACAGAGAGGTGACCACGTGACGCAGTGAGTGGTGTCACTTGTGGGTCTTCGGAGCAGAAAAAAAAGGTGAGAGAAGGAGAGCGAGCAAGAGGATCGAGCATTGCAGACCTATCGTATCTTGTGAGGCTCTTCCCTGAGACAAAGATTATTTGTTGTTTTAACGTTTAATATACGTTTTGTTAAGTTTCAAGTGTTCTCTTTCTTTTGCCAAAAAAGAACCACGCGAATACATACAACTGTTTTTTTGGACGAGTATACCCAATAGTACTCAAAACATATTTGTTTGTTTTCATGGCTCAGGGCCAGATCTTGCGAAGCAATGTTTTTCTGTAAAGTAAATGGACATGCACGCAAGGAAAGTTTTAAGGTTAAGTAAACTCTTTTAGTCTAATGTCACATTATTTTTCGATTGAGAACCTTCCAGGCCTCCAAGAAGCATCAACCTCGGGAACTTCCCGGTAGGCCTGTCCATCACTGGTTGCAAGCAAAGCATGTCTCGTGCCATCTAGCCCTTCAAGTTCCCGCTGTCTTTTAATCTCCTGGTGGTCGTTTCCACGAGTTTTCTCGTCATTAGAAGAAAGCTGACCAGATCTTGATCGCGTCATCAAAAAATAGGCAATACCTTCATGACGAGATATCTCGTTATTAGAAAACTGTTCAGATCTTGATGGATGATATGTCTCGTCGACATATCATCCAACAAGGGTTAAAACCATGATACCCAAACATGGCTTAGTGAAAGAACGGACTCACCATTGCTAGTAGAGCCTCCGTCATCTGCAGGACCCACATCTTCCGTCCACTGCTCCCAAATCCGTGGATGATCACCTTCACCGGATTGCTACCGTTGAAGTGGGAATAGTAGAGGGAGGAGCTGTTGTCGTACCACAGCAGTTCCCCGTTCATTCGGCTCTTGTTGGTGTACAGGATGAACTTCGTGCCGATCGCTTCCGGAGAGGCTGGCAAAGTATCCAGATAATCGAACGCTCCTGAAACATATGCCTAAGGTTATAGAAATTCCACCAATTTCACGTAGCGGGGGTAAGTTTTTGAAAACTAACAAAATAATATACAGAAAAAGTTTTGCAATATATTTGTATTACTAGTCACTTTGTAGCAAAGAAGTCTTGCTCCCGCGAGTTGGTAGTTGAGTTACGTGTTTTTCAACTAGTTTATCCTTTAAATAAGGTGATAGATTGGAACGTACACAAAGCGTTTTCACAATTGGCATCTTTAGCGTGGATTCTGGTTCGATAGCTCACCGTTTGGTGCCGAAAATGATAGCAGTGTTAACAGTAGTCGTAGTGGCGGGGCTAAAACCATACACGGTGATCCATTTATTTATTACCATCATTGAAATGTTAGCGAACCGCGATAACCGACACGTTTGCTCACTGCGAAGCAGTTTCTCATACTTAGTCAAGATTGTAAAATTTCAAAGAAAGAATATTTGAATAGTATTTGTTTGAAAGAATGGGAAAGAGATAATAGATTTTGTTCACAAAAAAATTTCACTAAATAATAATTTCTTTGTGGTCTTTTACCTTTATTATTTCTCTTTCTTAAGGAAAATTGTCAAAGAGAGAGAGAGAGAGAGAGAATCGTGCACATGCAAAAATTACTCATAAGATTTAAAAGTTTGTCATTTTTTACTCGCTAAAAATAATTTTTGGTTCTCAATAGATAAACAATGACTCTTGATATTTGGCACCAAGAAAAAATAAACGGTAAGCGATCTGAAAAAAATTATTACCAGGAAAAGTAAATTAAATTAATCACTTCAATTAAAAGTTAGAATATGAAACGGAAGATTTTACAAGAGTTTCAAGCTAGGAGTAATGGAAATATTGTGTTTCTTGTCCTAAAATTATTGAAAGCTAACTTCTGACATAGTTATTAATTAAAAAGTATTTTCTAAATTCCATCCTTAAATTTAATTTCACACGAATCGCTTCCTTTGAAAGATAGTGCAGCGTGAGAAGTAAATAACTCATAGGTCTTGGAACCTGGCATCTAAATAAAGAAGTACGCGTTACTTAGATTTGAACAGGTTGATGTCCTAACACGAAGGATATATGAGAAATAAATCAATGAATTTAATGGATGGAGAACGAAATAAAAGGAAAATCATATTACATGTCCACAAAAGGAAAAAAGAGTTAAGGAGGAAATGATGAAATTTTCAACTGTTCCTTTTTTCACCTTCCTTAGAATATAATTCATGTGTATCGTGAAATGTCTTCTTTGAGGATGTGAACGTCAGGAGTTAGTAATAAAATCACGGAATGGTTTTGACTAGGAAAATACGTCAATGAAGAAATATGTCATGCTCGTTAAGTGGAATTAGGAAATAAATATTTCAGATCTGTCTTAAAATAAACTGCGATAAACGATCTTTTAATCACGAAGGATTAGCAGAAAAGATAATCTTTTCGTGACTCCGAGATTTCAGGAGTTAACTCAGGTGTGCTTAATTATGCTGGAAAACTACATCCTGTAATTATCTCTTGTATTTCCAGTTTATGGCTTGAAAGAGTCTCAGTAGATGTTAATGTTATCTCTACCCCCATGCAGGGTCATCTATAAGTTTTGCGGGCCCACTGGCAAATTTTCAATCTGTCTCATCTCTTATTAAGGAACGAGAAGTGTTGTTTTATTCATTTCCTTTTCTGCCCACTTCTGACGGGCCGAGGTAGCCCCGTTGGAAGAGCAACGGATTAGAAACCGTAGGGTTGCGAGTTCGAAACTAGGTCCAAACAAAGACCGTCGTGTACACAAGGATGGTGCACGTTAAATCTGTCGTCGCCTCCAATGTCCTCACGTCGGCGTGAATGTGAAAGTCTGGAATGTGGGGTGCCATCTCAGGTGTTGACCTCGTCATGTGACCGTGGTGCAAAATTGCGAGGTGTCGTCGTCGGATCTTTCCCTTCGGGATTGATTCCGTACAGTCACCAATGCCCCTTTGTGTTGCTCCGGTGTGACGTTAATTAACTACCTAACTACTGCTCACTCGATTCAACAATATCTCTTATGGGGGAAAAAGAAAATATTTGCATTAAGAAAACATTACCAAACAAAACCTCAGGACTGAAACCATTTTGTTTTAACTTTCATTTAGTCTCGAATTCTGCCATGAGTTTTTTTTAACCTATGTGAATCCTGTATTTTAATTTAATTAAATGCGTTTGTTTCAAAGCTGTTTCTATGCCTAAATCTACTCGCCACGACTTAAAAGCCGTGGCGAGTCATTTCACGTCGTAACAGCCTTGTGTAATGGTATGTGGTGCTGAATCCGTGGAAAGAAAGAGAACTTAAATGTACCAACATGTCTTAATGGTTAAGATCCGTTCCTCTGCTTATATACTATTTAATAATAAGTTCCAGTAGTGGGTTAGTCCCACAAACGGTATAACTGAAAATCAATTTGCCGCAGTCAAAGTAAACTGCCAATAGACGAAAAAAACCAAGTCTTCAATGCCTACCTTCATCCCTGAAGCAGCCGAACCCCCTGTAGCACACCACCTCCTCTGCTCTCTTATGGACATGGGACGATTTATGCGCCTTTCTCTTCTTCATCTCCTCCCACTTGGCCATGGAAGACACGATGGCTGACCAAACTTCATAGTCGCTCGGCTCCTCCTCAGGCGGGCTGCTGGCATGGATGGCGACGTCACGTTTGGGAGATGTGCCCACCAGGGAATCTGAAGAAGGATAGACAGCTGCAATCTGTTGCACTAGTAATGCACATAGGAAACCTAGAAATAAATTGAAAGAAATGTATTATCGGTGGCGCGTTAAAACCCTCATGGGTTGGTTTTGGTTTTTATGTCGCAAAGACAATATTTGGCCAAGTTGCGCCAAACACAAAACAGACAACGCAATGAGGGAGGGGGGGTATTTCAATTAACGTCACACTGGAGCAACACAACGGGCTATTGGTGACGGTCCGGGATCAATCCCAAAGGGAATGATCCGAAATGAGGGAGGGGGAAAAAGCAGAAGGGTGGGCAAGGATAAAAATGAAAGGGAGGAAAGATCACTCTGGTACCTCAGACCCTTACCGAAACATTTTATTATACTACTATATTTCTCAATTGATTAACAGAGCTGCAGTAGCCCAGTTGGAAGAGTAATGGATTAGCAACTGGAGGTTGCGAGTTCGAAACTGGGTCCAACTAAACACAATTGTGTACGCGAGGGCTGGTGCACGTTAAATCCGTCGTGGCCCAGTTTATAAACTAAAGGGAACTTTTTGTTTTGATATACCTTAGTGAATAAAACACTAATTTAGAGTCATCCCTATTCGCTCTCCGATTGGACTTAAGTTGGGAAAAAGAAAAATCTGATTATCATTGCAATATTTTCAAAAACTCGCGAATTACTTAATAACTTAACAGATTATAGAATCCAAAATATTTGTCCAATCAACTGTTTCAATTCCATTTTGTGAGTTTTAATAGCTTCTACATCGAATGCGAAAAAGGATACCCTGGAAGCGGTGGGATTCGAACCCATGCCTCCGAGGAGACTGGTGCCTTAAACCAGCGCCTTAGACCGCTCGGCCACGCTACCATCGAGAGAGAGAAGAGCGAATGGTTAAATTAACTTAATCATTTTATGATGATTGACAACTAAACCTGTTTAGTGAACTTGGTTACCTTTACAAGGTTTCTCGAGGAGGTAGAAAATAGAGTGTTTCTTAACACTTTTCAACGGTAGCGTGGCCGAGCGGTCTAAGGCGCTGGTTTAAGGCACCAGTCTCCTCGGAGGCATGGGTTCGAATCCCACCGCTGCCAGGGTATCCTTTTTCGCATTCAAAATATATTTATCTAAAGGTCTAACACGGAATGGAATTCAAGAATAAGTTTCAATATTTTTCCATCGCAAATTTTTACAAAGAGCAAATTAATTTATAACCCAGCTTTTTCATCTCTAAAGTGAACAATATGTTTCTGAAAATGTTTAATCACAAACTTTTGTTTCAAGGAGATAAAAAAAAGACATTCTTCGAGTCTTCATTCATCTATTCATTCAGCACCATTACGGGTTTAGCTTTATTCGTAACTTTCTCCGAAATTCAGTTAATCATCTCTAGAAATATCAATGGTCTTTAACTAGAGTTGTGATCCAACACCAAAATCATTGAATCGCTAAATTTATTTAGAACGATTTATATATTTCTAAATTTAAATTTAAATTAAATTAATTCATCAAATTCAGAGCCCCCATTAGGGTGAGGGGTACTGGTACTATAGAACTGGGGCCCCAGGACGAGGATTAGTTAGTTGGGCTTCATGGTGCAAAGATCTTATTTGACCAAGCTCCGGCAAAAGCAAGACATACAACGTCAAGTTTTGGACATATACACACAAGCAGTTTTGTTGACACAGAAGAGAGAAATACACCTAGGGTAAGTTGCAGGAATCGAACCTGCATCGTCTACAAGCCGCATGTTGCTAGTTTAATGAGCAAACCAATTTATTAAAGCAGGGCTTAAAACTGAAAGTGATAAAAATGAAAAAAAACCGTTGTGCATGAATTGTATCTACATTGATTAGATAAAAGGTAGGTAGGTAGTTGAATTAACATCGCACTGGAGCGACACAAGGGACTATTAGCGACGGTCCGGGATCAATCCCGATTGGAAAGATTCGAGGACACCTCGTAATTTTGAACCACGGTCAGATGACGGGGTCATCACTTGAGCTGGCACCCACTCTCCGAACTTCGACACCACGACAACATGATAGTTAAAAGGAATCGAATATGCGCCGCCTACAACTATAGCCTATAACTACGCTTATAGAGCAATGGGCAAACCCACTCAGTCACGGTGACCCCCAAGACTAGTGAGCCCGGAAAAGTGAAGTTTTTTTTAACTAATACGCGGTCTATTTTATAAAAGTAGAGGTATAAATCTTTACATGCACAGCTTATTACTGTTCATTATATTTACTATAATGAAGATGCACTAGTGTACGGTCACGCAGCCTCAAGAAACACTGCATTCCATCTCCTTCTTTCTTCCTATCGCAGAGATAACCGACACGGTTGATTAAACAGGTTCAGTTCAAAGAATCATTAAGAAATTATTAAGATACTTAAACTATTTACTCTTTCTGTTGGTAGCGTGGCCTAGAGGTCTGCGGTACTGGTTTGAGCTTTGCCAGAATAGGCTGCGGTAAATTTTCGTGGTGAGTCGAATCAAATGATACAGCTTTTGTAAATCATTACTTCTTTAAGTAACTACTCAAATTCTTGTTTAAGGTTTTAAAATTCAATCCGTACTAAACTTCTTATATCAATATTTGAAACTTCAGAATCTTTCTGTTGAAGGATAAGAAGCAAATTGAGTGACCGATTCTTAGGTGACGGGATTGATCCAGGAACGTAGCCAAAAAAATCGCTATAGGTTCGTAAGACAGAAGTTCCACTGTATTATATGGTATAATTAGCCCTAGTCTAGAAAAAAATTATCGTACATCGACAAACTAAACCACTGTATTTTGAAGTGAGTAAAAAGACAGATGTTCAATGGTATTTAAATTAAATTCCGTGTCATTTTTTTATGTAAAAAGGACATCTGGCAGCGGTGGGATTCCGATTCACGCCTCCGAGGAGACCAGTGCCTTAAACCAGCGCCCTAGACCGCTCGGCCACGCTACCGTCGAAAAAGATTTAAGATACACTCTATTTTCTACCTCTTTGAAAAATCAAACAAGTCAACTAAACAGGTTCAGTTGTCAAATCATTAGAAAATGATTTAGTTTATTTAACCATTCGCTATATCTCGACGGTAGCGTGGCCGAGCGGTCTAAGACGCTTTTTTAAGGCACCAGTCTCCTCGGAGTTGCGGGTTCGAATTCTACCGCTGTCAGCGAAAACATTTTTGTTAAAGCAAAATATGCCCGTAAGGTGACAAACTAATTAACCTTAATAATATCTGTACTTTCTAAAACAAAAAAATGCAACATACTATTCTTTATTTACTTTTTCTGAATATTCACAGTATTAAAGACAGCGAAATGATGCGGTCATATTTGAATACAGTGGCTCCCAAAAGTGTTCGTACACTTACGAATTTCAATGAAATACTGCTCTATCCATTAATAAAAGTTAATATTTCAGAATGGGAATTTTTTAATAACATCTATAACTTGTTCTTAACAAAACTACATAAAATATTTTAAAAACATAGTAAAACTTTTTTTTTGGAAAATCAATAATCAAAAAGTAATAAAAAAGTTACCTCACAAAAGTCTTCATACACTTTAAAAAAATCTCTACATATTAGTAAATATTGTAATATTTCGGTAAATTAGTGCTTAGTAGACTATCCTATAGCATCCACAACAGCTTTTAAACGTCTGGGAATAGAGTTCACTAGTTTTTTTGTAATTTCTGCATCAATATTCCTCCATTCTTCAATCATTACTGTTTTTAGTTCGCTTTTCGTTTTAATGTCATGTCTTCGTACTCTAACCTCCAGTTATCTCCAAATGTGTTCTATTGGGTTTAAATCCGGCGACTGAGGTGGTGCTTTCAGAACTTGTGGACAATTATAAAGACACCAGAGGCGAACATTGAGAGCCGTGTGCTTCGGATCGTTATCTTGATAAAAAACAAAGTTGTTTCCAATACCCAAATTTTGGGCTTATAACTTTAAATTGTCTTAAAATATTTAAGTATAGAGTATGATTCATTATGCCATCAATAAATACCAAATTACCTAGTCCTGATGCTGACATGCACCCACACACAAGGACACCTCCACCGCCATGCTTTACTGTTCCAACTAAGTTCTTGGGATTAAGTTCCTCATTTTTTCTTCTCCATACAATTATACGCCCATCGGAACCAAACATGTTAAATTTGTTTTCATCTGCAAATAAGACATGATTCCAATACGTTTCAGGCTTATTTATCATTGACTTTGTGAAGGAAAGCCTAAGCTTTCTATTTTTCGCACTTACAAAAAATTTTCTTCGAGCGGAACGCCCATTTAATCCAGCTGATCTGAGCACTCGTCGAGCAGTTTCAGATGAAATTGAAGTAGAAAATTTTTTAGTAAATTCTGTAGAAATTTTTACATCTTACATTTTTCAAAAATTTTCTAACTATAAATCTCTGATCACATTGAGTTAACTTAGCCAGACGACCTTTCCTTACCTTGTTTTCGATCTAATTTTCTTCTTTAAAGCGTTTTATCACATACTGCACCGTAGAATGAGATAAATTTACTAATTTAGAGATATTCCAAACTGATTTACCACTACTATGATGAAAAATAATTAATTTTCGAGTGCTGTTCGTTGTTTCCTTACGACTACGAGCCATTTTTAAATAATAAATATAATATTACGAAGTAAGCAGGCAAATATTAAAGCCAAACGATTTTTTAAATGTCACCACAATGCAAAAATAAAAAAAAAGCGATAAACGATAATTTTATTTATGAATTTATCCGAAAATGTTTCGGTGTACGATCACTTTTGTGGCGTGTTCTTTCTCTACCTCCTTGCATTTTCATTTTTATAAAAAGAAAATGAGTCAATATTTTTTTAAAGAATGTTTTAAAGAATTCAGAATCACATGGAGAAGATATGAAAAAATATTGGACTTTATATTCGAATTCAATTCCAGGCTACAGCTCTTTTTCTACAAATTTTTAAGGTGTACGAACACTTTTGGGAGCCACTGTATATCTAAGTTTGTTAATCTTTATTTTAAATAAATTTTTAGCAATGTCGAATTGTTTTTCTTCTAAGCGGATTTGAAATCAAAATCTGACGTTTACAAACACATCTTTCATTTTTCAGTAATCTACAATTTTCAATAATCGGAATTTCATTTCTATATGTTGATCCGCTACTGCTGTATTTATGAGTTGTAAATAAATTATTTAGGAGTTAGATTTTAACGAATTGTTTATTATGTGAAAAATATCGTTAAATACGGGTCCATTTCCTAACCTAAGGGGCATTCATAATCACATCAAAACTCAAAATTGATTTCTGTAAACACTTTAGTATCACCATTTGTAGCTTTTTCTTATTCCTTAATGCGATGTATATGAAATGGATTAGTGGATGGATAAGCAAGCATATGTATTTCGTTCAAAGTAAATTGTAGAAGTTACAAAAATGTCAAAATAGAGTTTAAGAAATTATTTCCCACTCACTTAAAATTATATTTGCATTTTTTTATATTATAGAGAAAAGTGATTATTGTTCACACACACACTTTCAATCAGCGTTTAACCAATTCAACTCGAGCAACGCCGGATAATTCTGCTAGTCATTTATAAATCACTAGCTGAATTACCCGGCGTTGCTCGGGTTGAAATGGTTAAATGTTGCTTGAAAAGTGAATTAGAATAATCACTTTTCTTTCACAGAAAAATGCAAACATTTAAGTTGTACGGAAAATGCGTTTTAACTTTTTCATAGCTTCTACAATATACTTCGGACGCAAATATATGCATTTAATTCCTGAATATATTGCAATATGTAAAAGATTAAGACATAAATACGAACAGAAACGAAATTCCGACGAAAAAATGCAGAATTCTAAAAAACGAAAGATGCGCAGTGTCGAATTTCGACTGCCTGAGTGTATTCTGAAATAGAGCGAAAAAAGACATTTTAAAAGTATTGATAAGGATGATAATGATTTATGAAATTTAGTAATGATGAAATAGGACTGCAACATTTCGCTGTGTTAACTCAAATAGACAAACACGGGATGATTCTAAATCAAATTTATAAAATAATAAAACATTAATTCTGGTTTGCCAAATCTAAAATAACATGACGCTTTTATGATTAATGAGTTGAAGTTTTTCGTGTTCCATTACAAAATGTAAATTATGAAAAATGAACTATTTTAAATATCCTTTTTATTTAAGGAAAGTTGGTCGAAATATACACCAACTTTCCTTGAAAATCATCCTTGAACTCCTGAAAACCTTTCCTTGAATTTCCTTGCAAAAATAAATATTTTAAAATATTCTTTCTTCATCAATAAAATATCTATAATTTATTTACATCATGAGAACTAAAATGTCAGTTCAAACATAAATATTGCAATTTAATTTGTTTCGGAAAAAATTGTTTTTCGATCAACACTGGTAAAGCAACCATAGCTGCCTGAAGCAATCAATCTATACTCAATGTTATTTCTATGGCGATTTCGAATAGTTTTTAGCCCCCTAGGACCAATATAACGGGAGTTAAGAGTTAGCCTTTGCTGACCGCAGTGTTCTAAAGTATAAGTGTACCAAATTTGGTGTGGATTGGTCAAACGGTGTAGATTTGTATAGAAAATATACACACATACATACACACATCCTATTTTATATATATAGATCAAAAGAAAAACAAATTTATGCCAGTGATTTTAAAGTTGGATTTCAAAAGAGAAAACGAAAATAGCTTCCTTTCACAGCTGAAAATACGCATATCACGACAAGTCCCAATTTGTAAGAAACAGGTTCAGTTTTAAAGTTATTTGAAATGCGATTATTAAATCGTGACCCACCAAAGTAGTATTCAAATCACGTCTTATGATAAAAATGTATCATAACATTCAGAAAGAGCATTTGTGGATCATTAAAATCAGTTAAATCAAGTGTTTGAACAAGAATAGAATGTCTGAAAATTCTGATTCCGTAGACGTTGCACATGTAATTGAAAAAGGTTAAGAGGTGGAAATTTTCCTACGACCTTTTTCAAGTTCTAAGGAGGGGTGTGGAAGAGAGCGCAGATTTGTGTATAGAATTATGTATACCACTTTCAAGTTCGAGGAAAATTCCGCAGAATCTTTTAATACTCCGACTTACTTTCTTTTCAAGCTGCGACACTCGTTCCATTTTGGCAAATAGGAACAGGATCACTGGAGGATGAAGGTCAATTCTTCCGTTCTTTCCATTCCATTCGGAAATCTAATGTATGATTGGAGTTAATTTATCCTTTCTGTATCTACGTTAAGAATTTCGGTCATTAAAACGCGTCCTGAGAAGCGTTAGTTATTTAAATTTAAATATTAATTTTTTCCCTTGTCAAGATTATGAGAAATTATACAAAGCTTAACATATATTTACTTGGGTAATCCATATAAATAAAAATGGAGTGTTTGTACATCGAATATTTTCGACCCATTTCAAATTTTCTATCTGCTTTAGGTCCTTCTGATGCATTATCCGTCCCTTGTGCGTTTGGTGTCTATCCATTTGTCTATCTGTATTTTGTGTGCCTGTACTACGTCCAAAATGGTTGTATATATTTTCATGAAACTTTGTATACTTTGTATTTACATTCATTTTGTGACTGAACTTGGTTGCGTCTCTGCCGTCTTCCTGTTCTGTCTGATTTTGGGGACAAGCCACCTTCCCTCAGTTCTAGTGGAGTAAAATTCCACCCTTTTCCTTCGAAGCACCAAAACAGATAGGGTTGGTCGATTGGCGGTGATTCTGACCACTGTCTCAGCCCCTTCGAGAGAAAAATTCTGTGTGGACACCTGTCGGCTACCTTCAAGTCCATAACTAACCCATTTTAGGGTTGTTTTCGGGCAAGAGCTGCTTGTTTATATGATATATGATGGAGGCAAATGTATGTGATGACAGCTGTGGAAAGAAAATAAACAATTCTAGAAGTTGGCTTTCAAAATTAGACAGCTGGCAAAACGGGTTCTTTCTTTTGAATATAGAATAGGGAACTCAAATGTACTTTCTTTCACCTTAAGTAACGTCACTTTGGGTAAAGTGCTTTAATTTAAATTCTGATCAGTGCGTACTCCTTATAAAAATACTACAAAGTAATATCTATAAAATACCTCTTCCTAAGATGATACACAAATATTTATGTTATGATACAAAACCTTTAAGTTTAAGCAGCGCTTTTTTTCATAGCAACTATTGATGATTCCTTTGCTTTCTGGAGCCGCGGTAGCCCGGTTGGAAGAGTAACGAATTAGCAAACGGAGGGTTGCCAATCTCGTCAATAAAAGAAAACTGACCAGATATTGATATCTTCATCATAAAAAAATCGGTAATATCTTGATGACGAGGTATCTCGTCATTAGCAAAATTGATCAGATTTTGATGGATGAGATATCTCGTCGAAACCACTTGGAGGGTTTAAGAAATGAAATCGCGGTGCATCTGTGCGATGCTCGATGTTTTCTTTCCACCAGTTGCACTCCCGTTATTAATTTTAAAAAAATACGTAGTGTATTTTGACATTCTAAAAAACAAATAACTGCAAACAAAATGTATAATTTAAATTCAGAAATAATACATTTTTTAGTTATTCTTTTCAGTGCTTAATATTGAAAAACGTGACCGTGAACGTCTGGAGACCAGTCCAACTAACGGAGGATTAACTAGATGTTTTAATCTATTAGTCCGTTGGACGGGGCTGGGTTTTATGGCTCAAGGGCCAAATTTGGCCAAGCTGCGTCAAACACAAGATATCAAGTAATGGACATACACACAAAAAGAAAATTTTACAGAAGAGAAAGATGCATCCAGGGTGAGTTACAGGAATCGAACCTACACCGTCTACAACCCGTATGGTGGTAATGATACTTAATTAACGTCGCACTGGAGCAACACAACGGGCTATTGGCGAGGGTCTGGGACCAATCTTCAACGGAAAGATCCAAGGACAACTCGTCATTTTGAACTACGGTCAGACGACGGGGTCAACACCTGAGCTGGTACCCCACTCTCCCAACTTCCACACCACACCAACGTGATAGTGGAAAGGTATTTCAGATTCGTTCGCAAGAAAAACAGACACCTGCTGATGAGCTTCGGATGACTCCAATCCCCTAACCGCTTTACAGCCACGCAACACTGCCTCAGAACCCCCGCGTTCAGCAAAAGTTAATGAACCTTCTTGACTTAATATCCAGCCTAGATGAAACGAAAGTAATTTAAAAACAGAAAGCGCGGCGTGTTTGGAAAGTTGCGAGTAAGGGGTTCCCCACCGACTTCCTCGGTTCGCTTGCTCGGCTTTAGAACGCGCCCGTTTCGGTTGCCTTGGCGCAGAAGAATGGCCTACGTAACAGCAGCACATCGTCTGATGTTTGGTGGTCTGATGTGACGCGATGCGCTCTACATTTTTGCCTTTCTTCTGGGAAGCAGCCAGCAGATGAGAAACTACAATTAAGAGAAAAAAAAGGTCGTAAAACATTGCGGCAGAGAGAGGCCAGGTTCGTTCAACTTTCGCTGGTTTCACCTAAATTCTGGCACTGCATGATCTAACTTTTACTGTCCGAATGCATTATGTCGTCCAGGATTTTCTCAGAAAGAAAGGGGTTTATTGGGCATTAAAAATTAAATTTGGCGGTCTGGGTTTTATATAGTCGGTTTCTTTTTTCCTTACACAAAGAAAAAAAAGCCACCATTCTTTTTTTATTCTAATGTTACAGATAAAATTCCTCTCCACGGTTCCTTTTTGTGAGCGTATGAGATATTCCAAGAGTCAACAGAATTCGCAAGAACAGTTTTCGCAGATTTGAAGGATTGTTTTGATTGTTTCGAAACATGGCAGGTGTACAAACATAAATATTGCATCCCACTATCATAACTCAAAATGTAAATTTTCAGGGGGACGAAGAAAAAATTCTAATTACCCAGCGTATAGTGCAAGGCCATGGCATGGTTCCATATGGTTTAAGAATTATCCAATTTGTCCATGCTCTGCAACCACAGCAAGTCCTTCAAATGACTTGGATTGTATTGGTGTCTCGATGGGAAAGCTCCTGGATGAACAGAAGTTGGTCCCTGTGCGACTGAAAAACGGTTTTGGGGACTAGGTCTAGGTTATACATACCTCCACCAAAGGGATTAGTAACAACATAGTGCCAGGCACTTACACAGAAAATAATTTCAGGAATCTCCAGTCATCTTCCCCCTCTTGTTATTCCATACCATTCAATCCATTTATTCTATTCAAATTGAAGTATGTTGAATGAGCACTTTAATAATTTTTTCTCGTGTTTTCAGACATGCATGTAACGTCATTTCCAATTTATGCTGGTTGGCTTGGTGTGAAAATTGGGTTTCAACTCAAGTGTTGACCTCGGATCTTTCCCATTGGGTTACCATTCTACCTATCTATCAAGGTACAGAATTATGTATACTGTTGTGAACTGACGTATATTTTACTTATAACAGTTGCAATAAACATTCCTGAGGCCGATAGACGATTACATTTCTGGGCCGATCTAACTACCCAGTTCGTCATTGTAATCCGTCAATTTGTGGCGAAACGGATATATAATAAATAATGAATGATTTTTTAATTCCCTTTTTTATATTGCCGACCAATCGGGCTGGTAGTCAGGGTGCTGGCTTATTAATTGAAAGGTTCCTGGTTCGAATCCTGAGGTAGGACATGTATGTGTATCCTGTCGTGAATGCGTGGCCTCTTTAATAAACAGGTTATGCCTTGAATGTATGGTATACCCTGTGAGGTACAACGTGAACCCACCTCTTGTGTTGCACTAGGGTAACGCCAAGTGGTTCACAGTTCCGTACTTGTAATGCCATGACTAAAGCACTTCTAACAGATTGAAATCGACCCAGCGTTGTTGAAAAAATAAATTCCCCTTTTTTTGGCATGTGTGAAATACAAGCTCCCAACCTGCCTGCACTAAAAAAGAAACTACAAAACCGAATCGAGAATTAGCGATTCCAGAGGGTCAAGCCTGACAAGGGAAATGAAAAACGAATTTAACATTTAAAGAAAGAAGAGCCGAGATTAAACCTATCTAGGTTAAGGTTGGTGGTGGTCGATGAGGTGGGTTAAATCTTTAACTCTAAATATACCTGCGCGATTAAGGATGCTGCAGACGGGAATTGGGGACAGACCACGTGACAGGAGGGGGGGGGATAAAAATGGAAGAAAACAAAACGTAGCGCCATCAGACCGGTAGGTTTTGGGGCGGAGAAAGCTGGTGCAAGGTCGGGGATGCGTGTTCTTTTTTTATTTATTATTATTTCGAACACCTTCGTCAACGTAGGCCGTTGCTGCTTTTTTCGTGTTTTTGTTAAAGGTCGCCTGGATTGCTCTGGGTCTTTCTTTGTCCCGGAGGCTCGCAACGAAAATGAACTCAACTGTTTCCTTAAGTTCCGCGAACTTTCTTTCCAGTACGGATAATTTATTTGGCTCTCTCAATGCTCCATCTGAAGTAATCTTATCGGCGAAGGAATTTGTGCAGGAAAGATTTCAGTTTCAGGCACGGGGGAGATGCAGAGAAGCAAACTTGGTGCAAGAGTCTCTAATTGCTGTTTTAGTTTTTTTTTTGCCTCGCTCTAGGGCTACGTGGAAGATGCGCAAAATTCCACATGGGCTGGAATATTTGATGAATGACGAAAATTTTTCAAAATTTAAATGTTATTCCAATCATTCGAAAACACGAAACTCGACGGTCTGTCCATCTGTCGGATTCTGCCCGTATTCTATTGGTTTTATCCTGCCAATCATTACTTCATCATATTTAAATCATTAACAATAATTCATTAATCAATTAATCATTAATAAAATTTTGTCGATACAAAATTCATTTCGGATCTCCAATTTACATAAAATCGGTTTGATTTTTCATTGTTGGTTTTATTCAATCATCGCAATTAGTATGTACAATAAAGATAATTATTAATTAAAAACTGTAACAAATATTTTATTTATTTTAATTAAGTAATTTTTGATGAGATGCAAAATAAAGGTGAAACTAAATTTTTAATTTGTGTGAATTTTGCGGTATGAGAAGGTTGAAAAACTTCCCACATAATAATTTGGAAGCCAGTCGATCCTTGCATCGTTCTTTTAAAGAGTAATTAGTTCGAATTCTAAAGAGCACCACTGATAAGAAAACACTAGAAAGGATAAAACCCTGAAAACGAACCTAATGTACTTTGTTTTTGACTCTCAAGCCAGTCAAGGCATTACATCTGCTTCTCGTAGTAGCTAATCATCAATTTCCAGGTGGCAAATTGCAAGAAATTCTATAATGGTCAGTGACCGAAAAACCACACTGCAGTGGATCAACAGTCATTGTGGCAATGAATTGGCGGATGGATTAGCTAAGGCCGGTTCTGAATTATCCCAGACATATCCTCCCATTGAATACTATACAGTAAAAAGGATCATAAATACAAAAATCAAACATTCTCGACTTAAACTTAAGCTATAGTTAAAGATTACTTTTAAACCTTCGTTAGTCCCACTGATCCTGACAGGTGTGTGGTAACTTTTTCAATATAACATAATGAAAAGAATAATGGTAAAAATGTATTTTTTTTATAAATTAATATAATACATTTTTACAGTTATTTGTTTTTTCTTATGTTCTAAGTATGCATGTTTAATATGTTCCTGGGCAGAGAAACAACAATAAAACAAATGAATAAAATATACTGCGTTAAAAAAATAATAATTTGCGTGGATAGGTAGGTAGTTGAATTAACGTCGCACTGGAGCAAAATAACAGGCTATTGGCGACGGTCTGAGATCGATCCCGGAGGGAAAGATCCTAGGGCAACACCACATAATTTTGAACCACTGTCAGATGACGAGGTGATACCTGAGCTGGTACCCCACTCTCCAAACTTCCACGCTACAGTGAGGACATTTGAGGCTACGGCAGATTTAACCGTGCACCAGCCCCGTCTACCCAATTAATGAATATGTAACTAGGAAAGCAAACGTCGAGCACCTCACAGATGCGCCAAGAACCCCATTTATTGAAAAATATCCGGAGAATTTTGTTGATGAGGGTGACGAAATCCTCCATTTTCTTTGAAACTCCCCATAATCTCTTCGCATCATGGGACCCTTGATTCTCAATTTTATTTTCAATGACACTGCCTTGTGACTACTTAATTCCATCTCTTTAAGTGGTTATGCAATGAAACTTCGAGTTTAAAGAACCCTGAAACTCTTTCTCTGAAACTAATTTTAATTCAGCCCCATTTTTTCCCTTTCACGAAAACCTCTTGCAATCCATCCCGTTCAACGAATCCTCCACATCGTCCATCAAATTGCCCGTTTTTTCATTCCATGTGTGAAAACCCATCCTCCACTCATGACTATATTTTCTGGACATCCGCGTTGTCATGGTGACACGAAAATGGCGGCGATCGACCTACTTTTCTCCTGGTCCAGTCCCGGATGCTTTGCACACCTTTCAAACCCTTCGAATGGGGTTGCTGATCTTCAGAAGAGCGGGAGGGAGAAGAGAGGACAAGGAGTAATTGATAAACACCACGGAATAAATATATTCCATACCCTCCAGTAATTGGCTGTTTACAGCTGGAGCGAAAAATTTATTCGCCTATTAGAATATTTGTTTTTCGTCCAGGCTGGCGTTCTGTAGGGATGAATTTATTAACGTCATAAAACTCGATTCTTTTTTCGTGTGAGTGATCTCGTTGTGAGGTTAATGAATTTCTTGGGATGCTTAGTTCTTTGCAGATTTGGGAGTTAATCACCCATCTCTCTTGTTTCATAATTCCCCTATATTTTAGCTTCGGTCAAGAATCTGGTGTGGTAGAAAGGAAATAGGGGTATGAGGTATTTCGACGAAAATACTACTTTATCTCCTTTTTCGGTAGGTTTTCGCAACATAACAAAGTTCACATAGGGTGAAGAAATCAAAAAACAGTTCACAATAACACGATAAGTATCACTAATTTTGCTCCATAATTTCAAGGCATGCAGAAGATTATATAATAGACAGTGGTTATCAGATAACACGGAAGAATTAGGAAAATCATTTCTCAAGAGAAAATAATTGATTGGTTTTTAAATACATTTTTATTTCATTTGCTGCCTAAGATTCATTCTAAGGTATTTCTTTTAATAAAACATTAACGCATTTAAATATAAAAAGTATTTTTTAAATTTACAATTATTTTACTGATTTCTATGTGATCCAATTCGAAAAAAATTTAGTATGTAAAAAAAACCTTGCACAATATCGTGAAGCCCATCCTTATATTTTATTGGATCAGATTGAGAACAGGGAGCGGAAAGTAAGAGGTTAGCCTAGAATTAGAGAAGGCCTTGATTTTATTTCACTGTTTCCAGCACAAAACCACGAAAATATACACAACAGGGTGCCACAGGCAAAGCACTTGTGAAATAGGAACATTTGTGGCAAAAAGTTTTGAAAATAGTAGCAAAAAAGTCTCCTCTCAAATCCTATTTTAGTATAATTTTTTCAATTGCAGATACATATTGAATAGTCTAATACAAATGTGCTAATTAAGTATGAAGCATAGACGTTAAAAATCTTTCCAAGGAATTTACATTTTAAAATTAAAAACTATATTTTTTGATGAAGTTTTCATGACAATCGAGCAACCACAGATTCCGATGTTTAGTTGCCACGGCTTGGCGACAAAACTTCGAAATTGGCGTCTCTTGCAAAATTTTCTCTAAAGAAAAAAAACCGATATTTTTTCCTTGATCTAATTGCCAAACAAACATAAATGAGACCTTTTACAGCTCCACGAATTATAGATATTCTGAGAACTAAAGCTTTCTGGAAACTAAAATCATTTATTGGAGATGATATAAAAACCATCAAAATCCAACTACAGCAGAACGTTGATCAGAGCCTCGCGGTCGGTTAAACGAACGACCGGTTATCGGAACAGCGGTGGTAGTAAATGCACCCCATACACTTGTCTAGACTTGTTTCCCGATTCCACTTGTAGTTGTGTCAGTCATATGCTGAACATTCGAGTGATGATTTTTAAACAATTCTGTAAAATACATATGTAGAATGTATGTAATGATACAGTATACTCAAAAACAGATAAAGTGATTTTAGTTACATACCAAAATCAATGTTCAATTACCTTTTGTTCAATACTGAAAACAAAAACAAAAGTATACTCGCGGTGCAGAGTACAACGATGACCACATCCACTACGGAGAACTGTCACGAATTGCCATTGATACGACAGCCCTACCATTTATAATTCTCACTAAATATCATGTGCCATCAAACGAGTTGATATCGATCAAACAATTATGTCGCGTCCACCCAGTTTCTTACCATAAGACGTAGTTCTGTCAAAACAGATGGAAGATCATCGTTGTGCTCTGCACCTCGAGTATACTTTTGTTTTCGTTTTCAGTACTGAACAAAAGGTAATTGAACATTGATTTTGGTAGGTAACTAACGTTAGCGTGGTAGACTATACATGTGAATTGAAAAAATTACAAAAATAAACAACGTTATCAACATGCACCGGGCATTTTATTCACAACTTCATCAAGACAGATGTAGTTCTACGTTAAAGCACGGTCTCGTCGGATTTTTTATTTTCATGTGTACATAAGCTTCTAAAATCAGATTATGCGAACAAATTGGTAAGAACACATCTCCCAATTAGTTCCGATAATATAAGTTATACTGCATCGAATTCCAAACGCCGATGACGTATCTCAAAACTTGCAGGTTTAACTCCACCGAAGGTCATCAGAAATGCTGTTCTCAACACTTTTTTCTCCATCTGTCATTCTTGGACCCATCGTCATTCATAACCTTAAGTTTGACCTTCGAAATCGGACTTGAGAAGTTCAATGTCAGTCACGTGAGTCTCACTATTTTCATGCGCTATCCCCCTTTTTTAATAAGCTCAACAAATCGTAGAAGAATCATGTAATTGCAGTCAGATGCCATGTCATGATTGATGCGTTGAACTGGCAGCTATCCCAAGTGGAAGAAAGCACACATGTAAATTAACGAGTGTCATATGAGAAATGAGTTAACTTGACATGTGTTTTTTTCCTTATTTTGCCAGCTGCGTAGAGATTATAGGCCTCTGGTTGAACGCGCATTTGCTGGGGAGAGAGAGAAGTGAAATCTAAACTCTTTCTTTTAATTGAACAGAGTAGTGATATGGCTCTATTTTGTTTATCTGTTTTCTCCTCATTGGTGACGTTTCGAATTTGTTTGGTATTGCGAACTTACAACTCCTCCAAGTGAAATTTATTTGCAAATGAGTAGCACCTACAGAGATTTACTTCTGAATTTGAAACAAAAACTCATTTTTTGGTGAATTTGTTTACTTAATCCAAGACTACAATTATATTGGACTTATTTCTTCCAAAACCACTGCTCGATTTGATTCTTTTTCACAGGAATCTTAGCATTCAACATACACAAATCACAAAAAATTGAAACTCTCAAACTTGAATTATTTCCCTTGATTACTGAACTTTTGTGTAAGGTTCTTCCGAATCCAACAAGCTTCTTTTGACTTGTTTCTATGTTTTCAATTGAGGCATCAAAACGATCCCTTATGGCGACAATTAAGTACATTTTTGTTTTCGAAATAAATGCAGAAGTGTTTCGGTTTCCAAATATTTCAGCAATGAAAATGAAATTCTTAACTAAACTGATTTATCCCCTGTGCTCTTTAAACCTCCTAGTGGTTGTCTCGAAGAGGTGTCTCGTCATTAGCAACACTGGCCAGATCTTGAACTCGTCGCCATCAAAAAAGAGCAATATTTTGATCATTGGTATTCACTCGGCATTCTTCGGAGGATATTCGGCGAGATATCTCGCCATAAGCAAAATTGGTCAGATCTTGATGAAAGAGATCTCGTCAAAGAGATCTCGTCACTTGGAGGGTTAAGTAAACTCCAGGCTCTAAACCTCATGGTGAGTCGGAGAGGTGAGGGTCGGGAAGTAAACTCCTCTAGTCTAATATAATATTACTTTTGTATTGGTCTACTAGATCTTGGTCTCGCCAACATGAAAAAAACCGACAGTATCTTCATGATGATATATGTTGACACTAGAAAAATTGGTTAGATCTTGATGGACGAGATATCTCGTCGAAATCACGTGGAGGGTTAAATTCCTTCATCTTCACACACTGCTTCGAAATTCTTTCATAGATAAGTATGTGCTGGCATAGCAGCAAGTCCCAACACAGGCGAAATCGTAGGTAGGTACCACGACTGCCACAATGGCCGAACGGCTAGAGGCACCATGCTGAGTACATACCTAGCCGTTCGTGAACACTTAACAACTAGATACCGTGCCAGGGAATTGTGAAGTTTTCTGTGCTGTATTGTCTGTCTGTTTCCTAAGTTTAAAATGTTATAAATCTTTCCTGAACACGAAGTGTGCTAAGGAAAAGAAAAATTCATTCTTTCTTAAAGGTAAGAAAGAATTTCATGAGGTAAGGTATCCATCATCTAATTGGACACAGGGACTAGGCATGTAGACGGAGGAACATGACTAAGCATCTGATATGGAAGATTTTGTCGAAAATCTAGAAAGTTTGGAAATTTGTGCACATTTTCAAAAGCAGCAAATTTCGAGCAGTGGTTTTGTTTTGTGTTCATTTACATGCAGTTTGAACATCATGCTTAAGCCGATAGTTGACACAACATCGGGTTGCGCCTCATCCAGTGTTTATGTAGATATCAGCATCACTAACATGAACGAAGTACGATTAAATTTCATTTGATGCATTATTTATGGACAATGGATTAGTGTGTAAGCACAAAATAATTTTAAATAAAGTCCGAAACTCATTAATTCATAAATTTGCAAACGAATCAGATATTCCTTGAAAGATGTATCCTTAAAAAAAGTTTAGATTGTATACACGAACACTTCGAAAATCTATAAAAAAGGTTTTTAAAAATTATCAAAACATTATTTGTGTCGGTATTATATTTTACGAAGAATGTGTAGACACATATCAGACCTAGTGCATTGATAAAATCATTGCACGGTGTGAGGGGTATTTAAAAATTATTTTTCATCGAAATAATGGATTACAAGATTACTGATGCCACCGGATATGAGTGATGACCAAGGTCACTGATATGGGTGCACCGCGGCAGATGATACAAGATAAATCAGTTGTGTTTCATTGTAAAGAATAGAATAATTACTACGCTGGGTATGTCAACCACATTATTTAGAAATCAGTTCAGAAACATGTTTTGCTTTGTAAGCTTCTTGCTACTGGTTGGGCTATCCATTGTCCAACATCCGTTAGTTCATCAATATGAACTAAACATGCGATTTGATAATATGAACTAAGCATATGAGTGCCAGATAATCCGACATAGCTCCTGGATGGTCTGTCGTGGTCCTTGGAGGTCAAGGTAGACATTTGCCACGGATCAGTCGAAACAAGCGCAATTACGGTGGACAACCATCCTTCCCCCAAAAGACCTGGGTTATAATCACTGGGCACGCTCTATATTTTTCGTCTTTGTCATCACCGGAATAAGTCAATGGGTCAACGAGTGATGCATGAAAGATGGAAGAATCGGCAAATCCATAAAAAGACCCGTTTCTGTTCCGTTTCACCAACTGGCCACAAAATTGCGTTTCCGCGTGATCTCCGCTTGACATCCCCGTGATGACTTTATTCACGCATCCTCGTATCCCAGAAGTTCACGAAAGAAAAAAAATTATTCACGCTGCATCGTGTTATGCTAATATTCCATCTCGTGGTTAATGGTCACTGCATCTGCATGGGGTCGAGCACGTGCGACGCAAATGACCGGAAGGTTGTTCCATTGTCGCGCCGCCCCTTTGATGGAAGGAAAAAGGTAACATCACAGTCTTCTCTCTACGGGTCAATTGGAACTTAATGCGCTGTGAAGCAGTAGCAGGAAAGGGTCACGTGTGCATGCTGGATGTGCTGCTGCCTCACCCTATGTGTTACGGATCAAATTGTTACTTTACGGAAGAAAACGACGCTCCGGTTCGACAACTACTGCATTTCCGTATTTAAAATAAAACAAGAAAAGGTGAGACGATTCCGTGATGAATGTTGATGGATACGGGCAATATGACAAGCCGGCACGACATTTCAGGTCGGATAACCACACCGTGGAGGCCCAAAATATCACAATATGGGTTTAGGTCAAAGATACTTTCATTTAATCTTCTTGATACATGCATTCAGGGACTCTGGGATGGGGATCTCATATTATATGTGGACCTCAAATTTACCTTCTTGACGCTCACTCTAAATTTGAATAATTTTTATCTTCAGTCTTAAAAAAATTGTAATGAAGCTTAAAATGTGGCAATGGCCTTTTGGCTTCAGTAAAGGCTTGTAAAACAGTTTCCAAATTTTTCCCAATTTAGTATCACTTTTCATGTTTAAATGAACTTATACCACTAAACTTAAAATTGTATACTCGTACGTTATATCATCATAAAATACTAGTGTGTATGTCCATTTCCTTGACGTTGTTTATCTTGTCCTTGGTCAAATGTGCCCATTGTGCCATAAAACACAAGCATTCATGGTAAAATAATTTACAAAACCTTAATAGCATTTCGAACTATAACTTAAACATGCTTATTAAATTCTATATACAGCATTCATTGCTATTTATTATTATTTAGCTGAAGTTCAACACAATTATGTAGAAGGTTGATTGAGTTTTATGGCACAAGGGCCATATTGGCCAAGCTGCGCCAAAGAAAGTCAAGGAAATGGACATACATACACAAGGAAACCTTTTCTGACACAGAAGAGAGAAATACACCGTAACGGTAAAACTGTAAAAAATTCAATAAAAGTAAAAAAAGTATACTAAAAAATACCAGGACTCCCACTCTTCAACATAAATTATTTTTCGAGCTCCCTTCATTTTTAAATTCATAAAATTTTCAAAAAAATTCAAGGACCTCATTTTATTAACGATGTGCATTCATTCCAGGAGAGCAAAATAAAATTGACGCGTAAAAAATAAGAAATTAACATTTAAGACATAAATATTCGTAAATAGATTATTCCTTAACTAGTAAATTAGTTAAGCAATATCAAAAATTTGCTTTTATATCACTACTTATCAAAAAGGAACCTTCCAACGGCAGTAGTTTTGCATACTCAGACAAACGCAGCAGAGAAAATCGCATAAATTTGGTTTCTGATCATTATGCGAGTGAAATTTATTAAATAAAGTTATTAAATCAATTAAGAAGTGTGCAGAAAAATTATGAAAAGATGAACGAAAGGCGAAATATGTGAGTACGAATTCGAAAAGTTTGAGTTCGCCGACGCATTGTGTTAAAATAAATTCTGAATTGAAATCAAGGACTAAACAAAACTGGTATTTTTTATGTATATACGATTTGAAAAAATAAATGCGATTACTTTTAAGAACTTTTCTGAACATCGAACAATTTTTAATTTCCAACTGAATCTGGCAGGAAAAGCAAATTCCGGACTTGTCCGGACGTCTGGCAGCCCAAGAAGCGCACGAATTAAACATGAGAACGCACTGAATCCTGAAAACAAAAGTCTACAATACGAACAGCCATGAAAACGACATCACTGAACCATTTCTGTTTGGGATGTCTCGTGCATTTCAAACCGGACAGCAAGTACCATAAACACAATTTTCTCGTTCCGCCCTCTCTTCTCTTCCACGGCACGAGGTCAACAAACTCATCTTCTTCCATGTCTAAATGCTAATAGATTTTCTCTAATTGTTCTCTTTTTTTCATTCGACAAGTGGAAAACGAGAAAAAAAAATCCGCGGATTTCTACTTCTCATTCCCCTCCTCTTATCATGTTCTGTCTGACTTAGGATGATGGAAATTGCAGATACTCTATCCAAGTAACCACTAAATATACCTTTCTTTGTATCCGGTTTCTTTTCCTATAAAAATGGCAAAGAAAGTTCTGGGAAGAGGTTTTGTTTTGCTGCGGTTGAATATGGTTCAAGGAGACAGTTTTCAAGAAGTATTGCATTATTTAAGAGGGCAATTATTCAGATGTTAATCTCCAGTTCGGTGTAAAATGATGTATTTCGCTTTGTGTATTTTCGCGGATTCATTTCCTTTCATTTTGTTTTTATCACCTGCTATGTAGCACACAGTGAGAACTTATTTCCAATTAATCGTTCAGTGACATCTATTCTAACATCGATGACATACATTTCAGATGTTATTTTTCTTCGTTCTTTGTTTCCGAACTTCATTTCGCGGGGAATGCATTTTTATTCTCCCCAAAAACGTAAGAGATAATATATTTTAACAATAGGACTAATGATCAACAAATAATTATGAATAGTATTGAAATTAAATTAATTGACTCACACAATTAAGAGAATATTCACGAAATTGTATCCTTCAAACGGGTTTTTAATTATTTTCCAAAACTTTTAAAGGATTTGTCAAGATTTGGTTGTCATTATCATTCATTTGGTTTGTTATTTATCAAGTTCATCAAGTTTACGAAGTTTTTAAAAACAAATTGAAAAATTCCCATGTTTAATTAAATAGAAATTCTCCAAGTCATGTTTTGAGGGGCATTTTCTCTCTTAAGCTACTATATGTATATCTATCTATACGTGTTTCGAACGTAAAGTCACTCGGCTTATTTTCCAAATATGATTTCAGCACATCGCCAATAAAAATTGGAAAGAATGAATGAATTTCGAATTGATATTTGATAGTTGATTGATCAGTGACAGTTATATTTAACAACAAACGTCGCCACAATGGTGATACACTATATTTTAAGATATCATACTAGAGCATTTCGGTAGTTGAAGTGAAGTCTTCGCATTTGTCTGGTTTGTTAACACTGAAAACTTCTCTCATACCCGTTACAAAACTCAAATTATATACAGTTTCAAAAATCTTCAACAGATAAAACATAGTATGCGCAAGAAACTCATGGCTACTTGAATGCCAAGTAATAAAGTTTTACAACTAATATACATAGCAAAAGAATTAGAGCACAAATAAAAAATTGGATGGGAAAGCATTCATGAGACATACTAATCACTTTATTGTAATCAGGATACAGAATTAGCCTTATTTAAAAGGTTGTGTATATGTCTGTCACTCAACCATTCAAACAATAATAAACGAATTTACTAGCAATTTTACATGTAGAAAGGCTTTAGGTAGGATCAACATATATGTCATTAATTATCATGAGTTTTAGCCGTGTTCCCGAAGAAATCCCAGAAAAACTGTACAAGCGTCATTCAAATGGAACAAGACCAGTGAAAGGCAAATTGTAAAACTGGAGCACATACCAGAAATAACTATCAATCTTTATTTAAATACAAAAGTGAAATTATGTTAGTTATTCAATCATGCAAAACCAGTAGATGGATCTCTTTGGTGTAGATAGTAAAAGGTTGGATTAACATCTAAGTCATCAAACATCCCAAACACCAATTCTATAATTTCGTAGTACTCGATTACTTTCTCCGATGCACATAGAGTAAGTCTTGTGAATAGAATGCCTCAAACTTTGAGCACATAACATACATAAACGGCAACTTTTTTGTATAAGAGGTCTACAAACTCACAATTTAGAACATCCACAACTACACATGAAATTATGGCGCAAGGCAAAGTCAATAACTGAAGATTGTTGTGGGTAATTCCGAAATTAAAAACTTTCGAACATCT
Source organism: Meta bourneti (assembly GCA_933210815.1). Taxonomy (NCBI): domain Eukaryota; kingdom Metazoa; phylum Arthropoda; class Arachnida; order Araneae; family Tetragnathidae; genus Meta; species Meta bourneti. The sequence goes on from OW119930.1 coordinate 29,069,094, forward strand.
CCCTCTTGAAATGAAGAGAGTGCGGTGACTGCTAGGTGTTGATCTTATCATCAAACAGTAGTTCTATATTACGATGTGTTGTCCTTCGGATTGATCCCGGACCGTCGCCAATAGCCCGCTGTGTTGCTCCAGTGCGACGCAAATTCCCCTACCTACCTAGAAATGAGGCTGGTGCTGGTAATGCACTCTTTACAAATATTTGCCTTCATACAATTTAAAATCCTATTATTTTCTATGAGGGTTTTATGTGAAAAGCTAAATGCAGAGGGCACTAGTGTTTTGGCAACCTCTTTCATAATTTGTGGTGTAATTTGGCATATGTTACTCGAATGCACATTCAGTAAATCATTCATATTAAAAATGAAGACCAAACATCGTTGAAACGGCGATAAACCAAATTATTTCTTAATTGAAATTTTTTTCTTTTCTGATAGCTTCTGTTTAAACTAAAAACCCTTTAATTGAACATTGACCCCCACACTACCCTGAAATTTCTATGCATGTGCGACATTCTGTTGATGCGAAATTGAGGATATAAATCTAGTGTAGAGGATTAAGTTATGTGCACCGTAAGCCTCGCTTATTCAAAAGGTAGGTAGTTGAATTAACATTGCAATAGAGCAACACAACGGGATATTGATGACTGTCCGGGATTAATTTCGAAGAGAAATATCCGAGGACAACACCTCGTAATTTTGAATCACTGTCAGCTTATTCAAATGGAAAAATCCCAATAGGGAACTAGTACCGAGCATAGACGTAAAATGTAAATCGACTGAGCATTGCTATTGAGAGGAGCTTCAAAAAGTGTGACCAGCATGTCGACTAGTAATCATGTGACTGCTCTGTGAAATATAGACTTGGTTGGTCGATTGGGTATCATATCACCTCGTTTGGAGGGTATCTCTTATGACAGGGTAGGTGTGTTAATGGACATTTCTAAAGAGTGGCGACAAAAGTGATCAAAACGCCAAAGTCTACTACTATCAGATGATTAATCAATGGACCATTCAGATGATGAATCAATGGATGGGCGTCTTCTTCCGTTCCGTGGACCAATAATATGATAGACGTTAGGTTCCGTCCAGCAGACGAAAGAGGTGTAAGGGTCACGTTATTAATAGTTTTGGTCACATGATCCTGAGTACATAAAAAGGTTACCAATGCTCGCTCTACTTTTATAATTGCTTTATGGCACCGACCATGTATTTGGTGCTAGTGTTAGTGACATACATAATCAACATTCAAAAATTTCAAATTTGGAGGATTTATTCACGAATAATAGCAGCTTGGTCGCGATCGGAACAAAGTTTAAAGACTGGTACACAACAAACCAGTTTGCAAGTTCGATTCTGCAACCCCTATTGGATTGATTAATGCTCACTTTATATCAAATTAATGCATTCTTAGGTGATATAGCGAAGGATTACAGTACAGTGATAAACCAAATCAAACACAGCAACCTGTGATCTATATAAGTGAAGTACTTGGAAAGTTAAGTACTTTAAAAAATCTCTTAAGAACAAAACTTATTCATTTATTATTCATCATTTCATTTCATTGGTCAAATATTTATAAATTACTAACAAAATTAACCTGCTTTGCTTGGGTTGAATTAATTAAATGTTGATTGAAAAGTGATCATACTAATCACTTCTCTTTCATAAAAAAATGCAAGCACCATTTACGTGTACGGAAAATAATTTTTCAAAATTGTTTTAACTTTTTCATAGCTTCTACAATTTACTTCGAACGCAAATATGTATGCACGATATATCCATCCATATAAACCATTTCACATTCAGAGCACTTCAAAAGTTTACAACGACGCCGAGTTAAAAGACGAAGTACAAAAGTTTTTATCTAAGGTGACTACTACAGAAGTCGATTTTGAGTTTTGGAGTGATTACGAATACCCCCTATGTTAATTTTCAGTAAAAATGGCGAATTTTCGGCGAAGTCTTACATTTAGTTTTCCTATGAATATGTTTTACTTGTGGCATTCTTGCGACTGGTATGCGATGTTTTCGAATTTTATTATCAATATGAGAGGAATAGTAAATTAAATTGTTACGTCATTCGTGATTAATTTATTTTGAAGCAAACAAATATTTTACATGAAAATTCCATTCAGCGGCACGTGTAATAACGGAGCTCGTTTTAAAAATAAATGTTATCAATGTAGACAGAAAACTCAATCGATTACAATCTTCCAAAAACGGAAGGTCGTTTTAACAACGTTTTTAAAAAAGAAAATCACTGCTTTCACCTAATGTTTCGCATGTATCTAAGTTGCATAAGAACAGCTTCAATCTGTAGAGTAAAGCAACCTCGACCTTTTTTCACTAAAACAAAAAAATTCAATTTTTCAAAATTCCTAACTGATTCCTAACTGCCCACTCTGCTTCATATATATACAGATTGATATTTTGGAGACGAAATAAAATAATTTAAAACATAAATATTAGAATTTAAATTCTTTAAATATAATTTTTTGGAAAAAGCTGTTTCCCAGCAATGCTGGTAAAACAATCTGAGTAAGCGTACCGCAATCGTAATAGTACTCAATGCTATTCCTATGGATATTTCGAATTCTTTTTAGCTCAATTTGCACACCTAAGACAAATAGAACGGGGGTTAATATGTAGCCTATGTTACCCACAGGGTTCTAAAGAATACGTGTAGAAATTTAATGTGGATTGGTCAAACAGTATAGATTTGTCTTGTGCAGAGAGACAGGCGCCAACTCTGCTTTATAGATTAATGCATCCTTAGGTCGTATAGCAAAAGATTACCGAAGAGCGACAAACCAAATCAAACACAGCTGCCAGTGATCTATGAAAGTGTGAAACTTCTAAAGTACTTTGAAAAGTTGAGAAGTTCTTTAAAAAATCTTCAATCAGTTCAACTTTGTGCAACATGAAAATATTTTCCAATGCATACAAGTGCAGCAATTTTTGAGGACGTTATTCGGGTGTTTTAAATAAATATAAGTCGTCTGGGTTTAACTCTCATCACCAAGCATTGTTAAAACTAAAGATGTTTTTTTAATATCGCTATAATGAGAAAATAATCATATCAACGATTTTTCACTTCACTAAACGGGCTTCGGTTATATTACTGAGAAATAGTTAATTCTACCATCTATTTCTGGTAAGAATTTGAGGAAATCAATTTTCTGTTTTCCTTAGCTGCTACAGTTTATCATTTCAACAATAAGAAACGCTTTTAATTCTCCAATTTCTTCAGCCCTAGAATTTTATTTGGAACAATTTTCGATTAACAAAACTAAAAGAGAGAGGCATCTGCTCGAATTTTTTGTTCTGTTTACTACAAAAAATTTAAGGAGTAATTTCTCAATTACAAGGAATAATAATTTTTCATTGTATTATCTGTAGAAAATTATTTAAAAAACCAGTCTTCTTTTCCCCGGATAAATTGAATTGAATTAATGGTGAATCAGTTACTTGAACAGTAATTTCTTTCAATTGTTTTCAGAGTATTTCGGCGGCCCCGTGGGACTTACCTCATAATACACGTTCATATTCTTTCCATTCATCAAAAACATTGTTTTTAAACGCAATTTATCACCATAACCATTGGAGCAATAAGTTGGTTGATTGTTTTGTGGTTTTATGTACACACAGGGGCCATATTTGGCCAACTATACCAAACACAAGACAGACAACTTCAAGTAAAAAATGTCGTAAGAGAGAAGAAAAGAGGGATTGGGAATAGAATAATAGGATGAAAGCAGAAAAAGATCGATTAGGTACCCCAGGAGTGCGACACCCGTGCTTATTTAAGAGAAAACCCCGACAGAAAAGATCACCGGGTCCGTCAAGCCTGTACACACCCTGAAGGGGATGTGCCCCTGAGGGCATTGGAAGACGTCCTTATTTCTCTCTTCAGTTTGCAACAATGGATTCTGCATTGAACTTGCTACTTGAAAAGCACGTTAAAATTTAACCGATATCCCTCAGCGTGTGTATTATATCCCCACGTTAGAACCTATCTATCGTATCGAAGGATTCGTCTTTGTTAAAGTATAAAAAAACATCGCAAAGCTAACTCGGAGTTAAGTAATCCTTGCATACAGACCTAGACATTGGTTTCATTAATTTCAATTAATTTTTTCGGCAACACACTAGTTGGTTTTGGGTTTTACGGCGCAAGAGCTACATTTGGCCAAGCTGTGTCAAACACAAGACAATGTTAAGTAATTGTGAAAAGAAAGGATGGAAAGTAGAGGAAGATCGCTTAGGCATATTAGGGTCGCGACCCCTATGTTTACCAATGGCAATAAACCCCATATGCCCCACTGGAACAGCATGCGACAAAACATACACGACATGCTTAATCCGTTTCTGTACAAAAAAAACATGCCGGTACGCATCAGAATTTCAACAATTTAGTATCGCAGGACTGATCATTGGACCAATGTGCAATCTGATCATTGGACCATGCTCTGAAACTCCAGCAACTCTTTCCTATACTTTGGATTGTATAGGAGTCTCCGTAGATTTTCAACAATTTAGTATCGCAGGACTGATCATTGGACCAATGTGCAATCTGATCATTGGACCATGCTCTGAAACTACAGCAACTCTTTCCTATACTTTGGATTGTATAGGAGTCTCCGTAGAACAGCACCTGGACGAACGGGAGTTGGTCACTGTGCGACTTGAAATACATGATATTTTGGACTTGGTTTACGTTATAAATAACCAAGGAGATTAGTAACACCGCTTTAACTAAAATTTATATTTGTCCAAATTTTATTTGGAATCGGTAACTTACTAGATTTTATATTTTTGTGTTTTGTTTAAATTTTATTACTAACGTAGATATCAAGTAACGTAATATTTCGTGAAGCTTGATCAAATCTGGTCCATGCGCCACATAAAAGTCCAAACAATCAAACCATATTAAAGTAAAGACGATCACACACAAGTCCGCTCAAACCTCCTTCCCTGCCATATAGACCTCCGAAGGATTTGCCTTAGTTAGGACCGAAGGATACACCTAAAAAAGGATTCACCTTAGTTAAGACTGAAGGATCAACCTAAGAAGGATTCACTTTAGTAAAAAACCAAAGGTTTCACCTTAGATATCCAAAAGAATAAATTAGCATCATAAACCTCACTAGGTATTGAGTGATCAAAACCATACTGACCTAGGCACTGATTTCATTTTTCTTTGCCCAAATTCTATTAATGTTTATATAAAAAGTTTTGTTCAAATTTTAATAACCGTAGACATCGATTAACATAATGTTTGTCGCAATTCGGTCAAATCTGGTCCTTGTACCATATAAAAATCCAACCAATAAAACCACATTAAAGTAAAGAAGACCACACACACAATCTTCCACAAACCTCCTTCCCTACTATATAGTTCCAGGTTCTCGTTTCGAATCGTGATGAGTCATTTTTCTTTTCACGGTCCTTTCACACAGGAATTTCTTTTCAAAACGTGATCGTAACACTCTGTTTATCGCAAATTGCGGACCGAAGATGCTGTACTCCCCGCACAAAGAGACCGCATCAAACGACGCTTGGGAGAACAAGTTGCAAACAGCAGTTGGAAAGAGTTATTTGAGAACGCACTGGGGGATAGTATATAGAAGTGTGGCCATAAAGTTGGAACCGATACCTCTGGTTAATCCGGAGATTAGCAAAGAAATAGACTCAGTTTCAGGCAATGGTTTGTAAGTTAAGTAATTATTGAGAAGAGGAAAAAGGTTATTAGGATTTTTTTCTTTATCTTTTTATGTGACATTTTTTGGTACAGTTACACACTTTGAAATTACCACTACAGAGAACAGCGCGGTGGATATGACGGAGCTTGAATATTTATGAGGTCATGTTCACCATTGAAGAATCATCTACTTTTATTGTTTTACAAGTATTTACGCCGAACTGGTGTAGTGGTCATTAAGTACGCTTTCGGCCTAGTAGGTCCCAGGTTCGAATCCCTGTTTGTCAGCAAATGGTTGTTGGTGATTGTCCCTATTGGGAGTAACGGCGCCTTATAGTGCGGCTCCGACGACAAGGCAATCGACCTTGGGTCAGTCTATTTTTGAAAAGGTGTGAAATCTTGTAAGGAGAAGATTGCCAAATCCAAACCATGAATGGCCATTGCCGTAGCTGTTTTCCCCCATGATAATGCTTTATTACTACTGTCGCTTTCGACAACGAACGATAAGCGTAGAACCAGAATCAGCACTAAAGACGGTAATCGTGGAAACGATTTGTTTACGTTTTCACCAGTCCCCTAATTTAACAAATAGACGCGTTCCAAAACCACGTGACTCGACTACCAATCCGAACTACACCCACTTTATGCTCCCACACAAATAGCAGCCCGTTCGCCCCTTGTAGTGCCGAAAGCCGAATAGGTCAGTTAAAAACGTAATAATAAATTAAAATTTTTATTGCATTTTCAAAAGACTTCAAATAGCCGAATTCTGAGTAGTAAGTACAAATACATTTTAATTATACGACTCAGGGCCAGGATCGACGATGGGCCCTGGTACCAGGTTGATGATGGACCCTCATGAAATAAAAATATGAATTCCTAATATTTAATGTTTGATTTGCACAAGGTTGTAAATTTTTCCTTTGGACACAAAGACACGTGAAAATATTTGTTTTAAACTTACAAAACAAACAGCACATTACAGTTCAAAAACTTCTCATTTTCCGGGAGCATTAGAGATCTCGGACCGAGATACCGATGGCCCTCTGGGTGGGAGCCGTACGATTCAAATGAAAATCATTAGAATAGAAATAGATAGTATCAGATATGAACACGGTTTAAATTTTTGCCCTTAAATTGACATATTTTATTTCAGTACTTTATAGTGATTGTAGTAAACAATAAATAAAATTGTAATAAACATTATTTGGTGTGAATGAAGGCCCTCCATTCCAGTGAATCTATTGTGTTGTTACATTTCGCTAGATTACGTCTTTTTTCTAGCTCCGCTAATTTATTAAGGGGACACGGTACCCTTTGAAAAATTTTTTTTGTTTTCATATGTGTAGCAAAATTTTTTAGTATATTATATTGAAATTATTTATTTTTCTAGAATTTTTTTCTAAAAAATACTGTGAAAAACTGTAAAAAACATGAATATTTTAGTTTGGCAATTTTTAAAAAAAAACTTTTAATCCAAATTCTTATCGCATGCACAGAATTGTCAAATACACTATTGTGAACAACTACAAAAAGTTTCAAACCTCTAAATTAAATTTTAAAAAAGCCTTAGCAATTTGAGTACTTCATAGTCATCAAAAACAGAAAGCTGAGAAAAAGCCATTTAAAGTTTTGATTTTTGGTTTCGGTATGTTACATCCAAGAGAAAAAAACTTAAATAACTCCTAAAATAATGTTGCTAGAGCTATGAAATTTTGTATACATATTCAGAAGAGTTGTATAGTTAAAATAAAGCAATACATTTTTTTTCGATATTTTTGTCATTTTAAGGGTACCGTGTCCCCTTAAAGGCCTTTAAAAATAAAATAATTCCTTTTTTGTACATTCAGCATTGTTAGAAAAATATTCTCTGAGAGATATTCCTTTTAGACCAAATCAATTATTTAATCCAATCCTACTAGCATAAGTTTAGACGGAGCATTAACCTTGTAAAAATGTTCCTGAAACATTAGAATGTATGAAAAATTACCCCGTGTATATCACTATTAAGGTAAGCAAGTACCCGTCAAACTGAAAAAACGAATGAAAAACAAAATGAAAATCAATTCAAATAGAAAAAAACTGAAGATTAGACGCTAAATCTTTAGTTAATCCAATGGACATTGGTTTATCCAGCCTCAGTGTAACTAAGATTAATATTTAATACATCTAGAACGATCAAAGTGTTTCTGACGGATGAAATGTTTCTTGTATTCTGCCACCAACGTTTATAAATAAACAAGTAACTTAAAAATATTTTAATTAAAAAATTGAAAACAATCAAACCCCAGAATAATTAAGAACATAAAAATTTTTGACTATTTCAGGGGTAACGTTAACAATAAATAAAACAAATCGATGAAGTACGAACGCTCAAAATCCGAATCAATCGCACTTTGAGTCTGTAACAAGATTTGAAATAATAAAAAAAATAGATAAAATTATCCAAAACTGCATATTTTGGAGCCCATTGCAGGTTGCATCGTTGGATGTCCCGAAGGATATTGTTGGTTTCAACTGTCCTAGACATTTGTTTTTAACTGAGCTTTTAAATTTTTAAAACTTAAAGGTAAGAGAAAAATTTTTATTTTGTTAAAATTGAAAAAAAATCATTTGAATAGAAATTCAGATGTGTTTATCTCCTAAACTGGCTCTTTCTACTTGCTTAATAGTTGTAACCTTAAAACAGCATTCTAAGTTCCCATTTATTCAAAAACTGCACGCGTTTTAAAAGCAACAGTTAATATGTTCTCCAGTTCAGTAACATTCCCTCAGCTTTGGCACAAAAAATGCATACAATGCGGTCCCTAGTATTATTTCAATAATTTCTAGTAAGATTATTTCTGGGTGTGTGCTCAGAGAAAATTATAAAACACTAGCAGAATAACCCGGAGTTATTGATTAACAAATTTCAGTTTTCGTTTATAAATTGTAATTCCCTATTCATCCCATGAAACAACTACCACACTCTAATAAAGGCACACAATTGTTAAATACCCAATTTCACAAATGTAAATAAATGTCACATTTAACATTTTACATTTTTGTAGAATTTAAATTTTTCGTTAGAAAGAAGTCTCTAGAGTGGAAATGCTACTCAGAATGCATAGCATAGTCCACAGTATGCATATAAATGCCTTGTATGTCATTTAAAAACAAAAGCGTTTCCCGAAATTATCATACCATGATTGAAAATGTTTTTAAAATTAATTAAACCATCATTTACCTTCATTACAGTTATTGAACGAAAAACATCAAATTCAAAATCCAGAAATACATCTTAAGATAGATTTTAAAAATGCTTCGAACGAAAAGTAATGAATGCATGTGTTTTCACAACAAAAATAGATTCTTGGAATATAACGGACACAAATTTAAAAAAGCGAACGATTAAAAAAATACCAACGTTGCCATATTAGCTACCAGTCCTATTTTAAAACGTTTTGTTCTGTATAGTTTTATTCTCTTTATCATCTGTCCCAAATATTCAGAATTTTTTTATACTTCGTAAAGAAAAAAATAAGGCTCAAAATAAATAAACTATTAGAATTTAAATTCCGTAAAAATTATTTTGGAAAATAATTAATATTTCAGCAGCACTGGTAAACAATCCAAGTAATTACAATGCTCACTATACCCCAGCTACTCCAAAACTACCGAATTATGGTTGATTTAAGTATAGTAACTCAGATGTTTTAACGTGCAACTTGCCTAAATATGTAAGCAAAGAAAGATTAAATAATGCATTCACTACACTAAAATATGGTGTATCAAATATAAAACATTAAATTAAAATTTGTTGGGCAAATCTTATGTGATACTTGTACAAACACACAGACGCAAAATCGAACATAGAACGGGAAGACAGAGACAAACGCAACCAAGTTCAGTCACTAAATGAATGTAAGAACTCACAGTATGCAAAGTTTCATGAAAATATATTCAACCGTTTGGACGTAGCATGGGCACACACATACAGACAAACACCATCGCGCAAGAGACGGATTTTGCATCAGAAGGATCCAAAACGGATAGAAAACTTGAAATGGGTCGAAAATATTCAATATATATATACAAACAAACATTCCATTTTTATTTATATAGATTGATGAATTGAAAATTATATGAAATACTGATTAAAAATAAAATTAGTGAAAAGTTGAAAACACTGAATGTCACTTCGTTTCATTTCAAATAATGAAATACTAACTAAAAATACTAACAAGTAAAAAGTGAAAATAAATTCCTATAATATTAAACTCAAAGTACCTTTTTTACTACTTCGAACAAATCAATAAACTACTAGCATAAAATATCAATATTCATTTGACAAAATTAAAATGATTTACTCAACTTTTAAAATATTGACAGTCACCCACATGTAGTTTAACTGAAAACACTAAAATTTTAATTCAAAATAAAATGAAAGCAAAAATAATAAAGTCTTAAATGTTAAACACGATAAATACATCTATTGACTGTTTCTAACGAATTGATAACAATTGAGGAAAATTACAATGTTTTAATCAGTTTTTAAATACTGACTGATTTCCTTTCACTTCAAATGCAACATTTTGATAAAATTTGAAAGTATAAAAAACAGAAGGTTATGAATGTTAAAAAGAATAGTTAGATTTAGAAGCCTTATAATTATAAAGAAATAATATTGACTTTCATTAGAAAATTTAAAATTTGAGTCATTTCGTTTAAATCATGCCACATAATTTGTAAACTATAAATTATTCAATTCAATGTACACAAAATATTGGTACTCACCAATCAACAGGGTCGGGAAACTCCAAATTCTAAGCACAGCCTCACTTCTCATGGTTCTCTTAGCATTCTAATTTAGAATGAAGAACCACTCTTCCGGTTGTCGTAGTTTTAATCCTTTGAGAAGATCGTCTGTTCTGTTCGCTCCGAACAAAAAAAGAATAAATAAATAATGGCAAGAGAACGCGCAGGGAAGACACTCGCACTGTGCGAACGGAACGGGTTGAGTTGTCTTATATCGTCTCCACTAAAATCGTGCACAAGGTCAATTATTCTTGGTGGAGCAGCTCTAAACGTTCGTATCGCCTTCGAACCGAGTTCTGAGGCAAGTCGCTGGGAAGGGAAAATAAAAGCGGCGAATTTTACGGACCCATTTACCAGCCGACCCTTTTGAGGCCGGGTTTTCGAATTTTCTTTTATTGTTTTTGTTTTCCTTCTTTTTTTCACCGGCTCTTGGACTCGCTGTTTTCCCCTGCCCGCCGAAAAGTTGAGAAAAGTAACGGATCGCAAATTTGGACACACGCGGAATAACCTAGTTCGAAGTGAATGAAAACACTTTTCTGTGTGTGGTGTATGCGGTTGTTTTATTTTTTTTCCTCCATCTGACAGGTAAATGACGTTTTCCCCCTCCACTCCATAGGGATTTTTCGTTCGCCCGAAAGGGATAATAAAAGTTTGAGTGTGCTCTTTTTATTTTGCTTCTTTTTTCCCCTTTTTTTCATCAAATTTATTTGGTTTCGTTTTCAGGCTTTTTTGTTTTCGCGTGAATTTGCTTCGAGATTACTGGTCTCGGTGATTGGTTTATTTCGTTTTCATGTGGCAATGGAGGAAACTTGTTTCAGGGGTTCCGAATCTGGCGTTGAACTTGATTTTGAAGGGGCGGGAAACAGGATTTTGAGCCCAGAAAAGACTCCAGAGAAACCTATATTTTGGAGATTCGCAAACTGCTGTTTTATTATAACTATCTTCACGGTTATTACTAACTTGCGAAATCAGTTATTATCAACTGCTGTTAACGGTTAATAACTAACAGTCAGTGAAACAGCTATTATTTACTGTTAGAAAATTATTCTGACAGTTATTTTAAACAGATATTAATTGCTGAAATTATAAGGAATTTCAACTTTTTTTGTTTTTCTTAATGTTGGCCGAGGTACCCCAGTTGGTACAGTCGTGGATCAGCAATCGAGGGTTGCGAGTTTGAAACTCAACCTAAACAAACACCGTCGTGTACGTGGGGTACGTTAAATCTGTCGTGGCCTTCAAATGTTCTCACGTTGACGTGGAAGTTTGGAGAGTGGGGTTCCAGCTCAGGTGTTGATTTCGTCATTTGACCGTGGTTCAAAATTAAGATATGTTGTCCTCGGATCTTCGCGTCATAAAAACCTCAACACAACCAACCGCTGTGGTGTAGGCTATGAGGACACACATATTCGCAGCAGTGAAAATTTGCTATTCAGAAAATTGAGGCAGGTCAGAAGGAATAAACATCGCACCTGAGCAAGCGAAGAATCCATCTATGTACTAGGCGACTGAATGGGAAGAGATTGGTTGGATAGTTGGTTGAATAGTTGGTTGGTAGTTGAATTTACGTTGCACTGGAGAAACACAAAGGGCTGTTGCCGACAGTCCGGGATCCATCCCTGTGGGAAAGACCCGAAGACAACACCTCGTAATTTGGAGTCACGATCAGATGTCGAGGTCAACACTTGAGCTGGCACCACACTCTCCAAACTTCCACAACAAAATCGTGAGGATATTTGAGGCCACGACAGATTTAAGGTGCACCAGCCCCCTTCACACGACGGTCTTTGGTTGGATCGAGTTTCGACAAGGGAAGTATGTAGTTGAATTTACGTAGCACTGGAGCAACACAACGGGCTATTGATGACGGTCTGGGATCAATCCCGAAGGGAAAGATTCGAGGACACCTCGTCATTTTGAACCACGGTCAGATGAAGAGGTCAACACCTGAACTGGCAACTCACTCTCAAAACTTCCACACCATGCCACCGCGAGGACATTCGAGTCCACGACAGATTTAACGTGCATCAGATCTGCACATACACGACGGTCTTTTGTTGGATCGCGTTTCGAACTTCCAACTGATAATCCACGACTCTACCAACTAGGCTATCGCGACCCCAAAAAACTTCATAAGAAAAATAATTTAACTTCATTTGAATTTCCAAAAATATGCAAGGAATATATAAATTCTGGAAGTCATTATAATCCCCCTCGAGTATTTAAGATCCTGCCTTTCTGAAAACTATTTCTTCACAAAAAATAGTATTTGCTATTAATAGTAGGGTTTAAATTTTAAATATTTGGATTTAACTATGTCTAAAATTAGCAAAGGTTTTTTTTACAGCTAACATATTGAAAGCAAAAGTCATAGCAACAGAAACAGTGCTTATATTATCTTTACACACTTAATATGAAATTTTTTTTTTACAACAATCATGAAATTTACATTTGAATTTATCCTCGAATGAAATTTTCAAGGCAGTGCTGGATTATTATGTATTAAGTAGAACACTTTCATTTTATTTTGAAATATGATAAGAGTATGGAGAAAAAGGAAATTGGATTGAAATTTTTTATTTTCTTAGCCATAGAAACAATGAATAATTAGAAAATGCAGTACGGGATTTAAGAAAAATTAGACCTCAGTTGTGAAAAATTATTATGTGTGGATATATACTCTTAGACTCATTAATAAATTACATAGCAGAGATGCACTTGTATACAATAAAAGACAAAAGATTTTTTAAATTTAGTTTTTGGAAAAATCCACGTGGAACTTTTTAAATAGAATTGTGTTGCGTCATAAAGAACTGAATTGGATCATCATAGTGAGAGGTGCATATTTCAGCTGTCATATGCTTTAAGATATTTTTCTACGAAATGAATTTGTTCAGCTTTGTATCAGTGAGTTCATGAAATGTAAATTTTAAGAGATAGATAAAAGACTTCTGGAGAAGAACTTCACAGATTCAAGATTATGAACTAAGTTATAGACGTAATCGATTTCTTTAGTATAAAAAGAACATATTACTATTAAAAAACTATGTGTATGCACATACGTATATTTTTAAGGTATGATGAGTCTCGGAAATTTTACACGAAAATACAATTTAATTCTTGCAAGAAAATTAACTTCTGCTCTCTTTCAGTTCTATGTCCATATAAGGTAATTAACTCATTTCATTTTTTTTATCATCGGTGTCCTCAAATCTCCGCCTTTTTATCGTGTAGTCTATCAGAATTTTGAAGACCAGGACAAAAACTTTCTCCCTAACATCAATATCAATGTATCAGGTATTAATTTCTCCTTCAAAACAGTCGTATAAATGGCATACTGATCATACCGTTTGTCTACCACCCAGTAAGTCCTGGGTTTGAATCTGGTTTATAAGCGCGTGCATGTTGGTGATGGTTCCTATTAGGAGCGACAACAGCTTATCCAATGGGGGCTCCCTAACAATTAACCACTATTCCCTGTAATACCGAATACCTAAGAAGCCTGGGACTAGAAAAGCAAGTTTTTATCGAACATTTTTTTTAATTCAAATTTCTTTAATTTAAAACCTTCATCTGACCGTGGCTCAAAATTACGTGTTGTTGTCCTCGAATAAAAATGTCGAAAAGGTGATAAAAAGTTATTTTACTCATACTTAAATGATTTGGCATTTTTCTACGAAAGAGAAAAGTCATTATTCTGGTCACTTTCAATCTATAGTTAGCCAATTCAACCCGAGTGAGGCCGGGTAATTTTGCTAGTTGTAAATAAACCTTTCAAAAAAGAAATTATTGGTCCCTACTGAAATTGCTCTAAGAAATAATCAGAAAATATCCCCCTCCTCGAAAACTCTACTTGTTCTTTGCAGTTTCTAACTAAATACTTTCGTAGATAAAGCAGGGGATATTTATAATGCAAATCACAAAATTTTCGAGAATGGTTTTGTATTTGTTTCTGATAAATTCATATTGTGAGAGAGTAATATTTCGGTCCTTATTTTTACCTTAGAAACGTCCTATTTTCCATAGGGATGCTTGAAGAAATGAATTCGTTTGTCGTATTGGTGCACTTAATGATTGGAAATGTATTTTTATCAATTTTACTTGTTGTCGACTTCTTGTATACTCTTTCCGCCGCCCACATTCACAAAAAACAAAACAAAATAGTCATCCAGTAGTCACCCCTACTTGAAATAAACACAAGTCCTATTCCTATGGCGACCGCCCCCCTCTCCCCAGAACTGGTGTCGGAAGCAGTTCTCGACTCTCGTGGTACGCAGAGTACATTTCTGGAACACTGCACACACCAAATAGAAAAACTTCCAACTTTTTTTAGGACATGCATATGGATGAGCGTTTTGCAACTTGGTATACAAAACGATTGCTTCTTTTATCATTCTAACATCTAAGTTTGCATTTCTAACATTGACAAAATCGATTCTTATAACTTTTGAACAAAATTTATCTCAGTCTGCGGACGTTTGACCCATATCACAATAACCATTATGTTCAGGTCGTGTTGCATTGTACTTTTTCAATAGCCCCAAAGGATAACCAACATGCAAATAAAGAAAAGAAGCATACACTGAGATGGTTTTGGTCCTTGAACTTGAATTTTGTTCCGGTAAGCAAACCAGAAGCATATAATTAATTTACTTGCACAGACTGTGTCTGGGAGGGTAGACTTAATAAGAGAGATAACCATGGCGGTTGACCGTGAAAATGTACCGGCCAGGTTCTTTGGACTTGCCGCGTCACGACTCTTAAGTTTCCTTCTTTCTTTTTTGGGTCTGTCGAAAAAGAGATATGAGGCGTGTTCCAGTGTGACTAATGGTTATCCGTACTCTTCCGGTAGGTAATTATACTATGGAAACATTTAATTCCAGTTTCAAGATAGAAAAACATTCTCAGAGCCATTAAGATAAGGACCATAGCAAAATGTAGAGGGCGCTGTTAATGAATAGGGAAAAATACACAAATGGAAAATCACAGACTATGAGAGGCTAGTTCTTTGAAAAGCTGAAAGAAGAGGGTGCTAGTGTTTTTGCTGTAGAGAGTGTTTTCTGTACGTATTCCGCAAGTGACGTTACTTGAGCCCCACACAGTTAGAACTACATTATCTACTGAGTAAAAGCATTGGATTACCGACAGTAAAATCCTCGTTTTGGGGGCGGCTTATTTGTTTCCCTGAAAATCCCACTCCTTGGTTATAAGACAAAAGCTTTTATGCGGCTCTGGTGAGAAGGATATGAGTCCATTTGGATATGAGTCCATTTGGACATAAGCAGTTCAACTAGAAGGGGAAAGAGCACTCAAGATCACATTTATGGCGATCACTTTAGGTGATTATTTGTTTCACCAACCGCAATCACTGCTACTGCCTCCTGCATCGAACTTGGGGCTAGAAACCACGCTAAAGACTCCAATTGTGTGAACGTATTAACCTGACCCCTAATTTAACGAATAGATAGCAAAACAAAACACGTGACTCAAACATCAATTTGCGGGAGTCGAACTATGAAATGAGATCAATGTAAATATTTCATTTTTCGAGAAGAAGGGATTCTGGGATCAGAAGCCATTTGAGGGATCACAACTTTTTATGGATGATTTTGGTAAGAATATATATCAGATCAATTGATATCCAGATTATAGTGCTCACCTGTTCCAGAAACAAAGGTATGGTCAAGACCAATGACCGCAAAAACGATACTCAAAATGTTCTGAAAAAAATGCCCTGTCGGTGTCTGAACTTTAATTTAACTTAGACCAATGTAGGTCATTTCTCTACTTTTAAACAAGTGCTAAGCCTAATTAAAGCTCATTTAGAAGAGCTTTAACTTACTTATTTTCTTTTACAACTTTTTATATTGAAAAAATGTAAATAGTTTGTGTATAGTTTAACAACATCTTTGTTTAAAGTTATTTTGCAAAGCATTTTTAATTGCATTTTTAGAAAGAAAACCTGATATGCAAAAAATTAAAATACACGGTTTGTGTAGTTTAACTGGGACTGAGAATAATTTCAAACGAAAATATTCAAATAGATCCTAGAGGATCGAGTCGCATTATTATGATCACCCCTACTTTTGACGTCTCATAACAGTGAAATAATGCACGTGCCAAGGTCGAACTTCTTGAGCATATAAGGTATGATGTAGACAATCTGAGCAAATATTTTTCTTAACAATCAGAAATCCACTGCCGATGGCATTATTTCCGATGAATAAGTAATAGCTTCTCTGCAGAAGCTGAAATCAAATATTAACCGTTACTGTTTTGGGAAAAACCTCGTGGAAACTTTATCGGACTTTGAAAATCTGCAATTGGGCTATCGAGCCAAGGGTGGCAATATTTCGGAAACAGCGGAATGTATGAAGTGCTTGCTCATCTGCTGCCAGTTACATTGTATTTACAGTTGGTTATGAATGGGAAAATTATGAAAGGAATTTTTAGTGTAAAGAAACACACCACCGGAAGACAAGGATTTTACTTCCAGTGACTCAATACATATAGGAAGCATATTCCACCCAAAACACTAGTGCCATCTACATATAGCTTTACAGACAAGACTAGGGTGTGTGCTGAGCACATGGGCCATAGGCCCTGCTTCTCCAGATCAAATGGTTTTGGAGTACACTGAACAAACTTGAGTTGCAGAATTTAGCTTTATGGTTTAATTGGGACTTGGAAGCCGAGCAGGTTGATGGGGGGGGGGGTTTCTGTATGATGAACAAACCTTCGTAGAACAGACCTTCATAGAGAACAAAGTCATGATATTCATCTTTTGGTATTATTTGATATATCAAGCGCTGGCTTTTCGAGGACTGTGTCTGGTGATGGCAAGATGTATTCCATCAAACTGTCACTGCAATGGTAAGTACAGACCGGCCAACAAAATGTTGGCAACACGTTGACGGATGTTGGCAACATATTTGTTGGGCACAGCAACTTGCATCTGGATACATGTTTTCAACAGTGTTACGCGTCCAAACCAAACTCAGTTTTGAAGTAAAAATGGAACTAACGACTGCTGCAGCTAGTGCTAGTGCTGCTTTCATCATAATAGCTGCCCATGCCCCAAAACAAACAAAGTAGATGGTGGCAGAGACAGTTTTTAAAAATTTGGACAAGCTATGGCGACAACTTAATGTCTGATTTACTTTTGAACGACGGTAGCTCGTTCTGCAATTTCGACAGACTAACAAAATCTGATTTCAAAGAACTCCTTTGTTTGGTAGCCCCTAAAATCTCCAAAAGAATACAAACTGCCTTGCCGCTATTTCACCATCAATAAGATTGGCGGTCGCTCTGCGATATTTAGCTACAGGTGATTCGTGTACTAGTCTAATGTACCTGTTTAAAATATCGAAGCAATCAATTTCCTCAATTGTACCCGAAGTGTTCGAAGCCGTCATTAAAGTTTTTAAAGGATATTGTCAAGTAGTAGATAATAAACAAATCAATTATTTATTATTAATTTATTGTCAATATAAGTACTAGTATTTATTACAAAGAATAATTTAGAACTGGCTTTGGGAACAAGGAATTCGTTAATTTCTGTCATTATCAAAGTTGATCGAGATTCTGGCATATTCAAATCTTGTGGCAAAGACATTTGTGATTGAGACTGTTGAGTTTCTGGCATATTCAAATCTTGTTGTAGTAAACACATTTGTGATTGAGACTGTTGAGTTTCTGGCATATTAAATGAATGTGGTTACCAAGGCATTTTTGCCCGAGATTCTGACAAAGTAAAAGATTGTGATTGAGATTGTGGTGTTGATTGATATTGCGGTTGCGGCATATGAAAAGAATGCATTGACTGAGTTGACGTTGATGAGTACGGTGATGAGTTTGTTGTAGAGAATGGCATTGAAGCTAAAGACGGTGTAGGTGACGCTTGCGAAGAATAATAATTTAGTATGTGATTTCTATATAGTTCCTGCGATGATTTGGAAATTGATACAAGGATGATTTTGGATCAAGTGTTTCCACTTCAGACACAGCAAATGCACCCATTTCCAGCTGGAAAAGTGTAGTATCTGTGATTTTTGCTATAGATATAGCCCGATTGTTTTGATTTGCGCCGCGCATTCCACTGGCTACGTTTTCACCATAAACTGCAAAGTCATATTTGAATTCACATTTTCTTGGATACTTCACATAAATTTATAGGCTTCATCCACCCTGGCATCATTATTTGTTTTTCTTTTTGGATTTTTAATGGGTGCTTAAGCTTCCGATGAAGGTCTTATTGGTTGAGATATCGATGAGTTATTTGCTATGAATTGATCACTTTCATGTTAAGTTTTATCTTCCTCGCCGTGTTCGGTGGATAAAATACTTAAGCCGTTGTCATCGTGGTTTGAATTTCTGCTGCGCCTTCCTCTTAAACATTGAAATGCACTATTATTTCTTTAATTTAAAATGTTTGGAATTTATGTTTAAATTTATTTTTGTTAGCAGGAAAATGGGGGTACCTAAATCTTTTGTACCTATATATTTTGTATTGCTGTTACAGATACCACGATCAGAGGAAGACTGGTGTGAAATTGCAAACGTATTTTGTTTAAAATGGAATTTTTCCCACTGCATTGGCGCAATTGATGGGAAGCATGTGCAGATTGAAGCACTAGAAAACAGTGGAAGTGTATATTACAACTATCATGGCACTTTTAGTGTCGTATTGATGGCTATTGCAGATGCTGACTACCGTATTCGGTATGCCGATGTGGGATGCCAGAGGAGAATCTCAGATTGCGGTGTTTTTGCGAATACAACATTCTATAATAATCTTATCAAAAATGAATTGCAACTTCCAAAACCGACATTCATATCAGAGAAAAGACAAGCGCGGGTTACTCCTTTTGTATTGGTAGCAGATGACGCATTTGCATTAAGCCCAACGTTGTGAAGCCTTTTCCAGGTCCATACCCGAAAGGTTCCCTAGAAAGTGCGTTCAATTATCGATTGAGCAGAGCTCGACGCATTATCCAGAATGTATTTGGTTTGCTGGTGACTGTTTTCTGAATATTTAGAAGGCCTATTTCATTACATCCTAAGAAAGTTGAAAGTGTAGTATTTGCTTGCATTTCTCTACACAACTTTCTTAGACGAGATGCACAATCAGTACGGACATACACACCACCTGGTACATTTGACAGTGAATATTTAGATACTAGTACAGTAACACCAGGTTCGTGGAAATTAGAAGATGAGGGAGGTTTACTCCATTTGCAGCGCATCCCGAGAAATGCTTCTCAAGAAGCAAAAGAAATCAGAAAAGAATTCGCCCTATTTTTTATTTCAGAACAAGGGAAAGTACCGTGGCAAGATAGATTTGCCTGATTTTGCTTTACTGTTATTATTTTAGTTTATAATTACTTTTTGTGTAATTGATTTAAAAAAGTTAATAAAACTAGGCAGTAGTTTTTGTGTATTTGTGTGATTATAGCTTTTAGTGGTAATATATACTGCATATACATATATGTAATAAAAAAAACCCTCTGATTTACATGTATTTCGTGACATTTACTTCTTTGTAAAACCTAATTAAGTAAACAATAATAATAAATACCTACCACCTACCTCAATAGTACTGCGACTGCCTTTTGAGATGTTGTTTTCTATGAGAAAGCTCATCATATTGTATCCAAACCATATGTTGTCTTCCGAAATTGTACCAGTTCCAATTTTACTTTTCTCCAAAATTTTCTTCCGTTCCCGGCTAAATTGAGTTTTTAGGAACTTAAATTTTCCTGGATATTTCATCCACATTTGTGTTAAAGTGCGAAGCCATTTTCGACATTCCATCAAATTTGAGGTTTTTATCTCTGTATTCCTTGCATTTAATGTCCCACAATGCGGGAGCGGCTTTCAGCATTTCTATTAGCTCTAGCACTAGCTATTTGGTCCATATCATGTTTGCTGCAAAAGATAAGCAATGAACTACATTCTAATATTTTAAAAATAATAAAAATATGCGCAAATAATTGCGTACCTACTAGATGTAATAGGAGCCTGATGAAATCTCACTAGTGTGGTTCGACGCCAATTGTTGACAACACCATCCAGACTGAGCGATGTTTTCCATTTGAAATGGAGAACACGGATACAAAAACAGACAACAAATTTCTTCGGTGTCATCCCTCTCGATGTTGACGAGTATCCATCAACTTGTTGCTAGTTGACGGGATACATGTTGACGACATCAATATCAACATGTTGCCAACATTTTGTTAGCCGGTTTGTACTTACTTTAGAATATTAACTTTACAGAAAAAGCCTCTCATACGCAAGGTATGGGAGTAGCTTCGTTTGATGATGAAACAAACGTCCACAGATGGAACAAACATCGAACATCAGGGAACAAAATTGTTAAGCATTTTGCATATGAAGGAATATGAAGATGCGCATCCATAGAAAAACAAATGTTTCATTCTTGTTTTCCCAGGAGTTTGAATTCATGGTGAACAAAATTTTTGAAAACAGAAAATTAGAACATCAGCTGAACAGAAAGCATGATTGATTGTTTTTACGCAAGCCGTGTGAGGAGTTGCGTGACGTCACCCCGGCTTGTTCTTCTTCAATATGAAATTTAACGTTGAAGTATCTTTTTACAATTACAATCCACCATTTGGTCATTTGAAAACTTAAAACAACTCGAAAATCTTTGTTCTCAAGGATTGAAATATAATGACAGAAACAGTAATAAAAGGAATGGAATAAGATGGAATGGTTATAAATATCAAAATCTGTACAATATTTATCATAATAATAAAGAAGAAATAATAAATATTGTACCGAATTAAATACATGGTCATGGATAGAAGCAACTGAATAGTTCTGGCTTTCTTTCTGTTACGAAACTTTCTGCTCATATTTGACTTTCCGCACGTTGATAGATGAATAAATTAAATTAATTTATCATTTGATCAAATATATAACACAATTAATCTCAGAACTGCTATAATTATAACCAATTGTCCTTATAATAAGCACACGAATAGAAAAATACTACTTACGTATACAATGGACTTTTTGTTTACTTCGATATATTCTTTCCCTTCAATTCATTTTATCTGCATCATTTATAATGTTGTCAGAGATTTGTTTCTGTGTGGATAGCATCACTCTTCAACAGTTTAAAAAATTAATTTGTTAAAACTTTTTATAACAATGTGGAAATTTGAATTATATAGAAATTAAACGCAAAAAATATGCGATATGAATGATCTCAAAAATTCTTTTTCCTTATTCAAATATATTGAGCCCAGTGCAGACAAGGCCAACTTTTGCGAATGTATAAATTATCGTGCTGTTTTAATAATTTAATAAATAATTTTAAACTTCATTCAATTTATTATTTAGAATATAAAATCAGAAACAAATTCTCAGCCATCGTATAACTCAAAAGACATTATTCAAACGATTTTCATATCTAAAAGAAAATTTTACATTCTTTAATGAGAAAAATATTAAGTATTAAAGTAACACTTGGATTACAATACTAGTGGATTCCATCACTATAAAGTTGGACTCACATAACAGCACACACAACCAAACAACCGACAATAATTTAGATCATAAAATCAGGAAATTTTAAGACATCGTAGAATAATTCAAAAGACATTATTCAAACGATTTTTATACCTAAAACATTAAAAATTACATTATTTAATAGGATAAATAAAATATTAAAACAATATTTTTTGGATTATCAAACAGAACAGTACTGGTAAATGCCAACGCTGTAAAGCTAGACCTACATAACAGCATACACAAACAAAAACAACCAAGAATAAAATAGGTGGCAATAGTGTTTCTGCGGTGATATGTATTCCTGTACTGCGGTGATATGTATTCTGAACGTGACGTCAACTGGCTTGTTTTTCGAATAGAATTTTAGCATTTCGCCTACAGAAATTCCAAAGAATAAATCCCGAATTGATATAATTGATAGTTGATTGGTCAGCTCCAATTACATTTAACGCCAAACGTTGCCAAAACAGCGATAAACTACATTTTAAGGTAACCTCTGTATGTATCATGCGATAGCATTTGGACAGCAGAAGTAAAATCTTCGCAGACCGTCCGATTTGTTTATTTACACTGAAAATTCCTCTCATACAAAGAAAATGCATTGATTTAAAACTACATATATTCTGATAATGTTTAAAAATTATTCAATCAGATAGTAATTTATTTTAAATATTCAAAAAAAATAAGAGAAATAAAAAATATCTCAAATAGTGGAAGTACAAAGGGTAAAGGCTACCATTTGTCATAAAAATTATTTCAGGTTTTTAACTTTATTTAATGAATATCATTTGCCAGATTATGTTGAAAATTCCGACTGTAGAGTATATAACTTTTTACTCTGTAATTCCGTCAAAGATGTTTCTAAACATTTATTTTATAGCACTTTTTTTCTGTTCAATTAAATTATCATGTAAAATGGGTGTTTTATGGTGTAACATGTTGTAGTTCGTATTAAAAAAAAACGACTCTGAAGCACATTATAAATATCAATGATGCATGCAAATGCTGCACGTGTTTCGGTAACCTTCAGCTTTTGCCCTACGCCAAAGGCAATATGATCACCCGAACGTTTCACCGCCAACAATTACCAAAGAGTAATTAAATAGAGAGATAAATGAACGAGGCTTTTGTCTTTTATGTTAACAGTCTTCCGCCATTAAAGATCACCTGCATCCGGAAATTCAAGGTTATGCATCCACTTTTGGCATTTAATATCTTGCATATGAAATATGGAACGACTTATAACTATGGGTCTTGTGTTCACAGTTCAATTTTCGGATGGCATGAGTTATAAACTGGTTTACCACACTATTATTATTCGGACAGATTAATTAACATTTCTGTTTGCAATTTAAAGCTATGTTTAGTTGTATACCCTCTGAATTTTAATGAGTAGAGGCATTCAGTTCATTCACACATCATGTGTTGATGTGTGAATGAACATTCTATAACCCTCCGCTAGTTACACTGATCCAGACAGGTGCACAGTGAATTATTTCAATGTTACGCAATGAAAAGCATAATTGTTAAAATATTTATAATTAAAAATTTGAAAAAATTTGTTTAGTTATTTGTTCTTTAGTATGTCCTAAAATATACTACATGTTTTTTAAAAAAATGAGCACATAATGTGTGTGCAACTCGGAAAGAAAACGTCGAGTAAATCACCGCGATCTTATTTGTTAAAGAAGACTCGTGACTAAGAAGGTTAAAACTTTTTAGGAAAATTCTAATTAAAGTAAATTAAAAAATTCTTCGGATACAACAGTTTCATGGCGATTTTCAAACACGGCAGTACAAAAAATTAAGTTGTAAAATGACAGTCTGTTTCAAATCTACATAAAATATTATTTAATATATTTTTAATTACATATGAGAAAAAATTGATAGTAAGATCTAATAGTTGTATTTTTAAGAGAAAGAGAAATGATAACCATAATTAATATAATACAGTTCAATCTCTTAGTTCAATCTCTTTTTAAACTCTTTTCTACGAACTCACACCATTTTGAGTATCGATTCTCGCCCAGATATCATAGAATATCTTAATTTTCATTTCGTTTCCCAAACAAACAGGTGTTAGAATATTCTTATTACGAACGAAACAAAGAGAAAAATATCAGGAAAAGTTGTGGGGATTTTGCTATAACAAATCAATGTTTGGAAATTTTTTGACAGATAAAGGTCAGTTTTCCGTTCCATATAAAATGTAATTTCAAATTTTTATGCATGCTGATTATTGCATTAATTCTTTTAATCATTAATTATATGAATAATTTTCTTTCTGGTACTTTATGAATCGGTTATTCATCTCTCTTTTGAAATTTATTTTATTTCATTTAACAGCGTTCTATTTTACGTACTTTTCCCGTCATGTAATTTTCGTAAAACGATTGTTGACTATTGTGAACTATATCAGATAAAGTACGCACACACAAATATAAAAACTGATGGATGCATTATGTAAAGTAAGCTGTCATGTTTGAAGTCATTGTTCATTCGAGGCATTCTATGTGAAATTAAAGTCGTCATTATCAAATGTATCCTAAATCTGACAGCAGTAGTCTCTCTTTATGTTTTACGGTCTGTTTCAAACTTCTATAAAAAACGGATAACTTATACGTTTCGTTCCAGAAATTAAGTTACTTTCGTTTTATTTAATTCGAGATGTAAGTCGGACTTTTATTTTCCTTTCACAAAACTATAATCCTACACTCACTCGAATTCCAGAACATTAAAATACATTGACAAAAATCGCAGCTGGTTTGAGAAGTATAGATATATTTGAAAACCGGTCGAACCTGTTTTTCAGTCAAGGGTCTAATATTATCCAAAGAAAGCACGGAAAATATACGAGAGGGTTTTTTCAGAGCAAAAATAAATTACCGAAAAAGAAGTACTTCTGGTTAGGAACTAATTTGATTTATCGTCGGTTTGACGATGTTCCTCGTTAATTCTTAATATCAGCGACATACTGTTATTGCATTTAAGTCTCAATTTGCGAACGAGGATACCGAAACACTAGCGCTCTCTGTATTTAGCCCCTTTTCAGAAAAACCTCATAAATTTAATTTCAATCACAAGGGAAAATATTGAATTGAAACAGTACATGTGGCAACAATTGTTTCAGATTATTATAATAATTAATTGTACAGCATTATCTTAATTGAGCTTACATTCGTTTATTTCACACGTGTTTTATGATTTTTAAGCAAATTAAAATGTATTGAAAAATCTGCTAAGCTGAAAAATTCCTTTTCTTATTAAGATAACATTAATCCAATAAATATCCCAATCAGCGTCACCCGTATTAACTACATTTGAACATTTTCGGATGTCTGATTTGAAAATGTGGACTGTGTGGTGAGACTGACTCGCAAAACTCTTTCCTGTTGCTAAGCAAATGCGTTTGCTTTTTTTAGAATTTTTTATCCGCAGCAAGTTGAATAATTTTTTTTAGAATTTTTTTATCCGCAGCAAGTTGAATAATTTTTCTTTGGAATTGTTTTTGTTATGCAAGTTTTTTTCTGGAGGGGGTCCTTTCAGAACATATATATCAGGGATGCACAAACCGCGGGTCTCACTCCCTTGATTTGCTGGCGGCCCGCCTCACCATGTGTTATTTTAATCTTAACAAGTCACAGGATAGGTAATTTAGGCAAAAACTTCGTTGCTAGACACTGCATTAAAATGCGCAAGCCTCTTTGGGTCAACATATATCTGTGAACAAACACTTTCAGTCATAAATATTAAAAAAATGAAAAATTGGAACCGCATTGAAAAATTGAATAATGAAAATTTAGAATCAATTTTGCGCTTGGCTACTACAGAAATCGAACCAAATATTAAAACAATTGTTAAATCAATGCAATTTCACGCATCAAATTAAATACTTTATTTACTTTTATTACCTTTCTTTATTTTGTAACAATATAAAATATAAATAATAAATATAAATAAAATAAATAGTATATGATAGATAACTTCATGTTTTTTGGGTAGCTCTCCCATAAATCATAGTGAATCTATGTGGCCCTTGGTCTCAACAAGTCTGTGCATTTTGATATATATATATATATAGAACCGCTATATTCGTTATCTTTTGCAGTTTGTATTTTTCTAGTTTCTGTTCCAATCGTTTGTATTTTTAATATCTACTTTTTTTTAAATTATTAGAATTCTGGTTATGATTTTCATGATTTTCTGTTACTGCTGGAGTCTGATACTTCGAAAGTTTTTATAGAAAGGCAAGTGGATTTGTTTGGAAAGATTGACTGCAGTATTTTTTAATTGGTTAAAACTTTTGAAAACATGACACACTTGATGCCATGAGTCGTTCTCCTGTACCAGCGAATATTTGTAACATCCTTTTTATGTATTCTAAACAGGAGGTATTATATTGGTGTCTCTGAAATCAAAGCTAACTATGGGAACTAGAAATCAACTTGAATGTAGAAATTTTTTTTAATGTTTTCCTCTGCAGTTTTTGCTTCTGTAGATCGTATCAAAGAACGTTGTATTTCTTCTAATTTCGGAGACAAACTTGACTAATTTTTCCAAAAAGAATATCAATTTTGTGTGTTTCTTTGAAGTGATATTTGTGGAAAAAGTGTTTTGTTTCGATTCTAATCTATGGATGTGTGTATGTATGTTCTCTATACAAATCTACACCGTTTGACCAATCCTCACCAAATTTGGTACACTTATACTTTGGAACCCTGCGAGTAACGCAAGATACATATTAACCCAAGTTCTCTTTAACCTAGGTGTGCAGAGGCGGCTAAATCAATTCGAAATTGACATAGGAAAAACTTAAGCATAAAACGATTGCGGTATGCAACTCAGTTTGTTTTACCAGTATTGATCGAAAATCAAATTTTCTAATAAAATTATTTTACCACTATTGCTCGAAAAACAATTTTTTCCGAAACGTTAATTTAAACAATTTAAAATTCGAATTATGTTTGAACTGATTTTTTATTTCTTTCCACGATATAAATAATTTAGGAATATTTGAATGATATTTTACACAACTTGCATTTTGTAATGGAATACGAAAAGCCAAAACAAAAAACCTCATTGATCATAAAAACGTAATTTTGAAATTCGGTACCTGGCAACGCCAGAATTAATGTTTTATTTTATAAATTATATTTAGAATTCCGTGTTTGTGTATTTGAGTTAAGACAGAAATGTTGCTTTCATATTTGAGCATTTCTAAGTTTTGTAAATTTGTGTTGTTTTTATAATTAATTGATTATTGTCTATCAATATTTTTCAAGCGTCATTTTCGAATTTCTCTATTTCAGAATATTCTCATGGCGTCGAGATTAGACACGCTTTCTCAGATCTTTCATTTTTCAGAATTCTACATTTTTCAATGACCCAGAATTTTGTTTCTGTTGGTATTTATGTGTTCCCTTACTTTCCATATTACAGATATATTATTTAGGAGTAAAATGTCATGAATTATTTTTATTTTCTGCCAAATACCACTAGACATGGGTAATTTCTTGAAGTTTTTTTTATTTCAACGAACTTTCCTTAAATCTTTGGTTAAATACGTTATAGTTTGTAGAATTATGTTTCGTAAAAATAAACGGAAACCTTTTTAAGTAAGGTGTATAACTTCTTATTTTAAAATGACTGGTAAAGTTAAAATTAAGTTATTCTAAAATAAGATATGTTACGTTAAATCAAAACGAGTAGCCATAAGTTGTAGTTCAAAGATATTTCTAAACTTTGACATATTTTCATTACAAGACGATTAAAATCAATTTAATTAGCAATTGTTTTTCATGTTTCATGAGTATTATTGAAAGATGTACTCCTTAGTCAAGTAACTACATCTATCGTTCTAAATAGGTACGTGGTTTCTATATAGAAACTGAGTCTCAATTGAAAAAAGTACCTTGAGGATTCGATTTAAAACTAATTTTTTGTTGGAGAAAAGCGAATTTTAAATAAGACTTTGCTGATCTTGGAATAAAATCATAGTAAGGAAGTATGTAAACTAGGACTGTTGAAAAATAGAAATTTTTGTCTTAAGTGGAAGAAGGTCGAGATTGCTTGCTTGAAGTTGAAACTGTTCATATACAACTTAGGTACCTGTGAAACATTCATTGAAAGCAGTGATTTTGTAGAAAGTGTAATCGATTGAGTTTGCTTTGTCTACACTGATGACATTTATTTTAAAAACAAGTTCCGTTATTCCACGTGCGGCTGAATAGAATTTTCAAAAAAAAATGTGTGGTTCAAAATAAATTAACCACGAATGCCGTAACAGTTTAATTTGCCATCCTCTCACACTGATAATGCAATTAGAAAACATCGAATCCATGGTGCAAGGGTACCACAAATAATAAATATTGATTGGAAAACTGAATGCAAGACTATACGCTGAAAGTTCCTCATTTTTATTGAAAATGAACTTAATTGGCATTCGTAATCACTCCAAAACTCAAAATCGACTTCTGAAGAAGTCATCTCAGAAAAAGCTTTTGTAGTTTGTCTTACAGCAAGAGTGTGATGAATATGAAATGGATTATATGGATGGATATATTATGTATACATATTTGCTTCCGAAGTAAATTGTAGAAGCTATGAAAAAGTTAAAACGATGTTAAAAATAATTTTCTGTACACTTAAATGATGCTTGCATTTTTCTATGAAATAGAATCAACGTTTTACCAATTCAACCCGAGCATCGCCGGGTAATTCTGCTAGTTACTACTAAAAAATATTTC
Organism: Meta bourneti; assembly: GCA_933210815.1. Classification (NCBI taxonomy): domain Eukaryota; kingdom Metazoa; phylum Arthropoda; class Arachnida; order Araneae; family Tetragnathidae; genus Meta; species Meta bourneti. Next base: position 29,097,878 of record OW119930.1, read on the forward strand.
ACTAAAATAGAGATCCTTTTTGTATGACTGATCTTATGCAACAGCTTGGAAAGAGTTAATATACTATTCACTGTAATTTTTGTGAACTGTCTTAAAATGTCTCTTACATAAAAGTATTACTGCTAATTGGATAAAATTAATATAGCATTTCAATAGCATTTATCCATAGTATATTGAACATTATCCATAGTATAAAAAAGATAACATTTCCATACAACAGCCGTATAACTAACGCTTTCCAAATTTTATTACAGCCTATAGCGAAATACAGAGAAATGATATTTATTTGGCTTCTAATAAATACTCTCTTTAGCAACAGTTTAGAATGAAAGAATGATACAAAAGGTCGTAAAAAAGATTATTCACAATAAACCTCTTTTCGGGATTTACATTAGTTCCGACTAATGTAGCAGTACAAAGAAAATTAAATACAAAGTGCAGCACTAATAAGTAATTTGCATCTGAATAAATGTTAGATCAAAACTATGTCGTTACAAAGAAAGAGTATAATTTAGAATTCGACCTGCTCCAAATAAATGTCTCAGACCTCTCCTCTCGAATGACGTAAATCCGTTTGTTTACAGATGTCCTTGGTTATTTTAGAGTTCTATTTTAAAAGGGCAATTAACAGTTGTGTTTACCTGAAAGGTAAACGGTTGGATTTCTGTTAACAATGTTTTACTCGTGGTCTTTTTCGCGGTCATGAGTAAAATAGCTCATCATGTACAGAAAAATACAGCGATGTGCTCCACAGAACAATGAGTTGTTTTAAGAATGTGAACGCATACCTCACATTATGCGATTAATTTGAGAGAAATAATCGGATAACGCATGAACAGGGAAACGTGTGTATTAGTTCCAAAAAAAAATTAACCTGATAGATAAAATATGCAATTCTATTAATTTTCATAAATATCATTATTAATTTTTTTATTAAATTACAGCCTGAAGTCCTGTGGGCTGCCTCATTGTGACGAAGGGGTGTAACTGGGAGGATTGGGTGAAGTACGTCTGGAGTTTTCTCCTGTTAGGATTATCCTAGGCGCGAAGCCCAGTCCATATTCCCAGCTAAATGCTAACAGGCAACTCCTGAGGTAGTCAGATAAGTCTTTATGGTACTTCACCAAAATGAAACTGCAATTCTCTCCCTTTGTCACCTGGATCATCAGGAGTTGGTTGCTGTGCGCCTTGTACATCAAGGTCTTCTGGACTTGATCTTGATTATACCTTGACCAAGGGGATTAGCAACAACTATAAAATTAATTTGCAGTTTTAGTTTTATAATAGTTTATCCTGCTCATCCTAAGGTAATGTCAAGAGAGTTGACGGGCATTTCCCTATCTGTTTATCCTAAAAGTATAATAATTTTTCCTCTTTGTTGAGATTCAAAGTTTGTTGCAGCAAGTCATAGAACAATGAATTTTCTGGTCATTTTGTCACTTCTATTGTTAAGTAACAGTCTAATTAGCCTTTGAGTAGCAAAATCCGACCCTAGAGTGATAAACCAAAAAACCATTCCACACAAACCATTCTCTCTAATGGTCCTAATTGCACTGTCACTATATTTATGTCGCAACCTGACCAGACTTTTTGCTGAGAAGCCTTTCGGAGTTGATCCTACACCGTTGCCAGTGGACTGTGTTTATATTCGGCGCCGGCGAGGCGCACAAATCTGTTGCGCTTCGAGATGTATATACTGTCTTCGGGAGGCGAAAGCAGACGCTCGTGAGATCGGTTCAAGTATAGAACTTTAAACACTTTTGAGGACTACCTATGCTTTTTCGTTTGACATGTCGGGAGCCATATGTAAGTTTCTACTATTAAATTATTTTTGATATAATTAGCTGTACTTGACTCTCTCCAAAAGGTAACTAGGAAACAAATTACAAGTATTAAGAAGCAGATAAAAAAGACTGGTAGTTTTTTAACGTTGAGGATCTGCTATAGTTGAAGCCAGTGATTCTCAACCACTGTGCCGCGGCACTTTTGTGTGCCGCTAAATTCTTAGAGTGTGCCGCCAAATTTTAATAAAACTATTCATAAAATTGTTATTGACCATTTGACAACATTAGAGGAGAGAATTATTCATTATTTCCCAAATTTAGATATAAAAAAATTTGATTGGGTTCGTAATCCATTTGTGATAACGAATACTTCTGTATTTGAATTAACTTTGAATGAAGAGGAAGAACCAATTTCGCTTTCTAATAATCGAGATTTAATTTTAAAATATTCGGAAGAATCAATTAATTCATTTTGGATTAACATTAGATGCGATTATTCCATGATAGCCAAAAAAGCTTTAAAAATATTATTACAATTTTCTACATCTTATTTGTGTGAATTCGGATTTTCAGTATTAACCAACATAAAAACGAAAAAAAGATCGAGACTGTTAAATGTAGAAGACGATATGAGAGTAGCATTGTCATTTTTACGACCAAATATAAATGAAATTATCAAAAAACATCAAGCTCAAATTTCTCATTAAAAGTATTCTTATTATTTACCTTGTAATTAATCCCTTAATAAACGTACTGTTGTTTTTGTAGTACATATTATATTATTTTATTTTACATTCACAATTATTATCATAAACTATTTTACAGTGTATTATAGGTAAGTAAACAACTTTTAAACTTATCTTTTTCTTTGTGTGCCGCCAAATTTTGAAATCGTTAAAAGTGTGCCTCGACAAAAAAAAGGTTGAGAATCACTGGTTTAAGCATTTCAACCATTTGTTTTGCTGACAGCTAGCTCTTTGAAGAACTGATTGAGATAGGACTTAAGAAGGTTTAGAATGAACTGTAAACAAAATTTTTTTGAGTAATAAAGTTAACCATAAAATAAAGTTTTTCTTTTTCGAACTCACTCCAGCATATTAATAAATATATTTCTAAATAGTACTTATTTATGTTTCTCAAAATTCAAAGATATATATATATATATCTTTGAATTTTTCTGTCTGTAATTGATATATATATATATATATATATATATATATATATATATATATATATATATATATCAATTACAGACAGAAAAACTGATGTCCTTGAACTATCGTATTATTTATGAGTACATTTTAAACATCTTTACCTAAAGGTGGACATAAAAGTAACAATCTGCAATTCTGTGATAGTGTATGTGCACATATGAAGACACTTTTGAGACAGATTTCCAAGATTTCTGGTTCTTAAGGAATGCAGGTGATTTTGCGCAGATATCTGGAGAGATATTTCTTTCAATTTATGATTTCATGGGGAAAATATACGGATTTAATTCCTATTTTAATTACTGAACTGACTCGGCATGAACTTGGAGAACAAAAAGGCATCACCAAACAAAGGTGAGTTTTAAATAATTCCACCAAGATCCAACTTGCAGTCGCTGTTATTCAAAATAGGACTGGGAAGATACTTATGACAATAACTTCGTCACAAAGAAAGAAAATTCAAGTGCAAGACGCCCTTATTAGCACAGTAAGAAACAATGTCTGTCTCCTCTCAAATCTAGCCTATTAGTAAGGATGATACCGAAGACAGCAACAGGTGGTGTCGAAAAACGGCAGTGGAGGTGTGAACGCCTAAGTGTTTAAATATTTAATGACAATGTGAATAGAGCAAACTAGCCCTGACCTTGGGAAGCTAGGGTGAGACATTTTATGACCTGACATGAAAACGGCGTGGAAAAGGAGGTCGCAAAAGCTTACCAAAAATCAGGGCTAAATTTGGAAGGCAGAAGGGCTCGTTCGGTTAAGGTCAGAAGCAGATCTAAATGAACTCCCACGTTGCAATTAACTTAACGATCCCAACGTGTAGTGTATCACTGCCTATTAAAGACTTCTTCTCTGGAAGGCAGTGATGTAAAAAGTGACGCATACCACAAAGGTCTAAAGCATAGTTTCCCAAAGTGGGTGTTATGCCCCCTCCTGTGGGCACTGAAATAATCTTGGGGGTCAATACTGGTCCCAAGGAAAATAGGAGGGCGGCTGTTGAGTGAACAATAAGAAGTTTAAAAAGTTGTCGACTAAAAATGTCCTAAGCAAACACTTATCCTTTTGACTATACAATCACACTCAATGCACTAATAATGCATTGTCGTAAGAATTATACGTTTCATAATGCAAGTTACAACTGATCAGTCTAAAATAAGACAAGTGATACAAAGCGAGTGCTAACGTGTACGCATTTGCGCGCACTTCCGACTTAAATTTTTGATTGTACTTCTGTCATCCTGTCTAGTTGAACGTGGATTTAACCCTCCTGGTGGTTTATCTTCGTGTCGAAAATCATCCTATAGTGGCCAGCCTCTGACGTAAAAACCTGTTCCAAACTCACCAGTTCTAGGCAAGGAACAATTTGTTTTTCCTACTTGGATCTTTATTCCCCGGGCAGTTTTGTCTCGACGATTTTTCTCGTCATTAGCAAAATTAACCAGATCTTGGACGAGATATCTCGTCGAAACCACTTGGAGGGTTAACACGTCTTAAATAAAAAGAGAAACCCATTGTAAATAGTTGACCATGAAGATTTAGGGATGCTTTTGACGAAAATAATCTTACAAATTGGTAGCACCGCAAAGCCATCCTTCTCATTAGGGATAATTTATAATTTTACTGATTTTTTCTTGATATTATTACTAATAATAGTGAGCAATGTATTGTTTTATGGGCAGTTTATTTTTTGTTATTTCATTTTAATAAGTAGCTTTATAATTTTAATTCCAAGTTGTTTTATTTCCAAACTAGCTTCTTGAAATACTAAAATTACACACATTGCTACCTAAATATTTTGATGGAATTCAAAATTTATAGGCCCCACATTCCTCCCAGGGACCGGGCCTCCAAACATGAGGAATAAATATTACTACACAGATAACATAAATAACAATTTACATATAAAAGTATTGTTCCAAAAACGCATACATCTGAAGCAACCGTGTTCCAGACTGGATGAGCATGCGACCAACCATGCACATGCGTACTCTGTTTCTCTGTAGAAGACATGTCGATACGCATGCGTATTTCAGCCAATTTAGTGTCGCTGGACTAATGCACGAATGTGTGGCTTTCGAGAGTATTTCAGTAGCCGACATAAAATCTTTCTATTTTGTCTGATTTGTTCACTGAAAATCCCTCTCATAAACAGTTTTTAGTTAGCTGGGGTTTTTTCAGGAAAACAGTCACACGTATATATTTATTTGAAAAATATAATAAAATTCTAGTTTTTATTTTCACTATGATTGAATGTGTAAAGTGTACACACTAAATAATTCTTGAAACTACTCAATAACAATAAAGCCCCTCATTCATTTCAGTCCCTGCACCTAACCAGTTCTCCACATGTGCGACACGGATTTACTAATACATTCATGGAGATATTCACCAATCGGTCAGTCAAAGGAATAAAGCATGGTTTCTCACAAACTGCGAAATTTCGACAAGCAATTCTGTAGAAATTTAATTTCATCGATTTCTCACTCATAAAATTGCTAGTAGACTTCAAGTAAATAAGTTTAAAAATTCCGAAACCCATAGCCTCTTTCACATTTGAAGATGTTCTGATTCGTCACTTTAATTATTCCCCCCTCAAAAAAAAGAAAGCTAGATGGCCTCCCCCTAGAATGATAGGCTGTGTGAGATCCTGTGCCATTGACGTATTGAACTTGTATAAAATAATTGGAGTTAACGTTTTAGAAGGCTCTTTTTTCAAAAGAGTAGTATTAGAGTAATTTTTCAAAAAGCAGGGAGTAATTCGATTATCCTTTCTTCAGGTATTCACTTAGAAATGTGAGTGCTCAAATTAAATTTATGACAGGAGATTGAGAAAACTGCGCTTTGATGACGGATATTCATGGGTCGAAAAATTCACATCGTATCCATTCTATAAAATTTGCATAGCAAATTACAACTAGTGGCATCTGGTGGCCAACTTGTTAAACTTATTTTTAATAAAATTGTTATGTCAAAAGTCTTTTCAAGTTCTGTTTTTGAAATGAATTAGTTTACAAATTGCTTCGAAAATAGAACTGCTATTTGTACCAAGCTAATCTCGATTTTCATTTTCGAAGATATTGGATCAACTTTGTTGCAACCATCATGCAACATGTGCATTTCATTTAATAGGGTGTGTAGAATAGGTTACAAATAATTTTTAATAAAATGGAAAAGTTACCTTTTACAGTAAAAAAATTAGTGAATTCCCTTTTGCAGAGAAACAACTTTTAGACCAACTTCTGATTCAAAAGCTTTTTAATTCTTCCCTTTTTATGTATTAAATTATCGTTTACTTCTTTTTACTTGTTTGATCTACTGTAAATAGCATATCGATTTTTTGAATCATGAAGTAGAAAAAACATTTCAATAGCAAAAATTAAATATTTTACGAAACTCATATTTATGATGATTAAATCTATTTATTATTTCGAATTTAAAAGATATAGTTCGATACAATTTTCAAAACCAAATTCTGATAAATTAGACATTCATGGCCATTTTTATTTACGTTAAACTCAATGTTTACACGTTTTAAGCTAGCAAATAACAATCAAATTTTCATGTTTTCGAATATTAAAATGAGGCAGAATTGTTTTATTATTTACTTAAAAAATTTTAATGTTTAATTGGAACATGTAAACATTTTAAATGTTCCATGTAAAAATTAAAATATTTACTTGGAACATGTTTACAAATTACATGATTGACAAAATTATATTTAAAAATTTATTTTATACGTTTAAAAACTAGGCCATCGAATTTCGATAATAGGAATCAAAGCACAAAGCTACTTTTGTTTTTAGTAGAACTATTTCTTTTGCTAAGAGATCACAGGTGTTTTGACAATCAATATCCGGTTTCCTACCCCATCGTATTTTCGGTTTTATCCTCAATACTATGACATTAAATCACCCGTTTTTTGTACATTTCTAGCTTCCTTCCTGTTAGGGATGGGAAATATTGTTCTTTTCGGCGAACAGTTCTTTGATATTCCGTTCTTTAACCTGTTCTTTTGTTCTCAAATATCTCTCTACTCGAAATGTGCAAGCCCTGTTCCTCTTCGTAGACTATGTGGCGCCAGCAGTTTTCCCGATTGACAGGGACTGAATTTTGTTGACGTCATCTTTGTTAGTACTTTGTATAGACGTGCATGTATAAAAAATACAAATGATTCGGAGTCTTTGTATTGTTATCGGTTGATTGATTTTTTTTATGGCGCAAGGGGCAAGTCGATTCAAGCTGCGCCAAACTATCAGTAATTGAGAAAAGAAAATCAGATTTTTTCCGTAAATTGGAAAACGTTCTTGCAAATCGAAACGTTTAAATTCTCTTCCCAGTGGCAACTAATAATGTCCCTTATCTGAACCATCTCAAGTAGTTTCCCAAACAGATATGAGGTGCCTAGGATAAAACAAATACGCAAGCGAAAGTAATATTTTTTAGATTTTAATGTCATTTTTAAGCAACAAAATGGTCATTTAACTTAATAAAACGACGGTCCATGATCCATCCCAAAGAGAAAGATCCGAGGACAACACCAGGTAATTTTGAATCACGTTGTGCAATAGGGAGTTGCCCTTTATAAAAGATTATAAACACAAAAAACGCATACCGGGATTACCACTTGGAAAGTAAAATTGGCTTGAAAAACAGGTTAATATTATATGATCTATCTAAACACGTTTAAAACATAAAAAATATAAGTCAAAAAATCACTTTCGCTTTTCAACTCATTAGTTTTAATGGTGGGATTCTTATTTCCGAGATGTCTTTAAAATCGTAATACCTGACTTAATGAGATCCCTTTGCAACTTATAGAGAGCATGACACCCGATCCGAATTTCCTTTTCACAGTGAAATATGTCCACACATTTGAAATTTTGCTTTCCACTTTGTAAAATTTGGTTTTAAAATAAAGTTAAAAGCATTGCAAATTCTAAGAACGAGTAGAGGCGACACCGCCAGAGAGAAAGCTGAACAACAAAATCTTGATCAGCAATATTAAAAAAAAATTTTAATTTGTTTAAAACTAAAAATTCATCATTATGTCATTGCCTAACAATTATAAAATTTCACTATTATTACGCTAATCTCCTCGCAAATTCATCAGACGTCAGGGCTTGGTTCAGTCGAGAACAGTTCCTGGAGCAGTCATCGAGATCAGCTCCGCGAACCGTTCATCGAGAACGGAGAACAGCTCCGAGAACGGAGAACAGGGTCGGAACAATTTGAGAGCAGGAATCATTTTCCGAACAGGAAGTAAAAGAGCTCCGAGAACGGAGAACAGGGTCCGATCAGTTTGAGAGCAGGAATCGATTCCTTCGGTAAATTTGATTCCTGCTCTCAAACAGGAAGTAGTCTCAGAGCAGGGAGTAGGTTTATGGACAGAGAACGGATGAATGAATCAACAGGAAACAGTGAGTCACGAACTGTAGGATCAACAGCTGTGTTTCGGACTTACCATAATTTAGAATATACGAAAATTTTTGCGAACTTAGAAAATTCAAGAAAAGATAACTTTGCAAAATTCCCACCTGTTTAAAATCGAAGTACAAAAAAATTGCCATGTTTCTTTTAACAAAAAGAACCGAGAACAGGTTTTTGTGAAAAGTGGGAACAGGCAGTTCCCGTTCTTTTTGAAGAACAGGTGAAAAAGAACAGTTCGCTCTTTTTTCCCCATCCCTACTTCCTGTCCAAGTTTTTCAATGGTACAAAAAAGGAAAACGTTGAAAATGTTACTTTTATAGTATTTGTAAACGAAAGAATCATTTATTATTTTTTAATGTTTATGATTTCGAACAAATATGGAAAATTTTGCTTGACTTTACAATCACGAACAAAAGTGAGAGACAATTGATTGGCGACAAATATTTCAGAAACAATTTCTTTCCAACGGACGTATTAAATTACGGAATAAATACAGAATATAATGTGAACTCAGCATCTTTATTTATGTAAAAGAAAATTCATAATTTGGCTTTTGAAACAGTAAAAAAATGTTACATGAAAATTTGAAAGAAAAGTGAATAATAAAGATTTTAATTTGCAATTGAAACAATTAGGTTCACAATTGAAATCCGCTGTCAATGTTTTTTCTCAAGCCATGAGCTAATACTCTGAAATTCGTTAAAGTACTCCTCATCTTTCCGGAGCACAAAATTGTATCACAGAACTCCAGCTTTGGAAGGCACTGACGACTAGAATTAATTGTTTCTATTGTGCTTGCATATTGCTGCTTCAGGAGATAAGTTTATATGGTTTCATGAAATAGAGGTTTGAAAACAAAACTTGTAAAAAATGCCCCACTTAACTTAGTATTTCCTAAACTAGATTAATCAGTTATTCGTTAGCTAAATTCCACCATCAACCAAATTATTTCTCCGTCTAGAGCTCTCAATCTTAATAAGTTTTCTTTGACAATGAAAAAGAAACTAGATTTCTTTAAAATCCTGCCAACACAATTCAAAAAACAATTATGTCTAGTTTTGTTATGTTAAAACATAAATCATCAAAAGGTAAAATCTTGAGAAAGATTCGTAGACCTGAAGTTACTAAATAATACTTTCAGAAGATAAAAATTACTATACACTCTGATGAATTTGAATGTCTACTTCCAATTTATTTCCTGGAATCAAAAACGAAAGAGCTAAAAAGAAAAAGTAAACCTGATAAATATATTTTTATATTTTTTCTTGGTTTGTGCCTTTGCAAACGCTTTCGTCGAATATTAAAGATACACATTTAAATTTTTTTTCAAATGTTGATAAATGTCTTCGTAGAGGAAGGGATCAAATCTAAGTAAAAAAAAATAATTTGAAGAAATAGCTTATCGTCATGAAATTCGCCGTTTTGGTCTGGCCACGGAAGTGTGACGGTAACAGTAAAAAGAAACTCCTTCAAAGGAGTGAAGAAAAATTCGGGGGAAAAAAGAAATAACTTTACAGGTTTTGGATATAATTATTTTTTGAAAATTTTAGTTCTTTCCAATCCATACTCCAAAAAAGGCAATTATTTAATCGTTCGATAATTATGGTTACCCTACTCATTGTATCTATTCCATAAGGAGCTTGCAACCCTTTGTTTTGCATTTCTTTTCATACAAAGCTCAAACGATACGGGAGTGGTTGCATCAGGGAGGGAAGGGGGGGCTGTAATCGAAGAGGATGTCAAAACCATCGAAAACCACATTGGTGATGCGATGATCGGGAGTGGCCTTGAAACACATATCCAATGAGCATAGTTGTTTATTTATCTGAGGCGCCACTCGTGCTTTATTGTGCAGCAGATGTTCCTGAGAACCCTCGAACCGAAAGCAAGCCCTGAATCTGGGTTTCATTTCTTCCTGGTTAAAGAAAGAGTACGGATTTAGGCAATTCGATATCCGTGCCCCAATGGCCTCCAAGAGCAATAATTACTCCTTCGTCCAGAAGAATGGACAACGCATTTGCGGACCACCGATTTGGTGGACTGGACCTCCTCCGAAAGATAGCGAGATCTTCATTGGCAAGTTGCCGTTAGACTTGTACGAAGACGAACTGATGCCTGTGTTGGAGAGCGTCGCCCCCATCTACGAGATGCGGCTCATGATGGACTTCAGCCAGAACACGAGGGGGTATGCCTTCGCTAGGTACACCAACCAAGAGGATGCCCGCAAGGCCATCTCGATCCTGAACGGTTACGAGATTCGGCCGAGACACAAAATCGGGGTCCTCAAGTCGCTGGACAACAACAAAGTCTTCATTGGCAGTTTTCCCCTGGAAAAGACGCAAGAGGAGGTGTTCCGGGAAATGTCGCAGTGCACCGAGGGTGTGATGAAGGTGACCTTGCAGAAGAGTGGAGGGTATGCTTTCGTGGAGTACGAGACACATCGCGCGGCGGCAGCTGCGAGGAGAGTTCTGTTGTCAGGAGAAGGCAGACCTTTCGGGAGGTACTTAGCATTGGTGGACTGGGAGGCTCAAGAGCCTAATGCAAAAGAGCAGTCTGGTAAAGAGGTAAAGAATTTATCTATTTCGGTAATTATATTAATCCACTAAGTCAGTGATTCCCAACCTTTATGTACTTTAGTACCACCTGATAATTTTGTAGGGTCGTGGCGTACCACTGGTTATGTTATAACTTTCTGAGGGGGGCAAATAAATTCTATACACATATGAATAGCTTTACAAATTGTATTAAAGTATAAATAAAATTAAATACAGAAAATAAATCCATAAACTAGAAAAAGCCGTTTATATGTAATTGTTATTAACAAATGGGAAATACAATTTCCCAACACCAAAATGTCTTTCTCGGGAGGCTTAATGAGAAACTTGCTGTAGCTTATGCCTATTTCTTATTAGAGCTTCTATGTCAGATTCAATAGTGATTATCTTTAATCTTAAGTCGTTTTCCACGCAGTCTATTCCTGTACTTGTTTTTTACATACACTAGCTCTGAAAACCCATGTTCACATAAATACTTGGCTACAAATGGAGTTAAAAATTTTAGTGCTTGACTTAAAAAAGCAGGATATTCGTTTCTTGTAGACATACAGAAAGAAACAAGACTTTTCTCCTTGAAAGAGTCTTTCATTGAACTGTCACTGATTAATTCAATGAAACATTCATTAAGTTTTAATCCAGTACGTATGGTTTGTATTATTATTGAACCTTTCTGCGAACCACCCCAAATGCTTTCGCGTACCACCAATGATACGCGTACCACCAGTTGGGAACCACTGCTGTAAGAGGTTCGGACGACATGTCTCATCCATCAAGATCTCATCAATTTGCTAATGACGAGATATCTCGTCATCAAGGTATTGCCGATTTTTTTTATGATGACGAGATATCTCGTGCATCAAGACCTGGTCAGTTCGGCTAATTGCTAGATACCTCGTCGAGACAACCACCAGTAGGGGTAAACGTAATATATCTTTTTCTTTGCTGATCTCCCTAGGGTTAGAAGTCAAGAGAACCCCTCTCCCTCTTAAGAAAGACGAGAGCTCGAATTTATGTCATTAAAGAACTGTGTATTTAGGATTCTATTTATTACTCTCAAAACGCCATAAACATATTCTCTTATTAATCTGCGTCTTAATGTTTTTACCCACAGGGTAATGTATATATTTGTTAACATAACTTCCATAGTCGAGAAGGGTTTTTAATGTTAACAAGGGGACTGCGCACCGGTCTAAAGCATGTGACGTGACCTTCGATGGTACCAGGTCTTTTCCAGTGTACCAAATGTATAAAAGAGCCTGCCTCTCCACATCACATCCTGCATTGTATCTATGTCAACAGCCTAGATATCTTTAACCCCATTTACCATAGCTGAAAAATTGATCTTGCACAACCTCCATGTCTTGGTGTGACTTATCTAGCACCATGGGATAGGTACCAACCAACTTTCATAGTACAAAAAATAAATTTTGTATCATTTCTGAGATTAAAAGTACCAAATGTAGACGATTTAGAAATTTATTTAGGAGATTGGTTTGCTCACAACTGAAGAAGCTATCAATTAAATTGAAAACACACACGATACACTTTTATTTCGCTAGAAATTTTATAGAATAGCTTAAAACATTTTCATATCTCGTCATCTGCTTTATTAATATGCACCTTATTTTATTATTAATGCCCCTGTGTGTGACACCTATGTGGGTCCTATTAAAGATTCGTCGTATATTTATTGACTGTACAGCTTTTAATCGTCACTCGTAAATATTTTGTTATATTTCAATGTTACACGATTCTATAGGAATGTATATACATTCAAATCTCTTCCCACTTTTGAAGGTTTGACTTTTTAAAACTCGTTTGATATTTCTTACCTTTCACTATTCTTATACTTATTACAAGCAAAATTTCCCGACCCCACTCGGGTTGAATTTGAATTGGTTAACTGGATTGAAAGTGACCAGAAAATAATCATTGTCCTCTTTCGTAGAAAAATGCCAAATCATTTAAGTGTGAGTAAAATAATTTTTTAACACTTTTTTGATATTTTTATAATTTCTACAACCTACTTTGGACACAAATTCTACACATGCAAATCCAGCCATGTAATACATTTCATATATATCGCACCCCTGCTTAGGTACAAATTGGCGAAAGGTGAGAAACTAAGGTAACTGCTACAAAAGACGATTTTGAGGGAGGGTTAGGAATTCCCTTTCTATTCCTGTAAAATTGCTCAACTAAATTCGTAAAATGACGAATCTACGGCAGATACTCTCTCACATAATTTACATGCCAATATATGTGACACCCTTTTCGAATTTCGCTATCATTAAGGGAAAGATGATAATTTGAAAAGATATATATCACTGTTTGTTTTAAAATTAATGATTAATTAAAATTTACGATTTTCTTGAAAATTCCGTTTCGAGACATGTGCAATAATAAATGAATTTGTTTTAAAATTTAATATCTTCAGTAGTGATAAAGCAAAAGTAACCTATTACCATTTTTTTTAAATGGTAAGTCGATTTGACAGCTTTTCTTCTAAAGAAAATCATTATTTTAAACTAATTTCCCTATATAAGTTGTTTAAATATAGCTTCAATTCATAAAATAAGCCACCTTGGCCATCTGTCTGTATGACAAAGAATTTGTAATATTTCAAAAGTCCTAGTTTGGATATTTTAAACATTAACTTCTTTCAATAATGGCAAAAAATCAACTTAAAATGTGCTTTATTCTAACCTACATGCAGTTTTAAATAGAATACTTTGCGGTGGTGTTGCGTGTGATGAAAAGGAATTACAATTTATTAAAATAATAAATATTTAAAACAGATAATCTCGCACAATGGCCACAACTTACAACTAAAAATTAGATAGAATTAAAAAATACGAAATTAATTTGGAGCGAAAAAAAATATCACTGCACGTGTCGAACGAACATTGAGTTTCCGTTTTGTTACGAAATATCGTCTGTCCCAAATGTTCGGAAATAGTTTATATTTTGCAAAGAAAATAAATAAGGCTCAAAATAAAAAACAATTCGAATTTTAATTCTGCAAAAATAGTTTTTAAAAAATAATTGATTTTTCAGCAGTACTGGTAAAACAATTTAAGTAATTGCAATGATCAATATGCATTCCAGCTTCTCCAAAAGCTAACCAAATAATGGTTGATTTAAGTAGTTACTTAAATGTTTTAACATGAAACTTGCTTAAATACATAAGCAAAGGAATTACAAATAATGCATTCACTATACTAAAATATGGTTTATCAAATGTAGGAAATTGCATTAAAATATTTTGAATAAATCTTATGTGATACTTGTACAAACACACAACACAAAAGCAGACATAGAACCGGAAGACGGACAGACAGACTTACGCAACCAAGTTCAGTCACTAAATGAATGTAAGAACTCACAGTATGCAAAATTTCATTAAAATATGTTTAACCGTTTGGACGTAGCATGGGCACGCACACACATACACAGATAGACACCAAACGCGCAAGAGACGGATTTTGCATCAGAAGGGTCCAAAACGGATAGAAAACTTGAAATAGGTCGAAAATATTCTATGTACAAACACTCCATTCTTATTTATATAGATTTCTTGCCTTTCACAACTTACTATTTTATACCTTCTATATTATACGTTATGTGTGTGTTGCTAGTCACCATGTTTTAAATAATCAATTCATTATTATATTCATGATTTAATACGACATTATAAAAGAAATAGCGGCAGATTTTTAATCTTGTATTTACTCATTTTGATTTTTTTCCATGCTGTTTCACCTTTTCGTTTTTAATATATAAAAGAAATAACGGTAAATTTTTAATCATATATTTTACTCATTTTGATTTTTTCCCATGTTGTTGCACACAAATTGTTAGTAATGTACTTATTGCTTCTGGTTTGGCTGACTATTTTAAAATTTTCTGTTATTGAATTTTATTTCGTCTTTCCTTCGCGCAGCTTATCCACTATTGGACCTTACGCCTTAAAACCCTAACCATCCAACAAAGCAACCCTTTTTATTATTGAATTAAATACCTCAAATGTGTGTTCCTCCTCTCTTTACACTACTTATCTAGTTTTAAACACTTCTACATTTACCATTTTAAAATTTCAACTGTCTATGTTTTTAGAATTATATCTGTATTTATATTGAATCAATTTCCGATAGCTTTTCGGCTAAACTGCATTACTCCGTTCAACTTAAATTTAGCACTTTCTATGAGTGAAGTTTTTTTATCTGTTTTGAAATTGCTTAATTATATAGTATTAATGTTTGTGAACATGAATTTTCAATTGTAGACCTTTGTAATTTGGTCTGAAATTTTGTGACAGTCATGGAAGATTTATAATATCGTTCTAATATACGCTTTTAACTGCGAATTTCTTTGAATATTTTGGTTAAAAATGCTTTTTCCTTTCCTTTCCTTGAAGCTATTCTTCTATTACGCTAATATTTAAAGGATCCTTTGCATTCTACATTTTTTATAATCGATGGCCACATTACATTACACTTTTGAAAGCTATTTTTATTTCACCATTGAATAGTTTTTATATATTGAGTTATGTATTCGTGTTAGATTATTATTTATAGGTTACTGTTAGTTATTTTCTTCAATCAGCTGGACTGTTTGTTTCAACATTCGCATTACTAAGAGTTTTAAGTTACTTCCCAGCGTCATGTAAGTGTGACCAAATGTTTCTCTAGGAGCAGTAAAAAATATTTCACCATAATAGCTTACCATCAGTAGCTACCGTAAACTTTAGAAATTGATGAATATCTCGTATTTTTTTATTTTGGAAACTTGCAATAAAATTTGATTTCAATTACAAAGGGCCTTATTTCGCTACACCCTTTAGTTGTTTTCCTAAACTTTTTTAAGCTCCATCACCACAAATGTTTCCTCCTCATGTTATCCTCGTCAATTATTTGATCAAAATTTTTTTGTGAATTCCTGTCTTGAAAGTTTTAAGAGAAAGGTACCCGCTTTTTTACTCTCATTTATGAATAAGTTTCCTAATTTATTTAGTATGTTCCAAATCACTCGTTCTGCAAAGTACTCTAGTGTATACAACTACGAAATTGGCGTGCCCCCTAAAGGCGTGTTCTCACGAATCAAGTTTAATTGACCTATTATAGTTAATCAACCAAAGTTGAATGAAAGCTAGAGGGAGAACCTTTGTTTCAAAGAGCTGATCAACTTTTTAGCGGATGAAAAAAGTTTGACCCATTCAAACTTTATCTTTCAAGTGATGAGTTATCCGCCATTTGCTTTCAAGTTGAAACTTGTCTTGAAACGTGTGAAATTCAGTTGACTGTCAAGTTCGCTTTCAACTGGTCACGCCACGCGTGCATGTGTTTTGTTTTTAGATATAAAATAGTTAAAAAATGAGCCTCAAGTGGTCTGAAAGTGTGATGCTTAAATTTTTAGAACTGTATCATAAGCATGACTGTATTTGGAACCACCGACTGGATAAATATAAAAGTAAAGATTCAAGAGAAAATGCTTTCGTTTCTAATGTCAAAGAAATGAAAATTGCTGGCCTTACTTATTGCTGATCTGAACAAAATTAAGACAATTAGAACGATGTATAAAAAAGAACATTCATTGGTTTACTAATAAAAAAAAGTGGAACGGGAACAGGAATTATACGTGCCAAAACTGTTTTGGTACAAAAGAGCGGATCTATTTCTAAATAATGTTACAAATACGATCTGATGCTCAATCGATTTCTTCTTAAAAAAAATCCATTGCCTCACCCCAAAACGACGTTTCTTACGATTTTTGCTCATGTCAAATAAAATTGTTTTTAGTTCTTTTAACAAAAATGTTACTATCTGTACAACCTCACGCACAACTGCTTTCGACGCCATTTTAAAACTGAAACTGTTGGTCACTTTCTATTGGAACGTGTGAATAAAAACTGATTCAAGTCATCTTCAGCTTTTGTTGATAAACTATAATCGGTCAATTAATCTTGATTCGTGAGAACGCGCCGTGACGAAAAATTTCGATAGAATCTATAAAATGTTTGTAAGAACCTCTAGAGAAGCTGGAAAGTATATTGAGCATTCGATTACTTGTAATTGCTTTACCATTATTGTTATAAAAGCAATTATTTTTCCTAGAACTATTTTTGCGGAATTCTAACTCGGATACTTTATTTAGTCGTATTTTATCTTTGAGAATTATAAACAGTTTCCCGAACATTTGGGTCACACGATATTGTGCAACGAACGGATATATGAACGGAAACTCGTGTTCGTTGATCACGCGCAGTGATATTTTCTGGTTTCTTTGCTCGAGATCAGTTCCGTATTTTTAAATTTTGTTCCACTTTTAGTTGTGGCATTTATGCGAGATCACGAGATTAAAATCTAACCTATATTAATCTAATCTTATATAGGAATTAATATCTTCAGAACAACTTTTTTCCCTACCAACTTTACTTTTGTTTTATTTCGCACGTTTTCTATTGTAAATTTATTTGATATTTTTTTAATAAATTGTAATTCCTTTTCATCACACTCAACACCACCACTAAGTATTCGATTTAAAGCGGCATGTAATAATAAAGCAAATCTTTAAGTGAAATTTTGCCGTTATTGATAGAACGTTAATGTTAAAAAAATCCGAACTAGGACTTCTGAAATTTTAAAAATTCTTTGTCGTAGTGACAAGGTTAAGGTGGCTGTTCATAACCCAACTTGTTCCCAATACAAGTTCCAATTATACTCAACTATAAAAACAATATTCTCTACAAATAGGGAAGTATCTGTGATGGAAGATGGTTTTACCAAGGATTTTTTTCTTGTCTTCTGCTACACAAATATTCGAAACGAAATTTCCTCC
Source organism: Meta bourneti (assembly GCA_933210815.1). Taxonomy (NCBI): domain Eukaryota; kingdom Metazoa; phylum Arthropoda; class Arachnida; order Araneae; family Tetragnathidae; genus Meta; species Meta bourneti. The sequence goes on from OW119930.1 coordinate 29,115,695, forward strand.
ATTGCAAAGGGGATATCAGGGATGTGTTTTCTCAAAGTGGAAACCAAGAAAAATGGTTTTTACTTGAAATTTTATAATTACAGGCATAATACTGTATGAACATTTCGCTTTGATGAAACGTTAAGAGGTTCTATTCAAACTCAACTGATTTGCTTCCAGGTCTAATAAGTGGGAATACTCGGTTCCTGTTTGAACTGAATGCAAACAACTCGTATTGAAAACAGCTAATTGCTTTATCAGAAACTGCGATGTAGACTGGCCCCTAATGAATAAAACTAAGCTTCTGCTTATAAACACAGATTTGTGAATGTGACCTGACCTGTTTTCTATGACCAAAGATAGTAATACTTGTTGATTAGTTGTCACACTCATCTCCCCAATTATCTCTAAGAAGCGTCTACGGAATAGGGAAATAGGTAATTTACATTTCTAAATAAGTGCCATTGGGATTGTTACTGAGTTAGAACAAATTTGAAACTAAAAATAATTAACGCGCACTGTCCTAGGTTATTTCATTTCCAATATTATTAAACATAAAATAATACAAATTAAAAGTTTGATTTTTATCGACGTACCCTGGCTGGAATAAAATACAAAATTCTGCTTTTCTTTTTGCTCAAGCTGCGATTTCGTTTATATTACTTTCCGAAATGTGTTATTTCGTTCTATAAAGTTCATTATAGTTGTTTGTTTCCCAACAACATTTTATAAACAAAACCGTACTTTTCTTCACTCATTACAACTTTGAAATGTTATTAAAAATTATTTTCAAATTTCGACCCGGAATTTTTAACTTAAATAATGAAACTAAAATTTCAAGCTTTCACAACTGATGTTATGAAATAAGCAATACATTATAATTCATACTTCAAAAGTTGTGGGTTGGTGTTTAATGATGATTTCCATAATTTGTACTACATGTCTGCTTTAGAACACATCGTAATGCGTCAATTGAATTTTCACACTAACTTTTCAAATGTTTTGAAGTTAACATGAATGCTCCATAACAACATAATAAATTTTGGTGGGAAAGTTAATTGAAGTCAAAGCGATGAATATTTTTTACTATAAAAGAAAGAAAACGAAATGTAGAATCATTCAGTATTTTTGTGTCATTGTACATCATGTTTAGTGGTAGAGAATATATATTTTTCTTCTGGAAAATCTATTTTTCTTTGTGATAAAAAAAACGTTACATCCGGTATAAGGTTCTGCTCGGACCCACTGGCACCAATGGATGAATCACCTGGCGACTCACATTTCCTGGTTGTTAGAGCGTTTGCTGTTGATGTCCAGTGCGCTTTTTTTCTATGAACAGAGGGGCCTTTTTTTTAAACGGAAACGATTATTTTCTTCGTTTCAGGTAAAGTAGCAGGTTTTGGATGTCATTAAATGAGGGGTAAAAGCCAAGGTTTACACATCCAACTTTCGTGAATTACATTCTCGTTAATTACTACTGTCGCGTTTCATGGTTCCCCTTCTTTGGGGCCTGAAATTCCTCTCTGACATGAACTGACTATCGGTGTATAAATTCTCCCGAGCGGAAGGAAGTGTCTGGAGAGTTTACGACCAGATGGAACTGAAGATTGTCCAGTTGCCCCCTTTTTGTTTTGGAAACTGTCCCTCAGAAAATGAATAATTGGAGTAGCGTTGATCTTTTCCCTTGAGCCCTGTACAGGGAGATCCGTTGAAGTTTTGAAACCATTTTATCTTAACTTTCATTTAGCCACGAATTCTACCTTTAGTTGTTTAGCCTATGTAAATATTGTACATTTAATTTAATGTGTTTCAAAGCCTCTTCTATGCCTTAAATCTACTCACCCCAAATTCCTTTCACGACGTTGCACTATGAAATCAATTTTTTGCTGTTTATGTGGTTGCAAGTGTTTTAAGTTCTACCAGATTATGACCAGAAATTTGCAAAGGTCAGTAAAGGGAGTATAAAATAATGTAATATGAAACTATAAACAAGAGAGAATTGTGCTTAAAAAGTTAAATTTAGTTGGATTTCGCGCAAAATAGCTATTGAACACAATTTAACAGTAAAAATGGACCTAAAATAAGTGGTTTGAAATTTTTGTGTCCTATAAATTCCTACAATCTAACTTAAATTCCGAATACTAAGTAAAGTGCGGTTTCAGTGAGAAGGCTGATGACCTTGGGACCTATCAATTTTTATACCAGGCCTGCCAACAAAAGGCTTCAGTTCTGCCAAGGGATGGCCGGGATGCATTTATTTAAAAAGAAATAAAATATATATACTAAATTAATGCATCTTGTTGCAATAGAAACAAAAATACAGAATTCTATAATATGAATAGAATAAAAAAATCTATTGTAACGTCCTAGCGCCCGAGTATCTAGTCTAACGGTCTAGTGTCTCTGGAGCTTTCTGTCTCCTAAAGTGCCCTACTGCTGATGTCATCTGCTCGATTTCAACGAATAGAACTGAAAATCAGTCTATGGCTACCAGATTTTTTATGAAATTAAGTATTTTGTTTTGCCTTGCGAGCTTCCATTGTAAATAGTCTTGTGTAAAAATAAATATAATTTTTATTTCCAAAAAAGGCAATTTGAATTTTGCCACACTAACCTGTCCACCGTAACTGAGGCCACTCGGTCACACTCCTCGCGTATTCACCTTAAGAAATAGTTTATAATTGATTATATCCATGTGATTGGTTATCAGTGGATGGTTTAAATAAAAGAAATTCTATATTGGAAATACAGGCGAACATGTAATAATGAGGGTCTACCTTACATGTGCAGAGGGAAGTTCCGTTAATTTTCAATATGTAGAAATGTTTTCCAGTCAAAAAGAATAAAGGGCTGCCTTACGCAAAATAATGTATGGCCATACATGGTTATTACTTTCGCCTTCTCAGAATTCACTGTTATCAATTCCTCTCCCGAACAGTGGCTTGGCTAAGTTAGGGCGGCAGCCCTGAGCTCCAATGTCTAAGGGGGACATTTCAAAAATATTTATTCAAATATTTTTTTAGTGTGTCTAAAAAATGTTTTTCAATTTTAACACTAGAAGACTGGAATTTAGTATATACCTATATTGCCCAAAAGCAGTCACATTGACTGCTTTGTGAAAGAATAACCAATGCATAAAGAAATGTATTTATAATTAATTTTTAATGTTATTTTATGTTATAAAGAAAATTTACTTCACTTAGAAAATAAAAAGTACTTTATTATTATTTATACATTTTTCGCAAATAAATGTGGAAATTCTTTTTTGCGTACTTTTTGCGCACATACATTTTTCACGAATATTATTTATTTTGTTATTATGGCAAAATCGTACTGTCAAATTGCGTTGGTTAGGATGGCTTGCATTTGATGATGTTGCAGCTGACCTTTGTGGGTCCTCAGGTAATGGTGAAATTTTCTGTCTTGCATTTCTATATTCGGTGGAAAGCTGTTCTGCCAATTGAAACAAGAAGTCTTTTCGTTGTATTTCTATTCCTGTCGCTTCTTTATATAGGATCTAAGCATCTATATTCAATTTCTTCATCAGAGTCTGAAATAATTCGCATCCTACATATTTTTCTGGGCATATGAGGATATATTCATTTTCATCATGAGTGGTCGATTCTTCATCGCTATCTTCAATTTCAGATGCCTCACTTTGAATGTGAACCGCTTCATCTTCAGATGATAGTTCAAAGCTTATTGCATCCGATTCTATATCGGAGCACTCTTCACTTATGTTGGTTAGCTTTTTCAATAAATCACTTCTATTAGACATTATTTTCATGAATTTAGGGGCAAATAATATAAAATGAATCACTACATAGAGATAGGAATAAAAAGTACTGCTTTTTTGCTGTGCAACTTATATTTTGTGGCGATCGGCGCAGTACTTATCGCTGGAAGAAACGGTACGCGCATCACATGATGCGCGATGTTTGCGCACATGGCGATGGACAACAATGGAACGCAAAAATAAAGGAATATTCTGTCGAAAATATAAATGCTAAACTCTGTGATTTCCAAATAAAATTTACGAAATTCAATAATCAAATTTATTGAATTAAGTTAAATTTCCCAAGCAGTCAAAATGACTGCTTTTGGGCACTATAGGTATAACACATACATATATCAGAAACAAAGAGGGGGAGGTGAATACAACTATTAATAAATGCACTTATATCATGTATAAAAAATCACATAAAATCTAAGAAATCGTATCATTAAATATAATTTTTTTCTAAACGAAATTAAAAAGCAGTCAAAATGACCTCCTTGGGCAATCTAGTGTTAAGTACAATTTTGGCCTTGTCGCAACAGTATATTCTAGTGTTGTGCATGTGAAGTAAATGCAGTCCATCTTTGGATACAGCGTTTAAAGGTAGATCCTACCTTTCACGTAGCATCCTGTATACTTATTACTTTTCATGTAGCCCCCTGCATTCGTGTTACTATTAAGGTAGTACTACCTACGTAGCTCATCCTACGAAGGGAAAGGTCCGAGGACAACACGTAATTTTGAACACTGTCAGATGACAAGATCAACACCTGAACTGTCACCCCACTCTCCAAACTTCCTCACCACGCCAACGTGAGGACATTAGAGACTACGATGGATTTAACGTGCATCAGTCCCTTTGTACACGTCACGTTGGCGTGGTGTGGAAGTTTGGAGAGTGGGGTGCCAGCTCAGGTGTTGCCTCGTCATCTGACCGTGGTTCAAAATTACGTGGTATTGTCCTCGGATCTTTCCCTTTGGGATTGATCCCGGACCGTCACCAATAGCCCGTTGTGTTGCTCCAGTGTGACGTTAATTGAAATAACCCCCTTTGTACACGACGGTCTTTTTTTGGATTCGAACTCACAACCCTCTGGTTGCTAATACGTTACTCTACCAACTGCGTTAACGCGGCCCGTCACTGAAACCGGTATGGTAAGTAAGTATTTTAATTAACATCGCACTAGCAACACAACGGGCTATTATGGTAGGTAGGTATTTTAATTAACGCCACACTGGAGGAACACAACGAGCACGGGGAACCGGACTATACTACTTAAAACAGAAGTGTATTGGAGAGAAATGCTCCATTACGGATTCGGATTGCAGCGTACAATATTAAACAAAACAAATAACACAGTCAAAAATTTCCAAATTCTAAAGGGCGTCTATTTTTAGCCAATCCTTAAGATCAGGCACATAAGTCGGAATATATTTGTACTCAATCAATATGTGTCGTAAAATGAACTGTAGCAATTATGGCTTAGTGACGAATACGACCAAAAAGAAAAGTAAGCAAAATTCTTTAAAATAAATTTACACATTCAAGGAAAAGAACTTTAATTGATTTTAACTTTAAATTTTTAATTGGGAAAAGCAAGACAAATATATGCAGACACGAAGGACAATAAAAATGACCTTATTTTTTGTTTTTGAAAAATCTATTCACACATTAAAAACATTTAATTTTCGATGAGAATGAAAAAAATTCAGAACATTTTGGATGCTAAGCAACGATTTTTACTGCAAGTTATCAACATTTAAAAAAAATCTTTTTAAATGTCTTTTATGGGTTTTATTAAAAGAGCAATTTTCATTATAGATTTTATTAAAAGAGCAAACAATCTAGTATATATCACATTTGGTCCACCTGCATTGCATACTTTCTTTGTCTTGTTTATGAGTATACAGTATCGTACCATTTCTTTTATAATATTTATAAAAATTTTGCACTGAAATGTCTGGTATTTTTTGTATCATTGTTCAATACAGAAACTAATAAATTTTTATTGCTGTCAACATGAACAGTGGTAATTATTTCCCCTAACTGGAATTGGAGCATCAAGCAATGAATTTTTCTGTCTAAATCTGTCTTTGTTAGGTATATCACTTATTTGACTCTTGTTAATACTTTTGATATCATTAAATAGGGAACATGAGTTCCTTGTTGGTTTTGAGCATCACAGGGAGTGAAATTCTGATTGTCCAATGTTCCAAAGGTGCCAAAACATTAGTACTCTTCTGGGTACTAATGTTTTGGTACCTTTGTAGAAAAAGCTACAACATTGGTATCATAAGAACTGTTTTCTTTATTACCATTTAATTTAGGTATCAATAATAGTTCCTCTAGTATATATTGTGTGGCAATCCTCTCTATAAGTTCTTGTTCCTATGTTTTCAATAGAACCCCCTAGAAAAGTTTTGTAAAAGCCTTACCCAAGTGCATTATGTACTCTTATATGTTGATGCATAACAGGGATCTCCTACCTTTCTGCTATGACTTTGGTTTTGAATTAGTGCTCTAAAATGTGTACAAAATATTATCCCCCTCTGTTCCTTAAAATACTTTAATCTATACATCCAGTACTCCAGAATTTGTTTTACTGAATGTAGTTTGATATTGAGATAACTTATTACGTTTTAAAATTGACATTGTTTATCGAAATTCCCACTCAAAGCAAAGAAGCATTTTTCAAAAGGTCTAATGAAGATCTAAGGTCTGCATGAAAAACATGGTGATGGATAGAATTGATTTTCAATTTATTCAAAATATCTTAGAAAATAATGAAACTATAAAAAATTTACTATTAAAACATGCTTGAAATATTCACTGAAAGAAACCACATTTCACAATTAATTGTTGGTATCATTTATTATATAACCTGTTAATTTTTTAACCTTCCGTTGGGCGCAATATGTTGATCATCAAGTTCGGGTGCAATGTGCTTGATGGGCATACATTAAAAAAACATAATAAACACTTAATTAAGTTCATTTATACAACTGCCAAGTGATGAACATCATTATTAAGGATGTCAAAAAAAGAAAAATACAAATGTTTCTGCAAAAAAAAAAATATGTATTTGACATAAAACTAGTCAAATAAATTTTAATGAAATTTATGACCTACTATCAAATACCGTAAATGAAATAAAGTTAGAAAATCGTAAAGTAAAAATAGGAAAGTTAGAAAATAGTTTAAGCAAGTAAAAAGAGGCAGCTACTGGGAGCCCCAGGTACAAACGCTACCTAGCGGCATGGCAAGGTGACAAAATGGCCGTGCTGTGCCTGTCATCAAATGCGCCCGACTGAAGGTTAAGGTTGAGAATAATCGGAAAATTTAAATTGGTGAAATGAAATTCAAAATATCCTATTTTACTTTTAGGAACATTCACATCTTACATTTTTTATTGAATTTTTTAGAAAACATTCTTACAGAATTATTTTTCTCCTTATTTAGAGTTCTGTCCTGTATGTGCGCAACATTCCTATCACCATCAGTGAAACACAACTTCATCACTTATTCTCCATTAACAACTCTGTAGTAATCCAAAATGTAAAGAAGGTTAAAAACTTCGCCTTTATCCATTATGCTACTCGAAAAGATGCTGAAAGTGCTCTGAGTAAACTAAATGGTGAGTATTTTAGAACTCTTTGTTTTTCACATTATCTTTATGTATTATTTCATCTCTTAAAATGCCAAATGTGTGTATTATAACTATGGCTCCAGTCATCTTATTCGTTATGTAAAACTAGCAGAAGTACCTGACATTGCTCGTTTGAATTGGTTAAGTATTGATTGAAGAGTGATCAGACTAATCAATTCGATTTCATAGAAAAATTCAAGCATCCTTTAAGTGTATGGAAAATAATTTTGTAACATCATTTTACCTTTATCATAACTTCTACAATTTACTTCGGTTGCAAATATATTTACATGATACATCCATCCATATAATCCATTTCACATTCATTGGCCACGTGCTATAAGAAAAACTACAAAACTTTATACTAAGGTTTACTACTACAGAAGTTGATTTTGAGTTTTGGGGGTGATTGCGAATGCCCATAAGTTCATTTCCTGTAAAAATGACAAACTTCTGGCATATAGTTTTGCACTCATGTGTCCAATCAATATTTATTTTTTGTGGTACCCTTGCACCATTGATTTGATGTTTTCAAATTACATTATCATTGTGAAAGAATGGCAAATTAAACGTTACGGTATTCGTGGTTAATTTGTTTTGAAGCTCACATTTTTTTCTTGAAAATTCCATCCAGCGGTACATGGAATAATGGAGCTTGTTTTAAAAATAAATGTCATAAGTGTAGACAAAGCGAATTCCATCGATTAAAAATTTTCAAACAGCAGAAGGCCAATTTTACAGCATTTTTAAGAAAGAAAAGCACTGCTTTCAACGAAAGTTTCGCAGGTATCTAAGTACAGCTTTAATTTGCAAACCAAGCAACCGCAACCTGTCAAAGACAAAAAAATTTCAATTCAAAAGTCCTTGTTCAAATACTTCCTAACTGTGATATTATTCCAAGATTAGCACATTCTTATTTAAAATTTGCTTTACTCCAACAGACATTCATTTTTAAATCGAATCCTTATGGCACTTTTCAATTCAGATGTTTGGTTTCAAAATGGAAACCATGTACCTATTTAGAATGTTAGATATACACCTCCTCGGCTTACTACCTATGCGACTTATGACCATCCGCACTTACGACCACAAAAAGTAAATAAAAATGGTAAATAAAGAAAGATAACTACATTGGTAGGGTCAAAAAGATACAGTAGAATACATATGCATTTTTCACATTATGTACAATAATTATACGTACATAGATTGAATTTTTGTGTTTTATGTACAATTTTTATAACACATTTGAATAAAAATAGTGTTGAAAAATATAAATCCGACTTAAAACCAGTTCGACTTATGACAGGTCAGTCGGAACGGAACTTGGTTGTAAGTCGAGGAGACCCTGTAGATCGTCTTCAATGTATCGAAAAACAATGATGAAAGTGCCAGCTAAAGAGTTTTATGCATATTTTTAAAACAAAATTCAACATTGGATTTCATACCCTGAAAAAGGATAAATGCATTTAATGTGAATCCTTCAACGATACTCCAGACGGTCAACAGACAGATGACTTCATAAAGAAACATGAATCCCACCGAGGGAGTGCAAATTCCTCAAAGGCTCTTCTCATTCAACATCAAAGTAAATCTAAAAATGACCCTTCATTTGTCTACTAGTTTTGATCTCCAAAAAGTTTTGAATATACCATGTGGGAATAGTATGTTGCTGTACTATTCTAGAAAGTTTGCAATGTTCAATGTGACTTTTTTGTAAAGTGCTTCAATACGTGGACTCTCCTTTTTGTGGGGTGAATCAGAAGGAGCTAGAGGTGCCAATGAAATATGCACTACTTAATGGAATTACCTATTAATGACTGATAAAAGAGAGATTCCTATTAAAATTGTATCACTTTTTTGTCCAGGTCAAAACAAAAATAATCAAATTTTTGCAGCAATTTATTGGTTTTTACAATCTTCTGCAAATATTGAGGAAATAATGATAATATATTTGGAACTTGGGCATACTTATATGCCAGTTGATTCGGTTCACACCATGATTGAAAAGAACTTGAAAAACAAGACTGACTCCATCTGAATGGCCAACAATAATAGTAAATACAAGACAAAATCCGGGACCATACAAAGTAATAACATGATCTTAGAGACTGATTTCTTTGATTTTAAATTGTTACAAGCCAAGATATTTAAAAATTTAAAGATGACTGATGATAAAGTGAAATTCCAAGTTTTTTTAAATAAAGCAAGCTAAGTTTCGTAAAAACTCATCTGCAATACAACTAAAATTTTCCTTTGACCTTGGTGAAGTGGAAAAACAGTTACAATTAAAAAAACACAAGGTCTATCAGAAATTTCATCAGACTCGGAAAAACTTTATACAGCCAAATTTGGACTTGCAAAACCTAAAGATCTTATGTCTCATCGACACAAACTTCATTCCTTCAAGAGTATCTTAACTTAAAAGATGATGCCGCCAGGCCAGATGTGCTCGATAAAACAGGCGAAGAAGACTGATTTCTTTCTCTCTCAAAGACGGTAACGTAAACAAAAAGACTGAAAATATTTTTATTGCTTTTAAAGGCAAGTGTAGTAATAATAAACAAAAAGACGGATTATTCTGCTTTTGTTTAAAAGGGTTTTAAACAATTTTTAAATAATTATGCTAAATAATATTAATTATTGTGATAAATCAAGTTACCGTGATTTTTAAAATAGTGTATTTTTTATTCTATTCTTACTAGTGTTTTTTCGTAGTCTTATTTTATTGTCTTTGTTTATTGTGTAGTATTCTATTTTGCAATAATATTTAATTCGTATTTTCATTGCATTTTTATAATAATTGTGATTCTTAAAACGTCACCAATGGCCTTAAATAGAGCCTCTGAGACTTTATTCTTTGTACCTATTTTGTTTGAATACACTATTTGTTTTGTTTAATATAAAATTTTTTATATTCTAAGATGGATAACGTCATTGTGATCAGGCAATTATTGTGATACCTGAAAAAGCATGTAGTCTCATAACTATTAGATAATAATTTTGTTTTATTCTGAATTTTTATTTTTCGTTTTGTATTAAAAAGAAATAATGCAAAATCGTGTTTCCATGGTGATAAATAATTATTTCATTTGCTACTAAAAAAATATAACATTTGTTATTATTATTAATTTTATAAATAATATTTATAGTTTTTATAAATAATATTAATTTATTTGTAAAAATATTGTATTAATAAAAAGTATAATTTTGTGATTGTTGTAAAACAATTTTTTTTCTTAAAGCAACTAATATTTTTGTTTATTAACAACAATTATGATAATACTTAGGCAGGATTAACTCAGAAAGAATTTTCATAACTTTTAAAATGCTTAGTTACATTGGATATTAAAACACAGACAGGTAAGAGGGCCTAACCAAGGGAGGAACCCACATTATTTATTACTTAAATTGAAAAAGTGCATGCCAAAGGGCGTAACCCCAATTTTTTTTAAGTGCTAATGAATGGTGCGTAATTAAGTGCTAAAAAATGAACATATCAAGCCATCTGAAATTTTGGGTGGTGGCCCACAATGTGTTTTCTAACTTAAAATATAAAAATTAGTTCGAGAAAATGCCAGGAAAATAGTTCAAAATATTTTTTGTTTCTCTCGTAAAGTTTTCATTTTGAGGGTTGCACCTATTGACCTGGCAATAGGCACAAGCAAATTGAGTAGCTAAATTATCACTTTTGTGAGCTTTTTGTGTTTCCTTACAAAATATGAAGTATGTAAAATAAAATATATTTTAACTATCCTTATATGATCAATCGAATTCATAAATTATTTATATTGTGGAAATAAATAATCAGTTCAAACATGAATATTATAATTTAATTTAAATTGTTTAACAAGAATGTTTCGGAAAAATTGTTTTTCACCAGCAATACTGGTAAAACAATTTTGTTGGAAAAGTTGTTTTTTGATCAATACTGGTAAAACAAACCAAGTTGTGTTCTGCAATCTTTTGTACTCAATGTTATTCCTATGGGGATTTCAAATTGTTTTTAGTTCCCTCTCCACACCTAGGACAAATAGAATGGGGGCTAATATGTAGCTTACGTTACCCGCAGGGTTCTAAAGAATATTTGTACTTAATATGGTGTGGATTGGTATAGAGGACGGACAGAAAGAGAGACGGGCACCAACTCTGCTTTATTTATAGATGTTTAGATTCTGCCCTGTGTAGGATGGTCTTGCAAATTTATCAGAAAAAGTTTGATGGTTGTGTTTTTCTCTTACTCTATAAAGATGATGCTTCCGCTGTGTGCATTAAATTAAAACATTTATATTTCATTCTGCAAAACAGTTTTTATATGCATCTGCTTAGAAAACATTTCTATCAAAAGCAACAGCCCAAAATGTCATAGACACGACACCTGAAGGACTCATGACATCCTCCCTTCTCAATGTCCATACCTCAAGTCCCCTTTCTTTTCCCCTTGAAATACTCTTTTCTTTTTCACAAAGGGGCTGTCGTGGCTCAGTGGGTATTCCCACTGCACTAACAATTGAGTTTTAGGCTGTGCTGGTTCGATTCCTCTCAGTTGCGTTCCTCACTGGGTGTATTTCTCTCTTCTGTGTCAGTAAAACTTTCATTGTATGTGTCTATTATTTGATAATGTATGTCTTGGTCTGGCACAGCATAGCCTACTATGGCCCGTGCACCATAAAACCCCAAAACCAACCAACCTCTTCACAAGACAGATCACCATCTCAAGCACAGCCTTGCCTATGTCCACCAGGGTCAAATAGTTCTTGTTTGGCCAGAGAACTTCACAAAATTCCCCTTAAAATGCTACAAGCATAAGGAAATGTGAATGTCCCTGAATGTTGACTTCCTAATGTGTGTAAAAAATATCTATAATTGGTATATGTATATCTGATATAATTTGTAACAAGAGGATAATGTATTATTGCAGTATAATCATCACTATAAATGTAATCCCTATATTTATTTCATTAACATATGTGACACAGTAATCAACAGTATTTGCATATTGATGAATGGCAACCAACAGATAAACAATGTAAAAATCAATCATTATGGGATTTTGCTGTTTAGTTTAAATATGTTTGATTTGAGCTACAGAGCTGCATAGCATTTCTAAAACTCAATGGTAGAACTCATTGCTCCAATGAAATTAGTTCTCCAGCAGTCTGATTATGAAAAACAGTGAGAAATCTGGAAGATAGAAATTATTGTAGGAAAAATGTAAGATAATATGAAAATAAGTTGAGATGCTATAAAGTACCAAATTTCAGAGTTCAGAAGCTAATTATTGTGACATGACAGATGAGCACTTTTTGCCATGCACCATATTGAAAATAAGACCAATAAGTTCAAGAAAGTCTGTTTTATATTTTCGATTAATTTTATGTTCATGTAGAGAATATCAAATGTGCATATTGGTGCATGTATTCATTATCAAAAGATAAAAATAAAGTATGAAGTGTGAGTTCTGATACTCTTGTCAACAGATATGAATAATTCAGAAACTAACGCAGATGTACTGGTCTGCTAGTTTGAAGGAAATTGCAATACCTCCTGGAAAACTTTATTTTTCTAAGTGTGTAAACCCTGATCATGCACCTTAAGTATTCCTATGTACTATAATTACTAGCTACAAGAGATGCTCAATGTACTCTGGTTTGCTTGGATTTCAGAATTTACTTTTCTTTATTGAGCAGTCTTACAGTGTCTATTGGTATGTTGATCTCTTTATATCTTTATATTTTGCAGGAATCATTGTTGGTGGATGTTTTATTGAAATAACATGGGCAAAGCCACCTTACATCCAGAGGAATGTAAGATATTTGAAAGGAAGGAAACAAGATACAAGGTATGTAATCATGATTTTGTAAGTATTTGTCATTTGAACTGCTATTTGAATTTCTCATTTTTCAAATAACTTGGTTATCTTAATTTTATGTCACTAAATCCACCTAAGTAATATACTAAGATACAAATTTCATCATTAACACTTTTCTATTCTCATTCACTTTGGTTTAGAGTTGAACAATACCAGACAGACAGTTCATCAAAACATTCACCTTCATCTTTGTGCAATGATCCAGTACAGGTAATTTTTGTTTCGTAACTTAACATTTCTATTAAAGATTTCTAAATTCCTTTTCCTTAACTTTTGACCATTATGTAAAATAGTTAATTCAAGTTGTATATGAAATCTTTTTCCCCTTTAAAAGTTGGGCCCATCGTGCCTCAGTGGGTATGCCCACTGCACTAGCAACCTTTTGAGTTGTAGGCAGTGCAGGTTCGATTCCTGTCAGGTGCATACCTCCCTGGGTATATTTCTCTTTTCTGTGTCAGGAAAATTTTCATGTGTGTGTATGTATTACTTGATATTGTTTGTCTTGTGTCTGGTGCAGCATGATCAAATATGGCCCTTGTGCTGTGAAACCCCAAAGCAAGCGACCAAACAACCCTTTTAAAAGATATTTATTTATACAGTATTATCACTTTGTCTTCTGCATTGAGTTGAATAATACATTCAGAAGTTCAATATGAATCACACCTTGAATCCTGCCTAATCTTTACTAAAATTTACTTATTCAAAATATTTGTTTATGATTTATATTATTCTACTCTTATAAAACTTGATTATGCATTAAATTGCTCAGTTTTTATTTTAAGGAATATCATTTACTTCAATGACATTTGTCAATAAACAAATAAAGATAATTTGTCATGTGCATTATATATTGATGTTAGATTTCATTACTATTTAAATACTTCTGTATTGATGTTTTCGTCATTCACTTTCTTGTGACAATTTCTGATATTCTTTTCTGATGAATCTTGGAACTGATTTTATTAGAATTGATGTGTAAGATCTTCCAATAAAAATGAAAAGCCTAACAATGTAATTAAATATAAAATTAAAGATGATACATTAAAACTAGGATTATTTAAAATTTAAGAGAACATCAAAAATTTGAATTAAAGAAGCACAATTTGTTTAAGTAAATATCAGGTAATTAACAAAAAGATTACATATTTTTAAAAATAGGTATAAAATATTTAAAAAAGAACAATGCTTTAAGAAAAATGCATTGCATTTATTTCATTTAACATAAACATAACTTGTCAAAAAAGAAGCTCTGTAATTAAATGGTTTTTGTTTTATCAAGCATTTTTTTTAAATTTGTGAACACCCTTGTTATATAATTTTTTTGAAAACACTGTTTAGAGCCGGGTATAATAACAATATAGACATTAAATTTCTTCAATCAACATATGCAGTCAGTACAAGACAACGCAGCAGACTCACTGAGTAAAAATCACTATTATGCAAGATGCAGTAAGTGAAGTGCGGAGTAGGGGAAAGGGGTTTTTTAGAGATAGCAAAGGGAGGGTGTGACATGTTCATATGTGTATATGCTCTGGATGTATTCCTAGATGATAGAACAAGTCACTGCAAAAAAACCTTATCAGCTGCCGGTTTATGTGGAAAATGTTTTGTTGAATTTGAAAATTCTCTAATTATCCAAATGTAGCTTCGAATTAAACATACATTAAAATTATAGGAAAATTCATTGGGCGAAATAAATTAAAAAGTTTGAATTATACTAATTTCACTGTATTTATCTTGAGCTTTTATGTTTGTTTACCTAATGATATACTTAAAACATACTTGCCTCTCATTTAAAGACCCAAGTTATTAATTTTTATACGAAATTAGATTATCTTGTAAATTTATTTTCAGGCATGATTATAACTAAGTTATAAAAGAGTTTCTTACATATTCAACAAATTATAAATTATTGCAGATAATTCTAAATTTTCTACTGGTCATAGGAGTCTGAAAATTATTATCTTTTGTTATCTTTTACTGACATTGCTTGACTGTTCAACTGATCTCGAAAGATGCTTCATACATGGCCATACTACTTTTATACTAAGTGGGAATCTCATGTGTGTATTAATTAGTATAAGTGTATTTTGTATCAGATCATTGATATTCCTAGAATTGATACATTAGTGAAAATTGGCACATGTTTTCATGTCCCTGTATCAAATGCATTAAAAAAAGATTAATTTTCCCCTTGTGGGTACTTCATAACTTTTATTTTTCACATTTACTTGGATACATAATGTTTGTATTAATTGCTCTTATGTTCACAGAATGTGTGCATTTGATTATGAATCTTTTTCAGTTAGTGGAAAGCATCTGTCTTGAGAGTGGATTAGGTGAACCTATGTATAAAATATCTTACATCATTTCAAGCTCGACTGACAACTATATAAGTTTTACAGCACAGGTATTATAATAATCATCATTTACACATTAAATAGATTATTTAATGTGTAAATGATGTATCAAGATGTGTGTGTTACGACATAAAAGCTTTACTTATATGATGATATTTTGCTTATGTTACATGAATAATATGCATTATTGCAAAAGGCAATACTTTCACAATATGTTAAGTATTTACTTTTACCTTGTTATGCCATATTATGAACAGCCCTTGTATTTCTGTTTCTCTTAATATCATGTGTACAGTTATAGCCAGGGTCTGCCGATTTTAACCAGTAAGTGATTTTTCTTAAGAAATCATGATTTAAATCAAACTTCAAATCTTCATTTTTTAAATTAAAGTTTAATACTAACATTGAAAATGAAATAACATGGGATAAAATGCGTTATTTTATACTAATAATTTTAAAAATTTGCTTCTACTCAATTACATTCTTTCTTTTCAATTTACATTCTTTCTTTATTTGAAAATAACTGGCTTCCCTACTTCGGAGGAGATAATTGATTCCAGCTTGGAGAAATTATTGGGGCTAAGTAAAACACCACTTGTGCTTCATACATAAGTGTATTCCAGAACTCTTTATTTTGTTGATATGTCATAACTCATATTAACAATATATTTGTAATATTTATCCCCATATTGGTGGGGTGCCAGACCCCAAACTTAAAAAATATTAGGACCCAAAGAAGGGTTCTATTCTGATAAAGAAACTTAATGAGATTGGACACTGCATATTTGATTTGTATTTGTAATACATATATCCCTTATGTTTAGGCAACTACAGTAAAATTTTAAGGGTCACTAGGGGTAAGACACCTTGGGCAAGCTTGGTGTAGTTGTTTTTTTATACAAGTTATTTGGTTTATCATTGGAAATACCTCTTCTGTTTTGGGAATATAAGGGGATTGGGCCCCAAGGAGTCAGCTCCCTTGTTGGGATGATAGGAGACAAGACCAACGATATTTCTCTTTCATTCGCTGAAAACAAAGATCACTTACAAATCTGTTTAGCAGCAGAGGCTGAGTTTTTTACTATGGGACCAGTCCATGCATTGCACCTATTTTCGCTTAATTTTGACACACTCCTCATAGAAAGGTTAGATAGACAAGATTGAATTTACTATTTTTGATAAAAGAATCAGCACTATTTAACGTTTGTTTTCAGTATGTTACAGGACAAATGGTGGGTGCCCTTCACTTCCTAGCTTATTTAATAAATCCTCCAAAAGAAACCAACTGAGCGTAAATGAAAGAACCTCTCAAAATATATTCTCAAAAGCAAAATTTTCATTTATTTTCATGCCTGTAATTATGCAAATTCAAAAGAAAGCTGAGAAGTTTCGATTTCCTTTTTGCGAAGACATTGTATCCCAGTTATCTCCTTAGAAATAGGAGAAACTCATTCAGATTTAAGTGTTTGAGTAAAACAAGAATCCATTCTACACTTGGAACAAGTATAAAAAGGCTGGTATAAAAGGTTTATTTAAATTTTTTATAATTTATAGAAATGTGTATTAACTTCATAGAATTGTAAATTTAATAGATCTTTTATGAAAACGTTTTTATTTTTAAATTTTATGTTTTTTACATATAAATGTTTTTATATTTTGTATCATGAAGTGGAATTCAAATGAAAGAATGAAAGCTACTACAAGGCCCAAGAATAATTTTAATTGTTTTAAATATTTAAAAAAAATTACCCTTGTGGTAATGATGATTTTCCAACAAAATTTATTTTTAAATTTTGTGTAGTTGATGGAAATTATAATAAATAAATTATTGATAATAGATTGGCTCTTTCAACTGTCTTGCCCTCTCATATTAGTGTAGAAAGAGGCTGATGTGACTGTGGGTTTGCGCATTGTGCTAGCTATCTTCATGTTGTAGGCAGTGCACTTTTAATTCCTGTAACATACCCTGAGCGTATTTCCCCACCTTGGGTCAATAAAACTTTCCTTGTATGTTCATAACGTGATGTCTGTAAACCCAACAAACCAGTGTAAAAATGTAAGGTATATAGGATTTTTAAATTATGTTCCCAAAGGAAGTTGACTTTGAAATATATTTTGTATTAAATTTGTCATTGCTTTAAATGTGAAGAATTTAGTTGTAAAATTTGTTATAGTAAAATTACTGAAGCACACATACAACTTGTATGTCAAATGAATTGATTCAATTCAATGTATAATTCTATGTTTTAGATCTACATACCTAATTTACCTTTCCCGTTAAACTCCAGTATACCTCCTGGTAAAGGCTTTTCGTGCCCACAGGATGCTAAACTTTATGCTGCACTGTGTGTCTTAAAAAGCATCGGTTATGATCATAACATTGGTAAGTAATTTCCTTTCAATTATTTAAGTAACATAATTTTTTAATTTGTCCGAAAGCTGTAAGTTTATAAAGTTGTAATAATCAAAATAATTAGCATAGCTACATTGTGGCTTCTTTTCTAAGAATCCTGCAATTCTGAAAAAAAAAGCTTCTAAATTGCAATTAAGTGTGAAATAAATTTATTATGATTTAAACTGGTGGTAGAGAATATGTATATTCGAACAATAAGAATTTATAAGGCTTGCCTGCCAATTGCTATGGAATGTAACATTCTTGTTTCTATGCATCTTACTTTCTATTTTTCTTCAAATATTTATTGTTAGGGAATCTTGACATACAAGTGTCATGGTAATTATGGAAAGATAAACAGTCGACATTAGATATTGGGTTTAATTTGTTTCAAGTTTTTTAATTTAAATTGCCAGTGAGGACATGTCTAGGAAGAAAATAATTTTTACTTAATGTATTTACCTTTACACTAGAAAAAGAAGTTTACAACACAATTGGTTTCACTTGAAAATGAAAATTCAGGTATAGATGCAAGTAATGACAAATTGTCGTAGGGTATGGTGTAAGGATGAAAAGTCACTGGTTCTTATTAGCAAGTTGGGCAGAGAATGTTCAGTTGGAGAATCAATAATGATTCTCCAACTGAACATTCTCTGTTCAACTTGCCCATCTGTTAATATGGTCTACTATTTGCTGTTTCCAAAATTTATCAGAATGTAAGTTGTAAGTGCATGGAAATATAAATATGCTAACGCTCACTAATAATGACCTGTTGTCTTGTATTTTGACCGATTAGTTGTAACTTGTATTTTACAACATATTGTTGGCTTAGAGCAGAAATTCATTGACAGAACAAAATTTTTCTTAACAGTTGTTTAAAACTGTATATTAGTTTTTAGGTCAGAAAATAAAAATTATAAGCATTTTCAGTGTTATATATCATTGCACCATATTACAGCATGACAATGTATTGCTAATCATTGTGAAAATAAGAATTTAGTCCAAAAAATGTCAGTAAATGACTTTCTGCTCTAAGTTGACAATATAATTCTTGTGACTGCATCATTGTAGTGAATGTGTCTGTATAGTTAAGTGAATAAGTGTATGTGTAAAACATTTTTAACCAACAAATTTTTTTATCATCTTATTACCCGTTCTTACTCTTCTAATGTCTATTTCCCCTGTGGCATTATATCCAAGATTCCTTCAAATGCCTACAGAGGTTTGGGGCAGTTGTACCTACTGTGCAAAACAATGATTTCGATCAGTCTTGTTTCCCAATGGCATATTTCACAATTGCAGTTGCTTATGTAAATGAAAATCTGATTATGCGCTTTATTGTAAATTTCAGTTTTTAAAACCAATATGTACATATATAGTAAGTATATTGATGAATATATCCTAAGAGTGTATCTGAAGAATTGTTTTACGAGATGTATTGGAAACATGACATATTCTTGAAAAGATTTAAGTAGAATTGATAAAACAGTCTAAAAATATTGCACTCATCTAAAAAGATCTTAATTTTCCAACATTTGTTATGTGATTATAGTTAGGATTAGGTCAAATTTAAAAGTATTAGAATAATGTGCTTTTATTTTTTTGTTTTTCCATATATAGTTTTCAATAAAACATAATATTGTAGAGAAATGGGTTGAATTCAAAATGACTGGCACTTTTATATTTTTGGGGATAGAATTCCTATGTCAAAATAAATACTCTGCAAAATAAACACTTAAAACACATTATCAATGTACTTAAGTAGCATCATTTAAGTGAAATGAAGATTTAGGATACAAATGAAAACATTTTAGCTATCTGTTTCTGTGTTTTAGGTAAAAGAATGCTATATATGCTTTCTTAATTTCAGGACCTGATCTTCATATACCTCTTCCATGTCCTATTTCTCCTCAAAATGTGCTGCCTGAACGTAGCACATTTAATATTTTGGATGAGAGGGATGATAAATTCTATGCACCGATGGTCATTCCTGGCACTTCTCAAAATGCCACCTCGAGTTTTGAAGAAACAAGTACTGCATTAATGGCTGGAGCATGTAAGTTCATAATTTTGAACTAGAAGCATGACGTTTATGCATTTTGATTTTTGACTAATCAACCAAACCTCATTAGTTATTACTCATCTTAGATTTGTGTGTAAAGGTTGTAAAGGTAAAGTGTGTAAAGGTAGAAGTGTGTGTAAAGGTTTTGAATATTAAAATTGTCTTGAATTCAGGCCTGCCACCAGGCGACTTTTTGCTACTATTTTCCGACCTCTTGGCGACTAGGAGTAACTTTTTAAGCAGTCCTAAAATCTCCTATTTTCCAAATTTTGGCAACTTTTTTGAAAATTCATCCCAACTTTGACGAAAATTTAGTTCCTTTTTTAAACGAGGGAAAGAAAATAATATTTTTTAGATTTTTTCTTTAGGGAGAAAATTTTCTGAGGCACCAATTTCAAAGTTTTGGCACCAGTCATGGCAACCATGAAAGAAAAACATTGGAATCTGGGTTGCTAGATTGTCATGAAAGCTTCTTTGAGGAAATATTTAGTTTTTAATTTTAAAATTTAAATTTCTTGGCAAGGTCTCTTAACGCCTGTTTCATACGTAATTAGCACATTTTGTGCTATAGCCAATTCATTTTGCATCCAGGCAACAAAAGTAGGGTTTAAATGAGACTGCCACTATTTTTAAAAATTTATGTGACTAATTTACTATTTCGCAAGTGTTAAGGCAGTGGCTGCCCTGTGTGAATTGTTTCGCCAAATCCATAACATTTTTTCTGAAGAATATGGTTTCATTTGAATACATGGGCTCTAACTGCATCCATTTCTTTGTTATGTGCTATTTTTATGGTTATATAATATTAATGAAGGCTTTTATGTGTATAAAAGTATGTTTCTGTGAAGATGTTAAAATAAATATTGATTTGTGCAATTTTGTGCAAAAATTCTAACAAAGTATTTTTTAAAATATGTTTATATTCTTCAGTTCAACATGATTTAAATGAAAATGAAGCTTTTTTAGTCTTAATTAAAAAATTGGTAGTATTGTTTGTGATTCAATATTTATTTTTTAAAAGAATTCATATCTTTTAGGAAACAAGTCTTCAGCAATATCTGTTTTAATCTGATGTGATATTAATTATTTTGAATGAGTTTCATTTTTGTATGGATGTTTTTTATCTTTATGTAATGTAGTTATCAATTTCAGTATTTTACTGTATACATTTTTTAAAACTATATGTAAAATGTTTAACAAGATAATTAAACATCGTTTTCGAACATTTTGCTTTGAAAGTTAACTTTTTAAAAGAACAAGATAAAAAAAAAATAGAATTAAAATCAACTATTTCTATGAATTTATATAAAGTACTGGGACTACACCTTAAACTTGTTTCTCATAAAATTTGAGGAGTTTTGCTCCTGGGATACCTAAGCTGTCTTATTCTGCTTTCATCTCACTTCTCTATTCCTCTTTTTCTCAACAACATATCTTGTGTTTGCATCATAAAAACTAAAAACAACTAACCAACCATAAATTTGATTCACAATTGGAATATCATGATGCTTGATCCAGTCATTGTACATGTCTGGCGATCTAGGTGGCCATATCATGTGCTGGAATTGTCCAAAATGCTCCTCAAATCACGAACAAAATGGGCCTGTGACATGGAGCATTGTTATCCTGGTACATCCCATTGTTATTGGGGTAAGTGAAGTCCACAAAGGGCTGCAAATTGTCACCAAGCAGCTGAACATAGGGATTTCCTGTCTGGTTTAATTTGACCAGAGGACCCAATTCATGCCAGGTCAACACTCCCCACACCATAATGGAACCACCACCAGCTTGCACAATGCCTTGTTAAAAAATTGGATCCATAGCCTCATAGGGTTTGCGCCACACCTGAACTTGACCATCAGCTCGTACCAACTGGAAACGTGACTCATTAGACAGTGCTACCTTCTTCCAGTCATACAGGTGCATGTGTTCGTGAGCCCAGGTGCGGTACTGAAGCCGACGATATGCTGTGAATAAAGTCACTCGAGTCGGTCTTCTGCTGCCATGTCCCATCAATGCCAAATTTCGCTTCATGGACTTCGTAGACATGCCTCATTGAATGTGGCAGTCAGTTCACACAGTGTCGTTTGTATTAGCAGACGCTTCTGCTCAGATGTCGCTGGTCTCGATCATTCAGCAGATGTAGCCTGCCACTGACTGTTCCTTGTGGAAGGCATTCCCTTGCATGAGGTACTCTCAATACACCCTTGACACAGGACAACGAGGAATCTTAAAAGTCTCCACTTCCAAAATGCTATGTCCCATGCAATGAGCTCCAGCTATTATTCCACATTCAAAGAGTCCAACAGACTGCTCTGATGACTGACTATACCCTTTTAATTCGATGCAAGCGCCACTTGTAAATTTGCACACTGCTATCCCATGACTTTTGGCATGTCACTGTAAACTAATTGACATGCCATTGGAACCTACTAGGGCACTGCTGAACTAGTGGCCTTTTAGAGGTATAGTTATGAGATGAAACCTGACAAAACAATCTGTAATTGCTGGTCATCTGGGTATCGCAAAATCAACTGTAGCAGATGTCATTCAAAGAAGGAAGACTGATAGCACTGCTGGAGCAAAACCCAAACATCAGAGGCTGCACAAATCGACCTATCGTAGTGAGAAATGCTTTGAACGATTGCCCTTGCTCTTCATACTTGGCTGCAGAAGTGCCCCAAGCCTTAGAAACTTATCAGTACCCATACAATTCATCAGGAATTGCATAATGCTTGGAACAATTGCATTTGGGTCGCATTGACATTGGGATTCCAACATAACTTGGGAGTTGCATAACATGGCTGCTCATAAGCCCCACATAGTCAGCTTAGTGCCAGTAGACTAATGCAGTGGTGTTTAGCATACCGCTCATGAACAATAGAAGTGTGGAAAAAGATAATGTGTAATGAAAATTCATGTTTCAAACCTTTCGAATCTGATGGACATGCTTGGATATGGCGTTTGACGGGGGAGTGCTTGCTTTCAGACTGCATTATACCAACTGTGAAATTTGGAAGGGAATATTTAAGAGCTGTGTATTTATTTAATTCCTATAGTAGGTAGAGAGGATACGTAGTCGTATCTTTATCCCTATTTATTTTGATTGCTTTTACATGATTCTACTGTACGAGATTTCTAATTTTTATATTTGCAGGTGGTGAATCAGCTAGTGAATTGGAGTTAATGGCAGTTGCTGCTGCTTTAGCTAATATGGAGCTGCAAGCAAGCTCTAGGAATCAAAATCCACATTAAAATGCCCTCTTAACTATTTTTGTGGATTTGAAAAACTCTTCAAAATAAAAAACGGGAGAAATGATGTATGTGTATTGAGGATATGGCACTACCAAAGATGTAAATTTTATAATTTACTTTATATGTATTCGTAAAAATGTTTGTACTCTTATTACTATATTTTTGTTTCATTTCATAATTCTTGAGTCCACCATGTCCATTATCTCCAATGTTTTATTTTTCATATATGATTTTGCTATATAATTGTTATGGAATACTTACAATCAGCTGTCTTTAAGCAAATTCCACCTACACTCCCAAATGAAACCACACACTCCAAGGTGCCCTGTTATGAATGGGATTGGGAAATGCATTTATTATTTTAAAATTTTGTCTCTGAATTACTTATATAGTGACATACTTAAATTATTATTTTTACTTAAAAAGTGTTTTATACTGTCAACTACTCAATTCACTGTATTTCAAAGTGTCATGTGATTAGATTTTTTTTTCTTTTATATATTTTGTGGGGCCCTTCACAGAAATTGATTGAATTGGGGCCTGCTCTTGACAGATCAGCCCTGTAAAATACTCCCTTTATGATTTCTAATGATTTTAATTAAGAACGTAGGAAACTTTAATCTACTTTACTCATTTCCTTGGTAGAAAATGCTTTAAAAATTGTTTATTTTGAACTTAATTTAATGTGTTTAATTAATATTGTAAGTTTTGTGCTGCAGTAATGTAACCAAATTGGAAGAAAATAATTTTTTGAATTCTTATATACAAAGAATATAGTGCATTTGATATTTTAAATTTTTTTGTGTTTCTTGATTTTTAAATTACTGTTTGATTATATTGTTTTGAAAGATTGCTACTGTTGGATAACAAATACTTTTTAATCATATGAATATAAATTTGTAATAATCACTTTATGATTTCTAATGATTTTGATAAAGAATACGGAACATTTAATCTACTTACTCATTTCCTTGGAAGAAAGTAAGACTCTTTTATTTTGAACTTAGTTTAATGTGTTTAATAAATGTAAATTTTGTATTACAATGATAAAAACTAAATTCGAAGAAAAATGTTTTTTCCCTATTTCTTGTACTATGCATTATATGTGAAAAATAAAGTTTTTGATATTTTAAGGTTGGATTTCTGAATTTTTAAATCGTTCGATTATATTGCTACTGTTAAATAATAGTATCTGATACTCAACAGAGTGGATCCCTTAGGATTAATGTAATTTATATCTTTCTTAATCAGAGCTATATTGGAAAGCAATTAGTTAACATGTCAGTACATTCATGTGCCACAACTTTTCATATGACGGTGGCCCGGTTGGAAGAGTAACGGACTAGCAACCGGACGGTTGCCAGTTCGAATCCAGCCAAACACCGTCGTCTACAAAGGGCTGGTGCACGTTAAATCTGTCGTGGCCTCAAATGCCCTCACGTTGGCGTGGTGTGGAAGTTTGGAGAGTGGGGTGCCAGTTCAGGTGTTGCCTCATCATCTGTGGTTTGTTTGGTGTGGTGGTGGACAGTATGTGGTGGTATCCTCTGATCTTTTCCTTTGGGATTGATCCCGGACCGTCACCGATAGCCCGTTGTGTTACTCCAGTGTGAAGTTAATTAAAATACCTACCTCCCTCAAAATCAAAATGGTTTCTTTTGTGCTTGCTGAACCTGGCTGCCATCACTATTCTCCAGGTTAATTTTTAATCGGAAAGAAGGAAAAATAAATTCCACGCAGTAAAGCATTCCAGTCTAGCAATTTTCACTGATAAGAAACAGCGAGAAATGTTGTTATGCGGTGCTGCCATCTAACGTACAAGACATTAACAAAGCAGTATTATTTTTGGTGCTGCCATCTATTTTCCATTCATTGCAATTATTTGCAAGGAAAAAATCTACGGGCACCTGAATATGTACAGAATACATTTTTCTGGAGGTTAATTCTGCACCTCCTTAATCACTTCTACCTACTCGAAAAAAATCATTTTTAGATTCTCTGCCGAATCATAGTTTTGATGTGAAACCTCATTTGTCCTCAATTTAATCTATAATTTGCTTGAAAAGAGTAGAACTAACTTGAGACAATTGTCTTACTAATCTTTTATTTAATCGCCTAATTTTTTCTGATTAGTGATTTTATGATGAAACATCGCTAAAAGGTTCTTGGGTGATCTTGTGTTTTGTGAAAATAATTGTGTTGTCAAAACAAGAAAGATATCGGTCACAGCAAATGTCGTCAATACAGAATAAATTGCCTGTGTAGTTTCTGGTTTTGATCACAATATTCAATAAATATTATGCAATAGTTATTTTCCTTTTTTCAAGAAGAAAATACCTATTCTTTAAGAACCCGAGGTACTAGTGTTCTGTTCTTTCCCCATGGGGTTTGCTGTCTTTAGAAAACACGGGAGTCTCTCCCTTGACTCCCAAGCGATCTTTTTCTGCTTCCATCTCACTATTTTCTCCCCTACCCGCTTTTCTTCCTTTCAAGTGAATTACTTGCCATTGTTTGTCTTGTGTTTTGCGCAGCTTGGTCAAATATGGCCCTCGTTCCGTAAAACCCGAAGCCAATCAACCAACCCTATTCATTCGATAGTCAAGTCAAGCATTCAATAAATTTTCGTAGTTTCCTTTCAGCAAGCACAAGTAAGAATTTGCATAAAACAAAACGCAAAAATTCTCGCTTTAAATATTTTATTTTTCAAGGAAATTTTCTCATCAAATTTCTTATTCCGGCAAGCCATTTTACAGAAGCAACGACTAGAAAGTTTTTAAAATTCACTTTCGAAATGAAAAGATGAATAAGTTCTCAAAATTACAATTTACGTAACCCAATTTAAAAGTCAACTCGTGTAATGAGATGCATAGTAAAATAAAGTTTCCAAAAGATTTCTTTTTCCCTAGTACTCTTCCTCATCCGCCTCCTCGTCGACTTCAGTAGAGTCCAACCCCACCTCTTCGTAGTCCTTCTCGAGGGCGGCCAAGTCCTCCCTGGCCTCCGAGAACTCTCCCTCCTCCATCCCTTCTCCAACGTACCAGTGGACAAAGGCCCGCTTGGCGTACATCAGGTCGAACTTGTGGTCCAGCCTTGACCAAGCCTCGGCGATGGCCGTAGTGTTGGCCAGCATGCAGACTGCGCGCTGTACCTTGGCGAGATCTCCTCCGGGTACTACGGTTGGTGGCTGGTAGTTGATGCCAACCTGCGACACAGGAAAGAGGACCAAGTTGAATCGGCATCGTGTCTCAATTCAAAAGAATTCCATTACAAAGGAGGTAAAAGCCTATTTACCCCTCTTATAAAACAGGATACGTAGACCTTTTTTCAGTAACTTAGCTCCAGAATGGATAATGGAAAGGGGTGGACTATTGGCGGTATGCTGGAATAAGGGGATTAAGACATGTATCATACTCGTCTAAAGAATTGAACTCGTTTCTAACCATACGGATTCTTTTAACGTCCTCAGTCACAACAGATAAGGATAACGGCCAGGTAAGATTTCGGAGCTAAATTGATTATGTTCAAAATAGTTTTTCACTGGTATTTTGCTTTTAAATTCCACACATAAAATCAAAGTTTTGTCATCATATTTTTTTAATTTTCATGATACTTATCAAGATAAGTGTCATGAAAATTAAAAAAATGATGCTAAACGGGAAGAGAGTTAGTTATTGAATCGTAGGATCGATTGTGATATTTGAGAGGGGAAGAGACCTAACACCCCCTCCCCAAAATGGCTATCAGTACCGTGATGATGACCACTGTCTCAGCCCTTTCCAAAGAAGCATTATGGGTGCCATGTTACGGCCAATGAGAATTTAAGCTAAAGAGGGCGCTGTGCGCGCCTCTGAAGAAGTTAAATTGTGTAGTGATTTTCTGGCTCTGTTCTGAAAGAGAACAGAGGATGATGAAATAAGTTAACTGTAAATATGTCTCAATGTCTGTTTTTGTTCTTGTCCTTGTTTTGTGAAAATAAATGTTGTGGCTGTAAAATTCGAATGCTGATCTTTCCAAGTGAATCCACATCAAATAATAATTTGAGACGACGTTAATTTTGGAGTGTCACATGCCATTGGGTAGGATTTCACAAGTTCTTTTTGCCATGGCAGGTCGTACGGCTTCATAAACCGGAATTTATCCTGTTTTCCAGAAAACCAGCCTGGCCGCGGAAGCCCGGTTGGAAAAATAACGGGTTAGCACCTGGAGGGTTTGCTAGTTAGAAATTGTTTCCAACCAAAAGACCGTCCTGTAACGTGGGGTCTGGTGCACGTTTAAATATGTCGTGTCCACGTTGGTATGGTGTGGAAGTTTGGAGAGTGGGCTGCCGGCTCGGGTGTTGACCTCGTCATCAGACCGAGGTTCAAAATTACGAGGCGTTGTCCTGGGATTTTTCCCTTCGAGATCGATCCCGGACCGTCGCCCGTTGTGTTGCACCAGTGCAACGAGAATTCAACTCCCTACCTACCTACCAGAAAACCAGCGTCAGTCAGACATATGCATAGTGTCGATACCTTGAATCCCGTGGGGCACCAGTCGACGAACTGGATGGTCCTCCTGCTCTTGATGGCCGCTATGGCCGCGTTCACGTCCTTGGGCACCACGTCGCCCCTGTAGAGGAGGCAGCAGGCCATGTACTTGCCGTGTCGGGGGTCGCACTTCACCATCTGGTTCGCGGGCTCGAAGCAGGCGTTCGTGATTTCGGCCACCGTCAGCTGCTCGTGGTAGGCTTTCTCGGCAGAGATAACGGGAGCGTACGTCACGAGGGGGAAATGAATCCTGGAACGAACGGAACAGGGTTAGCTTTAAACCTGCAAGTGGTTTAGACGAGATATCTCGTCCGATGGGGTCAACTTGCTGATGACGAGATATCTCGTCTACCAAGATCTGGTCGGTTTTGCTAATGATGAGACACCCCGTTTATCAAGATCCTGGCCGTTTGTGTGAATGTCGAGAAACCTCGTCGGTCAAGATCTGGTGGATTGTGCGAATGACGAGATATCTTGTCAAGATCTGGTCGTTTTTGTGAATGACGAGATATCTAGTCCAAGATCTGGTTGTTTATGTGAATGACGAGATATCTAGTCCAAGATCTGGTCGTTTTTGTGAATGACGAGATATCTAGTCCAAGATCTGGTTGTTTATGTGAATGACGAGATATCTAGTCCAAGATCTGGTCGTTTTTGTGAATGACGAGATATCTAGTCCAAGATCTGGTTGTTTATGTGAATGACGAGATATCTAGTCCAAGATCTGGTCGTTTTTGTGAATGACGAGATATCTAGTCCAAGATCTGGTTGTTTATGTGAATGACGAGATATCTAGTCCAAGATCTGGTCGTTTTTGTGAATGACGAGATATCTAGTCCAAGATCTGGTCGTTTTTGTGAATGACGAGATATCTAGTCCAAGATCTGGTTGTTTATGTGAATGACGAGATATCTAGTCCAAGATCTGGTCGTTTGTGTGAATGTCGAGAAACCTCGTCGGTCAAGATCTGGTGGATTGTGCGAATGACGAGATATCTTGTCAAGATCTGGTCGTTTTTGTGAATGACGAGATATCTAGTCCAAGATCTGGTTGTTTATGTGAATGACGAGATATCTAGTCCAAGATCTGGTCGTTTTTGTGAATGACGAGATATCTAGTCCAAGATCTGGTTGTTTATGTGAATGACGAGATATCTAGTCCAAGATCTGGTCGTTTTTGTGAATGACGAGATATCTAGTCCAAGATCTGGTCGTTTTTGTGAATGACGAGATATCTAGTCCAAGATCTGGTCGTGTTTTTATGAATGACGAGATATCTTGTCCAAGATCTGGTCGTTTTTGTGAATGACGAGATATCTAGTCCAAGATCTGGTCGTTTTTGTGAATGACGAGATATCTAGTCCAAGATCTGGTCGTGTTTTTATGAATGACGAGATATCTTGTCCAAGATCTGGTCGTTTTTGTGAATGACGAGATATCTAGTCCAAGATCTGGTCGTTTTTGCGAATGACGAGATATCTAGTCCAAGATCTGATCAATTTTAAAGATGACAAGATATCTCCACTATAAAGATCTGATCAATTTTGAAGATGACAAGATATCTCCACTATAAAGATCTGGTCGGGTTTTGCGAGTGACAAGATATATCGTCGAAGCAAAACTTCCTATTTCTGCAAGGGGAATGAAGATCCATTTAGGCAAAATTGTTCCTTGTCTTGAACTGGTGACAGTTTGGAACAGGTTTTTGCATCAGAGGCAGGGCAGTTTTCGACGCTCAGATAAACCACAAGGAGGGTGATACCGTTTTTTTCCCTCAGCCAGTCAATTCCACCAGTATCTTGTTTATGCCACTTGGCTTAAATGAATTACACCAATATTGATCCATGATACTTGAGGCCTTCAAGAACCAGTTCAAAATAGTGAAAAAGCGCCCGAGGGACAACCTAGACAGAAGATGATGTGCTCTGGCGAGGCTTGAGCTGCATTATATTTAAACACATTGGAAAGGTCTTGCAACTCAATTCTATCTTCATTGGCTTCATGTGTCCACTGTGAAGTCTAAAGAGAGCAGTCTGTTACCCATTTTATCCTGGGAGGCACCTGGTCGACTGCAGGCTTACCAGTTATGAGTCGGACGGATACCTACCTCCAAGTTCTGTTCATACTCACTTTAATTTTCGAACCGATTTCTTCATAGGCAACACATCTCATCTCATACCGTAATGCGCTAACACATCTTAGACTTATCTCCTTAGTAGGTCGGCAGTTTCTACAACTCTAATTTCTCCAAATTGTCAGAAAAAAAATATTTTTATCTCAGCACTGTATGCTTGGGATAGGAATGATATATAGGAATGACAGCAGTATATTCTCAAACGTAACATGGCAACCGGAGGGTTGCAAGTTCGAATCCAACCAAAGACCGTCGTGTACAAAGGGGGCTGGTGCATTAAATCCGTCGTGGCCTCAAATCTCCACCCGTTGGCGTGGTGTAGAAGTTTGGAGAGTGGGATGCCAGCTCAGGTGTTGCCTCGTCATCTGACCGTAGTTCAAAAATTACGTGGTGTTGTCCGGGAATCTTTCCCTTTGGGATTGATCCCGGACCGTCACCAACAGCCCATTGCGTTGCTGCAGTGCGACGTTAATTAAAATACCTACCTACCTACCAGACGTAACTTGTCATAACAACAGTCCATAATATGGATAACGAATTTCTTAAATTAAAGTGAGTATGAAACACTAACTTTGGAGGACTCCGACTTATGACTGGTACGACTGCAGTCAACCCTGGTTAATATTGGCAATAGAAAAACCAGGGCTGCTCTTTCTAGGCTTCGCAATGGACACTTGAAGCCAATAAAGATCGAATTGGGTTGTAGAAGCTCTTTAGCCTATGCTACAACACTTGGCTCACCTTGGGTATGGCACTAGGTTCGTCTGAAACTCCGTGAGGTCGACGTTGAGGGCCCCGTCGAAGCGGAGGGATGCCGTGATAGAGGAGACGATCTGGCCAATGAGACGATTGAGATTGGTGTAGGTGGGTCTCTCAATATCCAGGTTCCTGCGACTGATGTCGTAGATGGCTTCGTTGTCTACCATGAAGGCGCAGTCCGAATGCTCCAGCGTGGTGTGAGTGGTCAAGATAGAGTTGTATGGCTCCACCACGGCTGTGGACACCTGTTCGTTAAAATTTATCTGGTAGAATTTATCTTATTTTCCAGAAATGTTCAACAGTACATTTTTTATGTTAGTTTAAATTTATGCATACGTTGTATCTAGTACAAAGTAGGAGACTGTTTATATGATTACATTGACGAGATAAAAAAAAAAGATTATTCGGGTATATTTTAATTTATGTAATCAAAGGTATTGTGCATTTCATCGGAGTACGTCTAAAGAAGATTAATATACGAAAAATAAATAATTAAAATTAATATATAAATTGCAGTGAATGACATATCAACCCTCTGAGAGGTTCACACGTATATATCCGTTCTGCAACCTGCAGTCTTCCCTGTATTACTTCTAATTAGTTTTAGCCTTCTCAACCCATAGAATATTAGCTAGGATTCTTTCAATAAAAAAAGGTATGGGGTGTGTTTGTTTAGTCATTATGTGTGTTGTGGGCTAAACGGAAATCTCTCGACTCGAAAAATCTAAAAAAATCAGAGGAGGGTTAAAAACAGTTCTACTTTCAATGTTCTTTAGGGATTTCTTTTGGTGAAACGTGGCAGAATGGACTAATTTAACTCTTAACTGGTACACCCGTCTTGAGACTACGGACTAGTATTCTTGGTTAAATGTAATTCATAATTTATTTCGTAAAATATTGTAGAAAATAATCAGAATGATTTTTAAAAAAGTAAGAAATTTTAATTACGGCTGAATCGTAAAGGAGTCTATACTGTTCATTTCAGTTTCAAGCCAAAAGTGGTTGTACCGATAAGGACAAAAACGATTGTCTGGAAAATGTATTGCAAACGGTTATTAAAGACATTCAAGTTTTCGATAACATTTTTTTATGGTTGGTTGATTTGGGTTTTCTGGCGCAAGATCCAGAAAATGTATAAGCTGCCCCAAATGAAAGGTACTGAAATTCAATAAAAAGGATCAGAAGAGTAATCAGGCCAACATTAAAAGCGTGATAAAATATTTTAGTAAGCAACGGAAAACAAAATAGAAACTTTAATCCAATGTATGATAAAAAAAAGTAAATATACACATTAACGCCATCAACATAAAAAGTAAAATGCATAGATGTACATGACTTAAAAGAGATGAAGTGTGATGCATGCAGTTTAGTAGACATAAAACATTTTTTTAAAATATTTCTAAAGAAATTACTTGTGGAGCGGGATAGATGGCGAATTCCAGCTTAGACTTCTTTCCATAGTCCACAGAGAGCCTCTCCATAAGCAGAGACGCGAATCCAGATCCAGTTCCTCCACCAAAGCTGTGAAAGATGAGAAATCCTTGGAGGCCGGTGCATTGGTCAGCCAGCTTCCTGCACCTGTCCAGTACAAGATCAATGAGCTCCTTGCCGATGGTATAGTGGCCTCTGGCATAATTGTTGGCGGCATCCTCTTTTCCGGTTATCAATTGCTCCGGGTGAAAGAGTTGTCGATAGGTACCTACAACGGGAATAACGTTATGAATACTTACAGCATCTTTATGGACGTATCAAGTCCTCAAGTATTTCTTTGAAGACAGTTCCGAAGATTTGATAACTGGGTGAAGTCCATTTTTAGACAAGTAGTAAAGGAAAGGGCTGCTTAACGGAAAGTGGCATATGGTGATCGTCATAGGTAGCCAATATGGCAATTGTGGTAACTCACCCTGTTTTTTGTTTTCGCTTTCGGTGTGGCAACCCTTTGGAGTTAGCAGCGAGTTTTCACTTGGCAACATAACGTCTCCGTCATTGCTAAACGATGCTTTTTACCAAGGACAAAGAAAAGCATTTAATAGTAAACGGTATCATTAATTTTAGAATGTGCTTGGTTGACATTGATAAACCCTTTGATTAGAAGAATCCCCCTTTCGAGAAGCAGAGAACTTTGATTCACAACTTTAAGCCAGAGGATATTCTGTCTTTATATCGGATATCGAACATAATATGGTAAAACAAGGTTGGCAACTTCAACCTTCAAATTGAGTCACTATAAGTCCGACTCTGGCGAGTCGGCGTTTGAGTCACGTGGCTTTTGAACGACTCTGTTCGTTCAATTAGCCATCAGGTTGAACGTAAACAAAGGGTTCACACAGTTTGCGTTCTTATAACGCGGATTCCAACACTGAGTTTTACGTTCGATGCCGGGAGCGATAGCAGTGATTACGAGTTCGCGAAACAATTACTCATAGCGATCGTCCCATAACGTATGGCAACCACCTTCCCCTGGCGCGCTCACTACCTTTCTAGAAATGGACCTCCCCGAGATCATCTGCCTTCTCACCAGAGCCGTCACAAAACATGAGAACCTGACCAGGCGCAAAGAGGACTCACCAGTTCGGACTTCATCGACGACGGTGGGTTCCAGATCGATGTAGACGGCCCTGGGAACGTGCTTTCCGGCTCCAGTTTCGCTGAAGAAGGTGTTGTACGAATCGTCGCCTCCTCCCACGGTCTTGTCGCTGGGCATCTGTCCGTCCGGCTGAATCCCGTGCTCCAGGCAGTACAACTCCCAGCAGGCATTGCCCACCTGGACTCCAGCTTGACCAACGTGGATGCTTATACACTCGCGCATCTTGGAATGCTATGCCTAGGAGAAGGTTTAATTATTGACTTTATGTGGGGCTGTTCTCTGAAGTGACAAAACTGAGATTCAGCTGTATCATACGTCTCGTTTGGTGGCAACACTCTTAGCGCGTTTTTTGGTGCACTTTTTGTGTCGCCAAGGAAAGAATTCTTAGAAAAAATCTTTTTCTGAACAGAAAATAATAAGCGGAAAGTAATTAACGTGAAAAAATACAAAAATTTGAAAAAGCAAAGGACAATTTAACGGAAATGAAAAGAACATTCTAGAATATTCGAAATGAAAATTTAAACTTTCCGTTTGCCGAGGTTGCTATAACCAATAAAGATGGATTGCCTTTACCTGCCATAAATCGCTACTAAAAGGGCGCCAAGAGCGTTGCCACCAAACGAGGCGTATAATATAGCTATACCAAAACTGAACACTTTATAAAACATTTCTGGCCTACAACTCTTTTATTTCATTCTCGAAAATTTCTTATTTCGGTCCGCGGTAGCCAAGTTGGGAAAACGACGGATTAGCAAAAGGTGGGTTGCGAGTTCGAAACTAGGTCCAGCCAAAGACCGTCGTGTACACGGGGGCTGGTGCACGTTAAATCTGTCGTGGCCTCAAATGTCCTCACGTTGGCATGGTGTGGAAGTTTGGAGAGTGGGGTGCCAGCTCAGGTGTTGTTCTCGTCATCTGACCATAGTTCAAAATGACGAGGAGTTGTCTTTGGAACTTTCTCTTCGGGACTAATCTCGGACCGTCACCAATAGCCCTCTGTGTTGCTCCAGTGAGACATTAATTAACTACAATCTACCTACTTTTGCAAAACATTTCCAATAACACTTGATTATTATCAAAAACTCTTGTATTTCATTCTCGAAAATTTCTTATTTCGTGATGGTAAACTTGAGATCTTAAACTAGTTCTGCTATTGAATCCAGGGCCAACTTGCAATTTTGCCACCTGCAGTCTAATCTCAAAGCCACCCCTATTTTTGAAGCCAGCCTAGTGATTAGATCTGCCCCTAGGTATAACAAGCTCTGGATTAGAATGATACTTTATAGAAATTTAAGCAATATTTTTTAGCTTTGATTGTAATTACGGTTTACCAAAAAATCAAGAGGATTTGGTAGAATTCAAGAACACGATACCGGCTTTTCGCCGAATTGGCGACCCAAATGTTCGTTGCCAAATGGCTATTTGGATAGACTATCGCCAAATATCGATAATTAATGGTAGCCCGTCGCAGGCCTATCCAAATTGCAGTTTGGCGACGAACATTTTTGGTCGTCAATTTGGCGAGAAGCCGGTACCGTGTTCTCTTGAATTCTACCAAACATTCCTTTTGATGTTTTGGCAAACTTCCGTAAGTGCAATCAAAGCTAAAAAAATATTACTGCTCAAATTTCTATAAAGTGTCATTCTAATCCAGAACCTGTTGAATCTATTACGGGTTGCCATTAATTATCGCCAAATAGCGATGATCGCTATTTGTCGATAATTAGTGGTAATCGGTTAAATTATCGCTAATTGGCGATGGTACCGTGTTCTTGAGTTTAACCGAGGGTTTTTCGCTTAAATTAAAAATTATATCGTCGCAAAAAAACATCGTCTAAACGGCGATAAATCAAAAAGTATTTATCTCCACTGTCGTTTGTTTAAGTTAACATTGAAAACCATTCTAATAAAGCGGCAAGAATAAGCAACAATAAAATACTTACAATATAGATAGTAATGGCTACTATTATGTAAAAAGTATACATAATTAGTTACTATATAAAAGTAATCACAGTATACATATTAGCGGTTATAGTACAAAATAGTTGCCTTTTAACAACCAACCTATCCAATAATAGGGATCTATCACTGTGCATATGGATTTATCGATATTTCGCCTTCACGAGGAACAGCTGTTTGACAGAAATTAGAAAGTGTCAAAGCAAGTCTCGCAGAAACCAATCTAATTTTAAATTTTTATTTTTGTGAAATTCAAATACCTTTTATACTCTAAACTTATCTCAGACAATCTAATTTATTGTTTGTAAGAGAAATTAAACTATAAACTTATTCTTTATATATTATTATTATATATTATTATTATCGAATATTCTAGAATGTTCTTTTCATTTCCGTTAAATTGTCCTTTGATTTCATTGATTCCTTAAAAATATTTTTCCCAATTCTTTTCCGGTTCATGTAAATCTGAAGAAAAACTCAGTTTGATTTTAGTCATGGCCCAGTGCAGTCTTATCAAGTTTATAGTTTCTTACTATTTACTATTTTTGAAAATCGTTACCTTTTTCTATTTAATATGTCTCCTGTATTTAGTGTTGTAGATTTGTAGATAAATTTCAGGCTATTTCGCAAAATTGAAGTTTAATTTTTCTGGTAGTTGGGCAACTTTAGGAAGTGAAGGAGTGGCTAATCGTTTATTTCGTATACATTTGTGTCAGGATAAACATCTTTTTTGGATTCCCTTAAGGAATCGGGATTAATTAAATCGGAACTGTGCGAAATTTTCCGTTAGGAAAAACGGTTTTTCTAAGAACTTTTTCCTTGGCGACATAAAAAGTGCGCCAAAAAACGCGCCTAAATCGTTGCCACTAAAGTATACATATATCAAAGCTGTACCTATTTTTTATTTATTTTTCACAATGATGATGATATTTTGATTTCGTACAATGGTAATTTTTCTGTGTCATTATGATGAATAAGAATTTAATTTCGCTGTCTCTAATTTTCTAAGGCATTTTTTCCAGTAATAATTATTTATTATTAAGAGGATATTTAGAGTGTAAAAGTAGATATGGATATTTTTTAAAAATTATAAAATTCCTTGGATTATATATAAAAGCAATTAAATACAAACTTATACTTTAATATTATAAAATACCTCGCACAATATAATTAAGGAGTCTCAGTAAAGAAGATATAATTCTGTATTCTTTTACTACAAATTTTATATTATATGAATTTTGCCATTACATAAATATTACTACACACACTTATGCAGTTGATGCATTTCAGGAATAAATACTACTTACGATCGTCAAAGTAATTTTCAAACAGCTTATTTCAGAAATCAGTAGCGCATATGAATCAGCTAAGTTTTCAAGTTTGTTAGGTTTAAAAGTGGATTAAAACTAATGCTGTTCGATAAAAATATTCAAATCTCGCTCGAGACAGCGCAATTGGTTTCTGCAATGGAGTAAAGAAACACAATCGTTGCCAAAATTAAAGTAAATAATTTAACAATGATAAATAAACTAATCTTAGAAATTTATGGGCTTTGGTAGGAAGGTAGTTAATTAACGTCACACTGGAGCAACAAAACGGGCTATTGGCGACGGTCCAAGATCAGTCCTTTAGGAAAGGATCCAAGGACGCCTCGTAATTTTGAACCACGGTCAGATGACGAGATCAACACCTGAGCTGACAGACCACTCTCCAAACTTCCACACCACACCAACGTGAGGACATTTAAGGCCACGACAGATTTAACGCGCATCATCCCCCGTGCACACGGGCCGCGGTGGCCCGGTTGGAAGAGTAACGGACTTGCAACCGAAGGGTTGCGAGTTCGAATCCAGCCAAACACCGTCGTGTACAAAGGGGGCTGGTGCACGTTAAATCTGTCGTGGCCTCAAATGTCCTCACGTTGGCGTGGTGTGGAAGTTTGGAGAGTGGGGTGCCAGCTCAGGTGTTGCCTCGTCATCTGACCGTGGTTCAAAATTACGTGGTGTTGTCCTCGGATCTTTCCCTTTGGGATTGATCCCGGACCGTCACCAATAGCCCGTTGTGTTGCTCCAGTGTGACGTTAATTGAAATACCCCCCCCCCGTGCACACGTCGGTCTTTGGCTGAACCGAGCCGTGGACCCTGGGATTCATATATAAATATGGACCAACTTCCTTAAACCTCCCTTCGCAATATATGGCCATCCTGGGTGTGTTTCAAAACCTTATGTGTGATAGACTTTTTCTGTAAAGATAAATGTAGATGGCACTAGTGTTTTAGTGACAGAACGTGCTTTGCATGTGGAAGTACATGAAGCAAACCTACGACGGTCACCAAAGTCCAAAATTATCGCCCATTGGCGATGGAAATAATTGCCAATTGACGATGATACCATGTCCTTTAATCTAACTAAGAATAAGTAAACCCCAAGAACACGATACTGGCGTCTCGCCAAATTGGAAACTAAACTTTTCGTTGCCAAGCAACTATTTGGATACATCAACCTTTCAATGAAATAGACGGAGCATGTGGGTGGAGTCGCTATCCTAAGATCTCTGAAGGGTATATCACGTGGGCTTACGAATTGAAAAAGCCGATTGGCTGTCGAATCGCTGACTAGTGTTTTTGATCACGGTGGATAATCACTTTAACCAATCAATAATTTAGGATTCATACTTTTACCCACAACCACATGACAGAACTTCAAACCGAGCAACTGGAAAAATAACATTAAGCTGTGCGGCACACGCTTCGTCTATTTCATTAGAAGGTCGATGTTTGGATAGGCCGCCATATTGGATGCATTCCACTTACACTAAAAGTTTTGACGCTAGGACACATGGCGAGTGAGAGCAATAAAGTTTGCTTTTCAATCTTAAGGGGTTGGGTAGTGGAAGCGATCAACGCTACTTTATTTTCCAAAAGAACACAAGAATTTTTTTTTAAATTTATAACGTAATAAGACCTCTGAAATCACACATTTTGAACGAAATCCGCTTTCGAAACGCGGTATCACATGTAATGAGAACTAATTCCATTAATGGGTATTTCCACAGGGGAAAACGCCTGCCCTGCATTCATTCCAGAAGTTTCAGAAGTAGATTACTTGTATGGAAAACGCTTTAAATACCAAAGGCTGCATTCTCCGAATGTCGAAAATGCCTCGTCCTTTGTCTCTCTTAAACTGTTCTCTTTCATTAAGGGTTCCACGGCGGGGCGTAGCGTGTCTCGTGAAGCGGCTTTTCCGGACGATAGCTCGTAACATGAAGACATCAGGAGTATTTAGGAAACGCCTAGATATCGTCAGCTCTCGGCTGTCAATCACTGCTGCTTGCTTGCTGGCTGCACCATAGACGTGGAACATAAGTAGACTGAGCTATTGAGAAGAGCTTCATAAAATGTGATCAACATGTCAACTAGTAGTCACGTGACTGCTCTGTGAAAAATTGATTTGGTTGACCGATTTGGTACCTTATTGCCTCGTTTGACGATATAACATCTTATGACAGGGTAGGTGTGTGAATGCTCATTTCTATAGATTGGCGACAAAAATGGTGAAATCTTGTAAATGGTGTCTACCGGAGACGATTTTCGACCGGTGTGCCGTAAGAATAGCAGTGGTGTGATCATCGACCTTCTAGGGAAATAAACAGAGCATGTGGGTGGAGTCGCTGTCGTAAGATATCAGAAGGGTAAGTCACGTGGGCTTACGAATCGAGTTGGACCGATCGGCTATCGAAGCGCAGACTAGTGCTTTTAATTACGCTGGATAATCATCACTTTAACCAATCAATAATTTGTGTCGCACATTAGGTAATTACTATTATTTTCCTTTTGTAAATTAATCAAAATTATATACATACTTTTTATCAGATCGGCAAAAAATAAATATTTGTGGTGTATATACCGGGTGCAACGCAAAGTCCGTACCCGGCCTTTATTTTCGGAACCGTTGGTCGTAGACATATACTTCCAGTTACAAAAATGTTTCACATGAGGTAAGCATTCATGTTATGACATTTTGAAATTTAAAAAATCAATTTTGTAAAAATTACAAAATCTAACTTTTTATACAGTCCCCCGTTCCTTATAGTGATATTTAGTAAAAGTTTACACTCATCCTAACAAATGTAACACAAAAAGTTTCACTTCTGTGTGACAAAAATTGACCGAGATATTTAATTTCAAAGTTTAGGATTTATTCAGATTTATTTTGCCTTCATTGAGGGGTCGGTTAAAATATAAATTAGAATAATTCGAGATTGAAATCAGGGTGCAACACCCCTTTTACGGCGAAAGGAGGGGTTTCCCGACCATAAACGATGGGTGCATGTATAGTAAAGTGGACATGCCCGATTCACTGAAAGTGGTCGCAGCGCCCCCAGTGGGGAAAGTTTGGAAATCTAACTCCGAAACTAAGCAAGATAGACAAAAGATGTTAATTCGAAAGTTGTAGACGATCGTCGAATTATGTAGAATCGACACCCTTAAAATGAAAAATGCGCAAAAAGAACCGGATAAATGGCAGCGGAATGCAAACTACCAGAGGCGTTGCACTCTGATTTCAACCTCGAATTATTCTAAGTTATATTTTAACCGACCCCTCAATGAAGGCGAAACAAATCTGAAAAAATCCCAAATTTTGAAATTAAATATCTCGGTCAATTTTTGTCACACAGAAGTGAAACTTTTTGTGTTACGTTTGTTAGGATGAGTGTAAACTTTTACTAAATATCACTATAAGGAACGGGGGACTGTATAAAAAGTTAGATTTTGTAATTTTTACAAAATTGATTTTTTAAATTTCAAAATGTCATAACATGAATGTTTACCTCATGTGAAACATTTTTGCAATTGGAAGTATATGTCTACGACCAACGGTTGCGAAAATAAAGGCCGGGTACGGACTTTGCGTTGCACCCTGTATATGAAATAGACCGTTACTGGAGATTCATTTGCCAATTTTGCAGCCTAATTTAATTATGCTTGAGCTACGGATCTCCATAACATTACCAATACTTCACGGAGAAGCTCACCATTGTAATGAAATTCTTCGAAAAGATAGAAATCAGTGTAGGAAAGGAAATATGAGGGTAAATATGCTTAGCGTCAAAAATACCGAAGTTAGATTTTGTAATAACGATCGCATTTGACGAGAATGGGATGGAATTGCAGCAGACTTTCAGAATCTAATTGGGGTGTCAACTTTTCACCATGCATTTGATTGAAAATGGGAATTGACACCTGTAAAAGAAGACGAAATGTTATATATTTTTAGATAATTTTATTTCATTTAGAAGTATGAAATCCATTTATGTGCATATGAATGCTATAATCATTATAAAAGGATTGAAATAGGATATGAAATGTGAGTTCATAACTCACATTTCATATCGTATTTCAATCCTTTTTGCAATCAATGGTACTTTGCCATCAATGGTAGGTCGGTAAGTAGGTATTTAATTAACGTCACACTGGAGCAACACATCGGGCTATTAGCGACGGTCCGGGAGCAACCCTAAAGGGGAAAGATCGGAGGACAACGTAATTTTGAACCACGGTCAGATGACGAGGCAACACCTGAGCTGGCAACCCATCCTCCAAACTTCCACGCCACGCCAACGTGAGGACATTTGAGTCCACGACAGTTTTAACAAGCACCAGCCCCCTTTGTACACGACGGTCTTAGGCTGGATTCGAACTCACGCCCCTCCGATTGCTAGTTCGTTACTCTTCCAACCAGGCTACCGCGGCCCCGCTATCAATGGATATAAGCAACTAAGAAAGTTCAGCGCATGTCTGCTAGCTTTGTAGCCCTCAGGGACATCTCCTTTAGGTGTGTACGAGCTTTATGGACCCGATCTAGTGATCTTTTGTTTTCCCATGGGGTGTACTGTCTGTGTTAAACACGGGGGTCGCGCTCCCGAGATACCCAAGCGATCTTTTCTATCATCCCATTATTCTGTTCCCAGTCCCTCTTTTCCCTTTTCTTGACATTTTTTACTTGAAATTGGCTTGTGTTTGGCGCAGCATGGCAAATTATGGCCCTTGCGCCATAAAACCCCAAAACAACAAACCAATCTAGTTTCGCAATAAGTTCTCGCTGTTTCTTATAATGTATTGTTTATTAGGGTGGGATGGGGAATGAGGGACAGCGGTTTGACTTTTTTACGAGAGCGTATTTTATATCATAAGCCCTCCGGTTACTACCTCATAATTCTTATTTTTATTCCTCAGAAGTTCTTACCTTATTTTAAGCCCTAAAAAACGCACCACCCTACTT
The DNA here is from genome assembly GCA_933210815.1 of Meta bourneti. NCBI lineage: Eukaryota > Metazoa > Arthropoda > Arachnida > Araneae > Tetragnathidae > Meta > Meta bourneti. The sequence goes on from OW119930.1 coordinate 29,157,277, forward strand.
TCCATTACATTTATCCCCACATTGGTCCGCACACCACAAGCATCCCTGCAGAAAAAAACCAAAATTCCACACCGATCCCCGGGACCGATAAAGCAGAATCCAAACCACACCGATCCCATCTCATCAACCAAACAGCGCCCGAAAAACGACGTCGTTTTCCACGGGATTACACAAACACACCTTCCACTCGCGCTCGGTCCGCTGTCAGTATTTGCATAAGCGCGGCGTAAACCACTCTAATCCGGGCGCACGTGCTGTGTGGGCCCCTGTTACCTGTTTTCATAATTCATGACAGGGTGCCAAGCGATTATCCTTCCGCAGGTGTTAAAACAAGGCTCGGTCTGTCACGCGGAGCAAACACTGCCCGGGGGAGGTCAGGGGGTGGATGGGAAGATACGTGATTCTGAGAGGAATCGTCTGTTGTGTGTGTTTTGAAGAGGTTTGTTGAATGCCAGGCCATGGTGGTCTCCATCTTTGCACAAAAGGTATTTTGAGCAATGGACTTTCCCTTGAGTTAAGGAGAATTTGGCTCGATTTAGTTATTTTGAACGGATTATTTCGTTTGATTGCGTAAACTAGAAAGTTAATTAACGAGCACTAATTGGTGCTCAACTGTGCTAGCAGCCTGCGAGTTGTAGCCGGAGCAGGTTCGATCAATCCCTGGGTATTTTTCCCTCTTCTGTATTAGTAAATTTTTCCTGTGTGTGTTTGTGCATTACTTGATGTTGTCTATCTTGTGTTTCGCACAGCATGGTCAATATGCCATGAAACCCAATCCAATAATTTTTGCGCAAACGGTATTCTAAGAAGGTAGGTGGGTAGGTAGTTGAATTAGCGTCGCACTGGAGCAACACACCGAGCTATTGACTAAGGTCCTGGATCAGGAATGATCAGAGGACACCTCTGATCTTTCCTGATCCTCGTCATTTTGAATCTCGGTCAGTGAATCAAACACTGAGCTGGAACCCTACTCTCCAACTCACCTCACCAACGTGGTGTGAGGATTCATTGATGGACCCCTCAATTATCCCTCCCAAAGGCAAACTCGCCGACAGGTCGTAAAAGAGCCGGACAATACATTTCCATCTCTCTGGCGCCAGACGGTCGGGACTTGGATCGAAGAGGACAAAAGGGGATTCGTTCCGAAAAGAGCCCAGGTGTTTAGGAGTGCACCTGCCAGGTGATTAAGTCCACCTGCTAGGTAATCAAGCCACCTGCGCTAAGTAGCTGATCCCATTTTACGTCAGAGAGTCTCTACCGAATCAGCAACCTCAAAAATGAGCAAAGTAAAAACGAACCAATTAAAAGTAAGAACCAATCAAGAACGAACGAATCGAGAACCACCAGCGAACAAAAGCTGGGAGGTTTCAAAAGGAAAAGCAGGGAGTCGAATCGTCAGTTCTTGCTTGTGATCTTGATCGATCAGCTTAACTCAGCGACCCTTTGAGCGGTCACTCCTTAGGGAGAAAATATATTTTTTGAAGACGGTTCTCTCAACCTGAGAGGACGCGTTCTTGTAGCCGGCGTAGGCTGCCCATCTCGAGTCTTGTTTGTTTCCCGAGCTAGCGTCTTAGCTCAGTGACCCTTTGAGCGGTCAACCCCATTAAGGAGCTCTTAATAATTTGGAAGACGGTTCTCTCACCCTGAGAGGACGCGTTCTTGTAGCCTGGCGTAGGCTGCCTATCTCGAGTTCCTGCTTATTTCTCGTTCGAGACTTGAACCAGCGACCCCAGCGGAGCCGTGCCTGTCTTGTGCCGATCCGACGACCCCAGCGGAGCCGTGCTGTCTTGTACTGACCCGACGACCCCAGTGGAGCCGATCCCTGATTGTGCCGAACCGACGAGCTGCGGAGAGTTCGGTACCGACTTCTCGTCCGGCAGTGAACCTGCCTTGTCCCGTCGTCCAGTGAGGATCCAGTGCTGATCTTGTGAAATCGTCACCCGACGAGTAGAGTTTCATCTAGAGACTGTTGAGATACCTTTCTCCAACTCAGAGACTTTCGTACGTCCTGAGATTTCGACACCCTGTCGCATCCAGTTAGCAGAGGCATAGAAATTCGTGAAAGTGTCGTGTAAATAGATTCTAATATAGTCAAGAAATTGTTTTAAATAAAATTATCGTTTGTTATTTAAGCCAGACTGTTCTCTGTAGATTTGAATCTACCACGCTACCCAGAGAATCACTACAGTGGGAACATTTGAGGCCACGACAGATTTATTGTGCACCAGCTCCCACGTACACGAAGGTCTTTGGTTGGATCGAGTTTGGAAGTTACCCTTTGGGTTAAGGAATTTCGTTCGAATGCATGGTGGTCTCTCGAATTCCTTCTTTGTTTTACGTTATATTTTATTATTTTTTTTTAAGATTATTCATTATTTTACACTAAGTGCTTCGTTTGAATTAGCAGCGAAATGAAAAAGTTAATTACCGAGGACCAATTATTGGTTGCTTGGACATTTTGGTTTTTCAGTGCAGTGTGCTGGAGCCGCGGTAGCCCAGTTGGCAGAGTTGCAGATTAGCAACTGGAGGGTTGCGAGTTCGAAATTCGATCCAACCAAAGACCGCCGTGTATGTGGGGTTTGGTGCACGCTACATGTATCGTGGCCTCGTTGGCCCCCTCCTCACGTTGGCGCAGTGTAGAAGTTTTGGAGAGTGGGGTGCCAGCTCAGGCTTTGACCTCGTCATCTGACAGCGGTTCAAAACGACTACCTATCTTGGGTTGCATAAATGTGAACAACCTTCCTCTAATCATCCCCTCGCAATATATGACCATCCTGTGTGTTTAAAAATGTATGATGAACTTTTTCTGTAAAGCTAAATGTAAAAGACGCTAATATTTTGTGGTAGAACATGGTTTCTGAATGTATTCCGTATTGGGTAACCAGGAGTAATACCCTCGTCTTCCGGTGATTTATTTTTACTATGAAAATCCCTCTCACACAAGGTGCCGCGGTAGCCAGGTTGGAAGAATAACGGATTAGCAACCGGAGGGTTGCGAGTTCGAATCCAACCAAAGACCGTCGTGTACAAAGGGGGCTGGTGCATGTTAAGTCTGCCGTGGCTTCAAATGTCTCCACGTTGGCGTGGAAATTTGGAGAGTGGGGTGCCAGCTCGGGTATGTTCATTACTGATCACAAAAGAGTAGAAACAAACCGCTCTATATACTTAATAAAGTATGTTATTAAGGTATGTTCCTCTTTTAGTTTCTTGGAATGTCAAAGTGTCACACTGATTTAATTTATTTTACCGTCAAATACTTTTGAATTGCACTTCATGTTTCATTATCATCGTTTCGTCATCTGACCGTGGAACAAAATTACTTTGGATCTTTCCCTTCGAGTTTGATCCCGGACCGTCTCCAATAGCCCGTTGTGTCGCTCCAGTGCGACGTTAATTAACTACCTACCTTCCCTCTCACACGGACTTTAGTGTTTTCAATTTCAATAAATCGGGATAAAATATTATTCAAGAAATAATTTCGATTTTTCAATAACAAGGAAGTCGGAAGGTTTTTCAAACTGCCGTGAGACTCCTTTGGGAGCCATGGAATATTGTCTGCTCTCTGTGAGCCTCTGTGCTCCACGGGATGCTACTTGTATTAAGAGGTCAGGAAATAAAACCAAGAGAAATTTCATAACCCATGAATTACCTTCAAAGCAATGACATCGAAACACGAAATAACTTCACTCTGAATTCCCCGTCTGCCAACAAATGGCGAACGTGTGCCAGCCTCGAGACTTGGTTTGCACAGCCCTAGATGTTGAGACCCAGGCAGGTGGTTGGAAAGAAAATATAACTTTCCCACAAATATACCTCCAAAACGATGACATCGAAACGCGGAATAATTGAATTCCGAATTTCCCTGTCGACCAAAAGATGGCGGATGTGTACTAGCCTCGATTCGTAGCTCTTGAAAGTCCCTGATGGTGTGACCCACAGGTGGTTGTGGTGACCCCGGGGTCAAGAATCCGCGAGCGGGCGTGGGTGGTGTTTAATAAGGACGTCGGGATTTATGTGAAGGCTGCAACAGATGGCATGCGCCGATAGTTGTTGCATTCCCTCTCTTTTGGCATTGATTACATTGTACAGCGTGTTGTGGGGCAAAATGTCTTTAATCATCCCTTTATATTTATTCTTTGTTCACAATTTGTTTAGTTATTTTCACGTCGTTGACTAACATGTTTAATTCATCAACAAATCACATTTGTATTTAAGTCTATAATTTGTGTATAAACCTTTTATATGACAATGGCATGTTTTTTCTTTATATTCTTATTTTATCTTACATAGTATAAATCTAGTTTGTTAGGGCGAAACGGGAAGTCAAAAACAATTTTTCAGGAGATAGTTTTTATTGAATGTATTTTTGTACCTTTCTCCATTATGAATCAACTTAATCATTTCAACAATCATTTATCTCTCTGCTTTTATTCATAGTTGACAAATACTAATTTGACCAAATGAAAGATGATTTTTTTTTGCATGTGCTCGTTTACTTATCTCAATTTGAACAATTTTTGAGTTATACTGCTTTGCTAAAACTCGATAGAAATACCCTGCACTTGACTGTTACATCCACTTTCATGAATTTTTTCTATATTGCTTTTGTTGTTTTATCTTGCTCTTGTCCGTTTTTGGACCTTGCGCCATAAAACCCCAACATCCAATCCTCTCGGCATTGATCCGTGGTGCGGATCTCGAGAGTAATGCACCCACGTGGCATTCGTGCATATTCGTGCAGAGATTTAAGCTGAAATTGAGAACAGGTCGGTCACAGGGCCTTGACTCACCAGCACACGCGCTAGTATCTAGTACCCATTGGCACCAAAGGAGTTGCCAGGGCCATTCCTGACTGGTGTGTTGGGCGTGCACTTGCACGTCGTCAGGAGAAAATTGGGGCTGCCGAAAGGCAGTCGCCCCAGTATGCCTCCAATTTCAAATCGTCATCAGATTGATTGAATATTCTAACGTAAAGATCAAAATACCCAGATTCATAAGTATTTTTTTTATTACAATCACAAAAAAAACCTGCAATCAGCGAGTAAGTATAAAATTAATAATACCGGAAACTTTATTCCTGGACATGTTTATTTATGGACATAGGTAGGTAGTTGAATTTTCTTCGCACTAGAGTAACACACGGGCTATTGGTGACGGTCCGGAATCAATCTCGGAAAGATCTGAGGACACCTCATAATTTTGTGCCATGGTCAGATGACGATGTCGACACTTGAGCTGGCACCTCTTTGAACTTCCATACCACGCCAACGTAAGGACACTTGAGGCCATGACTGATTTAGTGTTCACCAGCCACCACGTACATTACTGTCATTGGTTGGATCGAGCTTCGAGCTCGCAACCCTCCAGTTGCTGATCCGTTACTCTTCCAACACTGGACTACCGCGGCCCATTATATATATAATAATTACGAACCAACAACCACGGCCTTCGAAACTAATTGAAAAACTTTATAAACTGTGTTTCCTCTTATATAAAATTATATCCGACTAGTACAGTTACTCGAGGAATATGTACTGGAGAACTGAGTTTTTTTTACTTGTCAAAAACTTCTAAAAACTTTTGGTTTTGTTTGAAAACTTTTTTCACTATGAGTTCGCAGACAAGAAATTCTATATCAACGCTAAACTTTTTTAAATATGCAAGTCGTCGAAGCAGTTCTTAAGAAACCTCCCACAGAATCTATACATATATTATGCACACGACCTACTTATTTTTTTAAATACACATTACTTTCACTCCTCTTACGCTTTTTCGATCCCCTCGGACAATACATCTGCTTTCTTTTCAGCCCTTGACAACGCAATCCGTGCTGGCCGTCGAAACTTATAAAAAAATCGAAAACCATCTGCTTACTCTTCAACTCCACTCTACTAATATCAACCTACCCAACAGTTCAGCGTGACTAATCTCCAGATCTTAGGATCAGAGAGCGCGTTTGACACGAGTGCCATCTGACATTCGTCATCTCTGCCCTGTCCCTCCTGGATCTATTGGACAACGTCACCAAGTTCCAGGCCTTTCAGATCTCATTCAAAAAATGCATCCGGAAAAAAACTCGTAGAGGATTAACTAAGAATCATCGCCTGCGATCTTTTTGCTATCGTTTTTATTTTGCTATTGTACTTATTCTTGATGTGATTCCATTCCTCATTTCCGTTTGAAGAGGGTAGCTTTTTGGGAGGTCCTTTCGTTGCTCGTCCGTTCTCAATACAGATTGGTTGTTATTTCGATAGCTGTTTAAATAACAACGTTATCATAAATAGCAGTTTGCAACTGTTATCGAAAATATTAGCAGTTATCGATAAATGCTATTACTCTCAATTAAAGTAAAGTAACTTTTGAAGTGACTAAACTTATTGCAAAAATTACTATATTAAATTAAAGGAATTTAAATAAAAAGTTGGATAAAAATTTTTAAAAGGGTAAAACTCAAGAACATGTACCGGCTCCACGTCTAATTGGTAGGTAGGCAGGTATTTTTATTAACTTCGCACTGGAGCAACACAAAGGGCTATTGGCGAAAGTCCGGGATCAACCCTTGAAGGGAAAGATCCAAGAACACCACGTAATTTTGAACCACGGTCAGATGACGGACGCCTAATTGGAGACGAATACTTTCGTCGCTAAATGGCTATTTGGATAGGCAAGTAGAAATGCATGCAGCCAACCTACGACTGATTACCATATAGACCGGTTTACCGGGTTCCTGAGGCCTAACCAAAAATTGATATTACTGAATGTTTTTTAAATCGCTTAACGGTTACTAACTGTTAAAATTAACCGTTAAGGTCAATTTCTAACGATAAATAATAACTACTAAATTTATTTTAGTGTTAGCGATTGACTTTCACTAAACTGTTTTAACACAATTGTAACTGTTATTGCAAAATAACAGCTTATTTCTCTTTTCGGATTGAAGAGGCTAGCTTTTTTGAATGTCCTTTTGTTGCTTGGTCTGAAGTCAGTTTTCAATACAGATAAGTTGTTATTCCGATAGCAGTTAAAATAACAGTGCTATTACAAATTAGCAGTTTGTAACTTTTAGGTATGTAGTTGAATTGTGGCAGAGGAACACAACACATTGGTGATGGTTCGAGATCAATCAAGAAGGGAAAGATCCGTGGCCCACACCTCGTCAATTTGAACCACGGCCAGATGACGAGGTCAATACCTGAGCTGATAACCCACTCTCCAAACTTCCACACCATGCCCACGTGAGGACATTTGAGGTCACGACAAATTTAACGTGCTCCAGTCCCCTTTGTACACGTCGGTCTTTGGTTGGATTCGAACTCACAACCCTCCGGTTGCCAATCCGTTACTCTTCCAACCGGGCTACCGCGGCCTGCAAATGTGAAGGAGCATCCAGTAAGTTAAGTCCGCTACTCCTAACAGGTAATCACCAACATCCATGCGCTTACAAACCGGTATTCGAACCCTGGACCTATTGGGTAGAAGACAAGGGCTATGATCACTATACCAGTCAAGTTGGATATTAAAAACCTTTTTATTGTCTTAACGGTTACTAGCTGTTAAATTTAACCTCATCAAGTCAAAAACAACTGTTAAAACTGTGTTAGAGATTGAGTATTAACGAAACTCTTAATATTAGTAGTTAATTATAAGTGTTATAGGCAAAATAACAGCTTCTTCCCCTTTCCGATTGAAGAGTAGCTTTCTGGGAGGTCTTCTTGTTGCTCGGTCTGAAATCAGTGTTCAGTTAGTTCGGGCGGTGTTTTCGTTCGTGCCCCAGAGGTATTTGCGTTTTCTTTGACTTACAGGTGGTCTCCCATTGCAGGACATAGATTTGTGAGGAAGGTTGTATTTATCACGTTGAGCTGGAGAACGAGTTGGAATTGATTGAGTGAGCGGAATCCGGGGATGGAGTTGAGTTTGATGTGACGCTGGTGGTAACAGCTTTTTCCCCGTCAGCTAATTTTCTTGTCCGATTGGACACGGTTTTTCATCCTGTGGTCGTCAATGTGTGGGGTCCACAAAGACTTCGCGTCGCTAAAGGCTTAAAGAATTTCACATAACTTGATTCATTGTAGGTAGCAAGGAGTAGGTTCTCTTGAAATGCTTGGCATTTTGTTTTCATTTAACCTGGTGGTTTTCTCGTCTAGGTATTTTGTCATTAACCCTCCTGGTGGTCCTCTAGTCATTCGCAAAACCACCAGATCTTGATGGATGAGGTATCTCGTCATTAGAAAAACTGAACTCGTCATCATAAAAGACATCGACAATATCTTGATGACTACTCATTTGTTAAATTCATCAAATCTTGTAATTTTAGTTAAATTGTTTTCCACTGTTTCTTTGTTAATTAAACTTACTTCTGTAAGTCCTGTATTGTACTTCCGTGGTGCACGAGGAGTTTGTTTCTGTTCAAAAAAAAATTCTTAATACCGATATATCTCGTCATCAAGATATTGCCAATGGTGGTTCTGGATTCATCAAGATCTGAAACTGGTTAGATATTGATGGACGGGATATCTCGTCGAAACTACTTGGAGGGTTGACAAAACTGAAGTAAGTCCTGTAAATAACTTCTGTAAGTCCTGTATTGTACTTCCGTGGTGCACGAGGAGTTTGTTTCTGTTCAATAAAAAATTCTTAATACCGATATATCTCGTCATCAAGATATTGCCAATGGTGGTTCTGGATCCATCAAGATCTGAAACTGGTTAGATTTTGATGCACGGGATATCTCGTCGAAACTACTTGGATTGTTGACAAAACAGACCAGGTCTTTATGGACGAGATACCTCGTCATTAGAAGAAAACTGAACATATCTTGATCTCGTCATCATAAAAAAAGCGGCACAACCTTGCTGACGAGGTATCTCATCATTCGTGAATTAGTCAGGTCTTGGTGGACAAGATATCTCGTCGAAATCACTAGGAAGGTTAGTAAATTTTGTAAGAAGATTAATGTAAAAGAAGAGCAGCGATCGAGATGTATAAGACATTTAATAGTCCATTTCAGATAATTTCAAAAGCGAATTTTTAATGGCATTTATGCAATGCCGGTTTCGAGGTGACAACATGCATTAGAATGCACATTTTGCACGCGTAGTGTAACGTAGTGGGCAGAGTGGTGTGAAAACGCAGCCATAAATGCAGTTAAAATAGCTATTTATTACCTTATTTACATAATTAAACAGGGTTGGTTGGTTTTGAGTTTTATGGCTCGAGGGCCATATCTGGTCATGCTGCGCCGGACACAAGACAGAATGTCAAGTAAATGGACATGCACACACAAGAAAACTTTTACTGACACAGAAGAGAGAAATACACCCAGGGAGGAATCGAAGCTCTAATTAAACAGGAATGTGTGTCCCTTGGTTGTGGGCGCTGTATAAATGGAGATTGGGATCGACTCAAAACGGCCAGTGACCAACGCCAAAATAATGTCCGCACAGTTTGACTGTTGGAAAACTTCTCTTCCTTCCATCCCTTCAGTTGACGCAAGGGGACAACTGATTCAGAGGGGATCCCTTAAAAATAATTTGGACGGAGATCTTGATAGATATGTCGAGATTTACGACCGCCGATCAGGGGTGTAGGTGTTGCCTCTAACCCCAAGCTTTTTCTATGGACTTTAGAGTACCCTTGTCGGTATCAAATTAGAGGCCTCTTGTTTAATATAAACTATTTTTTAAAATTTAACCTTCTGAGCGTCACGAGATTACCGACCAGTGTAGTAGCTTTTACCTTACAACACACACATAATGACTAAACAACCACATCGATTGGTTGAAAGAATCCTAGGAAAGTTCCAATCGGTCAAGAAGTCAAAACTGCTTAGAAGTCATGTAGGGAAGACTACATATTACAGAACGGATATATGCGTGTGAACTCCTCAGAGGGTAAAAAAGTTGTGCCACAAAATAACAATTTCCACGATTTTTACTTACATGTCGCAACGCATATTCGTTTGTGTACGTCTTTCACATGACAGCCCTAGGGGACTGTAAGGAAGTAAGGGACACTTGTCTCTTTTTCCTTATAAGAAAACCACTTTTGCTTGGAGACATGACTGACCTAAGTTCAAAGAAAACTAAATTAATCGTGAATGTAAAAAGAGTTGGCTGAGAACAAATGTAGACATGGTACTGTAGCTTTTCACACTGGTAACAACTTCACATAAAAATTAAAATTAAAACGCAAGGAACCCCTGCAAATTCAAAGCATGGCTTTTCCCTCCTGCTTATTTTTAGGTACTAGTTACAAATATGAAGGAGACAGGGCATTCATTCTACATCATAAATGAATAAATGGGTAATTAGTGTGGTAAAAATATGCTTTTACGTAGTGGACAGTAAAGATATGTTTTTACGCATAGAAGAGTAATCAACGAAGCACTCTTAGGTAGGTAGCTAGTTAATTAACCTCGCACTGGAGAAAAACAACGCGCTATTGGCGACGGTTCGGATTAATACCGAAGGGAAGACAATGTCTCGTAATTTTGAACCACGATCAGAGGACAACACCTGATCTGAAACACTCGTAGAGATCGTTTTAAATATTGAAAATTCTATACATCTACAAGTAATTTTACATGCGTTTAAAATTTCATCTTCCAACCTGTTATAACAAGGCTCAATGAGAAGCCAGATTAGATTATCATAACTTCCTTTGGATGTATTTCTCTCTTCTGTGTCAATAGAAATCTCCTGTGTTTTTTTCCATTACTTGATGTTGTTTGTCTTGTGTTTGGCACAGTATGGCCAAATATGGCCATACTGTAAAAACAACCCAACCCTTTCCAGTTTATGAGTAAAATGGATGACACAAATGTTAATTTCGGTGGGAATTAAAAACGGATTCGCTTCGCTCGTCCGTAATCATGGTAAGAAATTTAATGAAATATATCCCCGTGATTAGCATATTGATAGTTTCTATTTTAACTTCCATCATCTTGTTCCAATTTTCATCCACCTTTATTTTGTTCTTTACCGTTCGAACCGTCTGCCCACTCTCGGAACGACCATGCATAATTATCTCCAGTTCAAATTCAATTAATCGACGTTGATTAAGTTGCTCAACAAAAATGATAGATCCTAATTGAGTAAAAAAAAAGAGATCTCGAAGCTAAATATATAGCTCAGCATCACGCACAACCCCGAAGACGATACGAACATCTTACACTAAAAAGCAATTTCGACCTGTTCATTACCAAAAACAAAACGATCCCGGCTAACAAATTCGATTCCATTAAGCCCATGCAGATGCCCTGTTCACACACCATGAAATTTGTTAGTAGCTCTATGCTTATTATTTCAGATAATGGAACCTCTATAATCGAGACACTTTATCATCCCGAGTTCGACAACTAGGTTCTATTCTTACATCAATTAAAAACAGAGGGGGTAGGAACACTTGGGGAACGCTCCAGCGAGAATGAAGACAGAGTCGGCAACATCAAAGGCAAGCCGCTTATAAACACATTTACCCTCCCCTTTCAACATGGGTGGCATGACTGATACGGAATATATGTGCCCTCTGGGTGTCTAGAAGGGGGTCTACTCGGAAACAAACACGACGCGGACCCACCCTGATAATTAGCAGAACGGGCACACATGCTCCAAAGGCAAGCGCACGGGATAACAGCTTCCCTTGGGACCTGCACGACGTTTTTTTGATGGTGGTAAGGGAGGTCTTGGTCCATGATTACAAGTTTTAGCCCAGAAACTCGCTTTCCAATAACCGTGCCTTTTATCATTTTCAATGGGGCCTTGAGAGGAGGTCACAAATTGAGCTGTTATCCGGAGTTAAAAGGCTGGCAGTTGGTAGGAGGGCCGGAGATGAAGAGGAAGACGGCCGTAATTGTGACACATCGGATTTTTTTGGTGGAAGCGACAAAGCTGATGCCTTCCTCGGCCATTAGGCCAGGGGGGTCGTGTTGATGTTTATTCTTTTCTTCCTTCGGTGTTCGAGGTGGTCCTTCTCAGGTGGGAAGCCTAATTTTTGGGTCCGGCTTTGTCCGTGAAAGGACAGGTGTTCGGCAAAGTGTTTTAATAGAGGTATCATTAAGGGGAGGGCAGAGGTTTCTCGTGCACGTTTGCCTAGTGTAAATTCAAATTTGTGATACCGTTTTGTGTGAAATAGGCCGCCTATTGGGGAATTAATTCCACTAAAATTTGACATGCTCTTCGGGGCAGATGCGTGGAGTATTTCTTCTAGTAATAGCCTATAAGAGTTATATAGATTGACCAACTTATATATATACATATATACAGAGAATTGCCGGTATTTGTTTTCTGTCGAATGGCAACGCCGCTTATAAACAATATAACAATATAAAATCGACCGTTATTCATTCGCCAATTTTATCGCTTAGTTTAACCCTCCAAGTGGTTTCGACCACATATCTCGTCCATCAAGATCTGATCAATTTTGATATTGACGCAGTATCTCTTCATCAAGATATTGCCAAATTTTTATGACGACGAGATCAAAATCTGGTCAGTTTTCTTCTAATGATGAGATATCTCGCCTATGAAGTTCTGGTCAGTTTTGCCAATGACGAGAGACTTCGTGGAGACAACCACGAGACGTGTTGAATTTGTGTTCGTCAAGATATTGCCTTCATCAAGATATTATCTTCATCAAGATATTGCCAAATTCAATATTGCCTCATTCAAGATATTATCTTCATCAAGATATTGCCAAATTTTTATGACGACGAGATCAAAATCTGGTCAGTTATCTTCTAATGATGAGATATCTCGCCTATGAAGTTCTGGTCAGTTTTGCCAATGACGAGAGACTTCGTGGAGACAACCACGAGACGTGTTGAATTTGTGTTCGTCAAGATATTGCCTTCATCAAGATATTATCTTCATCAAGATATTGCCAAATTCAATATTGCCTCATTCAAGATATTATCTTCATCAAGATATTGCCAAATTTTTATGACGACGAGATCAAAATCTGGTCAGTTATCTTCTAATGATGAGATACCTCGCCTATGAAGTTCTGGTCAGTTTTGCCAACGACGAGAGACTTCGTGGAGACAACCACCAGGCGTGTTGAATTTGTGTTCGTCAAGATATTGCCTTCATCAAGATATTATCTTCATCAAGATATTGCCAAATTCAATATTGCCTCATTCAAGATATTATCTTCATCAAGATATTGCCAAATTTTTATGACGACGAGATCAAAATCTGGTCAGTTATCTTCTAATGATGAGATATCTCGCCTATGAAGTTCTGGTCAGTTTTGCCAATGACGAGAGACTTCGTGGAGACAACCACGAGACGTGTTGAATTTGTGTTCGTTTGTTGTGGAAAAATTGAGGTGAAAGAAAAAACAGATATAATTCATAGGAATCTTAGCGTGGCGAAAAAAACGAAAAGTAGGAAAAAAACTTTCATGACTTTATTTTGCATTCAAATTTAATTGAATGCAAAATACTAACTACGAGCAAAGAGCTCAGAGAACTAAATCAAACATCTCTTTCCCCACCCAAAACGCAACCGAAAAAACCCATTTCGATATCACTACCCAACCTTTTCAAAAACCGCAACTCAAACAAAAACAATCAAACAGTCGAAAACGGAATTCAACAAGCGTTTACCAGCCCCCTCCTCTCTCCCTAAGTGTTTGACACCACCCTTTACGTCTCCTCACCGAAGCATTCCAAAAGTGAACAACCCGATCAGTATAGTGGGTGGTGCACTCGCGGAATGGCGAAAAAAATGGGAGTTGAGTAGGCCTAACCCAGTGGGCCACGAGAGCAACACTTGCCTGCTCTCCGGACGTAGGCTGCACCAGCATCCCGTCTGCGCAACCCTACGCCTTTCGATTTACTACTACTCAAAAAACTCCCATTCACATCTCGGGCTCAGTTTGCGATGCCCTTTTATAGACAAGCCAGAGCGAGCGTTGTTGTTGGTCGTTGTGGGGCGGTGGACGCGTTTTTTGGTGGAGTGTCGTGGTCGTCGAGTGTCAATCGTAGGACGGGGAGTGACACCTGTTGCGCAACGCTCGGACAGTCGCGGGTTCACGGGCGGTCGAGCAAGGGTTTTTGCCTTCTGTTTGCTGGGGTTGCTGGTAATTAGGCCGAGGGTTGCTGATTAATGCTGAATTTGATTGGGTGGGATATTGAATTGCCACGCCCTTTCCGTTTTGGATAGCAGGTACCTAAAATTCACAAAGAAGTAATCATTAAAAATTGGACACTTACACCATATAGAAGTAGCGAGATAGCTATCTGTCCTCTGTGCGAATTGGACGAAATGACTGGAGACCACCTCAAGGACTGCCCTATAATTCCTGACAATAGAATTGCAAATACTGTAGACTGCTTTTAAGCAATATTTTTCACTTCAGAACTATATTCCGCTGCTCGTCGATTGATGGCTGATAGGCCAGAGACGGGCATAGTATATTAAAAAGATTTTACTGTGATCGAAAGACTAGTTGGGTAAAATTCAAGAGAGAGAGAGAGAGAACACAATACCAGCCTCTCCAAATTGGAGACCAAAATTTTCATAGCCAAACAGCTATTTAGATATGCAACTTACAAACAGCTATTTAGATAGGCAACTTGCACGCAATTGGATGCCTTCCAATTGCGTGCAAGTGGAAGAGCACGTAGCAAACGTACCATATTATAAAATTATCGACTATTGGTGACGGTAATTATTGCCAATTGGTGACGGTACCGTCTTCTTGAGGCTAACTACTTGTTAATACAGAAATTCACATTTAAATTTACATATACAATAAGCAGTGCAAAGTAATTTGTCCTTGCTTTATATTTTCCTCTGACGCAAAGGAAAACCAAAGTAACAATGCCTAAAGAACCGGACTCCACCAGGTTGGTTTTAGAACAATTTATGGCAAAATGTCTAGACGTTGGGTTAGTAACGAAACATCGCGAAAAATGGTGACTGAAATATTTTTTTTTTAAGTGTGGCGACTCCTTCGTCAGCCATTGTGCGAACCAAAACCTCTATAGTCAAGCAAAGTGCGAACTGAAACTTTTGCAGAGTGCATCTGCGTATGCGCGAACTCCTACGACTCCCAAACTTTGAGCGGCGCTAACGCGCCATCATGTTACTGTTGCTGTGCTGTGTGCTGTAGTCTCGTGAAAATGTATCTGTCATATATGTTCATTAAAATGATTTAATGTTCGTGGTTTTTAATGCTGGTACCGACAAGGTTCATAAGTCCTTCACACGCTAAATTCAAATCCAATGCTTCAATTACATGATGGGCATTATGGTCCAATTTTCCTCTTGAAACAGTTTGGCCAAATATGGCCCTTGCACCATAAACCCAACCCAAACAAACATCTTCCTCTTGAAACGAACTGTTGAATCTTTGTACCAAAATGTATCTTTACCTAATTTAAAACTCTTATTGTAGTACGTGTTTGCACATTTTTAACTTCTCCATAAGAGTTTCATAACTTCTCCATAACTTTCTTATAAGAGGCATTTTCCATCAAACTAAATGTGGCAGTAGTGATTCTGTGGTTAAATGTATTTCCTGCAAGTAATCCGAACGTGACGTCACTTGACTTTTTTATAGAATACGATTTCCTCACGTCGCCAACGAAAATTTTAAAGAATGAATTGCGAATTGGGTTAAACTCAAGAACATGGTACTATCACCAATCGGCGATAATTATAGAACATGGTAACCCGTCGTAGGTTGTTCGCCAAATAGTCGTTTGGCGAAGAAAATTTTAGTCGCCAATGGCGAGGAACTGGTATTGTGTTCTTGAGGTTTACCCCTAATATGATAGCTGATTGAGGGTCAATGGAAACTGTTAAACAACAAACTGTCACCAAAACTGATATAAACTACATTTTAAGATAATCCCTGCGACAGCGTTTGGACAGCGGTAGTAAAATCGTCTCAGACCGTCTGGTTTGTTTATTTACGTACATTGAATATCCCTCTCATATAATCTGGAAAACTTGACTATGCTTCTGTCATGGAGGATTTTTTTCTTACTTTCCTCTCTTTACTGTCCAGCCACGCGCTAGAGCTTGGCCAGTGGTCATATTGTTGTCAATATAATAAGCTACATAAATGTGGCCCAACTTCCCATAAAAAGTTTTCCATCTATCATATGTTCATATAAGAAACAAACTTATGAATTCTTCCTGGAACACAGCTAATAAAAACAATGCTTAGAAATCAGAGCACGTATCTACATTCAATAAAATCAAAAATTTAATTTTCCGACTTCATTTGCGATTGTCTTTGTAGTTTTGCCGATCTTTTTCCGATGGCGTAAAGTAAATTACAAAGCAATGATTCTTGCTGAATGTTCAGAATATCGCACGAATCCTGCAAAGCGTACCACTCGACTTCCTAAAT
The DNA here is from genome assembly GCA_933210815.1 of Meta bourneti. Lineage (NCBI taxonomy): Eukaryota > Metazoa > Arthropoda > Arachnida > Araneae > Tetragnathidae > Meta > Meta bourneti. Next base: position 29,173,642 of record OW119930.1, read on the forward strand.
TGGAAAGCGTTCAAAAATGTAAACCAAATATTGAGGACGACTTGCATTCCATAATGGAGGACCTCGAAGTGGATACTAAGTGTCGAATCGGTTCATTTCACCGTCAAAAAAACTTTAAGAATAAGAAATCAATGGGATCACACCAATCTTACCATGACAGATGTCCATATTTGTCTTTCCAAGACCCAACATCCTTTAAGCTGCTTCCGCCGATTGGTCATAAGTTTGAAAAGAAGTCATCAAGTATTGTTAATGATCAACGAAACAGAATTGAAAAGGCGGATAAAAAATTAACGCTTCCAGGTGATATTTTGGTTAAAATCTAGTTGAAGGTACGGCTTTGATCTTGGCGTTGGTTTGGCGATTGAGTGTGTGATACTCTCCATTCTGTTACCCCCGCACCCTTTTCCGCTTACTAGGCGGGTTACCAGAATGAAGATTGGAGAACCGCCTCTTTCCGTCTTGACAACGAAAAAACTAACTTCAAGCTACGAAATACGTTCTGTGGATCGCATTATGCAGTTAGTAATGATCGAGAGATTGATTGTCTTTGAGAGATCATAAAATAATGATCGGGAGTTTGTCTTAGTCATGTTTTTATATTGTTTTATTCAGTACACTTGATCAATCATTGAAAACTCAAAAACCCGGTACCAACCCACCGCCAAATTGGCGACTAAAATTTTCGTTCCCTTAAATTTATGACGGGTTATTACATACAAAAGTTATCGCCAATTGGCGATGGTACCGTGTTTTTGAATAGCACCACGAAAACACCTACAAGACTTACGAATATGATTTTAGAATTTTATTGTTTTTAAAAGTTTCTTTTGTCTATGTTTTGTATCGCGAAAAGGAATAGTTTCCGTGTTTGTAATGCAAACTAAGTTGTGTTTTCTATATTTTCAGTCTTAACCTCCTCCAAATCTTTCATCTCAAGTCAACACAACTCAGCCTTTATTGATGACTTGTCATTGGAACGCATCTCAGAGGCACGGAGCAGAATTTCAGAAAGACTTCGTAAGAAAGCGCCATCATCTAGCGACGGCGTCTTTAGAAATCAATGTAAGACATTGTAGTTTATACATTATCCTTGAACCGTATCGACAATCGGTGGAAAATGAGTTGCGCTAATGTGGGTAAGACACAAGATAATGTCAATTAGACGTTGACTTGTGCTTGGCGAATTCAAAGCAACCGTGTTTTAGACGTAGTCCTTTCACGATAAAAAATGTAAAAGGATTAGAAGGATTGAGAAACAGAGTAGTGTGATGGAAGCAGAAAAAGTCGCTTGGGTATCCCGGAAGCCCAAGTTTACTAAAGATGGTAAACCAGCACCTCGGGTCCACACTTAAACGAGATGTATCCCTGAGGGTATCAAGTCAATTTTGAGTACCATTTTCAGGCCATTGTGTATCAAAAAACGATACATGTTATAGAATTTGAATTAATGTGTAAAAATTATCTATTTTTTCCGCTTTTCTGTGAACCTGAAACTCATTTATAAGTAGAGTAAATATCGAAACTATAATATGCACAATATAACAAGCAAGGTGATTTCATATTGAAAATATACAAAATCATACATCACGACATGGAAATTAGTTTCAATATGTATTGAAAACAGTACACGGTGCCGGAGACACTCAGAGGTAGGTAGTTGAATTAGCGTCTCACTGGAGGAACAGAACGGGCTATTTGCGACTGTCCAGGATCCATTCCAAAAGGAAAGATCCGAGGACACCTCGTAATTTTGCACCACGGTCAGTTGACGGGGTCACATCTGAGCTGGCACCTCACTCTCCAAACATCCGCACCACTCCAACGTGAGGACATTTGAGGCCATGACAGATTTAACGTGCATCAACCCCATGTACACGACGGTCTTTGGTTGGATCGAGTTTCGAACTCGCAATCCTCCGTTTGGTAATCCGTTATTCTTCCAACCGGGCTACCGCGGTCCTATTGAATTTTGGGAAACGTCATAGAGTAAGAAACAATATTTTACCCATGCTGTCCTGTTGGTTTAATAATTATTTTAAAATAAACTCACGATTCTGTTTTTATAATATGCTGGGTGATATAAAGTTTTTTTATTGTTATTTAAAATTCTTTTAGTCAAAAATTAATCAAATTTTTGCCTTCATAGAATAAGTAGTTTCGCAACTGCTTGATGTACAATATCCAATGGGCTGTGGTATTTCAAGTGATTATGGAATAATTCTTATTATTTCCCATACGACAGGTTCCTCATTGTCTGATAGAAGCCGACATTGGTTAAGAGCAGGATTTGATTTCGATGACGAAGAACTGCAACCAGATCTTGAACAACCAAAAGAGATTTTGGTCCGGAAGACTTTGAATGTTTCAAGGGTGTTGCCTCGGATTTCAAATCGAAAAAATTGTAACCAGAAAATGTTTGTGTGAAGGTACTTAACTATTAAATGTAGATATATAACAAAAATCAATGCTAAACTTTTAATTGTTATTCAATATTAAAAGAGTAAAATGTAGCATAGTTTTAATGAAAAGAATTTTTTGTACACCTTGTGAATGGTTGATTGGTTATTGAATTTACGTCACACTGGAGCAACAGGATATTGGCAACGGTCCGGGATCAGGAAAGATCCGAGGACAACATCTCGTCATTTTGAACAACGGTCAGATGACGAGGTGAACATCTGACCCTACTCTTCAAACTTCCACACCACGCCCTACACTTGAGGACATTTAAGACCTCGACAGATTTAACGTGTACCAACCCCCACGTACACGACGGTCTTTGGTGTTCGTTACTATTTTATTTTTCTGTTAAGAGCATGTTAATGACTTGAGTAATAGAGCATACTAACATGAGTAGCACGAAAATTCACTGATTAAAATTTATCCTGAAATACGACCTAAATAACTCCCAGCTTTTTTTAAGCTTTTAATAAACTTTCGGACACTTCTTTTACTAATGCTTTTTTACGATCCAAGTTACCCAAGCTGTCAACAAAGGGACTTGACAACAAAGAACAAAGACCAGGCAAGGGGTGGCCTGGAGATGAGACATTGTACATAAAGGATACATAAATCACAAAACATCCTACAAAAGCGTGAATATAAATTATAGCATAGGTAGAAATACAAGAAAGTGGAAATTCGTAAAAGTTTCTCTTTTTCTTCTCACAAGATTCTCACAGAAGATATTAAACCTACAAGTACAATATAAAACACATTAAACGTATACCCAACTGGGTACTACAAGGGAGTTTTCCCTGCCAGTAATTAAATTTTATTGTACGTTTTCTGTGGTGGAACAATAGACATGAAATATTAGTAGAGTGAGCATTGCTATTGAGTGCAATTCAAAAAGAGTGACCAACATATCGACTAGTAGTCACGTGACTGCTCTGAAAAAACTGACTTGGTTGGCCGATCTCTTCGTTTGGTGATATAATATCTTACGACAGGATAGATGTGTGAATGCATTTCTATAGAGTGGCGACGAAAATGGCGACATCGCCAAAGACAACCGCTATGTCGTTCGGATCAATGGATGGTCGTCTTCTCCCATCTTTTGGACCAATCAGATGAGGAACTTTCGTTCCCTTCCGGTAGACGAAAGTATTCTAAGGGCAACGTTACTTCTAGTTTTGTTCACATGATGCTCGGCACATAAAAGGTTACCATTACTCACACTACTATATTTCCTATATAGGATGGGAACCTGTGAGTTATTTGCTGCACAGGTTCAATTCCTCTAACTTTCCCAAGGTATATTTCTCTCTTCTGTCAGTACAACTTTCCTTGTGTGTATGACCATTACTTGACATTGTCCGCTTTGTGTTTGGCACAGATTGGCCAAATATGGCCCTTGCGCCATAAAAACCAACCCAACCAGCCGCTGTGGTGGCGGCTATGCGGACACACACATTCGCCGTAGTAAATTTTGTTCTTCGTAAAATTGGGAAGCCATTGACTGTAGATATCTTCTGCTGATTTGGGGAGATGAAAGTCTTCAGAATCGCTATAGGCGAGCACGTAGTGATGCACTAACGTTTGTGAATTCCAGATGCTCCTTCAAGTAAAGACAATTTTGATTTTTCAGTCATGTCAAACATTCAAATTTTTCAATCATTTAGTGCATTGCTTTTAATGTATTCTTATTTCCTCTACAGGATGTAGACGGCTTTGGTAATTGCGACTGGTCTTTGGATCCTGTTTATTTCTGTCACTTGTATTTGTTCTATATGAATCAACTGCATTTTGATTGTTCGGTTTGGTTGGCTAAGGGCTCTAAGGACCTAAAAGGACCTGATAAAGATCCTCCGACTGCCTCTCGTGTAACCTTACACCCTCTGGATAGGATGGATGGTCAGGGTCTAAAAAATAACATTTAGATTTGGGAACGCCAATAAAAAAACTAGTATAATCTTCTTCCCTGAACCCGATTCCATTTCCTATCTAAAGTAGTTCCACAGCAAAGAAAGCCATCCCACAAAAGTTTGAAAATTTGAAAAACCAACCCCCCAAAAACAATCGAAACACACAAACAATAAAACGATCATCTTTCGCGAACTTTCGCCATCCAACACGTGTCCCGAGAGCATAAAGGTGATAAGAGGACACATCCTCATTCACTGATTGATATCACTTTACCGAATCCTTTCCCCGTCCATGATATCTTCGCGGTGTGGGATGACAGAGCTTGATGGATCGCCTCTTTTGCTTCTAGACGGGCAACAACCTCTCAGACGAGCTTGCGCTTGCTTGCTTTCTCGCTCCAGAAATCTCGGAATCAATTACCAGCGTCTTCTTTTTGTCTCGTGTCCACACCCTTCTACTGACACTCGCTGGCCGGCAGCCCACGACCGTGCGCTTAACGGACGGACATACCAAGAGCACTCACCGATGCGTCGATAATTAAAACGGAATTTGCATACGCATTCGTAATGAGGTGGGGAAGTGGGGGTTTTCGGTGGGAATTTCCGTTTCTGGGCGTTAAGACGTCGCAACGACACCTGCTCGTGAAACGAATTTTGTCTGAATTGTGTTGCTCAAAATCTGCTGTCATCTGAACATAGTAATTTTGAAAATATGTTGCTGGTGGTATGTTACTGTAATCTTCCCTTGTCTGTTACGGTAGAAACGGACTTCATGTTTTTCAAAGGGTATTGGGGCGCTATTGGGGCGTTAAGACATTGCAACATCTGCTCGTGAAACAAATTCAGTCTGAAATTTGTTACTCAAAATTGCTTTATCTGTCACATTGCAAATAACTTTGAAAACATGTTGCTGGTGGTTCGGTGCGAATTAGTTGCTGTCTGTCTTCCACGAGAATTGCTCCAGACACAAAATATGCCCGTCTGTTACCGTAGAAACGGACCGCATCCTATTTTTCAAAGGGTATTGGGGCCCTGTTGAGCGTTAAGACGTTGCAACACCTGCTCGTGAAAGAAATTCTGTCCGAATTTTATTACTCAAAATTGCTGTTATTTGTCACAATGCAGATAATAACTTTGTCATAACAACTTTAAAAATATGTTGCTGGCAGTTCGGTGCGAATTAGTTGCTATCTCTACCACGAGAACTACTTCAGACAAAAAATCTCTCCCTGTCTGTTACCGTAGAAACGGACCTTATCCTATTTTTTCAAAGGATATTGGGGCGCTGTTAGGGCGTTAAGACGTTGCAACACCTGCTCGTGAAACAAATTCTGTCTGAATTTTGTTACTCAAAATTGCTGTTATCTGTCACAATGCAGATAATAACTTTGACATAACTTTAAAAATATGTTGCTGGCAGTTCGGTGCGAATTAGTTGCTATCTCTACCACGAGAACTACTTCAGACAAAAAATCTCTCCCTGTCTGTTACCGTAGAAACGGACCTTATCCTATTTTTTCAAAGGATATTGGGGCGCTGTTAGGGCGTTAAGACGTTGCAACACCTGCTCGTGAAAGAAATTCTGTCTGAATTTTATTACTCAAAATTGCTGTTATTTGTCACAATGCAGATAATAACTTTGTCATAACAACTTTAAAAATATGTTACTGGCAGTTCGGTGCGAATTAGTTGCTATCTCTACCACGAGAACTGCTTCAGACAAAAAATCTCTCCCTGTCTGTTGCCGTAGAAACGGGCCTTATCCTATTTTTTCAAAGGATATTGGGGCGCTGTTAGGGCGTTAAGACGTTGCAACACCTGCTCGTGAAACAAATTCTGTCTGAATTTTGTTACTCAAAATTGCTGTTATCTGTCACAATGCAGATAATAACTTTGACATAACTTTAAAAATATGTTGCTGGCAGTTCGGTGCGAATTAGTTGCTATCTCTACCACGAGAACTGCTTCAGACAAAAAATCTCTCCCTGTCTGTTGCCGTAGAAACGGGCCTTATCCTATTTTTTCAAAGGATATTGGGGCGCTGTTAGGGCGTTAAGACGTTGCAACACCTGCTCGTGAAACAAATTCTGTCTGAATTTTGTTACTCAAAATTGCTGTTATCTGTCACAATGCAAATAACTTTGAAATATGTTGCTGGCGGTTCGGAGCGAATTAGTTGCTGTCTCTCTACCACGAGAACTGCTACAGACACAAAATATGCCCCTGCCTGTTGCCGTAGTAATGGACCTTATCCTATTTACCATAAGATATGACAGAAGATATACAATCAAGTTTGTCACATTGCTTAAGTGGGGATTCTCTTTCTTTTTTCGCTAAAATTACCGCTCTTTTTTAATTTTTTATTGACAAAATTATGCAATGTAATAATTTCAAACTTTGTTCGTCTATTTATAATCACTTCAGGTATTCATGATTTTTTAAGAACATTTTCATGAAGATCACGCCTGCTAACCGTAACGCCTCGCGAAGTTAGCTGTTTACTTTACACACATGAAGCTATAGTTTGATGACCTCGAAAATTAAAAAAAAAGAAGGAAATGGTGACTTGTGAAATCCAAATAATCGATTTAAGCACATAAAACCTGATCGAGATTTTTGCTATAAAAATATATGAAAGCAACGTATTGCTTTTCTGGGTTATAAAAGGATAAAAGGATGTTTGCTTGACATGCTATAAAAATTTCAAATCCATCAGTCCTATATAGCTATATAGAATCATTGTCCCTTATAATAGATTCTATTTAATATGGGGGGGTATTTCAATTAACGTCACACTGGAGCAACACAATGGGCTATTGGTGACGGTCCGGGATCAATCCCAAAGGGAAAGATCCGAGGACAACGCCACGTAATTTTGAACCACGGTCAGATGACGAGGCAACACCTGAGCTGGCACCCCACTCTATTTAATATGGATAGAACTGAGATGGTATAGTTTTTCAAGCAAAAATATAAAAATACCATGCCAATACTAAAATATTTGAGTCGTTATATCATAAAACAGATTATATGTCATCGTTTTACTGTCAGAACTTCGTAAGTCTTGAAATAAAAATGTTTCAAGAACGATAAAAAAAACTAGATACCAAATTGTAGATCAGTTATGAGATACGAGGTTGAAAATTTGACGATGGGGGTAGACTTAAGAGCCATAGAAATAAGTTTAGTAAGCATATTTGAAACTAAGTAATGTTGAAACTTCATGTAACAAAAAAAATTGGACTTACGAGGTTTCGATAGTAAAACGACATTACTTGGGAAAATATCTCAAAATGTTCATGAAGATTCATTTTCCAGAAGATCCAAATTTTACAAGCGTTAAGGTCCTCGACCCTCTAAATTTGTATTTATACCCACTTATAATTCCAATTAACTTGCTTCAACATGCGCTCGTCAAAAATAATGACGTGCATAAAATTACTCCTCCAGTTCATCATAATTGGAACCCACTTAAGCAATCCTCCACAAACTGATATGACGATCCCTGTTTAAGCACAGACACTTAGACAAGGATCGGTTCCCAACTTGACAGTTAGAAAGAATTTAAACGATTCCTTTCAGCCATGTCTATGTAAGTCCATTGGAACCGCTACTGCCTGAATGTGACTGGGCAGACAGCATACCGTCATTATCTAACGACCTCAAGAAACAGGGTAAGGCGTGATATATTTATCGCACTTCGGCATATCCGCTACTACAGTCGAAGCCGCCATTATCTCCGATTCTCGTTTCTTGCTTAGGCGAAAATTATCCTTTTTTTACCTACGCAGAAGTTCGGTCCTTCTCACCGACGCCGACGCTGAATTGGAGTCGAAAAAAATACGTAAATGCAACGTATATGCGACGCTTTTATCAGTTGGTAGGAGACAGAAAATATATGGGGTTCGCAGTGTGAGAACATCTGTCACTTCTGATGGCAGTTGGATGTTTTAGGACCTGGGAATTCGTGTTTTTTGTCGTTGAAGTGTACGCTTTAAGTGTCATGTTGGGATTAGGTTCTGCTTTGAGGCCTGAAATTAGAGGTTGATCTAATGCAGTATCAGAAAGGGCTGTTTCTGTTCAAGCTAGAGCTGTTCCTGAGCCGTTGTAACCCGGGTGGTAGAGTAGCGGATCAGCAACCGGAGGATTGCGAGTTCGAAACTAGATCTAACCAATGGATGGTGCACGTTAAATTTGTCATGGCCTCAAATGTGCTCAGGTTCACCTCGTCATCTGACCGTGGTTCAAAATTACGATGTGTTGCCCCCGGTACTTTCCTTTCGGGATTGATCTCGGACTATCGCTAATAGCCCGTTGCTCCAGTGAGAGTTTAATTAACTATACTTACCTACCTCCCATATTACTCATTGCGTTCTGTAATCAGACTGCTGTTGAATTTCATAAGAGTGGCTAAATTATGCTAGTAATTTATAAATTATCAAAAGGAAAACAAATTTATGCTAGTGATTTTAAAATTGGACGCGAAAAAGAAAACAGCTTCCTTTCACAGCTGAAAATACGCATGTCATGACAAGTCCCAATTTGTAAGAATGGTTCAAAATTACGAGACCTTGTTCTCAGATCTTTCTGTTCGGGATTGATCCCGGACCGTCACCAATAGCCCGTTGTGTTGCTCCAGGGTAACGCTAATTCAAAAACCTACTTACCTACATCCCAGATTTCTTCTTTCTGTAAACAGACTGGTGATAAATTTCATAAAAGAGTGGCTAAATTCTGCTAGTAATTTATAAGACATCAAAAGGAAAATAAATTTATGCTAATGATTTTAAAATTGGATACCAAAAAGAAAAAGGAAATAGCTTCCTTTCACAGCTGAAAATATGCGTGTCATGACAAGTCTCAATTCGTACGAATGGCTCAAAATTATTAGGTGCTGTCCTCTAATCTTTCCATTCGGGATTGATCCCGGACAGTCACCAATAGCCAGTTGTGCTGCTTCAGTGCGACGTTAATTTAACTGCCTACTTACCTACCTCCCAGATTTATCCTCGCTTTCTGTAATCAGATTGCGGTGGAGATGTCGAATCCGGGGCACTAGCGATTTATCGCCAAACATGGTAACCTTGGTGTTTTGATTCAGCTTTATGGCAACCCTATGCAAAAGGTTTTTCGCGTAGGAAAGTCCACGTTTTTTTAATGAACATACTGGCTTTGGACGCCATCTTAATTTGACGACAAAAATTGCTTGGCGACAAACATGCCCCGGATTCTACATCTTTACCCAGATTGCTAATGAATATAAGAGTGGCAAGCTCTTCCGTGCAGTTTTAGCAATATTTTATGCAGTTCTGCAGTTCAAATCAATATATTTAAACTAAGGGAAATTGATGATTGAATCGCGTAACGATTGATTTTATATTGTGTATAAACGTTGTTGGCCATTCGACAATAAACAAATAATTTCTGGGCCACGTGCGCTGGTGAAATATATATGTATAGAGGTAACCAAGTCCTCTCGCGTCTGCACTCAGGTCCTCATATCAATATATTTAATCGTCGAAACAATTAACCCTTCAATTGTTTCGACGATATATCTCGTCCGAGATCTATGCAATTTTGCTATGGGCAAGATATCTTCTCGATACAAAACGTCCCTATTACTCTCCAAGTGGGAATGAAGATCCAACTAGGATTCTCCTAGACACAGAACTGGTGACAGTTTGGAAAAGGTTTTAGTAACAGAGGCTGGATACTATAGGACAGTTTTCGATGCGAAGATAAACCACCAGGAGGGTTAAATGACGGGGACGGGATTCTCATGCCAAGTATATATGGAATCAATATATTCAATTTTTGCAAATTTATATATTATAACTTTTCCTTTTATTCACCCAAGCTTGCACTACTTTATTACTGTCAATTAAAATGAACAGTTATGCCATTACGACGTAAAAATTTATACTTCCTACGTTTAGAAAACAGTTTACACATTACATTAAAAATGGCTTCACATTTTCTTGACTCCCTAGTCCTGGGACCTCTGTTTGCTATGGTACCAACAAACCCCCAAATGGGGTCTTTCATTTGATGTATTAATTTAATTGAAATTAAAATCCAGAAAGATTTGAATCATTTAAAATAAGGTTAGCGATTCAATGATTTTGGTTTTGGATTAAAGTTCTATATAGTTAAAGACCCCTGATACAACTAGATGTGATAACACTAACTTATATAGCTAGATTTCGGAGAAAATAACGGATAAAGCGAAATACGTAATGAAAGGAATGAATAGATGAATGAAATTGTTACGTGGTGTTTCGTCTTTTTTATATCCCGGAAACAGAAACTTTTTGATAGGTAGGTAGGTAATTAACGTCGCACTGGAGCAACACAAAGAGCTATTGGCGGTGGTCCGGGATCAATCCCGAAGGTAATGATCCGAGGGCAACGCCTCGTAGTTTTGATCCACGGTCAGATGACTAGGTCAACACCTGAGCTGGCATTCCATTCTCCAAACTTTCACACCACGACAAAGGGAGGACATTAGAGGCCACGACAGATTTAACTTGTACCAACCCCCGCGTACACGACGGTCTTCGGCTGGAACGAGTTTAGAACTCGCAACTCTCCGGTTGCTAATCCGTAACTCTTGCAACTGGACTTCAAAAACTTTTGAAACAAGATTTTGTGCTTAAGCTTTCAAGAAACATGGTATTTTACTTTAGAGGTGAAAAATGCATGTATCATAAATTTATTTGCTCCATTTAAAACTTTAAAAATATTAATTCTTATACTTAAATTACATTTCGTGTTACACTTTCAGTTAGATATATTTTTTGTATGTAAAGATGACATTTGGCAGCGGTGGGATTCGAACCCACGCCGCCGAGGAGACTGGTGCCTTAAACCAGCGCCTTAGACCGCTCGGCCACGCTACCGTTGTGAAACGCAAACGGTCGAATTAACTTAATCATTTTATAATGATTGACAACTAAACCTGTTTAGTGAACTTGGTTATCTTTACAAGGTTTCTCGAGGAGGTAGAAAATAGAGTGTATCTTAATTCTTTTCAACGGTAGCGTGGCCGAGCGGTCTAAGGCGCTGGTTTAAGGCACCAGTCTCCTCGGAGGCGTGGGTTCGAATCCCACCGCTGCCAAATGTCATTTTTACATACAAAAATATATCTAACTGAAAGTATAACACGAAATTAAATTTAAGTATAATTGTAGAGGTTTTTTTTTCCCGATACAAAATACTGTAATTTGATTTATCACTCTACCATAGTTTTATTGCTAGACGAAGGCTAAATAAATCATATAATATAGTGGTTAAATTCTATTTTACGAAACTAGCGATTTCTGTAGGACATAAAAAATGAATGTCCAAATTCTCTCATCCATCCAAGAAAAAGTCGCGATTTAACGAATCTTTTCACTCACAATCCTGAGTTTATTGGGGCCGCGGTAACCAAGTTGGGGGAGTCACGGATTAGCAACCGGAGGGTTGCGAATTCGAAACTCGATCCAACCAAACACCGTCGTGTCCGTGGGGGCTGGTGCACATTAAATCTGTCGTGACGAGTTGTATGGAAGTTTGTAGATTTCGGTGCCAACTCAGGTGTTCACCTCAACATCTGGCCATAGTTCAAAAACAAGAGATGGTGTCTTTGGATATTCCCCTTCCGGGTGAATCCCGGACCATCGCCAATAGCCCGTTGTGTTTCTCCAGTGCGACGCAAATTCAAGTGCCAACCAATCCCTTCCTATTCAGTTCCCTAGTACATAGATGGATTCTTCGCTTGCCTTAGCAACCGGTCAAATTGCTGAATGAGCATTTCGTTTGTAAACATATTTCAATATTTTCAGACCTGACAGCGATTTTTCTGCTTATGGACTGAACGAAACTCCGATGTGCATCAGTCAAGCGAATTTCAGCAGTCATTTTTGTAAGATCAACAAAATTTCGGGGTTCCTCCCCCCTCGCTGTGGATACGTACCTGCAGTAAAGATAGGGTTGTCATGCGTCCCGGTTTGACCGAGATTGCCTCAGTTTGAAAGGTATTTGTTCAGGACAGAAGAAAAACCGAAATTTTCCCTTTGCCTATACAGCTGAAGAGACTACCAAGTTTAGCTTGGAGAAAAGATCGACTTGAGACATTTAATCGTTTATGAGCAATCCCGTACAGATATATGTGCCCTCAGGGGCACATCTACTTTAGGCATGTACGGGCCCCGAGGTATCTGGGTGATCTTTTCCCATGGAGTTTACTGTCTTTACTAAACATGGGGTCACGCTCCGGGCAACCTAGCAATCTTTTTCTGCTTTCATTCCACTATGTTCCCCAATTCCTTTTTCCTTTCACGACACTTTTTTACTTACCGTTGTCTTGTGTTTGGCGCAGCTTGGCCAAATATGGCCCTTGCGCCATAAAACCAAAAACCAACCAACCTTACAGATATAAAGAAGAGCAATAAAATATATTCCAAGAGTGCTAAACATAAAAAATTCAAGTGAATAAAGACGTTTCATGTTTTTTAAATATATTATGTTTTTTTGTTAAATGTTTAAAATATGGTCCTGAAAAAAGATTAAATTAAATTATTCTTAAGTCTATGGCTTCCGGGTAGGACTATTAGACAAAGATAAATTTAACTATTGAAAAAGTTGTCTCATTCAATTTTTCAAAACTGGAAATAGTGAAATAGGTCAACAACTAATGATTGGGAATTGGTAAAATGGCAATCACATGTTTTTAATTCTAGAGGTTACAGAAAGGAAGAAAATATTCGTTCTCATCTCCAATCGTAGTAAAAGTTCAAGTTTAACTGGTTGTTATAGGATTGTCCTTATGAACAGAGTTGGAGCTCAAAGATCCTTAGTTCAATTTCTATTAACTGTCTCAAGAGGTACTCTAAGATTTGGACCGGTTATTTAGCCATCGTAAGACGATTAAGCAATTAAACCTATCATATGTTCGTAGACATGCTAGGGAGCTGATTATTCATATTCATTGTTTGACTTTTTTAAATTTGAGTACTAAATTTCCATATTCTATGCGCTTTGGAGATAAATTCCATCATGCTAAGCAACCAATACTTCCGATAACATTCGAAAGATTTTCGGTTAAATAATTAACTGTCGTTCCTAAATAAGATTTATCCATTGCTTATTGTACGTTTTGTTTCTGTTACTTATAGCTACGCAAGGGCTAATTAGATTGATATGTTAGATAAAAACAAGGAACTATTCAACTAGGAATATGTTTGAATATTTTTTATGTCAGGAATGCAATCTTTATAAAAAATGCCTTAACAGTGTCCTAATGTATTTTTACGTAGATAAGAAAGGTATAAATATAAACATAACATTTACTATTTCGTTCTTTATTAGAAACTCCGAATTAAAAAAATTCAACTATACTTGTGTAAAACAAATCTAAAAAAAGATAAGATTCTATGCAAGATCATAATTATTCTTTTTGAAATAAGAAAATTCATTCCAGAGAGAGGGTTGGGGCGAGGGGAGGGCAGAATTTTTTTAACAAAGGCTTCAGAGAAAATGAAATAAAAATAATTCCGAAAGGAAACAATGATTTTGAATCAAGAAGCATTATTACAAACAAGAACGCGTCTCTCTCAAGTGATTGCTTATCTTAACTTTTGCATTGTCTCGAAAAATGCGTGCACGACAATAAATTGGTTAAAAATATTTCTCATTCATGTTTAAACCTTGTGCCTTGTTGCATGCGATTTTCTAAAGTGCTTTTGATTGCGAATTTATAAATACCGCCATTTTTGAAAGCTATTTGTAAGCTTTTCTGCCGTAACCGTTGCTGCTGCGGAGAAGCGAACTCGGACAAAGATCTAGTCCAACTTATCTTAAATCTTAAAGATTTGCATCTACAAGATGCCTGGCAGACTTGTGAAGTGGTTCCGAAAAGTCTTGTAAGTTCCATTTTTTAAAGTTTTTCAAAGAACAAATTAATTTTGAAATGGTTTCTAATTCTTCATTCATAGTCATTATCTCCAGCAAGCCCTTTTAACCTTTTTTCCCTTTAATTTGAATACAATAGTATAAGAAATGAGTTGGCGATTTTGGTTTCTATGATGTTAAACATCGAGTATTATTGTAGACATGCCCGTGTTGCATAAAAAAATATATAACTTTAATTGATCATTGATTTTCTTACCACATTTGATAATTCATTTTAAGTTTCTGTGCCTTTCAAACGTTTTTCTTTTCTGAAATCTGAATATGCCATTAACTTTGTAAATCCATTAACATCTTACATTTTAAATTGGGTGTTTAATTCCAAAATGAAATTAGATGAAAATTGAAATTTATATTTTAAACTTTTTAATTTATATTTCAGCAAGTGCCTCAAAAAGAAGAGGAATCAACTTGAAGGGATGGAACCTGTTGAGTACATCGAACGGGATTATTTAGCTGAGTGGAATGCTGCGAATCCTGATGAATACTTGGACTTGACGTGGCTCAAACACGAAGACCTGAGTCACTAAGTCTGGTATAAAGACAGATTCTCCAAGTGCTTTAACATTTTTTTCTATAAGAAAATACTTAGTGAATACGTATGTCTAATTAACAATAATTTAGACCGACAACATTCAAGAACTCACACACCCATCAACACAATAGTAAAGAAGTTTTCTGAAATTCTGGAAAAACTGAGTCACCTGAGTCACTATCCAATATGATATACCAATTAAAGACTGCAAGAATACTCATTAAAAGAAATAAAAATAATTGACCTCAAGAAGCCATTATTGTATTTCAAAGATTTGAATGGTTCCGGTTAACTGGAGTGACTCAAGACTTTAATGAACTGACGTGTCTGGAAACAGAAGATGTACCTAACACAACCTGCTGATGGTTTTAGTATAAATGATCCACACTGAGTATGTCTAAAACATTCAAATATAAAACAATGTACTTGGTGGGGATGATTTAGCAGAGTGGAATGCTGCGAATCCTGATGAATGCTTGGACTTAACGTGGATCAAACCCGAAGACCTGAGTCACTAAGTCTAGTATAAAGACAGATTATCCAAGTGCTTTAACATCTTTTCTATAAGAAAAATACTTTGTGAATACGTATGTCCAATTAACAATAATTTGGACCGACAACATTCAAGAACTCATCCATCCATCAACATAATAGTAAAGAAGTTTTCTGAAATTGTGGAAAAACAGATAGAGAAGAAATACAATATGATATATCAGTTAAAGACTGCAAGAATACTCATTAAAAGAAGTTTAAAAAATGACCTCAAGAAGCCATTATTATATTTAAAAGAACTGAATGATTCTGGCTAACTGGAGTGACTCAAGACTTTAATGAATTGACGTGTCTGGAAACAGAAGATGTACCTAACACAACCTGCTGATGGTTTTAGTGTAAATGATCCACACTGAGTATGTCTAAAACATTCAAATATAAAACAATGTACCTGGTGGGGATGATTTAGCAGAGTGGAATGCTGCGAATCCTGATGAATGCTTGGACTTAACGTGGATCAAACCCGAAGACCTGAGTCACTAAGTCTGGTATAAAGACAGATTCTCCAAGTGCTTCAACATCTTTTCTATAAGAAAAATACTTAGTGAATACGTATGTCTAATTAACAATAATTTAGACCGACAACATTCAAGAACTCATACATCCATCAACACATAGTAAAGAAGTTTTCTGAATTTTTAGAAAAACAGATAGAGAAGAAATACGATATGATATATCAGTTAAAGTCTGCAAGAATACTCATTAAAAGAAGTTTAAAAAATGACCTCAAGAAGCCATTATTATATTTAAAAGAACTGAATGATTCTGGCTAACTGGAGTGACTCAAGACTTTAATGAATTGACGTGTCTGGAAACAGAAGATGTACCTAACACAACCTGCTGATGGTTTTAGTGTAAATGATCCACACTGAGTATGTCTAAAACATTCAAATATAAAACAATGTACCTGGTGGGGATGATTTAGCAGAGTGGAATGCTGCGAATCCTGATGAATGCTTGGACTTAACGTGGATCAAACCCGAAGACCTGAGTCACTAAGTCTGGTATAAAGACAGATTCTCCAAGTGCTTCAACATCTTTTCTATAAGAAAAATACTTAGTGAATACGTATGTCTAATTAACAATAATTTAGACCGACAACATTCAAGAACTCATACATCCATCAACACATAGTAAAGAAGTTTTCTGAATTTTTAGAAAAACAGATAGAGAAGAAATACGATATGATATATCAGTTAAAGTCTGCAAGAATACTCATTAAAAGAAGTTTAAAAAATGACCTCAAGAAGCCATTATTATATTTAAAAGAACTGAATGATTCTGGCTAACTGGAGTGACTCAAGACTTTAATGAATTGACGTGTCTGGAAACAGAAGATGTACCTAACACAACCTGCTGATGGTTTTAGTGTAAATGATCCACACTGAGTATGTCTAAAACATTCAAATATAAAACAATGTACCTGGTGGGGATGATTTAGCAGAGTGGAATGCTGCGAATCCTGATGAATGCTTGGACTTAACGTGGATCAAACCCGAAGACCTGAGTCACTAAGTCTAGTATAAAGACAGATTATCCAAGTGCTTTAACATCTTTTCTATAAGAAAAATACTTTGTGAATACGTATGTCCAATTAACAATAATTTGGACCGACAACATTCAAGAACTCATCCATCCATCAACATAATAGTAAAGAAGTTTTCTGAAATTGTGGAAAAACAGATAGAGAAGAAATCCAATATGATATATCAGTTAAAGACTGCAAGAATACTCATTAAAAGAAATTTTAAAAAATGACCTCAAGAAGCCATTATTATATTTCAAAGAACTGAATGATTCTGGCTAACTAGAGTGACTCAAGACTTTAATTAATTGACGTGTCCGGAAACAGAAGATGTACCTAACTCAACTTATTGATGGTTATATAAATGATCCACTGAGTATGTCTGAAACATTCAAATAAAACAATGTGCTTGTTGGGGATGATTTTAACCTAAATGCAAAATTGCGTAAGTTTCTGTTGAGAGTCGGACTCTCAATCCGCCACCTATCCGTCAACAGAAAGATGTGGGAAATTTCAAATATTGGTGCAAGAAGTTTAATATAGATTGAAATTTAAAACCTAAAACAAGAATTGATTACAGTTATCTGAAGAAGTCATGATTTTCACAAACTCTAACAGCATACCTCATTTTGATTTGACTCATCGTGAAGATTTACCGTAGCTGTTCTAGTGATCTGAAACCAGCTAATTTGTCTACAAAATCTAGCCACTTACAGAATAAAGCAGTTTTTAATATATTGATAAGGAAAACAGGAATTTGAATAATTGAAACGTACACGAACAATTATCATTTGGACTGAAAAAAGCACTACTATAATAATTTTGAAATTAAATTCTTAACAAATAACAGATGCTATACTCTGTAATCATGTAAAAAACAATAAAAAATCTTCCTCCATCTCTGTGTCTTTTCTGATATTTTCTAGATATTAAGCGATGTGTTTGAACTCATAATGGAGCGACAATCAAATCAAATTAATTCGCTCTCATAACAGAAAAAACCATTTACATACATTGAACAAATTTTTTGGAGTTAATATTTCTTTTACGAAGTATAAATAATTAACTGTGTACTTATAATTGGACCGTCCAGTTTGAAAAGGGAATAACTCCAATTTTTGATGAACAATTTTTTTATGCTTTTGATCTCGATAAGTCGACTCACAATTCTTGAGCGATTGTGAAGCCCTACTTATCTCATAACCATTACTCGCTTTGATTATCTTTGACAGGAATTGTGCGTTTTTATAGAATCTCCCCCTGCCGAAATTCTCCAAAATATCGAGATATTCTTGCTTCACATTGGATGATTCAAGTATCACGCTACAAGCAAAACAGTCTTTTGAAAACTGTGTTAATGATGTTATAACGATAAACTGTGTATTGACAGTTAAATAAGACAAACAATTATGTTTGAAAATATGTTACGACGCGACAATGACAGACAGAAATTCATATTATTTTTACTTGCTTACTATGACGGCTTGATAAATTCAATTATATCGTCTTAAGAAACTACTGTACCAATATATGGTCAAAAGCACTAACAGTACACATTTCTCAAAAACTTTATCCAGTTCGGAGCAAATTTTTTAGTTTAAATTCATTCTCTCACGAACCTCAAACAATATAATTTACAAATTAATCATTTAGATTAGCCAATAATTTTAATATCTTAGTCAAATCTGAAAAATTATTATCAGGGGTCTCACAATCAATGCCAAACTCAGATGTTTGCATGTGGGCATCTTATACCTCAGGAACGGTTCTGCTTAACCGTCCAAATGGTTTCTGCTTAACCGTCCAAATGGTTTCGACGAGATATCTCGTCCATCAAGATCTGATCAATTTTACTAATGACGTGATGTATCGTCATCAAGATATTGCCAATTTTTTTATAATGACGAGGTCAAGATATGGTCAGTTTTCATCTAATGACAAGATATCTCGTCCATCAAGATCTGTAAAGGGTTTTGCTAATGACGAGATACCACGTCAGGACAACCATCAGGAGGTTTAAATGTATCCTCATTGGAAGACAACGCTAAAATAATTTAAATACAAAATCAGGAAAATCTTATGTTGAAGTTCTAGAAGAGAAGGAGCGAAAAAATTTCCGAAAACTAAATTGAACCATGCATTCTTATGATCATTTTTTGAACTATACTTCGAAAACCAAAAACACAAAAGCTCTCCAGAAGTTGTTTAATGGGCAATGGGCGGTGGATCCAAAACCAAACTTTACTGATTACTTATCTATTACGACTACATTACAGTTAGATTGAGTTATCTGTTACAACCACGAGACCAGAAAAAGGAGGTGAGCGAAACGTAGATAAACAAACTGCTCCAGACGCGGCAAAAAAGAAATGAGGCACAATTAATTTAACTATATTAATACTATATTAACTATACTTCAAAAAACAAAAGCTCTTCAGAATCTATTGAATTCAGAATGATGAATAAATGGGCGGGGAGACGCCAAACAAAACTTTACTGCTTATTTATCTGCTACAACCACATTACATCTAGATTGAGTTATCTGTTACAACCACGAGTGCAACCGCGAGACCAGAAAAAAGGAGGTGAGCGAAACGTAGATAAACAAACTGCTCCAGACGCGGCAAAAAAGAAATGAGGCACAATTAATTTAACTATATTAATACTATATTAACTATACTTCAAAAAACAAAAGCTCTTCAGAATCTATTGAATTCAGAATGATGAATAAATGGGCGGGGAGACGCCAAGCAAAACTTTACTGCTTATTTATCTGCTACAACCACATTACATCTAGATTGAGTTATCTGTTACAACCACGAGTGCAACCGCGAGACCAGAAAAAAGGAGGTGAGCGAAACGAAGATAAACAAACTGCTCCAGACGCGGCAAAAAAGAAATGAGGCACAATTAATTTAACTATATTAATACTATATTAACTATACTTCAAAAAACAAAAGCTCTTCAGAATCTATTGAATTCAGAATGATGAATAAATGGGCGGGGAGACGCCAAACAAAACTTTACTGCTTATTTATCTGCTACAACCACATTACATCTAGATTGAGTTATCTGTTACAACCACGAGTGCAACCGCGAGACCAGAAAAAAGGAGGTGAGCGAAACGTAGATAAACAAACTGCTCCAGACGCGGCAAAAAAGAAATGAGGCACAATTAATTTAACTATATTAATACTATATTAACTATACTTCAAAAAACAAAAGCTCTTCAGAATCTATTGAATTCAGAATGATGAATAAATGGGCGGGGAGACGCCAAGCAAAACTTTACTGCTTATTTATCTGCTACAACCACATTACATCTAGATTGAGTTATCTGTTACAACCACGAGTGCAACCGCGAGACCAGAAAAAAGGAGGTGAGCGAAACGAAGATAAACAAACCGCTCCAGACACGACGAAAAAGAAAGGAGTGGGACTCGATCAACAAAGAAAGAACCCAAGAAAAATCCCGAATGCTCGATTTCCAGCACACACAAACGAAAAAAACACCAAATCAAAAATCACCTGAAAAACACTCAACCTCCAAAAAAAAGTCCTCCTCGACCACGCCAGCCCGAAACGCCCGCGGCTTGATCTATGGGGGCGACGCAGAAGGTGCGCCCTCATCTACGTTGGCAGAGATCTCCGTCTCCTACTGACCATATGCACCGAAAAAACGCCCGGTGGTCGGCCCCTGCTCGACCACCGACCACCTCCAGAGCGCCCCGGCCCTTGTTGGGGCAGGAGGACCCCGCGGTGGCACCGACAGGGGCATGAGGGGTCCCAGAGGGCCCCCAGGGGCTCGAGATGGAGGCACGTGCAGCAGGGGCGTCGGGATTGGCGTATCGGTTTTTGTGCGGACAGTGTTTGTTTGTTGCGCTACCGAATGGTACCGTAGTCACGTGACTCCAGATCCGATTGCCAGATAAGAAAAGTTGGCGTGAGACGTTTTGTTTTTTGTTGTTGGTTGGTGTTGGAAGCATAATTATAAACGCCGCTAATGAACGTCGGATGTTTGGAGTCTTTTCACGCGGTTTTGCCTTTTATGGATGTAATGGGATGCATTTGTGGATTCTGTTGCGGATGTCAACATCGTGTCGAGGATCGCTAATTCTAGGGTGGACAAGGTTGAATGAATTTTTTGGCAAAGTGTGAAATCGGATATTTAAATATGTGGAGCGGATTTTAATTAGAATTCATTAGTGACACCGATTTGCACTATTAATAAAAAGCATGGCTCGGTTATTTCCGATTTATAATGGATATTCTGGACCTTGTGCCATTAAACCAAATCAACTTACAGTGGATAAACTTAAGTAGGACTTTAAATTTCCGCCATCCAATTTGTAAGTTGTAGGGATTGGAGAGATTTCCTTTCTTTACTACACCAAATATATTATTAGACTAAATAGAACTATTTTATTAAAAAAACTAAGCTGATTTAAGTGTGTTTACCACGGTACGTTTTCAGTTTTCGTGATTTTTACGCAAAATGGCAGGGCGGATTACCAACCAGAGGGTTGAGTCCTGTATTGGACGCCGCGGTAGCCCGGTTGAAAGAGTAGTGGATTACGAACCGGAGGGCCGCTAGTTTTGTTAATTTTGTGTCATATTTTCATGTGTCTTAAGAAAAGGGTACTTTTGACTGAATGTGCCTAAATCTCATTTTTACTGTCAGTAAAAATTTTCCCTTTAAAATTTCAGGAGACGGAATAGAATGACGTAGTTTAATTAAACTGTGCTTCTGTGTTTCGGAAGTGAAAATGATATTTTCAATATAAAACTTTATTAGCAGACCATAGAAATTATTCTCTTTGGAAAATCTGCGCGTTGCTTTTTTTCTGCTTTACAATTCGATGATAGATTAATAAAAGGAAAGCTTTTAATATCCCATAAGAAAGCAAAGAATATTCAATCAAATATTTCTATTGTTAAAAATCGAACTTTCACTTCAATACAGGAACTGTTTGGAGTGTTCATTGTATGTTTTCTTATCGGGCCTATTTTTAATAGGCTCAATTTAGAAAATAAGTTATTAAATTAAATTTATTTTAAGAGTATTTTTTGTTTTATAGGATGTTTAGATTCCATACAACAAGGGCCGCGGTGGCCCGGTTGGAAGAGTAACGGACTAGCAACCGAAGGGTTGCGAGTTCGAATCCAGCCAAACACCGTCGTGTACAAAGGGGGCTGGTGCACGTTAAATCTGTCGTGGCCTCAAATGTCCTCACGTTGGCGTGGTGTGGAAGTTTGGAGAGTGGGGTGCCAGCTCAGGTGTTGCCTCGTCATCTGACCGTGGTTCAAAATTACGTGGTGTTGTCCTCGGATCTTTCCCTTTGGGATTGATCCCGGACCGTCACCAATAGCCCGTTGTGTTGCTCCAGTGTGACGTTAATTGAAATAACAATAACAATAACAATCCATACAACAAAAAAGTACACTCCATGGCAATTCTGAGGGTTTCCGATTTGGGGCAACAATCAGCAGATGTTTCTTGAAGTTTCATTATTTCTGTTCTCTTTTGTATTTTGTATCTGTTCTTAATGAGTTTTCTTGACTGTATCTTGATCGTGTGCGCCGGCTATTAGAAATAAAAAAAATGGTTAGATTCTCTTTTGTTTCATGCACCTTTTCTTTTTATAAATTCCTTTCAAAATTATGTACTTTATAAGGTCATTTCTGTTTTTTAAAGGGTTCTATTTTTTCTAATTTTTACATAAATGCTTTCTTTCAGGTAATCAAAATCCTAGCCCTAATACATCTTGTTAGCGCATAATATTTATTTTGGGTGTTGTAAATTAAAGAGACAAATTCAGTTGTCAATTCAGTTATCGAAAGCTGAAGAATTGCTCTTTCCGTATACAACTTTCGATGTATTTCTGCTTGGCTCTTCGACTAATACATGCCGAAATTGTGAAATTTTAAAATTTTTTCAACTGCGATCGTTTTACAACCAACACTGAATTCTATTCCACTTCTAATGTCTTAGATCAACAGATCTTGACGTTAGCTTTCGTTTGAGACCCATTTCGACGTCGTAGTGCTTCTCAGTCCCATACTGATTTGAAGTTTGCGCGGTGCAACAGAAAATCTCCAAAAAGCTCCTCTCCGCTTATCGCGGCGCGCGAACCCAAGGTCATTAAAAAGTGTTTGTTATCTCAGCTATCGAATGACACTAGGATGGTTTGGTTCCCGTTGATAATATAAAAATTATTATTAACGTTATTATTATCCCGTTGATATTATAAAAATTATTATGCCCATTGTAACGTTCAACTTTCCGTACTGGTCACCTAGTACTGATCTGATTTTAAAGACGTATTCACGTCAAAATTGTGAATAATTTCAAGGGAGTAAATATATTTCGTTATTTGATGACATATGTATTCTTTAATGCTTGGGTTTTGATTGACAGAAATATTCTATCATTTGTAATTTATTTCTCCAATCAATTCTTTCCCTCAGGGCACATCTTCTTTAGGTGTGTACAATCTTCACAGACCCGAGATACCTGAGTGATCTTTTCTGTTCCCATGGGGCTTACTGTCTTGAGAGGATCGCGCTCCCAGAATACACCCAAGTAATCTTTTTCTGCTTTCACCCCACTATTCTGTTTCTCAGTCCCTTTTTTCCTTCCACGGCATTTTTACCTGACTTTGTCAGCTTGGCCAGATATGGCCCTTGCGCCATAAAACCCCCAAATAACCCACCAATCGATTCTTTGATTACGATACTCCTTCCTGGAAATTTATTTCACTCTGTCGATGTGACATTCTCCATAAACATTTGTGAGGGTCAGTGAGGGCCATAAAACCCCCAAATAACCCACCAATCGATTCTTTTATTACGATACTCCTTCCTGGAAATTTATTTCACTCTGTCGATGTGACATTCTCCATAAACATTTGTGAGGGTCAGTGAGGGCCATAAAACCCCCAAATAACCCACCAATCGATTCTTTGATTACGATACTCCTTCCTGGAAATTTATTTCACTCTGTCGATGTGACATTCTCCATAAACATTTGTGAGGGTCAGTGAGGGCCATAAAACCCCCAAATAACACACCAATCGATTCTTTGATTACGATACTCCTTCCTGGAAATTTATTTCACTCTGTCGATGTGACATTCTCCATAAACATTTGTGAGGGTCAGTGAGGGCCATAAAACCCCCAAATAACACACCAATCGATTCTTTGATTACGATACTCCTTCCTGGAAATTTATTTCACTCTGTCGATGTGACATTCTCCATAAACATTTGTGAGGGTCAGTGAGGGCCATAAAACCCCCAAATAACCCACCAATCGATTCTTTGATTACGATACTCCTTCCTGGAAATTTATTTCACTCTGTCGATGTGACATTCTCCATAAACATTTGTGAGGGTCAGTGAGGGCCATAAAACCCCCAAATAACCCACCAATCGATTCTTTGATTACGATACTCCTTCCTGGAAATTTATTTCACTCTGTCGATGTGACATTCTCCATAAACATTTGTGAGGGTCAGTGAGGGCCATAAAACCCCCAAATAACCCACCAATCGATTCTTTTATTACGATACTCCTTCCTGGAAATTTATTTCACTCTGTCGATGTGACATTCTCCATAAACATTTGTGAGGGTCAGTGAGGGCCATAAAACCCCCAAATAACCCACCAATCGATTCTTTGATTACGATACTCCTTCCTGGAAATTTATTTCACTCTGTCGATGTGACATTCTCCATAAACATTTGTGAGGGTCAGTGAGGGCCATAAAACCCCCAAATAACCCACCAATCGATTCTTTTATTACGATACTCCTTCCTGGAAATTTATTTCACTCTGTCGATGTGACATTCTCCATAAACATTTGTGAGGGTCAGTGAGGGCCATAAAACCCCCAAATAACCCACCAATCGATTCTTTTATTACGATACTCCTTCCTGGAAATTTATTTCACTCTGTCGATGTGACATTCTCCATAAACATTTGTGAGGGTCAGTGAGGGCCATAAAACCCCCAAATAACCCACCAATCGATTCTTTTATTACGATACTCCTTCCTGGAAATTTATTTCACTCTGTCGATGTGACATTCTCCATAAACATTTGTGAGGGTCAGTGAGGGCCATAAAACCCCCAAATAACCCACCAATCGATTCTTTGATTACGATACTCCTTCCTGGAAATTTATTTCACTCTGTCGATGTGACATTCTCCATAAACATTTGTGAGGGTCAGTGAGGGCCATAAAACCCCCAAATAACCCACCAATCGATTCTTTGATTACGATACTCCTTCCTGGAAATTTATTTCACTCTGTCGATGTGACATTCTCCATAAACATTTGTGAGGGTCAGTGAGGGCCATAAAACCCCCAAATAACCCACCAATCGATTCTTTTATTACGATACTCCTTCCTGGAAATTTATTTCACTCTGTCGATGTGACATTCTCCATAAACATTTGTGAGGGTCAGTGAGGGCCATAAAACCCCCAAATAACCCACCAATCGATTCTTTGATTACGATACTCCTTCCTGGAAATTTATTTCACTCTGTCGATGTGACATTCTCCATAAACATTTGTGAGGGTCAGTGAGGGCCATAAAACCCCCAAATAACCCACCAATCGATTCTTTGATTACGATACTCCTTCCTGGAAATTTATTTCACTCTGTCGATGTGACATTCTCCATAAACATTTGTGAGGGTCAGTGAGGGCCATAAAACCCCCAAATAACCCACCAATCGATTCTTTTATTACGATACTCCTTCCTGGAAATTTATTTCACTCTGTCGATGTGACATTCTCCATAAACATTTGTGAGGGTCAGTGAGGGCCATAAAACCCCCAAATAACCCACCAATCGATTCTTTTATTACGATACTCCTTCCTGGAAATTTATTTCACTCTGTCGATGTGACATTCTCCATAAACATTTGTGAGGGTCAGTGAGGGCCATAAAACCCCCAAATAACCCACCAATCGATTCTTTTATTACGATACTCCTTCCTGGAAATTTATTTCACTCTGTCGATGTGACATTCTCCATAAACATTTGTGAGGGTCAGTGAGGGCCATAAAACCCCCAAATAACCCACCAATCGATTCTTTTATTACGATACTCCTTCCTGGAAATTTATTTCACTCTGTCGATGTGACATTCTCCATAAACATTTGTGAGGGTCAGTGAGGGCCATAAAACCCCCAAATAACCCACCAATCGATTCTTTTATTACGATACTCCTTCCTGGAAATTTATTTCACTCTGTCGATGTGACATTCTCCATAAACATTTGTGAGGGTCAGTGAGGGCCATAAAACCCCCAAATAACCCACCAATCGATTCTTTGATTACGATACTCCTTCCTGGAAATTTATTTCACTCTGTCGATGTGACATTCTCCATAAACATTTGTGAGGGTCAGTGAGGGCCATAAAACCCCCAAATAACCCACCAATCGATTCTTTGATTACGATACTCCTTCCTGGAAATTTATTTCACTCTGTCGATGTGACATTCTCCATAAACATTTGTGAGGGTCAGTGAGGGCCATAAAACCCCCAAATAACCCACCAATCGATTCTTTTATTACGATACTCCTTCCTGGAAATTTATTTCACTCTGTCGATGTGACATTCTCCATAAACATTTGTGAGGGTCAGTGAGGGCCATAAAACCCCCAAATAACCCACCAATCGATTCTTTTATTACGATACTCCTTCCTCCTGGAAATTTATTTCACTCTGTCGATGTGACATTCTCCATAAACATTTGTGAGGGTCAGTGAGGGCCATAAAACCCCCAAATAACCCACCAATCGATTCTTTGATTACGATACTCCTTCCTGGAAATTTATTTCACTCTGTCGATGTGACATTCTCCATAAACATTTGTGAGGGTCAGTGAGGGCCATAAAACCCCCAAATAACCCACCAATCGATTCTTTTATTACGATACTCCTTCCTGGAAATTTATTTCACTCTGTCGATGTGACATTCTCCATAAACATTTGTGAGGGTCAGTGAGGGCCATAAAACCCCCAAATAACACACCAATCGATTCTTTGATTACGATACTCCTTCCTGGAAATTTATTTCACTCTGTCGATGTGACATTCTCCATAAACATTTGTGAGGGTCAGTGAGGGCCATAAAACCCCCAAATAACCCACCAATCGATTCTTTTATTACGATACTCCTTCCTGGAAATTTATTTCACTCTGTCGATGTGACATTCTCCATAAACATTTGTGAGGGTCAGTGAGGGCCATAAAACCCCCCAAATAACCCACCAATCGATTCTTTGATTACGATACTCCTTCCTGGAAATTTATTTCACTCTGTCGATGTGACATTCTCCATAAACATTTGTGAGGGTCAGTGAGGGCCATAAAACCCCCAAATAACACACCAATCGATTCTTTGATTACGATACTCCTTCCTGGAAATTTATTTCACTCTGTCGATGTGACATTCTCCATAAACATTTGTGAGGGTCAGTGAGGGCCATAAAACCCCCAAATAACACACCAATCGATTCTTTGATTACGATACTCCTTCCTGGAAATTTATTTCACTCTGTCGATGTGACATTCTCCATAAACATTTGTGAGGGTCAGTGAGGGCCATAAAACCCCCAAATAACCCACCAATCGATTCTTTTATTACGATACTCCTTCCTGGAAATTTATTTCACTCTGTCGATGTGACATTCTCCATAAACATTTGTGAGGGTCAGTGAGGGCCATAAAACCCCCAAATAACCCACCAATCGATTCTTTTATTACGATACTCCTTCCTGGAAATTTATTTCACTCTGTCGATGTGACATTCTCCATAAACATTTGTGAGGGTCAGTGAGGGCCATAAAACCCCCAAATAACCCACCAATCGATTCTTTTATTACGATACTCCTTCCTGGAAATTTATTTCACTCTGTCGATGTGACATTCTCCATAAACATTTGTGAGGGTCAGTGAGGGCCATAAAACCCCCAAATAACCCACCAATCGATTCTTTTATTACGATACTCCTTCCTGGAAATTTATTTCACTCTGTCGATGTGACATTCTCCATAAACATTTGTGAGGGTCAGTGAGGGCCATAAAACCCCCAAATAACCCACCAATCGATTCTTTGATTACGATACTCCTTCCTGGAAATTTATTTCACTCTGTCGATGTGACATTCTCCATAAACATTTGTGAGGGTCAGTGAGGGCCATAAAACCCCCAAATAACACACCAATCGATTCTTTGATTACGATACTCCTTCCTGGAAATTTATTTCACTCTGTCGATGTGACATTCTCCATAAACATTTGTGAGGGTCAGTGAGGGCCATAAAACCCCCAAATAACACACCAATCGATTCTTTGATTACGATACTCCTTCCTGGAAATTTATTTCACTCTGTCGATGTGACATTCTCCATAAACATTTGTGAGGGTCAGTGAGGGCCATAAAACCCCCAAATAACCCACCAATCGATTCTTTTATTACGATACTCCTTCCTGGAAATTTATTTCACTCTGTCGATGTGACATTCTCCATAAACATTTGTGAGGGTCAGTGAGGGCCATAAAACCCCCAAATAACCCACCAATCGATTCTTTTATTACGATACTCCTTCCTGGAAATTTATTTCACTCTGTCGATGTGACATTCTCCATAAACATTTGTGAGGGTCAGTGAGGGCCATAAAACCCCCAAATAACCCACCAATCGATTCTTTTATTACGATACTCCTTCCTGGAAATTTATTTCACTCTGTCGATGTGACATTCTCCATAAACATTTGTGAGGGTCAGTGAGGGCCATAAAACCCCCCAAATAACCCACCAATCGATTCTTTGATTACGATACTCCTTCCTGGAAATTTATTTCACTCTGTCGATGTGACATTCTCCATAAACATTTGTGAGGGTCAGTGAGGGCCATAAAACCCCCCAAATAACACACCAATCGATTCTTTGATTACGATACTCCTTCCTGGAAATTTATTTCACTCTGTCGATGTGACATTCTCCATAAACATTTGTGAGGGTCAGTGAGGGCCATAAAACCCCCAAATAACACACCAATCGATTCTTTGATTACGATACTCCTTCCTGGAAATTTATTTCACTCTGTCGATGTGACATTCTCCATAAACATTTGTGAGGGTCAGTGAGGGCCATAAAACCCCCAAATAACCCACCAATCGATTCTTTTATTACGATACTCCTTCCTGGAAATTTATTTCACTCTGTCGATGTGACATTCTCCATAAACATTTGTGAGGGTCAGTGAGGGCCATAAAACCCCCAAATAACCCACCAATCGATTCTTTTATTACGATACTCCTTCCTGGAAATTTATTTCACTCTGTCGATGTGACATTCTCCATAAACACATGTGAGGGTCAATTTTCCCTTTAATCAAGCCGTTAACATCCACCTCCTTATCTATCATCTGACAAGGCACGGAGTTCCCGCGTTACACACCTCTCGCCAACAACCGAGTTCAAACTCAAAAAAAGCAATAAATTATTTTCTCCACTCGTTCCATGAGTTATTTCGTGGGCTTGAGAACACCAAATATTTTGAGGTTAATCGATAAACGCACATTTTTCTTTTAACAAGCATTAATTTCAGGCTTCCGATCAAGACATAATTACCCGCAGAATCCAACACGGGGCACTTCGATGTCTAACCTGCTATTAAAAAAAATCGGAGACATGTTTTTGCAAGAGACGCATCTATTCTCCCAATGGGACACATCCCGTGTTCGCTGCACATTAAGACACCTGTTGAATTAGGGATGCGACGCAGTAACGCAACGGCCACTGGTTACGTGAAAAAACGGCAGGGACATTTGGAATCATCGATTAGGCAGCTAATGAATAATCGATTGGATACCTAATGAATAAAGAATTTCGATTGATCATGAAGACATAAACGAGGTGGTATGAATTTTAGGGGTTGAGTAAGATGAACCTCATAATGGGGTATGTTAATGCTGTAGTATACGTTTCACAGTAACTAGGCTTATAAGATCCGCAGGCAAGAATCCGTAATAAGCATTTCAAACGTAAATGCATTACCACAGACACTGAGCTTTTAAATGCACTGCGAAATAAAGGAATTTTAGAGTAATGAGAGCTTTATTTTAAGAGACTGAAATCTCGAAGTTTTTGTGTAGTTATAATGGATGATTTTGAATTTTGATTCTTGATGATGAAAATTTGAAATCTGTCTCAGATCAAGGGAATTTTACAGTGGAGGTAGAATCTACACTATACAGTCGGGAAGAATATGTTTCTGCTAGACAAAAAGTCACACATTGATAGGACATGCGACAAAGCATCCCGTATGCATGCGCGCTTAGTTTATGTACCGAAAACATGTCGGTACGTATGCGTATTCCAGACAATTTCACGTTGCAGGACCGATGTTGGACCAATGTGTGTCTTTATTTTCTCTTTGACGATGGCTGATTTTATCGTATCATTTTATTGAAGAGAGCAAAAAGGATCTTTGTAACGCTGCTTTAAGTTCAATTAAACTTTTCAAATTCTCAAGTGATGATGAATGGTTTGGAGAGGGGATTGTTTCTTATTAGAATAGACTCCACTGAAGGGGTGTGTTCACAGTTGAATTTTTCCAGCTGAGTAATCGGCTCTATGAGAGAGATTTTCGGTGTAAACAAACCAGACGGAATGCGAAGATTTAACAGCCAATCACATTCTCTCGCATGATACGTATCAGGGTTACCTTAAAATATAGTTTGTCGCCGTTTTGGCGATACTATACGTTTAATCTAAGTGATGAAATCGTATTCGGAAAACAAGCCGAGTGACATGACGTATGGAACATACGTATTTACATACAGGAAACACGTTCCGCAACAGAAAGACTACCGCTATCTACAGGACAGAAAATGCCTCTTATGAGAATCAACAGTGGTCTACTCTTGAGCCGAGACGAAGTTTTAGGTGTTCGTTACCGAAGCAAAGTAGGTTCTCAGTAAATCGGCAACAATCATAATTATTTGGTCTAGAAGCAAGTAAGTAAGTAGCACATATTTCAGCAATAAAATTATCAATGTTCTAACACTTAATTTTTTATC
This sequence comes from Meta bourneti, assembly GCA_933210815.1. NCBI lineage: Eukaryota > Metazoa > Arthropoda > Arachnida > Araneae > Tetragnathidae > Meta > Meta bourneti. The sequence goes on from OW119930.1 coordinate 29,204,678, forward strand.
AGCATTCACACGCTTATTATCATTGCTTCTTTTGTCTCCCTGTGGTTCTGTAATGAATACTTAGTATATAAAATCAAATTAACTAAAATATTACCAAATGTGTTGCTGTTACAGTGATCGTGACTGAACTGTCCATTATAAACCTCTTATGGTAGACATGAGCTGGAAAACGGAGACTGTAGAATGTTTTCAGCTAATTACAGAGTTAGTAAAATATTTATACGAAAAATTTAAATCGCTCGGCTCAAATAAAAATAGAAAAAATATTCTCACACTTTCGTATATCTACTTAATTTACATACATAATCAAAAAAGTAAAAGGAATTTCGAAAAACTAGATTTGAATATTTGCTTTTAATTTTAATTTTATTTATTATCATTTTCACCTGTGGAACAACTGTGAACAATTTTTTATGTTTGTAGAAAAACCTTAAAATTCGTAGTTCAGTGACCAAACGTAACATGTAAAGATTTTGTGAAATAAAAGCATTTTTAACTCATGGTATAAAAAGAAAATGTATAGGGCTTCCATTTGAAATGCAACCGAAAGATGGAGAAATGAGATGGGAAGATATTCTCCGTTCCATCGATAAAATAGAAAGTTACTCGTGTTACCACTAGAGGGCGGTAGGGGCACAATCAGAAAATTCAATCTATGTCTGGATTTGTGACCGCAAAATAGTTTCGTTAAGCGGATTGCTTGCATTTGTATCAGAAAAAGATTGGTAGAAAAATTTCCTATGGTGATGTCTAATTATTTATAATTTTTTGGTTTTAAAATGTTGAAAAGAGTGCAAGATTATTATAAAATTTGAGGGACTTTATTTTGATAGTAGATTAAAATCGTCAAACGCATTCATTTTAAACAATAAATTTGTTTTAACAATTCTTTTTGTGTTAAAATAGAGTAAGAGAAAAAAATTTCGCAGAAAACGTTTAAAATTTTATTTTAAAAAGAAATTCAGTTGCTGCTTAGAGTTTGGCAAAGCATACAATTTAAAATAATTTCAAAACTACAGAAAGAAAATTATTATTAGATGAAAAAATATTATTGCGTTAAGATTCATAAACTGAAGCAGCGGGGGAACAAAATTTCTGATACACATACAAGGGACGTCTTTTGAAATTTTGAACTGAAAGAAATAAGTTAGGAGCTAGCCAATCAAGTTTAAAAAATTATACATTTACTTTAATGTAAAAATATGAAAGCAGTAAACAAAAGGTAGATATGTAGGTATTTTAATTAACGTCGCAACGGAGCAATATAACGGGTTATTTGCGACGGTCCGGGATCTTACCCGAATGGAAAGATCCGAGGACAACACCACGTAATTTTGAACCTCGGTCAGATGACGAAGCAAAAGGATAATAAATAAAATTTGTGGTTTCCTAAGTATAAAAATGTTAAGCATTTTAAATTTAAAATAACATGTGAGAATCTTGGTGAGCATCTGTTAGATTTCGCTTCCCTGATAACTTTTTAGTTTCTTTCTCTTTCCAACGACTGATTGTGACAACACTCTTCTGATTAAAAGTCACCGCATAAGAGTACTATGGTATGTGGTCCAGGGAAATGCGGGGAGTTTCGAATAGTAACGTACAGGCTCTTCAAATAAAAAACAATTAACATACAGCGTGTTTCTAAATTTCCTTTGCAAACTATGGGAGGTTGGTAATTCAAAATTAAATTATGCCCAAAGGGATGTCTACCAGTAAGCACCACCTGGATTTGCCAGATGGCGCTGCTCGGCAGCGTTGCAGTTGGCCAGTTTGTACGGCAATCCATGCGTCGACGCTGTCATTCGATTGTCGCAACTTTGGTAACTACTGTGAACCGATAAGTGTAAACTACTGTCAAACTGCAAAATTTGGGGCTGATAAAAGTGTTTATGCTGTCTTTTATTACTGTACCCTCCAGCACGTTATCCAGGTAGCGCTTGCGGAAAAACATCCCTCTGAAAATAAGATGTAATTTTATTGTTCGCTACCTCCCCTTAACCCCCTGAGCTACCCCCAACCCTCACGAAATTACTAGTGCTTTTGCCCTGCAACACATCCATAGCCACACCTATTAGTTGAAAGAATACTAGGAGAGATTCTATTAGTCAAGAAGGTCAAAACTGGTTACAAGTCATGTAGTTAAGACTGCGGGTTGCAGAACGGATTTATGCGTGTGAATCTCTCGGGTGATTAAAATTTGTGCAGGAAGTTTTGATCCCTATATTTTTATTTTAAGTGTTTATAATAATAAAAATGTAAAGTGCTGAGAAGATAAAGAAATGCATTTGTGCAAGTGAAGCATTAAGTGTTTGGAATACATTTGTACTTGATCGTACCCCTGACATAATTTAGTTCTGGGGCCCGGAGTTCAAATGGGGGGGGGGGTAGTTCTGTTGTGGTTTGTCTGAATAATGGAATTTGCTGATTAGCACCCCTTGAAGTGGCTCTAGGGCAAATGTCCAGCTCGCCCTACTTTAGATACTTCTCAGTAAACAATGCTATGTAAAACTTCTGCGCAATATTAAACTATCATTCACAATCGAATGTAAAATACTTAGACCCAGCTGGTCTTCCTAATCATTTAGCCAATCAATGGTCTCCAGGTACAAAATCTAAATACCAAAACTTTATGATACGAGGATATTATTTTACGGAGTTACGTGATGTTGTTCCCACACATAACAAAATTTTGAGTCGAGCAGTTGCATAAAAAATTTCACCTGCCTCTGAGAAACCCAAGGATGCATAACTGTATTTAAAACATCGATATTCATTGAGTCTAGTTGCATAAGAAACAGGGTCGCTGCTTTAAATACCTATCAGATCGATAAGAAAAAGACACGAAATTCTTGTCCAGTCCGTAAGCGAATCAGTTCAAAGACCCGAGACGATTTTATTAACACGGCGTATAATTTTCGTTTAAATAGTCAGCATCTCCCCGGCATGACATGGAACAAGATCTTCTCAGATTGTCTACATGCCCCTAATATGCCCCCCATGTCTTCGGTTTAATGACACTGCATCGAGTAATCCAATCACAGCGGCCATGTTTCCAGCCCTTGTAAGACGAGAACCGATTTGAGAAAAATTCCATCGTATATTACTCGAGTCGACGATTTGCATTTTTCGCCAGCTTGCACCTGCTCTTTCGCGGGATCACGTGACCCCGCGGACAATCATCTCCGTTTCCACGGCAACTGTCCACGTGACGGGAATGTCAGAGTTGCCAATTTGGGGGAGAGAAACTTGTCTCCTTAATTCTCGAACGTACTTTTCTTTAACGGTGTCTTCGGAGTTTTCCCAAGGCCAAGAGAATTACTCCCCCAGACGCAAAGATTTTGTGTTTTTATTGTTATTTTTTTTTGGTTCCTTGCGTGCTGCAGTCTCGTAAAAAATATAACTGTTCGGATTCATAAATTCTTCGCCAGTAAGAACACCTGCTTCTGATATTTTCCCGCGTTAAAGTTCTCTCATGGTTCTTTTTTTGTAGGAAATTTTCGTTTAGTAGGTTACTGAAACAGTGATACCGAAAATAATATAGTCAAACCTCGTTGAGACAAATTTCACGGGAGAGTAAAAAAATTGGTATTAACCGTAGTTCGTGTTATCCGAATTCAGAAAAAGGCATTATTTTAACAATAAAATAAAATATTAATGTATTTACATTCTTACTGAACAATCCTTGGTTCTCAGATAAATGGTATTCTTCATCACAAAGATTTTCAGATGATTCTTGATTATACAGACGATTCTTGGTTATCCAGATAATTCTGGATTGCACAAATATTTCCTGATTACTCAATTTTTGTCTTGAAATAGTTCTGATATCAATTTTTGTGTTGTTTTTTGAGAAATTCTTTAAGAAATCTATGATGCGGTCACGATGTTAAATTGAGTAAGTGAATTTTCACTGCCTAACAAAAACGGTGAACAATTTCTTAGCCAGCAGTAGCTTATTTTATAGAAGGCACGCTTATTCCTCCGTCTTCTTTGGAATCTTCATTTATTCTTTCTTCGCTCTCTTCCTCAAATAAATCTACAATTTTGGATTAACTTAATGTTTCTGATGACACAATTTAAAGAAATCCGCTTGCTCTTAAGTTTCAAAAAATTGTTCGTCATAACTGGTGATTAGTGTAACCCGAATTCTTAAACGAATGATTAACATTATTTAAATATACATTTTGAAGGGGATTGAAATTTGGTGCGTATTATCAGTAATTCGTATTACGCGAGTTTGTCTTAATGGGTTTGACTGTAATTGAAAGTCATAATATAGCATGCGTTTTTCCAATTCTCTCCCTTATACTTAAGATATTTATTTACATTCTTTAGATTATTTTCCAAAATTCACGAGACATCACATTTGTCTGTATGAATTGGAATCAATTAAAATTCACAATAGCTAGGTTTACAATTGACATCTTGAGAAAGCTATGTCAATATTAACACTATTCTGGAATTGTTATTTACCATGCCCTTTTTATACATTTTTCACTAAGGTTCATATTGTTAAATTTGGCGACAGCTGTGAATTCTTTTTGCATTTACTCTGTGTGCAAAAATTGCTTCTTTAATTTATATAGAGGAGAAAACAATTTTTCGATTCAAGCTTTATTTTCACTTTATTCAATCTTAATAACCGAACAAATTGTATAAGCCTTAATTAATTAAAGTCAATTTATTATTCTATTTTTGAATATTACAGAAAAGAAACGATATTTTTGGCGCTTTTTATCATTCATAAGCAAAAGCAGTAATTAATATAATCGTTTGAAAATATGTTGGTTACGCATATTGTGATATTCCATTTGGAATTTTTTTCAAAGCAATCATTCGCTTATGGTTTGTGGATACTTTTCCTACTGCATCAATGAATTAATATAGCCTGTTGTGTTGCTCCAGTGTGACGTTAATTGAAAATACCAAATTCCAATTAATGAATTAATTATTTTTAATAATTAAATTACTTAAATTATAAATAATTAAATCAATATAAATTTGTCTTAATGAAATTATAAATAAATTACTACAAATATAACGTAGCCATCCATTACTGCATGTTTTTCAGGGTTACCAAAAAATTGTCTCTCTGAAATGCAGCCAAACCAAATTTCTTTCCTTAGATATTAAAAGCATTAATACAAAACTACGAATTCCTTTGAATTTTGATATATTTTAGTTATATATTACATATACGGTTTAAAAAATTCCAATTACAAACATTTTTAAGAGTTCTGGATTCTCAGAATTGAGCATTTAAAACTAGCGTAAATAGTTGACTTGCACTTATTGTCTTTGCGGATGTTTACACCTCAGAGCATCTCCAAAAGTGCTAGGTTAGAAATGATTCAAATATAATTATCGGTTTTAAACATCGAAGTTTGAAATTATGGTGTATCAAATGATTATTTACTTTAAACGATACTAGTGGATGCAGATTGTGGCAAGAGTTCGATTTTCGTTTTCCAAGGCATAACGTTTTTTTGTAGCACAATGTGCTTTAATTACTGCAGTTCTTTAAGCAAGAAAAATTGGAATTTTGTGACAGTATGTGTAATTAGAATTGTAAAAATGACTGCGTAAAATAAATCTGGTTTTCTAGAAAGTAAGTAGATCTTGCATTATTTTATTTTCTCTTATTCTTTAGTCAGCACACATATTTATTCCATAAAAGGCAATTGTTATCATCACGAAAATTAAAAATGAAACAGAAAATGTATCTTAGAATTTAATTTAATCACTAAGGTGTATTAGTGTTAAGGTTCACTCTTAGGCGCCATTTTCTTTTGAATGATCATTTCTAAAACTTAAGAATGTGTTTTCATTCTATTCGATCTTTTTGTGCTTAGGTTCGATTGTTAAATAATTAGATATAGATATCTAAAACTTTCTTTCATTCACCATTTTTGAACTCATTAACACTTTCTATTGCTGCTAAAAATGAGAAAACTTCTCAAATATAATGTCTCAAATATAAAATAGTAAAATACTTTACTTATAAGTATATTATTTAGAATACATCTTTTAGCCAGATAATCTTGACGTATGGCAGTACTTTCAACCCTTTTCATCTCAATGGCACATATAAACCAATTACAGAAATTCTGGGGCACACCAAAAAATAATTTTTTTTTGCAGATTTGACCAGAAAAGGTATAATTTTGATTGTTTTACAATAAAATAAAATAGTAATAATAATTACCTACCATTTTTGCTTCAAAGTGGCTTTTTAAAAGATCTTTGTGAAGCTATTTATGACATTAAAAAATAATAATGCCCCTAAATTTATATAAGGGTATTAAAATATAGCTATTACTTGAAATTATTTGTGAACATACTTCTTAGTTCTAAACTAAACCGTTGAAATGAAATAAATCTTACACAACTTAAACCGTATCAATATAAGGCCCATCGATTAACAATTGTTGATATATGGTGTCAAATACTATGAAATAAAAATGTATGTTTTATACTCCTTTATGTGCCCGTATTTATTGCGCAGATTCGATTCCTGTAACTCATCCTAGGCATCTCTGTATCAGTAAAGCTTTCCTTGTGTGCTTATATTAATTATTTGGCGTTGTCTTGTGTTTGGCACAACTTAGTCAAATATGGCCCTACCGCCATTAAACTCAAAACCAACCACCCATGTTTATTCTATTAAATATATTCATATTTCAATATCATTTGAAAGCCTTATTTATTTATCAAATTAAAAAGACTGTCCCTTCGGGCTAAGGCCCGAAACTACGTTAGGGACACCGTTTAGTAGTCTGCTTGGATGAGAAGTGAATTAGAAATCGGAGGGTTGTGAGTTCGAAACTCTTTCCAACCAAAGACCATCGTGTAGATGGGGGCTGGTGCATGACCTCAAATGTCCTCACGTTGACGTGGTCTGGAGGTTTGGAGAGTGGGGTGGCAGCTCAGATGGGACCTCGTCATTTGATCATGATTCAAAATAGCGAGGTGTTGTCTTCGGATCTTTCCGTTCGGTATTGATCCCGGAGCGTCGCCAATAGCCCGTTGTGTTGCTCCAGTGCGACCTTAATTCTATTATCCTACTCCCTCTAAAAATAAATTTTTTGGATTGAATTTAAAGGTAAGCTTTTAATCTCAATTCATTAAAAATGATTTAATTTAATTTAAGTGCTTTGACTAGACAAAAAATGTGTTGCATTTTTAAAACTCAGGAATTTCTCTTCTCTAATTAAAACAAAATTCTCAATAAAATTGATTGACTATTTGCTTTGAAAAATGTATTCTTTTCCTCGGAAAAGAATTTCCTTTCTTTGAAAAATGTCATTGGATCTATCTACTCGGGGTTGATCCCGGACCGTCACCAATTGCCGTTGTGTTGTTTCAGTGCTACGTCAATTCAACTACCAACCAACCAATCAACCTTTATATGTCCATATTTTATTGCGCAGGTTCGATTCATGTTATTTACCTTGGGTTTATTTCTCTTCGCAAAACTTTCCTTGCGTGTGCTTTCTCATTACTTGGCGTTGTCTTGTTTTGTTAGCTTGACCAAATGTGGTTCTTCGCCATGAAGCTCAAAACCAACCACCCATTTTTATTCTAATTAATATATTTATATTTTAATATAATTTTAAAAGTCTTATTTATTTATACAATATAAAATACTGTTTTTAATGTAATTTTAAAATAATTATTCTGTGGCCCGTTTTTTTCCATCATTGAGTTGCGCGTTATAAGAAAAAATAAACTGTGTGGATGATTAAGTCAATGAAAAATCCAGTCGTTCCATTATTCTAATGGTTCAGAACATCTCTATCCGGAGAAAGTATTCCTTGCAACAACTTAATCTGTCGAAAACCATTAACCGCCTTACCTCATACATAAACTTAAATCTCCCGTATCCATGACACAGAGAGATAAAACGAACATTCAATAAATTGTTACTATTCAGACCACAACATAAAACATCAAAGCCACCGAAGAGAGCAACTGTAATCCAAAGCAGCATGCGATAAGAAGCGTTTTCCTAATTATTTTTGACCTCTTTAATTAATGATCCAGCTTCGTCTCTTTCCGTCGCAGGAGATAATGGTGTTGGAGTATTTATTCCGAATGTGTTGGCGAGTCAAATATTCCATGGGGTCGAAATCGAGTTTGGATTCCTCTCCTGGCATTGAGGAATCGTTACGTCATTTGTCAGGCTTAGTTGCTCGGGAGTTTCTTGATGTCTGTCCCCCTCCTGTTCCACTACGATTAAGCTGACACGTTAAAATAAAGTTCGCGACAAATTCTTTTTGATGCCTCACAACGCCGATTTCTTAGATTTAGATGGTATTAGTGGGCTTTAAGGAAGATTTATTGTAGATCGGAAGTTGCAGACTTGTAAGCCTGATCTGGTTTATCTGAATGTTCCACGTGTGAACATGTTTGTGCGGTTTTGAAGCATCTTTTTTTAATTCTGAATTTTCAATGGTTTCGTGCTAATCTTTCTCGAAAGCATTAGATTGCATAGAACAAATAACAGATATTTATTTTACCCACGAGATTTCCTAGAAATGGTACACTTTTGCACATTTAACCCTAATGTCGTCATTAGCAAAACTGATCTGATCTTGATAGGCGAGATGTCTCGTCATTAGGAACAAAATGACCAGATCTTGATCTTGACATCACCAAAAAGGCTATATGTTGATGACGAGATATTTAGTCATGAGCAATGTTGGTCACATCTTGATGAGCGAGATATCTCGTCGAAACCACTTGAAAGGTTAATGACTAAATAGACACATCTATTGGTTGAAAGAATTCTTGATGGCATTCTATTGGTCCAGAATGTCAAAAATGGTTAGAAGTAATGCTGGGAAGACTGCAGGTAGCAGAACGGATGTATACGTGAATAACCCTCAGAAGGTTAAACAACTAAAATTCTTGATTGAGATTGAATGTCCAATATTTTGCTTCCTGTGAAAGTCAAAGAACATTAAACGTCCCCTTCGCTAATACTTTCTTCAATGGTGGATACGAAATTCAGCTCAACAGATGGTCAAATTATTTTTGAGTGAAAGTTTTAAATACACACCAGATTACATGGAATCAAACAGAATGTATTTAACTCAATTCATGGCCGATGGGTAAGCTTTGTGTGCATAAATATTCTAGATATATTGAGATTAAGATGTATATTCTTTCATTTGATATTCTTATGTCAAGTAATGAATGATCTATAGATGAGTTCACCTTTCCGCAAAAATACTAAACGTTTATGTGCTAAATTAATTCAAATAAGGTGAGAAATCTTCACCCATAAATATTTTCACCAACTAAAACTTTTTAAAACTTAGTGTCCTTTAAGTGGTTAAAAATAAGTGTTTAACCCTCCCAGTGGTTGTCTCGACGAGGTACCTTGTCATTATCAAAATTGATCAGATCTTGATGGACGAGATATCTTGTCATCAAAAGAAAACTGACCAGATCTTAATCTCATCATCAAAAAATCGACAGTATCTTATTGACGAGGTATTTCGTCTTTGGCTAATGATGAGGTATCTCAATAGGAAAGTTGGTCAGTTCTTGATGGAAAAGATATCTCATCGAAACCCCTTGGAGGGTTAAGAATAATCAAGCACATGTTTTGGCAACCGCTTCAAGCTTCTTTCTAGAACTAAAATATCGAAAGTTACGATTCGAAATTATAGATGGATAGTACCAGATACTTTTCAGGAGACATAATATTTATTGACTGTTCTGAGAGTCACCCAATCGCAAACGGATTGGTGCAATAGGTTGCAAATAAAGCACTCAGAAACACAAAAGCGAAGGGGTGAGACCAGGGGCACATCTTCGGAAGGGGCTATGGGGGCATAAGCCCCTCCTAGACCGTTAAAAAGCAAAAATATATTTCATTCATTGATTGCTTCTTTAAAGATTGTGTATAAAGCTGTTTTGATATTTTCTTCTTGCATTCAGCAAATACGAGTATATATTCATTGCTTTTAATCTATTTACAAAATTGCTTCATTTTTAATTTACTGGGGTTGGATAAAATAATTTACAAACACTCTAAAACTACTAGTCTCTAGGTAACACACTCTAAATCTAGTCTCTAGGTACCACACTCTAAAACTAGTCTCTAGGCAACATACTCTAAAATTACTAGTCTCTAGGCAACATACTCTAAAATTACTAGTCTCTAGGTAATGCCCTCTAAAACTACTAGTCTCTAGGTAACACACTCTAAATCTAGTCTCTAGGTACCACACTCTAAAACTAGTCTCTAGGTAACATACTCTAAAATTACTAGTCTCTAGGCAACATACTCTAAAATTACTAGTCTCTAGGTAATGCCCTCTAAAATTACTAGTCTCTAGGCAACATACTCTAAAATTACTAGTCTCTAGGTAATGCCCTCTAAATCAAGTTTCTAGGTAACACACACCAAAACCAATCCGTAGGTACCACATTCCAAAACTAAAATTACTAGTCTCTAGTTAATGCCCTCTAAATCAAGTTTTTTGGTAACACACTCCAAAACCAATCCGTAGGTAACACATTCCAAAACTAGTTTCTAGGTAACATACTCTAAAACTAGTCTCTGAGTAACACACTCAAAATCTACTCTATATTTCAAAGAAAATTCTAAATTTTAAAATCATCCATTTTATAAAAAGTTTACGATAAAAATATAGCCCCCTATTCTGGGTGCGCCCCTGAGTGAGACGCATTGTTAACCATTTGACTCCACAATCACCAGAGCGTTCAAAGTAGATCCTGTCCGCTATATGAATCGCCTGGAGACAAAACTGACCTCCCCTCTATAAAAACGCAAGCCAATACAAACACAATCAAGAAAAAGGGGTAAGAAGACATTCCAGGAGAGGATATAGACATATAAGACAAGAAAACCTGTTTCAATGAAATCTCTGTCACCTGCCGTACATCAGGTGTGTCTGTCCAGGGGGGCAGGAGATGTATCTGGAAACACAAAGAGAAAATTGAAAAGACCCTCAGTCAAAATTCATCCATGCGTTAACGAATGCAAAAAAGCCTTATGACAAACATCTGGCGTGCAAGAAACTCGGTACGGGAAAAAAGGGTTAAATACCTTTTTGAATGGGGGAGGGGTTGTTGATATGTTCGGATGGTTGGGATTTGTTAAGTTCTTTCACGGGACACGTCACTGCTGCTTCCAAATAAGCGTGATCTGGCCGATCAGAGTTATTTGCATTCCGAAATGAAATTTGTTCTCCTTTAGTGTGGCTATTGAGTTTTTGGTACGTGATGGCGGTATTGATTCGCTTGTATCTCTTTTCATTTGGAGGCTCGACATAGTTTGGTTTAAGGCAATTTTGATTTGGGAGGGACGTTTTTTTTTCTTGATGACGATGAGAAGTCATAGTGAAGAGTGTCAGGCATGTAATTGATTTTTGAGCTTTTGATTTAATTGACTTGATTTGTGACTCATAACACTCACACGCACGATTCAATATCCAAGCAAGAAAGATTTAAATTTTTGTGTTTTCTATGAAAATTCAATTTCAAGAACAATAGAAAAACATTGTTGTCAAAAACCGACATTATCCCAACATAATTTTACCCTCAGAGGCACATCTCCTTTAGATGTGTACGGGCTTCACGATCCCGAGGTATCGTAATGCCCTTTTCATTTTCTATGGGGTTTATTGTAAACACGGGGGTCGCGCATCCGAGGTTCCCAAGTGATCTCCCTTTTTCTGCTTTCATCAGACTACCTATTTCTCAATCACTCCTTTTTTCCCTTTCACATTTTTTACTTGACGTTTTGTGTTTGATGCAGATTGGCCAAATATGGCCCTTGCGCCATAAAATCCACCAAAACAACCAACCAACATAATTTATAGACGAGTAAAAAAGCAATTCCAAGTTCTTACTTATACTGCCATTGTTTTAGATACAAAGTAATTTGCTCGAACTATTTACTGAAAAAAATTAATTTCATATACTTTTGTGTACTATACCTGAAATAGATATCAAGAAAGAATAAATGCTATAAAACCAACAGGGATTTTCGTCTCCAACGAACAAGTCTAGGCATCCGTTATTTACAATGCACCTATATTAAGGCTGCAAATAACAGAGTAAATTCTTCACATTAAAAATAGCATAACATACTGGATGTTCTTTTCAATGAGCAGAGTCGAAGCTATACATTTCAAACCCTGGGACAAATAAGTCTCGTACCTCCCTCTCTCCTAAACAAAATTTACATATTGAAAATAAAAATTATATTAACTTTTGTTAATAAATTATTATTCACAATATTAATACTTAATAGTAATTAATTAAGAATGGAAGTAAGAAAAGGCGCCCTCGGTCTTGCTTCGTACTCTCCAGAAATTTGTTAGAAAAGAACTTGCTTTGTCTCATCTCTTTTCTAAATAGTAAAGATTGCAGGAGGTTACACGAAAAAGACTCTTTTTAGCCTTGTATTCTATAGATGGGAGACATTAAATCGTTTACTGCACACGCATACCTCTGGAAAATACTTCTACGACAAGAACAGAATTGTGCTTAAAACTATAAAAATATTTTACCATATAATATGTAAGAAAAACCATAAAATTTTCTTAAATGTTTCTCAAATGCCGCCTCTTAAGAGATTGGTGCTTGCTGCCCTTTCTCCTAAAGGAGGGCACTGCCACTCCCCCTTTAGCTACCCTTCTGTTTTCGAAATTAAAACTGAAAATTAATTCCAAGTGGTCTTTGTAGGCACAAAGAGTCGAATGAGGTACTATATCATGTACTAGTGTTAATGAAGTTCTTAAATTAGCTTTATAAAGATTTGGTGATTTAAACTTTATTTCGCCGAGGTGGTAAGTAGTTGAATTAACGTCGCACTGGAGCAACACAAGGGACTATTGGCGACGGTCCGAGATCGATCCCAAAGGGAAAGAACTGAGGACACCACCACGGTCAGATGACGAGGTCAACACCTGAGCACCCCACTCTCCAAAACTTTCACACCACGCCGACGTGAGGACGTTTGAAGCCTCGGCAGATTTAACGTGCGCCAGACCCCAGTCTGATTGGACCGAGTTTCGAACCTTCCGGATGCTAATCCAATCCAACTCAAGTTGAGATTTAACAAGATGAGAACACCAACTGGGCTACCGCATCCCCATTTGCGATTGAATTGACCTGAGCTGGCACCCCACTCTCCAAACTTCCACACCACGTCAGTGTGAGGACATTTCAGGCCAAGACATATTTAACGTGCACCAGCCCCGTGTACACGACGGTCTTTAATTGGATTTAGTTTTGAATTCGTAGCCCTCTAGTTGCTAATCCGCTACTCTTCCAACCAGGCTACCGTGGCCCTCTAGCCAAGCTAGTCTTTTAGCTAAATTTAGTTTAGTCGGAGTAACAAGGTAGTAAGGGAAAGTAACAGGGGAGGCTGCCCCTATCGCCTATATTTAAAGGGGCTGCATTTCAGAAAATTTTATCACAAAGTGGGTTTTATGAAAAAAAAATATTTTATAAATTGTAAGCACAAATTTGTCCTTGTCGCAGTTAGGTGTGTGAAGTGAACATGTTCATGCAATCTACCTTTCGAATACAATGCTTAAAAATCCATTGTTTCTTTCATGTAGTTCCCTGCAATCATAATAATATTCAGAAAATACAAGACATAAATTAATAAATTGGTCTTACAGACGTCTTGAATACACGAAACAGGGGGCGCCTTTTCTTATAAGAGACCTGGTGACCCATTAGCTAGCTTCAATACGCAATCAACAATTAATAGCAATCCAAAATTAGTATTTTAAAACATAATTTATTAACAAAATTAATATTCTACTAATTAATATGATTTATTATAATTATTTAATTAACTAGATTTTATTTTAATTTTAAATAGATCATTCTTGGAGGACTTACAGACAGATCGTGCAGTCCTAGCTCTGAGTTTAGTGGTACCTCCGATTGTTAATCGGCGGCTCAGTGGCTCATTACGCTAACAACCTGCGAGTTGTATGCGGCGCATGTTCGATTCCTCCCTAGGTGTATTTCTCTCATCTGTATCTGTAAAACTTTCCTTGTGTATGTGTCCATTACTTGATATTGTATGTCTTGTACCTGGCGCACCATGGCCAAATATGGCCCTTGCGCCATAAAAACCCAACCAACCGATTATTTATCCGAGTCTGGTAATTTTACCCTAGCCAATCCCTTCGTCTTTTTGTTTTTCTTACTCCCTCCTTGTGTTGTCTGTCTTGTGTTTGCCGCTTGGCCAAATATGGCCCTTACGCCATAAAACCCGAAAACAACCAACCAACCGAGTCTGGTGTTTTCAACCTAACTTATCTTGTTTCCATATTATATAAGTGTGGAAGAACTTATCGGAATCATCTGTATGTATTAGACTTATTTTATCACTTCAAACAGGTTCCGAAGATGACACCTGGACTGATTAGGTGCCAATCCCAGCACTTGGGCTTGTCACACGCTCTCCCAGCAGAGAGTCCTCTCGTGGTATAATCTCACCCCAGCATCCCATTCCCCTTTATGGCCATCGCCACAGCTCCTCGTTACGAGTAAAATATTGTAATTAAAGAGAAACTAAAGCGTCGATATCGCTCCGACCCATCCCATTCCCCATCTATTTACTCGGGAGAAAAAGTTCTCACGGACGGCAATCGCGTGACCGTATCGGCGGACGTGATCTGAAGACAGATGCGGTTTTCCGCAGACACATTCGGTGGTGTTTCTTCTCTTGAGAAACCTTGTTTAAAGTTTCACTGTGGGCTATTCGATCGACTGATGAATGGCTGTGACATGATTTCGTGCAAGGGACAAGGCATGCGCCGAATTATTGGATAAAACTTGTATACTTTTAAACCTAGGTAGGTACAGTGAAACTTCGATTAACCGTCAGGGTCGGTACCGACCGTGACGGTTAATAGAATAGAGCAGGGGTGTCAAACTGGCGGCCCCCGAAGTAATTTTTTGTGGCCCACGATGCTCTGAAATAAAATGAAAACAGGACAATATGTTATGAAGAAAATAGCACTTAAGGGAGATCGAGGCAATACCGTACGCACAATTTCGTCATGTTAGAAATGTGTGAGCAACTATTTTCGTCCATGAAATTAAATAAAACGGCTTACAGATCAAGATTAACTGCTAAACATCTATCTGCCGTAATGAAGATTGTTCTCAGTCTTTGAATCCAGATATTGGAAAACTAGTAGGAGGAAAGCGCTGGCAAGTTTCCGGTAAAAAAATTAATTTTAGTTTTATAAATACATTAAATTAAATAAATGTTTAAATAAAAGCAATTATATAGCAATATTATAAATTATTACCATAAATTCACTTAATTATATAATGTGTTTTATTATCCTATCCATATTCCTGAATCCTCACTTCAAAATATAATTATGAGAAAATTTGTAAATGTGATTTGGCCCGCGTGAATCTTACCAGTTGCATTAAATGGCCCGTGTTTTAATTGAGTTTGACACCCCTGGAACAACAGAAAACCTTAAACTACAACCCACCCTATCCATTACATATGAACGAATGATAAAAAATGCACGTTTACGGACTGGAAATACACTACATGTACTTTATTTTACAGAAACAAACAATATACAATTCACATTAAGTACAGTATAATACATATGTACATATTGTTACATGAACTTACGCTCTAGACGTACATACATTTTCAAATTTTAAAATAGTCTGTCATTTTCTTTTGTTTCTTCGAGGTTCGTGCTTTCTGAGCTGCAATGTTCCGTACTTTACGTAGAATTATCTGCTTTGCGTTTACCTCTTCTTGCGCCTCAAACCACTCAATGCATTTTGATAACATTGTTTCTGCTTCTGTATGACTTAACGTAGTTTTTCATTCAAAATATAACACTCGTCTTCGTCAATTTCTTCTTCGATGTAAATCACACTGGAAACAATTTCAACGTCGTTCAAAATGTCAAAGCCTCCGTCCAATTTGTCACATCCCAACCACTCCGTTACTTCTGCTGGAGTTATGTCTTCAGCATTCGGTACACTTTTCGCGGCAATCTGGTTACTGCGCATAGAGTACAGTATGTATAAGTACTAATAACTTTTAATATTTAATTAATTAACTTTTAATAACGGACTGACGGTTAAAAGAATGACGGTTAATCGAAGTTTCACTGTAGTTGAATTAACTTAGCACTGGAAGCCCGGCACCCTCTAATAAAAACTTCGGGATTAATACCAGACCTTTGAAAATAGCCCGATGTGTTGCTCCAGTAAATTCGATTGCTTACTCACAATAAAAAATCAAAATTCGGTGGCAAGGAAATAAGAAACGATAAAACCTGATGCAAAAGCGACGACTTTTTAATCTAAATCTGAGGTTGGTAATTGAATTAACTTCACACTGGAGCAACACAGCGGGATATTGACGACATTTCTTGATCAATTCCGAAGGGAAAAATCAGAGGAAAAACCTCGTCACTTCGAACCACGGGCAGATGACGAGGTCAGCACCTGAGCTGGCACCCCACTCTCCAAACTTCTACACCACGCCAACTTAAGGACATTTGAGGCCATGATAGATTTAACGTGTACGAGTCCCCTGTACACGAGTCTTGTTTGAATCGAGTTTGGAACTCGCAACCCTCCGGTTGCTAATCAGCTACTCTTCCAACCGCGGCTCATTTTAAACCTAGGATCATTGGTGTCAATGAGAGGCATTTTCTGTAAAACTGCGACGATACGCGTGAATCCTGTACGTATTCCAGAGGGGGACTTCATTTGGCTTGTTTCTAGAATACTATTGCAGCACTTCGTCAACGAAATTTCTAAAGAATGAATTCCGAATTTATGTATGATAGTTGATTGATCAATTTGGTTAAACGAGACAAACGTCACCAACCAGACGAAACAGATTCTTGATTTTGCTGTTCAAGCTTTTATAATACACATTTCTATTTTTATTATCATAGATTAACCTTCTCGATCAGAATTTTACTAGAAGCTTTATGAAGTTTAAAACTTCAACATTCAAATAAATAATTCCTTATGAACATATTTAAGGTAATTATATCTAAATTCCTCATTTAACAGGAGATCTAAGAGAAGATTTTTAAAATCATAGTTCAATTCCCAATATGGAGTTAATAGAATTACGCATCATTTATTGTTTCTTAAATTTACTGATTTTACTTCAATTGTATGTTAAAGTTTAGTAAAAGTTTGTTAAAAACTAGAAAAAATAAAATCTTCCTTTTGAGTTGGACTCGAGAGGGTGGGAAATGATTTTCTGAAGTTTTGTTAAAAGGTATACCATTGGATGATGGACAAAATGCTTAAAATGTCCCTTTAATTAAAGAAGTAGTGTTTCAAGAGTATATCCGTTATCGCTGTTGTCAATTTTAGTGCAGGTTTTTTCTATTTGTTTTGAACTGTATAATGTTTCTTTAAATTGAAACAAAATATTTAAAGGTTTTGAAAATGTTAGGTCAGTTACAAGCAAAGAACATAAAAACTTTGGAGACTAAATACAATTCCAATCTCCCCAGTGGTGTTTTCTTGACCTGAGGCGAATTATAATGATAGAATCATGGGTCATAAACCTAATCTACTAAATAACCAAAAGAAAAGGGGTGTTGGGACAGGTGTCTCGAAAAGCTTCAGACAGACCAGCCATTAAGACTTCTATTTTTCACTTCAACCAAATACCTTGTCGAGAATATCTAAAACATCAAATACAAATGAAAACTAAGCCGCTTCAAAAGTCACGTGAAAGCTATCGGCAAAAACAACCCATCGCCTTTGAAACCTGACGCACTTAAGTAAATTATCTTTCACAATCTTATAAAGACTATTATTGCAGCACCTTAATCAAACGGAACACTTGGCCTCACCGCAGTCTCTGCATTGGTTCTTCTCCCTTGAACTGCACGTGAGCAGAATGGGTGATCCTGCCGAATAGTTAAGGGAGCAGTCAACTTTAATTAACGAATGGAAATTAGGCTTTTGTTTTTTCTCGCCTGACTCAGGGATTTAACAATTCGTTTTTTGACACTTGTTGATAAGGTTGATCACCTGTGCCTTGCTTCGGGTATGCGTATCGTTTAATCGATTGCAGGCAGGTATTCAGAAAATAATTTGGAGGGTGACCCAGTCTTCTCTCATTCCAATCGAAATGTTGAATGGATATTGTGTTTAATGGATTTTTTCGACTGTGTTTAAATGTTTCTACTGGTAGGTATTTAGTTAATTAACGTCGCACTGAAGCAACACAGCAGGCTATTAGCGAAGGTCCGGGATTAATCATGAAGAATAAGATCCGAAAGCAACACCTCATAATTTTAAACCGTCAGATGACGAGGCCAACACCTGAGCTGCCACCCCACTTTCCAAACTTCCACACCACGCCAACGGGAGGACATTTGAGGCTACGACCGATTTAACATGCACCAACCCACACGTGCACGACGGTCTTTGGTTGGAACTAGTTTCGAACTCACAACTCTCCGGTTGCTAAGGCGCTACTTTTCCAACCGAGCTACCACAGTCCAAGGCATCTGTAAGACCTTTCTATTGAGTGAGCAACGTAACGAGCTACTGGCGACGATCCGGGATCAATCCCCAAGGGAAGGATTCGAGGACAACACCTCGTCACCCCACTGTTGACATCGTACTCTACAAACTTCCATACCATGTCAACGTGAGGACATTTGAGGCCACGACAGATCTAACGTGTATCAGGTCCCCAAGTACACGACGGTATTTGGCTAGACAGAGTTTCGAACTCGTTACCCTCCGGTTGCTAATCCGTTACTCTTCCAACTGGGCTACCGAGGACCACATGTTTACCTATGTGACTTTCGAAAGTTAAATTTACACAGGATAAAATAATTTCAACATATCATTTTTATTCTATTGTCGTGGCTCAGTGGGTATATCCACTGCGCTAGCAACCTTCGAGCTGTAGGCGGCGCAGTTTCGATTCCTGTCCAGTGCATTCCTCTGGTGTAGTTCTCTCTTTGTCAGTAAAACTTTCATTGTGTGTGTGTCTATTACTTGATATTGTATGTCTTGTGTCTGGCGCAGCATGGACAAATATGGCCTTTGCGCCATAAAACTCCAAAACCAACCCACTTGTCTAGTCAGCTTTAATAGATGATGTGGACTCCAAAAACCTCTCAGATATAAGATGAAACTAAAGCTTTTTTAATGTGTTAAGCATAATTTTGATGGTATTAGATTACTTTTTCGGATGAAGATGTGGAGCAACTATCAAACATCGATTAATTTATTCAACATGTTAGCCATTTCGTAACTAATTTAATCAGGACCATCACCCGCCCTTGTGGTGGTATGCATCAGTTTGACTCCGGACGGGACCGCAGCTAATTTAACAAAAGACTCAAACTGAGCTTTTCAAATAAGCTGAGGTTCCTCACAAAGCGGGTAATTTTAAGTGTCGCTATTAAATAATTGACCTCTTCCCAGTCCTCATGACAGTACACACTGCCCACATCGCAGACTGCCACGCTTTATCTCACGAGCACCCTCAGTCCCTTTTCACAAAACTTCAAATCGCCCAACTCCCACCTGTCTGGTCATCTACAATAGCGGGTGTGGACTTCAAAAACCATCTCCGAGTTCCATCTGGTGGAAACCCTTTTTCCACCAGAACGCGTGACCGAGGCTTCGCGCAAGGCTTGACCCCGAGGTATTTCCGAAGGCAAGCAGCACATCCGCCCATTTCGACACGGGCAGAACGCTCGGGCTCCTAATCTCGTCAGAATTTGCATGACAGAGCTCTTGCAAGAGGCCGAAAACAAAAATTTCGACTTCTGAATGCCCTGATAGTAGGAACTGTGGCCTGGAATGTAACTCTCTTGCAGAAAAGAGCGTTCCAGCCCTTTTCATTTATTTCAAAGACTTGGTATCTTAGTTGATGTGGACAGATCTCCTTCTTTTGTGTGCCGCATTGGGTTTTTTCGCTCGGAATTTCCTTCACATGTCATTCCTTATAAGGAAGGAAGGGTTTCGGTGTTCGAAACGAAGGGTTTTGTAATGGAAGGTTCTTTTCAAAAGGCACGTCTCTCACTGTGACTTTTTTTACAGCCATTTAAGGTTTAATCCTTTTGATAAATACTACTTCGTGGCATTTTTTTTTTCGTTTCGAATTTGAATTGATGATGATGTTATGTCAGACTCCATTCAATCTGCTTAAATAGCAGTGGAGCTATTTAGGCAGGTTGAATGCGACTGATATTTTTTTTTCTCTTTCTTTTGGTCAACGTGTTTAGAAAAGAGCCAAAAGAAAAAATACGATTAATACATTTATTCATGTCATCTTTTTTTTGCATCTGAATTGAACTAATCTTTTTCTGGTATTATGACGACGGCACTAACGTATGCTGTTTGCCTTCGTTTAGGAGCCGGCTTTAATAGTGTTAAAAGTACCGAATTTAAGTAATATAAGCAGACAAGTAAAATGAAAGACATGAACACGAATAGCTTAGAAGGAAATGGGTAAAAAAACAACAGATTATAAAGAAAAGCTTGAGTTCAAGGTACTGTCTGTCTATCATCAGAAATGCTCCAGACATAAGGTCTGCCCTTAGAAACAAACCATTTCCCATTTTCATTAGGGGATGCTTGAAGAAATGTATTCAAGTTTGTAACTTGATGGCAAATTGCAACCATATTTGATAAGATTTTTACTTGTCGCCGAAAAGATCTCTCCTTGTAAACTACCTATTTCCGCCCCCAACATTCGCGAAACACGAAATAAAATTACGTCCAGCCCAGTGTCACCCCTACTCAAAATGAACGAGCCTTATTTCTGTAGCGACCGCTACCACCCAAACTTGTTATCTGGAGCAATTCTCGTGTAGTCTTGGAAAGAAAATGATGCTAAATTCATTCCTCATGAGATATTAAATTAGTAGTTCTCGATGAACATGAAAATTTTAAGGAATTCACAAATGGCGTACATGCTAATGTTACATCGAGTCCACCTACAAATGGATAGATCCGTCACACATGTGTTCTGAAGACCCTTAAAATCAAGATACAAGCATATTTTCTCACAATTTAGTTCGATGCACGCAATCAGGGAAAAGAAAAAACATATCAGAATAAATGTTGTACTGACGATAATCGGGGTAAATTTTCACCAATTGTCAAAAGTAAAGTTTTCGATAAATCACGTTTGCCGATAAATCAAGATTTAAATATAATCATGGTAACCACTTTAAACCTCTGAGGGGTTCACGCACATCCGTTCTGTAATTTGCAGTGTTCCCTGCATGACTTCTTACTAGTTTTGACTTTCTTGTGTGTGTGACCAATGGATATGTCCTTATTTATTCATTCATTATGTCCTTATTTATTCATTCATCCTTTATTTATTCATTATGCGTGATGTGGGATAAAAGCAATACTACACTACTCGGATGACACTCAGGGTTACAAATATGGCGTACATAATGTCCTACTGAATTGTTATGGGTTTACCATCTTGAGATCTCGGAACACGAAACATGCACAAATATGGCGTACATAATGTCCTACTGAATTGTTATGGGTTTACCATCTTGAGATCTCGGAACACGAAACATGCACAAATATGGCGTACATAATGTCCTACTGAATTGTTATGGGTTTACCATCTTGAGATCTCGGAACACGAAACATGCCTCGCTTATAGAAACCCCGGTTTATGCTACCTCAATTCAACCGCAAATGGGGACGCGGTAGTCCAGTTGATGTTCTCATCTTGTTAGATCTGAACTTGAGTTGGATTGGATTTGCAACCGGAAGGTTCGAAACTCGGTCCAATCAAAGACTGCCGTGTACGCAGGGTCTGGCGCACGTTAAATCTGCCGAGGCTTCAAACGTCCTCACGTCGGCGTGGTGTTGAAGTTTTGGAGAGTGGGGTGCCAGCTCAAGTGTTGACCTCGTCATCTGACTGTGGTTCAAAATGACGAGGTGTAATCCTCGGATCTTTCTCTTCGGGATTGATCCCGGACCGTCGCCAATAGCCCATTGTGTTGCTTCAGCGCACTAATTGACTACCTACCAAAAGCAACTGTATAATTTACGGTCCCAACGGTTAAAACAATACATTGGGGAAATGAAAAGAACTTGACCAAATGTTTATTTTCTTTCGAATTCAATACAGCATTCTTATCCAATCATTAAAGCGTGAGCTAAAGTTGAAGAAGCACCTTGTCCTCTAGTGCGATCCCAACAAGATGATTAAATTAATAAAAAAAATCACCCTAACCCTTTCCCAAGCTCTGAAGCATTCATCCCTTCAGTGCCCATAACAAGACATTCCCTTTCGCCTAATAACCCATTTTGTGGGTGTGATCCTAACGTGTCCTGGCACAGGCACGGTGGTTATCCAACTACGGCAGCTGCACGCTGTCACATAGCCGCTGACACTCAAACACCATCTGCCATTAATCCAAAGATACGCACCCTTCTCCAATCGCTCATTAAAACGAGCGATTCCCAGAACTCGAAGCACATGGTCCCTGTCTGTCAACGGCCGAAGAAGACCAAACTTCCCACGGGATTTCTGCGACTGATTTTTATTTTGTGTCTTGAAATCCTCTTAAAAAAAAAGAAGTTATGTAAATGTGAGTGTGTTTCGGTCGTGTTCGCAGGGTGTAATTGAGGTTGGGACTACTTGTCCAGTTGAGACACAGTGAATCGCTTGCTTGATGAACTTGTCCAGTTGAGACACAGTGAATCGCTTGCTTGATGAATGTCCTAACTGGGTTTGTAATAATCGTAAGAATAATTAGTCGATCATAGGACGACTAATTCAAATTGTCTGGGTTGTGGCAGGTAAATACACAAAATTAATTCACAGATGCATTTAAATGAAGTCAAGTCTTGGATTCAGTTAGTTTCTCGCGTAGTATGGAGGGGCCGCGGTAGACCAGTTGGAAGAGCAACGGAATAGCAACCGGAGTGTTGCGAGTTCGAAACTCGGTCCAGCCAAAGACCGTTGTATACACGGGACGACTGGTGCACGTTAAAACAGTCGTGTCATCAATTGTCCTCACGTTGACGTGTTGTAGAAGTTTGGAGAGTGGCGTGCCAGCTCAGGTGTTGTTCTCGTCTCATCTGACCGAGGTTCAAAATTATGAGGCGTTGTCCTTGAATATTTCCCTTCGGCATTGATCCCTGACCGTCGCCAATAGCCCGTTGTGTCGCTCCAATACGACTTTAATTACCTACCTAACGTATTCTATGGATCTATAAATTTTCAATTACAGAAGTTTGCTTGAAGTTCAGGTCAATAAAATACTCCGTTGGAAGATCGACATTGCTACAAAATATGCAACATGCTACAAAATATACTTTATAAAAAATACAAATCTTGTATTTTTTATAATTTGTATTGTATATTGACCCGTCTATGATTTGAAAAGAATAATGTAAAGGATATAAATGATCATTTTCCCCAAATTATACAATTGTGATTTTAACTCAATAAAGGTTCCAGAATTCGAAACTATATCTTGAGTAAAAAAGGTAGGTAGGTAGTTGAATTTACGTCACCCTGGAGCAACACAATGGGCTATTTTACTGAAAAGGTGATTGGTCAGATTTTGATAGACGAGTAATTATGAAATAATGATAATCAATATTTGCTATTTAATTTCACCGTCAACTTCAATTTTCAACAGTTAATGATAAGTGTTACACTTATTCAGTAACTATTAAATAAGCTTTTCAGAATAACAGTTAATAATAACTGTTATCGTAAGTTAGCAATAACCGTTAAGACTGTTATCGTAAAAACAGTTTCGCCAATCTCTACAACTAGTTTGATCATTGTTCAGCTGTATAACACATGAGAGGTAGAAGTCAATATCCATTAGATTACACGTAAATGATATTTCCAATCATTTTTCAAAAATTTACACTCCTCAGGTTGTCATAATTTTGTTCAACATTTGAATGCCCCCAAATTCACCGTAGTGATGAAAATTTAAGTGTAGCTCGAAAACAATCTAGAGAAAAGAGCTGAAATTTTTTATGGCGATATTAAAAGTCATTTTGAATCGATGTCTGTTAAAATATACCAAGATTCCTATTCATAATTTTTTCGAATATTAATTTAGAAATTAATATTGCAAACTAAAAATTATTTAAAAACTAAAACATTACGTATGTTTTGTTAGGGTACCTTAATAGCAACATGCTACAAAATATCAGCGCATATTATTTAGGAAGATATTCATAAAAGTCTGGGAAACTGATTTAACATTAGGGGTCCAAACTTTCTGTATTCATGAATGACATGAAACTAGGTTTCTGAAATTAAATTTGATAGATTCGAAATTTTGTGTCAAAATAGAGGGTTGCTATTGAAAATTATGTTGGTGCTCAATTTAATATGAAGACGGCCCCGTAAGCAAATTTTATGCATACGAATTTATAGAAGTTATTCCCTGTCGAATGCCATCTTTGAATTTGCTCTACTGTTAAAATCGTTTGAATGAAGAGGGGTGGTTCGTTTTTTTCCGCTACTGTACATGAATACTGCTGTTGGTATGTGTTCATTATATCTTGTTTACTGCATCTGCAACCAAACATATCTTCTTTAGTACAACCCCACATAAAATATTCTGCGCACGCATGAACGCAATTACCGCTTTCTCATAACAATAACTTTTGTTGTTTCAATTGTGTTTATCTTGAAATATTTTTTAAAAACATTCTTTGAGAGAAGTTCATCTTGAGCTCGAAATTCTTCGGGATTCAGTTTGAATCAATTTGTTTAATTTTTCATCTTTTTAATTATGAATCAATTTCCATTTCTAAGTTAGCTCTAAGTCTCTTCTAAGTCAATTCAATGGAAATCAATTGATATATTAATCAATTATAAAGATATGAGGACCTCGTCACTCTGAACCAAGGTCAGATGAAGAGGTCAACACCTGTGCTGGCACCCCACTCTAAACTTCCAAACCTTGTCAACGTGAGGATATTCGAGGCCACGACAGATTTAATGTGCACCAGCCCCACATACTCGACGGTCTTAGGTTAGACCAGGGATGGGCAAACTTTTTCGGTCGCGGGCCAAAAATCGAAAAAAAAAAAGTTTGGCGGGCCAAGATAAATTTTTCTAAAATTTTAAAAACAATATACAAGTATTACAATTTAAATATGTTAATGAGATGAATCAAATTGCGATTTCATTTTTAAAAGTTCCTTATATTGAGGTTCGAAGTACTGATTCTAAGGAACGAGGCTAAATGCTCATCTGTCAGTCTACTTCTGAAATAATTCTTTCTAAGGTTCATAGTTGAAAACACTTGTTCACATATATAAGACGAAGCAACATAGCACTGATTTTCTGGGCGTGAGATATTAAATTTGGGAAACTTACTTTCGATAATGATTTGTAAAACTCTAACTTTGGCATATTTAGAAACAGCTGCTTGAGATGATTGTTAGATTGCAACTCAATTAATTCAAGCTGCAAATCTGACCTCACTGCTTCACAATTTACATTTAAAGGCATGGTAAAAATATCCAATTCTGTTTGAATGGCACTGAAATCTTGAAATCTGCTTTCGAACTCAAAATGCAGTTTTTTCAAGCCATCTTCATAATTCTTAAGCTTCTCTTCATTTACTGAGGGTATTGAATTTAACCTCGAGAAATGAGACAAGTCGTTCTTAGCTAGCTGCCCAGCAAACAGATTAAGTTTTAGTTTAAAAGCTTTGAGATGGGCCCAGATATCGTCGATAAATTGATTTTTCCCTTGCATCTTGACATTCAAGTTGCTCATATGACAAAGAAGATCTGTGAAAAATGCAAAGTCCGAAAGCCATTCTGTATCTTCTAATATTTCGCACTCCGCAGAACACTGTTTCTCATGGAAGAACGACACAATGTCGTCTTTCAGCTGCCAAACTCGCTCGAAAACACATCCTGCACTAAGCCACCTTACTTTCGTGTAATACAGTACATCAGAGTATTCAGATTGCACGGACTGAAGAAAATCTCGAAATTGCCTGTGAGTAAGCCCACGAGATCGAATAGTATTTACAAGCTTCACGACTGCATCAAGCACGGGTTTCATATTCAATGCAGATTTACATAGAGCATCTTGATGTATAACACAATGTAGAAAAACAACATTGTTCCCGGGATAGTTTTGATTAAAGAGTCCAAGAAATCCAGATTTTTTTCCTGTCATATTTGGTGCTCCATCGATCGTAATATTACATATATTTGTTATAGGCACTTTCAAAGTTAAAAGCCCTTCCTGAAATTCACGAAAAATATCACATCCCGTTGTAGTTCCCTTTAAAGAACGCATGCACGCCAGTTCCTCGGTAATTTCAAAGTTCTCATCAACACCTATTATAAATAATACTAATTGAGCAGTATCATTTATATCAGTGCTTTCATCCATAGCTATGGAGCAAAATTTAAACTGGCCAATCTTTGACTCTAATTGTTATGTCAAATTTTTATCGATGGCTTCGATTCTAGAAGTCACCGTTTTTCGAGATAAGCTTACAGTCTCAAATTTATTTTTCTTGTCTGGACATAAAACATCACAAACTTGGAGCATGCATTGTTTAACGAACTCCCCATCACTGAGAGCTTTATTATTTTTAGCAATATTGTATGCTACAATGTAACTTGCATGTGTAGCTGCTTCTTGGATAGTGTTTACCTTCTTGAAAAAATTTTGTCGGCCTGATAATTTTTTACAAAGACTTTCTACATTTTGTTTTCTTTCATATTCGGACATTGCTTCGTAATTGGAATTCTTATGCTTAGATGTGAAATGACGGGAAATGTTATATTCTTTGAAGACTGCTACAGCTTCATTGCAGATGAGACACACTGGTTTATCTTTAACAACTGTAAAAAAATATTTCCAGGTCCATTCATCATTAAAAACACGGCACTCTGAATCAACTTTACGTTTTTTAGTAGCCATTTTGGGGTTGAAATATTTTACGAATAACCCAAACAAGCACTAGCTACGCTATACTTTTTATACTTTCACCACTATTCACAATGATGCTATATGTCCGCAATCTTTCCATGCGCAATCAATAATATTAAAACTCGCGCCAAAAGAAAAAGCCGCTGGCTGGAGCTTAAAATGCGCAGTCTGTTACATGTGAGGTCTAATTCACCTATATTGAATTCCCATATGTCTGCTCCCCGAGAAAGAGATAACGCTTGTTGGCGCCAGTCTACAGCTATAACTAACAAAGAACTTCCGCTTTTAACACTTTACCGATTGAAAGCTGTCTGTGCTTGCTATTTCCGTCGATTTATGTTTTGTAGAACAAAAATAGAGACAGTAAAAAGATCATCAGTCCTTTGAAAAAAAGGAAGAAAAAAAATAATATTTAAACAAAGTAGAAAAGGAGATGGATATATAATATATAAATCATATTTTCTTTTAATTTCCGTCGGACCGGAAAAATTAACATTCTATCCGCGGGCCGCATAAAACCTTCCGGCGGGCCGGAGTTGGCCCGCGGGCCGTAGTTTGCCCATCCCTGGGTTAGACCTAGTCTCAAACTCTCAATTCTCTGATTTGACTCTGTTAACTGGGTTACCGCGACCGTGTTCCGTTGTGGAAAAAGAAATACATTCCTTCCCAGAAACATGAAGGGCACACATATTCGGAGATCTTACTGATATAAGATCTCCGTATAAAGCACACACGTGTGTCCAATGTCTGTCATCAGATTTTTTTGTCACAGGACACCCCAGACACACGAGAACCGTCAACTGCCGTGTTTCGTCTTGAAAAATGTGCGGAGGGGTGTCTGTTTCTTGTATTGAGCGCTCTTAAAGCAGACTGCAAAAACACTTTCCGCCGGCATCAAGAGCCAACGTAAAAACCTTGAAGACACTTAACAGAGGTTTAAAGCTTTAGAGAGATTCCTGATTTTAAGAGGTTTAAAGGAAAAGAGTAACTGGTGAATTCATAGTTGTATTTTTCATCAAGTGTGATATTTTAATTTAAAGATTAGTAAAATTCGTCCGCCTACTACCCCCTTTCAAATGTGCTTGGATGAGCACGTCGTGGCCATTTCGTTTTTTGCCCATCGAAAGCAGGTGGCAGAAACAATTTTTTTAAGTTAAGGTATTTAAGGATAGTTGTATTTTCGCACAGAAATGGCCTACTGGCGATTTTTGAAAGTTCTCTGAAGGCTTCATATTCTATTACTAATTTGCTTACGAAGTCTATTAAAACTGTCGTGGCCTCAAATGTCCTCACGTTGGTGTTGTGTGGAAGTTTGGAGTAGGAAGTTTGGCGAGGTCAATACTAGCTCAGGCTTTCAGGATTGATCACGGACCGTCGCCAATATCCCTTAGTGTTTCTCCAGAGAAACGTTCATTTACCTACCTACCTGTCTTGTATTTGGCACAGCTTGGCCAAAATATGGCCCTTGCACACAAAACCCTGCAGGACGATCAGCTGTAGCCTTTTCGAGCAATAGAATCTTTCCTGCGATACTTTCAACCAATAGATGTGGTTATTTAGTCACTATGTGTTGTTGTGAGGGAAAAGCAATATTACACTACTAGGAAATCTCGTGACAATCGGATTGGTAAACAGCTGAGATGTTTGTGAGCAGCAACTGAATACGTTTTCCTAGAAATTTCACATGCAGCGCGGAAGCTAAAACTATTGGAATTGTGAATGCAGGAAAATATAAAGAACATATTCCTCTAAGAAAAGCACAGATATCCTAACGTTATTGAAAAATCATCCTCATCTTTCAATAAAATTGAATAAAAGTATATTTTTCCTTATAAGGGAAAATTGATTTTTTTTAATATGGCAGTAGTGACTATGTAAAACATCTGAGCGCCAGATTTCAGAGTAGCTTTTTCAGCTTTTCCCCCAACATACATACATAAGGAGCCACATCTATAGATTGAAAGAATCCCAGAAAAGATTCTATTGGTCAAGTAGGTCTGAATTGATCAGAAGTCATGCAGTGAAGACTGCAGAACGGAAAAATGCATGTGAACCTGTTAGAGGGCTGATATAGGTGACTATTAATGTTTGACTAATTCTATTGACAAGCTTAAAAACTGTGCTGGAAAATGAATAATCCAATACTTATTGTCAGAACTTAAAAAAAAAAAAAAAAGATGACAAGAAATTTTCTTATTTGTTTGTGTGAGTTGTAGTCGGTGCAGGTTCGATTCCTGTAACTTATCTTGGGTGCATTTCTCTCTTCTGTGCTACAAAAATTTTCTTTGCGTATGTATGTACATTACATGACGTTGTCTGTCTTGAGTTTGGCACAGGTTAACCAAATATGCGCCATAAAACCCAAAGAACAACCAAGCAACTTACTTCTTTGCAACCCTCAACAGCAGTAGAGTTTGATTTAAGTAACCTGTTTTAAAGTTGCAAGAAGTTTTTAATTTTTCATATATGTACGGTCATAGCTCCAATCAAATATTGCAGCGTTATCTCATTCAGTTCCTCCGCCTCTTTTGCTTTGAAGTGAGCCTCGAAGAAGCTTACAGAGACCTCAAAACCCCGAAAGTTGAATGTGCTCTTGAATACTTTTTACTGCGACTCTAATGCCGGAAAAAGCAAAATGTAATGGCTTAATAAAAGAACTAAATTGCATGGATTGCAAAGAAACCTCTATTTAAATAGAATGCGGCAAGAAAAAAAGAACAAAAATTCCTTCAGTTCACTTCCTCGCTGAATGGCAGACGTGTTTATAGCTGTTTACGCTCCAAAGCAGTATGAGCCTTAAGTGAATGACCCTTTATTCCTTTCCCATTAAAAAGAAGGTATTTATTTCTCATAAAATATTTAATTACCCGCAAAGGTGCAACAGGTGTTGAACATATTCGAAATAGCTTGCAACAGCGCGCGCTGACTTTGAAAGAAAGGGGAGGATTTTCTTCGGCATTTGTAATGTGGAATAAAAATGTTTTCTTCCCCAGTTTTCGAACAATTGAATTAAAGTTGATGAGGTCGGCTTCAGTGGAAAAGGTTAAAAGTAGGGCAATTCGGTACGGTTAAGGTTATTCAACTGTTTTTAGGTAGTAGCTTATTCGTGTTGCTTTATAAATTTGTTTTTGCACTTTTTTGAGGAAGGACGTTGAATGTAGAGAATTGTTTAGAGTTCGGGGGAGATATGATAATGTGTGTAGTAGATGCTTTCCGCTTGCTTCTATTTTCAAAGTAGGAAGTTATATTCTACTTCGTTTTATAGATTATAGTTATATCTAAAAAACTTACGCTTAGTTATTTCAAAGCAAAACGATCATTTTCTTCCCTCTGGAATTCAAAAGCACACATCATATTGTCGGCTCACAAATGAAACACACTAAGTCGAAAATTTCAAGATATGACTTCTTTGATTTTTCTAGACTAGAATGTGATGATCTCTGGACTGGTGAAGTGTCCACAAACCTGCATTTTTGATAGCTTTTTAATCCCAAAATCGTTTGAGCCCTCTTCCCTGAATGCTTCCCTGCATCTTGAACATTCTAATTCAAATTAAGAAGGATATTATGCAATCTGTGTTTTTCATAAGTATCTTATTATAATTGTAAGAAAAGCCCCTCAAGGAACAAATGAATACGAAAATAATTTTTTTCGGAAAAGTTATGACTTGGCATATTTGCTTAAAGTTGGAATTAGTTAATGGTAGTCAATAGCTGCAATTGCACGTCCAGCATCTACCAGGAACGGCCCTGAACATGATAGCATTCATGGCGCATGGACTTGTATGCTTTTGAATGAATCATAGAAATATGCACATTTGAAGAGGTTGGTAGGTATTTTAATTAACGTTGCATTGGAGCAACACAACGGGCTATTGGCGACAGTCACGGGTAAACCCGATGGGAAAGATCCGAGGACAACACCATGTAATTTTGAACCACGGTCAGATGACGAGGTCACACCTGAGCTGGCATCCCACTCTCCAAACTTCCACTTCAAGTGTGGTTGTTTGAGGCCGCGACAGACTTAACGTATACCAACCTCCACATACACAGCGGTCTTTGGTTGGATCATGTTTCGAAGTCGCAAACCTCCGGTTGTTAATCCGCTACTCTTCCAACCGCGGTCTATACGGAAAATTTATTAATAGCTATGTTTGCTTAAAGTTAGAGGCATACTGCGCGTGTCTTTCAGCTTCCTGGTTACATACAGTTGCACGTCCAGCACCACTCAGGAACGACCCTGAACATGATAGCGTTCATGGCATTCATGCAATTGTATGCTTTTGAATGAAGCATACAAATATGCATATTTGAAGAAGAGAAACAACGCCTTTGAAAACGGTTTCTCCGCAAAACAGCCCCCGAAGTGCCTTTTTTCGTCTCACCACACTCAACTTCCCACGTCACCCAAATAGCATTTCCTGAACGCACACATAACAGCTCCTCCTCCTTTTAGAAGCCAAAGGAACGGATGGATTCCTAGACCTTAGCCGACAGTGTCGCCTTTCGCTCTTGTCAACAATCGGCAGCGGCCTCAAAGAACACCGAATGAAACGGGCCGGGCACTTCAATACCAGCTAAATACCACTTGGCGGCCACAAAAACTGTATGCATATGCTTTTATGAATCGCCATCTTCTTCAAAGGGCCCGCTTTCCTTTGTGGCCCACCAGAATCATATTGCTCACAGTTATTATTCCGCCCATTGTCGCCAGGACTTAACCAACAAGTGGTCGCAAGGGTGTTCCTGTGACAGTCCCCCTACACGCCGGACTAAATGTGCAGTTGGTGGGGCGGTGTTTTTTGTGTTCCTCGTGAATGGTTGGGTTGAAGAATGGATAGGGGGTAGATGGTTATCTGGTGGTCTCCTTATGTCGCGATTTTTTAAAGTGAGCTGGACAGTGGTAAATTGCATGAAGGGGTTTTGGGAGGGATTTGTAATTTGAGGAGGTGGTTGTGATGGAAAATGCGTTGGGTGAAGCAATTTTTTCCACGCTTCGTTGGATGGGACATGAGATTTGATATTTTTTCAGCGCTTGTTGGAATTTTTTCTGTTCGCATAGACCAGGTGCACATACTCAAAGTAATACAGAAATATGACAACCTCAGATACTAACCATATGTCGAAGCATTTACTTGAATAGTACTATTGACTCGCGTCCTGGTCTCCACCTGTATAGAGGTTTATAACTGCTTCACTTTAAACTTTTAAAAAATAACATCGGCAAAGAAACAACATTTTTGTGTAACAAATCGTGGTTTACTCCTAACTCTTATAAGGCCGTGGTAGCTTATTTGGAATAGCAGCGGATTAGCAACCGGAAGGTTGCGAGTTAAAAACTCGGTCCAGCCAGACCGTCGTGTACACGGGGGCTGGTGTACGTTAAATCTGTCATGACATCAAATGCCCTCACGTTGGCTAAGTATGGAAGTTTGCAGAGTGGGATGTCAGCTCAGGTGTTCTTGTCATCTACTCGTGGTTCAAAATTACGAGGCGTTGTCCTCGAATCTTTCCCTTCGGGATTGATCCCGGACGGTCGCCAATAGCCCGTTGTGTTGCTCTCGTGCGACGTTAATTAACTACCCCCTAACTCTTATAGACTAATAGACCAAGACCGTGGTTTTAATATGGAGTTTTGTATTCCGCGCAGATTCTAAGAGATATGGTAAATTTTTCCACCTGAATAGCGGTATAAATACATGAGGTTTGATAACAAGTTCATGACATGGTAGACAGGACAGGGGATTTTCGTAAATGTTGAGGTAAGGAATTGAATTGAAACAATAAAGATGTCGAATGTATATTAAAATATTTGCTATAAGAGTAAATGCAAATTCTCCAAAAGCTAATAATGATTAAAAAGTTATTTTGTTGAATCGGATCTTTTAAATTACCTATATTCTGATGATCTAACAGAATTTTCTTCAAAACATTCTTCGAAAGTACTTGAAATAAAAACGGAAAATACTGTAATAATTTTAACTGTAATAATAACTATAAGACTGTATAATCTTATAGTTATTTTTATCTAAATATTTTGACAAAATGGAAAACTAAAAGTATAGTTGTATCTCATAGCAAATTCTTTATCAGGCGCAGACAATACTTATTTATGTATTTCATTTTTGTGGAACGAAAATAATTTTTCTAAAGAAATTACTTTTATTTTTAGTTTAATGTGCTTTGTGTATTCGCTATAAAAATGTAATTTTAAATTACTTCGAGTTGCAACATCGAATAAGCTTTTATTAATATGATCATTATAGAAAGTGAAACATTTGTTTTTCCTTATTAAATATCAGATATCCTTTTCCTGTAATCTGGGGTAAATTAGGTTTTTAACACAGAATGATTATTTTCTGCTCCACCGTATTTGGTTTCAATATTTTAAAAATAAAGTGACGGGCACATTTTAAAGCATAATAATTATTTTGGAAATGTAAAAATGTGAGTAATCTCCACCATTTCTGATCTAGTGATCATGTAAAGCATAAAAGACTATTATTTTGGTTAAAGTTGGCTATTCCTGACTATTATTTTGAGCATCAATAAAATAAAGGAAAATAAACATCAATAACTTGATTTGTTAGGCTAATTAATTTCTCATTTTGTATTTCACCTTCGTGTTTTGGCATGGTCGAATCACGAAATTCAGGTCCATCGGAAAGCATAAAAACTAAGACGAAAAGAGAATCTCTTAACTCAATAAGATAATCCTAACCATGTTTTCCTTGATCTATTTAGAAATTCTCTTCGCTGTTGATCTATTTTAACACACACCGACTCGACGGTAGCGTGGCCGAGCGGTCTAAGGCGCTGGTTTAAGGCACCAGTCTCCTCGGAGGCGTGGGTTCGAATCCCACCGCTGCCAGAGTACCTTTTTTGTCTATATTACCTAAAATTAATGTTTACGTGTACATGTACAACGATAGGAAATAAGAAATCATTAATTGGTGCAAGCCGATGATTTTTTTTCAATTTTTTTGTATTTCAACATTTTACTTTTTTTAATCCATCAAGAGCATATTTATTTCGATAGCAAAAAATGATTTTCTATTGCATTTGGAAAAATCAGATCTGTTTCACAGCTTTAAAATTAATTTAGTACTATTTGTTTTTGGATTGCTAAACATATATATACACATAAATTGCTTTATTTCAATGTTTACGTATGATATCAATATTCGGTGATTTAAATTATAGTGTTAACATTTTTAATTTGATTTGTTCACTCGCTTGCCCATTTGGTATTTTTTGCTTCGGTTTCGTTGCACTTGTATTTATAAAAATTAAATTTAAGAATAAGCGAAAGCTCAAATCCGAAAAGCATGTGCAGACGGATGGTTCTTAATTCTTATGCGTATTCTTTTCAGAGGGCTTAGAAACAGCAGCAACAAATAAATAAAAATTCGATGGACTATATTAAATATATTGTGTGATCCGATCCGTATCTAAATTTCAAAAAATATTTTTTTTAAATATCTTTAATATATTTAAAAATAATGAAAATATTTGAGAAAGATTAAAGCTTTTCACTCTGATGCTTATTTTACTTACTGTTTTGGCTTGGTGCATGATTTGTTTTTTTATAAGATTTACAAACACGAATTCAATTGTATTTAGACAGTTTAATGTTAGTACTTTCATCAAAATTTGAATTTTTTTTCATAAATTAAAAAACATTAATTTACTTATATTATAAAAGTAAAATAATGTCATAAGTAATTGATTTCCATTGCTCTGATAACTAAATCCAAATCTATCTCATGAGAGGAAATTGATAATTTACTTACATTATAAAAACGAAATAACAATAGTCATAATTGATTGACTTCCATTGCTTCATTAACTAAATCCAAATCTCTCATATAACAGATGAAATGTGCTTAACAGCAGACATCAATGGATACAAGTAAAAGACCCATCAGCTCAGATGTTTTTGCGGGTCGCGGCAGCCCGGTTGAAAGAGTAATGAATTCGCAACAGGAGGGTTGCGAGTTCGTTACTCTTACTTACCGGACTTACTTATTGGAGAGTTGTGAGTTTGAATCCAAACCAAAGATCGTCGTGTACAAAGGGGCCTGGTGCACTTTAAATCTCTTGTGGCCTTAAATGTCCTCACGTTAGCATTGTGTGGAAGTTTGGAGAGTGGGGTGCCAATTCAGGTGTGAGCTCGTCCTCTGACTATGGTTCAAAATTAGGTGGTGTTGTCCTCGGATCTTTCCCTTGGGGATTGATCCCGGACCGTCGCCAATAGCTCCAGTGCGACGTTAATTAAAATACCTACCTACCAGATGTTTTCGAGGGTCGACCAGAAGAACAATTGATGTGGTCAGTCGATGGCAATATCAAATCAGCATATCAAAAATATTCTTTTAACCTCTGAGTGGTGCATCCGCATTTTTCCGTTCTGCAATCTGCAGTCTTCCCTGAGTGACTTGCAACTAGTTTTGACCTTCTAGGCCTATAGAATCTCTCAAAATAATAGCCTTATGCTTTGCAGCATCACCAGATTAGAAATTGTAAAGATTACTCATCTTTGCACATTTAAAAAAAATTGTCTTTAAAATGTATACTCGTACTTTATTTTAAAAACATTGAAATTTCAAATTCAGTGAAGTAGAAAATAATTCTTCTGAATAGAAAATTATTCTTAGAAATTCTTAGAAAATAATTCTGATACCAAAGTACTCGAATCCCAAAGTATTCATCCTAAGTAGCCGTGTTGCATAGCGATGGGTAGAATTGAGAATTTTTAAGAATCGAATATTTGGTATTCGAGTATTTTCAAGTATCGAATAAGTATTCGAATACATATAGAAAAATAATTACTCGATAGTAAGAATCAGAAGTCCATAACAGCCTTATATCGCAGGTGTTTGATTCTTACTATCGATTAATCTTTTTCGATATGGATTCGAATACTTATTAGATACTTGAAAATACTCGAATACCAAATATTCGATTCTTAAAAGTTCTCGATTTTGCTCATCACTGTTCGAACACTTATTCGATACTTTAAAGTACTCGATTACCAAGTATTCGATTCTTAAAAGTACTCGATTCTGCAATCACTAATTATGTATGTTGTAGAGGAAAAGCAATACTCAAAAATTTTTCGTGATTCAGAGGGTTGATTTTTAAATAAATAATAAAAAAAATCGAAAATCAGTCCATTAACGATTAAACACCTCCATTAGAAAAATGATCGATAGCACAATTTATTCAAAAATTAGAACGCTAATCCCCTTTTGGGGGATTAACAAATACAAACTATCTGATAGCCAATTAAAAGCACTTCGTCCAACCAATCAACACGATCTCGTTATCCTTACAATAATAAATTAAGTACCTTTCGACGACTTGGTTTCCATGAAAAAACAACCTCCAAATATAAGAAAACCCAAAAGAGCCTAAAACAAAAGACAAAAAAAAGACCCCACTTTTGCAACCAGATAACGCCAGCTCATTTGTATGAGACCCCATAGCCTCTCTCAGCTCGAAATTTAATAACCTCAGGTGTAAATCAATCAGCCGGACATGCTGAGGCGAAACCTCGTTAAAAAGCTTTTTCAACATCGATCAAATATTAGGTTCTATTAAGCGCCGCTAATGGAAAAAGCAGCTTAGATACTATGGTATAAAAATCTCTTTGAGCCCCGTAAAAGGCAACATAAAAACCTCTATCTTATCTCAAATCTGATCGGGAAAAGATATACGATACAGAGGCAGCATCCTCTGG
The DNA here is from genome assembly GCA_933210815.1 of Meta bourneti. NCBI lineage: Eukaryota > Metazoa > Arthropoda > Arachnida > Araneae > Tetragnathidae > Meta > Meta bourneti. The sequence goes on from OW119930.1 coordinate 29,241,393, forward strand.
TAGTGATTATCACTGTATCATTTAGGGAAGCAATACCACTTTAAATGGTTTTTCTCCAGAAGCTTGTTACAATTTTACGATACCTTTACCCCACTGCAAAACCCCAACAGGTGCAGGGCATACTTAATTGCACATGGCGGGGTTTTATTATTGATAAATTATAGATATACGACAAATGCAGTAATTAGGTAATTTTGGGGAAGAATTGTATTGATTTAAAAGCGAGAGGAGTAAATAGTCGACGATGGTCGAAGTTCTCCACGAGGGATAAATGCTGGGTTAGTCGCATTGAAAAGAGTGTTTTTGGTGACGAAAATTTGATGGATGGTTAGGGTTACAACCAGGTGGGTTTCCGAGGATTTGCATGTAATTGAAAGTAATCGGAGAGTGGTAGTTCTTCGCTAGATGTGCCCGAAATGCCATCCGTAATGTTGGATCTCGGCATCATTAACACTTTCTTCGGTTTTTTAATGGTTGGTTTGCTGTGAAGATGATTGGAAAGTTTGGGGTTTCAATGAAGCCAAAATTTATGGCTGATGAATTATATTTTGGCTGTGATTGATTGAAAAAGTGACCTCGTACGTTGATTTGGCTACACATTAGTAGTTTTAGCAGGTGGGGAATAATCATTCCCATAAAAAAATTTTGAGAAAGTAAAAGTGAATGAATAATCAATTTGAAAATTTTATTTCACTAGCGGACCCGCCCATAGCATCTGAGCTAAACTCCCTTAATTGCTTATATCTAATAATAGCAAAGTGTGTTGTTACCTACAATTCATATTTTATTTAAGTCCTTTTTTTCGCAGGGCCACTATACCCCGGTTGGAAGAGCAACGGATTAGCAACCGGAGGGTTGCGAGTTCGAATCCAGCCAAAGACCGTCGTGTACAAAGGGGGCTGGTGCACATTAAATCCGTCGTGGCCTCAAATGTCCTCACGTTGGCGGGGTGTGGAAGTTTGGAGAGTGAGGTACCAGCTCAGGGGTGTTGCCTCGTCATCTGGCGTGGTTCAAAATTACGTGGTGTTGTCCTTGGATTCCTCCCCCTTTGGGATTGATCCCGGACCGTCAACAATAGTCCGTTGTGTTGCTCCAATGTTACGTAAATTCAACTACCTACCTACCTTATTAAAATAATAAAATTTAAAGTGAAACCTAGTATTAATATAAGAGCAGTGTATATGAGAATACATGTCATAATCCACGCACATTTTATTTTTAAGTATAGAAAAATACTTGAGAATTGAAATGCAATACATCACATTGATTTGTTAAAAGGGTAATATATATATATATATAAGCAAGCCCCATAAAAAAAAATCTTACAAAATCAAAAATTCTCCATTAATATCGAAACATAGTTAACGATTAAACGATTTATTGGACAAGTGAGCCATTACAGACTGAACATTTTCCTTAGACTTAGTCAAGGGCTAATGTTATAGTCGTCTCGTAAAAATGTCTATCTGTCCATTATGGTTTACGGTTTATACATTCTTGTAGGCGTTCGCGAACGCGCTTTAATGTCACAAAGGACTTGATCCCACAATAAATTTTCGATAATCTGATAATTTATTTCAACTCGTGCGTTTCCATATGCGTCGGGGTTGTCAAATGTTGCTTTCAGTCTAAGTAATAGGTGTCATCTGTGATCAACCAGGAAGCACTCGATTTTTTACGATTGACTATAACTATAAATTTTAAATCTATCATTTTTATTATTCTTTATTCCTTTACCACATTTTTGTAATTTTTTATTGCAAAAATACAGTTAAAAATGCATTCAGAAGGATAAAGTAAAGGATGATGAGCATATCATCGACCTTCTAATGAAATAGACGGAGCATGTACAAGTAGCTTTATGTTAATTCTTCAGGTCACTCGGTTTGAGGGGCCGCAGTAGCCCTATTGGAAGAGCAGCGGATTAGAAACCGGAGGGTTGCGAGTTCGAAACCTCGATCCAACCAAAGACCGTCGTGTACATGGGGGCTGGCGCACGTTAAATTTGTTGTGGTTTCAAATGTTCCTTACTGCATGGTGTGTACCTTTGGAGAGTGGGGTGCCAGCTCAAATGCTGACCTCGTCATCTGACCGTGTTTCAAAATGATGAGGTGTTCTTTGATCTTTCTCTTCGGGATTGATCCTGGACCGTTGCCAGAAGTCCGTTGTGTTGCTTCAGTACGACATTAATTCAACTACCTACCTTTCAGTAACCCTTTAAAATTCCTAACCTGATGATTAAATACATGAAACGAAGCTTTGCAAAGCCAATACCTTTTGGAAAATGCAAGGTCCAAATCTTAAATTGACATAAAAAAATTGTTTTCCTTTCCTCCGTAATAAATTCCGGCTACGCTACAGCAAACAATAGTTCAGTTATGATGTACATTTTATCTAAAATCTCCGCTGAATTCTTGACATTATTTTTCAAGATTTCCTAAGTTGTTTTTTCGGGTATTTCTTTCGCATCATGAGGAATTAGTAGAAAATCTACATCTATACAAATACTAGCAGAATTACCCGGCGATGCTCGGGTTGAATTGCTTAAATGTTGATTCTATTTCATAGAAAAATGCAAGCATCATTTAAGTGTACAGAAAATATTTTTAACATCTTTTTAACTTTTACATAGCTTCTACAATTTACTTCGGACGCAAATATGTATACATAATATATCCATCCATATAATCCATTTCATATTCATCACACTCTTACTGTAAGACAAACTACAAAAGCTTTTTCTGAGATGACATCTTCAGAAGTGGATTTTGAGTTTTGGAGTGATTACGAATGCCAATTAAGTTCATTTTCAGTAAAAATGAGGAACTTTCAGCGTATAGTCTTGCACTCAGTTTTCCAATCAATATTTATTATTTGTGGTACCCTTGCACCATGGATTCGATGTTTTCGAATTACATTATCATTGTGAGAGGATGGCAAATTAAACTGTTACGGCATTCGTGGTTAATTTAATTTGAAGCACATATTTTTTTTTCTTGAAAATTCTATTCAGAGCACGTGGAATAACGGAGCTTGTTTAAAACAAATGTCATCAGTGTAGACAAAGTAAATCAATCGATTACACTTTTTACAAAATCACTACTTTCAATGAATGTTTCACAGGTACATAAGTTGTATACGAACAGTTTCAACTTCAAGTAAGCAACCTCGACCTTCTGCCATTTAAGACAAAAAAATTCTATTTTTACATACTTCCTTACTATGGTATTATTGCAAGATCAGGAAAGTCTTATTTAAAATTCGCTTTCCTCCAACAGAAAAATTTAGTTTTAAATCGCATCCTTAAGGTACTTTTTTCAATTGAGACTCAGTTTCTGTATGGAAACCACGTACCTATTTAGAACGATAGATGTAGTCACTTGACTATGGAGTACAGCTTTCAATAATACCCATGAAACATGAAAAACAAACGTAAATTAAATTGACTTTAATCGTCTTGTAATGAAAATATGTCAAAATTTAGAAATATCTTTAAACTATAACGTATGGCTACCCGTTTCGATTTAACGTAACATATCTTATTTTTAGAATAACTTTATTTTAACTTTACCAGTCATTTTAAAATAAGAAGTATACACCTTACTTAAAAAGGTTTCCATTTATTTTTATGAAACAGAATTCTACTAACTATAACGTATTTAACCAAAGACTTAAGGAAAGTTCGTCGAAATATACATACACCACCAAGAAATTACCCATGTCTTGTGGTATTTGACAGAAAATAAAAATAATTCATTACCTAAATAATATATCTGTAATATGGAAAGTAATGGAACACATAAATACATACAGAAACAAAATTCTGGGTCATTGAAAAATGTAGAATTCTGGAAAACGAAAGATCTGAACAAGCGTGTCGAATTTCGACGTCATGAGAATATTCTGAAATAGAGAAATTCGAAAAAGACACTTGAAAAATATTGTTGGACAAGAATGAATTATTTACAAAAAGAACCCAAAGTTACAAAACTTAGAAATGCTCACAAATATGACCGCAACATTTCTACCTTAACTCAAATACACAAACACGGAATTCTAAATCTAATTTATAAAATAAAACATTAATTCTGGCGTTGCCAGATACCGAATTGCAAAATTACGCTTTTATCATCAATAAGTTTTTGTTTTGTCTTTTCGTGTTCCATTACAAAATGCAAGTTGTGTAAAATTAAGCATTTTAAATATCTAGTTTTCATCAATCAAATATTCCTAAATTATTTATATTGTGGAAAGAAATAAAAAATCAGTTCAAACATAATTATAATTTTAAATTGTTTAAATATAACGTTTCGAAAAAATTGTTTTTCGAGTAATACTGGTAAAATAATTTTATTAGAAAATTTGATTTTCGATCAGCACTGGTAAAACAAACTGAGTGGCGTACCGCAATCGTTTTAGCTCAATGTTTTTACTATGGCAATTTCAAATGATTTTGCCCCTCTGCACACCTAGGTTAAAGAGAACAGGGGTTATGTAGCTTGCGTTACTCGCAGGGTTCCAAAGTATAAGTGTACCAAATTTGGTGTGGATTGGTCAAACGGTGTAGATATGTATAGAGAACATACAGACAGCCGCCAACTCTGGCTTTATATGTATAGTTGTATTGGTTATAAAGTTGATGGTTATATAATAATTGGATTTCGGTAGTCTTTAGTTCCATGTTGATTTGCCCAACAAAGTACTTTGAAGGGTGATAAAAGATCTCTAGCATATGTCTCTCTCGGTTCGATTCCATTGCTTCATCATAAAAAATCAGAAAACCGGTTTTTAATCAATTCATTCAGTGGCGCCATCTGTTAGTAAATCTATTTTCGTCAGGTAAACTGCTTAAATTCTGAGCTTATACGTTCTGAAATTGTAGCTACTTTTAAAGGGACAAAAAGCGTCTAACTTTTAAGAATCAAAATTCAGTAATTTTAGAAGGTTGGCGAATTGTGTGTGGTGCAGTAAATTTTTGTCTTTCTAAACGGTAAATGTTTTTTTCGTAAAAATTTATTTTGAGTGAATAAATCGTTTTATAATAAAGAAAAAACATGTTATTTGATGTTTCATACTAATTTTGAAGCTGAATAGCTGAATGTGAATCTGTGCAACTTGTTTTTTTCCTTTAAAATCGTGTGCCTCAAAGTGTTAAGACAGTGGAACATTAAATATATTTCAATTAATTTGTATAGAATGCCTTCCGAATTATGAACTATTTTAGTTAAAACGAAATTAAAAGCACTCTCGGTGATACATTTTGTTTTAAACTGGCAAAGGCGAATATTCAAACTGAAACACGATCTGTAAAGCATTTTTATAAGAAAAGCATTTCTTTTTCGATTAGACCTGTCATGCATCAGCTACTCACTTCATACAATACACCGGGTTGAACGAAAAAAAAATTTCCAAAGGCATCATTACCAATTCCCCAAGCGTTCGCCTACAGAAAGTAGACATTTAATCCCATCTATTGCGTACGATATCACCCTTTTTCGCCACCATCCTTCAGGAAGGGGGGCTCCGATAAGTGTAGACTCACCTGCATCTTTTAGGCATCAAATATCATCTATCTGTGACCCTTTCCTTCAGGCCTTGACACGGGGTTGTTGAGGTTTTTCTCCCAACCTCGCTTATAAGCAAGCGGGGACTGAAGATGATACCATAGTCCATGGGTGACACAAAAAATGAAGTTTCTTTGTTATTTATTTGACTGGCTTGTTAGAGCTGGCAGGTAAGGCGAGATGCAGCTATCTGAGAATCCGATGCCGAGCAATCTTGTTTGTGCTTATTGTGTGGGCAAGGATAGTAAGCCGAGACGAAAGGATTTGGGTTTTTTTATTCTTATTATAAAAGCCGAAGTGTTTAAGGCGCGGCGTAAGAGAAGATAGGTGGATAAAAATATGTATTTGTATTTATTTATGCTGGGTAATTTAATGATGGGGTACTTGTGGATTTTAACGCCTTATGTTTGTTGTGAACGTGTCCTTTAATGGATAGTGAGATATGTAAATGCGGTTTTTCATTGTTTTGAGACCAGATCTGTTTGTGCGTATTTATTTAAATGTGCTGATCTATTGTCTTTCAAGGTCATCTAGATTGCTTGTAATATTGGAGTTGTGAAATTTCGCATTTCTCCTTGAAAAGTGAGGCAACTCGTATTACGCTAACGATTATCAGATAACCGAAAAAGAATTTCGTTTTTTTTGTGAGTATCTTACTGTGTTAGATTTGATTGAATGAAAAGTGCACATGCATTGGAACTGACTGGAGTTGTTAAATTGGTCTGTTATGAACTGCCCTGGTAACGCATCAATCCTTTGAAGTATATTTTGCTAAAAAAAATTATCACCTTTTCAATGTATTGTAGACATTAAAAATTGTGCACCTTTCATTTTTAAGGGGTGGTTTAACACCGTATGTCCCACCGCTGAATTTCAAATGAGAAAATATTTATATATCTACATGAAAATTGTACAAATATGAATAGAAATGTGTTACAACTTCTGTATATTACTCGTGTAAAATTCCGTATATGCGTATTACAAAAGAAATTGAAAAATTAATATTTACACAAAATCAAAACTATGTACAGTAACTAAACGACGCAATAACGTCCTATCTAAACGCATAATCGCGAAAGTACAATACGGACACAATTTTAATAACAGACACATTTTATATTCAGGTGACGCACTTACCTCTTGATCACACCTGTCCCACAATAGCAGTCTAATTTAAAATTTCAAAACTTTCAGTGTAAAGTATAGGGTTTTTCAAAAAAATTCTGTATATGCATTGCATTGAAATCTCATGATGATTTTGTGAAGTAGTCTATTTTGAAGCAGCTTTTGTGCAGTAAATCCGAGGACGAATGTCACCAAGCCAATCCTCTCTCCTGAAAATTTGTATTTTTTGAGTTGTGAAACTTTCGAGAGCAGTGAATCCACATTTAATAATACGTGATGTGTGGATCAATTGCGTAAATTGTTTTAATTAATATTTTTTAACTAACAGGAAAAAACACTTAAAAAGGTGCAACGCTAGTCTGAAAGGGTTACAGACTGAAGACACGCTCTTATTGATCAGAATCATATACTCCTAGAAGAATAGTGTCACAATTCAAAACATGCGAATTTTAAGTTGCCCACCGAAGACATGTCTGAAACGATACCTGTGTGGAAAAGAGCTGTCTCTGGTACCTAAATTTTACAATTCCTTAATTTCCAACAGTTACTCATCAATTGTCCGTTGTGTTGCTCCAGTGCGACGTTAATTAAAATACCATCTTACCAGCTTACTCCAGTTTCAATATAATTAGAATCAAATCTTTAGTCTTTCTGCGTAGGTCTGGATCTAAATAGTCATCGTACTGACCTTAGAACAAACCAAACCTCTCTCCTGAAAATTTCCTTTTTTTGAGGCCCGATATTGTTTCTTCAGAGCTGTGATTTTACGCCTAAATACCCAAAGAAAAATTATTCCTAAATTTGCAAGTTATTTCACAATTCAATGCAATTAGAATTAGACTTTCCCCCTCTGCTGCGTAAGTCGATTTAATCAGCCATCGTGTTACAAAAATTGACCATAGAACAAATCAAACTTCTGAAAGTTTACATTTTTTGAGACTCGAAGTCGTTCTTCCAGAGCGGCGATTGCACATCTGGCAACACGTGATTTGTGGATCAATTGAGTAGAATTTTTAAATTAATAATTTTGTTAGCCAATAGAAACCAAAGATGTCGATACTTGTTCTTCTTTCTACTTCTCTCTTTCACATTAATAAGACATTTTTATGCAGTCGCTGTTCCTTACACTGAGCGAGGAAATGACAGCAGTATCACAGCAGTATTCGCCACAAGAAAATGACAAAGAAACCAAAATTATAAATCAAACTCCTACGCTGCGAACAAGGCATCCTTCACACACAAAAAATAGCAGATAAAAAATTACATTCAAGTGCAATAAAATGCAACATTCCACACGAGGCGGGAAATCGAAACAATAATAATAAAAAAATATTGTTAAAAAATTTGCTGCTATCACCACCTGCGTAGCGGGAGCATAACCTTGCGAGCGCCACCTGGTGTTCGACCTGTGCCCCAATGCGTCAGCAACGCGAAGTTTTGTGACTACGGAGGCCGACCTTTGACTTGATAGGAATTCTATGTCAAGTCTCCTCTGCCCCCGGAATTTTAGAGACGGGAACGTTCGTTAAGTATGGACGAAGAATGGTGTGGACAAAGGCCTCATTAATTCGCCTCTTTACTTCTGCCCCCTCTTCACATTAATTAGGGTCACCGTAAACTTCGCGGTCATTTTTTAGTATTGACAATTAGGGAAGTAAATAATGTGTTAATGAGCAAGCGGAAAACAGCCATGTTTATTTTATAGTTACTGAATGAAATTTTACTTGGGTTTTTGTTTCGATGCTCGACCATATTTCACTTGTTTTCAATTATTTGCTATCAGGGATGTCTTAAGGGCATTACAGATTTAGTGCAGTGCTGTACTTGTGGCTCCTACTCATATGTTCATAGAAAAAATGTGAACGACCTAATGTGTTTAATAATTTCCAATGAAATCAATATCTTTTTATATCAAGCATGACAATCACGCGAAAATTTCTTAACGAGATTCTGCAATGTAAACACAATTGACAGACTACAGTTTTGATAAATTACTTTTATTATTATAAAGACATTTCTGTAAAATTAGATAAATGTTTTTATAATTAATTCAAGGCAAAGATATATGGGTGTGTAGGTAGTTGAATTAACTTCGTACTGGAGCAAAACATCGGGCAAATTGGCGTCGGTCCGGGATCAATACGAAAGGGACAACATCTCGTAATTTTGAACTACGATCAGATGACGAGAACAACTGCGCTGGCACCCCACTCTCCAAATTTCCACATCACTGTTCAAACTTTCACACTACGCTAACGGAGGCCAGGGCAGATTTAACGTGCACGATCCCACGTACAAAACGATCTTTGGTTGGATCGAGCTTCGAACTCGCAACTAAAACTTAAAACTAGCCAATACATTAAGTATTCGGGGCCGCGGTATCCCATTTGGAAGAGCAACGGATTAGCAACCGGAGGGTTGTGAGTTCGAATCTCGGTCCAACCAAAGACCGTCGTGTACACGGGGATTGGTGCATGTTAAATCTGTCATGCCTCAAATGTCCTCACGTTTGCGTGGTATGGAAGTTTGAGAGTGAGGTGCCAGCTCAGGTGTTGTCCTAATCAAATGAGGCCGTGGTTCAAATTGACCAGGTGTTGTCCTAATCAAATGAGGCCGTGGTTCGAATTGACGAGGTGTTGTCCTAATCAAATGAGGCCGTGGTTCAAATTGACGAAGTGTTGTCCTAATCAAATGAGGCCGTGGTTCGAATTGTCGAGGTGTTGTCCTAATCAAATGAGGCCGTGGTTCGAATTGACGAGGTGTTGTCCTAATCAAATGAGGCCGTGGTTCGAATTGACGAGGTGTTGTCCTAATCAAATGAGGCCGTGGTTCGAATTGACGAGGTGTTGTCCTAATCAAATGAGGCCGTGGTTCAAATTGACGAGGTGTTGTCCTAATCAAATGAGGCCGTGGTTCGAATTGACGAGGTGCTGTCCTAATCAAATGAGGCCGTGGTTCGAATTGACGAGGTGCTGTCCTAATCAAATGAGGCCGTGGTTCGAATTGACGAGGTGTTGTCCTAATCAAATGAGGCCGTGGTTCAAATTGACGAGGTGTTGTCCTAATCAAATGAGGCCGTGGTTCGAATTGACGAGGTGTTGTCCTAATCAAATGAGGCCGTGGTTCGAATTGACGAGGTGTTGTCCTAATCAAATGAGGCCGTGGTTCGAATTGACGAGGTGTTGTCCTAATCAAATGAGGCCGTGGTTCGAATTGACGAGGTGTTGTCCTAATCAAATGAGGCCGTGGTTCAAATTGACGAGGTGTTGTCCTAATCAAATGAGGCCGTGGTTCGAATTGACGAGGTGCTGTCCTAATCAAATGAGGCCGTGGTTCGAATTGACGAGGTGCTGTCCTAATCAAATGAGGCCGTGGTTCGAATTGACGAGGTGTTGTCCTAATCAAATGAGGCCGTGGTTCGAATTGACGAGGTGCTGTCCTAATCAAATGAGGCCGTGGTTCGAATTGACGAGGTGTTGTCCTCCAATTTTTCCCTTCGAGATTAATCCTGAACCGTCACCAATAGTCCGTTGAGTTGCTCCAGCGCAACTTTAATTGACCTACCTGACACAAATAAATTTATTTATTTACAAATGCCAGTTTGTCAACTGAATCATCCTTCTCTCTTGCTTCCCAATACCTCAAGGGGTCGTCGTGGCTCAGTGGTTATGTCCACTGTACTAGCAACATTCGAGTTGTAGGCGGTACAGGTCCGATTCCTGCCAGGTGCATCCCTCCCTGGGTGTATTTCTCTCTTCTGTGTCAGTAACTCTTTCATTGTGTGTGTATGTCTATTACTTGACATTGTATGTCTTGTGTCTGGCGCAGCATGGCCAAATATGGCACTTGTGCCATAAAACCCTAAACCAATCAACCCAATATCTCAAAATAATACAGGTAGGTAGGAAGGTAGGCAATTAACGTTCATGCTCTCTCTATTTCATTAGAAGGTCGATGTGCTTAGCCTGTTTCTAAATTTAGTCTTGTAATAATATGCAATGCTCCCAAAGACGTAATAAAATGCTTCAAAATTTTAAGACTGGTCCTTATTTCAAGGTATTTGAATCCAAAGAAGAAATTCTGTTTAATTTCTCCCTGAAATTTTATTTTGCAATCATAATCTTAAAATTCCTATAATTCCTCCAGTGTGACGTTAATTAACTGCCTACTTACATTAAGTATTGAATGTAAATTAATTTTCTTACATCAAAAGAACATTTTTTATTATATCTAGAATCTTAGTTTTTTAGATGTTTTTAAACAAGTCATTAAGAAGTTGAAATGAGTTTATCTAAATAAAAGGACGAAATAGAAAGTGTTTTGCTTAAATGTAGTTGAAGTTAAATTATCTACGTAAAAAATATTTTAGGACACATTAAAGGCATATTTATAAAGACTGCACTGAAAACAAAATTTATTCAAGCGTATTTACAGCATAACTAGTTTAGTCTTTCCATCCAATTAGCCTTAGAGTTGCTAAAAATGACCAACAAACCATCCAAATTTCTGAAATTTGCATTGAATAAATCTTATGAAAGGACATCGTTCAAATGATTTCTCCGAAAATCTTTCGAATATTTTCATTTCTGGTCTTTTAATATGTTGGAAGTGATTTACATCTCCTATATGTAAAATTTCAATAAATCATGTATTCAAACTTTTAAAAAAGACAAAAAATGTCTACGTACATATGACAGGATTGGTAAAGTTGCTGTAATGTCTTGTTTTTGTTTATGAAATTAATTTCTCTACATAAAAATACTTAAAGATGAAGGCATGTTTTATAAAAACTTTATTCGAGAAAAATAAAGCATTTATTCAAATGCAATCGTAGTATAACTAATTCCTCGGTCCTCATTCGACATACGTATAAGTATTCCGTTTCCGTTCGAAAACGTGGTGGGTATACAATATCAACCTGTGGCTGTTTGTCGGACGCCAATCATAATTTTCGAAAAAAGTCGACGCCGAAGCTTTCGCATACATCCTCCTTGTTGTGGACCAGAGAACCTTAACCCTTCTTTGGCCAGAGAGTTCCCCAGATCTGTCTCTCGTTGAGCGTGTCTGGGATGTGCTAGGCCGTCAATTGCATCACCCCACGAACATAAGGGATTTGAAGACCAACTGCAGAATATATGGTATAATATGCAACAGGATAGCATAGGGGTTTTGTTTGATTATGTCACGCCTTATATAGACATGTATCACCACCAGAGGTTGGAAGATTAACGGATTAGCAACCGGAGGGCTGCGAGTTCGAATCCAACCAAAGACCGTCATGAACAAAGGGGGCTGGTGCACGTTAAATACATCGTGGCTTCAAATGTTCTCACGTTGGCTTGGTGTGGAAGTTTGGAGAGTGGGGTGTCAGCTCAGGTATTGACCTCTCATCTGACGGTGGTTCAAAATCATGAGATGTCTTCGAATATTTCCCTTCGGAATTGATCCCTGACCGTCGCCAATAGACCATTGTGTGGCTCAAGTGTGACGCTAATTAAAATACCTACCATTCCAATCAAATACTATTTTGGAGGTGTTTCGATTTGTTTTGGCATAGAATATATTTTATCACCCACATGTGTAATAAATTATATTTGATGTTTTTGTATTGTAAGTGTTTTCGGGTCCAAGTATAGCTGATGGAAAATAAAAAAAAATTGAAAATGAAGTTATTAAAATTCCATCTGGACTTTTTTAAATGATAGTTATAATGTTCTAGAAGGAGTGAAGTTATTCCGTTCATTCCAATCTATTAACTCAATCCGAGTCACGTCGGCTGATTCTACTAAAGAAAAAAATAGAAATACTCTAAAAGAATTTGCATCTCTCCCTATCTTGGACATCTTAATACTCTCCAGTTCAACTTCAGCTCACAAAACAAACAACCAACAGGAAATCCTTAAGTATCCATCACAGATAAGTTATGTCCCAATGCTCAGAATTCTATAACTATAAATCAAAATAGCAATATGAATTATGCGCTGCACTACGGTAACAATTCTCGCAGCGGGGACACATGAATCGGACGAAGGGGGGATTTGATTTACAGTGCCTCGATTCCAGTCCGAGTCTTCCCTTTGGACCAGCTTCTGAAGAAGACGATTAAGCGGTGACATGAGTGAATTTATTTTTCCGTGACCGATGTCTAGGCATGAAGTATGGAAGCCATGAAGAATTTATGCCCGTTGTTTATGTGTTTTGGTGTGTGGCTCTGTTACCGTGTTACCCAGATAAAGACAATGTCTGGAGGTCTTCTGGAGGTATTGTCAAGATGGTTAAGATATTGAGAATGGTTCTTGTAGGGAGAGTGGCTGATCAAGGGGGTTGATAAAAGGGAATTTCGTCGATGACACATGTCTTGTTCTGTCTGGTTTTGGTCTCTTGTGTGGTTAGAGCGGTGTCGTTTTGTTGTTTGAGTTAGGGTCTCGTCCCAGCTGCTATTTTTCGGATTTTGGACAGGAACAGATTGTTCCATTGTCTAATCTGAGCTGATAATCAGTCCTTTTAAAGAGATGTCTTGAACAAAGCGGACGTAGCCGCTCTAAACTAATGATGCTTGTCTATATTACATTTTTGGGAAAGGGGAAGATTTAGTGATAAAAAGTATCGCATTTCTACTCGACTGTATACTGAGAGGTTTAAATTATGGCTTAAAATGGAATGAACTGGTCAAATTTGCGGAGTCTAAGTTTTCGAAATTTCTTCAGAATTTTAATTGTGTAATTTGCCTAACTCAAAAAAATATTTCACTGGAGATTTTTTAAAAATATCTCTTAGAAATTATTCAGATAAGAAAAAATTATGCCCATCAATTCATGCAATTTTGCTCGCTAGATATTTACAATGCTGTAGGGACTTACATCTTACTTGCAGGAATTGTTTGTCCGGCGGTTTTTGGTACTTATAAGGAATTTAACTTAAAAGGAAAACACATTTTGATAATTTAAAAAGAAAACTTTCGCATTCTATCATTCATAACATCTCACTAAATTGTTATGTTTTGTTCATGAACTAGAAAATGGTTATGCATAGATCGAAGAATTTTTTCCAATTGTGACACTTTTAAATAGCTCTACCACCAAGAAAATTTAAGTAAAATATCTTAATGTTACTGAAGATCAGTACTGCTAGCTCCAATTTCTATCTTTATGTTGTGGTTCGTGTAATTGTTTTTGAAATATTATGTATCAATATTTTTATGATTATTTTTAAAAATAATTTTGATTCCACATTTACGTGTTTATTACTCATAGTATATCACGAAACTACAAAATATTCCACGCAAAAAGTTTATGCTGCCTGAAAATTTAGAAAGTATTTGTAAGAAGCGAAACTATTATGCATTACTCGAGTTGAATGGATTTGGTATGGATTGTAAAGATCACAAAAATTAAATATTTATATTTTGGAAAAATTATTTTAATGAAGACGTGACTAATGATTTTTACTTATCACTCCTTTTGGATGTTAAAAAATATCCGAGATATGATGATATAAAATCTCTTTTTATATCATCACATATTTTAATTCAAACTCCTTCGACATATTTAAAATTGCAAACGATGGATAAAAATTGACTTTAACTAATTCAACGATGCTAACGGTGGATAAAAACCTGACTTTGTATTAATTCTTTTCTTTTCAGAAAATTAACATCGCTTTCGAAAATTCTATTTTAGAAAATATATAATTCTAAAAGTAGTTAAATAAAATAAAATCAATTTATTTCTAAAAGTTATTCTGAAAACGGGGGGTATGGAATGATTAAGAACATATATTTCTAAAAAGTTAAACATATTCGTTTTATTAAGTTTTAAAAAAATAAAGGGGATTTGTGAGTTATGCAACTTAATAGAGATCTAAAGGATTTTGAGACAACTTAATTCCCCTCAAATGTTATTAAACCGAAAAGTGTATCGCTGCATATTTTAATTTTCTATTTGCTCCCAAAACATCAATCATTGAAAATCCGAAAGGGTGACCAACCAAGTTGACTCATGCAACTTTATAGATTGAAGGATTTTAGACAGTACAACTTAATTCGCTTTAAAATGTTATTAAATCGAAAAGTGGATTATAGCATATTTTCGTTTTCTATTTGCTCCCAAAACATCAATTACTGAAAGTAAGCCAATAAGCGCCGGGTGTTTCACGCTAATTTTAACGAGCTAAAAAGCCATTGTCTCCAATTCGCTCCGGTGTTTCCAATCCGTTCCACGCGCAAAAACAAACAAGAGACGGAAAACAATTTCCATTTCTAAATCACCAAGAAAATCCGAAAGGGTGACCAAACCAACAAGTTTAACCTTGACCCATTGTATACTTCGCGAAAAGCACCCAGTGTTGCTGTCTCGACTCGCTCGTTTTCGTTTTTTTACACCAATCGAAGTAGGCGTGACTATCTAAACGACAGCGGAGACCTGTTGATCAGGCGGCAGATAATGAGCAACCTGTGCGATCAGGAGGAGGGGGGAGGAATCACTTGGCTTCTGTGAACTGCACAGCACCTGAGAAACAATGTGGCGTATCCAGGCCATAACTTCCCGTGGAATGGCTCAGAACTTTGACCAAGGTACCCATAGCGGGGCAAACTGGACACGGCAGATTGGGACTCAGGGCATATGCCCCTTTTAAAGGCTCGAAATGCCCCAAAAGTTGAGCAGATGGAACCGATCTGCATCCACTAATACTTGAGCGAGAGTCTGAGTGTGACTTTTTTTCGGGACTGATTCTTGGAAGACCTCAGTGTCAAACTCTGTTGAAACTGCTGTCGCTATTTTGCCCGCTGGTAATCTGTTATCGCTGGGCTTTGATGAGTTTATAAGGAACTGTTTCCTGGGGGTTCGTTGCTTTTGTTTTTAGCTTCCTTTTGTTTGGAGTTGTCGCAACGGATATTTTCTCACGATCCATCGGGCTATTAATATGCGTTATACGTTGGCTATTAATATATATTTTTTCGGGTTGCAGCCGCAACGTAATGTTTTTCTGCATGCCGTGACTTGTGATTCATGATTGTGTCACTCTCTTCGTAGTACTGTGCAGTGAACTCGTGCAGGGTAGTGGCTAAAATGAAAAAAAGAAACTCGCAGGTTGTGTCAGGACACAAACCGTAGTTTTGACTTGATTACTCGGGCCTGAGGTTGGATTGCGAAATAAATGAAGCTGACATAGGAAGTTTGAACGATTGTTTATTGAGAATATTCAACAATTAATTTACAGTTTGAACGATTAAAGGGCAGTTTCTTATTAATTGTTGTTCAATATTAATTGTAGCGTAATTCGGTAGCTTTCGAATGACACTACTTATGCAGTCTTCACTCCAAGCAATCCAAAGCTACACTGGCCCTACCGTAGAATTTCTACATATTGCGGATCCCCTCCCAGCACTCAATGCACCTGCGCAGTCGGTCAGAAGGTATTATCAGGTACGGCCTTCCTTCCTCTAGACGACGCTCTTCTGAGTGTCTCTTGTTCTGAAATTATAAGACAAAAGACTTTTTGTAACGTTATACTTTTCATGCATGTTCGCAGTACTGTTCCTATTTTAAAGACGTATTCACGACAAAAAAATAGGGCGGTGAGGCCTCTGCTTTGAAAGAGGGAATTATTTTAAAATTATTTCGTGTACATTCTGCATATATATTGAAATTCATAAAAGCAACTGAAATTCCGAATCCTTTTTCAAATAACTACATGAAACTTTGCTTACAGCAAAGTGTTAAAATCTAAATGAATCCTGATATGGAATATTACGCAAGAGACTGATCAACACAAAACAACAAAAGCGGTCACGTGTTGAGTTTTAGGAAGAGGAAAGGACACAAGCTCGTGAAGCTGGCCAAAGCTCAAAAAGCTGTTCGCCGACGCAGCGGAACTGCTGAGCAGCACAGGCTTGACTTGCTTTGACAGCAAAAACTCGAACGCTGAGCTCTAGTGTCTCAAAATTTGTTCTGCATGGAATTTCTAGGTCAACGCAACTACTTTCAGCTCTCAATGTCGTTCTCTTAGAACCATAGAATTAAAATTTAATGTAGAACATTACACAAGAAGAGACCAATTTTTAATCAAACTCAAAGCAACACAAAACGCCAAAAGCTGTCACGGATCGAGCAATCGGAAGAGGAAAGGACACAAACTCGTGAAGCTTACAAAGCTCAAAAAGTGTTCGCCGACGCAACGGAACTGCTAAGGAAACACAGGCTCGACTTGGTTTGTTTGAAGCAGCAGAAACTCTAGGGCGAAGCCGGATAACGAAGACAGTATTTTATAAATCATAAAATATTTTTAATCGTATTTCATATTTAATACATTCTTGTAAAAGGGTACACATGACTCAAAGAAGAAGGTAGGGGTATACCTCTAGCCCTACCCAATTTGAATGGAAATATTCTTCGATAATCAATATTTTAATTTAAAATTTCAATGTTCTATAAATTCAATATTTTAATTAAAAATTTTGGCAGCATTTCAATTTTTATGGAAATATTTAACTGCTCTACAAAAAAAGTACACATTAACGACCAAATCCTTACTTCCGACAAAAAAAATTTAAACTTTAATTTAAATATGAAAGAAATATATCGTAGAAAGATTTAACTAATGCATTATAAATAGTCTTGAGTTTATGTTTTTGTGAAAGTTTATCGATTGGAAACCTGATTGCGAACACTTTCTAAAGTCCACTTCTCCTGAACTTAGCCGTCAAAGTTTCTTTTTAAATTGAGCATATTGGCGGATTTTTCTGAGAGCATAAAAACTTTTTTCTAAGTTCTTTAAGGAATACCTACAAAATTGTCGCAGGGTACATTTTAAGAGGTGATGGACAGAGCTCAAACTATGATCTATTTCTGTCCAGAACTCTCTATCTGAATGGCTGATCAATTAATGTAATTAAAAGTTTAACGGGTAAGTGTTCTGAATAAGAACTATTCATAAATTTTCATGAGGTAATACAACGGTTAACAGGATGCTTGAAGAAATGCTTATGAAAATTTACTAAAAAATGCCTTCTAAATTTCTTCTAAATTCGCATAAAACAGTCTTTGACCCAGAAATTTCCATTCCTCCATTGCTTACTTGGTATCTATCTTCTAACTCAATTATACTCAGCTGAAATCAAGCACTTGAAATTGTCTTTCATTTACATAGGAGTGGAAATAATTTCTTTGAACAAGAAAAATTTACACCAGAAGCTTAATATAAATGCATTGAAATAGTTTTATAGGTAAGGCCCATGAAATTATGTTCTTCATTCATAAAGGAGTGGAAATAATTTGTTTGAATAAAAAATAAGAACTAAGTTTATACATAGTCGCATTAAAATAGATTGGGTACGTAGAAAGAAAGTCTAAAGCCTCTTGCAATGGAAGGAATTACCTTTAAAACAATCTACCTGTAATGTAACAAGTTTAACGTTTCTTTTCAATTTGCATGATAAGATGGAGAGTGTCTTTTTCTCTCCTTTCTCATTCCCGAAGCTATACTTTCATTCCGAAATAATGACTTTATTATGCGAAGAATAGAGTAAAACGGACTTGAATATTATCCACTTTTCTTAAATTACTTTAACTACACCAACATGCTTTATCCAGCCTGAATACGTAAGCTTCTTAACAGAAAAAAAAATAAGTTCAATCAAATTATTTTTATGTAATTTTTGTTTGTATTTCCCGATATAATTTTTCATAGATAAATTACTGAGGGCAACGTATCGTGTAGGCATTCACTATTTGTTATATAAAGGTTCATGGGAGCTATTCCAAGTACTGAATTTATTGTATTAAATCATGTGTTACTGTCTATTGTTTGGCAAATTTAACTTTACAAAATGCCGATCCAAAGGTAGGTAGGTCTATTGCTCAAGAAGGTCAGAACTGATTAGACGGTCCTGCAGGGTTTTTTTAGGTTTTATGCGCAAAAGCCGTATTTAGGCCAAGCTGTGCCAAATATAAAACAGGTAGGTAGGTAGTTGAATTAACGTCGCACTGGAGCAACACAAGGGTCTATTTGTGATGGTCCGGGACCAATCCGGAAGGGAAAGAACCGAGAACAACACCTCGTAACTTTGAACCACGGTCGCCGATCCAAAGGAGAAAAATGAAGGTTTAAAAAAGCAAGGACAAAAGTATCAATATCGTCATACAGTTTGCTGGTTTAACAGATAGTTCAGCATGTGAAATCCTTAACTTTCGTCTTTTCCAATATCCTATACTGCTACGCTGTTTGAACGGTTCTATTGACGAAGCTCAAAATAATTATATTTTTGCGTGACAAGGTTGGAGAAAATTCATGAATTTTGAACGGTTTAGTTTTAAAATGTGTAGATTCTTAGAATAAATTCGTCATCACATCAGTCTATCTCTGCTGTTATATATTTAGTTTTGTTTATGAAACGCTTATAAGTAGTAATAGGTGGGTTGAATTTATGTCGCACTGAAGCAGCACAACAGTCCATTGGCGACGGTCTTGGATCAATACAGGAAAGATCCGAGGACAACATCTCGTAATTTTGAACCACGATCAGATGACGTCAATGTATGAGCTGGCACCCTGCTCTCCAAATTTCCCCACCATACCAACACGTAAGAAAAGGATGTTTGTGTATAAATTTAGTACTCCCCTATAGCTCAGGGGTAGACCTCGTCATCTGACCGTGGTTCAAAATGACGAGGTGTTATCCTCGGATCTTTCCCTTCAGGAATGGTCCCTGACCGTCACTAATATCCTGTTGTGTTGCCCCAGTGCGACGTAAATTCAACTAACAAACTCCTATAAACTTACAGCTCAGTGGGTTTTATGGCGCAAAGGCTATATTTGACCAACCTGCGCCGAAGACAAGACTAACTTCAAAAGACATACACACTCAAGGAAAGAGTTTTATGTCTTAGGATGTAGGTAGGTCTACATCCTAATAGTCAAGGAGAGTAAACTAAAACAGAAGAGAGAAATGCAACTAGGGTAAGTTATATGAATCAAACCTCTGCTGCCTACAACTCGCTGGTTGCTAGTGCAGTGGGAAATCCCTCTGAATCACAAGAACCCAGCCTTTAACTCTCCTGGTGGTCGTCTCGATGAGGCATATCGTCATTAGCAAAATTGACCAGGTCGTGATGCATGGTATATCTCGTCGTCAGAAGAAAACTGACCCTCATTATTATCAAAAACTAAAACAATCTCGTCATCATAAAAAAATCGGCAATATCTTCATAACGAAATATCTCGTCAATAGCTTAATTGGTCAGATCTTGATGCACGAGATATTTCGTCGAAACCACTTGGAGAGTTAAAGGGAGATTATACTAGGAAGGAGCTCTGCAATGAACTTCATTTTTCATTGTAGAATCCCAACTTCTACCGTTTCTTAGAGTTCAGGGCAGCCCAGTTGAAAGAGTAACGGATTAGCAACCGGAGGGTTGCGAGTTCGAAACTCGGTCCATTCGAAGACCGTCATGTACACGGGGGATGGTGCCCGTTATATCTGTCGTGGCCTCAAAAGTCCTCACGTTGGCGGGATGTGGAAGTTTGGAGAGTGAGGTGCCAAATCAGGTGTTGACCTCGTCATCTGACCGTGGTTAAAAATTACGTGGTGTTTTCCTCGGGGGGATTGATCCCGGACCGTGGCCAATAATCCGTTGAGTTGCTCCAGTGCGACGTTAATTAACTACCTAACTTAGAGTACAGCCAGAAAAATAGATTGAGGAGCACGGTTTCCCAGTTTCAAAAAGTGAACCCTGGAGCCCTTTAACAAACTTCTGGATCAAATCACGAATTTCGCGAAAAGTTGGCAGACAGTAGCAATTCCCGTCAGGGATTCAAGTCAGGACTTGGGTTGCCGCAACTCTTGCTGCAATGCAAGCAGCCCCATGAACAGAGCCATCACAGTGGAAGGGTGCGTGTCATTGGTATGCAGCGACAGTGCTTGCCGACCATTAATTACACAATCTGCTTTCTCCATTAGCTGCGCCGTGATCACCGATGAAGAATTATGGGCATAGCTTATCGGCCGATGCATCGATAACGCTTGGAAATACCTCTCTTTATTAGGGCCTGGTGGTTGGCTCGTGTGACCGAAGCAGCGACTCGCATGTTCTTGTGCCTTCTGACGTCGAAAGTGATTAACCCTCCTGGTGGTTGTCTCGACACGAGGTATCTCGTCGTTAGCAAAACTGTTCTTCAGGGACCAGCTATCTCGTAATTGGAAGAAAACTGACCAGATCTTGATCTCGTCGTCATAAAAAATCGGCAATGTCTTGATGACGAAATACCGCGTCAATATCAAAATTGGTCGGATCGATGGACGAGATATCTCGTCGAAATCACTTGGAAGGTTAAATACATTCATGCCTCTCATTCAAGGAATTGAGAACCTTGCGTCATAGTACCCAAAATCCAATTTGATCCACGGAATTGAGAATTATTTTAAGACAGCTCATGTTTATCCATCCGAGTGGTTTCAACTAGATATATCTTCCATCAGCGTCTGATCAATTTTGTTAATGACGAGATATCTCGTCATAAGGATATTTCTGAATTTTTGAAGATGCCGAGATAAAGATCTGGTCAATTTTTTTCTTGTGACGAGATATCTCGTGACAAGAAAAACTATGTGACGTGACTAGGTTGCTAGTATACCCATGACTGCAAACTAATTTCTTTAATAAAAACTATCTAGTTAAAATGTAATCATATCTTGTCCTTAACCCTCCTGGTGGTTGTCTCGACAAAACTGACCACACCTTATTGGACGAGATATCTTGTCCAATAAGGTGTGGTCAGTTTCTAATGACGAGATGCATTGCAGAGATAACCACCAGGAGGGTTAAGGACAAGACATGATTACATTTTAACTAGATGGTTTTTATTAAAGAAATTAGTCGTAAGTCTCGAATTGTAGGTCCACGCCCCATTTCAGCCAGCTGCTCTTCATTGAGTTCCTCCTCATAAGATGATAGTCACGGCCAGAAAGAAACATACACACATGTCCAAATATTAAGGATAATTCTGAATTCGTATCAAGCAAATTCACTTGATCTCAATCCAATAGAACATGCTTTGGATGCTCTCGGATATCACATTTCAACCTGCACATCACCACAAAGGACCACACAAGAGCAAAGACGTCCTCTACTGCACAAATGAGGCTCATTTCCACAGGAACTCTTGGACAGCCTTGCAGAAAGCATGTTTTCACGTTCTGAGGCCTGCACTAGGGTCAAAGGACAGTATATTCTCTATTAGGTTGCTTTTAACAAGTAATTTTACTTATTCATAAGTTGTATAATCGAAGACCTTAATGGGAAAAGAGCGAAATGCCAAAATATCAAAACTCCAGTTTTTATTGTCAGAATTCCGTTAGTAAACATTTCTAGAAATGTTTTTCGTTAGTGTACACCCTTAATCATTTCCGCGTACACCCTTGATCATTTTTAGAGTCAATTTTCTTATTCAAAAGGCTTTTAAAAATGACTGTTAACTTATTTTTAGATACGTTACGTTACTATACTTCTCTGTGGGTTTGCTCTTTTCCTCTACATCTTCTAACAGTAGAAATAGATAGTTATATTGTATTTGACAGCAATATTTTGTTGAACAGGCTATTGTGATAAACTATTAATTATTTACATTTGAGATGGGAGTACTCGTGCTCTCGATACTTAAAAGTGTATTCATTACTCTCAATTCGTTCTCATTGTATTCGAATATAGTAGTATTTATTCAAAGTATTCGAATACCAAAGCATTCATCCCAAGTATTCGATTACAAAAGTATTCATCCCAAGCATTCGAATACCAATGATATAAATAATAATCTTATATCTTATATCGCGCTTAGATGATTCGTACTGTCGATTAATCCTTTTTATATGTATTCAAATGCTTAATCGATACTTGAGAGTACTCGACTGCCACCTATTCGATTCTTAAAAGTACTCGACTGCCATCTATTCGATTCTTAGAAGTACTTGATTCTGCCGATCTCTAATTTCTTTTAACTATTATTGTTGTTATTAATCTAACAATATGACAAAAAGAATTTGATTATTTCTGTTTATATATAGCTCGCTTGTTTATTTTATGCAAGAAACCAAATGGCACATACTTCGCCTTTAATTAAGAAGCAATGAAACATTCCCTAAGGTGATACATACATTTTTATGAGACATTAAAGTCTCCGTTAATAGCATCGCATCATCCCCAACTTTTACACGTGCAGGTATACATTATTCAACCATACCCCTGCGTTGAATAACCAGTTGGTACGGTCCATTTCAGACCCAATCGCGTGTTGAAGAAGTATCAATTCTTGCATCCCCCATCAGATAAGGCACAAATTAATAGCGAGACTTTTTTGGAATAAATAATCTCGAAGGCATTCATTTTCGATCCGATCCTCTACCTCTTTAACACCTACCGCACCTCCTGTCAAATAACTTGACATTCCACATCAAGAACCCAACCCTATACTTCCAGATTCTTACATCTTCAAACAGGGTTTGTCATTCTGGGACCTCTTTTACACTTAAAACCCATAAATTTCGTGAAGGTCGAGTCCAGACAAGGCGCTGACAGGCAGCCTTGCCGAACATCCCAGAGCGTTACAGTCAACCCCAAATCAGCAATCGCGACTTCCTAAATATCACCTTTTTATCCTCGCCCCTAATATAATTAATAGCGCGGCTGATACGGTCTGAAAAGTGGAAGCCGGGTTCCCATTCCCAGTGGCATTGCAGCGAATATAAATGTGAAGTTCTTCGCTTTAATTACGACCCTTACTGGTGATAATAGCATCCCTTGGGCATTCTTGTACCATTAAGGAAGAGCGGTTCAAAATCTCTGAGGTGTTATTAATCAAACACCTGCGTTTTCTTTAAACTGATGGCTTGCTATTTTGTTTCAATGCGAGACGGTGATTACGACCAAACAGTAGAAAATTGAAGCTCACGGGTTTGAGCGCAGAGGTGGTGTCACCAAGTATCGTGTTTAAGGCAGGTCTAACTGTCACACTGAAAGATACAAAGTGTTACACAAATTATACAGGATGGAGAAATTATAAATGATTTTTCAGAGGCGGGATTATTTACAGTCCCCAATCTGCTTAAATCAAACATGAGGCGTTGGAAAAAGCACTGTAAGAACTTTGCGATTGACTTGCACCCGTTGCCAGTTTACTTGTGAACGAAGGACAAATATCTTTATTTAAGTTACTCTTATAAACTAATTCCGGTCTAATTAGAGTTGCCATGGCTCAGTGGGTTTGCCTACTGCGAAAGCAACCATCGACGTGAAATATAAGTAAACTGAGCACTACTATTGAGAGGATCTTCAAAAAGTGTGACCAACATATCGACTAGTAGTCACGTGACTGCTCTGTGAAAAATTCACTTGGTTAGGAGATTTGGTATCTTATCGCCTCGTTTGGCGATATAACATTTTATGACAGGGTAGATGAGTTAATGCCCATTTCTATTGAGTGGCGACAAAAATGGTGAAATCGTCAAAGTACTACTATATCGCGTGGACCAATCAGATGAAGAATCAATGGATGGGCGCCTTCTCTCTTCCCATGGGCAATCCTTTTCTTACTTCATATCGTATTTTTGTGCTAACGTGTTTTGCCCTTCACTTACCTTTTGTTTTTATGTGTACTATCTTGAATACTTCATGTGTATAGTAGATTGCTCGGTTCTCCCTAATACCCGAAATTCCTCCGTAAGGCGGACTATATAGCTAAAAGCCGCACAGGTGAAACAGTGTCCCCCTACCGCGTCCAATCCAATCCCGTGGCCCAATCAGATAGATGAATGTTCGTTTCACCCGGCAGAATGTACTAACTAGTAGTAAACTAGTAGTAATGTAGGATTACATTACTACTAGTTTTGGTCATACGATCCTGGGTACTTAAATAGGTAGCTCATTCTACATTTATATTTCCTCTATGATAACAACCAGCGTTAGGCATCGCAAGTTCGGTTTCTGTAACTTACTCTAGGTGTATTCCTCTCTTCTTGTTAGTAAAGCTTTCCTTGTGTGTCTGTCCATTATTTGACGCCACCTGTCTTGTGATTGACGCACATGCACTAATATGGAGCTTGCGCCATTAAATCCAACCCAATCAAAATTATAAAAACAAATTTAAAGCATATATTGGTGAGTAAAAATTATTGATCAGTGTTTCTCGGGGATACATTTTAGAACTAAAGCTATTTAATGTGCAGTGTACAGCTTTTGAGGAAGTTTGAATACTTTTTTTTGGATGAAATTGGAGTGCAAATTTTAAACTTCTGATACTTCATGATTGAATATAGTACTATATCGAATGCATACTTCTTGGCCAAATGTGGCGTTTGCGTCCCAAATCCCAAGCAACCGGTCTAAATAGCCTTGTCGAGCGACAAACTGAACTATCCGAAGTAATCCATACCTTCCATAAGTCCAATTGTTTTTGTGGGTTTTAGCGATATTCCTATTTGAGGGTTGAATCTGTGGAATCTGCAAATTAGTCACATCTTCAAGTTATAGACATGTAAATGGAAATTTTGCCAAGCTACGAATAAAGATTACATTCCGGAAAATATGAAGGCAGCCTCCTACAAGTTGGTCAATTAACACACATTTTCTGCGCAAAACCGTCCCATTTTATTACGCTTGAAATCTAATAAAATCTATTGTGGTCTTTCGCTTCCTTTTATGCACTTAGTTCACCTCTCCAATGTGAATATTACAATAGGGATAATTGTTATTTCTCCATATAAGGTTTGATCTCGATATCGAATATCATTGAATTGAGAGTCAAACGAATCACTTCCTAGATTTTCTCAAATTACTTATTTTAACGCTCCGTGGATTATCGAATCTATAAGGACAAGTTATTGGCCTGAGAGATATCACTGGAAAGACGCCTCAAACGAATTGCTTGATGGTTGGTTTGGGATTATGACGCAAGGGTCATATTAGGTCGAGTTAAGCAAACAACGTCAAGTGAATGGACACAGATAACAATTGCGGCTCACATCCTCTGAGATGTTCAGTTACAATTCCCAAT
The DNA here is from genome assembly GCA_933210815.1 of Meta bourneti. Taxonomy (NCBI): domain Eukaryota; kingdom Metazoa; phylum Arthropoda; class Arachnida; order Araneae; family Tetragnathidae; genus Meta; species Meta bourneti. The sequence continues at coordinate 29,267,123 of OW119930.1, forward strand.
TACATCTTATTAACTGAATTAATCAGAAAGGAATCAGGGCCACGGTAGCCCAGTTGGAAGAGTAACGGATCGGCTATCGGAGGGTTACGATTTCGAAACTATCCAACCAAAGACCGTGTACATGGGGTTGGTGCACGTGTAGGGGCCTCAAATCTCCTCACGTTGGAATGGAAGTTCGGAGAATGGAGTGTCAGCTCTGGGGTGCCCCTTGTCATCTGACCGTGGTTCAAAATTACAAGGTGACGTCCTGGTATCTTTCCCTTCGGAGTTGATCCCGGACCGTCGCGAATAGCCCGTTGTGTTGCTCCAGTGCGGAGTAAGTGCAGCTCCCTACCTACATCAAGGATATCCTTGTGAATCTCCGCAATTTGATGGACAGATAAGGAAATATTCTTAGGAATATATTAAAAAAGTGTTACTCAAGTAAACCTTTTGGGAATGGAACTGGCATACCTCCTACTGCGTGCAGACTGCCAGCGAAGGACCCAACATTCCCAGGGCCTTCACAGCCTGGTGTGATTAACGGTTACCGCGCTGGCAGCCTAAGCCCGTGGGAGGTTGTGGGCTCAATGCCTGCATATTATCATGAATGTAAATACCGAACTAGTAAAAGCGACTCCATTACTTCACTACCATTTGTAGGCCGATACCTGCGATCAAGCACTTAAGTTGGAATACATTTAAATTCAATAATCACCCGAAGTCATGGTGGCCCACTTATAATGAGCCTAAGAACACATACTGCTTGAGGATATGTATTCCAATTTGGAGTGCTTGATCTCAATGGTCCGCTTATAAATCGTTGTCAAATAGACACAAGGAAAGCTTCCACTGACAGAAAAACAAACCCAGGATAAGTTATAGAAATCAAACTTGACCTCCCACGGCGTGAAGGCTGCTAGCGTAGTGGGCAATCCCACTAAACGACCGAAGGCGTCTCAAATTACCATTTGCGAGTTCGAATTCAACCAAAGACCGTCGTGTACATGGGGGGCTGGTGCACGTTTAATCTGTCTAAAATCTATTAAATCACGTGGCCTCCAATGTCCTCACGTTGGCGTGGTGTGGAAGTTTGGAGAGTGCAAGCTCAGGTGTTGACTTCGTCATCTGACCGTGGTTCAAAATTACGAGGTGTTGCTCTCGGATATTTTCCTTCGGGTTTGATCCCGGACCATCGCCCGTTGTTTTGCTCCAGAGCCACGTTAATTATCTACCTACCTATTATTTGTGAAAAATTTTATTAAACTAGAACAAACCGTAGGAATCAAATCGGGAAATAAGCTTCAAATATTTTATAAAAATATGAACGAGTTACACAAATTTCAAATTCAGATGTAAAATATGCTTAAAAGATTTTCTATCTTGCTTTGACTCCTTTGTAAAGAGTATTCTTTGAGTCATGACACTTTTCCTGAGAAAGTGCGATAGATCTTTTCAAATTTCTTATCTCTCCGTTCATAAATCTTACTTGCACTCAGTTCCAGTGAGTAAAATAAGTGATTCATGTGAAGTTTCCTTCTTATATCTCTTTTCTATCTTATACTTCCCGAAGAAAACTACATCTGAAAATCTCAACCCCTCCACACAAAACTCTTCCCTATCCTCTTCGTTCAAAAGACTCGAGCAATTTATTTGAAACCCAATCCTCACAAAGCATTTACATAATCTTCCACTTCTACCCATGTGGTCAGGGAGGGGGTCTGGTTTGAAAAATAGAACGAATGGGGGCAGGGAACTGGCGGTGACTAAATTCAATGACAAATCTTCGACCAGGGTGGTCGCCACCGATCTCTGCAGGCGATGCACGTTCGAGAACATCCGAATCTAATCCCCTGTGATCCGTTTGGCAGGTACAGGCTGTTCCCTCGAACTTGGATCAGGAGATGTTCATAAACATGTCGTACTAAGCAGTTCCATTGTATAAGTTTTGCAAAGTCGGAGGGACTTAGTAGGGAACTTGAAAAGGGGTTACAAAATACTGTCGTGTACAAATGTATCTTGGGAAAGATCGTACTTTGATGTAGTGATGTACGACTATAGTCCTACGTTTAGATCAGAAAATGGCTTCCAAATAGGATTTACTCCAGAGTACAGACTGCGTTTTGTATACCCCTATTCCAACAGAGGGAAAGGATTTGTTATTCAATGAAACGTCTCGAAATAGCCATTTTGTGGTTTTGGGAATGGCTAGAATCGAGGACATTCCAGGTTTATTAGCGCTTTGTGGTTATTTTGACCTACCTTTTTCATACTTATAAATTCATACTCATTGGAAAACATCTGTGGTTGATAGAAAAAAAGAAATTTTAATAGAACAATGTTGAAAACAACAAATAAAATACTAAATTGTTTGCTTACTAATAAAAATCAAATAATTAACTGAATAAGCTTAGATGTTTAAAGCTCAAAGTTTGAGCACTCAGCGTGTTATATTTCTGTTGATCTTTAATTTCAAAGCATATTTTGACTTTCTTGGAATCTAAACCGCAATAAATAGCTTGAGGTCTCGGTTGGTATTTGAGACAGATAGGTAAATTAATTTATCCTTTATTTTTGTAGAAAATAAGTGTGTTTAAAGTGACTTTTAGGCTTTCAAATAAGAGAGGTATACATTTTTTCTGCACAAATAGAAACTTGGGTTGTGTAGAAATGAAGGTTCTAGAGTTTATTTCAACATGTAAGCTTTCACGGTATTCTACATTCATATTAAATCTTATGTGAAAACAATTTCTAGCAAGAGAGTAAATAAATTTCATTTCAGGAACGAGATGTGATTGGCCAAATATGGCACTTACGTCATAAGACCCAACCAACCAGGAACGAGTTGCCAATGAAACAGGAAAGAAAAAAGAATTGCTAATGTATGTGAAAGAAAAATTTCCAAGTAACCAGTAAAGAGTGTAAAATAAATTAAAATACAGGATTCGGTACTGGAGGATCACCGGTACTGGAGTACCTTGGTTGAACCCTAAAGGAGACCTCCAGGAAATGTAAAAAGATTTTTTAATGTAATGTTCAGTCTGTTTTCTGGGTTTAAAAGGTACAAATCTTTTGATTATTTTTGTTTTTTAAAGGTGTACAATTGAAGGCTCCAGGAAACGATGATAAGCCATATAAATATATTCCCGTAATATAGTGATACGGGGACTCACAGACACTTCGGTATAAATCAACACTATTTAATGATTGAATAGCAAAATGTGCTGGATGGGCAGTAATATGTAAGCTATTTATAAAATTATCATAATAACAAAAGCTTGATACATCGTCGTCGGCCCAATACCTATGACCTCGTCGTTTCGAGCTCTCATCCACCTCCGTGTAACGTCGTGTCTCAGCGTGCGGCGTTTGGAGTAGCTCAGGCCAGAAGTCTTGAGCATCCCCTTTCGTATGTTCCTCTCGTTCAGTCATGTCATGTGTGGACATCTCCATAGTAATGAAAAAAAAAAGAAACAGAATATTCTAGGGGACGAAAAGAATTTCTGTTTGTTTGAATGAGTGCTTAATTCTTCGAAGTTTTAGATAACAACCTATTTTTTGAATCGTGGCTAAACCATTATTATTTATGAATTTTTTTTAACTTGAAAGTTCTAAAATTTTTCAAGACGCTTATCATTATGTTGCTCGAAGCCCTTCGATCGTGTAAAGCAAAAGAGGAAAATGCTTACACTTTTTCAAATTATACCTTAAGTACTTGGGATGTATAATTTTATTTCGTGTTGGCGCCCGTTATCTAAACTGCTACTAGGATATGTCGACTAATTTGGTCTCGGTCCGGAGTACATATAGGGAGGGGGATGGTAAATTAACCAGTTAGTGTGAAGGTTCTGGAATATTCCCTCTATTCAATTGCTGCCTATTAGATCCAAGATAATTTTATTATAGAAATGAGAAACTTTTTCTGTAAGGTTAAATACAGATGGTGGTAGTATTTCTACTGCGAATTTTCTGTGCGTGTTTTGAGTGTAACGTACCTGTCTTGTTTTTCGAATACGATCTCTCCAGTAAAAATCCCTAAGAATGAATTTCGTATTCATATGTGATACTTGATTGGGTCAACATCTATTTGATTAAACGCCAAACGTCACCGAAGGGGCGATTAACTACATTTTAAGGTAACCCAGATGGATATCAGGCAGGTAGGTAGGTATTTTAATTAAAGTCGCACAAAACAACGGGCTATTAGCGACGGCCGGGATCAAACCCGAAGGGGAAGATCCGAGGAAAACACCACGTAATTTTTAACCACGGTCAGCTGGCACTCCATTCTCCAAACTTCCACACCACGCCAAGTATATCAGGCAAGAGCATTTGGGTACTGAAGCAAAATCTTCGTTTTCCGTCTGGTTTATTCGTTTACCCTGAAGATCCCTCTCATGCACTCCAATGAAATGCATCTCGTCATCTGACCATGATTCAAAATGACGAGGTGTTTCCCTTGGATCTCTCTCTTCGGGATTGATCCCGGACCGTCGCCAAAACCATTTTGAGTTGCTCCATTGCGACGTTAATTCAACTACCTACCAATGAAATGCACGAATTGGATGTCGCTGAACAAAAAAATATGCCACTGCCTGAAAGCCATAACGCCTATCTATTTTAAAAGATAATGATATTCCAATTTTAAAAGATAATGATATACCTATTTTAAAAGATAATGATATACCTATTTTAAAAAACAACTTTTTCCATTAGAAGCAATCCAGCAATAAAAGCCCATCGTAAATGAGTCAACCTCTTTGGAGGACATAATCAAAGACTGAAAAAAAAGACCTCGGCGAAGATTCCTCGCATACCACTGATTCAGCTTCATTATGAAGGCGTCCAAACGAACAGCAATGCCATTAAAGTCAGCATAATTTTTAATTAAGGAAGCTTTCCTCCTTCTGGCTTCTCTTCTTCCGTCGAGTCGTCTCCGCGGGGGTGGTCTGAGTGCAAGAGAGACTTGCCCTCCAAATTAGTATCTGGAATATCAGCCCAGTTTTATCGACACCCACCAATCTATAAGGCTGCATAAATAGACATTTAAAACCCGGCCACACAGTACGAGACGATAATAGGTGCTCGGGATTGCTGAAGCAGGAAAGGACCAGGAGGGAAGGACACATTTTCCATAGGGATGAGACCGTGCAGTACATTTCCAAGCACAGGGGCATTTTATGAACATCTGAAACGTTTTATTAATTTTACAGTCCACTGGTTAACGAAGAGTTCCCATTTAAAATTGTCACCTTGGCGTGGTGTGGAAGTTTGGGGAGTGAGGTGCCAGCTCAGGTGTTGCCTCGTCATTCGACCGTGGTTCAAAATTACGTGTTGTCCTCGGACTTTCCCTTTGGGATTGATCCCGGACTGTCACACATAGCCCGTTGTGTTACTCTAGTGTGACGTTAATTAAAATACCTACCTACCCATTTAAAATTGTGCCCTCAGGGGCACATCTGTAGGTGTGCACGAACTTCACAGACCTAGTGGTCTTTTCATTTCCCATGGGGTTTACTGTCTTAAGTAAACAATGGTGTCGCATTCCCGGGACACCTATGCGGTCTTTCTTTTGCTTTCACCCCCGATTCTTTTTCCCTTTACACATTTTTTACTTGACGTTAGTCTATCTTGTTTGGCGCAGCTCAACCAAATATGGCCCTTTGTTGGCTTTGATCGATCGGGGCCGAAGGACATTAAAGTTTACGAGACATTATTAAAAATTAATTTTATTGAAACCAATTCGTATTTACAAACATAACATGAATTCAAATTAAGACGTCTCGTCTATTACGCTAATTCTTCTGCTATCTTTTATATGCACTCAAGATTAACATAACTTTCTACTTTCATATACACCATACGTCTCTATAATTTCAAGTCGTCCTCTGCAGAGGTTGAGACTGATTCCAACACCCTTGCGCCATAAAATCCAGAAACAGCTAACTTTTCTATCCAGAAGCAAGCACCCAGATCACAAGACCGATTGGTCGGCGTGAATTCTGAATATTTCTCCCCTTTTTCATGACTTGGGATTGATCCCGGACCGTCACCACTAACCCGTTCTGTTGCTCTAGTGTGAAGTTAATTGAAATACCTCTACCTAGCTTTTCATGACATTTTTTACTTAAGGTTGTCTTGTGTTTGGCGCAGCTTGGCCAAACATAGCCCTTGCGCCTTAAAAAGCCAAAACAACCAATCAACCACCAACCAACGGAGACCAAAATAGTGGACAAGTGACTTTGATCCATGTAACTGTTACTCTCAGTATGTTGTCATATCAATCAAAATTTATGCAAATTACTAGTTATTTTTTATCATTTGTTTACCTATTTATTGCTGTGCATGTCGTAAAACAACACATTCCATCGAAGTACTTACGAGAACGATGTGCAGTGCACGTACTAGTACGTACAATAACAACTTTATGTCATGAAGTACCGACTTTCCATAAGTACAAACTGTCTTAAGTCAGTATCCACCACTTCAATACCTATTACTTCAATAGCTATTATAACTACAAAAATTAAAAGTAGATTATTATTTCCTCTTATGGTGTACTTTATTGTAATTTTTAAGTATACAACAGTGTACATATAAGAAACAGAACCTTGGATGCAAAGCTTATTCGCTATCATTTGAACTGATTTTTGCAAATTTGATCAAATGTGTCCCTTTCCAGTTCGAGTTTTGTGGGGTTTTCACTGACTCTTGCATTTAATAATCGGAAAACGTTTTAACAGAACATATACCTAAAAAGTATTTTTGGATGTCACTGCATAACTAACAATCACTACGATCCAAGACAGCGTTCTCCTACATTAGTAAATTGACTTTGGATTCCTTTTTACAAAGTTGGTTCTAAAATTGAAATGCTGGATGCAAAAAAGCATCGACCTTAAAATGAAATAGACGGAGCATGTGCCCGCAGTTTCATGCTATTTCTTCCAGTTGCTCGGTTTGAAGATCTGTCACGTGGTTGTGGGTGAAAGCATAAATCCTAAATTATTGATTGGTTGATTAAAATTATTATATATCCACTGTGATCAAAAACACTAGTCTGCGCTTCCATAGCCAATCGGCTAAGTCGATTTGTGATTTACCCTTCAGAGATCTTACGACAACGACTCCGCCCACATGTTCCGTCTATTTCATTAGAAGGTCGATGGCAAAATGTTAAAGGCAGGTGTGATCCTAATTATATTATTCAACTACATTACCTTTCTTTCACGGCGTCAAATATCACACTACAACTTTTTAAAGCTTTAATTCTAGGTCTCATTTTCCTTCTAAACACGTTTTCCTGTCACTTAACCTAACAAAACCGGATCCCGGCATTCTTTTCTCTAACTTTTATGGCTATCAAACTTTTTAACCAAGTCCCATCAGGATACTCCCAGATCCTTCCACATTAAACGCTTTTAAAGCTTCCACTTGATATTGTTGGGCATCTTCCACATAATTTATGACAATATGCATACTTTTTAAGAACGAAAATTCGTGCCAACTTTTCTTTTCGCCATCTTACAGGACTGAATTATATGCTCTTTGCATCGCAGGAAAGAGATGCAGGGGAAAAAACATCGGTCCTAAACTCGGGGCTTTGTTTCAGCTGGCCAATCCTACGATTTCAGACTGGGCGAGCTTTTGTGTGGGCCTTTTTAATGAGTCCATAAAAAAGCACCGTAAACAATGAAAAGCCTGTTGGCGCAGATTCGATGGGCTCTTTACTAACAAAAGGTTGCTATTTGAGGTAATGTAAAACGGCTTTTAAAGGCTATATACATAATGAGGCTTTTTTCCCGACTTGCTTAATTTTTCTTCAACGTTTCACCTGTGGTTTGGCGAAGAGAAACGTAAAGTTTTTTGCTTTATCTATTCGGCGGTGAATAATTCATGCTTGACTTGTGTGTTTAGGATGAAGTATTTTTTATCAGGTCTTGGAATGAATAAAAAATGAAACACTCTGTCACCTTCGTAACATACCATCAGAGTCGTTGAATAAGAGTAGAGTGTAAGTTCGCAGATGGATAGCATGTATTTTATTCAAGAAATAGAACCAGATTTCCTATCATAGCGTATCACATACATCATTGAGCATATTATCGAATAAAAAATGAATCACTGTCACCTTTGAAACATACCACCAAAGAGTCATTGAATAAAATTAGAGTGTAAGTTCGCAGATGGATTGCATGGATTTTATGTAAGTAGCTGTTGAATGAATATTTACACTTGCTTTATCATAAATATATCATATACAGCATTGAGCATATTATAGAATAATTAGAAAGATTAATAGCTGTTAATCTGATAACATTTAAATGTAGTTTAAGGCTGTAGAATACGAATAAGAGCTCAGTGTAGTTAATTGAAAAATGATGGTTAAGTATGTGGTTTAAAGCTGTTGAACACATGGATTGTTTAGGTTTTATTTCATGATACAAAGGGGCATATCTAGTCAAGCTACGGTAAACACTAGACAACGTCAAATAATGGACATGCAAACAACAAGGAAAGTTTTACTGGCACTGATGGGAGAAATATACTCAGAGTTCGTTGCAGACATCGAAACCTTATGATCCAATCCAAATCCTATCAAGTCTGTCCGCACATTTCTCGGGTTCCAACAATTCCACACCAAGCTTGATTTCTCACATTATTCCTTACTACCAATGGCTGCAGAATCGTGTAAACAGATTTGCATTTCTTAATCCTTCAAGTGGTTTCGACGAGATATCTCGTCCATCAAGATCTGAATAATTTTGCTAATGACGAGATATCTCGTCTTCAAGATTTTGATTGGCGATTTTTTTATGAAGATGAGACCGATTTCCGGTAAAGTTTCTTCTAATGACGAGATATATCGACCATCAAGATCTGATCAGTTTTGCTAATGACGAGATACCTCGTCCAGACAACCACCAAATTAACGTTGCGTTAAATTTCCCTCAAGCACAACGGGCATAATACAGATCCTGATGACCCAATCCAAATCCCACCAAGCCTCATCAGTACATTCCTCGGTATGCCGACAATTCCACACCAAGCATGATTTCTTACATAAATCCTTTCTATCGAGGATTTATGTATGCCTACATTCTTGTTTAAACATATTTGCATTGCTTAAACTTCCTCCAAGCACAACGAGCATAATACAGAGCATGACGACTCATTCCAAATCCCAAGTCTGTCAGCAAGTCCTCGGCTTGCCGACAACTCCACGCCAAGCGTGATTAGAAACTCGCCTCACCCACCCACACAGTCACTAATCATCTTCCTGGAATGCTTCTTCACCAAACCCACCCTCGAGTAGCTCTGCACCCGACGCGCAAAAGCCCAACTCGACTGTCCGTCCATCCATCTTCTTCAGGCAGAGGAAGATTCATCCTCTGGAGAAAAAAAGCTTCTTCTGTCAACGGTTCCATTTGTCGCGGATGGGATGCGAACAAGTGGTTGCTTTCTGGGAAGTCTCTTGCTGATGGTTTTCTGAGAAGCATGAGGTCAGGAAGGATATTAATTTTGGAAGATGTATTGCATGTTTGACTTCTTGGCCGGAGTGTGTCTCTTGTCGAGCCTCTCTCATTACATTAATGAGTACGAAGGGAGAAAAAGTTTTTGCACAACAGATAGCATTTGTGAGTGCACTTGATTTATCGTCTTGAAAATTAATAGTAAAGGGAATTATTCATTCCAATGTCAAGCATAGTTCTATGGAGAGATTTATTGTAAAACAAGCTATATTCTTAGTGGTTTAATAAAGTAATTATTCAATTTTCCCGTTTCCATTTGTTGCTTTTTCCTACTACGTGGATGAAGCCTTGCGTTGGTAAATTTAAATATGATTCTATTGAAGGGCGGCTGTGGCTCTCAGTGGGTTTGCCCACTGCAATAACAACGTGCGAGTTGTAAGCGGCGCAGGTTTGATTCCTCCCCTCTCTTCTGTGTCAGTAAAACTTCCCTTTCGTGTATGTGTATGCTCATAAAGTTGTCTGTCTTATGTTTGGGAAAACAAATTCAAATATCGTCCTTGTGCCATAAAACCCAACCAAGATCTGAAGAGTGATCGTAAGATAGATATGGGATTGTTTTTTTTAAACTTAAATATTAAAATGCGTGGGACTTTTGGGCACATCATTTGTAATATTAGTTTTTCAGACTGATTCAAGCTTTAGAAAATTGGTCAGAGGAATTCCTTTGACTTTCAAATTACGTTTTAAAATCCTGGTCACTCTCAGTGAAAGGAAGATTTACACTGATGGTACTATTTTGCTAGAGAACTGTAAATTGTAATGAGATTGGAAGTATTACACATATATTATTTCCTATTTTACTACAAGAAAGAAGCATCGGGCAACTATTATTGATTTCATTGAAATTGTGCGATGGGGAAGTTAATGGTTTGGGTATGGGTTTTTCATGTTGCAAGGGCCATATTTGGCCATGTTACGCGAAACAAAAGACTACATCAAGTAATGGACATACACACAAGGAAAGTTTTACTGACACATAAGAGAGAAATAATACCAGAACAAGTTACAGGAATCTATCCTTTGACGCCTACAATTCACAGGGCAGTTAATGGACACAGGTCTAAGAAAAGCTTATGTCATGCATTTTTAAGCACAAGAACCTCACTTGTTTGGGTGACCGGAAATTCCACTCTTAATGGATGGGCATAGTTACGACATTCAGATTTATGAATGAAGCCACCATAAAGGCTATTGATGAATGAAACACGAGTTCTTTTTGTTCATCCCATGCGGACACTTCCTGTTCACATTTCTTGAGGCTCTGTGGGTCTTATCTCAAGCCGACACACCAGCTGTGCCCCAACGCTTGACCAAACACAGAAGTCACCTTGCCCGGTGTTCCTTTCCTCCTTATTCCTGGTCAAGCTAAAATGGACACGAGAACAAAAGGGAACAGATTCAATTTCCAAGCGCCTTTAAAGGGAAACGGAGACTATCCAATTTCTGGGACATCCAACTCTGTATTTTCTTTTTATTTACTTATTAAAAAAGAACCCCATTGAGGTTTTTACGGCGGTTTCACCTTCATTTTTCCACCCTCTGCTTTTTGTGCGCAAGGTGGCTTATTGTTTCTGGTGCAAAAAGCTGTGACGGTGTATTTCCTGTTGCACTTGACCGGCGCATCCGGAGATTCTACAACCCCTACTACTACCTCAGAGTAGCCTCTCCCTGCCCCCATTCATTCACAACGGCGGGACTGGAGATATCTGGGAATGAAATTTCTAGTATTAATATCCTCGGAAGGAAGTGTCGGTATTATTCAAATTTAAGGACTGACGTTTATGAACCCAGATTAAGGCTTCGTTCTTTGAAAGGAAGCTCTCCTTGTTAGTTTGGCTCTGAAGAGTTGTGTTGTACCAGTATTCAAATGAGGGATGCTCCTCTGGAATTAAATTACGCCATTAATGGCTGGGAGAGGAAACGGAGGAAATATTTAAATTGGGGTAAGTGGAGATGGGAAACGGATGTCATTTTTGGATTTAAAATCCACCCTTGGATCGGGTGTCGATGCGTATGCAAATTGGGACTGGAAAGTCACACCGCGGATCTTCCGGTCATATCGCAGAGGAAACCATTTCATTCTAGATATGCAGATTCTTTTGTTTGTAACGAAGTTTTAAGTCAAACACGTATACTTCAATTCCGAGTACAATGTGGACGAAGGGTTACGGTTTGTGGACTTTTTAACCATTAAAGTTGACGTTTTCCTCTTTCGTTGCTGCGGTGCATGAATAATTAGCTTTAGTTAGGTCTTATTTGATCGTGTAGATAGTAACTGGGACGCCGTTGGTTGGTGTTTTGACCTCGAAGAAAAAGAAAACAAGTTATTTGGACTGAAAAAGTATATTTCGAATTCAAAAGATACGTTGAGAGAGAGATTCTAAAGGATACTTGAAAGCATAAAAAATACCGCCATTAAAATTATTCATGTAGCATCTAGTTTTGTTTCATAAATGTAATGTCTGTTTAAGCTGGTTGCATACGGGGAAAATATGTTGCTCAGTTGGAGTGCCTACTGTGCTAGCAACCTGCAAGTTGCAGGAGGCGCAGATAAGGTTACTGTTGATTCAATTCCTCCCTGGATGTATTTCTCTCTTCTGTGTCAGTAAAAGTTTCCTCGTGTGTATGTCAATTTACTTGACATCTTGGCGCACTTTGGCCAAATATGGTCCCTTGCGCCATAAAACTCAGCCACCAAATCGGGGAAAATCTGTTTCATCTTGTTTCTTTAAGATTTAATCAGATTTTAAATAACCCTTGCTCCAGTGCGACGCTAATTACCATTACTATTATTCAGATTTTATTGAACTAACAAACAAAACGAAAAATCAAAATAATATCCACATACGAGAGCGGTCCCCGTGGCGTTACTTGGCGCAGTTGGGCCAAATATGGTCCCTTGCACCATAAAACTCAGCCACCAAATCGGGGAAAATCTGTTTCATCTTGTTTCTTTAAGATTTAATCAGATTTTAAATAACCCGTTGCTCCAGAGCGACGCTAATTACCATTACTATTATTCAGATTTTATTGAACTAACAAACAAAACGAAAAATCAAAATAATATCCACATACGAGAGCGGTCACCGTGGCACAGTGATTTTGCCCGCTGCATTAGCAACTTGTGAGTTGTAGGTAGCGCAGTTTCGGTTCCTATAATTTACCCTGGGTGATTTTTCTCTTATGTTTCTGTGAAACTTTTCTTTGTGTGTGCGTATAACCTTGTGTATTAATAATTACTTGGCGTTGTCTATTTTGTTTTGGGTGCAGCTTCCTTAATATGGCCCTTGCGCCATAATGCCCATCCAACCCACACACGGCAGTGGGTCTTCCTTATCCTGGTATCGGGATCCGAAGGAAAGGATCACGGGGAATGTGAAATTTTTCATTTTATTTGTATTTGTAATTGATAGTTGCTTTTACATCTCACTGGAGGAACACAATGGGCTATTGATGATCATCTGGGATTAATACGGAAGGGAAAAATACAAGGGCAATCCCTCGTAAGTTTCAACCACTGTCGGATGATGGGGTAAACACCTGAGCTGGCTCTTCTATGCTGGGATTCTCTCACTACGCCAACGTGAGGACGTGGGATAGTTGTCATGGCGTTTGTCTGCCACCCAGTATGTCCCTGGCTCGAATGACGGTTTGTAAGCGGAAGGATGATGACTTCTTGTTAAGTTGGTTGGTATTTATGGTTCAAGGAATATAATTGGACAAGCAGCGTAAGGACATTTGAGACCACGACATTTGCATCAGCCCCCACATACACGACGGTCTTTTGGTTGGATCGAGTTTCACACTCGCAACCCTCCGGTTGCTAATCCGCTACTCTTCCAACAGGGGTTCCGCGGCCATCTTGTCCGATTTCGGATCACCATAAAACCCAAATCTAAACCATGAAATTACACACACAAGACGAGAGGTATTCCTATTGTATTGCGACGTGTAAGCACTTAGAGTTTCGAAGTAATTGCTTTTTTATTTTTGGCATTCAAAAAATTGTTCTGCTTTTCGTGTATTGAGATTCATGGTTTGGTTTTTCCGCTCTACTGTCAATTTGCTACACGAGAGCTAATTAGACCTTGAGGTCTAAGCTTTGCTACATGGTTCCAATTGCATAGAAGCCCTTTTTTCGTAAAATAAGAATTTAGTGTATAGATTTCATTCTTTTCTGTCGGTTCTTACTGAAAATACCAAACGGAAATCAAATTTAAGAAAAAACGATTGTCATAAAATATGTATTATTTCAAAGTTAAAAAGTGACGAAATTAAGAAGACTCACCCAATTGAGATTTTCAACTTTTATATACTCTTGTCTCAAGCCTACCATTTTTACTTTTGGGCATAACAGCAGATTACTATCTATTTTATCACTTCCACAAGATATTTTATATCCATCCACAAGACAGCACTTCCTTTAACGCAGTTAACGTAAAATGCATCAGCTATGTTACTAATTACTGCCAACAGGAAAAAGATGTCAGCTTTTAGATCTTTTAACGGGAAAAACCTGTCAAGGATTCCAACAATGCTAACGATTCAGAAGATAACGGTAGATAACGAATAAAACAGATAAATCAGCGATTATCACCTCATTGCGGCACCAAAACCCCATCCCAGGCGTTGAACATCCGACGCATTTATCATTCCCGAGTCATCCTGATCTCTCCTTGCATGCACCGTAAACCTACACCTTTGTTGGATGCCCGGAAAGACGGGTAATAAAATTCTAACCGGGAGTCAAAAACCTGCATTCCCTTTGTCGTTTCCAAGTGACTTTGATCAATGCCTCTAAATCCAAACCGGGAAACTAAATAAATTGTATTTTCAAAGTCTTTGTGTGGGGGATGACAACCATTGATGAATAATTTTCATTTCAGAACCCTAACGAGTTCCTTTCATTACAGGTGTCGACACCCATACCTGGTCTCCACCCCCGCGTGTCTGTCCATCCGTACCTCCTTCCCACGCATCCCCGTTGGAGTGATGGGGTCATTCCGATGCCGAAAGGAAGAGCTGGGTGGTGAAATTTATAGGGGGTGGAGAGATGGGTTATCGCTTGCTCCGGAAATCGTTAGCACCCTCCGGTGTGGAAGGGAAATCAACGGTCATTAATTACAGGTGGGCTGCTTTTGGGAATAGATTCGTTCCGTTTGTCTTTCTCCCTTCGCTATTCTGGCTTTCATCCCTTCGAGTATGTATTCCTCTTTCTGTAATCTCATCTCTCTGATTTTGGAGCTCCGGTCTTCTCGTCATCTGACCGTGACTCAAAATTACGAGGTGTTAACCTCGGATCTTTCCCTACAGGAATGATCCCGGACCGTCGTCAATAACCCGTTCCGTTGCTCCAGTGCGACGTAAAATCAACTAACAGACCCCTCTTATAAATTTACAGTTCAGCCTTCAGAGGGTTGGGTGGGTTTTAGGGCGCAAGGGCCATATTTGGCTAAACTGCTCCAAACACGACATACAACGTCGGGTAATAGACATACGCACTCAAGGAAAGACAACTATTTGGCTAAACTGCTCCAAACACGACATACAACGTCGGGTAATAGACATACGCACTCAAGGAAAGGCAACTATTTGGCTAAACTGCTCCAAACACGACATACAACGTCGGGTAATAGACATACGCACTCAAGGAAAGACAACTATTTGGCTAAACTGCTCCAAACACGACATACAACGTCGGGTAATAGACATACGCACTCAAGGAAAGGCAACTATTTGGCTAAACTGCTCCAAACACGACATACAACGTCGGGTAATAGACATACGCACTCAAGGAAAGACAACTATTTGGCTAAACTGCTCCAAACACGACATACAACGTCGGGTAATAGACATACGCACTCAAGGAAAGGCAACTATTTGGCTAAACTGCTCCAAACACGACATACAACGTCGGGTAATAGACATACGCACTCAAGGAAAGACAACTATTTGGCTAAACTGCTCCAAACACGACATACAACGTCGGGTAATAGACATACGCACTCAAGGAAAGAATTTTACTAACACAGAAGAGAGAAATACAACAGGATAAGTTACAGGAATCAAGCATACGCTGCGTGCAATCCGCTGGTTGCTGGACCCTCTGAGTCACGAAAACCCAGGCCTTAACTCTCCTGGTGATTCTATCGACTAGGTATCTCGTTATTAACAAAACTGACCAGATCTTGATGAACGAGACATCTTTCCATTAGAAGAAAATTGACCTTTGATCTCGTTATTATCAAAAACTGAAACGATATCGTCATCATAAAAAATCGGTAATATCTTGATGACGAATAATCTCGTCAGGGACTAAATTGGTTAGATATTGATGCCCATCAATGGCTCGTTGTGTTGCTCCAGTGCGATGTTAATTAACTACCTATCTACCTCTATGATTTTAGTGTACATTGACTGGGATTCTTCCAATTGGATTATTCCTACCAACACAAGCTTAAATCCAATGTTCTCTTGATTCAATGACACGTTCCCAACTCGTCTTCCATTGTAGGTGGTAACGCAGACTTACTGGAGTCACACAAGAAAGGTGCTACATTGCACTGCAATGCGTCACGATGCGTCACGCTGTCACGCGGTAATGAAGTCTGAGTGCTCTGGGTGACACGGGCCCAGGTCAGCACTCCCCTTTGAATCTGTTCCTTTTCTTTTTCCACCCTCCTCCCCATTTGAAAATAAATATTGTTCGCATTCTTCCTTTCACCTAAGCCTCCTCTTGTGTCAAATCTCTTGCAGTTCACTCTTTCACTTGGAGGGGGAGGCTAGAGGTTGAGTGAGGGTGAAGAGTTTTTTTTGTGTATAAGGAATGAATGCGCGAAAGGAGGGTGGTCCTGAGTGGGGTTGGGTGATATTTTTAACGGGGACCGCACGCGTCGTTGGGTAGAGGAGATTTTTTCTTCTTAAAAGTGTGTCTTTCTTGCGATACCGGAGGTGTCAGCAGTTCGCTTTGCTGTGTCATCTGCTTCGCTTGTTGGTCGGGTTGGTGCGGAATGGTGTTGTGACGTTCGGCTGATTCATGTGTCGACACTGGAAGTCTCGAAACGACGCAGAGCTCAAGTGGGACGGTTCTGAATAGAGTGATAATTTAAACGTTTTCGTCGGGAAGTGTTTGTGTTTGATCAATTCACAACTAAGAGAAAACGTTGTACGATAATTTTTTAAAATAATTTTTTAAAACACGACCACAGACCTCTTTGGTCTTCGGCACTGCACTCTGTTGGAAAAGTGACGGATTAGCTACCGGAAGGTTGCGAGTTCGAAACTCGGGGCATCCAAAGACCGTCGTGTGCACGTTAAATCTATCGTGACTTCAAATGTCCGCACGATGGGGTGGTGTGGAAATTTGGAGAGCGGGGTGCCAGTTCAGGTGTTGACCTCATCATCTGACATTGATTCAAAATGAGGTGTTGTCCTCGATTTTTCCCATCTGGATTGATCCCGGACCATCGCCAATAGCCCATTGTATTTCTCCAGTGCGACGTTAACCAATTACCAATCTCAGATTTAGGTTAAAAAATCATTGTTTTTGCTTCAGGTTTCGTCGATCCGAATTTGAATTTTTTATTAGGGTAGGAGTCAAATTTACGTCGCTCTGGGCCATTGGCGATTAATCGCGAAGTTTTATTAGGGGATGCCGGGTTTCCACAGACGCTATGCCACTTGTCTTCAGCACAGTTGACATTGGTATTTGCCACCAACAATGAAGAAATTTTGATGGAGATCCAATTTTCTGTCGTGTGATCAGTTCTGGAAAGGCCAGTACGACAATAATCTAGTTTATGGGCTGTGGTATCCCTTTTTCAATCAAGTATTCCGGTGGGAAAGCTCCCTTTGAATCCCACCCATCCCTTTCGTTGTCCGATTGAAAAGGGGGAGCTTGAACTTCCACCGACCCATCCCCATCCGGTGGAAGCTGGCTCGTGAAAGGGAAAGCGTGTCCGACTTCCATTTCCCCACTCGGAACGCATGGCCACAGCTGGACAATAGGAGGGACAACATGAGCAGCATCATGGCGTGCAGACGCGTCGAAATTGCTTTGACCACGCGAGCGAAGACATCTTACTTAATTGGGGGCACAATCATAGAGGGCACAACCCAACTTTAACGGCTTGGCCATCAAAAAGGGGATGAAGGCACTGGAAGTAAAGTAAACTTGAGAACCAGAGTGCACAGCATTGCGTTCAGGTCTCTTCATTGCTCTGATCTTTTAATGAGTGTCGTTATTCATGTCTCATACCTCATTTAAAAACATTTATAATGAATATCAACATCGATATGTACATAGAATTACATTAGTCAAAAATATAAAATGTAATTTCTTGTAATTCTTTCTGGTGTTAATTCTTATTCTCAATAAAGATAGCCACCTAACTGGTATAGTCGACCACCTAGTCGGTCCTGGGTTCAAATCTTGGTTTGTGAACGCATGGATGTTGGTGATTGTCCTTGTTAGGTGTAACGACGGCTTACCCAATGGATGCTCCATCAGAAATAGCCAGTTAGCCCCTTGTAGTGCCGAAAAGGTCAGTGGTCAGGCATTAGAAAAAAATTCAATTGCAATTTTGGATTTGTCACCGTGGTCATTTTTTTGCTACACGATTATACCGTCCAATTTAAGTGCATGGCAAAGAGTTTCCACCTCAGTTATCTTACCACAAGTAACTTCCTTGAAAGTCTGCTTCAATTGCTTGCTCTATTCACTTGTTCAAAGGCGGTTCAGTATTTTTTGCCTCTAAACCCTTTTGCGTTCAGTTTCCTTTTCTTTTCTGTTCTGATTTCTATGCTCCAGACTTTTCATTTACATTTGTAATCAGTCTACTGACGAACTCAAGTAGTTTTAGTAATATTATGCAGCCCAACAACTCAAATCAAGCATGTTTAAGTTTAAGCTGCAAAATTGACGAATGATTCCCGTGATGATTGATTTTATATTGTTTATATTCTTTGCTGCCATTCGCGAATGTACAAATGATGTAAATTTTTGTGTCATGAACGTATAATAGAATAGGATGAAATGAATAAGGTGACGTATAACATGATGAAATATATCGAGATCAACACCTTTCGGTATGAGTAACGTAGCCCTTCGAGGAATTCGTCCTATGTTATTTTTTGTTGTTCATATTAAAAAATATTGTCTTGTATTGGTCACTCTTTTGTGATTTCTAGGTTTTGTAAACCATCATTTTTATGACTTTCGGGTTACTTACAATTCACCTCCAATGATGTTATCTTGCGTGTATTCAATACTATATTTCGAAATGGAACTGCTAAAATACTCCGCTTTTGCGTTAAAAAATAATTAATACATTTTTTATTATTTTATTTTACTTTTTAATCGCTGTAAGATTTTATGAAATTCATAAAATTGAAAGTTGATTGTACCAAATGAATCTTTAAGGGTTTTGATGCTTCTAGTCAGTATATGTTTTCTTGCAGGTTTCAATGAAGTAAGCAGTTTTAGCCCCACTAAAAGTTCTTAGGGAAACAAAACTGAAAAGTATATTAAAGAATAGTTAAAAATCTAAATAAAATTAGATCTCCCTCTTTTCAAACAAATAATTATAGCCTATAGGGATTAAAAAGAGGACAAATAAATAACGAAAAATTTTATATGCAACTTCATTAATGACTTTTAAGACAAGCCACACATTGGTCCAACATCAGTCCTGGCTGAAAATTGGCTGAAATGCGCATGCGTACCGACATGTTTTCTGAACAGAAATGGAGTTCGCATGCGCATGTCGTATGCTGTTCCAGTGTGTGGCCGGACTAAGTCTCAAACAAATGATGTAATATGTATCGAATTACTAATTGTTTTGCTTATGAACTCTCTTAACCCTCCAAGTGGTTTCGACGAGATATATCGTTCATCAAGATCTGACCAAGTTGGCTAATGACGAGAGACATATTGACCCTTCATCAAGATACTGCCGTTTATTAAGATGGCGAGATCAAGATCTGGTCAGTTTTCTTCTAATGACCGAGAAACCTCGTTGAGAAAATCAACAGGAGGGTTAAATTTCAGAAAGAATCTAGTTTTAAAACCTCGATGCGAGAAATCGATTCTTTGGCTTGTCTTGGGCCCAAACGACAAGGAGCAGTTTCACCGATAGCTGGCATTCTAACGCATGCAGCACCAAATCCCAAGTGCACTTCCCTGCAAAAAAAATTACTTTAAAATCTTTCAAACAACCACATTTCGTGACTCTTCGATGTCATCCCCATCCTGTTCCACGGCCCCGCATTGTTCCATCGGGAATTTCCACCCCAAGTCGACCCTGAAGTTGTACGGCTGCCCGGCAACAGGTGTCCCTTCCTTTTTCCCAAAAAGAAGTCACTCATTGAGGACAGCTCCCATGAATGGGAATTCCTGCCGTGTCGTTAAGCGAAACAACGCACACGCATACTTCCACCTGTTGCCTTTCCTTCAAGATGCGTAACGAGCGGTCAAGCATTACCGGAAAGAGACGTCCAGCCACACCCTCGGTTTCTTCTCTTCTCCTCCCCTTTCATTTCCAGAATTGTGATTTCGTTTTCAGCTAATTGGCTGGTCCGAAGATTAATGGCTCGTAGTTAAGATAGGCCGACTACAATAGGTGTGGGAGATTGCTCTTGCAGAAATGATGTCCAGCTAATCGCCATTAGTTTTGAGGTTAGATAGGAATCTCAGATGAGAGAAGTTAAACCAGTGGGTGTGATAAGATGGAGTTAAACGGATTTACGATTAGGGTATCGTGATGGCGATCTTCATTTTTTATGTGAAAAAGGGTTCGTAGGTTTGGTTTGGCATCATACGGTCATTTTTTATCTCTTGTCTTCGTTCCATAAGGCTTTTCCAACTTGTCTAACATGCAAAACTGAATAAGTAATCTTCTGATCTGCATTGGGCTAGCAAGGGAGTATCTCTGTGGGTCTCAAGGCTCAATCTGCTTAGCGCATAGAGGAGAAATAAAAGTAGAGCGAGCAATGGTAACCTTAGTATGTGCTGTGCCCAAGATCATGTGACTAAAACTAGTAGTACGTGACTCTTAGACTGTTTTCTTCGATAGGAGGAAACGAACATTCATCATCTGAGTGGTCCACAGAGCGGGAGAAGACGACCATCCATTTATTCGTCATCTGTTAAACGCGAGATAGTAGATTTTGTCGGTTTCACCACTTTTACAGCCACTCTATAGATATACGCATCTACCCTGTCATAAGATATTATATCGTAAACGAGGCGATAAAAAGTGGTCAAGTGAATTTTTCACGCAGCAGTCACGTGTCTACGTGTTGGCCACACTTATAGAAGCTTCTTTCAATAGAACCTTCGGGTTGTAGGCGGCGCAGGCTCGGTTCCTGTCAGGTGTATTCCTCCTTGGTGTCTATTGATATCGTCTGGCGCAGCATGGCCAACCTCGAAGCAAACAACCAACCTTTCATTAGATATACTCAGTCCACTTATGTTTCACATCTATGGTGTTTTGTTTAGCTAGATCTTAAGGAATATGGTCAGATTTTTCTATACGACATGTGAATAAACCCAGACCAAAGGCAAGATCCTAAGTAGATAGAGCAATTTTTCAGTAGAGGGTATGTGTTTATTGCCTTGCAGTTGTTTAAGATCCATTCTATTCTGCATTTCAATTTAAGATTTAACTCTACTTTCTGCTCCGGCCCTCTGTCCATAAGGCTATGGGTTGAAATCTCGGCCTTGGTGGTAGTGGTTCGGAATCCACTTGAAGCCGAAGGGCTATTGGCGCAGGATCTGGAACAATCACCAAGGGAAAGATCCCAGGACAACATTACATAATTTTGAAACGCGGTCAGATGACGAGGTAAACACCTGATCTGGCACCCCACTCTCCAAATTTTCACACCACGCCAACGTGAGGACAGTTGAGGCCACGATATATTAAAGTGTACCAGTCCCCGTTTACACTACTAGGCTCAAGCGCCCCCCCCCCAACAATGGGGGCTTTATACTCTATACTCAATGATTTTGTTTTTGAATTTTAGCTCAAGTTATTGACCACAAATATCACTAATGGTGATATAATTAACCACTGATATAACTGAATTTCTGAGATAATAACGAATAAAGCGAAACACGTGATGTACTGAATGAAAGAGACTCGGAGTTTCTCTTTCTTATCTATTTGAAACAAAATTTCCATTCACCTAACCAACCTTTCCAAACCTATTCCAAACACATTTCCAGAAGCGACCTTACAAGCATATTGTTCACTTTAGAGATGAAAATCCATGTGTTATAAATTTATTTGATCCTTTAAAATTTGCTATGGAAATAAAATCGACACTTATGTTTGAATTTCATTATGCGTTAGGCTATCAGTTAGATATATATTTAATGCAAAAAACATACCATCGCAGCTGTGGGATTCGAAGACACGCCTCCGAGGAGACTGGTGCATTAAACCAGCGCCTTAGACCGCTCGGCCACGCTACCGTCGAATGCGAAAGGGGAGAAACGAAACACACAACTTGCGAGAATTAAAAAACGGGTTAAAAATAAATCTGGCATTCGTGGGAACAAAGTTTTCCTTCAAGTTTCCTTTGATGAAAAGTTTTCCAAAGTCAAACGAAAGTTCGTATTCAACAATATTTTCTGTTATGACACATACAAGACTTACTTTCAACATTTTCCGAGAAACGACAGTCATACTCTTCTAAAAGGATACCTGGCAGCGGTGGGATTCGAACGCACGCCTCCGAGGAGACTGGTGCCTTAAACCAACGCCTTAGACCGCTCGGCCACGCTACCGTAGGATGGGAAAGGGGAGAAACGAAACACACAACTTGCGGGAATTAAAATCGGGTTAAAAATAAATCTGGCATTCGTGGGAACAAAGTTTTCCTTCATGTTTCCTTTGAAGAAAAGTTTTCCAAAGTCAAACGGAAGTTCTAATTCAACAATATTTTCTGTATTGACACATCCAAGACTTACTTTCAACATTTTCCGAGAAACGACAGTGATACTCTTCTAAAAGGATACCTAGCAGCGGTGGGATTCGAACCCACGCCTCCGAGGAGACTGGTGCCTTAAACCAGCGCCTTAGACCGCTCGGCCACGCTACCATCGGATACGTGAGGGGAGAAACGAAACACACAACTTGCGGGGAAGTGAAAAACGGGTTAAAAATAAATCTGGCATTCGTGCGAACAAAGTTTTCCTTCAAGTTTCCTTTGATGAAAAGTTTTCCAAAATCTAACGAAATTTCGTATTCAACAATATTTTCTGTATTGACACATCCACGACTTACTTTCAACATTTTCCGAGAAACGACAGTCATACTCTTCTAAAAGGATAGCTGGCAGCGGTGGGATTCGAACGCACGCCTCCGAGGAGACTGGTGCCTTAAACCAGCGCCTTAGACCGCTCGGCCACGCTACCGTCGGATACGTGAGGGGAGAAACGAAACACACAACTTGCGTGGTAGTGAAAAACGGGTTAAAAATAAATCGGACATTCGTGGTAACAAAGTTTTCCTTCAAGTTTCCTTTGATGAAAAGTTTTCCAAAGTCAAACGAAAGTTCGTATTCAACAATATTTTCTGTATTGACACATCCAAGACTTACTTTCAACTTTTTCCGAGAAACGACAGTCATACTCTTCTAAAAGGATACCTGGCAGCGGTGGGATTCGAACCCACGCCTCCGAGGAGACTGGTGCCTTAAACCAGCGCCATAGACCGCTCGGCCACGCTACCGTCGGATACGTGAGGGGAGAAACGAAACACACAACTTGCGGGGAAGTGAAAAACGGGTTAAAAATAAATCTGGCATTCGTGCGAACAAAGTTTTCCTTCAAGTTTTCTTTGATGAAAAGTTTTCCAAAATCTACCGAAATTTCGTATTCAACAATATTTTCTGTATTGACACATCCAAGACTTACTTTCAACATTTTCCGAGAAACGACAGTCATACTCTTCTAAAAGAATAGCCGGCAGCGGTGGGATACGAACCCACGCCTCCGAGGAGACTGGTGCCTTAAACCAGCGCCTTAGACCGCTCGGCCACGGTACCATCGGATACGTGAGGGGAGAAACGAAACACACAACTTGCGGGGAAGTGAGAAACGGGTTAAAAATAAATCGGACATTCGTGCGAACAAAGTTTTCCTTCAAGTTTCCTTTGATGAAAAGTTTTCCAAAGTCAAACGAAAGTTCGTATTCAACAATATTTTCTGTATTGACACATCCAAGACTTACTTTCAACATTTTCCGAGAAACGACAGTCATACTCTTCTAAAAGGATACCTGGCAGCGGTGGGATTCGAACCCACGCCTCCGAGGAGACTGGTTTCTTAAACCAGGGCCTTAGACCGCTCGGCCACGCTACCATCGGATACGTGAGGGGAGAAACGAAACACACAACTTGCGTGGTAGTGAAAAACGGGTTAAAAATAAATCGGACATTCGTGGTAACAAAGTTTTCCTTCATGTTTCCTTTGAAGAAAAGTTTTCCAAAGTCAAACGAAATTTCGTATTCAACAATATTTTCCGTATTGACACATCCAAGACTTACTTTCAACATTTTCCGAGAAACGACAGTCATACTCTTCTAAAAGGATGCCTGGCAGCGGTGGGATTCGAACCCACGCCTCCGAGGAGACTGGTGCCTTAAACCAGCGCCTTAGACCGCTCGGCCACGCTACCATCGGATACGTGAGGGGAGAAACGAAACACACAACTTGCGGGGAAGTGAAAAACGGGTTAAAAATAAATCTGGCATTCGTGCGAACAAAGTTTTCCTTCAAGTTTCCTTTGATGAAAAGTTTTCCAAAGTCAAACGAAAGTTCGTATTCAACAATATTTTCTGTATTGACACATCCAAGACTTAATTTCAACATCTTCCGAGAAACGACAGTCATACTCTTCTAAAAGGATACCTGGCAGCGGTGGGATTCGAACCCACGCCTCCGAGGAGACTGGTGCCTTAAACCAGCGCCTTAGACCGCTCGGCCACGCTACCATCGGATACGTGAGGGGAGAAACGAAACACACAACTTGCGAGGAAGTGAAAAACGGGTTAAAAATAAATCTGGCATTCGTGCGAACAAAGTTTTCCTTCAAGTTTCCTTTGATGAAAAGTTTTCCAAAATCTAACGAAATTTCGTATTCAACAATATTTTCTGTATTGACACATCCAAGACTTACTTTCAACATTTTCCGAGAAACGACAGTCATACACTTCTAAAAGAATAGCTGGCAGCGGTGGGATACGAACCCACGCCTCCGAGTAGACTGGTGCCTTAAACCAGCGCCTTAGACCGCTCGGCCACGCTACCGTCGGATGCAAAAGGGAAGAAACGAAACACACAACTTGCGGGAATTAAAAATCGTGTTAAAAATAAATCTGGCATTCGTGGGAACAAAGTTTTCCTTCAAGTTTCCTTTGATGAAAAGTTTTCCTAAGTCAAACGAAAGTTCGTATTCAACAATATTTTCTGTATTGACACATCCAAGACTTACTTTCAACATTTTCCGAGAAACGACAGTCATACTCTTCTAAAAGGATAGCTGGCAACGGTGGGATTCGAACCCACGCCTCCGAGGAGACTGGTACCTTAAACCAGCGCCTTAGACCGCTCGGCCACGCTACCATCGGATACGTGAGGGGAGAAACGAAACACACAACTTGCGGGGAAGTGAAAAACGGGTTAAAAATAAATCTGGCATTCGTGGGAACAAAGTTTTCCTTCATGTTTCCTTTGAAGAAAAGTTTTCCAAAGTCAAACGGAAGTTCGTCTTCAACAATATTTTCTGTATTGACACATCCAAGACTTACTTTCAACATTTTCCGAGAAACGACAGTCATACTCTTCTAAAAGGATAGCTGGCAACGGTGGGATTCGAACCCACGCCTCCGAGGAGACTGGTACCTTAAACCAGCGCCTTAGACCGCTCGGCCACGCTACCATCGGATACGTGAGGGGAGAAACGAAACACACAACTTGCGGGGAAGTGAAAAACGGGTTAAAAATAAATCTGGCATTCGTGCGAACAAAGTTTTCCTTCAAGTTTCCTTTGATGAAAAGTTTTCCAAAATCAAACGAAATTTCGTATTCAACAATATTTTCTGTATTGACACATCCACGACTTACTTTCAACATTTTCCGAGTAACGACAGTCATACTCTTCTAAAAGGATAGCTGGCAGCTGTGGGATTCGAACCCACGCCTCCGAGGAGACTGGTGCCTTAAACCAGCGCCTTAGACCGCTCGGTCACGCTACCATCGGATACGTGAGGGGAGAAACGAAACACACAACTTGCGGGAATTAAAAATCGGGTTAAAAATATAAATCTGCCATTCGTGGGAACAAAGTTTTCCATCAAGTTTCCTTTGATGAAAAGCTTTCCTAAGTCAAACGAAAGTTCGAATTCAACAATATTTTCTGTATTGACACATCCAAGACTTACTTTCAACATTTTCCGAGAAACGACAGTCATACTCTTCTAAAAGGATACCTGGCAGCGGTGGGATTCGAACCCACGCCTCCGAGGAGACTGGTTTCTTAAACCAGGGCCTTAGACCGCTCGGCCACGCTACCATCGGATACGTGAGGGGAGAAACGAAACACACAACTTGCGGGGTAGTGCAAAACGGGTTAAAAATAAATCGGACATTCGTGCGAACAAAGTTTCCCTTCATGTTTCCTTTGAAGAAAAGTTTTCCAAAGTCAAACGGAAGTTCGTATTCAGCAATATTTTCTGTATTGACGCATCCAAGACTTACTTTCAACATTTTCCGAGAAACGACAGTCATACTCTTCTAAAAGGATAGCTGGCAGCGGTGGGATTCGAACCCACGCCTCCGAGGAGACTGGTGCCTTAAACCAGCGCCTTAGACCGCTCGGCCACGCTACCATCGGATACGTGAGGGGAGAAACGAAACACACAACTTACGGGGTAGTGAAAAACGGGTTAAAAATAAATCGGACATTCGTGGGAACAAAGTTTTCCTTCAAGTTTCCTTTGATGAAAAGTTTTCCAAAGTCAAACGAAAGTTCGTATTCAACAATATTTTCTGTATTGACACATCCAAGACTTACTTTCAACATTTTCCGAGAAACGACAGTCATACTCTTCTAACAGAATAGCTGGCAGCGGTGGGATACGAACCCACGCCTCCGAGGAGACTGGCGCCTTAAACCAGCGCCTTAGACCGCTCGGCCACGCTACCGTCGAATGCAAAAGGGGAGAAACGAAACACACAACTTGCGGGAATTAAAAATCGGGTTAAAAATAAATCTGGCATTCGTGGGAACAAAGTTTTCCTTCAAGTTTCCTTTGATGAAGAGTTTTCCTAAGTCAAACGAAAGTTCGTATTCAACAATATTTTCTGTATTGACACATCCAAGACTTACTTTCAACATTTTCCGAGAAACGACAGTCATACTCTTCTAAAAGGATACCTGGCAGCGGTGGGATTCGAACCCACGCCTCCGAGGAGACTGGTTTCTTACACCAGGGCCTTAGACCGCTCGGCCACGCTACCATCGGATACGTCAGGGGAGAAACGAAACACGCAACTTGCGGGGTAGTGAAAAACGGGTTAAAAATAAATGGAACATTCGTGGGAACAAAGTTTTCCTTCATGTTTCCTTTGAAGAAAAGTTTTCCAAAGTCAAACGGAAGTTCGTATTCAACAATATTTTCTGTATTGACACATCCAAGACTTACTTTCAACATTTTCCGAGAAACGACAGTCATACTCTTCTAAAAGGATACCTGGCAGCGGTGGGATTCGAACCCACGCCTCCGAGGAGACTGGTTTCTTAAACCAGGGCCTTAGACCGCTCGGCCACGCTACCATCGGATACGTGAGGGGAGAAACGAAACACGCAACTTGCGGGGTAGTGAAAAACGGGTTAAAAATAAATGGAACATTCGTGGGAACAAAGTTTTCCTTCATGTTTCCTTTGAAGAAAAGTTTTCCAAAGTCAAACGAAATTTCGTATTCAACAATATTTTCCGTATTGACACATCCAAGACTTACTTTCAACATTTTCCGAGAAACGACAGTCATACTCTTCTAAAAGGATGCCTGGCAGCGGTGGGATTCGAAGCCACGCCTCCGAGGAGACTGGTGCCTTAAACCAGCGCCTTATACCGCTCGGCCACGCTACCATCGGATACGTGAGGGGAGAAACGAAACACACAACTTGCGGGGAAGTGAAAAACGGGTTAAAAATAAATCTGGCATTCGTGCGAACAAAGTTTTCCTTCAAGTTTCCTTTGATGAAAAGTTTTCCAAAGTCAAACGAAAGTTCGTATTCAACAATATTTTCTGTATTGACACATCCAAGACTTAATTTCAACATCTTCCGAGAAACGACAGTCATACTCTTCTAAAAGGATACCTGGCAGCGGTGGGATTCGAACCCACGCCTCCGAGGAGACTGGTGCCTTAAACCAGCGCCTTAGACCGCTCGGCCACGCTACCATCGGATACGTGAGGGGAGAAACGAAACACACAACTTGCGGGGAAGTGAAAAACGGGTTAAAAATAAATCTGGCATTCGTGCGAACAAAGTTTTCCTTCAAGTTTCCTTTGATGAAAAGTTTTCCAAAATCTAACGAAATTTCGTATTCAACAATATTTTCTGTATTGACACATCCAAGACTTACTTTCAACATTTTCCGAGAAACGACAGTCATACACTTCTAAAAGAATAGCTGGCAGCGGTGGGATACGAACCCACGCCTCCGAGTAAACTGGTGCCTTAAACCAGCGCCTTAGACCGCTCGGCCACGCTACCGTCGGATGCAAAAGGGAAGAAACGAAACACACAACTTGCGGGAATTAAAAATCGTGTTAAAAATAAATCTGGCATTCGTGGGAACAAAGTTTTCCTTCAAGTTTCCTTTGATGAAAAGTTTTCCTAAGTCAAACGAAAGTTCGTATTCAACAATATTTTCTGTATTGACACATCCAAGACTTACTTTCAACATTTTCCGAGAAACGACAGTCATACTCTTCTAAAAGGATAGCTGGCAACGGTGGGATTCGAACCCACGCCTCCGAGGAGACTGGTACCTTAAACCAGCGCCTTAGACCGCTCGGCCACGCTACCATCGGATACGTGAGGGGAGAAACGAAACACACAACTTGCGGGGAAGTGAAAAACGGGTTAAAAATAAATCTGGCATTCGTGCGAACAAAGTTTTCCTTCAAGTTTCCTTTGATGAAAAGTTTTCCAAAATCTAACGAAATTTCGTATTCAACAATATTTTCTTTATTGACACATCCAAGACTTACTTTCGACATTTTCCGAGAAACGACAGTCATACTCTTCTAAAAGGATACCTGGCAGCGGTGGGATTCGAACCCACGCCTCCGAGGAGACTGGTTTCTTAAACCAAGGCCTTAGACCGCTCGGCCACGCTACCATCGGATACGTGAGGGGAGAAACGAAACACACAACTTGCGGGGTAGTGAAAAACGGGTTAAAAATAAATCGGACATTCGTGGGAACAAAGTTTTCCTTCATGTTTCCTTTGAAGAAAAGTTTTCCAAAGTCAAACGGAAGTTCGTCTTCAACAATATTTTCTGTATTGACACATCCAAGACTTACTTTCAACATTTTCCGAGAAACGACAGTCATACTCTTCTAAAAGGATAGCTGGCAACGGTGGGATTCGAACCCACGCCTCCGAAGAGACTGGTACCTTAAACCAGCGCCTTAGACCGCTCGGCCACGCTACCATCGGATACGTGAGGGGAGAAACGAAACACACAACTTGCGGGGAAGTGAAAAACGGGTTAAAAATAAATCTGGCATTCGTGCGAACAAAGTTTTCCTTCAAGTTTCCTTTGATGAAAAGTTTTCCAAAATCAAACGAAATTTCGTATTCAACAATTCTTTCTGTATTGACTCATCCACGACTTACTTTCAACATTTTCCGAGTAACGACAGTCATACTCTTCTAAAAGGATAGCTGGCAGCTGTGGGATTCGAACCCACGCCTCCGAGGAGACTGGTGCCTTAAACCAGCGCCTTAGACCGCTCGGTCACGCTACCATCGGATACGTGAGGGGAGAAACGAAACACACAACTTGCGGGAATTAAAAATCGGGTTAAAAATAAATCTGCCATTCGTGGGAACAAAGTTTTCCTTCAAGTTTCCTTTATCGAAAAGTTTTCCAAAGTCAAACGAAAGTTCGTATTCAACAATATTTTCTGTATTGATACATCCACGACTTACTTTCAACATTTTCCGAGAAACGACAGTCATACTCTTCTAAAAGGATACCTGGCAGCGGTTGGATTCGAACCCACGCTTCCGAGGAGACTGGTGCCTTAAACCAGCGCCATAGTCCGCTCGGCCACGCTACCGTCGGATACGTGAGGGGAGAAACGAAACACACAACTTGCGGGGAAGTGAAAAACGGGTTAAAAATAAATCTGGCAATCGTGCGAACAAAGTTTTCTTTGATGAACAGTTTACCAAAGTAACAAAGCATTCCGTATTCAACAATATTTTCTGTATTGACACATCCACGACTTACTTTCAACATTTTCCGAGAAACGACAGTCATACAATTCTAAAAGGATACCTGGCAGCGGTGGGATTCGAACCCACGCCTCCGAGGAGACTGCTGCCTTAAACCAGCGGCTTAGACCGCTCGGCCACGCTACCATCGGATACGTGAGGGGAGAAACGAAACACACAACTTGCGGGGAAGTGAGAATCGGGTTAAAAATAAATCGGACATTCGTGCGAACAAAGTTTTCTTTGATGAACAGTTTACCAAAGTAACAAAGCATTCCGTATTCAACAATATTTTCTGTATTGACACATCCAAGACTTACTTTCAACATTTTCCGAGAAACGACAGTCATACTCTTCTAAAAGGATAGCTGGCAGCGGTGGGATTCGAACCCACGCCTCCGAGGAGACTGGTGCCTTAAACCAGCGCCTTAGACCGCTCGGCCACGCTACCATCGGATACGTGAGGGGAGAAACGAAACACACAACTTACGGGGTAGTGAAAAACGGGTTAAAAATAAATCGGACATTCGTGGGAACAAAGTTTTCCTTCAAGTTTCCTTTGATGAAAAGTTTTCCAAAGTCAAACGAAAGTTCGTATTCAACAATATTTTCTGTATTGACACATCCAAGACATACTTTCAACATTTTCCGAGAAACGACAGTCATACTCTTCTAAAAGGATACCTGGCAGCGGTGGGATTCGAACCCACGCCTCCGAGGAGACTGGTTTCTTAAACCAGGGCCTTAGACCGCTCGGCCACGCTACCATTGGAGACGTGAGGGGAGAAACGAAACACACAACTTGAGGGGTAGTGAAAAACGGGTTAAAAATAAATCGGACATTCGTGGGAACAAAGTTTTCCTTCATGTTTCCTTTGAAGAAAAGTTTTCCAAAGTCAAACGGAAGTTCGTATTGAACAATATTTTCTGTATTGACATATCCAAGACTTACTTTCAACATTTTCCGAGAAACGACAGTCATACTCTTCTAAAAGGATAGCTGGTAGCGGTGGGATACGAACCCACGCCTTCGAGGAGACTGGTGCCTTAAACCAGCGCCTTAGACCGCTCGGCCACGCTACCATCGGACACGTGAAGGGAGAAACGAAAAACAACTTGCGGGGTAGTGAAAAACGGGTTAAAAATAAATCGGACATTCGTGGTAACAAAGTTTTCCTTCAAGTTTCCTTTATCGAAAAGTTTTCCAAAGTCAAACGAAAGTTCGTATTCAACAATATTTTCTGTATTGACACATCCAAGACTTACTTTCAATATTTTCCGAGAAACGACAGTCATACTCTTCTAAAAGGATACCTGACAGCGGTGGGATTCGAACCCACGCCTCCGAGGAGACTGGTGCCTTAAACCAGCGCCTTAGACCGCTCGGCCACGCTACCATCGGATACGTGAGGGGAGAAACGAAACACACAACTTGCGGGGAAGTGAAAAACGGGTTAAAAATAAATCTGGCATTCGTGCGAACAAAGTTTTCCTTCAAGTTTCCTTTGATGAAAAGTTTTCCAAAATCAAACGAAATTTCGTATTCAACAATATTTTCTGTATTGACACATCCACGACTTACTTTCAACATTTTCCGAGAAACGACAGTCATACTCTTCTAAAAGGATACCTGGCAGCGGTGGGATTCGAAAGCACGCCTCCGAGGAGACTGGTGCCTTAAACCAGCGCCTTAGACCGCTCGTCCACGCTACCATCGGATACGTGAGGGGAGAAACGAAACACACAACTTGCGGGGAAGTGAGAAACGGGTTAAAAATAAATCGGACATTCGTGCGAACAAAGTTTTCTTTGATGAAGAGTTTACCAAAGTAACAAAGCATTCCGTATACAACAATATTTTCTGTATTGACCACATCCAAGACTTACTTTCAACATTTTCCGAGAAACGACAGTCATACTCTTCTAAAAGGATATCTGGCAGCGGTGGGATTCGAACCCACGCCTCCGAGGAGACTGGTGCCTTAAACCAGCGCCTTAGACCGCTCGGCCACGCTACCATCGGATACGTGAGGGGAGAAACGAAACACACAACTTGCGGGGAAGTGAAAAACGGGTTAAAAATAAATCTGGCATTCGTGCGAACAAAGTTTTCCTTCAAGTTTCCTTTGATGAAAAGATTTCCAAAATCTAACGAAATTTCGTATTCAACAATATTTTCTGTATTGACAGATCCAAGACTTACTTTCAACATTTTCCGAGAAACGACATTCATACTCTTCTAAAAGGATAGCTGGCAGCGGTGGGATACGAACCCCCGCCTCCGAGGAGACTGGTGCCTTAAACCAGCGCCTTAGACCGCTCGGCCACGCTACCGTCGGATGCAAAAGGGGAGGAACGAAACACACAACTTGCGGGGAAGTGAAAAACGGGTTAAAAATAAATCTGGCATTCGTGCGAACAAAGTTTTGCTTCAAGTTTCCTTTGATGAAATGTTTTCCTAAGTCAAACGAAAGTTCGTATTCAACAATAATTTCTGTATTGACACATCCAAGACTTACTTTCAACATTTTCCGAGAAACGACAGTCATACACTTCTAAAAGGATACCTGGCAGCGGTGGGATTCGAACCCATGCCTCCGAGGAGACTGGTTTCTTAAACCAGGGCCTTAGACCGCTCGGCCACGCTACCATCGGATACGTGAGGGGAGAAACGAAACACACAACTTCCGGGGAAGTGAAAAACGGGTTAAAAATAAATCTGGCATTCGTGCGAACAAAGTTTTCCTTCAATGAAAAGTTTTCCAAAATCTAACGAAATTTCGTATTCAACAATATTTTCTGTATTGACACATCCACGACTTACTTTCAACATTTTCCGAGAAACGACAGTCATACTCTTCTAAAAGGATACCTGGCAGCGGTGGGATTCGAACCCACGCCTCCGAGGAGACTTGTGCCTTAAACCAGCGCATTAGACCGCTCGGCCACGCTACCATCGGATACGTGAGGGGAGAAACGAAACACACAACTTGCGGGGAAGTGAAAAACGGGTTAAAAATAAATCTGGCATTCGTGCGAACAAAGTTTTCCTTCAAGTTTCCTTTGATGAAAAGTTTTCCAAAATCTAACGAAATTTCGTATTCAACAATATTTTCTGTATTGACACATCCACGACTTACTTTCAACATTTTCCGAGAAACGACAGTCATACTCTTCTAAAAGGATACCTGGCAGCGGTGGGATTCGAAAGCACGCCTCCGAGGAGACTGGTGCCTTAAACCAGCGCCTTAGACCGCTCGTCCACGCTACCATCGGATACGTGAGGGGAGAAACGAAACACACAACTTGCGGGGAAGTGAGAAACGGGTTAAAAATAAATCGGACATTCGTGCGAACAAAGTTTTCTTTGATGAAGAGTTTACCAAAGTAACAAAGCATTCCGTATACAATAATATTTTCTGTATTGACCACATCCAAGACTTACTTTCAACATTTTCCGAGAAACGACAGTCATACACTTCTAAAAGGATATCTGGCAGCGGTGGGATTCGAACCCACGCCTCCGAGGAGACTGGTGCCTTAAACCAGCGCCTTAGACCGCTCGGCCACGCTACCATCGGATACGTGAGGGGAGAAACGAAACACACAACTTGCGGGGAAGTGAAAAACGGGTTAAAAATAAATCTGGCATTCGTGCGAACAAAGTTTTCCTTCAAGTTTCCTTTGATGAAAAGTTTTCCTAAGTCAAACGAAAGTTCGTATTCAACAATATTTTCTGTATTGACACATCCTAGACTTACTTTCAACATTTTCCGAGAAACGACAGTCATACACTTCTAAAAGGATACCTGGCAGCGGTGGGATTCGAACCCACGCCTCCGAGGAGACTGGTTTCTTAAACCAGGGCCTTAGACCGCTCGGCCACGCTACCATCGGATACGTGAGGGGAGAAACGAAACACACAACTTGCGGGGAAGTGAAAAACGGGTTAAAAATAAATCTGGCATTCGTGCGAACAAAGTTTTCCTTCAAGTTTCCTTTGATGAAAAGTTTTCCAAAATCTAACGAAATTTCGTATTCAACAATATTTTCTGTATTGACACATCCACGACATACTTTCAACATTTTCCGAGAAACGACAGTCATACTCTTCTAAAAGGATACCTGGCAGCGGTGGGATTCGAACCCACGCCTCCGAGGAGACTGGTTTCTTAAACCAGGGCCTTAGACCGCTCGGCCACGCTACCATCGGATACGTGAGGGGAGAAACGAAACACACAACTTGCGGGGAAGTGAAAAACGGGTTAAAAATAAATCTGGCATTCGTGCGAACAAAGTTTTCCTTCAAGTTTCCTTTGATGAAAAGATTTCCAAAATCTAACGAAATTTCGTATTCAACAATATTTTCTGTATTGACACATCCAAGACTTACTTTCAACATTTTCCGAGAAACGACATTCATACTCTTCTAAAAGGATAGCTGGCAGCGGTGGGATACGAACCCCCGCCTCCGAGGAGACTGGTGCCTTAAACCAGCGCCTTAGACCGCTCGGCCACGCTACCGTCGGATGCAAAAGGGGTGAAACGAAACACACAACTTGCGGGGAAGTGAAAAACGGGTTAAAAATAAATCTGGCATTCGTGCGAACAAAGTTTTGCTTCAAGTTTCCTTTGATGAAAAGTTTTCCTAAGTCAAACGAAAGTTCGTATTCAACAATATTTTCTGTATTGACACATCCAAGACTTACTTTCAACATTTTCCGAGAAACGACAGTCATACACTTCTAAAAGGATACCTGGCAGCGGTGGGATTCGAACCTTGCCTCCGAGGAGACTGGTTTCTTAAACCAGGGCCTTAGACCGCTCGGCCACGCTACCATCGGATACGTGAGGGGAGAAACGAAACACACAACTTCCGGGGAAGTGAAAAACGGGTTAAAAATAAATCTGGCATTCGTGCGAACAAAGTTTTCCTTCAATGAAAAGTTTTCCAAAATCTAACGAAATTTCGTATTCAACAATATTTTCTGTATTGACACATCCACGACTTACTTTCAACATTTTCCGAGAAACGACAGTCATACTCTTCTAAAAGGATACCTGGCAGCGGTGGGATTCGAACCCACGCCTCCGAGGAGACTTGTGCCTTAAACCAGCGCCTTAGACCGCTCGGCCACGCTACCATCGGATACGTGAGGGGAGAAACGAAACACACAACTTGCGGGGAAGTGAAAAACGGGTTAAAAATAAATCTGGCATTCGTGCGAACAAAGTTTTCCTTCAAGTTTCCTTTGATGAAAAGTTTTCCAAAATCTAACGAAATTTCGTATTCAACAATATTTTCTGTATTGACACATCCACGACTTACTTTCAACATTTTCCGAGAAACGACAGTCATACTCTTCTAAAAGGATACCTGGCAGCGGTGGGATTCGAAAGCACGCCTCCGAGGAGACTGTTTTCTTAAACCAGGGCCTTAGACCGCTCGGCCACGCTACCATCGGATACGTGAGGGGAGAAACGAAACACACAACTTGCGGGGTAGTGAAAAACGGGTTAAAAATAAATCGGACATTCGTGGTAACAAAGTTTTCCTTCAAGCTTCCTTTGATGAAAAGTTTTCCAAAGTCAAACGAAAGTTCGTATTCAACAATATTTTCTGTATTGACACATCCAAGACTTACTTTCAACATTTTCCGAGAAACGACAGTCATACTCTTCTAAAAGGATACCTGGCAGCGGTGGGATTCGAACCCACGCCTCCGAGGAGACTGGTTTCTTATACCAGCGCCTTAGACCGCTCGTCCACGCTACCATCGGATACGTGAGGGGAGAAACGAAACACACAACTTGCGGGGAAGTGAGAAACGGGTTAAAAATAAATCGGACATTCGTGCGAACAAAGTTTTCTTTGATGAAGAGTTTACCAAAGTAACAAAGCATTCCGTATACAATAATATTTTCTGTATTGACCACATCCAAGACTTACTTTCAACATTTTCCGAGAAACGACAGTCATACACTTCTAAAAGGATATCTGGCAGCGGTGGGATTCGAACCCACGCCTCCGAGGAGACTGGTGCCTTAAACCAGCGCCTTAGACCGCTCGGCCACGCTACCATCGGATACGTGAGGGGAGAAACGAAACACACAACTTGCGGGGAAGTGAAAAACGGGTTAAAAATAAATCTGGCATTCGTGCGAACAAAGTTTTCCTTCAAGTTTCCTTTGATGAAAAGTTTTCCTAAGTCAAACGAAAGTTCGTATTCAACAATATTTTCTGTATTGACACATCCTAGACTTACTTTCAACATTTTCCGAGAAACGACAGTCATACACTTCTAAAAGGATACCTGGCAGCGGTGGGATTCGAACCCACGCCTCCGAGGAGACTGGTTTCTTAAACCAGGGCCTTAGACCGCTCGGCCACGCTACCATCGGATACGTGAGGGGAGAAACGAAACACACAACTTGCGGGGAAGTGAAAAACGGGTTAAAAATAAATCTGGCATTCGTGCGAACAAAGTTTTCCTTCAAGTTTCCTTTGATGAAAAGATTTCCAAAATCTAACGAAATTTCGTATTCAACAATATTTTCTGTATTTACACATCCAAGACTTACTTTCAACATTTTCCGAGAAACGACATTCATACTCTTCTAAAAGGATAGCTGGCAGCGGTGGGATACGAACCCCCGCCTCCGAGGAGACTGGTGCCTTAAACCAGCGCCTTAGACCGCTCGGCCACGCTACCGTCGGATGCAAAAGGGGTGAAACGAAACACACAACTTGCGGGGAAGTGAAAAACGGGTTAAAAATAAATCTGGCATTCGTGCGAACAAAGTTTTGCTTCAAGTTTCCTTTGATGAAAAGTTTTCCTAAGTCAAACGAAAGTTCGTATTCAACAATATTTTCTGTATTGACACATCCAAGACTTACTTTCAACATTTTCCGAGAAACGACAGTCATACACTTCTAAAAGGATACCTGGCAGCGGTGGGATTCGAACCTTGCCTCCGAGGAGACTGGTTTCTTAAACCAGGGCCTTAGACCGCTCGGCCACGCTACCATCGGATACGTGAGGGGAGAAACGAAACACACAACTTCCGGGGAAGTGAAAAACAGGTTAAAAATAAATCTGGCATTCGTGCGAACAAAGTTTTCCTTCAATGAAAAGTTTTCCAAAATCTAACGAAATTTCGTATTCAACAATATTTTCTGTATTGACACATCCACGACTTACTTTCAACATTTTCCGAGAAACGACAGTCATACTCTTCTAAAAGGATACCTGGCAGCGGTGGGATTCGAACCCACGCCTCCGAGGAGACTTGTGCCTTAAACCAGCGCCTTAGACCGCTCGGCCACGCTACCATCGGATACGTGAGGGGAGAAACGAAACACACAACTTGCGGGGAAGTGAAAAACGGGTTAAAAATAAATCTGGCATTCGTGCGAACAAAGTTTTCCTTCAAGTTTCCTTTGATGAAAAGTTTTCCAAAATCTAACGAAATTTCGTATTCAACAATATTTTCTGTATTGACACATCCACGACTTACTTTCAACATTTTCCGAGAAACGACAGTCATACTCTTCTAAAAGGATACCTGGCAGCGGTGGGATTCGAAAGCACGCCTCCGAGGAGACTGGTTTCTTAAACCAGGGCCTTAGACCGCTCGGCCACGCTACCATCGGATACGTGAGGGGAGAAACGAAACACACAACTTGCGGGGTAGTGAAAAACGGGTTAAAAATAAATCGGACATTCGTGGTAACAAAGTTTTCCTTCAAGCTTCCTTTGATGAAAAGTTTTCCAAAGTCAAACGAAAGTTCGTATTCAACAATATTTTCTGTATTGACACATCCAAGACTTACTTTCAACATTTTCCGAGAAACGACAGTCATACTCTTCTAAAAGGATACCTGGCAGCGGTGGGATTCGAACCCACGCCTCCGAGGAGACTGGTTTCTTATACCAGGGCCTTAGACCGCTCGGCCACGCTACCATCGGATACGCGAGGGGAGAAACGAAACACGCAACTTGCGGGGTAGTGCAAAACGGGTTAAAAATAAATCGGACATTCGTGGGAACAAAGTTTTCTTTGATGAAGAGTTTACCAAAGTAACAAAGCATTCCGTATACAACAATATTTTCTGTATTGACCACATCCAAGACTTACTTTCAACATTTTCCGAGAAACGACAGTCATACTCTTCTAAAAGGATATCTGGCAGCGGTGGGATTCGAACCCACGCCTCCGAGGAGACTGTTGCCTTAAACCAGCGCCTTAGACCGCTCGGCCACGCTACCATCGGATACGTGAGGGGAGAAAGGAAACACACAACTTGCGGGGAAGTGAAAAACGGGTTAAAAATAAATCTGGCATTCGTGCGAACAAAGTTTTCCTTCAAGTTTCCTTTGATGAAAAGATTTCCAAAATCTAACGAAATTTCGTATTCAACAATATTTTCTGTATTGACACATCCAAGACTTACTTTCAACATTTTCCGAGAAACGACATTCATACTCTTCTAAAAGGATAGCTGGCAGCGGTGGGATACGAACCCCCGCCTCCGAGGAGACTGGTGCCTTAAACCAGCGCCTTAGACCGCTCGGCCACGCTACCGTCGGATGCAAAAGGGGAGAAACGAAACACACAATTTGCGGGGAAGTGAAAAACGGGTTAAAAATAAATCTGGCATTCGTGCGAACAAAGTTTTGCTTCAAGTTTCCTTTGATGAAAAGTATTCCTAAGTCAAACGAAAGTTCGTATTCAACAATATTTTCTGTATTGACACATCCTAGACTTACTTTCAACATTTTCCGAGAAACGACAGTCATACACTTCTAAAAGGATACCTGGCAGCGGTGGGATTCGAACCCACGCCTCCGAGGAGACTGGTTTCTTAAACCAGGGCCTTAGACCGCTCGGCCACGCTACCATCGGATACGTGAGGGGAGAAACGAAACACACAACTTCCGGGGAAGTGAAAAACGGGTTAAAAATAAATCTGGCATTCGTGCGAACAAAGTTTTCCTTCAATGAAAAGTTTTCCAAAATCTAACGAAATTTCGTATTCAACAATATTTTCTGTATTGACACATCCACGACTTACTTTCAACATTTTCCGAGAAACGACAGTCATACTCTTCTAAAAGGATACCTGGCAGCGGTGGGATTCGAACCCACGCCTCCGAGGAGACTTGTGCCTTAAACCAGCGCCTTAGACCGCTCGGCCACGCTACCATCGGATACGTGAGGGGAGAAACGAAACACACAACTTGCGGGGAAGTGAAAAACGGGTTAAAAATAAATCTGGCATTCGTGCGAACAAAGTTTTCCTTCAAGTTTCCTTTGATGAAAAGTTTTCCAAAATCTAACGAAATTTCGTATTCAACAATATTTTCTGTATTGACACATCCAAGACTTACTTTCAACATTTTCCGAGAAACGACATTCATACTCTTCTAAAAGGATAGCTGGCAGCGGTGGGATACGAACCCCCGCCTCCGAGGAGACTGGTGCCTTAAACCAGCGCCTTAGACCGCTCGGCCACGCTACCGTCGGATGCAAAAGGGGAGAAACGAAACACACAACTTGCGGGGGAGTGAAAAACGGGTTAAAAATAAATCTGGCATTCGTGCGAACAAAGTTTTGCTTCAAGTTTCCTTTGATGAAAAGTTTTCCTAAGTCAAACGAAAGTTCGTATTCAACAATATTTTCTGTATTGACAAATCCAAGACTTACTTTCAACATTTTCCGAGAAACGACAGTCATACACTTCTAAAAGGATACCTGGCAGCGGTGGGATTCGAACCCACGCCTCCGAGGAGACTGGTTTCTTAAACCAGGGCCTTAGACCGCTCGGCCACGCTACCATCGGATACGTGAGGGGAGAAACGAAACACACAACTTCCGGGGAAGTCAAAAACGGGTTAAAAATAAATCTGGCATTCGTGCGAACAAAGTTTTCCTTCAAGTTTCCTTTGATGAAAAGTTTTCCAAAATCTAACGAAATTTCGTATTCAACAATATTTTCTGTATTGACACATCAACGACTTACTTTCAACATTTTCCGAGAAACGACAGTCATACTCCTCTAAAAGGATACCTGGCAGCGGTGGGATTCGAACCCACGCCTCCAAGGAGACTGGTTTCTTAAACCAGGGCCTTAGACCGCTCGGCCACGCTACCATCGGATACGTGAGGGGAGAAACGAAACACACAACTTGCGGGGAAGTGAAAAACGGGTTAAAAATAAATCTGGCATTCGTGCGAACAAAGTTTTCCTTCAAGTTTCCTTTGATGAAAAGATTTCCAAAATCTAACGAAATTTCGTATTCAACAATATTTTCTGTATTGACACATCCAAGACTTACTTTCAACATTTTCCGAGAAACGACATTCATACTCTTCTAAAAGGATAGCTGGCAGCGGTGGGATACGAACCCCCGCCTCCGAGGAGACTGGTGCCTTAAACCAGCGCCTTAGACCGCTCGGCCACGCTACCGTCGGATGCAAAAGGGGAGAAACGAAACACACAACTTGCGGGGAAGTGAAAAACGGGTTAAAAATAAATCTGGCATTCGTGCGAACAAAGTTTTGCTTCAAGTTTCCTTTGATGAAAAGTTTTCCTAAGTCAAACGAAAGTTCGTATTCAACAATATTTTCTGTATTGACACATCCTAGACTTACTTTCAACATTTTCCGAGAAACGACAGTCATACACTTCTAAAAGGATACCTGGCAGCGGTGGGATTCGAACCTTGCCTCCGAGGAGACTGGTTTCTTAAACCAGGGCCTTAGACCGCTCGGCCACGCTACCATCGGATACGTGAGGGGAGAAACGAAACACACAACTTCCGGGGAAGTGAAAAACGGGTTAAAAATAAATCTGGCATTCGTGCGAACAAAGTTTTCCTTCAATGAAAAGTTTTCCAAAATCTAACGAAATTTCGTATTCAACAATATTTTCTGTATTGACACATCCACGACTTACTTTCAACATTTTCCGAGAAACGACAGTCATACTCTTCTAAAAGGATACCTGGCAGCGGTGGGATTCGAACCCACGCCTCCGAGGAGACTTGTGCCTTAAACCAGCGCCTAAGACCGCTCGGCCACGCTACCATCGGATACGAGAGGGGAGAAACGAAACACACAACTTGCGGGGAAGTGAAAAACGGGTTAAAAATAAATCTGGCATTCGTGCGAACAAAGTTTTCCTTCAAGTTTCCTTTGATGAAAAGTTTTCCAAAATCTAACGAAATTTCGTATTCAACAATATTTTCTGTATTGACACATCCACGACTTACTTTCAACATTTTCCGAGAAACGACAGTCATACTCTTCTAAAAGGATACCTGGCAGCGGTGGGATTCGAACCCACGCCTCCGAGGAGACTGGTTTCTTAAACCAGGGCCTTAGACCGCTCGGCCACGCTACCATCGGATACGTGAGGGGAGAAACGAAACACACAACTTGCGGGGTAGTGAAAAACGGGTTAAAAATAAATCGGACATTCGTGGTAACAAAGTTTTCCTTCAAGCTTCCTTTGATGAAAAGTTTTCCAAAGTCAAACGAAAGTTCGTATTCAACAATATTTTCTGTATTGACACATCCAAGACTTACTTTCAACATTTTCCGAGAAACGACAGTCATACTCTTCTAAAAGGATACCTGGCAGCGGTGGGATTCGAACCCACGCCTCCGAGGAGACTGGTTTCTTATACCAGGGCCTTAGACCGCTCGGCCACGCTACCATCGGATACGCGAGGGGAGAAACGAAACACGCAACTTGCGGGGTAGTGCAAAACGGGTTAAAAATAAATCGGACATTCGTGGGAACAAAGTTTTCTTTGATGAAGAGTTTACCAAAGTAACAAAGCATTCCGTATACAACAATATTTTCTGTATTGACCACATCCAAGACTTTCTTTCAACATTTTCCGAGAAACGACAGTCATACTCTTCTAAAAGGATATCTGGCAGCGGTGGGATTCGAACCCACGCCTCCGAGGAGACTGGTGCCTTAAACCAGCGCCTTAGACCGCTCGGCCACGCTACCATCGGATACGTGAGGGGAGAAACGAAACACACAACTTGCGGGGAAGTGAAAAACGGGTTAAAAATAAATCTGGCATTCGTGCGAACAAAGTTTTCCTTCAAGCATCCTTTGATGAAAAGATTTCCAAAATCTAACGAAATTTCGTATTCAACAATATTTTCTGTATTGACACATCCAAGACTTACTTTCAACATTTTCCGAGAAACGACATTCATACTCTTCTAAAAGGATAGCTGGCAGCGGTGGGATACGAACCCCCGCCTCCGAGGAGACTGGTGCCTTAAACCAGCGCCTTAGACCGCTCGGCCACGCTACCGTCGGATGCAAAAGGGGAGAAACGAAACACACAACTTGCGGGGAAGTGAAAAACGGGTTAAAAATAAATCTGGCATTCGTGCGAACAAAGTTTTGCTTCAAGTTTCCTTTGATGAAAAGTTTTCCTAAGTCAAACGAAAGTTCGTATTCAACAATATTTTCTGTATTGACACATCCTAGACTTACTTTCAACATTTTCCGAGAAACGACAGTCATACACTTCTAAAAGGATACCTGGCAGCGGTGGGATTCGAACCCACGCCTCCGAGGAGACTGGTTTCTTAAACCAGGGCCTTAGACCGCTCGGCCACGCTACCATCGGATACGTGAGGGGAGAAACGAAACACACAACTTCCGGGGAAGTGAAAAACGGGTTAAAAATAAATCTGGCATTCGTGCGAACAAAGTTTTCCTTCAATGAAAAGTTTTCCAAAATCTAACGAAATTTCGTATTCAACAATATTTTCTGTATTGACACATCCACGACTTACTTTCAACATTTTCCGAGAAACGACAGTCATACTCTTCTAAAAGGATACCTGGCAGCGGTGGGATTCGAACCCACGCCTCCGAGGAGACTTGTGCCTTAAACCAGCGCCTTAGACCGCTCGGCCACGCTACCATCGGATACGTGAGGGGAGAAACGAAACACACAACTTGCGGGGAAGTGAAAAACGGGTTAAAAATAAATCTGGCATTCGTGCGAACAAAGTTTTCCTTCAAGTTTCCTTTGATGAAAAGTTTTCCAAAATCTAACGAAATTTCGTATTCAACAATATTTTCTGTATTGACACATCCACGACTTACTTTCAACATTTTCCGAGAAACGACAGTCATACTCTTCTAAAAGGATACCTGGCAGCGGTGGGATTCGAACCCACGCCTCCGAGGAGACTGGTTTCTTAAACCAGGGCCTTAGACCGCTCGGCCACGCTACCATCGGATACGTGAGGGGAGAAACGAAACACACAACTTGCGGGGAAGTGAAAAACGGGTTAAAAATAAATCTGGCATTCGTGCGAACAAAGTTTTCCTTCAAGTTTCCTTTGATGAAAAGATTTCCAAAATCTAACGAAATTTCGTATTCAACAATATTTTCTGTATTGACACATCCAAGACTTACTTTCAACATTTTCCGAGAAACGACATTCATACTCTTCTAAAAGGATAGCTGGCAGCGGTGGGATACGAACCCCCGCCCCCGAGGAGACTGGTGCCTTAAACCAGCGCCTTAGACCGCTCGGCCACGCTACCGTCGGATGCAAAAGGGGAGAAACGAAACACACAACTTGCGGGGAAGTGAAAAACGGGTTAAAAATAAATCTGGCATTCGTGCGAACAAAGTTTTGCTTCAAGTTTCCTTTGATGAAAAGTTTTCCAAAATCTAACGAA
Source organism: Meta bourneti (assembly GCA_933210815.1). NCBI lineage: Eukaryota > Metazoa > Arthropoda > Arachnida > Araneae > Tetragnathidae > Meta > Meta bourneti. The sequence continues at coordinate 29,310,896 of OW119930.1, forward strand.
ATTTCGTATTCAACAATATTTTCTGTATTGACACATCCACGACTTACTTTCAACATTTTCCGAGAAACGACAGTCATACTCTTCTAAAAGGATACCTGGCAGCGGTGGGATTCGAACCCACGCCTCCGAGGAGACTGGTTTCTTAAACCAGGGCCTTAGACCGCTCGGCCACGCTACCATCGGATACGTGAGGGGAGAAACGAAACACACAACTTCCGGGGAAGTGAAAAACGGGTTAAAAATAAATCTGGCATTCGTGCGAACAAAGTTTTCCTTCAATGAAAAGTTTTCCAAAATCTAACGAAATTTCGTATTCAACAATATTTTCTGTATTGACACATCCACGACTTACTTTCAACATTTTCCGAGAAACGACAGTCATACTCTTCTAAAAGGATACCTGGCAGCGGTGGGATTCGAACCCACGCCTCCGAGGAGACTTGTGCCTTAAACCAGCGCCTTAGACCGCTCGGCCACGCTACCATCGGATACGTGAGGGGAGAAACGAAACACACAACTTGCGGGGAAGTGAAAAACGGGTTAAAAATAAATCTGGCATTCGTGCGAACAAAGTTTTCCTTCAAGTTTCCATTGATGAAAAGTTTTCCAAAATCTAACGAAATTTCGTATTCAACAATATTTTCTGTATTGACACATCCACGACTTACTTTCAACATTTTCCGAGAAACGACAGTCATACTCTTCTAAAAGGATACCTGGCAGCGGTGGGATTCGAACCCACGCCTCCGAGGAGACTGGTTTCTTAAACCAGGGCCTTAGACCGCTCGGCCGCGCTACCATCGGATACGTGAGGGGAGAAACGAAACACACAACTTGCGGGGTAGTGAAAAACGGGTTAAAAATAAATCGGACATTCGTGGTAACAAAGTTTTCCTTCAAGCTTCCTTTGATGAAAAGTTTTCCAAAGTCAAACGAAAGTTCGTATTCAACAATATTTTCTGTATTGACACATCCAAGACTTACTTTCAACATTTTCCGAGAAACGACAGTCATACTCTTCTAAAAGGATACCTGGCAGCGGTGGGATTCGAACCCACGCCTCCGAGGAGACTGGTTTCTTATACCAGGGCCTTAGACCGCTCGGCCACGCTACCATCGGATACGCGAGGGGAGAAACGAAACACGCAACTTGCGGGGTAGTGAAAAACGGGTTAAAAATAAATCGGACATTCGTGGGAACAAAGTTTTCCTTCAAGTTTCCTTTGATGAAAAGTTTTCCAAAGTCAAACGAAAGTTCGTATTCAACAATATTTTCTGTATTGACACATCCAAGACTTACTTTCAACATTTTCCGAGAAACGACAGTCATACTCTTCTAAAAGGATAGCTGGCAGCGGTGGGATACGAACCCACGCCTCCGAGGAGACTGGTTCCTTAAACCAGCGCCTTAGACCGCTCGGCCACGCTACCATCGGATACGTGAGGGGAGAAACGAAACACACAACTTGCGGGGTAGTGCAAAACGGGTTAAAAATAAATCGGACATTCGTGGGAACAAAGTTTTCCTTCAAGTTTCCTTTGATGAAAAGTTTTCCAAAGTCAAACGAAAGTTCGTATTCAACAATATTTTCTGTATTGACATATCCAAGACTTACTTTGAACATTTTCCGAGAAACGACAGTCATACTCTTCTAAAAGGATACCTGGCAGCGGTGGGATTCGAACCCACGCCTCCGAGGAGACTGGTGCCTTAAACCAGCGCCTTAGACCGCTCGGCCACGCTACCATCGGCTACGTGAGGGGAGAAACGAAACACACAACTTCCGGGGAAGTGAAAAACGAATTAAAAATAAATCTGGCATTCGTGCGAACAAAGTTTTCCTTCAATGAAAAGTTTTCCAAAATCTAACGAAATTTCGTATTCAACAATATTTTCTGTATTGACACATCCACGACTTACTTTCAACATTTTCCGAGAAACGACAGTCATACTCTTCTAAAAGGATACCTGGCAGCGGTGGGATTCGAAAGCACGCCTCCGAGGAGACTGGTGCCTTAAACCAGCGCCTTAGACCGCTCGGCCACGCTACCATCGGATACGTGAGGGGAGAAACGAAACACACAACTTGCGGGGAAGTGAGAAACGGGTTAAAAATAAATCGGACATTCGTGCGAACAAAGTTTTCTTTGATGAACAGTTTACCAAAGTAACAAAGCATTCCGTATTCAACAATATTTTCTGTATTGACACATCCAAGACTTACTTTCAACATTTTCCGAGAAACGACAGTCATACTCTTCTAAAAGGATAGCTGGCAGCGGTGGGATTCGAACCCACGCCTCCGAGGAGACTGGTGCCTTAAACCAGCGCCTTAGACCGCTCGGCCACGCTACCATCGGATACGTGAGGGGAGAAACGAAACACACAACTTACGGGGTAGTGAAAAACGGGTTAAAAATAAATCGGACATTCGTGGGAACAAAGTTTTCCTTCAAGTTTCCTTTGATGAAAAGTTTTCCAAAGTCAAACGAAAGTTCGTATTCAACAATATTTTCTGTATTGACACATCCAAGACTTACTTTCAACATTTTCCGAGAAACGACAGTCATACTCTACTAAAAGGATACCTGGCAGCGGTGGGATTCGAACCCACGCCTCCGAGGAGACTGGTTTCTTAAACCAGGGCCTTAGACCGCTCGGCCACGCTACCATCGGATACGTGAGGGGAGAAACGAAACACACAACTTGCGGGGTAGTGAAAAACGGGTTAAAAATAAATCGGACATTCGTGGGAACAAAGTTTTCCTTCATGTTTCCTTTGAAGAAAGGTTTTCCAAAGTCAAACGGAAGTTCGTATTGAACAATATTTTCTGTATTGACATATCCAAGACTTACTTTCAACATTTTCCGAGAAACGACAGTCATACTCTTCTAAAAGGATAGCTGGTAGCGGTGGGATACGAACCCACGCCTTCGAGGAGACTGGTTTCTTATACCAGGGCCTTAGACCGCTCGGCCACGCTACCATCGGATACGTGAAGGGAGAAACGAAACACACAACTTGCGGGGTAGTGAAAAACGGGTTAAAAATAAATCGGACATTCGTGGTAACAAAGTTTTCCTTCAAGTTTCCTTTATCGAAAAGTTTTCCAAAGTCAAACGAAAGTTCGTATTCAACAATATTTTCTGTATTGACACATCCAAGACTTACTTTCAACATTTTCCGAGAAACGACAGTCATACTCTTCTAAAAGGATAGCTGGTAGCGGGGGGATACGAACCCACGCCTTCGAGGAGACTGGTGCCTTAAACCAGCGCCTTAGACCGCTCGGCCACGCTACCATCGGATACGTGAGGGGAGAAACGAAACACACAACTTGCGGGGTAGTGAAAAACGGGTTAAAAATAAATCGGACATTCGTGGTAACAAAGTTTTCCTTCAAGTTTCCTTTATCGAAAAGTTTTCCAAAGTCAAACGAAAGTTCGTATTCAACAATATTTTCTGTATTGACACATCCAAGACTTACTTTCAATATTATCCGAGAAACGACAGTCATACTCTTCTAAAAGGATACCTGGCAGCGGTGGGATTCGAACCCACGCCTCCGAGGAGACTGGTGCCTTAAACCAGCGCCTTAGACCGCTCGGCCACGCTACCATCGGATACGTGAGGGGAGAAACGAAACACACAACTTGCGGGGAAGTGAAAAACGGGTTAAAAATAAATCTGGCATTCGTGCGAACAAAGTTTTCCTTCAAGTTTCCTTTGATGAAAAGTTTTCCAAAATCAAACGAAATTTCGTATTCAACAATATTTTCTGTATTGACACATCCACGACTTACTTTCAACATTTTCCGAGAAACGACAGTCATACTCTTCTAAAAGGATACCTGGCAGCGGTGGGATTCGAACCCACGCTTCCGAGGAGACTGGTGCCTTAAACCAGCGCCATAGTCCGCTCGGCCACGCTACCGTCGGATACGTGAGGGGAGAAACGAAACACACAACTTGCGGGGAAGTGAAAAACGGGTTAAAAATAAATCTGGCATTCGTGCGAACAAAGTTTTCCTTCAAGTTTCCTTTGATGAAAAGTTTTCCAAAATCTAACGAAATTTCGTATTCAACAATATTTTCTGTATTGACACATCCAAGACTTACTTTCAACATTTTCCGAGAAACGACATTCATACTCTTCTAAAAGGATAGCTGGCAGCGGTGGGATACGAACCCCCGCCTCCGAGGAGACTGGTGCCTTAAACCAGCGCCTTAGTCCGCTCGGCCACGCTACCGTCGGATGCAAAAGCGGAGAAACGAAACACACAACATGCGGGAATTAAAAATCGGGTTAAAAATAAATCTGGCATTCGTGGGAACAAAGTTTTGCTTCAAGTTTCCTTTGATGAAAAGTTTTCCTAAGTCAAACGAAAGTTCGTATTCAACAATATTTTCTGTATTGACACATCCAAGACTTACTTTCAACATTTTCCGAGAAACGACAGTCATACACTTCTAAAAGGATACCTGGCAGCGGTGGGATTCGAACACACGCCTCCGAGGAGACTGGTGCCTTAAACCAGCGCCTTAGAACGCTCGGCCACGCTACCGTCGGATACGTGAGGGGAGAAACGAAACACACAACTTGCGGGGTAGTGAAAAACGGGTTAAAAATAAATCGGACATTCGTGGTAACAAAGTTTTCCTTCAAGTTTCCTTTGATGAAAAGTTTTCCAAAGTCAAACGAAAGTTCGTATTCAACAATATTTTCTGTATTGACACATCCAAGACTTACTTTCAACATTTTCCGAGAAACGACAGTCATACTCTTCTAAAAGGATAGCTGGCAGCGGTGGGATTCGAACCCACGCCTCCGAGGAGACTGGTACCTTAAACCAGCGCCTTAGACCGCTCGGCCACGCTACCATCGGATACGTGAGGGGAGAAACGAAACACACAACTTGCGGGGAAGTGAAAAACGGGTTAAAAATAAATCTGGCATTCGTGCGAACAAAGTTTTCCTTCAAGTTTCCTTTGATGAAAAGTTTTCCAAAATCAAACGAAATTTCGTATTCAACAATATTTTCTGTATTGACACATCCACGACTTACTTTCAACATTTTCCGAGAAACGACAGTCATACTCTTCTAAAAGGATAGCTGGCAGCGGTGGGATTCGAACCCACGCCTCCGAGGAGACTGGTGCCTTAAACCAGCGCCATAGTCCGCTCGGCCACGCTACCGTCGGATACGTGAGGGGAGAAACGAAACACACAACTTGCGGGGAAGTGAAAAACGGGTTAAAAATAAATCTGGCATTCGTGCGAACAAAGTTTTCCTTCAAGTTTCCTTTGATGAAAAGTTTTCCAAAATCTAACGAAATTTCGTATTCAACAATATTTTCTGTATTGACACATCCAAGACTTACTTTCAACATTTTCCGAGAAACGACAGTCATACTCTTCTAAAAGGATACCTGGCAGCGGTGGGATTCGAACCCACGCCTCCGAGGAGACTGGTGCCTTAAACCAGCGCCTTAGACCGCTCGGCCACGCTACCATCGGATACATGAGGGGAGAAACGAAACACACAACTTGCGGGGAAGTGAGAAACGGGTTAAAAATAAATCGGACATTCGTGCGAACAAAGTTTTCTTTGATGAACAGTTTACCAAAGTAACAAAGCATTCCGTATACAACAATATTTTCTGTATTGACCACATCCAAGACTTACTTTCAACATTTTCCGAGAAACGACAGTCATACTCTTCTAAAAGGATACCTGGCAGCGGTGGGATTCGAACCCACGCCTTCGAGGAGACTGGTGCCTTAAACCAGCGCCTTAGACCGCTCGGCCACGCTACCATCGGATACGTGAGGGGAGAAACGAAACACACAACTTGCGGGGAAGTGAAAAACTGGTTAAAAATAAATCTGGCATTCGTGCGAACAAAGTTTTCCTTCAAGTTTTCTTTGATGAAAAGTTTTCCAAAGTCAAACGAAAGTTCGTATTCTACAATATTTTCTGTATTGACACATCCAAGACTTACTTTCAACATTTTCCGAGAAACGACAGTGATACTCTTCTAAAAGGATACCTGGCAGCGGTGGGATTCGAACACACGCCTCCGAGGAGACTGGTGCCTTAAACCAGCGCCGTAGACCGCTCGGCCACGCTACCATCGGATACGTGAGGGGAGAAACGAAACACACAACTTGCGGGGAAGTGAAAAACGGGTTAAAAATAAATCTGGCATTCGTGCGAACAAAGTTTTCCTTCAAGTTTCCTTTGATGAAAAGTTTTCCAAAATCTAACGAAATTTCGTATTCAACAATATTTTCTGTATTGACACATCCACGACTTACTTTCAACATTTTCCGAGAAACGACAGTCATACTCTTCTAAAAGGATAGCTGGCAGCGGTGGGATTCGAACCCACGCCTCCGAGGAGACTGGTGCCTTAAACCAGCGCCATAGTCCGCTCGGCCACGCTACCGTCGGACACGTGAGGGGAGAAACGAAACACACAACTTGCGGGGAAGTGAAAAACGGGTTAAAAATAAATCTGGCATTCGTGCGAACAAAGTTTTCCTTCAAGTTTCCTTTGATGAAAAGATTTCCAAAATCTAACGAAATTTCGTATTCAACAATATTTTCTGTATTGACACATCCAAGACTTACTTTCAACATTTTCCGAGAAACGACAGTCATACTCTTCTAAAAGGATACCTGGCAGCGGTGGGATTCGAACCCACGCCTCCGAGGAGACTGGTGCCTTAAACCAGCGCCTTAGACCGCTCGGCCACGCTACCATCGGATACGTGAGGGGAGAAACGAAACACACAACTTGCGGGGAAGTGAGAAACGGGTTAAAAATAAATCGGACATTCGTTCGAACAAAGTTTTCTTTGATGAACAGTTTACCAAAGTAACAAAGCATTCCGTATACAACAATATTTTCTGTATTGACCACATCCAAGACTTACTTTCAACATTTTCCGAGAAACGACAGTCATACTCTTCTAAAAGGATATCTGGCAGCGGTGGGATTCGAACCCACGCCTCCGAAGAGACTGGTGCCTTAAACCAGCGCATTAGACCGCTCGGCCACGCTACCATCGGATACGTGAGGGGAGAAACGAAACACACAACTTGCGGGGAAGTGAAAAACGGGTTAAAAATAAATCTGGCATTCGTGCGAACAAAGTTTTCCTTCAAGTTTCCTTTGATGAAAAGTTTTCCAAAATCTAACGAAATTTCGTATTCAACAATATTTTCTGTATTGACACATCCAAGACTTACTTTCAACATTTTCCGAGAAACGACAGTCATACTCTTCTAAAAGGATAGCTGGCAGCGGTGGGATTCGAACCCCCGCCTCCGAGGAGACTGGTTTCTTAAACCAGGGCCTTAGACCGCTCGGCCACGCTACCATCGGATACGTGAGGGGAGAAACGAAACACACAACTTGCGGGGTAGTGAAAAACGGGTTAAAAATAAATCGGACATTCGTGGGAACAAAGTTTTCCTTCATGTTTCCTTTGAAGAAAAGTTTTCCAAAGTCAAACGGAAGTTCGTATACAACAATATTTTCTGTATTGACATATCCAAGACTTACTTTCAACATTTTCCGAGAAACGACAGTCATACTCTTCTAAAAGGATAGCTGGCAGCGGTGGGATACGAACCCACGCCTTCGAGGAGACTGGTGCCTTAAACCAGCGCCTTAGACCGCTCGGCCACGCTACCATCGGATACGTGAGGAAAGAAACGAAACACACAACTTGCGGGGTAGTGAAAAACGGGTTAAAAATAAATCGGACATTCGTGGTAACAAAGTTTTCCTTCAAGTTTCCTTTGATGAAAAGTTTTCCAAAGTCAAACGAAAGTTCGTATTCAACAATATTTTCTGTATTGACACATCCAAGACTTACTTTCAACATTTTCCGAGAAACGACAGTCATACTCTTCTAAAAGGATAGATGGCAGCGGTGGGATTCGAACCCACGCCTCCGAGGAGACTGGTACCTTAAACCAGCGCCTTAGACCGCTCGGCCACGCTACCATCGGATACGTGAGGGGAGAAACGAAACACACAACTTGCGGGGAAGTGAAAAACGGGTTAAAAATAAATCTGGCATTTGTGCGAACAAAGTTTTCCTTCAAGTTTCCTTTGATGAAAAGTTTTCCAAAGTCAAACGAAAGTTCGTATTCAACAATATTTTCTGTATTGACACATCCAAGACTTACTTTCAATATTTTCCGAGAAACGACAGTCATACTCTTCTAAAAGGATACCTGGCAGCGGTGGGATTCGAACCCACGCCTCCGAGGAGACTGGTGCCTTAAACCAGCGCCTTAGACCGCTCGGCCACGCTACCATCGGATACGTGAGGGGAGAAACGAAACACACAACTTACGGGGTAGTGAAAAACGGGTTAAAAATAAATCGGACATTCGTGGGAACAAAGTTTTCCTTCAAGTTTCCTTTGATGAAATGTTTTCCAAAGTCAAACGAAAGTTCGTATTCAACAATATTTTCTGTATTGACACATGCAAGACTTACTTTCAACATTTTCCGAGAAACGACAGTCATACTCTTCTAAAAGGATAGCTGGTAGCGGTGGGATACGAACCCACGCCTTCGAGGAGACTGGTTTCTTATACCAGGGCCTTAGACCGCTCGGCCACGCTACCATCGGATACGTGAGGGGAGAAACGAAACACACAACTTGCGGGGAAGTGAAAAACGGGTTAAAAATAAATCTGGCATTCGTGCGAACAAAGTTTTCCTTCAAGTTTCCTTTGATGAAAAGTTTTCCAAAATCTAACGAAATTTCGTATTCAACAATATTTTCTGTATTGACACATCCACGACTTACTTTCAACATTTTCCGAGAAACGACAGTCATACTCTTCTAAAAGGATAGCTGGCAGCGGTGGGATTCGAACCCACGCCTCCGAGGAGACTGGTGCCTTAAACCAGCGCCATAGTCCGCTCGGCCACGCTACCGTCGGATACGTGAGGGGAGAAACGAAACACACAACTTGCGGGGAAGTGAAAAACGGGTTAAAAATAAATCTGGCATTCGTGCGAACAAAGTTTTCCTTCAAGTTTCCTTTGATGAAAAGTTTTCCAAAATCTAACGAAATTTCGTATTCAACAATATTTTCTGTATTGACACATCCAAGACTTACTTTCAACATTTTCCGAGAAACGACAGTCATACTCTTCTAAAAGGATACCTGGCAGCGGTGGGATTCGAACCCACGCCTCCGAGGAGACTGGTGCCTTAAACCAGCGCCTTAGACCGCTCGGCCACGCTACCATCGGATACGTGAGGGGAGAAACGAAACACACAACTTGCGGGGAAGTGAGAAACGGGTTAAAAATAAATCGGACATTCGTTCGAACAAAGTTTTCTTTGATGAACAGTTTACCAAAGTAACAAAGCATTCCGTATACAACAATATTTTCTGTATTGACCACATCCAAGACTTACTTTCAACATTTTCCGAGAAACGACAGTCATACTCTTCTAAAAGGATATCTGGCAGCGGTGGGATTCGAACCCACGCCTCCGAAGAGACTGGTGCCTTAAACCAGCGCCTTAGACCGCTCGGCCACGCTACCATCGGATACGTGAGGGGAGAAACGAAACACACAACTTGCGGGGAAGTGAAAAACGGGTTAAAAATAAATCTGGCATTCGTGCGAACAAAGTTTTCCTTCAAGTTTCCTTTGATGAAAAGTTTTCCAAAATCTAACGAAATTTCGTATTCAACAATATTTTCTGTATTGACACATCCAAGACTTACTTTCAACATTTTCCGAGAAACGACAGTCATACTCTTCTAAAAGGATAGCTGGCAGCGGTGGGATTCGAACCCCCGCCTCCGAGGAGACTGGTGCCTTAAACCAGCGCCTTAGACCGCTCGGCCACGCTACCGTCGGATGCAAAAGGGGAGAAACGAAACACAAAACATGCGGGAATTAAAAATCGGGTTAAAAATAAATCTGGCATTCGTGGGAACAAAGTTTTGCTTCAAGTTTCCTTTGATGAAAAGTTTTCCTAAGTCAAACGAAAGTTCGTATTCAACAATATTTTCTGTATTGACACATCCAAGACTTACTTTCAACATTTTCCGAGAAACGACAGACATACACTTCTAAAAGGATACCTGGCAGCGGTGGGATTTGAACCCACGCCTCCGAGGAGACTGGTTTCTTAAACCAGGGCCTTAGACCGCTCGGCCACGCTACCATCGGATACGTGAGGGGAGAAACGAAACACACAACTTGCGGGGTAGTGAAAAACGGGTTAAAAATAAATCGGACATTCGTGGGAACAAAGTTTTCCTTCATGTTTCCTTTGAAGAAAAGTTTTCCAAAGTCAAACGGAAGTTCGTATACAACAATATTTTCTGTATTGACATATCCAAGACTTACTTTCAACATTTTCCGAGAAACGACAGTCATACTCTTCTAAAAGGATAGCTGGCAGCGGAGGAAACGAACCCACGCCTTCGAGGAGACTGGTGCCTTAAACCAGCGCCTTAGACCGCTCGGCCACGCTACCATCGGATACGTGAGGAAAGAAACGAAACACACAACTTGCGGGGTAGTGAAAAACGGGTTAAAAATAAATCGGACATTCGTGGTAACAAAGTTTTCCTTCAAGTTTCCTTTGATGAAAAGTTTTCCAAAGTCAAACGAAAGTTCGTATTCAACAATATTTTCTGTATTGACACATCCAAGACTTACTTTCAACATTTTCCGAGAAACGACAGTGATACTCTTCTAAAAGGATACCTGGCAGCGGTGGGATTCGAACACACGCCTCCGAGGAGACTGGTGCCTTAAACCAGCGCCTTAGACCGCTCGGCCACGCTACCATCGGATACGTGAGGGGAGAAACGAAACACACAACTTGCGGGGAAGTGAAAAACGGGTTAAAAATAAATCTGGCATTCGTGCGAACAAAGTTTTCCTTCAAGTTTCCTTTGATGAAAAGTTTTTCCAAAATCTAACGAAATTTCGTATTCAACAATATTTTCTGTATTGACACATCCACGACTTACTTTCAACATTTTCCGAGAAACGACAGTCATACTCTTCTAAAAGGATAGCTGGCAGCGGTGGGATTCGAACCCACGCCTCCGAGGAGACTGGTGCCTTAAACCAGCGCCATAATCCGCTCGGCCACGCTACCGTCGGATACGTGAGGGGAGAAACGAAACACACAACTTGCGGGGAAGTGAAAAACGGGTTAAAAATAAATCTGGCATTCGTGCGAACAAAGTTTTCCTTCAAGTTTCCTTTGATGAAAAGTTTTCCAAAATCTAACGAAATTTCGTATTCAACAATATTTTCTGTATTGACACATCCAAGACTTACTTTCAACATTTTCCGAGAAACGACAGTCATACTCTTCTAAAAGGATACCTGGCAGCGATGGGATTCGAACCCACGCCTCCGAGGAGACTGGTGCCTTAAACCAGCGCCTTAGACCGCTCGGCCACGCTACCATCGGATACGTGAGGGGAGAAACGAAACACACAACTTGCGGGGAAGTGAGAAACGGGTTAAAAATAAATCGGACATTCGTGCGAACAAAGTTTTCTTTGATGAACAGTTTACCAAAGTAACAAAGCATTCCGTATACAACAATATTTTCTGTATTGACCACATCCAAGACTTACTTTCAACATTTTCCGAGAAACGACAGTCATACTCTTCTAAAAGGATATCTGGCAGCGGTGGGATTCGAACCCACGCCTCCGAAGAGACTGGTGCCTTAAACCAGCGCCTTAGACCGCTCGGCCACGCTACCATCGGATACGAGAGGGGAGAAACGAAACACACAACTTGCGGGGAAGTGAAAAACGGGTTAAAAATAAATCTGGCATTCGTGCGAACAAAGTTTTCCTTCAAGTTTCCTTTGATGAAAAGTTTTCCAAAATCTAACGAAATTTCGTATTCAACAATATTTTCTGTATTGACACATCCAAGACTTACTTTCAACATTTTCCGAGAAACGACAGTCATACTCTTCTAAAAGGATAGCTGGCAGCGGTGGGATTCGAACCCCCGCCTCCGAGGAGACTGGTGCTTTAAACCAGCGCCTTAGACCGCTCGGCCACGCTACCGTCGGATGCAAAAGGGGAGAAACGAAACACAAAACATGCGGGAATTAAAAATCGGGTTAAAAATAAATCTGGCATTCGTGGGAACAAAGTTTTGCTTCAAGTTTCCTTTGATGAAAAGTTTTCCTAAGTCAAACGAAAGTTCGTATTCAACAATATTTTCTGTATTGACACATCCAAGACTTACTTTCAACATTTTCCGAGAAACGACAGACATACACTTCTAAAAGGATACCTGGCAGCGGTGGGATTCGAACCCACGCCTCCGAGGAGACTGGTTTCTTAAACCAGGGCCTTAGACCGCTCGGCCACGCTACCATCGGATACGTGAGGGGAGAAACGAAACACACAACTTGCGGGGTAGTGAAAAACGGGTTAAAAATAAATCGGACATTCGTGGGAACAAAGTTTTCCTTCATGTTTCCTTTGAAGAAAAGTTTTCCAAAGTCAAACGGAAGTTCGTATACAACAATATTTTCTGTATTGACATATCCAAGACTTACTTTCAACATTTTCCGAGAAACGACAGTCATACTCTTCTAAAAGGATAGCTGGCAGCGGTGGGATACGAACCCACGCCTTCGAGGAGACTGGTGCCTTAAACCAGCGCCTTAGACCGCTCGGCCACGCTACCATCGGATACGTGAGGAAAGAAACGAAACACACAACTTGCGGGGTAGTGAAAAACGGGTTAAAAATAAATCGGACATTCGTGGTAACAAAGTTTTCCTTCAAGTTTCCTTTGATGAAAAGTTTTCCAAAGTCAAACGAAAGTTCGTATTCAACAATATTTTCTGTATTGACACATCCAAGACTTACTTTCAACATTTTCCGAGAAACGACAGTCATACTCTTCTAAAAGGATAGCTGGCAGCGGTGGGATTCGAACCCACGCCTCCGAGGAGACTGGTACCTTAAACCAGCGCCTTAGACCGCTCGGCCACGCTACCATCGGATACGTGAGGGGAGAAACGAAACACACAACTTGCGGGGAAGTGAAAAACGGGTTAAAAATAAATCTGGCATTTGTGCGAACAAAGTTTTCCTTCAAGTTTCCTTTGATGAAAAGTTTTCCAAAATCAAACGAAAGTTCGTATTCAACAATATTTTCTGTATTGACACATCCAAGACTTACTTTCAATATTTTCCGAGAAACGACAGTCATACTCTTCTAAAAGGATACCTGGCAGCGGTGGGATTCGAACCCACGCCTCCGAGGAGACTGGTGCCTTAAACCAGCGCCTTAGACCGCTCGGCCACGCTACCATCGGATACGTGAGGGGAGAAACGAAACACACAACTTACGGGGTAGTGAAAAACGGGTTAAAAATAAATCGGACATTCGTGGGAACAAAGTTTTCCTTCAAGTTTCCTTTGATGAAATGTTTTCCAAAGTCAAACGAAAGTTCGTATTCAACAATATTTTCTGTATTGACACATCCAAGACTTACTTTCAACATTTTCCGAGAAACGACAGTCATACTCTTCTAAAAGGATAGCTGGTAGCGGTGGGATACGAACCCACGCCTTCGAGGAGACTGGTTTCTTATACCAGGGCCTTAGACCGCTCGGCCACGCTACCATCGGATACGTGAAGGGAGAAACGAAACACACAACTTGCGGGGTAGTGAAAAACGGGTTAAAAATAAATCGGACATTCGTGGTAACAAAGTTTTCCTTCAAGTTTCCTTTATCGAAAAGTTTTCCAAAGTCAAACGAAAGTTCGTATTCAACAATATTTTCTGTATTGACACATCCAAGACTTACTTTCAACATTTTCCGAGAAACGACAGTCATACCCTTCTAAAAGGATAGCTGGTAGCGGTGGGATACGAACCCACGCCTTCGAGGAGACTGGTGCCTTAAACCAGCGCCTTAGACCGCTCGGCCACGCTACCATCGGATACGTGAGGGGAGAAACGAAACACACAACTTGCGGGGTAGTGAAAAACGGGTTAAAAATAAATCGGACATTCGTGGGAACAAAGTTTTCCTTCAAGTTTCCTTTATCGAAAAGTTTTCCAAAGTCAAACGAAAGTTCGTATTCAACAATATTTTCTGTATTGACACATCCAAGACTTACTTTCAATATTTTCGGAGAAACGACAGTCATACTCTTCTAAAAGGATACCTGGCAGCGGTGGGATTCGAACCCACGCCTCCGAGGAGACTGGTGCCTTAAACCAGCGCCTTAGACCGCTCGGCCACGCTACCATCGGATACGTGAGGGGAGAAACGAAACACACAACTTGCGGGGAAGTGAAAAACGGGTTAAAAATAAATCTGGCATTCGTGCGAACAAAGTTTTCCTTCAAGTTTCCTTTGATGAAAAGTTTTCCAAAATCAAACGAAATTTCGTATTCAACAATATTTTCTGTATTGACACATCCACGACTTACTTTCAACATTTTCCGAGAAACGACAGTCATACTCTTCTAAAAGGATACCTGGCAGCGATGGGATTCGAACCCACGCCTCCGAGGAGACTGGTGCCTTAAACCAGCGCCTTAGACCGCTCGGCCACGCTACCATCGGATACGTGAGGGGAGAAACGAAACACACAACTTGCGGGGAAGTGAGAAACGGGTTAAAAATAAATCGGACATTCGTGCGAACAAAGTTTTCTTTGATGAACAGTTTACCAAAGTAACAAAGCATTCCGTATACAACAATATTTTCTGTATTGACCACATCCAAGACTTACTTTCAACATTTTCCGAGAAACGACAGTCATACTCTTCTAAAAGGATATCTGGCAGCGGTGGGATTCGAACCCACGCCTCCGAAGAGACTGGTGCCTTAAACCAGCGCCTTAGACCGCTCGGCCACGCTACCATCGGATACGTGAGGGGAGAAACGAAACACACAACTTGCGGGGAAGTGAAAAACGGGTTAAAAATAAATCTGGCATTCGTGCGAACAAAGTTTTCCTTCAAGTTTCCTTTGATGAAAAGTTTTCCAAAATCTAACGAAATTTCGTATTCAACAATATTTTCTGTATTGACACATCCAAGACTTACTTTCAACATTTTCCGAGAAACGACAGTCATACTCTTCTAAAAGGATAGCTGGCAGCGGTGGGATTCGAACCCCCGCCTCCGAGGAGACTGGTGCCTTAAACCAGCGCCTTAGACCGCTCGGCCACGCTACCGTCGGATGCAAAAGGGGAGAAACGAAACACAAAACATGCGGGAATTAAAAATCGGGTTAAAAATAAATCTGGCATTCGTGGGAACAAAGTTTTGCTTCAAGTTTCCTTTGATGAAAAGTTTTCCTAAGTCAAACGAAAGTTCGTATTCAACAATATTTTCTGTATTGACACATCCAAGACTTACTTTCAACATTTTCCGAGAAACGACAGACATACACTTCTAAAAGGATACCTGGCAGCGGTGGGATTCGAACCCACGCCTCCGAGGAGACTGGTTTCTTAAACCAGGGCCTTAGACCGCTCGGCCACGCTACCATCGGATACGTGAGGGGAGAAACGAAACACACAACTTGCGGGGTAGTGAAAAACGGGTTAAAAATAAATCGGACATTCGTGGGAACAAAGTTTTCCTTCATGTTTCCTTTGAAGAAAAGTTTTCCAAAGTCAAACGGAAGTTCGTATACAACAATATTTTCTGTATTGACATATCCAAGACTTACTTTCAACATTTTCCGAGAAACGACAGTCATACTCTTCTAAAAGGATAGCTGGCAGCGGTGGGATACGAACCCACGCCTTCGAGGAGACTGGTGCCTTAAACCAGCGCCTTAGACCGCTCGGCCACGCTACCATCGGATACGTGAGGAAAGAAACGAAACACACAACTTGCGGGGTAGTGAAAAACGGGTTAAAAATAAATCGGACATTCGTGGTAACAAAGTTTTCCTTCAAGTTTCCTTTGATGAAAAGTTTTCCAAAGTCAAACGAAAGTTCGTATTCAACAATATTTTCTGTATTGACACATCCAAGACTTACTTTCAACATTTTCCGAGAAACGACAGTCATACTCTTCTAAAAGGATAGCTGGCAGCGGTGGGATTCGAACCCACGCCTCCGAGGAGACTGGTACCTTAAACCAGCGCCTTAGACCGCTCGGCCACGCTACCATCGGATACGTGAGGGGAGAAACGAAACACACAACTTGCGGGGAAGTGAAAAACGGGTTAAAAATAAATCTGGCATTTGTGCGAACAAAGTTTTCCTTCAAGTTTCCTTTGATGAAAAGTTTTCCAAAGTCAAACGAAAGTTCGTATTCAACAATATTTTCTGTATTGACACATCCAAGACTTACTTTCAATATTTTCCGAGAAACGACAGTCATACTCTTCTAAAAGGATACCTGGCAGCGGTGGGATTCGAACCCACGCCTCCGAGGAGACTGGTGCCTTAAACCAGCGCCTTAGACCGCTCGGCCACGCTACCATCGGATACGTGAGGGGAGAAACGAAACACACAACTTGCGGGGAAGTGAAAAACGGGTTAAAAATAAATCTGGCATTTGTGCGAACAAAGTTTTCCTTCAAGTTTCCTTTGATGAAAAGTTTTCCAAAGTCAAACGAAAGTTCGTATTCAACAATATTTTCTGTATTGACACATCCAAGACTTACTTTCAATATTTTCCGAGAAACGACAGTCATACTCTTCTAAAAGGATACCTGGCAGCGGTGGGATTCGAACCCACGCCTCCGAGGAGACTGGTGCCTTAAACCAGCGCCTTAGACCGCTCGGCCACGCTACCATCGGATACGTGAGGGGAGAAACGAAACACACAACTTACGGGGTAGTGAAAAACGGGTTAAAAATAAATCGGACATTCGTGGGAACAAAGTTTTCCTTCAAGTTTCCTTTGATGAAATGTTTTCCAAAGTCAAACGAAAGTTCGTATTCAACAATATTTTCTGTATTGACACATCCACGACTTACTTTCAACATTTTCCGAGAAACGACAGTCATACTCTTCTAAAAGGATAGCTGGCAGCGGTGGGATTCGAACCCACGCCTCCGAGGAGACTGGTGCCTTAAACCAGCGCCATAATCCGCTCGGCCACGCTACCGTCGGATACGTGAGGGGAGAAACGAAACACACAACTTGCGGGGAAGTGAAAAACGGGTTAAAAATAAATCTGGCATTCGTGCGAACAAAGTTTTCCTTCAAGTTTCCTTTGATGAAAAGTTTTCCAAAATCTAACGAAATTTCGTATTCAACAATATTTTCTGTATTGACACATCCAAGACTTACTTTCAACATTTTCCGAGAAACGACAGTCATACTCTTCTAAAAGGATACCTGGCAGCGATGGGATTCGAACCCACGCCTCCGAGGAGACTGGTGCCTTAAACCAGCGCCTTAGACCGCTCGGCCACGCTACCATCGGATACGTGAGGGGAGAAACGAAACACACAACTTGCGGGGAAGTGAGAAACGGGTTAAAAATAAATCGGACATTCGTGCGAACAAAGTTTTCTTTGATGAACAGTTTACCAAAGTAACAAAGCATTCCGTATACAACAATATTTTCTGTATTGACCACATCCAAGACTTACTTTCAACATTTTCCGAGAAACGACAGTCATACTCTTCTAAAAGGATATCTGGCAGCGGTGGGATTCGAACCCACGCCTCCGAAGAGACTGGTGCCTTAAACCAGCGCCTTAGACCGCTCGGCCACGCTACCATCGGATACGTGAGGGGAGAAACGAAACACACAACTTGCGGGGAAGTGAAAAACGGGTTAAAAATAAATCTGGCATTCGTGCGAACAAAGTTTTCCTTCAAGTTTCCTTTGATGAAAAGTTTTCCAAAATCTAACGAAATTTCGTATTCAACAATATTTTCTGTATTGACACATCCAAGACTTACTTTCAACATTTTCCGAGAAACGACAGTCATACTCTTCTAAAAGGATAGCTGGCAGCGGTGGGATTCGAACCCCCGCCTCCGAGGAGACTGGTGCTTTAAACCAGCGCCTTAGACCGCTCGGCCACGCTACCGTCGGATGCAAAAGGGGAGAAACGAAACACAAAACATGCGGGAATTAAAAATCGGGTTAAAAATAAATCTGGCATTCGTGGGAACAAAGTTTTGCTTCAAGTTTCCTTTGATGAAAAGTTTTCCTAAGTCAAACGAAAGTTCGTATTCAACAATATTTTCTGTATTGACACATCCAAGACTTACTTTCAACATTTTCCGAGAAACGACAGACATACACTTCTAAAAGGATACCTGGCAGCGGTGGGATTCGAACCCACGCCTCCGAGGAGACTGGTTTCTTAAACCAGGGCCTTAGACCGCTCGGCCACGCTACCATCGGATACGTGAGGGGAGAAACGAAACACACAACTTGCGGGGTAGTGAAAAACGGGTTAAAAATAAATCGGACATTCGTGGGAACAAAGTTTTCCTTCATGTTTCCTTTGAAGAAAAGTTTTCCAAAGTCAAACGGAAGTTCGTATACAACAATATTTTCTGTATTGACATATCCAAGACTTACTTTCAACATTTTCCGAGAAACGACAGTCATACTCTTCTAAAAGGATAGCTGGCAGCGGTGGGATACGAACCCACGCCTTCGAGGAGACTGGTGCCTTAAACCAGCGCCTTAGACCGCTCGGCCACGCTACCATCGGATACGTGAGGAAAGAAACGAAACACACAACTTGCGGGGTAGTGAAAAACGGGTTAAAAATAAATCGGACATTCGTGGTAACAAAGTTTTCCTTCAAGTTTCCTTTGATGAAAAGTTTTCCAAAGTCAAACGAAAGTTCGTATTCAACAATATTTTCTGTATTGACACATCCAAGACTTACTTTCAACATTTTCCGAGAAACGACAGTCATACTCTTCTGAAAGGATAGCTGGCAGCGGTGGGATTCGAACCCACGCCTCCGAGGAGACTGGTACCTTAAACCAGCGCCTTAGACCGCTCGGCCACGCTACCATCGGATACGTGAGGGGAGAAACGAAACACACAACTTGCGGGGAAGTGAAAAACGGGTTAAAAATAAATCTGGCATTTGTGCGAACAAAGTTTTCCTTCAAGTTTCCTTTGATGAAAAGTTTTCCAAAATCAAACGAAAGTTCGTATTCAACAATATTTTCTGTATTGACACATCCAAGACTTACTTTCAATATTTTCCGAGAAACGACAGTCATACTCTTCTAAAAGGATACCTGGCAGCGGTGGGATTCGAACCCACGCCTCCGAGGAGACTGGTGCCTTAAACCAGCGCCTTAGACCGCTCGGCCACGCTACCATCGGATACGTGAGGGGAGAAACGAAACACACAACTTACGGGGTAGTGAAAAACGGGTTAAAAATAAATCGGACATTCGTGGGAACAAAGTTTTCCTTCAAGTTTCCTTTGATGAAATGTTTTCCAAAGTCAAACGAAAGTTCGTATTCAACAATATTTTCTGTATTGACACATCCAAGACTTACTTTCAACATTTTCCGAGAAACGACAGTCATACTCTTCTAAAAGGATAGCTGGTAGCGGTGGGATACGAACCCACGCCTTCGAGGAGACTGGTTTCTTATACCAGGGCCTTAGACCGCTCGGCCACGCTACCATCGGACACGTGAAGGGAGAAACGAAACACACAACTTGCGGGGTTGTGAAAAACGGGTTAAAAATAAATCGGACATTCGTGGTAACAAAGTTTTCCTTCAAGTTTCCTTTATCGAAAAGTTTTCCAAAGTCAAACGAAAGTTCGTATTCAACAATATTTTCTGTATTGACACATCCAAGACTTACTTTCAACATTTTCCGAGAAACGACAGTCATACCCTTCTAAAAGGATAGCTGGTAGCGGTGGGATACGAACCCACGCCTTCGAGGAGACTGGTGCCTTAAACCAGCGCCTTAGACCGCTCGGCCACGCTACCATCGGATACGTGAGGGGAGAAACGAAACACACAACTTGCGGGGTAGTGAAAAACGGGTTAAAAATAAATCGGACATTCGTGGGAACAAAGTTTTCCTTCAAGTTTCCTTTATCGAAAAGTTTTCCAAAGTCAAACGAAAGTTCGTATTCAACAATATTTTCTGTATTGACACATCCAAGACTTACTTTCAATATTTTCGGAGAAACGACAGTCATACTCTTCTAAAAGGATACCTGGCAGCGGTGGGATTCGAACCCACGCCTCCGAGGAGACTGGTGCCTTAAACCAGCGCCTTAGACCGCTCGGCCACGCTACCATCGGATACGTGAGGGGAGAAACGAAACACACAACTTGCGGGGAAGTGAAAAACGGGTTAAAAATAAATCTGGCATTCGTGCGAACAAAGTTTTCCTTCAAGTTTCCTTTGATGAAAAGTTTTCCAAAATCAAACGAAATTTCGTATTCAACAATATTTTCTGTATTGACACATCCACGACTTACTTTCAACATTTTCCGAGAAACGACAGTCATACTCTTCTAAAAGGATACCTGGCAGCGATGGGATTCGAACCCACGCCTCCGAGGAGACTGGTGCCTTAAACCAGCGCCTTAGACCGCTCGGCCACGCTACCATCGGATACGTGAGGGGAGAAACGAAACACACAACTTGCGGGGAAGTGAGAAACGGGTTAAAAATAAATCGGACATTCGTGCGAACAAAGTTTTCTTTGATGAACAGTTTACCAAAGTAACAAAGCATTCCGTATACAACAATATTTTCTGTATTGACCACATCCAAGACTTACTTTCAACATTTTCCGAGAAACGACAGTCATACTCTTCTAAAAGGATATCTGGCAGCGGTGGGATTCGAACCCACGCCTCCGAAGAGACTGGTGCCTTAAACCAGCGCCTTAGACCGCTCGGCCACGCTACCATCGGATACGTGAGGGGAGAAACGAAACACACAACTTGCGGGGAAGTGAAAAACGGGTTAAAAATAAATCTGGCATTCGTGCGAACAAAGTTTTCCTTCAAGTTTCCTTTGATGAAAAGTTTTCCAAAATCTAACGAAATTTCGTATTCAACAATATTTTCTGTATTGACACATCCAAGACTTACTTTCAACATTTTCCGAGAAACGACAGTCATACTCTTCTAAAAGGATATCTGGCAGCGGTGGGATTCGAACCCCCGCCTCCGAGGAGACTGGTGCCTTAAACCAGCGCCTTAGACCGCTCGGCCACGCTACCGTCGGATGCAAAAGGGGAGAAACGAAACACAAAACATGCGGGAATTAAAAATCGGGTTAAAAATAAATCTGGCATTCGTGGGAACAAAGTTTTGCTTCAAGTTTCCTTTGATGAAAAGTTTTCCTAAGTCAAACGAAAGTTCGTATTCAACAATATTTTCTGTATTGACACATCCAAGACTTACTTTCAACATTTTCCGAGAAACGACAGACATACACTTCTAAAAGGATACCTGGCAGCGGTGGGATTCGAACCCACGCCTCCGAGGAGACTGGTTTCTTAAACCAGGGCCTTAGACCGCTCGGCCACGCTACCATCGGATACGTGAGGGGAGAAACGAAACACACAACTTGCGGGGTAGTGAAAAACGGGTTAAAAATAAATCGGACATTCGTGGGAACAAAGTTTTCCTTCATGTTTCCTTTGAAGAAAAGTTTTCCAAAGTCAAACGGAAGTTCGTATACAACAATATTTTCTGTATTGACATATCCAAGACTTACTTTCAACATTTTCCGAGAAACGACAGTCATACTCTTCTAAAAGGATAGCTGGCAGCGGTGGGATACGAACCCACGCCTTCGAGGAGACTGGTGCCTTAAACCAGCGCCTTAGACCGCTCGGCCACGCTACCATCGGATACGTGAGGAAAGAAACGAAACACACAACTTGCGGGGTAGTGAAAAACGGGTTAAAAATAAATCGGACATTCGTGGTAACAAAGTTTTCCTTCAAGTTTCCTTTGATGAAAAGTTTTCCAAAGTCAAACGAAAGTTCGTATTCAACAATATTTTCTGTATTGACACATCCAAGACTTACTTTCAACATTTTCCGAGAAACGACAGTCATACTCTTCTAAAAGGATAGCTGGCAGCGGTGGGATTCGAACCCACGCCTCCGAGGAGACTGGTACCTTAAACCAGCGCCTTAGACCGCTCGGCCACGCTACCATCGGATACGTGAGGGGAGAAACGAAACACACAACTTGCGGGGAAGTGAAAAACGGGTTAAAAATAAATCTGGCATTTGTGCGAACAAAGTTTTCCTTCAAGTTTCCTTTGATGAAAAGTTTTCCAAAGTCAAACGAAAGTTCGTATTCAACAATATTTTCTGTATTGACACATCCAAGACTTACTTTCAATATTTTCCGAGAAACGACAGTCATACTCTTCTAAAAGGATACCTGGCAGCGGTGGGATTCGAACCCACGCCTCCGAGGAGACTGGTGCCTTAAACCAGCGCCTTAGACCGCTCGGCCACGCTACCATCGGATACGTGAGGGGAGAAACGAAACACACAACTTGCGGGGAAGTGAAAAACGGGTTAAAAATAAATCTGGCATTTGTGCGAACAAAGTTTTCCTTCAAGTTTCCTTTGATGAAAAGTTTTCCAAAGTCAAACGAAAGTTCGTATTCAACAATATTTTCTGTATTGACACATCCAAGACTTACTTTCAATATTTTCCGAGAAACGACAGTCATACTCTTCTAAAAGGATACCTGGCAGCGGTGGGATTCGAACCCACGCCTCCGAGGAGACTGGTGCCTTAAACCAGCGCCTTAGACCGCTCGGCCACGCTACCATCGGATACGTGAGGGGAGAAACGAAACACACAACTTACGGGGTAGTGAAAAACGGGTTAAAAATAAATCGGACATTCGTGGGAACAAAGTTTTCCTTCAAGTTTCCTTTGATGAAATGTTTTCCAAAGTCAAACGAAAGTTCGTATTCAACAATATTTTCTGTATTGACACATCCAAGACTTACTTTCAACATTTTCCGAGAAACGACAGTCATACTCTTCTAAAAGGATAGCTGGTAGCGGTGGGATACGAACCCACGCCTTCGAGGAGACTGGTTTCTTATACCAGGGCCTTAGACCGCTCGGCCACGCTACCATCGGATACGTGAAGGGAGAAACGAAACACACAACTTGCGGGGTAGTGAAAAACGGGTTAAAAATAAATCGGACATTCGTGGTAACAAAGTTTTCCTTCAAGTTTCCTTTATCGAAAAGTTTTCCAAAGTCAAACGAAAGTTCGTATTCAACAATATTTTCTGTATTGACACATCCAAGACTTACTTTCAACATTTTCCGAGAAACGACAGTCATACCCTTCTAAAAGGATAGCTGGTAGCGGTGGGATACGAACCCACGCCTACGAGGAGACTGGTGCCTTAAACCAGCGCCTTAGACCGCTCGGCCACGCTACCATCGGATACGTGAGGGGAGAAACGAAACACACAACTTGCGGGGTAGTGAAAAACGGGTTAAAAATAAATCGGACATTCGTGGGAACAAAGTTTTCCTTCAAGTTTCCTTTATCGAAAAGTTTTCCAAAGTCAAACGAAAGTTCGTATTCAACAATATTTTCTGTATTGACACATCCAAGACTTACTTTCAATATTTTCGGAGAAACGACAGTCATAATCTTCTAAAAGGATAGCTGGCAGCGGTGGGATTCGAACCCACGATTCCGAGGAGACTGGTGCCTTAAACCAGCGCCATAGTCCGCTCGGCCACGCTACCGTCGGATACGTGAGGGGAGAAACGAAACACACAACTTGCGGGGAAGTGAAAAACGGGTTAAAAATAAATCTGGCATTCGTGCGAACAAAGTTTTCCTTCAAGTTTCCTTTGATGAAAAGTTTTCCAAAATCTAACGAAATTTCGTATTCAACAATATTTTCTGTATTGACACATCCAAGACTTACTTTCAACATTTTCCGAGAAACGACATTCATACTCTTCTAAAAGGATAGCTGGCAGCGGTGGGATACGAACCCCCGCCTCCGAGGAGACTGGTGCCTTAAACCAGCGCCTTAGACCGCTCGGCCACGCTACCGTCGAATGCAAAAGGGGAGAAACGAAACACACAACATGCGGGAATTAAAAATCGGGTTAAAAATAAATCTGGCATTCGTGGGAACAAAGTTTTGCTTCAAGTTTCCTTTGATGAAAAGTTTTCCTAAGTCAAACGAAAGTTCGTATTCAACAATATTTTCTGTATTGACACATCCAAGACTTACTTTCAATATTTTCCGAGAAACGACAGTCATACTCTTCTAAAAGGATAGCTGGTAGCGGTGGGATACGAACCCACGCCTTCGAGGAGACTGGTGCCTTAAACCAGCGCCTTAGACCGCTCGGCCACGCTACCATCGGATACGTGAGGGGAGAAACGAAACACACAACTTACGGGGTAGTGAAAAACGGGTTAAAAATAAATCGGACATTCGTGGGAACAAAGTTTTCCTTCAAGTTTCCTTTGATGAAATGTTTTCCAAAGTCAAACGAAAGTTCGTATTCAACAATATTTTCTGTATTGACACATCCAAGACTTACTTTCAACATTTTCCGAGAAACGACAGTCATACTCTTCTAAAAGGATAGCTGGTAGCGGTGGGATACGAACCCACGCCTTCGAGGAGACTGGTTTCTTATACCAGGGCCTTAGACCGCTCGGCCACGCTACCATCGGATACGTGAAGGGAGAAACGAAACACACAACTTGCGGGGTAGTGAAAAACGGGTTAAAAATAAATCGGACATTCGTGGTAACAAAGTTTTCCTTCAAGTTTCCTTTATCGAAAAGTTTTCCAAAGTCAAACGAAAGTTCGTATTCAACAATATTTTCTGTATTGACACATCCAAGACTTACTTTCAACATTTTCCGAGAAACGACAGTCATACCCTTCTGAAAGGATAGCTGGTAGCGGTGGGATACGAACCCACGCCTTCGAGGAGACTGGTGCCTTAAACCAGCGCCTTAGACCGCTCGGCCACGCTACCATCGGATACGTGAGGGGAGAAACGAAACACACAACTTGCGGGGTAGTGAAAAACGGGTTAAAAATAAATCGGACATTCGTGGGAACAAAGTTTTCCTTCAAGTTTCCTTTATCGAAAAGTTTTCCAAAGTCAAACGAAAGTTCGTATTCAACAATATTTTCTGTATTGACACATCCAAGACTTACTTTCAATATTTTCGGAGAAACGACAGTCATACTCTTCTAAAAGGATACCTGGCAGCGGTGGGATTCGAACCCACGCCTCCGAGGAGACTGGTGCCTTAAACCAGCGCCTTAGACCGCTCGGCCACGCTACCATCGGATACGTGAGGGGAGAAACGAAACACACAACTTGCGGGGAAGTGAAAAACGGGTTAAAAATAAATCTGGCATTCGTGCGAACAAAGTTTTCCTTCAAGTTTCCTTTGATGAAAAGTTTTCCAAAATCAAACGAAATTTCGTATTCAACAATATTTTCTGTATTGACACATCCACGACTTACTTTCAACATTTTCCGAGAAACGACAGTCATACTCTTCTAAAAGGATACCTGGCAGCGGTGGGATTCGAACCCACGCTTCCGAGGAGACTGGTGCCTTAAACCAGCGCCATAGTCCGCTCGGCCACGCTACCGTCGGATACGTGAGGGGAGAAACGAAACACACAACTTGCGGGGAAGTGAAAAACGGGTTAAAAATAAATCTGGCATTCGTGCGAACAAAGTTTTCCTTCAAGTTTCCTTTGATGAAAAGTTTTCCAAAATCTAACGAAATTTCGTATTCAACAATATTTTCTGTATTGACACATCCAAGACTTACTTTCAACATTTTCCGAGAAACGACAGTCATACTCTTCTAAAAGGATAGCTGGTAGCGGTGGGATACGAACCCACGCCTTCGAGGAGACTGGTGCCTTAAACCAGCGCCTTAGACCGCTCGGCCACGCTACCATCGGATACGTGAGGGGAGAAACGAAACACACAACTTGCGGGGTAGTGAAAAACGGGTTAAAAATAAATCGGACATTCGTGGTAACAAAGTTTTCCTTCAAGTTTCCTTTATCGAAAAGTTTTCCAAAGTCAAACGAAAGTTCGTATTCAACAATATTTTCTGTATTGACACATCCACGACTTACTTTCAACATTTTCCGAGAAACGACAGTCATAATCTTCTAAAAGGATAGCTGGCAGCGGTGGGATTCGAACCCACGCTTCCGAGGAGACTGGTGCCTTAAACCAGCGCCATAGTCCGCTCGGCCACGCTACCGTCGGATACGTGAGGGGAGAAACGAAACACACAACTTGCGGGGAAGTGAAAAACGGGTTAAAAATAAATCTGGCATTCGTGCGAACAAAGTTTTCCTTCAAGTTTCCTTTGATGAAAAGTTTTCCAAAATCTAACGAAATTTCGTATTCAACAATATTTTCTGTATTGACACATCCAAGACTTACTTTCAACATTTTCCGAGAAACGACATTCATACTCTTCTAAAAGGATAGCTGGCAGCGGTGGGATACGAACCCCCGCCTCCGAGGAGACTGGTGCCTTAAACCAGCGCCTTAGACCGCTCGGCCACGCTACCGTCGGATGCAAAAGGGGAGAAACGAAACACACAACATGCGGGAATTAAAAATCGGGTTAAAAATAAATCTGGCATTCGTGGGAACAAAGTTTTGCTTCAAGTTTCCTTTGATGAAAAGTTTTCCTAAGTCAAACGAAAGTTCGTATTCAACAATATTTTCTGTATTGACACATCCAAGACTTACTTTCAACATTTTCCGAGAAACGACAGTCATACACTTCTAAAAGGATACCTGGCAGCGGTGGGATTCGAACCCACGCATCCGAGGAGACTGGTTTCTTAAACCAGGGCCTTAGACCGCTCGGCCACGCTACCATCGGATACGTGAGGGGAGAAACGAAACACACAACTTGCAGGGTAGTGAAAAACGGGTTAAAAATAAATCGGACATTCGTGGGAACAAAGTTTTCCTTCATGTTTCCTTTGAAGAAAAGTTTTCCAAAGTCAAACGGAAGTTCGTATTCAACAATATTTTCTGTATTGACATATCCAAGACTTACTTTCAACATTTTCCGAGAAACGACAGTCATACTCTTCTAAAAGGATAGCTGGCAGCGGTGGGATACGAACCCACGCCTTCGAGGAGACTGGTGCCTTAAACCAGCGCCTTAGACCGCTCGGCCACGCTATCATCGGATACGTGAGGGGAGAATCGAAACACACAACTTGCGGGGTAGTTAAAAACGGGTTAAAAATAAATCGGACATTCGTGGTAACAAAGTTTTCCTTCAAGTTTCCTTTGATGAAAAGTTTTCCAAAGTCAAACGAAAGTTCGTATTCTACAATATTTTCTGTATTGACACATCCAAGACTTACTTTCAACATTTTCCGAGAAACGACAGTGATACTCTTCTAAAAGGATACCTGGCAGCGGTGGGATTCGAACACACGCCTCCGAGGAGATTGGTGCCTTAAACCAGCGCCTTAGACCGCTCGATCACGCTACCGTCGGATACGTGAGGGGAGAAACGAAACACACAACTTGCGGGGAAGTGAAAAACGGGTTAAAAATAAATCTGGCATTCGTGCGAACAAAGTTTTCCTTCAAGTTTCCTTTGATGAAAAGTTTTCCAAAATCAAACGAAATTTCGTATTCAACAATATTTTCTGTATTGACACATCCACGACTTACTTTCAACATTTTCCGAGAAACGACAGTCATACTCTTCTAAAAGGATAGCTGGCAGCGGTGGGATTCGAACCCACGCCTCCGAGGAGACTGGTGCCTTAAACCAGCGCCATAGTCCGCTCGGCCACGCTACCGTCGGATACGTGAGGGGAGAAACGAAACACACAACTTGCGGGGAAGTGAAAAACGGGTTAAAAATAAATCTGGCATTCGTGCGAACAAAGTTTTCCTTCAAGTTTCCTTTGATGAAAAGTTTTCCAAAATCTAACGAAATTTCGTATTCAACAATATTTTCTGTATTGACACATCCAAGACTTACTTTCAACATTTTCCGAGAAACGACAGTCATACTCTTCTAAAAGGATACCTGGCAGCGGTGGGATTCGAACCCACGCGTCCGAGGAGACTGGTGCCTTAAACCAGCGCCTTAGACCGCTCGGCCACGCTACCATCGGATACGTGAGGGGAGAAACGAAACACACAACTTGCGGGGAAGTGAGAAACGGGTTAAAAATAAATCGGACATTCGTGCGAACAAAGTTTTCTTTGATGAACAGTTTACCAAAGTAACAAAGCATTCCGTATACAACAATATTTTCTGTATTGACCACATCCAAGACTTACTTTCAACATTTTCCGAGAAACGACAGTCATACTCTTCTAAAAGGATATCTGGCAGCGGTGGGATTCGAACCCACGCCTCCGAGGAGACTGGTGCCTTAAACCAGCGCCTTAGACCGCGCGGCCACGCTACCATCGGATACGTGAGGGGAGAAACGAAACACACAACTTGCGGGGAAGTGAAAAACTGGTTAAAAATAAATCTGGCATTCGTGCGAACAAAGTTTTCCTTCAAGTTTCCTTTGATAAAAAGTTTTCCAAAGTCAAACGAAAGTTCGTATTCTACAATATTTTCTGTATTGACACATCCAAGACTTACTTTCAACATTTTCCGAGAAACGACAGTGATACTCTTCTAAAAGGATACCTGGCAGCGGTGGGATTCGAACACACGCCTCCGAGGAGACTGGTGCCTTAAACCAGCGCCTTAGACCGCTCGGCCACGCTACCATCGGATACGTGAGGGGAGAAACGAAACACACAACTTGCGGGGAAGTGAAAAACGGGTTAAAAATAAATCTGGCATTCGTGCGAACAAAGTTTTCCTTCAAGTTTCCTTTGATGAAAAGTTTTCCAAAATCTAACGAAATTTCGTATTCAACAATATTTTCTGTATTGACACATCCACGACTTACTTTCAACATTTTCCGAGAAACGACAGTCATACTCTTCTGAAAGGATAGCTGGCAGCGGTGGGATTCGAACCCACGCCTCCGAGGAGACTGGTGCCTTAAACCAGCGCCATAGTCCGCTCGGCCACGCTACCGTCGGATACGTGAGGGGAGAAACGAAACACACAACTTGCGGGGAAGTGAAAAACGGGTTAAAAATAAATCTGGCATTCGTGCGAACAAAGTTTTCCTTCAAGTTTCCTTTGATGAAAAGTTTTCCAAAATCTAACGAAATTTCGTATTCAACAATATTTTCTGTATTGACACATCCAACACTTACTTTCAACATTTTCCGAGAAACGACAGTCATACTCTTCTAAAAGGATAGCTGGCAGCGGTGGGATTCGAACCCACGCCTCCGAGGAGACTGGTTTCTTAAACCAGGGCCTTAGACCGCTCGGCCACGCTACCATCGGATACGTGAGGGGAGAAACGAAACACACAACTTGCGGGGTAGTGAAAAACGGGTTAAAAATAAATCGGACATTCGTGGGAACAAAGTTTTCCTTCATGTTTCCTTTGAAGAAAAGTTTTCCAAAGTCAAACGGAATTTCGTATACAACAATATTTTCTGTATTGACATATCCAAGACTTACTTTCAACATTTTCCGAGAAACGACAGTCATACTCTTCTAAAAGGATAGCTGGCAGCGGTGGGATACGAACCCACGCCTTCGAGGAGACTGGTGCCTTAAACCAGCGCCTTAGACCGCTCGGCCACGCTACCATCGGATACGTGAGGGGAGAAACGAAACACACAACTTGCGGGGTAGTGAAAAACGGGTTAAAAATAAATCGGACATTCGTGGTAACAAAGTTTTCCTTCAAGTTTCCTTTGATGAAAAGTTTTCCAAAGTCAAACGAAAGTTCGTATTCTACAATATTTTCTGTATTGACACATCCAAGACTTACTTTCAACATTTTCCGAGAAACGACAGTGATACTCTTCTAAAAGGATACCTGGCAGCGGTGGGATTCGAACCCACGCCTCCGAGGAGACTGGTGCCTTAAACCAGCGCCTTAGACCGCTCGGCCACGTTACCATCGGATACGTGAGGGGAGAAACGAAACACACAACTTGCGGGGAAGTGAAAAACGGGTTAAAAATAAATCTGGCATTCGTGCGAACAAAGTTTTCCTTCAAGTTTCCTTTGATGAAAAGTTTTCCAAAATTTAACGAAATTTCGTATTCAACAATATTTTCTGTATTGACACATCCACGACTTACTTTCAACATTTTCCGAGAAACGACAGTCATACTCTTCTAAAAGGATAGCTGGCAGCGGTGGGATTCGAACGCACGCCTCCGAGGAGACTGGTGCCTTAAACCAGCGCCTTAGACCGCTCGGCCACGCTACCATCGGATACGTGAGGAAAGAAACGAAACACACAACTTGCGGGGTAGTGAAAAACGGGTTAAAAATAAATCGGACATTCGTGGTAACAAAGTTTTCCTTCAAGTTTCCTTTGATGAAAAGTTTTCCAAAGTCAAACGAAAGTTCGTATTCAACAATATTTTCTGTATTGACACATCCAAGACTTACTTTCAACATTTTCCGAGAAACGACAGTCATACTCTTCTAAAAGGATAGCTGGCAGCGGTGGGATTCGAACCCACGACTCCGAGGAGACTGGTACCTTAAACCAGCGCCTTAGACCGCTCGCCCACGCTACCATCGGATACGTGAGGGGAGAAACGAAACACACAACTTGCGGGGAAGTGAAAAACGGGTTAAAAATAAATCTGGCATTCGTGCGAACAAAGTTTTCCTTCAAGTTTCCTTTGATGAAAAGTTTTCCAAAATCAAACGAAATTTCGAATTCAACAATATTTTCTGTATTGACACATCCACGACTTACTTTCAACATTTTCCGAGAAACGACAGTCATACTCTTCTAAAAGGATAGCTGGCAGCGGTTGGATTCGAACCCACGCCTCCGAGGAGACTGGTGCCTTAAACCAACGCCATAGACCGCTCGGCCACGCTACCGTCGGATACGTGAGGGGAGAAAGGAAACACACAACTTGCGGGGAAGTGAAAAACGGGTTAAAAATAAATCGGACATTCGTGGGAACAAAGTTTTCCTTCAAGTTTCCTTTGATGAAAAGTTTTCCAAAGTCAAACGAAAGTTCGTATTCAACAATATTTTCTGTATTGACACATCCAAGACTTACTTTCAACATTTTCCGAGAAACGACAGTCATACTCTTCTAAAAGGATAGCTGGCAGGGGTGGGATTCGAACCCACGCCTCCGAGGAGACTGGTACCTTAAACCAGCGCCTTAGACCGCTCGGCCACGCTACCATCGGATACGTGAGGGGAGAAACGAAACACACAACTTGTGGGGAAGTGAAAAACGGGTTAAAAATAAATCTGGCATTCGTGCGAACAAAGTTTTCCTTCAAGTTTCCTTTGATGAAAAGTTTTCCAAAATCAAACGAAATTTCGTATTCAACAATATTTTCTGTATTGACACATCCACGACTTACTTTCAACATTTTCCGAGAAACGACAGTCATACTCTTCTAAAAGGATACCTGGCAGCGGTGGGATTCGAACCCACGCCTCCGAGGAGACTGGTGCCTTAAACCAGCGCCTTAGACCGCTCGGCCACGCTACCATCGGATACGTGAGGGGAGAAACGAAACACACAACTTGCGGGGAAGTGAGAAACGGGTTAAAAATAAATCGGACATTCGTGCGAACAAAGTTTTCTTTGATGAAAAGTTTTCCTAAGTCAAACGAAAGTTCGTATTCAACAATATTTTCTGTATTGACACATCCAAGACTTACTTTCAACATTTTCCGAGAAACGACAGTCATACACTTCTAAAAGGATACCTGGCAGCGGTGGGATTCGAACCCACGCCTCCGAGGAGACTGGTTTCTTAAACCAGGGCCTTAGACCGCTCGGCCACGCTACCATCGGATACGTGAGGGGAGAAACGAAACACACAACTTGCGGGGTAGTGAAAAACGGGTTAAAAATAAATCGGACATTCGTGGGAACAAAGTTTTCCTTCATGTTTCCTTTGAAGAAAAGTTTTCCAAAGTCAAACGGAAGTTCGTATTCAACAATATTTTCTGTATTGACATATCCAAGACTTACTTTCAACATTTTCCGAGAAACGACAGTCATACTCTTCTAAAAGGATAGCTGGCAGCGGTGGGATACGAACCCACGCCTTCGAGGAGACTGGTGCCTTAAACCAGCGCCTTAGACCGCTCGGCCACGCTACCGTCGGATACGTGAGGGGAGAAACGAAACACACAACTTGCGGGGTAGTGAAAAACGGGTTAAAAATAAATCGGACATTCGTGGTAACAAAGTTTTCCTTCAAGTTTCCTTTGATGAAAAGTTTTCCAAAGTCAAACGAAAGTTCGTATTCTACAATATTTTCTGTATTGACACATCCAAGACTTACTTTCAACATTTTCCGAGAAACGACAGTGATACTCTTCTAAAAGGATACCTGGCAGCGGTGGGATTCGAACCCACGCCTCCGAGGAGACTGGTGCCTTAAACCAGCGCCTTAGACCGCTCGGCCACGTTACCATCGGATACGTGAGGGGAGAAACGAAACACACAACTTGCGGGGAAGTGAAAAACGGGTTAAAAATAAATCTGGCATTCGTGCGAACAAAGTTTTCCTTCAAGTTTACTTTGATGAAAAGTTTTCCAAAATCTAACGAAATTTCGTATTCAACAATATTTTCTGTATTGACACATCCACGACTTACTTTCAACATTTTCCGAGAAACGACAGTCATACTCTTCTAAAAGGATAGCTGGCAGCGGTGGGATTCGAACGCACGCCTCCGAAGAGACTGGTGCCTTAAACCAGCGCCTTAGACCGCTCGGCCACGCTACCGTCGGATACGTGAGGGGAGAAACGAAACACACAACTTGCGGGGTAGTGAAAAACGGGTTAAAAATAAATCGGACATTCGTGGTAACAAAGTTTTCCTTCAAGTTTCCTTTGATGAAAAGTTTTCCAAAGTCAAACGAAAGTTCGTATTCAACAATATTTTCTGTATTGACACATCCAAGACTTACTTTCAACATTTTCCGAGAAACGACAGTCATACTCTTCTAAAAGGATAGCTGTCAACGGTGGGATTCGAACCCACGCATCCGAGGAGACTGGTACCTTAAACCAGCGCCTTAGACCGCTCGGCCACGCTACCATCGGATACGTGAGGGGAGAAACGAAACACACAACTTGCGGGGAAGTGAAAAACGGGTTAAAAATAAATCTGGCATTCGTGCGAACAAAGTTTTCCTTCAAGTTTCCTTTGATGAAAAGTTTTCCAAAATCTAACGAAATTTCGTATTCAACAATATTTTCTGTATTGACACATCCAAGACTTACTTTCAACATTTTCCGAGAAACGACAGTCATACTCTTCTAAAAGGATACCTGGCAGCGGTGGGATTCGAACCCACGCCTCCGAGGAGACTGGTGCCTTAAACCAGCGCCTTAGACCGCTCGGCCACGCTACCATCGGATACGTGAGGGGAGAAACGAAACACACAACTTACGGGGTAGTGAAAAACGGGTTAAAAATAAATCGGACATTCGTGGGAACAAAGTTTTCCTTCAAGTTTCCTTTGATGAAAAGTTTTCCAAAGTCAAACGAAAGTTCGTATTCAACAATATTTTCTGTATTGACACATCCAAGACTTACTTTCAACATTTTCCGAGAAACGACAGTCATACTCTTCTAAAAGGATACCTGGCAGCGGTGGGATTCGAACCCACGCCTCCGAGGAGACTGGTTTCTTAAACCAGGGCCTTAGACCGCTCGGCCACGCTACCATCGGATACGTGAGGGGAGAAACGAAACACACAACTTGTGGGGTAGTGAAAAACGGGTTAAAAATAAATCGGACATTCGTGGGAACAAAGTTTTCCTTCATGTTTCCTTTGAAGAAAGGTTTTCCAAAGTCAAACGGAAGTTCGTATTCAACAATATTTTCTGTATTGACATATCCAAGACTTACTTTCAACATTTTCCGAGAAACGACAGTCATACTCTTCTAAAAGGATAGCTGGTAGCGGTGGGATACGAACCCACGCCTTCGAGGAGACTGGTGCCTTAAACCAGCGCCTTAGACCGCTCGGCCACGCTACCATCGGATACGTGAGGGGAGAAACGAAACGCACAACTTGCGGGGTAGTGAAAAACGGGTTAAAAATAAATCGGACATTCGTGGTAACAAAGTTTTCCTTCAAGTTTCCTTTATCGAAAAGTTTTCCAAAGTCAAACGAAAGTTCGTATTCAACAATATTTTCTGTATTGACACATCCAAGACTTACTTTCAACATTTTCCGAGAAACGACAGTCATACTCTTCTAAAAGGATAGGTGGCAGCGGTGGGATTCGAACCCACGCCTCCGAGGAGACTGGTACCTTAAACCAGCGCCTTAGACCGCTCGGCCACGCTACCATCGGATACGTGAGGGGAGAAACGAAACACACAACTTGCGGGGAAGTGAAAAACGGGTTAAAAATAAATCTGGCATTCGTGCGAACAAAATTTTCCTTCAAGTTTCCTTTGATGAAAAGTTTTCCAAAATCTAACGAAATTTCGTATTCAACAATATTTTCTGTATTGACACATCCAAGACTTACTTTCAACATTTTCCGAGAAACGACAGTCATACTCTTCTAAAAGTATACCTGGCAGCGGTGGGATTCGAACCCACGCCTCCGAGGAGACTGGTGCCTTAAACCAGCGCCTTAGACCGCTCAGCCACGCTACCATCGGATACGTGAGAGGAGAAACGAAACACACAACTTCCGGGGAAGTGAAAAACGGGTTAAAAATAAATCGGACATTCGTGGTAACAAAGTTTTCCTTCAAGTTTCCTTTGATGAAAAGTTTTCCAAAGTCAAACGAAAGTTCGTATTCAACAATATTTTCTGTATTGACACATCCAAGACTTACTTTCAACATTTTCCGAGAAACGACAGTCATACTCTTCTAAAAGGATAGCTGGCAACGGTGGGATTCGAACCCACGCATCCGAGGAGACTGGTACCTTAAACCAGCGCCTTAGACCGCTCGGCCACGCTACCATCGGATACGTGAGGGGAGAAACGAAACACACAACTTGCGGGGAAGTGAAAAACGGGTTAAAAATAAATCTGGCATTCGTGCGAACAAAGTTTTCCTTTAAGTTTCCTTTGATGAAAAGTTTTCCAAAATCCAACGAAATTTCGTATTCAACAATATTTTCTGTATTGACACATCCACGACTTACTTTCAACATTTTCCGAGAAACGACAGTCATACTCTTCTAAAAGGATAGCTGGCAGCGGTGGGATACGAACCCACGCCTCCGAGGAGACTGGTGCCATAAACCAGCGCCTAAGACCGCTCGGCCACGCTACCGTCGGATGCAAAAGGGGAGAAACGAAACACACAACATGCGGGAATTAAAAATCGGGTTAAAAATAAATCTGGCATTCGTGGGAACAAAGTTTTTCTTCAAGTTTCCTTTGATGAAAAGTTTTCCAAAGTCAAACGAAAGTTCGTATTCAACAATATTTTCTGTATTGACACATCCACGACTTACTTTCAACATTTTCCGAGAAACGACAGTCATACTCTTCTAAAAGGATAGCTGGCAGCGGTGGGATTCGAACCCACGCCTCCGAGGAGACTGGTACCTTAAACCAGCGCCTTATACCGCTCGGCCACGATACCATCGGATACGTGAGGGGAGAAACGAAACACACAACTTGCGGGGAAGTGAAAAACGGGTTAAAAATAAATCTGGCATTCGTGCGAACAAAGTTTTCCTTCAAGTTTCCTTTGATGAAAAGTTTTCCAAAATCAAACGAAATTTCGTATTCAACAATATTTTCTGTATTGACACATCCACGACTTACTTTCAACATTTTCCGAGAAACGACAGTCATACTCTTCTAAAAGGATACCCGGCAGCGGTGGGATTCGAACCCACGCCTCCGAGGAGACTGGTTTCTTAAACCAGGGCCTTAGACCGCTCGGCCACGCTACCATCGGATACGTGAGGGGAGAAACGAAACAAACAACTTGTGGGGTAGTGAAAAACGGGTTAAAAATAAATCGGACATTCGTGGGAACAAAGTTTTCCTTGATGTTTCCTTTGAAGAAAGGTTTTCCAAAGTCAAACGGAAGTTCGTATTCAACAATATTTTCTGTATTGACATATCCAAGACTTACTTTCAACATTTTCCGAGAAACGACAGTCATACTCTTCTAAAAGGATAGGTGGCAGCGGTGGAATTCGAACCCACGCCTCCGAGGAGACTGGTACCTTAAACCAGCGCCTTAGACCGCTCGGCCACGCTACCATCGGATACGTGAGGGGAGAAACGAAACACACAACTTGCGGGGAAGTGAAAAACGGGTTAAAAATAAATCTGGCATTCGTGCGAACAAAGTTTTCCTTCAAGTTTCCTTTGATGAAAAGTTTTCCAAAAATCAAACGAAATTTCGTATTCAACAATATTTTCTGTATTGACACATCCACGACTTACTTTCAACATTTTCCGAGAAACGACAGTCATACTCTTCTAAAAGGATAGCTGGCAGCGGTTGGATTC
Source organism: Meta bourneti (assembly GCA_933210815.1). Taxonomy (NCBI): domain Eukaryota; kingdom Metazoa; phylum Arthropoda; class Arachnida; order Araneae; family Tetragnathidae; genus Meta; species Meta bourneti. The sequence continues at coordinate 29,347,523 of OW119930.1, forward strand.
GAACCCACGCCTCCGAGGAGACTGGTGCCTTAAACCAGCGCCTTAGACCGCTCAGCCACGCTACCATCGGATACGTGAGAGGAGAAACGAAACACACAACTTCCGGGGAAGTGAAAAACGGGTTAAAAATAAATCGGACATTCGTGGTAACAAAGTTTTCCTTCAAGTTTCCTTTGATGAAAAGTTTTCCAAAATCTAACGAAATTTCGTATTCAACAATATTTTCTGTATTGACACATCCAAGACTTACTTTCAACATTTTCCGAGAAACGACAGTCATACTCTTCTAAAAGGATACCTGGCAGCGGTGGGATTCGAACCCACGCCTCCGAGGAGACTGGTGCCTTAAACCAGCGCCTTAGACCGCTCGGCCACGCTACCATCGGATACGTGAGGGGAGAAACGAAACACACAACTTACGGGGTAGTGAAAAACGGGTTAAAAATAAATCGGACATTCGTGGGAACAAAGTTTTCCTTCAAGTTTCCTTTGATGAAAAGTTTTCCAAAGTCAAACGAAAGTTCGTATTCAACAATATTTTCTGTATTGACACATCCAAGACTTATTTTCAACATTTTCCGAGAAACGACAGTCATACTCTTCTAAAAGGATAGCTGGTAGCGGTGGGATACGAACCCACGCCTTCGAGGAGACTGGTGCCTTAAACCAGCGCCTTAGAACGCTCAGCCACTCTACCATCGGATACGTGAGAGGAGAAACGAAACACACAACTTGCGGGGAAGTGAGAAACGGGTTAAAAATAAATCGGACATTCGTGCGAACAAAGTTTTCTTTGATGAACAGTTTACCAAAGTAACAAAGCATTCCGTGTTCAACAATATTTTCTGTATTGACCACATCCAAGACTTACTTTCAACATTTTCCGAGAAACGACAGTCATACTCTTCTAAAAGGATAGCTGGCAGCGGTGGGATTCGAACCCACGCCTCCGAGGAGTCTGGTGCCTTAAACCAGCGCCTTAGACCACTCGGCCACGCTACCATCGGACACGTGAGGGGAGAAACGAAACACACAACTTGCGGGGAAGTGAAAAACGGGTTAAAAATAAATCTGGCATTCGTGCGAACAAAGTTTTCCTTCAAGTTTCCTTTGATGAAAAGTTTTCCAAAATCTAACGAAATTTCGTATTCAACAATATTTTCTGTATTGACACATCCAAGACTTACTTTCAACATTTTCCGAGAAACGACAGTCATACTCTTCTAAAAGGATACCTGGCAGCGGTGGGATTCGAACCCACGCCTCCGAGGAGACTGGTGCCTTAAACCAGCGCCTTAGACCGCTCGGCCACGCTACCATCGGATACGTGAGGGGAGAAACGAAACACACAACTTACGGGGTAGTGAAAAACGGGTTAAAAATAAATCGGACATTCGTGGGAACAAAGTTTTCCTTCAAGTTTCCTTTGATGAAAAGTTTTCCAAAGTCAAACGAAAGTTCGTATTCAACAATATTTTCTGTATTGACACATCCAAGACTTACTTTCAACATTTTCCGAGAAACGACAGTCATACTCTTCTAAAAGGATAGCTGGTAGCGGTGGGATACGAACCCACGCCTTCGAGGAGACTGGTGCCTTAAACCAGCTCCTTAGACCGCTCGGCCACGCTACCATCGGATACGTGAGGGGAGAAACGAAACACACAACTTGCGGGGAAGTGAAAACGGGTTAAAAATAAATCTGGCATTCGTGCGAACAAAGTTTTCCTTCAAGTTTCCTTTGATGAAAAGTTTTCCAAAAATCAAACGAAATTTCGTATTCAACAATATTTTCTGTATTGACACATCCACGACTTACTTTCAACATTTTCCGAGAAACGACAGTCATACTCTTCTAAAAGGATAGCTGGTAGCGGTGGGATACGAACCCACGCCTTCGAGGAGACTGGTGCCTTAAACCAGCGCCTTAGACCGCTCGGCCACGCTACCATCGGATACGTGAGGGGAGAAACGAAACACACAACTTGCGGGGAAGTGAAAAACGGGTTAAAAATAAATCGGACATTCGTGGGAACAAAGTTTTCCTTCAAGTTTCCTTTGATGAACAGTTTACTAAAGTAACAAAGCATTCCGTATTCAACAATATTTTCTGTATTGACCACATCCAAGACTTACTTTCAACATTTTCCGAGAAACGACAGTCATACTCTACTAAAAGGATACCTGGCAGCGGTGGGATTCGAACTCACGCCTCCGAGGAGACTGGTGCCTTAAACCAGCTCCATAGACCGCTCGGCCACGCTACCGTCGGATACGTGAGGGGAGAAACGAAACACAAAACATGCGGGGAAGTGAAAAACGGGTTAAAAATAAATCTGGCATTCGTGCGAACAAAATTTTCCTTCAAGTTTCCTTTGATGAAAAGTTTTCCAAAATCTAACGAAATTTCGTATTCAACAATATTTTCTGTATTGACACATCCAAGACTTACTTTCAACATTTTCCGAGAAACGACAGTCATACTCTTCTAAAAGGATACCTGGCAGCGGTGGGATTCGAACCCACGCCTCCGAGGAGACTGGTGCCTTAAACCAGCGCCTTAGACCGCTCAGCCACGCTACCATCGGATACGTGAGAGGAGAAACGAAACACACAACTTGCGGGGAAGTGAGAAACGGGTTAAAAATAAATCGGACATTCGTGCGAACAAAGTTTTCTTTGATGAACAGTTTACCAAAGTAACAAAGCATTCCGTGTTCAACAATATTTTCTGTATTGACCACATCCAAGACTTACTTTCAACATTTTCCGAGAAACGACAGTCATACTCTTCTAAAAGGATAGCTGGCAGCGGTGGGATTCGAACCCACGCCTCCGAGGAGACTGGTGCCTTAAACCAGCGCCTTAGACCACTCGGCCACGCTACCATCGGACACGTGAGGTGAGAAACGAAACACACAACTTGCGGGGAAGTGAAAAACGGGTTAAAAATAAATCTGGCATTCGTGCGAACAAAGTTTTCCTTCAAGTTTCCTTTGATGAAAAGTTTTCCAAAATCAAACGAAATTTCGTATTCAACAATATTTTCTGTATTGACCACATCCAAGACTTACTTTCAACATTTTCCGAGAAACGACAGTCATACTCTTCTAAAAGGATAGCTGGCAGCGGTGGGATTCGAGCCCACGCCTCCGAGGAGACTGGTGCCTTAAACCAGCGCCTTAGACCGCTCGGCCGCGCTACCGTCGGATACGTGAGGGGAGAAACGAAACACACAACTTGCGGGGAAGTGAAAAACGGCTTAAAAATAAATCTGGCATTCGTGCGAACAAAGTTTTCCTTCTAGTTTCCTTTGATGAAAAGTTTTCCAAAATCTAACGAAATTTCGTATTCAACAATATTTTCTGTATTGACCACATCCAAGACTTACTTTCAACATTTTCCGAGAAACGACAGTCATACTCTTCTAAAAGGATAGCTGGCAGCGGTGGGATTCGAACCCACTCCTCCGAGGAGACTGGTGCCTTAAACCAGCGCCTTAGACCGCTCGGCCACGCTACCATCGGATACGTGAGGGGAGAAACGAAACACACAACTTGCGGGGAAGTGAAAAACGGGTTAAAAATAAATCTGGCATTCGTGCGTACAAAGTTTTTCTTCAAGTTTCCTTTGATGAAAAGTTTTCCAAAATCAAACGAAAGTTCGTATTCAACAATTTTTTCTGTATTGACACATCCAAGACTTACTTTCAACATTTTCCGAGAAACGACAGTCATACTCTTCTAAAAGGATAGCTGGCAGCGGTGGGATTCGAACCCACGCCTCCGAGGAGACTGGTGCCTTAAACCAGCGCCTTAGACCACTCGGCCACGCTATCATCGGATACGTGAGGGGAGAAACGAAACACACAACTTGCGGGGAAGTGAAACGGGTTAAAAATAAATCGGACATTCGTGCGAACAAAGTTTTCCTTCAAGTTTCCTTTGATGAACAGTTTACTAAAGTAACAAAGCATTCCGTATTCAACAATATTTTCTGTATTGACCACATCCAAGACTTACTTTCAACATTTTCCGAGAAACGACAGTCATACTCTACTAAAAGGATACCTGGCAGCGGTGGGATTCGAACTCACGCCTCCGAGGAGACTGGTGCCTTAAACCAGCTCCATAGACCGCTCGGCCACGCTACCGTCGGATACGTGAGGGGAGAAACGAAACACAAAACATGCGGGGAAGTGAAAAACGGGTTAAAAATAAATCTGGCATTCGTGCGAACAAAATTTTCCTTCAAGTTTCCTTTGATGAAAAGTTTTCCAAAATCTAACGAAATTTCGTATTCAACAATATTTTCTGTATTGACACATCCAAGACTTACTTTTAACATTTTCCGAGAAACGACAGTCATACTCTTCTAAAAGGATACCTGGCAGCGGTGGGATTCGAACCCACGCCTCCGAGGAGACTGGTGCCTTAAACCAGCGCCTTAGACCGCTCAGCCACGCTACCATCGGATACGTGAGAGGAGAAACGAAACACACAACTTGCGGGGAAGTGAGAAACGGGTTAAAAATAAATCGGACATTCGTGCGAACAAAGTTTTCTTTGATGAACAGTTTACCAAAGTAACAAAGCATTCCGTGTTCAACAATATTTTCTGTATTGACCACATCCAAGACTTACTTTCAACATTTTCCGAGAAACGACAGTCATACTCTTCTAAAAGGATAGCTGGCAGCGGTGGGATTCGAACCCACGCCTCCGAGGAGACTGGTGCCTTAAACCAGCGCCTTAGACCACTCGGCCACGCTACCATCGGACACGTGAGGTGAGAAACGAAACACACAACTTGCGGGGAAGTGAAAAACGGGTTAAAAATAAATCTGGCATTCGTGCGAACAAAGTTTTCCTTCAAGTTTCCTTTGATGAAAAGTTTTCCAAAATCAAACGAAATTTCGTATTCAACAATATTTTCTGTATTGACCACATCCAAGACTTACTTTCAACATTTTCCGAGAAACGACAGTCATACTCTTCTAAAAGGATAGCTGGCAGCGGTGGGATTCGAGCCCACGCCTCCGAGGAGACTGGTGCCTTAAACCAGCGCCTTAGACCGCTCGGCCGCGCTACCGTCGGATACGTGAGGGGAGAAACGAAACACACAACTTGCGGGGAAGTGAAAAACGGCTTAAAAATAAATCTGGCATTCGTGCGAACAAAGTTTTCCTTCTAGTTTCCTTTGATGAAAAGTTTTCCAAAATCTAACGAAATTTCGTATTCAACAATATTTTCTGTATTGACCACATCCAAGACTTACTTTCAACATTTTCCGAGAAACGACAGTCATACTCTTCTAAAAGGATAGCTGGCAGCGGTGGGATTCGAACCCACTCCTCCGAGGAGACTGGTGCCTTAAACCAGCGCCTTAGACCGCTCGGCCACGCTACCATCGGATACGTGAGGGGAGAAACGAAACACACAACTTGCGGGGAAGTGAAAAACGGGTTAAAAATAAATCTGGCATTCGTGCGTACAAAGTTTTTCTTCAAGTTTCCTTTGATGAAAAGTTTTCCAAAATCAAACGAAAGTTCGTATTCAACAATTTTTTCTGTATTGACACATCCAAGACTTACTTTCAACATTTTCCGAGAAACGACAGTCATACTCTTCTAAAAGGATAGCTGGCAGCGGTGGGATTCGAACCCACGCCTCCGAGGAGACTGGTGCCTTAAACCAGCGCCTTAGACCGCTCGGCCACGCTATCATCGGATACGTGAGGGGAGAAACGAAACACACAACTTGCGGGGAAGTGAAACGGGTTAAAAATAAATCGGACATTCGTGCGAACAAAGTTTTCCTTCAAGTTTCCTTTGATGAACAGTTTACTAAAGTAACAAAGCATTCCGTATTCAACAATATTTTCTGTATTGACCACATCCAAGACTTACTTTCAACATTTTCCGAGAAACGACAGTCATACTCTACTAAAAGGATACCTGGCAGCGGTGGGATTCGAACTCACGCCTCCGAGGAGACTGGTGCCTTAAACCAGCGCCTTAGGCCGCCCGGCCACGCTACCGTCGATCCAGAGTGAGGAAAGTACAATCAACTGACAGAAACTAGACAATTAAATCATGGTGATAAGCCGACAAAAACAAATCTCAAAGGGCTTGAGCAGGTTATCTTTAGAAAGGTGAAAGGGATTGTCAATAGAAACTGTTATTACTAGAAACTGTTATTTCACGTTAACACTAGAAACTGTTATTTCACGATAACACTTGAAACTGCTATTTCACGATAGCAATAGGAACTGTTATTGTTGATATGTGTGATAACAGTATTAACTATTATTGTTAATAAGATACCGGTAATATTCCATAACTAATTTTAAAACTTCTTAAATGCTAGAAATTGACATCAACGGCTAGTTATCACAGTTAATAACTGCTTTTTTTTATCAAATGTTAAATAATTTCAAAATATTTTGTAATTTGAACTTTTTACTTTTATTAATTACAATTTTTTAAACAAAATTTATTTCAATTGAAATGTCTTTACTGATATCCCAAAAGCATTTATCGAAAATTGATATTTTCGATAGTAGTTACTTTCTACTTATTTTGAAATAAAACTGTCACTTAAACGGCGGAATAACAACTAACCTCTAATTATCAGTAGTCAGTCCTTTGGAAGGTGAAGATCTTCCTTTTGCCGCTTATTCTCCTTGATCCACTATCGTGTTTGGGGGTAGAAATCGGGGCAAAAAAAATAAATTTTTAATTTGATTATAAAATCAAATATATTGAGGAAATTTATTTAGAATATAAAATTAATCAAATTTAATAAAATCAACTGTCGAAACTTGTGAAAATTTATATATAAATGCATCCTATGCATGCACAAATGGCATGTGGTTAAAAACATGTTTTAAAGGAATACATTTTTTAAAGCAAATAGTCAATTTTATTAAGAATGTTGCTTTAATTAGAGAAGAGAAATTCCTGAGTGTTAAAAATGCAACATATTTTTTCTAGTCAAAGCACAAATTAAATAAAATCATTTATAATTTAATCCTAATTTAAATTCATTGTTTAGAAAAATTAAACTAATATGTTGCTACGAATCGGCCTTGGCGAAACTGAAACCAGGTCCAAAACACAACGGGCTATTTAAAATGGGAAGTTGATGGGGTTGCAGAGCATGGACAAGTTGGAAGTTTCTTAACTCCCCTGACAAGTCATATTTTGTGTGCCGCGTCTAAGTCTATTTAACTACTATTCAAAATCCTATCATTTTCGAATAGACCATTGAGTTGCGACTGTGCGACGTATATTCATCTACTTATTTACCTATCATTTTTGTTAAAACTTTTCAACTTCAAAGCAAAACTGTTCGGAACGTTCTTCCAGGTGCTATAAAAATTGAAATTGTTTATACAAAAATTTATATCAAAAACAAAATCCGATTTATTTCGCAGTAAAATCTAAACCAAAGTTCAGCACTGTGTCAAATCGCCGTGGTAGCCCGGTTGGAAGAGTGACGGATTACCAGCCGGAGGGTTGCGAGTGCGAAACTCGGTCCAGCTAAGGACCGTCGTGTACACGGGGGCTAATTAAAACTGGTGGATTAAAAAACAGGAAATATTGAAACTGGTGCACGTTAAATCTATCGTGGCTTCAAATGTTCTCACGTTGGCGTGGTGTGGAAGTTTGGAGAGTGGGGTGCCAACTCAATTATTGACCTCGTCCGCTGACTGTAGTTCAAAATTATGTGGTGTTGTCCTCGGATGTTTCCCTTGGGTATTGATCCCGGACTGTCGCTAATAGCCCGTTGTGTTGCTCCAGTGCGACGCGAATTAAAATACCTACCTTGTCAAATCGCGTGACTTGTTGTGCTTTTATTTTTCTCGGTCTTGGAAATGCCTTCGAAATGTTAACACTAGAAATTAAAACGTCGGGTCCGCTTTGAGTTCACGAAAATTCCTTATCAACTTTAAAAACCTTGTTCCGATACCGAAAATCCTCTCTTCGCAGCCACTGTGAGGCCCTATCCTCTTTAACGAGGCTGTGCACGTTTCTGTTCAATCGCTGTCGCATCACACCTCCATACTATCTTGTCGTGCAGTGTCAAAATAGGCTTTCGAAAGTCCGACCTCGGCATGTTCATTTGAGCATACCGAGAAACAACTTTCTTTTTTTGTGCAACAGAACTTTTCCCTTCAAACCTCATTTTTCCTTATGTGCGAAATATCAACCCTGCTGGTGGTTGTGTCGACGAGATATCTCGGCATTAGCAAAACTGACCAGATCTGGATGGATGAGAAATTTGGAAAGAATGATAAACAATATTTACAGTTTAATTTCACCGTAAACATCAATTTTCAACAGTTAATGATAACTGTTAAACTTATTTAATAAATATTAAATAAGCTTTTCATAATAACAGTTAAAAATAACTGTTATAGCAAGTTAGCATTACTGTTATCTTAAAAACGTAGTTTTGCCAATCTCTACAACTCAATTGAGCATTACTCAGCTGCACCATACATAACAGGTTGAAGGCAATGTTCGTTAGATTACACATAAATGATATTTCCAAACATTTTTCAAAAATTTACATTCCTCAGGTTGTCATAATTTTGTTCAACTTTAGGATGCTGCACTAAAATCGAGATATCCCGTCATTAGAAAAACTGTTCAGATGTTGATGAACAAGATATCTAGTCAAAACCACTAGGAGGGTTACGAATGATTTTTGCTAGCGTCATATATATAGATGAACTTTTCAGGAAAATTTAGGGTTATTATTTTCAAAGGCTGCTAATATACAATTTTGGAATTTTAATAATATTTTGAGATTGGCAACCATCTGAAAAAAGTTGAACAAAACAAGATAACCCGAACTTTCTTTTACCACATACGAAAGTTTATTGCGAAACTGAATAAAAAAGCAATGATATCTTAAAGCGTCGAGAAATATCCCTGTAGTATTGCTGGCGTATAGTGTTGCTTTTACCCTACATCACACATACACTTTAACCCTATGAGGGGTTAACACACATCTATCCATTCTACAATCTGCAGTCCTCCCTGGACTTACAACCCAGTTTTGACTTTTTTGACCAATAGAATCTTTCCTAGGATTCTTTCAACCAATAGTCATTATGTGTGCTGCTGGTAAAAGCAGTAGTTGGAAGAATCCTAGGAAACATCCTATGGTAAAGAAGGTCAAAACTGGTTGGAAGTCATGCAGGAAAGACTACAAGTTGCAGAACGTATACAGGGTGAGTCTAAACTGTTTTTACAAAATAAGAGGGGTGATAGTACCCATCCAGACGAGCAATAATTACCATGGAACATAGGGTCGCATTCCACTCTGAGAGGCATAAAAGAGAGGCAGAGAGACATGTGGTTGATGCACGATGGAGCCCCAGCACACTTTTCCATCACGGTCCGGCACTTCTTGAATGCCACATATCCCGCACGATGGATCGGACGTGGCGGACCTGTGGCTTGGCCTCCTCACTCACTGGACCTCAACCCACTGGACTTTTTCTTCTGGGGGTACATGAAATCTTTAGTGTACCTGTGGACTCGACTGAAGATCTCGTAGCGAGAATCGGTGTTGCCGCAGACAAAATTAACACAACACCAGGAATCTTCGAGAGGGTGCGCCAGTCATTCCTTCGCCGGTGTGAACTGTGCAACGACACGCGTGGCCGCCACTTTGAGCACTTGCTGTGAGTTAATGCCCTAATTTAGTTTCTAAAGGACTAAAATTAAATGCGGTGAATCGCAGAAACCATTTAAGTTCAGAGGGATAATTTGTAAATTGGCGCAATCATCTATTTAAAATAGTATTAGACAGCTAACAGTCATAACAGTCTATCGTGTTTAACATTATACCTTCATAGGAAAGTTTCGCTTTCCATATTAATTTAGCAAATGATTTCACACCTTTTAAAGGGCCCCCGGTAGCCCAGTTGGAAAAGCATCGAATTAGCAATCAGGGTTGCGAGTTCAACTCGGTCCAGGACAAAGACCTTCTTATTCACTGGGGCTGGTGCACATTAAACCTGTCGTGGCCTCAAATGTCCTCACGTTGGCTTGTTGTGGACGTTTTGGAGAGTGGGGTTGCTCTGGCGTTGACCCCGTCATCTGACCGCGGCTCAAAACGACGAGGTGTCCTCTGATCATTCCTGATCCCGGACCTTAGTCAACAGCCCGGTTGGAAGAGTAGAGGATTAGTAACCGGAGGGTTGCGAGCTCGAAACTAGATCCAACCAAATACCATCGTGTACATGGGGGCTGGCGCATGTCAAATTTGTCGCAGCCTCAAATGTCCTCACGTTGGCGTGGTGGGGAAGTTTGGAGAATGGGGTACCAGCTCAGGTGTTGCCTCGTCATCTGACCGTGGTTCAAAATTACGTGGTGTTGTCCTCGGATCTATTCCTTGGGGATCGATTTCGAACGGTCATCAATAGCCCGTTGTGTTGCTCCAGTGTGACGTTAATTAAATACCTACCTACCACAATTTTTAAATTAGATTACTTGAGTTGCATTATAAGCAATTCCCATGTGCGGTTGGATGCTTTGGGGTTTTATGGCGCAAGGGCCATATTTGACCAAGCTACGCCGACCACGCAGACAACGTCAAGTAATGGACATACACAAGTCAAGTTTTACTGTCACAGAAGAGAGAAATACACCAAGGGAAGAATCGAACTTGCGCCGCCTATACCTCACGGGTTGCTAGCGCAGGGAGCGAACCAACAGTGACCCCGACCATTTGTGGATTCTAAACTATTCATTAAACGTGTTTTTAAAATTTACACTCATCAAACTTTATTATTGGACCCTCAGAGGCACATCTCCTTTAGGTGTTTTCGGGCTTCACGAACCCGAGGTACTCTAGTGATCTTTCCTTTCCTTTCGGGGTTTATTCTTTTAGTAAACATAGGGGTTGCGCTCCCGTGATAGCCAAACGATATTTTCTGCTTTCATCCCCCTACTCTGTTCCTCAATCCCTCTTTTCTCTCCCTTTCACGACAGTTTTATATTTAACGTTGTCTTGTGTTTGGCGCAGCTTGGCCAAATATGGCCCTTGCGCCATAAAACGCCAAAATAATCAGCCATTTACTATTGGTAATCTTACGAATGGCCAGAAAGAATAGCGAAAAATTCCAATAAGGCATATCACTTTAAATAGAATTGTCCGAAAAGAAAATTACGTTTGCAATAGTCTTTCAGCATTTATTTTAGAGGTTTTTAAAAATCGAAATAACAAAAGCATTTTGTTTTTCACATAGTATGCCACAAGACTTGTCAACTCATCATCTGACCGTGGTTCAAAATTTCGAGGTGTTGTCCTCGGACTTTTCCCTTCGGGTTTGATCCCGGACCGTCGCCAATATCCCGTTGTTGCTCCAGTGCGACGTTAATTAGAATACCTACCTACAAGACTTCTCAGTGCATGAAACAAGCACAGTGGAAAAACAAAAGTTCCGACCATTTTTCACGCTTCGAATTGATTCATGGGATTGGTTAACAAAGACTAGTTCAGTAAATTACGATGGAATGGTGAAATGAATTACAGAATTTATACGTCTTGTTTAAGAGCATCAGCTGTCCTAATCTTAATCTTAGAAGTACTAACCATCATTCTTCAATTCATATACAAAGACAATTTATGAACGAAGAAGCAGATGGTGTCCACGTATGGGCCAAGAGAACGAATTATCACGAAAGAAAATTATAAACAATTCCTCCATAATTCATTCTCATTGCTTTTCCAATGAAGACATCGGAAGACATCTCAATCCCCAAGACCGCAAAAAACAGCCAAAATAACTACTGATGAAAAACACAGAAGTCAATCCCACTCCTTATTGATTTACCACCGTTTCAATTGTTCCACCTCGCCATTGTGACCAATGCAGATTACCTCTTAGTGGGGAAGATGGATATGTTATTGTAGAAGTATCATTCCTTTGTAAGAGGAATGGCTTCGCCAATAAATAAAACGACGCCAAGAATATAAAGAAGGTTCAGCCAAGGCATCGGAGTTGGTGTTATTAATCATAATGTCGGATTAGCTTCCGAAGTTCTTCTGAAGGGTCTCATTTAGAAATACGGCTTCGAGTCGGTGGTTGGTTCGTTGAATGGGGGTGATTGCTGGATGTTTTTGGAAGACGTGGAGGTTTCTTTTGTGTCGGTCCCGATCCGTGACAGCTCGTTTTGCTTGTGCTGTCGGGAGTGCGAGCATCGGTGAAGGGGGATTGGTTTGCCTTGGCTCCTGTTCGGTCAGATTGAGGGGAAGATATCATAAATCGGGCGAAAACAATTTTTCGTGCAGAATGTTGTCGGCTGTCGAGTTTATTAAGAATTGCATGATCTGACACGGGGGCGGGATTTCTTTGTCGGCGAGCGGCTGTTTGTTGACTTCTGGTGGAAGTGATTCTCTGCGTGTTTGCTTGATTCGGAGTTGAGGTTTGGTGAGGTCAATGGCAGACTTCAAAGCGAGGTCAATGTGACTGCATAATCCAGGTGGTTTCGTTCTTGAATTTCAATTGCACTATGTGACATGTATATTTATTTTGTTGGTGCCATCTTGATTCTGAATGCATTTGAGCAGCTTAGTATTCGAAATTCAGTCAACGAAGACGTAGTTCAAAAAATCGAAGAGTTTAATTAGCCTTTGCGAACAGAGAGGCAAACCAAACCATGAAAAATGTATCGATTTTCACACATGTCCACAAACATTAAAAAACTTGAAGTCTCTTAACCTTCTGATCGTACGGGATTTCCGCGAAGTGCAGTATTGGCTTTCTCCCACAACACGCAAAATGACTACATAGCCACATTGATTGGTTGAAAGAATCCTAGGAAAGATTCTATTGGTCTGGAAGATCAAAAGTGACTAGAAGTCATGCAAGGAAGACTGCAGGTTGTGAATCGGACATATCACGCCCCTCAGAGGTTAAAGAATGTGATGAAACCTACGTGGTCATAGAGGTTTAACATAGATTACCAACTGATATTCCATGGTAGGTCACATGTACCCAAGGATTTCAGTTCTTTCGAATAATTGCATACATTTCTATTTATTAATGGTTTTCAATTCATGGATTAGTCACGTCACAAGAATTGTATTGATTGGTCATCTATTATTAGGCCATGGATCTGAGTCCAAACAATTAAAATAAGGTTTTTATTTCGGAAACCATGTTTACAAGCATTTCTAATCTTCTCATTACACTCGAGTTCAGAATCTTGAAGAGGAAAAACCGCCTATTTCAAAACACGAATTAATACCCGTCATTATAACGCTTTTACGTCACTCTCCGCAAACCGCACAATTTATAAACCACCTCCTTCCCCTTTCCTAATCGATTAACAACTCCCCGTAATCTCCAAGACTCCGTAATGGTGACACTCGAATTGTGCCACCGTTGACGTTGCCCAAAACCCCGCACTTAACGAGCGAAACTCTTGTAATGTACCTTGCAACACATCATTCGATAAAAAATAAGAAACGACTCTGCACCGTTATTAATTTCGCGCAGAATTTTCTGGCTTCTCAAAAAAAGTTTCTTTTGAAGGTTTGTCACGGGGTGGGGAAGTTCTCGACACGTCTTTTCTATTACCCCGATTCCTCGAAGACAGTTCCTCTTAAAAAATATGAGATAAGAAAGCCGTATAAGTGAGGACAACTTAAATGACATCGTGTATCGAGTTATAAATGTCACGATACCCTCTCAGTCAGAGGGGAGGAGGGATTATGGGGTTGAGGAGGTTAGGGTCCCGGGGTGTCCGAGAGGCCCCTGGTGATTTTAGTGTCACGCACATAGGGAGAGTCATGTGAGGTGATGGTCGTAAGAGATGTGATTGTCTGTCCCTCATTCATTGTCGTTGTAATGAAGGACATCCTTTAATTTTTAATGTCGAGATATTTTGGAAGGAACTAAACTTGTGTGCGATGACACATGATTTAAACATTTTTAGAGTACCAGGTGATAGGGCCGTGTCTGGGTTGTTAGCTATCCACACATAACAGTGATAAACGAATGTATTAATTTTCCATTATAATAAGTCGATGGGGTTGGGTTGGTAGAGTTTTATGGCGCAAGGGCCATATTTGGTCATGCTTCGCCAGACACAAGATAGACAATATCATAGACATACGCATACAAGGAAAGTTTTACTGACACAGAAGAGAGAAATATACCCTAGGAGGAATCGAACCTGTGCTGTCTGCAGCTCGTGTGTTGCTAGCGCAGTGGGCATACCCACTGAGCCACGACGGATCCAATGGGTAGATGATGGGATAGTTGAATTTTAATCACTCTAGAGCAACATACCGGTCATTTGACGACTGTCCGGGATCAATCGCGAAGGGAAAGAATCGAGGACAACGTCTCATCATTTTGAATCACGGTCAGATGACGAAGCAACACCTGAACTGGCACCCCACTCTCCAAACCTCCACACCCCGCCAACGTGAGGACATCAGAGGCCACGATAGACTTAACATCCACCAGCCCCCGTCGATGGAGGTAGAGATTTGGTAGAAGATTCGGGGGCCACCCTGAAATTTTTCTGCGTACATGCTCTTGTATAAAATACAATGCTAATCCCAATCCGAACTCAATAACAGTCCCTGAAGCTTTCCAACGAAACCTCGAATTTCCGATTGTTATCGATAACGCCCAGACCACCAATCTCGTATCTGTTAATGAATGCAATGTGCTAAGCAGTCGGTACGTAAATAACAAGCCTGGAGGTGTGATAATTGCACAACGCTTCACTCTTGCATTATGTAGGGAATATAAACGACAAAATTATTCTAAGCCAATCTTTGCACACCTGCGTATATTTCCGAATCAATCCTTTTCTAGGAATCGAGAATCGCTCTAGAATCAATGTGTACGCAATCAATGCCGAGATTGTATCGCAATCTTTTCGATTTATCGACAAATAGAGTCTATAAATTTAAGGATACGGTGACACTAACTGCATAGAGGTGTTTGAATTGTAATAATTAGATAATTTAGCACCCGGTTTGACGGTAATGATTTCACTTCCTTTGATTCAGTGTGGCCAGTGTCAGTCCAATTAGACTTATTAATAAAATTGAAACTGTATTACATATATTTTGAATCATGGGTGTTCTCATCAGAACACCATGGCAACGTTGCATGTTTAATAGACACACAAAAAAAATTTCAACTATAGAAGAAGTATTAAAGTCGAGTGAGCAGTAGTAACCTTTTTGTGGGCCTAAGATCATGTCACCAAAACTAGTAGTAACATGACCGTTAGACTACTTCGTTTGCTGGGTGGAACCAAACATTCATAATCTTATTGGTCTACTGGTCGGAAGAAGACGCCAATCCATTCATCATCCGATTGGTCCATTGATTGATCATCGGGTAGTTAGTAGACTTTGGTGATTTTACCACTTTTGTCCCAACTCTATAGAAATGCACTTTCACATACATGCCCTGTAATATGATATTATATCGCCAAACGAGGAGATAAGATACCAAATCGATAAACCAAGTCAATTTTTTACAGAACAATCACGTGACTACTAGTCGACATGTACACTTTCTGAAGCTCCTCTCAATAGCAAAGTTGTCTACTTATATTTCACATCTATGTACTGTTCCTGTTGGAGCCACAACTGCCCTCTGCTGGAATCTACAGTAGTGGTAGGTTTGCAGCATGCAGAAGCATGTATTTGTAGTCTTTCTACTACACTGCTGGCCACCCAAATTGCAACACCAAGAAAGACAAGAGATATCACAACAAAATTTATTTTGTAGATAACATGTTGACCAAGTATCAAATGATTAAATTTATAGACTTCTGTGAAGTGTGGTTCCTGCCAAAATCAGTAGCCAGAGTAGCCGCCATTGTTGAAGATCACCGCTGCCACACGCCTCGGCATTGATTCAAAGAGACTTTGGATGTGTTCTTGGGGTACAGCAGACCAAGCAGCTTCCACACGTTGCCAAAGTTGATCTGGTGTGGCAGCTGGGGATGTATTCTGGGTCAATCGTTGAGCAACCATGGACCACATGTTTTCCATCGGCGAAAGATCCGGAGAGCGAGCTGGCCAGGGAAGCAATTCAATCTGACGATTGACGAAGAACCCTTGGACAATGCGTGCCACTTGTGGTCGCGCATTATTCTGTTGAAATATGGCTGTGGGCAAGCCCTGAAGGGAAGGAAGGACAACTGGCTCCAACACCTCGGAGATGTAGCGCTGGCTGTTTAAAGTACCGGCAATGCGTACTAGAGGAGTGCGAGAGTGATATCCAATACCGCCACATACCATAATACCCGGTGCAGGACCAGTGTGGCGGTGCATAACGCAGCTGTTCAGCATCCTCTCTCCACGGTGTCTCCAGACTCGAATCCGACCATCGTGGTGTTGCAGACAGAAGCGTGACTCGTCAGTAAAGACAATTTCATTCCATTCTGCCGTCCACATCCTTCTTTCATCGCACCATTGGCGGCGGAAACGTCTGTGGTTCTGCGTCAAGGGTAGACGAAGCAATGGACGTCTTGCGGACAGACCACTCTGCTGTAAACGGCGTCGAATGGTACGCGCAGACACTGGATGATGCGGTACAGACTGAATGTGCTGTGCTATGGTTCGTGATGTGGCTGAGCGATCCGTCACTGCCATACGCACAATATGCCTGTCATCACGTGAAGTGGTGCACTGAGGTGGATGCGATCGAACACGTCGGTCCGTCGTACCCTCCTGCATCCAACGATCACATATCCGCATTACAGTTGTTTGGTTTCGTCCAACACGACTACCGATTTCCCTGAAAGATAATCCACAATCTCGGTAGGCCACTATCCTTCCTCTGTCGAACTCGGATACTTGATCAAAAGTTGATCGCTGTTTTCTACGAGGCATAATTGATCGTTTTTTTGAAAAAACCACAAGAAAAACACAATTGCCGTACTTGAAATCGTCGAAATCTCCAAGCCTTAAATAGCGCTTTGAAGTGGCGCCACAGGCGCGCGTGATGTGCGTCTGCGCTGAAATTCTAATCATTTGCATATCTCACCTCCGCTAATGCATGTTGTAAATTTCATATTATTTGCATGCTTCGTTCAGGGTGTTGCATTTACGGTGGCCAGCAGTGTAAAAATCTAGAGATTATAGTCTTTCTACTGAAATAACTAGAAATACATTCCTCTTAGTAATGGCGGTATGAGAGGCATTTTCTGTCAAACTAAATATAGGTCGCGATAGTGTTCCTGGGGTGATAATGTTTCTTGCACGTATTCTGGACTACACGTCAGTTGGCTTGTTTTTCGAGTCGATTTCAGCACTTAACCAACAAAAATTCCAAAGATGAAATTCCGATTTGATGTTACGATTTGAAAGATTACCGAATTGATCTCAATATCTGCTCAATTTTGATAATGACGAGATACCTCATCGAGACAACCACCAGGAGGGTTAAAGAACCTGGAGAAAGAAAACTACCCGGCCATCCGAAATCTTTTTCTGAATACGGGGTTCTTTTCGAAAATAGAATGTTGAAGAGAGGGCGGCTTGCTGAGGTTCGCACCTGGAGAGCTCATACCTCAAAAACGTCCCTGCTGAACATGCCCTCGTACACATATCAATGCGATTTCAACATCAAAGACTATGGACACTAGGGATTTAATGGAAGACAAACGGATCACTCAACTCTCTCAAAGGAACCCCACGGCGGTTTCATTAATATGCAATGCGTTCCCGGGCTCGCATGAATGGAGTAACCCAAAGCCGCATAATCGCCGCTCGTGTAACAACCTTATCTCAGCGGCGCATCTCTGCCGGATAATAAGGTACGAGCGGATGGGTACGGCATGCAGAAAACACGGTATGGCACGAGCCCCTTTCTTCTGCCCGCGCCGTCTTGAAAAAATACAAGTAATTACGGGGATCCCACTTCATCATCTGGAAGGTGGGTTCCGACGCAAAACGTGGGCTATTAAGGAATGGAGTGCAACTTGAGACGTGGTGCTTTTTTTACTGTGAGTTGGCTTCGGATTTTATAGTGTAGCCTTCTCTCCATTGAATATTGGCTGGATTGTGTGCAATTGTAATTGCGATGTGACTTTTGCTAGTGATTAGTAACTAGTTCTGAGTACAAGACATAGTAAGTGGATTTTACTCTCCGATAAGTTCCGACAAGATACCTCGTCCATCAAGATCTACCAATTTTGGTAATGACGAGATACCTCGTCCATCAAGATCTACCAATTTTGGTAATGACGAGATACCTCGTCCATCAAGATCTACCAATTTTGGTAGTGACGAGATATCTCGTCCATCAAGATCTACCAATTTTGGTAATGACGAGATTTCTCGTCCAGCAAGATCTACCAATTTTGGTAATGACGAGATATCTCGTCCATCAAGATCTGCCAATTTTGGTAATGACGAGATACCTCGTCCATCAAGATCTACCAATTTTGGTAGTGACGAGATATCTCGTCCATCAAGATCTACCAATTTTGGTAATGACGAGATATCTCGTCCATCAAGATCTACCAATTTTGGTAATGACGAGATATCTCGTCCATCAAGATCTACCAATTTTGGTAATGACGAGATACCTCGTCCATCAAGATCTACCAATTTTGGTAAGTGACGAGATACCTCGTCCATCAAGATCTACCAATTTTGGTAATGACGAGATTTCTCGTCCAGCAAGATCTACCAATTTTGGTAATGACGAGATATCTCGTCCATCGAGATCTGACCAATTTTGATGATGAGATATCTCGTTATCAAGAATGTCGATTGAATTCCGGAGCATGAAGGGATTGTCATTTTTTGATGACGACGAGGTCAAGATCAGGTCAGTTTTTTCGAATGACGAGATATCTCGTCCATCAAGATCTGGTCAATTTTGATAATGACGAAGTACCTCGTCGAGACAACCACCAGGAGAGTTAAGAGATGCAAGGAACGAATTCAAAATATTTTTTAGGAAATATTCCCACTTAAATCTGAGAGGTTCAAAAGCATATATCTGTTCTGCAACATGCAGTCTTCCCTGCATGTCTTCTGACCAGTTTTGCGGATCTTTCCCTTTGGGATGGATCCCGGGCCGTCGCCAATAGCCCGTTGTGTTGCTCTAGTGTGACGTTAATTAAAAACTAACTCACTAACTCTAACCAGTTCTGAACTTAACCAATTGAATCTTTCCTTGGATTCTTTCAACTCAGATGTGGTTATTAAGTCATTGTGTATGTTGTGTGGAAAAATTAATACTACACTACTCGGAAATTTCGTGCCGTCAGAGGGTTAAATTATATGATAAAGCATCATCCTCGCCTGTTTGGGATAAACTATTATCTAAAAATTTCATTTTCAAGAAGTGAACTGTATGTACTGAAATTAGAAATGAGAATTAACCGAAACACACACAAGCAAACTTTATTCAGTAAGTCAGAAAAATATTCGTTCACCTCACAGTTTTTACTATTTTCATGGATTTTGGATCTAGTTAAAATTACAATTTAAAATTATACCACAACTTTTTTCACTCTCCTAAAATAATCGAGTAATTAAGTTTTGCAAAAAAAAATTTTAAATGTAACGTAATGAAATCAGACAAGCGAAAGTATTCAGCCACCTACCATAAAAAGTATGTCTTTAACAAAAACGACAAAATTAATGTCTATGAGAGACTTTTTTTGCATTTGCAACCTTAGATAGTTTTAAGTCTACATTATTGTTTGTACATATCATTAAAACCAATTTCATTCTTTCTGCTTTAAGATAGATTTTCATCTGATTTCGCTGTTTTGTGACATAAAAATGTGTAATTTCTTCAGACTACCGTAAAGTAATAATAGGATACAAATCTTTAAGATGAGTTCAGATTTTAGGTCCTTTTGGATCTTTTATATACCAACCCCACATTTGTATGCAAAGCACTGCGAATTACTTGGATGGTGTGAACCAAAATCTGTACTTTAATACAAATCTGCTTTTTTAATATTCTCATCTAATGAACAAAATATGTAAATATCTTTTTTATTACAATAGAAAAAAGAAACGACAAATATCGACTAAGCATTAACCGCATAAATTTCTTATATTAACTACTAAGTGACGAATAAGTGGATAATATCGGAAAATTTATAGCTCCAATATTCCGATGTGAAAGTGAATAATATCGGAAGGGCTCCGATGTTATTAACTAAGTGAAGAATTATTGTTCCGATATTATTAACTAAGTGAAGAATATCGGAAAATTTATTGTTCTGATATTATTTACTAAGTGACAAATAAGTGAATAATATAGGAAGCTACGATGTTATTAACTAAGTGAAGAATTATTGTTCCGATATTTTTAACTAAGTGAAGAATTATTGTTCCGATATTTTTAACTAAGTGAAGAATAAGTGAAGAATATTGGAAAGTTTATTGTTCTGATATTAACTACGTGACAAAAATAGGTGAATAATATAGGAAGCTCCGATATTATTAACTAATAAGTGACGAATAAGTGAAGAATATCGGAAAATTTATTGGTGGACATGTTTATATAAACTTGACATACTACACCTGTCTTTCGACGTCCCCTTCTCTTCTGAATACTCGCAAGTAGTATACCCCCCCGTATAGGACACGGAAGTGACGTCATACCACGTGACCCGAAGTGGGCGGGGCCAAGTGACATCACAGCGTGACGTCATCGAAAAGCGGAAGTGACGTATGGTTTGTTTACATTTTGGACTTGGGAATTTTTTTTTTGTCATCGACTTCGTGCAGGCGTTGAGTTGTTTCAAGATGGCGTCGTTTTGTTGCCATGATGACGAATCACTCGTAGTGTCATCTGGTGGAGATATTCGAAACCCTATTATTTTTAATTAAAAAGCAATTTCGTGGATTCGAACCGAGGACCATAGGATCCGAAGTCAAGTGCGCTATCCGTTACGCTGTAAGAGAGTTAACTATGGGCGGTGAATTAATGTAGTGTTTCTCTCTCTTTTGGACTTGTATTTTTTCTTAGTATTAGGAATGGGTTATTTTTAGAAAATGGTTTGAATAATTGCATAGGGGTTTTAATAAATGCTTTTTCAAAACGACTTATGGCGCCATCTAGTGATTTTAAAAGTAAGTAATCTAAGGAACGAATTGATTTCTTAATGTTTTTACTTTATTCATGACCAGTGACGTCAGTGTGTTTACGTTTGGGACTTGGATTTTTTTCCTTCTGAGATTTCGATGTGACGTCACGAGTATGTCCATCGAGCACGTCTGAACTTGAAAAAAGCCAAGTCTGAACTTGAAAAAGCCTACTCACAGTACATTTCCTTACAAGATTTAATTTTGTGTTGGTGAACCGTTATAAAGATGGTAAGGACTGTATGGGTGCCCATAATGACAACGATTTGGATCTTTATGCACCCATGTCAAGTGCGCTATCCGTTACGCTGTAAGAGAGTTAACTATGGGCGGTGAATTAATGTAGTGTTTCTCTCTCTTTTGGACTTGTATTTTTTCTTAGTATTAGGAATGGGTTATTTTTAGAAAATGGTTTGAATAATTGCATAGGGGTTTTAATAAATGCTTTTTCAAAACGACTTATGGCGCCATCTAGTGATTTTAAAAGTAAGTAATCTAAGGAACGAATTGATTTCTTAATGTTTTTACTTTATTCATGACCAGTGACGTCAGTGTGTTTACGTTTGGGACTTGGATTTTTTTCCTTCTGAGATTTCGATGTGACGTCACGAGTATGTCCATCGAGCACGTCTGAACTTGAAAAAAGCCAAGTCTGAACTTGAAAAAGCCTACTCACAGTACATTTCCTTACAAGATTTAATTTTGTGTTGGTGAACCGTTATAAAGATGGTAAGGACTGTATGGGTGCCCATAATGACAACGATTTGGATCTTTATGCACCCATAGCGTCTGTTTCATTTGGACAGAAAAGGCAATTTGTGTTTTCTAGAAAGAACTACAATTCTTTAAAAATTGTTCTGGAAATGGAAGCTTGCTTGTGATGAAGTATCCAACAAACCAATTTTGGTTTCACAGCTTGCCCCGTGGGAATGCATTATGCCCTAGAATAAACTTAACGTTTCGTAAAATCCTTGTATAAAGCAGCGATAAACCACTGATGTGCCCCCGAACTAGAACTCAGTGACGTACACTAGACGATATTTGGACAACGTTGCAATTGATCTTTGCCTTTCAGAATAGTATTTTTATAAATGCTTACATCTTGTTGTTTTTAAATAAATTTTTAGCGTGTCTTACCACATATACTGTATTTTGGATTATTTGGGTTTTTTTATTACCATGGTTTTATAAATTTTCTTTTAAAATGCAAGATCTGAAATGAAATTTTTCTTTCCTATATAGATTTATGGTTTTTTTAAGTTAGATGTTTTTACTCAAAAATTAATTATACATTAGATGCTATAACACCTATTTTATAGCAGAAATTTTGTTTTAAAATAATAATATACACTTAAGTAAGAGTAAAAATTTTTGAAACTTTACAAGACAAATACTATGAATATTTTTTCTTGTACATTTGAAGAAGTTATAATAGTATAAAACCCATTTATTCTATAAATCTAACTTAAATGTTATTTTTTAATTAATCTTTCCTTGCATATTATTTTTTGCTTTGAATAAATCTTCATAAATTTTAGTGATTTAATTTATATTATATATAGATTTACAAACCTGTTTTTGGATGAAATATAAGGATTTTATATTTTAAAAATTAATGTTTTTACTTAAAATTAATTATATATTAAATACTATTACACGTATTTTTAATGTTGAAGATTTTTAGAAAACATTTTACAATTGAAACATATACATTAAATATTATGACAAACACTTAAATGCAGATCCATAAGGGAATATTGGAAATCTTTTTAATGCTTACACCTTTCTATTTTAAATAAACTTTTGCTTGTCTTACCACATACACTGTATTTTGGATTATTTGGGTTTTTTTTTTTTTTTATTACCATGGTCTTATAAATTTTCTTTTAAAATGCACGATCTGAAATGAAATTTTCCTTGATTTTGAGATTTACTCAAAAATTAATTATACATTAGATGCTATAGCACATATTTTATTGCAGAATTTTTTAATATTATACACATAAGTGAGCGTAAAAATTTTTGAAACTTTACAAGACCCATATTATGAACATGTTTCCTTACACATTTGAAGTAGTGAAAAATAGTATTAAAACCCTTTATCCTGTAAAATATAAATTAAATATTATTTTTATTTAATCTTTCCTTGCATATTATTGTTTACTTTAAATACATTTTCATTCATTTTAGTGATTTTATTTATATTATAAAGATTTATAAAACTGTTTTTAACGAAATTTTCTTTGATATAAGGATTTATATTTTAAAAGTTAGATGTTTTTTACACAAAAATTAATTATATATCAAATACTATTGCACGTATTATAACATTGAAGATTTTTAGAAAGCGTTTAACAATTGAGAGAGATATATACTTTAAATATTATTACAAACATTTAAATGCAATTTGCTTTTTATTTTTTAATTTTACAATTGAGACATTTTGAAAAGTTTGATTCTTAAAGTGCGTTTTATGCATAGTAAAAAAAAAATATTATAAAAAACCTGTAAGAGTAAAAAGAATTTTATACATTGAAACTTTACAAGACCCATACCATGTTTCCTTGCACATTTGAAGTAGTGAAATATAGAATTAAAAACCATTTGTCCCTGAAGTTCTAAATTAAAAGTTATTTTTCTTTAATGCTTTTGCAAAACCACACATTTTACTATATATGAACTTCCTTTTATTTATTTGAAAACCTTATGCACATCGTACAATTTAAAATTGCACAGCAAAATACCAATACTGTACGAAGCTATGAAGTATTTTACAAGATACTTTGGTACTGTTTTCTTAATTTTAAGTGTTCTACATTGCTATATTAAATGGATAGTTAGTGGGTTTTCTGTTTTTGAAAATAATGTGTGCACATCTGTGCTGCAAAGCAAATTAACTTTTGCCTTTTTCTTGATATTTAATGCATAATCTAAATATTTACTCACACCGCTGATAGTTTTACCCATGAGTAAAATTAAATAATAACTGAAAATTTTAAGTATTAATGTGAATTTTAAAATGAACAAAAATTATTGAAATAATGGATTAAATCTGAATTCTATGTATTCTTAAAACAATCTCTGCAAATCCAGCAGACAATTCTTAAACAGATTGAAGGAAACCACATGGAAACAAAGTAAATTAGAACACTTTTTAATAGTAAAAACATTATGATTAATATTTTTACAAAAATAATACATTGTAGTAAAAAAAGAACTTATTTTTACATACTTACATTTTTTTAAGAGACTTATTTCCGACAAGCCAATTATTCAATGCCATCACCTCAGCTATGGGCAATGCAAATTATTTTTGTGATGACCACATTATAGTTTTTGGATATCTTTGTTGCTACTTAGAGCATAAAATGCATCGAATTTGGGAAACCCATATTGTTCTAAGTTGATATTCGGAATATTCAATGCATCTAAGCGTTTCTTTTCCACACAACCACCTTTGTAAGCAATTAGGTACTGAGTGACCCTCTTGGTCTGCTCGTAATATTCTAAAAGCTTAGAGTCTAGATTTTTCTAAGGGAGCACAATTTGCTATGTCATGGGACAGAAATGAAGTGCACATACGTAATTTTTAACATATCACACAGTTGTACGATCTTTGGCACTCAGTTTATGCTTAGACGATAAGTTAAAACGAATACTTGAAGCTACTTGCGACTTTTACAGCGATGTATGCGTATTTACGTACTAAGAAACTTTCTTGAATCTGAAATTCATCAAAATGCACAATTGCACAAATATTAATCATTGCTATTGAAAAGCGTTAGCTGTTCTTGGAAAAATAATTGTAAACTGGAGGCCACGAAGAACTGGACTATATAACACCATACACTTACTAATCAGTAAAGTTAAAATTTATCTTTTGCGTTCCATAGTTACTCACAAAAGATAAGACTAAGTGAAGAATGTACATACTCAGAAAACATGGTGTTTGTGATAATGCGCGAAATAAAATTTTGTGTTATAATACAAGATTTTAACGAAAGGATATACTTAAATGTGCGTGTGATTTTTTGACTCTACCACGTTTATGCGCTGAATGCAATTCAATTCTACGACTAAATTTGAGCAAGAAAAAAAATATAACCAAATATAATTTATAAGAGAAACGTATTTTGACTTTCTTTAAAATGAGAACTTTAAAGTATACTGAATTCTCTTGATTCTGCAGTTTTATTTTTTCTAAAATTACATCAACAAATTGAATTATTTTATTTGTGTGCACACACAAGTCTTTGCCTCTGTTAAAAGGAAACTAGTATCTTTGACAAGTATCAGATTTTTAAAAATTAATTCAGAGAAGAACCTTTTTTCATGGGATTTAACTCAATCTGCTCCATAATTTTACCCTTAAGAGTAATAGAGCATATTATAGTTTTTAAGGAAAATGAATAACCATTATGCAAATTTGAAGCCAAAAGTTCCAAGCATGTCTATGCGCCTATCTACGTTTAGAGATTGACCAACGCACAGACGTTGACATTAGGGACCTAGCCGTAAACGGATCGTATTATACTGAACGATTATACCGGTGTCTTGGACGTGATCAGGTGCTATTGGTGTGGCGAAGGGCTTGAAAATTGGTAAAAAGATGTAGTGAGACACAAACACAAAGTTTTATCCAAAATGTTTGGTAGCCCATAGATGAAATTGTACAGGTGCTGGATGAAATCAACAATACCAATGGTTTTATAAAAAAAAACGATGTATAGCTTTACCCCTTAGACAACGACAAGGACGAACGACTTTGTAAAATTTGCAAGGAATCGGAAAATGAATGCTACTTTACAGCCTTGCGGTCATCTGGTGACATGCATGAGATGTACGAAGAGTCTTTCAACGTGTCCTATGTATCGAACCAATATTTTACATAAAATTAAAACGTACATTTGTTACTAAACTCTATTTATTAGTACATGTAGTAGATGCAATTTCAAGTGATATACTGAACATGGTGAGGAAGAAAATCCAATTGTAAAAGGGTGGTATTGAGTTGAAAGTTATTAAATTGGCAAAAGTGCTTCAGTAAGAAGATTAGTAAGGAAGTTTGAGACTCTAAAACCCTAAAACTCTTTATTAAGGAAAAAAATCGTGTAGGAAAGACTTATACACCCTTATAAATATATTGACTATTTTAATTATTAGTCGTTTGTTCATTATATGTTAAACCTATTTACTAAAGAATTTTAAAGGGTGCCTTAAACAGGAGTTACTAAATGCTTTAGGAAAGATGTGTAAATGTACTCTGTAATGCAAGAGAGAATGCTTGAATTAAATATTCATTTTGAGTGTTTCCTTCTTGTAGTGGGGGGGCTTATTAATAGTACTTTTGTTAGAGCATTTTAAAATATTTCACACTTTAAAAGAATTATTTATATTTATTTTTTATTAATTTTTAAAACTTTTTAACTTTACTGCTTAACTTTTTTATTGTTACTGTTTAACTTTATTTTACTGCTTAACTTTTTTACTGTTTAACTTTTTAAGTTTAACTTTTTTTACTGTTTAACTTTTTTTACTGTTTAACTTTTTTTTACTGTTTAACTTTTTCTCTTTAACATTTTTTTTTTACTGTTTAAATTTTTTTCCTGTTTAACTTTTTTTCACTGTTTAACTTTTTATTGGTTAATTTTTTCTATTTAACTTTTTTTACTGTTTAACTTTTTTAATTGGTTTTTTACTGCTTAATGTTTTTTCTACTATAAAAATAGGTCTAAGATTATTCAGGATGTTTCGAAAATTCTTGTGAAAATGAATGTTTTCTGAAAAGAATGCCTGGATTACAAATATAGTAATTTTAGATAAAATATCATTTGCATGTATATCTATGTCCTATTTCTCCTTGGGTTCATTACTCGAAACTTAGGTAAAATATATTTTGATTTAGAAAAGTGCAGTAACAATAAAAAAGTTAAGCAGTAAAGTTAAAAAGTTTTAAAAATTAATAAAAAATAAATATAAATAATTCTTTTAAAGTGTGAAATATTTTAAAATGCTCTAACAAAAGTACTATTAATAAGCCCCCCCACTACAAGAAGGAAACACTCAAAATGAATATTTAATTCAAGCATTCTCTCTTGCATTACAGAGTACATTTACACATCTTTCCTAAAGCATTTAGTAACTCCTGTTTAAGGCACCCTTTAAAATTCTTTAGTAAATAGGTTTAACATATAATGAACAAACGACTAATAATTAAAATAGTCAATATATTTATAAGGGTGTATAAGTCTTTCCTACACGATTTTTTTCCTTAATAAAGAGTTTTAGGGTTTTAGAGTCTCAAACTTCCTTACTAATCTTCTTACTGAAGCACTTTTGCCAATTTAATAACTTTCAACTCAATACCACCCTTTTACAATTGGATTTTCTTCCTCACCATGTTCAGTATATCACTTGAAATTGCATCTACTACATGTACTAATAAATAGAGTTTAGTAACAAATGTACGTTTTAATTTTATGTAAAATATTGGTTCGATACATAGGACACGTTGAAAGACTCTTCGTACATCACATGCATGTCACCAGATGACCGCAAGGCTGTAAAGTAGCATTCATTTTCCGATTCCTTGCAAATTTTACAAAGTCGTTCGTCCTTGTCGTTGTCTAAGGGGTAAAGCTATACATCGTTTTTTTTTATAAAACCATTGGTATTGTTGATTTCATCCAGCACCTGTACAATTTCATCTATGGGCTACCAAACATTTTGGATAAAACTTTGTGTTTGTGTCTCACTACATCTTTTTACCAATTTTCAAGCCCTTCGCCACACCAATAGCACCTGATCACGTCCAAGACACCGGTATAATCGTTCAGTATAATACGATCCGTTTACGGCTAGGTCCCTAATGTCAACGTCTGTGCGTTGGTCAATCTCTAAACGTAGATAGGCGCATAGACATGCTTGGAACTTTTGGCTTCAAATTTGCATAATGGTTATTCATTTTCCTTAAAAACTATAATATGCTCTATTACTCTTAAGGGTAAAATTATGGAGCAGATTGAGTTAAATCCCATGAAAAAAGGTTCTTCTCTGAATTAATTTTTAAAAATCTGATACTTGTCAAAGATACTAGTTTCCTTTTAACAGAGGCAAAGACTTGTGTGTGCACACAAATAAAATAATTCAATTTGTTGATGTAATTTTAGAAAAAATAAAACTGCAGAATCAAGAGAATTCAGTATACTTTAAAGTTCTCATTTTAAAGAAAGTCAAAATACGTTTCTCTTATAAATTATATTTGGTTATATTTTTTTTCTTGCTCAAATTTAGTCGTAGAATTGAATTGCATTCAGCGCATAAACGTGGTAGAGTCAAAAAATCACACGCACATTTAAGTATATCCTTTCGTTAAAATCTTGTATTATAACACAAAATTTTATTTCGCGCATTATCACAAACACCATGTTTTCTGAGTATGTACATTCTTCACTTAGTCTTATCTTTTGTGAGTAACTATGGAACGCAAAAGATAAATTTTAACTTTACTGATTAGTAAGTGTATGGTGTTATATAGTCCAGTTCTTCGTGGCCTCCAGTTTACAATTATTTTTCCAAGAACAGCTAACGCTTTTCAATAGCAATGATTAATATTTGTGCAATTGTGCATTTTGATGAATTTCAGATTCAAGAAAGTTTCTTAGTACGTAAATACGCATACATCGCTGTAAAAGTCGCAAGTAGCTTCAAGTATTCGTTTTAACTTATCGTCTAAGCATAAACTGAGTGCCAAAGATCGTACAACTGTGTGATATGTTAAAAATTACGTATGTGCACTTCATTTCTGTCCCATGACATAGCAAATTGTGCTCCCTTAGAAAAATCTAGACTCTAAGCTTTTAGAATATTACGAGCAGACCAAGAGGGTCACTCAGTACCTAATTGCTTACAAAGGTGGTTGTGTGGAAAAGAAACGCTTAGATGCATTGAATATTCCGAATATCAACTTAGAACAATATGGGTTTCCCAAATTCGATGCATTTTATGCTCTAAGTAGCAACAAAGATATCCAAAAACTATAATGTGGTCATCACAAAAATAATTTGCATTGCCCATAGCTGAGGTGATGGCATTGAATAATTGGCTTGTCGGAAATAAGTCTCTTAAAAAAATGTAAGTATGTAAAAATAAGTTCTTTTTTTACTACAATGTATTATTTTTGTAAAAATATTAATCATAATGTTTTTACTATTAAAAAGTGTTCTAATTTACTTTGTTTCCATGTGGTTTCCTTCAATCTGTTTAAGAATTGTCTGCTGGATTTGCAGAGATTGTTTTAAGAATACATAGAATTCAGATTTAATCCATTATTTCAATAATTTTTGTTCATTTTAAAATTCACATTAATACTTAAAATTTTCAGTTATTATTTAATTTTACTCATGGGTAAAACTATCAGCGGTGTGAGTAAATATTTAGATTATGCATTAAATATCAAGAAAAAGGCAAAAGTTAATTTGCTTTGCAGCACAGATGTGCACACATTATTTTCAAAAACAGAAAACCCACTAACTATCCATTTAATATAGCAATGTAGAACACTTAAAATTAAGAAAACAGTACCAAAGTATCTTGTAAAATACTTCATAGCTTCGTACAGTATTGGTATTTTGCTGTGCAATTTTAAATTGTACGATGTGCATAAGGTTTTCAAATAAATAAAAGGAAGTTCATATATAGTAAAATGTGTGGTTTTGCAAAAGCATTAAAGAAAAATAACTTTTAATTTAGAACTTCAGGGACAAATGGTTTTTAATTCTATATTTCACTACTTCAAATGTGCAAGGAAACATGGTATGGGTCTTGTAAAGTTTCAATGTATAAAATTCTTTTTACTCTTACAGGTTTTTTATAATATTTTTTTTTTACTATGCATAAAACGCACTTTAAGAATCAAACTTTTCAAAATGTCTCAATTGTAAAATTAAAAAATAAAAAGCAAATTGCATTTAAATGTTTGTAATAATATTTAAAGTATATATCTCTCTCAATTGTTAAACGCTTTCTAAAAATCTTCAATGTTATAATACGTGCAATAGTATTTGATATATAATTAATTTTTGTGTAAAAAACATCTAACTTTTAAAATATAAATCCTTATATCAAAGAAAATTTCGTTAAAAACAGTTTTATAAATCTTTATAATATAAATAAAATCACTAAAATGAATGAAAATGTATTTAAAGTAAACAATAATATGCAAGGAAAGATTAAATAAAAATAATATTTAATTTATATTTTACAGGATAAAGGGTTTTAATACTATTTTTCACTACTTCAAATGTGTAAGGAAACATGTTCATAATATGGGTCTTGTAAAGTTTCAAAAATTTTTACGCTCACTTATGTGTATAATATTAAAAAATTCTGCAATAAAATATGTGCTATAGCATCTAATGTATAATTAATTTTTGAGTAAATCTCAAAATCAAGGAAAATTTCATTTCAGATCGTGCATTTTAAAAGAAAATTTATAAGACCATGGTAATAAAAAAAAAAAAAAACCCAAATAATCCAAAATACAGTGTATGTGGTAAGACAAGCAAAAGTTTATTTAAAATAGAAAGGTGTAAGCATTAAAAAGATTTCCAATATTCCCTTATGGATCTGCATTTAAGTGTTTGTCATAATATTTAATGTATATGTTTCAATTGTAAAATGTTTTCTAAAAATCTTCAACATTAAAAATACGTGTAATAGTATTTAATATATAATTAATTTTAAGTAAAAACATTAATTTTTAAAATATAAAATCCTTATATTTCATCCAAAAACAGGTTTGTAAATCTATATATAATATAAATTAAATCACTAAAATTTATGAAGATTTATTCAAAGCAAAAAATAATATGCAAGGAAAGATTAATTAAAAAATAACATTTAAGTTAGATTTATAGAATAAATGGGTTTTATACTATTATAACTTCTTCAAATGTACAAGAAAAAATATTCATAGTATTTGTCTTGTAAAGTTTCAAAAATTTTTACTCTTACTTAAGTGTATATTATTATTTTAAAACAAAATTTCTGCTATAAAATAGGTGTTATAGCATCTAATGTATAATTAATTTTTGAGTAAAAACATCTAACTTAAAAAAACCATAAATCTATATAGGAAAGAAAAATTTCATTTCAGATCTTGCATTTTAAAAGAAAATTTATAAAACCATGGTAATAAAAAAACCCAAATAATCCAAAATACAGTATATGTGGTAAGACACGCTAAAAATTTATTTAAAAACAACAAGATGTAAGCATTTATAAAAATACTATTCTGAAAGGCAAAGATCAATTGCAACGTTGTCCAAATATCGTCTAGTGTACGTCACTGAGTTCTAGTTCGGGGGCACATCAGTGGTTTATCGCTGCTTTATACAAGGATTTTACGAAACGTTAAGTTTATTCTAGGGCATAATGCATTCCCACGGGGCAAGCTGTGAAACCAAAATTGGTTTGTTGGATACTTCATCACAAGCAAGCTTCCATTTCCAGAACAATTTTTAAAGAATTGTAGTTCTTTCTAGAAAACACAAATTGCCTTTTCTGTCCAAATGAAACAGACGCTATGGGTGCATAAAGATCCAAATCGTTGTCATTATGGGCACCCATACAGTCCTTACCATCTTTATAACGGTTCACCAACACAAAATTAAATCTTGTAAGGAAATGTACTGTGAGTAGGCTTTTTCAAGTTCAGACTTGGCTTTTTTCAAGTTCAGACGTGCTCGATGGACATACTCGTGACGTCACATCGAAATCTCAGAAGGAAAAAAATCCAAGTCCCAAACGTAAACACACTGACGTCACTGGTCATGAATAAAGTAAAAACATTAAGAAATCAATTCGTTCCTTAGATTACTTACTTTTAAAATCACTAGATGGCGCCATAAGTCGTTTTGAAAAAGCATTTATTAAAACCCCTATGCAATTATTCAAACCATTTTCTAAAAATAACCCATTCCTAATACTAAGAAAAAATACAAGTCCAAAAGAGAGAGAAACACTACATTAATTCACCGCCCATAGTTAACTCTCTTACAGCGTAACGGATAGCGCACTTGACTTCGGATCCTATGGTCCTCGGTTCGAATCCACGAAATTGCTTTTTAATTAAAAATAATAGGGTTTCGAATATCTCCACCAGATGACACTACGAGTGATTCGTCATCATGGCAACAAAACGACGCCATCTTGAAACAACTCAACGCCTGCACGAAGTCGATGACAAAAAAAAAATTCCCAAGTCCAAAATGTAAACAAACCATACGTCACTTCCGCTTTTCGATGACGTCACGCTGTGATGTCACTTGGCCCCGCCCACTTCGGGTCACGTGGTATGACGTCACTTCCGTGTCCTATACGGGGGGGTATACTACTACTCTCGCAAGTTACTAGCACTGCACTCAGAAACGGCTCAGCCAATGCAGTTGCATCGAAAAAAAAGAATTTTCAGACTCGTTTCCAACAAAAGCAGTCAATCAATCGTTGAAATTATACAGATAAACACCAAATAAATCAGCAGCAGCCGATGGATACAATTCTGAACAGGATCTCGAAGAGTCACGAATGGTCATTTACCCTTTATACGAATCACCAGACAAACAGATTACGGGAATTATGTGCAATGTTCCAGTTTGTTTTACACCCTATCCTCAAATTACAGTCCACAGGAAAGGAGAGACCGGTCATCGGGAATTTCGTAATAGCCTGGCGCACTGAAGGAGCCAGGATAAATCACCTGTCAACCTCTTTTCCATCATCTTAGTCCACATCATCTCCAGGTGAGATCTCAGAGGAGATAAAAATGAAACTTCATACGTCTTTTAAGGTTTCTTTTTTACGTTTCTTTTTGCTTCTTAATCTGCGGGGGCGGGTTGGTATAAACCCGGATGGGAAGTTATATCTCCCGTCGCGAGAAGTGAAGTGAAGGGACGTTTGATACGCTTTCAGGTCCGAGCAGGTGCAAGAATGTCTGACCACTGGAGGATTCTTTTCTTTTGGGGAAATCAAATTATCTGCTTTGGATGTTGGGGAGATTGTATTGGGTGACGGGTTTTATAGGTAGGGAGATCTTGGTGTGATATAAAATCTTTACGTTTAGCCTGTATGTACGTTTTAACGTTAAATGAATTTAGGGTCCTTTTTGAAAAGGGGTCGTCTTGGCTCTGTTGGTTTACTCACTCAATTAGTTACCTGTGAGGTCTGGAACGCGGTAGCTAGGTTGGAAGAGTAGCGGGTTAGCAAACGGAGGGTTGTGAGTTCGAAACTCGGTCCAGCCAAAGACCGTCGTGTACACGGGGGCTGGTGTTCGTTAAATCTGTCGTGGTCTCAAATGTCCTCACGTTGGCGTGGTGTGGAAGTTTGGAGAGTGGGGGGCCAACTCAGGTGTTGACCTCGTCATCTGACCGTAGGTCAAAACTACGAGTTGTCCTTGGATCTTTCCCTTTTGGATTGATCCCGGACAGTCGCCAATGGCCCGTTGTGTTTCTCCAGTGCGACGTTAATTATCTACCTGTTTTTTTTTCGTTTTAGCGTTAACCCTCCTTCGACGAGATATCTCGTCATTAGCAAAACTGACTAGATATTGATGGATGAGTTATCTCGTCATTTTGAATAAAAATTACAAGATTTTGATCTCGTCATTACAAAAAAAATCGTCAATATCTTGATGACGAGGTAACTTGTCGTTAGCAAAATTGGTCAGATCTTGATGGACGAGATATCTCGTCGAAACCACTTGTAGGGTTAGTTAAATTTAGGGTCCTTTTTGAAAAGGGCTTGCCGTGGCTCTGTGGGTTTGACCACTGCGCTTGTTACCTGTGAGATGTAGGTGGCACAGGTTCGATTCTTTTCAACTTTGATACTTCCCTAAATGTATTTCTCCCTTCTGTGTCAGTAAAACTTTCCTTGTATATGTATATCCATTTACTTGATGCTTGTCTGTCATGTGTTTGGCCAAGCTTGGCCAAATTTGACCCTTGCGCTTTACAAAAACCCAACCCAACCTTTTTGTAGAAGGGATTGATTATATGGTAAATTACAAATAACGCTTTAATCCCGTTCTTGGAGGTGAAGGATTGACATACTCGTATTTTAATGAAATAAAAAAAAAATATTTAAAGAAATTTTTAGTCACAAAAGAAGCTGGTTATAAATGCAGCGATATTATATTAAATTTTAACTTTTGGGAAAGGAGAGACCTAAATAGCCTGTTGTTGTACTCCATGCGATGTTAATTCAACTACCTAACTATTCCCTTATCCGAATCAATATCAATTATACAAAAAATGCCTATATTTTACTCTAATAATATATTGCTTAACATTACAGATTTCTATTTGAAATATAGTTAAAACTTGTTTTCGTAATCCCAAATTTTCGACTGCAAATATTTTTGTGTACTTAACTCTTAAAATCAGGTAATCACTAGCAGATTTCAATACGATGCACTTCGATACTGATAGTAGATAATGAACTCTACTAATGTTAGATAATGAACTCTACTAATGTTAGATAATGCATTTCTGGCCCTTTATGTTTTGACTGAAACCGCATTAAGTCCTGCCATCACTCAACAGTTTATTTGGTGGTATTTCGCCAAATTCTCAACTGAAATTTGTTAGTTCTGTTATTCTCGTTAGTATCTGGTTATCATCTGCAGCTAATAAAGATTTTTTTCCAGACTTTTATTAATGCGTACTTGCTTTAAGTGCTTTTATTAAGGAGGGGGGTATTTCAATTAACGTCACACTGGAGCAACACAATGGGCTATTGGTGACGGTCCGGGATCAATCCCAAAGGGAAAGGTCCGAGGACAACACCACGTAATTTTGAACCATGGTCAGATGACGAGGCAACACCTGAGCTGGCACCCCACTCTCCAAACTTCCACACCACGCCAACGTGAGGACATTTGAGGCCACGACAGATTTAACGTGCACCAGCCCCCTTTGTACACGACGGTGTTTGGCTGGATTCGAACTCGCAACCCTTCGGTTGCTAGTCCGTTACTCTTCCAACCGGGCCACCGCGGCCCCGCTTTTATTAAGGAACATTGAAAGAGAGAAACAAAGAGAATGTAAATAAATTTGACTTCATTTCTGAAAGGGAATAAACTTAGTTTTAAGAATAGACAAAGCGCGTTTGCACATTATAAACCACATTTTTGTTACAGGTGTAATGTTATTTCTCGGAATATATTTAAAATCAATAAAATGTAGGCATTGTTGGGCTGGTAGGTAGTAAAAACAAAGGAAAAGGTAGGTAGTTGGTAGTTGAATTACGTCGCACTGGAGCAGCACAACGGGCTATTGATGACGGTCTGGGATCAACCCCACAATCCGATCTCGAAAGGACATATCCGAGGACAACTCGTAATTTTGAACCATGGCCAGATGACGAGGTCACACTTGAGCCCGCACCCCACTCTCCAAATTTCCACACCACGTCAACGTGAGGACATTTTAGATCACGAAACATCTAACGTGCACCAGCCCCCACGTACACGATGGTCTTTGGTTGAATCGAGTTTCGAACTCACAAACCTAATTCGCTACTCTACTGACCGGGCTACCGTGGCCCTTGTAAAGAAAACCCCGCTTTTTCATGAATCAACAATTCCGAATTCAGAAATCCCCCAACGGCTCATCTTCTTTAGGTATGTACGGGCATCACAACTCCGAGGTAACCGAGCGATCTTCTTTTTATCCTCACCTACCCTTCTGCTTTTTGTTTTTTCTTCCCTCGTTATTGACATGTTTGGTGCTGCTTAGCCAAATATGGCCCCTTGCGCCATAAATCCCAATACTAACCAACCGAATCAGAGTGTAAAAAATCAACGGGGTAAAGATATACGAGGACGCTATAAGGGATGCGGGATAAGTTTACCAACATGTGCACGAGTGGTTTATAAAACACGATATAACACAATATTTTCCAGGCGATCCTAAAGTATGAGCAGTATTACTTCCAATCCAGTAACTATACCGAAAACATTTCTAACCAGCCCCATCCGTGTTTTACATTTCGCAAGCAAACCACGATCATTTCACCATCTTGTCAGTATTTGTTGTTGCCTGCATACCGATCCACGAGCATCAAACTCTCCAGATAATTTACACCTTGCACAAACATTTGCACACAAAGAGGACATCCAAAGAGACGGTCCTAAAAACTTTATGAGCGGCGTTACTTCCGATCCAGTAAGTACATCGAAAACATCTAACCAGCCCCATCCGTGTTTTATACTTCACAAGCAAACCGTGATCATTTCACCATCTTGTCAGCATTTGTTGTTGCCTGCATACCGATCAAAATCCCCAGATCATTTACACCTTGCACAAACATTTGCCAACAAAGAGGCACATCCCAGGCGCCACGATTAACACCCAATCCTAGCGAAAAGGTTCACTCGAAAACCTAATGGACATTGTGGCTTTTTCGCGAAACCACGCCAAGCATGAAGCCCATTCAACCACCCTACAGACAAGACCTCCAGTTGGTCCTCCATCCTCCAACACGAAATAAATAAATTAGGGCTTTCGCAGGTAAAAAGTCCTGCTCCTTTTATACAAAACCTCCTCGGGGCGAAAAAGCACCTACTTTGTTTGGATTAAATGTCTACTCATCCGTGAGCTTCTAATCCAAATCTCGACAGACAACTCAGATTGTGGTACCACCAATAATTCATGACCTCGCTTTCTTGCAACGAGCAGTCAGTCCGTCTGGGCTTTGTTATTCTCCCTCGCCAACTCAGGGGTGAGGGGTCAACCATCCCCCTCCAAGTCGGTTCCAGAAGGCTACCAGGATTAGGAATGACACGCTATAATTTTTTTCGAGTTTCGCGCTATTCAAGGGCTAAGTGATGACTCATTTTGGGGATGGTGGTTTGAGTCCCCCGCTAGCTCCGGGGGCAGGTGATAGCTCCTCGGTACCCGGACGAGTTTTGTTGAGGAGGTTGGAGAAGGGAATTGTGGAGGAGGAGGATTCGGGGGTGAATAAGAGTGGTAAGAAAGGAGGGGATGGCGGTTTTGGGGGACTTTTTCATTCGGTTCATTGTGGAAGGGATTGGTGCGGGGAAATCGGCGAGGGAAGTAAGTAATAAGGTGTTGTGTTGCCGTAAAGATGTAGGAGAGATCCAAGGGATGCGGATCATTAGAAAAACAGGCAAAGGATGTGGTAGGTAGTTGAATTTACGTCGCATTGGGAGCAACACGACGGGCATTTGGCGATGGTCCGGGATCAATCCCGAAGGGAAAGGACTACACCTCGTTATTTAAACCGTCGCTGTTATGTATTTAATTGTTAATACTACATTTTTTATAAACATTGAGTTGCACAATGATAATTTTCGTTGATTTTAGACTTTGCAATCACAAATTCGACGCGGCAACACTGGAGATTCTTTTCGTAAATTTATGTAAGTAATCTTTATAATGAAAGAATTGAAAATTATAATATTATATGGATGATTAGACGGATCTGCAAATGGTATGGTAGATTAGACGAATCTGCAGATTGTGTCAAGTGAGTATATAACGAAAAGAAACTGACAATTATATTTGAAATTTAATGCACAACCAATGACGAAAAGCAATTTGAGAACAAGTAAACAATGTTCAACGAATTTCAATGGTAGTATAGTATTTTAATTAACGTCGCACTGAAGCAACGAAACGGGCTATTGGCGATGGTACGGTATCAATCCCCAAGAGAAACATCTGAGGACAATACCACGTAATGTTGAACCACAGTCGGATGACGAGGTCAACACCTGAGCTGGCACCCCACTCTCCAAACCTCCACACCGCGCCAATAAATCCAATTTGGTAGGTGGTTGAATTTACGTCGCGCTGGACCATCACAACGAGCTATTGAGGATGCTCATAAATCACGAAGAGAAAGATCCGAGGATAACTTCTCGTTATTTTGAATCACGGTCAGATGATGAGGTTAACACCTGAAGTGACACCTCACTCTCCAAATTTCCACACCCGCTAATTAGGTAGGAAGTTGAATTTACATTGTACTGGAGCAACAAAACGAGCTGTTAGCGACTGTCCGGGATTAGTCCCGATGGGAAAGGTCCGAGGACAACACCTCGTCATTTAGAGCCACTGAGATGACGAGATCAACTGAGCTGCACCCCCACTCTCCAAACTTCCGCACCACGCCAACTTGAGGACATTTGAGGCCACGACAGATTTAACGTGCCCCCACGAACTCGACTGTCTTTGGTTGGATCGAGCTTCGAACTTGCAACCCACCCGTTGCTGATCCGTTTACCTTCCAATTGGGCTACCCCGGCCCTACTCTAAGAGAGGGATAAAGTGAGAAAAGATTAGACTAGGTAGAAAAAAACACCCAAGAGAAAGCGAGAAATAAAGGAATATAGTGAGGTGAGGTAGGTAGGTATTTTAATTAACATCACAACGGGCTATTGGTGACGGAAGCAAGTGAGAAATAAAGGTAATGAAGGGAGATTTATAAAGAAAAAGAAAACATTGAAACAAAAGAAATTGAGAGATTAGAGAAATAGGAAACACAAGGAAACGATATAAAAGAGAAGAATTACATGAAAACAAGTGAAAAGGTTAAAAGTAAAAAGAGACAACACAAGAAGAGAGAGAGGGAGAAGAGATTGAAGGGTAAATAAAGAGAATTAACTGCAAATATGGACGTACAGACAACTGGAAGTAACTATTAACGTAAAGAGAAATGAAGAAACGGTTTGAGGTATACATTTCAAAGAAAAAACCTAATAGAGATAGATGTATAAAGACAATAAAAGAGACAGATACGAAAAAAAGAGCACAACACACAAAAAAGGGACAAAAGAAAGAAAACTGAAAGTGTTAAAGAAAAGAGTAACTAAGCTCCGAAGATAAGTAGAGTTTGGGGACTGAAGGGGAATGTGACAGTTGGTAATGTAAGCAATTGGTTGGAGTAGTTTCCCAAAGTGGGCGTTGGAGGAATTTTGGGGGAAATTCTGGATCTAAGGGAAATAAAGGGGTTGTTAGGAACAAAAAAGGGCAATAAATCTGACTAAATAATGAGTCGCCTAAAACGAAGTGGAAAAATGTTTTATATATATATATATATATATATATATATATAGCACTTTTCCACTAGACTAAACAAAAACACTCACTACTGTGACGGATTGCCATTGATTCTATTAACTGAAAAGGGAACAGACTGCAAATAGTTGACTGGATATTTAAGGATGGCGCTGGACGTAAATTTTTATTTCTAATAATAGCGATCAATTTTATGTGTTTATGAACAATTAATTATTTTTCATTTTAATACTTAGCTTTATAATTTCAGTTCAAAGTTGTTTTATTTCCAAACTAGCTTCTTGAAATTCTAAAATCATACACAGCTACATAACTATTTTGGATAAATTTAGAAATCATAGGCATAGCTAAAGCTGCGATTTATTATTTGAGGAGATAGAGCATTACAGAGGGATGGACGCCGAAAAAATGTTCTTTGAAAAGGGGACTTTGAGCCAGAACAGTTTCGGAAACCATAGGTTGGAGAAAAACGTAACTTAATTCAAATAAATATGTATATAAATTTACAATAAATAATTAAAACAGGGTATTTATAGCTGTTCAAGTAAAAAAAAACCGGAGGTATAGAGATAAAGACAAAACAAAGGAAATAAATCTCAGCCATAAATAATTCAAATGTAAAATGTAGTCAGACTCAATAACTGTACTCGCGCATCTTTTCGACTGAAATTACTCATGCATTTCTCAAATACATGTGCTCTACATTTTTATATTCAATATTCTACATTTTATTATTCATGCACTCTCTGTGGGTACTTCACTGCATCTAGCCAATGTGAATGCATCCTATCAGCATTATCATCTCCGCAAACTAGCCCATCCCAATTCTTTGCGGCTCTTTAAAAAGCGCCCCAGATCACCGAAACTGGGGGGGGTGAGGGCAGTTGAGAATTAAAGAATGTTTTCATAAGAATGCCCCCCTCCCTTCCATAGCCTGACCCCATCCCGAAAATCCACCTACAACATCACTTCATCCAGGAGAGCTGGCAACAAAGCACACACAAAAATACAAGCGTATCCAACAGTGCACGCACCATTGAAGGCATTTCTCTCGGCTATTACCCCACGCCGGGAAGATCTGCGAGGATTTTAGGGGGTCAGATTGGGGGTAGGCTGCAGAAAAATATGCATTATCGTTCCATCTTTAGGTTGGCCAGGAGGGGTGGATTAAGCAGAGGGGAGCATTCCGAATCGAGAGTCTATTGATAAAAAAATGACTGTTCGGGTCCATTTAATCATGGCGTTTACAAGTCGTCGATTGCCACATGACGTAGCGCTGGTGAAGACGTGAATGTTTTATGCGCTTGTTTGTTGCGTGCACACGTTTGATTTGTAGGTGCAGGTTGTTACTTTCTTGAGGCTGAGGTTGCGTTGAGGATTAGGATGTCGTGTGCTTCGGTTCTCAAGCAAAGCGGAAAATCGCCTCGAGAAGCGATGCACCTGTATTACAGCGTCATGCAGTTTTAAAGGATAGGGTATCAGGCCTGCTAAACTGCTTTGAAGGACGCTATTGGGTTGTTAACCCTCATGGTGGTTTACCTTCGGATTGAAAACTACCTTGTAGTGTCCACCTCTCGTGCAAAAATCTGTTCGAAACTGTCACCAGTTCTGGGGGCCTCGTTAGCCGATTGGAAGAGTAGCGGATTAGCAACTAGAGGGTTGCGAGCTTAAAACTCGATCCAACCAAATACCGTCGTGTACGTGGGGCCTGGTGCATGTTAAATCTGTGGTGATCTCACGCTGGCGGGGTGTGGAAGTTTGGAGAGTGGGGTTGGTCTCAGGTGTTGTATTCGTCATCTGACCGGGGTTAAAAATGATGAGGTGTCTTCTGCGGGTCTTTTCCTTCAGGATTGATTCCAAACCGTCGCCAATAACCCTGTGTGTTGTTCCAGGCCGACGTTAATTCAACTACCTACCAAACAATCACCTGTTCTGGGTAAGGACAATTCGTTTTTCCTACTTGGATCTGCATTCTCTCTTAGAGTAATAGGGTAGTTTTGTCTCGACGACATATCGT
The DNA here is from genome assembly GCA_933210815.1 of Meta bourneti. Lineage (NCBI taxonomy): Eukaryota > Metazoa > Arthropoda > Arachnida > Araneae > Tetragnathidae > Meta > Meta bourneti. The sequence goes on from OW119930.1 coordinate 29,388,760, forward strand.
GTCCTTATTAAAATTGACCAGACCTTGGCCAAGATATTTCGTCGAAACACTTGGAGGGTTAAGCCGTTTTACCGGCCACACAAGGCAATCTATCGATAGAGCCGTTCTTGAGGTATGAGCTGACCACAGGAAACCTCAGCGAACTTCCCAAAAATATTTGATTTTCTAAGCGAACCCCTTTCCTCAATGAAATCAAATCAGTGAAAATTAAATGCTGAAGCAAATATTTCGACGTAATCATAAATATTCTAATTATAAGTATAATAATGTTGGGGGAAGCCTGTTTAGAATATTATTTTCACATTCTTTTTTTTTCGGTATTCGATTTTCGAATGATTATTTTATAAATATGCTATTTACAGACACAAAATCGATTCAGAGGTATTAACTCCTGAATAATTCAACAGAAGTCCCATAACAATTTATGCAATGTTTCCTCTAATATCATGGGTTTCGAATACAGAGAAGTATTTATACGGTTGGGAAGAATCCAATCGAAGGTCTCGAGTATCCACGTGTCGATATTCCGAAGCCAAATTACGACATTCCTATGCTTGATGGATTCATTCGATGCCATTGGGCAGCTGGACAGATTCGAAGTCTCCAAATGTCCCCCTCAGGTACGGAAAAACAAGACCGAGGACAATCAGATGTGACAAGACATTAAAGCGTCTTAATAACAGTGGACATAAGCACCTGAAACGAGCGGACAGCGGCGGTTTGAAAGGAATAATTGATCTTGATTGTGATCTTGGATCTTCGATCCTCAAGGACAAGGCTTCCGAAGTTACGTGTGTCCATTGTCTGGTATCTTCGATTGCAATCGGTGTGGTGTCGATCATGTAGTGTAAGAGGTGTGGCGATTCGACCGCTTTCTGATGAAGATTGGCGATTTTGTTGTGTGTAGTATAAACGCGAGTGCTTATTGTAAGATTGTAAGGGCACAAACACGTTGGAGATTTAGTCAGTGATCGATTATATCCATTGATTTAGCGATAAATGGGGTTCCCTTGAGCGATATACAGCGACGGACTGATTCGTGAGATCAGCCCGGGTGTGTTATATATTTGTTGAGTAGGGCAGCATTTATACTCAAGGAAGTGGTATAGTTTTAATTTTCTTGTGATAGATTTTTCACTTCTTATTAGATACAAAGATTAGATTAGATTCGTTAGCCCAGATGGTAGTGTCGCAGATTAACAACCAGAGTGTTGGGGGTTCGAAACTCGAACCAATCAAAGACCATCGTGTACGTGGGGGCTGGTGCATGTTAGATCTGTCGTGGCCTCAAATGCCCTCACGTTGGTGTGGTGTGGAAGTTTGCCAGCTCTGATGTTGACCTCGTCATATGACTGTTTCAAAATTATGAGATGCTGTCCTCGGATTGATGCCCTTCGGGATTGATCCCTGACCGTCTCCAATAACTCGTATTGCTCCAGTGCGACGTTAATTCAACTACCTACCTACCAACCTGATTCGATCCTTGATTGTTGATTCTTAACGTGGACCAGTTCCCACGTACACGACTGATTATCCGATGTAAAGTGGACTGAGGCAACCTCAGATAGTACGAAAATAGTAACACAAAACAGGGCCTAGGCGAAATACAGAAAACATTTACTGTAGTACATGTTATTGCTACTGCTATTGAAAGATTCATAAGCCATTATTAAGAATAATCTGTATTCGGATTTGTGTGCCACAGGATGTATTTATTGTGGTAATTTTACAATACAACCGGACCGAGTTGTGTACCTTTTAAGCATTCTTGAAAAGTCCTTACGAACTTCTGTTTCGTAGCACTTTTTCGTCTCTTTCGAGAAAGTGCGCACACTTGTGCCATTAAGAATAATCTGTATTCGGATTTGTGTGCCACAGGATATATTTATTGCGGCAATTTTACAATACAAACGGACCGAGTTGCGTATCTTTTAAGCTTTCTTGAAAAAGTCCTTACGAACTTCTGTTTCGTAGCACTTTTTCGTCTCCGAAGAAAGTGCGCACACTTGTGCTCGAAGCTATTTAAAACTAAAAAATTCAGTTTCAAATTCGGCTCGGGATAACACGGGCATTCGGTTAATAGGAGCTTGAATAATCAAGACACTACTGTACAATGAAAATTTAAATTTCTGAAAGAAAATGTTAATTCCAGAAATATTTACAAGGGGGGGGTATTTCAATTAACGTCACACTGGAGCAACACAATGGGCTATTGGTGACGGTCCGGGATCAATCCCAAAGGGAAAGATCCGAGGACAACACCACGTAATTTTGAACCACGGTCAGATGACGAGGCAACACCTGAGCTGGCACCCCACTCTCCAATTTACAAGGGGGCTGGTGCACGTTAAATCTGTCGTGGCCTCAAATTACCTCACGTTGGCGTGGTGTGGAAGTTTGGAGAGTAGGGTGCCAGCTCAGGTGTTGCTTCGTCATCTGACCGTGATTCAAAATTACGTGGTGTTGTCCTGGGACCTTTCCCTTCGGGATTGATCCCGGACCATCGTCAATGGCTCGTTGTGTTGCTCTAGTGAGACGTTAATTACCAACCAACCTGAAATGTTTAATTTTGAATATTTGAAAAGTTAATCAAAAACACTGCCAATCGCATGTTTTTCTAATAACGAAACCTTGAGTTTTGGGTTGCTTATAAGTAGTATACCCGCCCGTATGGCGGCGGAAGTGACGTCATACCACGTGACCGGAAGTGGGCGGGGCCAAGTGACGTCACACCACGTGACCTGAAGTGGGCGTGTCTGAATAACGTGACGTATTGTTCGTTTACATTTTGGACTTGGAATTTTTTTTGTCATCGACTTCGTGCAGGCGTTGAGCTGTTTCAAGATGGCGTCGTTTTGTTGGTGTTGCCATGGTGATGAATCACTCGTAGTGCCATCTGGTGGAGAAATTCGAAACAATATTATTTTTAATTAAAAAGGAATTTCTTGGATTCGAACCCGGGACCATAGGATCCGAAGTCAAGCGCGCTATCCGTTAGGCTGTAAGAGAGTTAACTTAAGAAGGTGAATTAATGTAGTGTTGGATTTTTTCTCTCTTTTGGACTTGTATTTTTTCTTAGTATTAGGAATGGGTTATTTTTAGAAAATGGTTTGAATAATTGCATAGGGGTTTTAATAAATGCTTTTACAAAAAGGACTTATGGCGCCATCTAGTGATTTTAAAAGTAATTAATCTAAGGAACGAATTGATTTCTTAATGCTTTTACTTTATTCATCACCAGTGACGTCAGTGTGTTTACGTTTGGGACTTGGATTTTTTTTCCTTCTGAGATTTCGATGTGACGTCACGATTATGTCCATCGAGCAAGTCTGAACTTGAAAAAGTCTACTCACAATTCTTTATGTTATGAGTATGGTAAATTGTTTACAGATCGTGAAGGCTAGGCATATTTCCGTCGATTGGAAAACGAATTAACGTATTAAAAAAAGACGAAATTTAGAAATTTTAGGTCAAAAATATACTGTGCCTTGTAAACTTGTAGCATACGAAGACGAAGGAATAAGCTATACTTTTAGCGGGTCTTCTATTGCAGCCAAGCCTTGATCTCCTAAAGTATTGGAAATAAAGGGAGAAATGGAGCGAATAATTGGTGCAAGATTTAATTTTGAGTTGGTGAAGCGTTATAAAGATGGTAAGGACTGCATAGTTGCCCATAAAAACAACGAGAAGGACTTGGAACTTTATGCACCCATAGCGTCTGTTTCATTTGGACAGAAAAGGCAATTTGTGTTTTCTAGAAAGAACTACAATTCTTTAAAAATTGTTCTGGAAAATGGAAGCTTGCTTGAGATGAAGTATCCAACAAACCAATTTTGGTTTCACAGCTTGCCCCGTGGGAATGCATTATGCCCTAGAATAAACTTAACGTTTCGTAAAATTCTTGTATAAAGCAGCGATAAACCACTTATGTGCCCCCGAACTAGAACTCAGTGTCGTACACTAGACGATATTTGGACAACGTTGCAATTGATCTTTGCCTTTCAGAATAGTATTTTTATAAATGCTTACATCTCGTTTTTAAATAAATTTTTAGCGTGTCTTACCACATATACTGTATTTTGGATTATTTGGGTTTTTTTATTACATGGTTTCATAAATTTTCTTTTAAAATGCAAGATCTGAAATGAAATTTTTCTTTGCTATATAGATTTATGTTTTTTTTAAGTTAGATGTTTTTACTCAAAAATTAATTATACATTAGATGCTATAACACCTATTTTATAGCAGAAATTTTGTTTTAAATAATATACACTTAAGTAAGAGTAAAATTTTTGAAACTTTACAAGACAAATACTATGAATATGTTTTCTTGTACATTTGAAGAAGTTATAATAGTATAAAAAAACCATTTATTCTATAAATCTAAATTAAATGTTATTTTTTAATTAATCTTTCCTTGCATATTATTTTTACTTTGAATAAATCTTCATAAATTTTAGTGATTTAATTTATATTATATAGATTTACAAACCTGTTTTTGGATGAAATATAAGGATTTAATATTTTAAAAATTAATGTTTTTACTTAAAATTAATTATATATTAAATACTATTACACATATTTTTAATGTTGAAGATTTTTAGAAAACATTTTACAATTGAAACATATACATTAAATATTATGACAAACACTTAAATGCAGATCCATAAGGGAATATTGGAAATCTTTTTAATGCTTACACCTTTTCTATTCTAAATAAACTTTTGCTTGTCTTACCACATACACTGTATTTTGGATTATTTGGGTTTTTTTTATTACATGGTCTTATAAATTTTCTTTTTAAAATGCAAGATCTGAAATGAAATTTTCCTTGATTTTAAGATTTATGTTTTACTCAAAAATTAATTATACATTAGATGCTATAGCACATATTTTATTGCAGAATTTTTTAATATTATACACATAAGTGAGCGTAAAATTTTTGAAACTTTACAAGACCCATATTATGAACATGTTTCCTTACACATTTGAAGTAGTGAAAAATAGTATTAAAACCCTTTATCCTGTAAAATATAAATTAAATATTTTTAATTAATTTTTCCTTCCATATTATTGTTTACTTTAAATACATTTTCATTCATTTTAGTGATTTTATTTATATTATAAAGATTTACAAACTGTTTTTAACGAAATTTTCTTTGATATAGGGATTTATATTTTAAAAGTTAGATGTTTTTTACACAAAAATTAATTATATATCAAATACTATTGCACGTATTATAACATTGAAGATTTTTAGAAAGCGTTTAACAATTGAAATATATACTTTAAATATTATTACAAACATTTAAATGCAATTTGCTTTTTATTTTTTAATTTTACAATTGAGACATTTTTAAAAGTTTGGTTCTTAAAGTGCGTTTTATGCATAGTAAAAAAATTATTATAAAAACCTGTAAGAGTAAAAAGAATTTTATGCATTAATTTGAAACTTTACAAGACCCATACCATGTTTCCTTACACATTTGAAGTAGTGAAATATAGAATTAAAAACCATTTGTCCTTGAAGATCTAAATTAAAAGTTCTTTTTCTTTAATGCTTTTGCAAACCACACATTTTACTAAATATGAACTTCCTTTTATTTATTTGAAATCCTTATGCATATCGTACAATTTACATTGCACAGCAAAATACCAATACTGTACGAAGCTATGAAGTATTTTACAAGATACTTTGTACTGTTTTCTTAATTTTAAGTGTTCTACATTGCTATATTAAATGGATAGTAAGTGGGTTTTCTGTTTTTGAAAATAATGTGTGCACATCTGTGCTGCTAAGCAAATTAACTTTTGCCCTTTTCTTGATATTTAATGCATAATCTAAATATTTACTCACACCGCTGATAGTTTTACCCATGAGTAAAATTAAATAATAACTGAAAATTTTAAGTATTAATGTGAATTTTAAAATGAACAAAAATTATTGAAATAATGGATTAAATCTGAATTCTATGTATTCTTAAAACAATCTCTGCAAATCCAGCAGACAATTCTTAAACAGATTGAAGGAAGCCACATGGAAACAAAGTAAATTAGAACACTTTTTAATAGTAAAAACATTATGATTAATATTTTTACAAAAATAATACATTGTAGTAAAAAAAGAACTTATTTTTACATACTTACATTTTTTTAAGAGACTTATTTCCGACAAGCCAATTATTCAATGCCATCACCTCAGCTATGGGGCAATGCAAATTATTTTTGTGATGACCACATTATAGTTTTTGGATATCTTTGTTGCTACTTAGAGCACAAAATGCATCGAATTTGGGAAACCCATATTGTTCTAAGTTGATATTCGGAATATTCAATGCATCTAAGCGTTTCTTTTCCACACAACCACCTTTGTAAGCAATTAGGTACTGAGTGACCCTCTTGGTCTGCTCGTAATATTCTAAAAGCTTAGAGTCTAGATTTTCTAAGGGAGCACAATTTGCTATGTCATGGGACAGAAATGAAGTGCACATACGTAATTTTTAACATATCACACAGTTGTACGATCTTTGGCACTCAGTTTATGCTTAGACGATAAGTTAAAACGAATACTTGAAGCTACTTGCGATTTTTACAGCGATGTATGCGTATTTACGTACTAAGAAACTTTCTTGAATCTGAAATTCATCAAAATGCACAATTGCACAAATATTAATCATTGCTATTGAAAAGCGTTAGCTGTTCTTGGAAAAAATAATTGTAAAACTGGAGGCCACGAAGAACTGGACTATATAACACCATACACTTACTAATCAGTAAAGTTAAAATTTATCTTTTGCGTTCCATAGTTACTCACAAAAGATAAGACTAAGTGAAGAATGTACATACTCAGAAAACATGGTGTTTGTGATAATGCGCGAAATAAAATTTTGTGTTATAATACAAGATTTTAACGAAAGGATATACTTAAATGTGCGTGTGATTTTTTGACTCTACCACGTTTATGCGCTGAATGGAATTCAATTCTACGACTAAATTTGAGCAAGAAAAAAATATAACCAAATATAATTTATAAGAGAAACGTATTTTGACTTTCTTTAAAATGAGAACTTTAAAGTATACTGAATTCTCTTGATTCTGCAGTTTTATTTTTCTAAAATTACATCAACAAATTGAATTATTTTATTTGTGTGCACACACAAGTCTTTGCCTCTGTTGAAAGGAAACTAGTATCTTTGACAAGTATCAGATTTTTAAAAATTAATTCAGAGAAGAACCTTTTTTCATGGGATTTAACTCAATCTGCTCCATAATTTTACCCTTAAGAGTAATAGAGCATATTATAGTTTTAAGGAAAATGAATAACCATTATGCAAATTTGAAGCCAAAAGTTCCAAGCATGTCTATGCGCCTATCTACGTTTAGAGATTGACCAACGCACAGACGTTGACATTAGGGACCTAGCCGTAAACGGATCGTATTATACCGGTGTCTTGGACGTGATCAGGTGCTATTGGTGTGGCGAAGGGCTTGAAAATTGGTAAAAAGATGTAGTGAGACACAAACACAAAGTTTTATCCAAAATGTTTGGTAGCCCATAGATGAAATTGTACAGGTGCTGGATGAAATCAACAATACCAATGGTTTTATAAAAAAAAAACGATGTATAGCTTTACCCCCTTAGACAACGACAAGGACGAACGACTTTGTAAAATTTGCAAGGAATCGGAAAATGAATGCTACTTTACAGCCTTGCGGTCATCTGGTGACATGCATGAGATGTACGAAGAGTCTTTCAACGTGTCCTATGTATCGAACCAATATTTTACATAAAATTAAAACGTACATTTGTTACTAAACTCTATTTATTAGTACATGTAGTAGATGCAATTTCAAGTGATATACTGAACATGGTGAGGAAGAAAATCCAATTGTAAAAGGGGGGTATTGAGTTGAAAGTTATTAAATTGGCAAAAGTGCTTCAGTAAGAAGATTAGTAAGGAAGTTTGAGACTCTAAAACCCTAAAACTCTTTATTAAGGAAAAAAATCGTGTAGAAAAGACTTATACACCCTTATAAATATATTGACTATTTTAATTATTAGTCGTTTGTTCATTATATGTTAAACCTATTTACTAAAGAATTTTAAAGGGTGCCTTAAACAGGAGTTACTAAATGCTTTAGGAAAGATGTGTAAATGTACTCTGTAATGCAAGAAAGAATGCTTGAATTAAATATTCATTTTGAGTGTTTCCTTCTTGTAGTGGGGGCTTATTAATAGTACTTTTGTTAGAGCATTTTAAAATATTTCACACTTTAAAAGAATTATTTATATTTATTTTTTATTAATTTTTAAAACTTTTTAACTTTACTGCTTAACTTTTTTATTGTTACTGTACTTTTCTAAATCAAAATATATTTTACCTAAGTTTCGAGTAATGAACCCAAGGAGAAATAGGACATAGATATACATGCAAATGATATTTTATCTAAAATTACTATATTTGTAATCCAGGCATTCTTTTCAGAAAACATTCATTTTCACAAGAATTTTCGAAACATCCTGAATAATCTTAGACCTATTTTTATAGTAGAAAAAACATTAAGCAGTAAAAAACCAATTAAAAAAGTTAAACAGTATAAAAAGTTAAATAGAAAAAATTAACCAATAAAAAGTTAAACAGTGAAAAAAAGTTAAACAGGAAAAAAAATTTAAACAGTAAAAAAAAATGTTAAAGAGAAAAAGTTAAACAGTAAAAAAGTTAAACAGTAAAAAAAGTTAAACTTAAAAAGTTAAACAGTAAAAAAGTTAAGCAGTAAAATAAAGTTAAACAGTAACAATAAAAAAGTTAAGCAGTAAAGTTAAAAAGTTTTAAAAATTAATAAAAAATAAATATAAATAATTCTTTTAAAGTGTGAAATATTTTAAAATGCTCTAACAAAAGTACTATTAATAAGCCCCCACTATAAGAAGGAAACACTCAAAATGAATATTTAATTCAAGCATTCTTTCTTGCGTGGTAGAGTCAAAAAATCACACGCACATTTAAGTATATCCTTTCGTTAAAATCTTGTATTATAACACAAAATTTTATTTCGCGCATTATCACAAACACCATGTTTTCTGAGTATGTACATTCTTCACTTAGTCTTATCTTTTGTGAGTAACTATGGAACGCAAAAGATAAATTTTAACTTTACTGATTAGTAAGTGTATGGTGTTATATAGTCCAGTTCTTCGTGGCCTCCAGTTTTACAATTATTTTTTCCAAGAACAGCTAACGCTTTTCAATAGCAATGATTAATATTTGTGCAATTGTGCATTTTGATGAATTTCAGATTCAAGAAAGTTTCTTAGTACGTAAATACGCATACATCGCTGTAAAAATCGCAAGTAGCTTCAAGTATTCGTTTTAACTTATCGTCTAAGCATAAACTGAGTGCCAAAGATCGTACAACTGTGTGATATGTTAAAAATTACGTATGTGCACTTCATTTCTGTCCCATGACATAGCAAATTGTGCTCCCTTAGAAAATCTAGACTCTAAGCTTTTAGAATATTACGAGCAGACCAAGAGGGTCACTCAGTACCTAATTGCTTACAAAGGTGGTTGTGTGGAAAAGAAACGCTTAGATGCATTGAATATTCCGAATATCAACTTAGAACAATATGGGTTTCCCAAATTCGATGCATTTTGTGCTCTAAGTAGCAACAAAGATATCCAAAAACTATAATGTGGTCATCACAAAAATAATTTGCATTGCCCCATAGCTGAGGTGATGGCATTGAATAATTGGCTTGTCGGAAATAAGTCTCTTAAAAAAATGTAAGTATGTAAAAATAAGTTCTTTTTTTACTACAATGTATTATTTTTGTAAAAATATTAATCATAATGTTTTTACTATTAAAAAGTGTTCTAATTTACTTTGTTTCCATGTGGCTTCCTTCAATCTGTTTAAGAATTGTCTGCTGGATTTGCAGAGATTGTTTTAAGAATACATAGAATTCAGATTTAATCCATTATTTCAATAATTTTTGTTCATTTTAAAATTCACATTAATACTTAAAATTTTCAGTTATTATTTAATTTTACTCATGGGTAAAACTATCAGCGGTGTGAGTAAATATTTAGATTATGCATTAAATATCAAGAAAAGGGCAAAAGTTAATTTGCTTAGCAGCACAGATGTGCACACATTATTTTCAAAAACAGAAAACCCACTTACTATCCATTTAATATAGCAATGTAGAACACTTAAAATTAAGAAAACAGTACAAAGTATCTTGTAAAATACTTCATAGCTTCGTACAGTATTGGTATTTTGCTGTGCAATGTAAATTGTACGATGTGCATAAGGATTTCAAATAAATAAAAGGAAGTTCATATTTAGTAAAATGTGTGGTTTGCAAAAGCATTAAAGAAAAAGAACTTTTAATTTAGATCTTCAAGGACAAATGGTTTTTAATTCTATATTTCACTACTTCAAATGTGTAAGGAAACATGGTATGGGTCTTGTAAAGTTTCAAATTAATGCATAAAATTCTTTTTACTCTTACAGGTTTTTATAATAATTTTTTTACTATGCATAAAACGCACTTTAAGAACCAAACTTTTAAAAATGTCTCAATTGTAAAATTAAAAAATAAAAAGCAAATTGCATTTAAATGTTTGTAATAATATTTAAAGTATATATTTCAATTGTTAAACGCTTTCTAAAAATCTTCAATGTTATAATACGTGCAATAGTATTTGATATATAATTAATTTTTGTGTAAAAAACATCTAACTTTTAAAATATAAATCCCTATATCAAAGAAAATTTCGTTAAAAACAGTTTGTAAATCTTTATAATATAAATAAAATCACTAAAATGAATGAAAATGTATTTAAAGTAAACAATAATATGGAAGGAAAAATTAATTAAAAATATTTAATTTATATTTTACAGGATAAAGGGTTTTAATACTATTTTTCACTACTTCAAATGTGTAAGGAAACATGTTCATAATATGGGTCTTGTAAAGTTTCAAAAATTTTACGCTCACTTATGTGTATAATATTAAAAAATTCTGCAATAAAATATGTGCTATAGCATCTAATGTATAATTAATTTTTGAGTAAAACATAAATCTTAAAATCAAGGAAAATTTCATTTCAGATCTTGCATTTTAAAAAGAAAATTTATAAGACCATGTAATAAAAAAAACCCAAATAATCCAAAATACAGTGTATGTGGTAAGACAAGCAAAAGTTTATTTAGAATAGAAAAGGTGTAAGCATTAAAAAGATTTCCAATATTCCCTTATGGATCTGCATTTAAGTGTTTGTCATAATATTTAATGTATATGTTTCAATTGTAAAATGTTTTCTAAAAATCTTCAACATTAAAAATATGTGTAATAGTATTTAATATATAATTAATTTTAAGTAAAAACATTAATTTTTAAAATATTAAATCCTTATATTTCATCCAAAAACAGGTTTGTAAATCTATATAATATAAATTAAATCACTAAAATTTATGAAGATTTATTCAAAGTAAAAATAATATGCAAGGAAAGATTAATTAAAAAATAACATTTAATTTAGATTTATAGAATAAATGGTTTTTTTATACTATTATAACTTCTTCAAATGTACAAGAAAACATATTCATAGTATTTGTCTTGTAAAGTTTCAAAAATTTTACTCTTACTTAAGTGTATATTATTTAAAACAAAATTTCTGCTATAAAATAGGTGTTATAGCATCTAATGTATAATTAATTTTTGAGTAAAAACATCTAACTTAAAAAAAACATAAATCTATATAGCAAAGAAAAATTTCATTTCAGATCTTGCATTTTAAAAGAAAATTTATGAAACCATGTAATAAAAAAAACCAAATAATCCAAAATACAGTATATGTGGTAAGACACGCTAAAAATTTATTTAAAAACGAGATGTAAGCATTTATAAAAATACTATTCTGAAAGGCAAAGATCAATTGCAACGTTGTCCAAATATCGTCTAGTGTACGACACTGAGTTCTAGTTCGGGGGCACATAAGTGGTTTATCGCTGCTTTATACAAGAATTTTACGAAACGTTAAGTTTATTCTAGGGCATAATGCATTCCCACGGGGCAAGCTGTGAAACCAAAATTGGTTTGTTGGATACTTCATCTCAAGCAAGCTTCCATTTTCCAGAACAATTTTTAAAGAATTGTAGTTCTTTCTAGAAAACACAAATTGCCTTTTCTGTCCAAATGAAACAGACGCTATGGGTGCATAAAGTTCCAAGTCCTTCTCGTTGTTTTTATGGGCAACTATGCAGTCCTTACCATCTTTATAACGCTTCACCAACTCAAAATTAAATCTTGCACCAATTATTCGCTCCATTTCTCCCTTTATTTCCAATACTTTAGGAGATCAAGGCTTGGCTGCAATAGAAGACCCGCTAAAAGTATAGCTTATTCCTTCGTCTTCGTATGCTACAAGTTTACAAGGCACAGTATATTTTTGACCTAAAATTTCTAAATTTCGTCTTTTTTTAATACGTTAATTCGTTTTCCAATCGACGGAAATATGCCTAGCCTTCACGATCTGTAAACAATTTACCATACTCATAACATAAAGAATTGTGAGTAGACTTTTTCAAGTTCAGACTTGCTCGATGGACATAATCGTGACGTCACATCGAAATCTCAGAAGGAAAAAAAATCCAAGTCCCAAACGTAAACACACTGACGTCACTGGTGATGAATAAAGTAAAAGCATTAAGAAATCAATTCGTTCCTTAGATTAATTACTTTTAAAATCACTAGATGGCGCCATAAGTCCTTTTTGTAAAAGCATTTATTAAAACCCCTATGCAATTATTCAAACCATTTTCTAAAAATAACCCATTCCTAATACTAAGAAAAAATACAAGTCCAAAAGAGAGAAAAAATCCAACACTACATTAATTCACCTTCTTAAGTTAACTCTCTTACAGCCTAACGGATAGCGCGCTTGACTTCGGATCCTATGGTCCCGGGTTCGAATCCAAGAAATTCCTTTTTAATTAAAAATAATATTGTTTCGAATTTCTCCACCAGATGGCACTACGAGTGATTCATCACCATGGCAACACCAACAAAACGACGCCATCTTGAAACAGCTCAACGCCTGCACGAAGTCGATGACAAAAAAAATTCCAAGTCCAAAATGTAAACGAACAATACGTCACGTTATTCAGACACGCCCACTTCAGGTCACGTGGTGTGACGTCACTTGGCCCCGCCCACTTCCGGTCACGTGGTATGACGTCACTTCCGCCGCCATACGGGCGGGTATACTACTCTTATATCATACTAGCAATTTTAGAAAAGTTTTTACTTGTTTCCGCACTACAAATCAACCAGTTATTTCCTTTTGAAATGTAAAATCAAAATTTGATAAATAAAAAAAATGGAATTTTTAATTTAAAATTTGATAGTTGCATCAATAAGCTTTCAGTATTGTCATGTCCACTGTACTGTTATCCTGATGTCTTTTGTGCTTTTGCTATTGGTTGTTGTGTTTGGCGCAGCTTGTCCACTTTTGGACCTTGCGCCATAAAACCCAAATATCCAATCCATGTATTTAAAATGAAAAAGAGATGATTGGGCACTTAGCATCCATACAGCTCTGAGTCAACACCCCAAGTTGTGCAATAAATTCATCCATTTCCTTTTATTGCCTTTCTGATTGGGATTCAAACTGATGGCAGTGAAGGCCATTAGAAAACATGTTGTGATAACTGCCGCAATAGGAAAAGGAAACCTATAGAATAATATTTTCAATCATAAAAGGAAGGAAGCAATCAAACACAAACTCAACAGCCTCTACATGAGCTGTTGTGCCCTCAAGTATGAAGTATTTATGTCCAATGCCATTACACAAACTGTCAATAATATGTCCCTCATTTCGAGAACACTCCCTCCTATCAGAATAAAAACGTTACTTCAAAGATTTCACGGATGACATGTGCAAGCCGGCTCAGATCGAAACCTGTGCAAACAGTCCGATTGACTTGTCGGTATTTCCATATTTATTGGTCAGTCGACGTTAAGTGAATCCGACATCTAATGTAAGCTACAGCTGTGAAAGATCCGAGACTGACGTGGTGAATTATTTATTAACTTTTCATGATGCATATCTTGGTAACGTACATGCGTAAATGCAATCACGGCTTGCTATTTAGCGGTATCAATGACCGCTATAAATCAGGGACGATCACGTAAAAAGTACATAAAACTGCGCGTTGTTCAGCTGCCATCTGCCGTGGAACAAATATGGATGTTATTTATGGGATTATTAGGGATTAAATTTGAGCTGTAGGGTCACGCGTAGATTACTTGACATCGTTTAGTCACGTGATGCTGTATAAATCTCAGGTATAAGCAGTATGGCGCCACCAGTTGTGCAACTTCTCTGTAAGAAGCTATTCAGCGTCGATGGAATAATATTGTAAATTACTTCATTTTTTATTGTTTTTCACACATTCCTGTGCATAATTCTGATGAACTCATAAATACTTCACTAATCCGCAGATATATTTAACATAAAGCCAACAAACTTTGATTGGTTGGTCAGGCCTAGTTTTGCGTCGAAAGGGCCATATTTGCCAAGCTGTACCAAGCACAAGACAGATAACGTCAAGTAATCATTCAGCGTCGATGGAATAATGTTGTAAATTACATCATTTATTATTGTTTTTCACTCATTCCTGTGCATAATCTGATGCACTCATAAATACTTCAGTAATCCTTAGATGTTTTTAACATAAAGTGGACAAACTTCGATTGGTTGGTCGGTTTAGTTTTGTGTCGAAAGGGCCATATTTGCCAAGCTGCACCAAGCACAAGACAGATAACGTCAAGTAATCATTCAGCGTCGATGGAATAATGTTGTAAATTACATCATTTATTTGTTTTTCACTCATTCCTGTGCATAATCTTATGCACTCATAAATACTTCAGTAATCCTTAGATGTTTTCAACATAAAGCCAACAAACTTCGATTGGTTGTCGGGTTTGGTTTTGTGTCAAAAGGGCCATATTTGGCCAAGCTGCGCCAAACACAAGACAGACAACGTCAAGTAATGGACACACACAAGGAAAATATTTTCTGACACGGAAGACAGAAATACACCCAGCGTAAGGTACAGGAATCCCAACAAACATGTGTTCACCATGGTGTGGACATTGGCACTGCCACATTTGGCCAAGATGAGCCAAACCCAAGACATCGTCTAGTAATGGACAAACATACACAAGGAAAGTATTTACTGACGCAGAAGAGAGAAATACACCCAGGGTAAGGAAGGTACGGGAATTCCAGCAAACTTGTATTCACTATGATATGGACATTGACACCGTACAGTTAATAGAGATTGCTCTAACTGTATTCGAAGAACAAGCCAAATGACGTCACGATTGGATAAGGTGCAGGAGACACTACAGACACCTACCTCTAGCCTGACAGACAGTCTGGTTATCATAAAATTCGATAGGTGGGTTAATTAACGTCGCACTGGATAACAGAACGGGCAATTGGCGACGGTCCGGGATGTATCCCGAAAGGAAAGATCTAAGGACAACGCCTCGTAACTTTGAACCACGATCAGATGACGAGGTCAACACCTGAGCTGGCACCCCACTCTCCAAAGTTCCACACCAACTCATAAAATTAGGAAAACGGTATAAAACTATGAATAATTTACCCCAACCTTTTACAACATAGTGATCGATTTAGCTATCGTGTAGCAAACAATGACCGCAGAATGACAAAACCAAATTTACAAGAAGTCTAATTTGGGTCGCTGCCCTAAAAAAATTGCCAAGCCCTGCCATTGTTAATTCAACAGTCACGTGAACCGACTTTCTCCCAACTACAAGTTCAAACACTCCAGAAACAGATTCGTTATGTCCCAGCTGTTCACCCCTAGATTCCTGCTTCCACGTTGTCACGAACCTAGACATGACCAGGGGATACCGTGATTCCCAGATAAAGCACGTGACCTCCGCTGAACCTCCGGCACTACATTACGACGCTGGTATCCTTCACTTGTCGCGGCGCGTGACGCCACACGGGTGTGATGCGGTCCTTTGTTCAGCCGCTAGTTGGATTCTGATGAGTGTTTCGTGAATTCCGTTTTTTCTCTACATTCCTCCCTCCCCCTTGTGGCATTGGGAATCGGACGGACACGCATTGTTAGGGGTGATTGGAGATATTATCAGCCGGCGAGATCTTATTGCGGCTGTCAAATGTGACTTTTAGGGTTTATTCTTTGCCTTCTCTCACATCGTTGTGGAGGAAAAAAGTATCCCTCCTGTAGGAGATTTTGTCAGATGGGAGAAACGTGACTGTCGTAGGTGGTCTCGGCTTGACTTCTTGCCGCTTTGTTCCCTTAAGTTTGAGTTAAACTGGCCATAATGTCTGCTTAAAGTCTAGGGAACAAGACTTTGCTTTTTACTTTATGATGTCCCTTACAAGCTGTCAAGACTACGAAAAATCCATGGGGGTTGGGTTTTATGGCGCAATTTCACATGCTGCACCAGACACAAGACAGACAATATCAAGTAATGGATGGTACACACACAAGGAAAGTTACAAAAGAGAGAAATGCATCCAGGGAGAAACCTGACAGGAATCGAACCTGTGCTGACTACAACTCGCAGGTTGCTAGCATAGAGAGTGAGCATACCATCGCACGACGGTCTAAGAAAATTCCATGACTACTCGTTTTGTATTGCTGATTTTTCCGCTCTTGCAGTTTGAAATGAACTGAGTTAACTTTGGACTATAACTTACACAATAAAACTGCGATAGAATCTCTGAGACCACCTTCTATTACAGACCACATTTCTTAGAACGTTTTTTTTACGTAAACTCAGTACTAGACCTCTTTTCGGAGACATCCAATTCAAAATTGCGTGGTGTTGTCCTCGATCTTTCCCTTTGGGTTTGATCCCGAACCGTCGCCAATAGTCGTTGTGTTGCTCCAGTGAGACGTTAATTAACTACCTACCACCGTCTGATTGGTTCACGGTATGGGAGAAGACGCCTATCCATTGAATCACCATCTGATTGGTCTGCGCAATATAGTAGATTTTGATGATTTCACCATTCTTGTCGCCACGCTATAGAAATGCGCATTCAAACATCAACCCTCTCATAAGATGTTATATCGCCAAAACGAGGGTGATAAAGGGCCGAATCGATCATCCGAATGAATTTTTTAGACATGATTTTTTATGTTGATCACTCTTTTCGCAGCTCCTCTCAATAGCAATGCTCAGTCTACTTATATTTCCCGTCTGAGCGAGACAGTATATCAATGACACACACATCGACAGTCATCTTTACTCCCGCATTTATTTTTGATTTTTATTTAGGAAGTTTCCCTTTGAACCGGTACTGAAAATACAATACTCATTTGTCCTGTGAGTAATAACGAGAAAAAAGTGTCACAAGAAACACAGCAACAAGCCACTTACTATACCAGATTTGAAAACATTTCAAAACACGAATACGTTAATCAAAACTAATAACTAAGTGAACTAACGGTCTATTCCCGGTTGGATGGCATGTAGGTAGGTATTTTAATTAACCTCGCACTGGTGCTACACAATGGGCTATTGGCGAAGGTCCGGGATCAATTCCGAAGCGAAAGACCGAGGACAACACGTAATTTTGAACCACGATCAGAGGACAATATTCCCGGTTGGACGAGAAGCGAATTAACAACTGGAGGTTCGCGGATTCAAAATTCGATCCAAACAAAGACCGTCGTCTAGGTGATGGGCTGGTGAACGGCAGATCTGTCGTGGACTCAAAAGCCCTCACGTTTGCGTGGTGTGGAAATTTGGAGAGTGGGGTGCCAGCTCAGGTGTTGACCTCGTCATCTGACTGTGGTTCAAAATTACGAGGCGTTGTCCTTGAATCTTTGTCTTCGGGATTGATCCCGAACCGTCACCAATAGCCCATTGTGTTGCTCCAGTGTGACGTTAATTGAAAAATACCAATACCAATACCTAATGATGGTGAACTTCTGCTACACCGGAATGGCCATGGACGATTTTTTTCGCATGTTTTTAATCTTTATTAATCGCATTTTGAAGTTTTACATTTTTCTATCAGTTTGACATAGGTTTCATCTGTTTTCATCTCAGTACAAGGGACAATCGTGACCCAGTGGGTTAGTCCATTACGCTAGCAACCTGCGGCGCATGTTTGATTTCTCGTGGTGTCAGTAAAGTTTTCTTTGTGTGCGCATGTCTATTTACTTGACGTTGTCTTGGCGCAGCTTAGCCAAATATTGCCTTTGCGCTATAAAATCCAATCTACCAACCCAGAGCAACCACATTTTTGGAATGCTGTTAAAAAGAATTTCCATTTATTTTCTTTACCTGACACGAAAATGCTTAAGTTCTCTGAAATAACCGACATAGACGCGTATTAAAATATTGGTATAAATTTGAAAAGCTAATTCGAGAGATTGGTTTGTTGCTCTATAGTTACTTTTTCTTTTTGTTCTATAGTTACTTTATACGAGAACTAAGTAGACCACTAATTCGAGAGAAGATTCATAATGTTTGAAGAATGACACATGGTACAATTAAGATTTCGTGCTCTCCCAACTTAACTGGTTAGTCCACTAAGTCATTTTTTGCGTCACGGTTGAATTTCTTCTTGAGAAATAGACTAAATACGTTCAACTAATTAGTTGAAAATTTTATAGTCCATCGTAAATTCACGTCTTTTTTGTGTGTGTCATTACGTAGATTTTTTTCTTGTTCTGTTTTTTGTGTTTAATTTATGTACTTTTATACCTCCAACATCCCAGGCCTTCATTAACTCTCCTGGTGGTTTATCTCGAAGAGTATCTCGCGTCATTAGCTAAACTGGCCAGTTCTAGACGCACGAGATATCTCGTCATTAGAAGAAAACCTACTAGATCTTGATCTCGTCATCATAAAAAAATCTTAATGACGATACGTCTTGTCATTAGTGAATTAGTCAGATCTTGATGGACGAGATATTTCATCATAATCAAAACTGGTAATATCTTTAGTGACGAGATATCTCGTCGAAACCCTTGGAGGGTTAAAAATAAATCTCTAAGCTACCTTTTCTTGGAACTGTGGTATAGAGAAGTTTTACTGCAGGAGGTAATTGAGATGCATCGCTTATGTGCTTGATTAAAATCAAAACATTCAACCTCTTCTACAGTGCTTTTAAGTGCAGTACCCGATTTCCATGTGTGCCTCACCCCTTATTATGCCTTGTCAAATGCATTAAAGAAATGTTTTTGCATTTCATGACTATATTACCTAATTAGACACTAACAAAACAATTGGGGAACGTAGAAATACTTTTTATTATTTTCTCATCTCTTCCAACACACCCATAACGTTGATCCAAATTAGTGGTTGTCAACCCGGTTCTTTGAGGCTGCATCTTGAAGGTAATATTTCTATAGGACCCTGTGTAGTAAACTTAATTTAAAAGAACAGTCATCTGACTTTCATTTCCCAACCCTCGGCTCACTATTCGAAATTAAGACAGATGGGATTCGTGATTCGGGTAAAATAATAGTAACAGTCGACTCATCGACTTTTATTCAAGGATCATTAATTTACCTTTAACTTTTTTTATTAAGTAATTAGTTGGACCTTTGAAAAGGGGATGGATATCATCCATGATTTAGTCTCCCAGCGATTGATAGTGTAATATTGTGAAACATGCGGGCTATATGTTTAGTTCAGTTCGGACAAAATGAAACTAAAGTGGTGGTTTCCTTTAGAAATTACCCTTTTTAATTTTTTCAAGTAAATAAATATGATCATTAATTAGTAAATTGATGTACAATGCGCAGTAATTAGAACTCATTTCGTACGTATCCAATTTCTTTACCATAGTTGCATAAGTTTTGAAGGAGCTTATAATCTATTAGAGTCGATTTATCGACTTTTATTCAAGGATCATTCATTTTCCTTTAACTTTTTTTATTAAGTAATTAGTTGGTCTTTTGTAAATGGGACAAGTATTGTCTTTGAGTCGGTCTCTCAGTCATTGACAAAGCAATCTTGTGAAACATGCTACATGTTCAGTTCAGCGCGGACAAAAGTGTCGGTTTCTGTTAGAAATTACCCTTTTTAATTTATTCGAGTAAATAAATATAATCATTAATTAGTAAATTGATGTACAATGTGCAGTAATTAGAACTCATTTCGTACGTATCCAATTTCTTTACCATAGTTGCTTAAGTTTTGAAGGAGCTTATAATCTAGTAGAGTCGATTTATCGACTTTTATTCAAGGATCATTCATTTTCCTTTAACTTTTTTTATTAAGTAATTAGTTGGTCTTTTGTAAATGGGACAAGTATTATCTTTGAGTCGGTCTCTCAGTGATTGACAAAGCAATCTTGTGAAACATGTTCAAAAGTGTCGGTTTCTGTTAGAAATTAGCCTTTTCAATTTATTCGAGTAAATAAATATGATCATTAATTAGTAAATTGATATACAATGTACGTAATTAGGACACATTTCAAACGTATTCGATATCTTTATCATAGCTGCATAAGTTTTTAAGGTTGGTTAGTTTGGAGTTTTATGGCGCAAGGGCCATATTTGGCCAAGCTGAGCCAAATATAAGACATACAATGTCGAGTAATTGTGAAAAGAAAGGACGGAGTGATGAAAGGAGAGAAAAATTGGTTGGACATCCTGAGTCGCGATCCCCATGTTTATCAAAGGCAGTAAACCCAATGGAAAAATAATAGATCGTTAGGGTACCTCGGGTACGTGAAGTCCATACACATCTAAAGATGTGCCCCCGAGGAGGGTAAGTTTTGAAGGAGCTTCTAAACATAGAATGTCGATATCTCCCTCAAAACTTATGCAGTTACGATAAAGAAATGGTGAATTCCTTAGTCAAGGGATTTATGGCAGAGAGGTTGTCAATTCCCTGGCCAAGAGAGGAGTATCGGTTTTACAAACTTCTGGTGATGTGCCTTTTCATACAATCAAAGTGTTAATCGGAAAAAGCTATTATGATGTTTATCAAATCCTATTAGATATAATATCTCAAAAGTCTTCGAGGGATAAAATTGTTGACATTCCTAAGTGGTCAAGGCGTAGAGCTATTGCTGAATGCCTTTTTGCCACTGGTTGAGACTGCCTATCGAAACATTCACATCGTATTAACCCTTTTAGTAGTTTCGACTAGATACCTCATCCTTCAATATATATCTGACCAATTTTGCTAATAACAAGACATCTCGTCATCGAGATATTGACTATTTTTTATGGTGACTGTTCAGTTTTCTTCTAATGACGAGAGACGACGAGATCTTGATGGATGAGATATTCCGTCCATCAAGATCTGGACAAATTTTCTTATGACTAGATATCTGGTCGAGACAATTACCAGGAGGGTTAATGTCGCCCCTGGCCCTTTCTCCAGGCTGTTTGTGATCTTCGGGAGGAAATGGACAGCGGCCATCTACTTCGTTGTCCAGCGATGCTTCACCCTCCAAGTGGTTTTGACGAGATATCTCGTCCGTCAAGATCCGATCAATTTTGCTAATGACGATATACAGCGTTGTGACAAAACTCCAAGGGGAAGAAGATCCAAGTAGGAAAAACAAATTGTCCCTCGTCCAGAACTGGTGACAATTTCGGTGCATGTTTTGTATGATAAGCTAGCTACTACAGAGCAGTTTTCGACTCGAAAATAAACCACCAGGACGGTTAAGAACTCGATAGCTACTGGGAAGTCAGGGACCATTTGGGTTTAGATTGTTTCTGTAGATGTTCTTGTGTAATATGTTCTTGTGTTTGTATTAATATATTATATTTTCGGCTCCACTAGTCTTTGTAATCCTACCATTGGAAATATAAAAAAAAGGATTAGGACATTTTATATCTTGTTGGAAGTATGTTCAGAAAGGGAAAGTTTTAACATTTTACACTCAAAAAATTTTACAATCAAGATCTCATTGAAACGCCATTTTATGAACTAACATCATTGTGAGTCAAACTCCGTTGTCACCCTTCGGACTGAAATTTCCACGGAATCGAACTTTCACAAAACTTTCTTGTTTTAATAGCTCATGAAATGCAAATGGCAAAATGTTGGCAAAATAAGAAAAGTAGTCATCCACAAAGTTTTGAGTCTGCTCTCTTGGCGATCAGATGGTGTGGACAAAGTAGACTTTACGTGAAGAGACTCATGTTCCTGCATCATGCAATATAGTAAATTCATTGTTCTGACTAAATTACGATGAGAATAATTTCGATGATGTGTTCAAATTTTTAACAGTGTTTTAAAACTTCCAATACAAACTTGCAGGGAGAGTCAGGGAACATTAAAATAATCCGCATTCACGTGGGATATACGTCAGCAAGTGACGTCCGTCTTCGACCCCAACGTCCCTTTCACGTTCCCCACACGGACGAGCCAGCATTCATGCGGATACCCATCCTAATTCGAGAGATTCTGTGCGAGACATTGTAAATTGAGTTTCAGTCACTCCTCATTCGACAGAAAGCTTAAATCTCTTGCAAAAGTTCAGAGGATCCTCAGGTAAAACTGATTTACCTTTAAACTGGACACCATCGGCATACAAAGAAGTAAATGGAAAGTGTTTTGCAATTAACTGTTTAGTCTTTAAATCTCCAAGTGGTTTCGACAAGAAATTTCGTTCAGCAAGAACTAATCAATTTATGCTTCAGTGACAAGATATCTTATCAAAATATTGCCGAGTTTTCTTATGATGACGAGATCAAGATCTGTTAGACTAGATACCTCAACATCTCATCAAGATCTAGTCAATATTATGCTATTGACTAGATACCTCAATATCTGCTCATCAAGATCTGGTCTAATGACTAGATACCTCAATATCTGCTCATCAAGATCTGGTCTAATGACTAGATACCTCAATATCTGATCATCAAGATCTGGTCTAATGACTAGATACCTCAATATCTGCTCATCAAGATCTGGTCTAATGACTAGATACCTCAATATTGCTCATCAAGATCTGGTCTAATGACTAGATACCTCAATATCTGCTCATCAAGATCTGGTCTAATGACTAGATACCTCAATATCTGCTCATCAAGATCTGGTCTAATGACTAGATACCTCAATATCTGCTCATCAAGATCTGGTCTAATGACTAGATACCTCAATATCTGCTCATCAAGATCTGGTCAATTATGCTAATGACTAGTGACTAGATACCGCGTCGAGACAACCACCAAGAGGGTAAATGCAAGTTGATTACACCACTACAACCCTGCGTATTCCGTTTTCAAAAAAAACAAAAGAAATTTTTGTTCAACTCCAGTCCCAAGCTGCTCCTAGCACACTCATCACAAACGTCTCCCCTGAACCCCACTCCTAATCGACCCCACCGATTCAAAAAAATTCACACTCAATCACCGTTGAAAGCGGAACACACCTTCACGTGGGCGTTCCGATAAGAAGACATCAGATCCGCAGAACTCGAAGGCAAGTAGGTCAGAAACCGACCCGCCGAACAAAATATGCGTAAACGAAAGCCACCAACAAAACAAAAGAGAACAACGGATTCCGCTCCTTTCTTTCGACATCTGGTCTCTTCTCTCAGACGGACGTATCACAACCGCATTCGATACGCTGTTCCTTGCACGTAAATGAAGACGTCTGATCGTTATGGAGGAGGGGGAGGGCCCCAGCCTACATATTCAACAGGCTGCTGCATCGGAATTGCAGATTGGGATCATGCAGGTCACATGTCCGAGAGATATGTGCACGAATTTCCATGTAAGGTACCCGTGGAGGAATCTCCTCACGGTCGTATGGTAAGCGGGGGCATCAAATGAAGAGAAATTGCTCTGAGGACTGAGGTTTATAGTTATTAAATGTTGAAGAATTGGGGATTTTGTGTCCTAAACGAAAAGTGGAGGACGTCTTGTGCTGGAAAATACGCAGCTATTTATCATTCGCATACAAACGAGAAAATAATTGTAGTCAGCCCCCACCACACATACCTGCAATCCGGGACCCAGCATTAGCTTAGATGATAGCTTTTTAGTTTAGAGAGCATCCTCGTGATATAGAAGTATGTATCCCATTTCCACAAATGCATAAATTTTCTCTTTTTAGCTATGTGCGAAATAGCTGTTCTCCTGGATGAAGTCAGGTGGTGTCCACAAAAAACCGTACACGTAAGATAAAGGACCGTATGCGCAAGATAAGAGTTGTAGAAAATAGATTCACTCAGCCGGCAGATTAGATACGGCTCTCCGATTAAATTTATCAGATCCATAGACATAAGTACGATCTCCAAATAGGTTTATGAGATCCACATACTCAGGCACGATCTCCAAATAGGTTTATCAAACAACTTACAATATATGTCATTAAGGTAAGCTATTACAATAAATGGAAGTTCCAGTTACAAAAAAAATAAAGTGATGAATTATCAAGACTATCGTACATACAATAGGGCGAATCAGTGAATTACTTCCAGATACTTGGTTTTGTGTCCTGACCCTTAAATTAAGAATCATTGGACGACATCTAATTTTCTGCTGGTACGTGCAAATTCCATTTTCCACAACAAAACACTAATTGGTACTGCTCCCTAAAGGTCCACTTATTATGAATGAGAGGATAATGAAAACAGAACACATCCAAGATTCCCCAAAGTTCCGCTTTTACGTCAATATCCCAGAACACCATTTGCAAAGCGGATACAAACCAATCCGCCGATGGCATTTCCTCGTGTCTCGCCTCCTTATTTAGTTAATTAAATCGAACACCTTCATAATACTTGATCTTACTAGGCCAAAGAACTGATCGAAAAAACTTCTACCTACATTAAATGTTATTAAAGTAAAAATGCATCTAGTATCAAAAATCAAAGTTATAAATTATCAAGATTATCGCACATAGATATATGTCCCAACTCTTGCGTTAAGAACCACTTGTTGCCATCTAAGTTTCGTCTGGTACGTGTATTGGAACCAAATTCCACTTTCCTCAGCCAAACATAAATTGACGCCGTGCCCAAAAAGTCCGCTTATTATGAATGCGAGGATGGTGAAAACACATATCCAAAGTCCTGCTCCATGCCAATACCTCAGAACACCATTTGCATAGTGGTTTAAACTAATCATTGTCATTTCTTCGTGTGACCCGTCTCCTTATTTAGCTGATTAAACTGAACACCCCTCCGCAATACTTGGTCTTACTAGGCCAAAGAACTCTCGGAAAGTCCTAATTGTACTTGAAATTTTTACGCACAATTCTTGTCATTAATTGTAAAATGCAGTTCCAGTATCAAAAATCAAAGTAATAAATTGTCAAGACTATCGCACATTGCACGTACTTCCAGATTCTTAGATATGTTCCGACCCTTGCGTTAAGAACCACTTGTTGCCATCTAAGTTTCGTCTTGTACGTGCACCTGGAACTAAATTCCACTTTCCCCACCAAAACACAAATTGATGCCGTGCCCCAAAAGTTGACTTATTAGGAATGCGAGGATGATGAAAACACAAGTCACCCTCGATTCCCCAAAGTCCTGCTTGACGAATATCATTTGCATAGCGGATACAAACCGATCAGCCATTGGCATTTCCTCGTGTCTCGCCTCCTTATTTAGCTAATTAAACCGAACACCCCTCCCCAACACCTGATCTTACTAGGCCAAAGAACTGCTCGGTTCACGGCCGAGCAGAGAAAAAAGCATCCAAATTTGGGCGTAATTGCACCTCGGGGCAAGGAGAGGTAACTTCCTGTCGCACCCCCTACGCTGCGCTTCGCTTTTATTATTTATTCGAATTGCCTTCTTCTGGACCTGGTGGGGTGTATTCGGTGGTGGGCAGACCCCACTGTGGGAAGGATGTGCTGATTTTGGGCCTAATTGGTACACTTCTGCGTTCGGGGGCGAAGATCATCACTCACGAGGCACCATACGGTGTGAGATATGTGGTGTGGTGCGATTATTTCCAGTCGTAAAGTTAGGTAAATGTATGCTGCGGGTGAATTTGTTTGTGCGAAGAGGATCATGTAGGTGCTACAATAAGAATATACAACAAAAAATGTGTAGGACGTATTCAAGGTTCATCTATAATACGGTTCAATTACACTGCTGGCCACCCAAATTGCAACACCAAGAAAGACAAGAGATATCACAACAAAATTTATTTTGTAGATAACATGTTGACCAAGTATCAAATGATTAAATTTATAGACTTCTGTGAAGTGTGGTTCCTGCCAAAATCAGTAGCCAGAGTAGCCGCCATTGTTGAAGATCACCGCTGCCACACGCCTCGGCATTGATTCAAAGAGACTTTGGATGTGTTCTTGGGGTACAGCAGACCAAGCAGCTTCCACACGTTGCCAAAGTTGATCTGGTGTGGCAGCTGGGGATGTATTCTGGGTCAATCGTTGAGCAACCATGAACCACATGTTTTCTATCGGCGAAAGATCCGGAGAGCGAGCTGGCCAGGGAAGCAATTCAATCTGGCAATTGACGAAGAACCCTTGGACAATGCGTGCCACGTGTGGTCGCGCATTATCCTGTTGAAATATGGCTGTGGGCAAGCCCTGAAGGTAAGGAAGGACAACTGGCTCCAACACCTCGGAGATGTAGCGCTGGCTGTTTAAAGTACCGGCAATGCGTACTAGAGGAGTGCGAGAGTGATATCCAATACCGCCCCATACCATAATACCCGGTGCAGGACCAGTGTGGCGGTGCATAACGCAGCTGTTCAGCATCCTCTCTCCACGGTGTCTCCAGACTCGAATCCGACCATCGTGGTGTTACAGACAGAAGCGTGACTCGTCAGTAAAGACAATTTCATTCCATTCTGCCGTCCACATCCTTCTTTCATCGCACCATTGGCGGCGGAAACGTCTGTGGTTCTGCGTCAAGGGTAGACGAAGCAATGGACGTCTTGCGGACAGACCACTCTACTGTAAACGGCGTCGAATGGTACGCGCAGACACTGGATGATGCGGTACAGACTGAATGTGCTGTGCTATGGTTCGTGATGTGGCTGAGCGATCCGTCACTGCCATACGCACAATATGCCTGTCATCACGTGAAGTGGTGCACTGAGGTGGATGCGATCGAACACGTCGGTCCGTCGTACCCTCCTGCATCCAACGATCACATATCCGCATTACAGTTGTTTGGTTTCGTCCAACACGACTACCGATTTCCCTGAAAGATAATCCACAATCTCGGTAGGCCACTATCCTTCCTCTGTCGAACTCGGATACTTGATCAAAAGATGATCGCTGTTTTCTACGAGGCATAATTGATCGTTTTTTTGAAAAAACCACAAGAAAAACACAATTGCCGTACTTGAAATCGTCGAAATCTCCAAGCCTTAAATAGCGCTTTGAAGTGGCGCCACAGGCGCGCGTGATGTGCGTCTGCCCTGAAATTCTAATCATTTGCATATCTCACCTCCGCTAATGCATGTTGTAAATTTCATATTATTTGCATGCTTCCTTCAGGGTGTTGCATTTACGGTGGCCAGCAGTGTATAATACGGATTTGTCGTCTTTCCAGAGAAGTGTACCATTTGCCGTTCTTTGTCTTAGGAGATGAGACATAATAGTATTTAGCCCTCCAGGTGGTTGTCTTGATGAGGTATCTCGTCATTAGCGAAACTATTAAAAGATCTTTATGGATAAGATATCTCGTCATTAGCGAAACTATTAAAAGATCTTTATGGATAAGATATCTCGTCATTAGAAGAAAACTGACTATAGATCTTCATCTCGTCATCATAAAAAATCAGTAATATTTTCATGACGATATATCTCATTGTTAAATACGATTCCTTCAGAGGAAAGGAATGACACAGGCCATATGGATTGCAAAAGGGAACAGGCTAGTTTATTGAAAACACAACACACATATATATATATATATATATATATACAGATAGGATAGGATTGCAGCACAACCAATAAGATTCATTAAAATGGATGGACGTCCAAGAAAGCTGTAGAACATTCACACATGCTGCCTGTAAATAGTGACTCAGCTCTAGCAGCACAAAGAAAGATACAAAGACTTCTATGAGCGATTACATTATACAACACTCGTCATTAGCAAAATTGATCAGATCTTGATGGACGAGATGTCTCGTCATTAGAAAACTGACCAGATCTTCATCTCCTCATCATAAAAGAAATCGGTAATATCTTAATAACGAACTATTTCGTCATTAGCAAAAATTGGTCAGATCGTGATAGACGAGATATCTCGTCGAAACCACTTGGAGGGTTAATTGCTTTTGGTAGTCATCGGTAAATTTTGAGTCATCTGCCCACAACAGGTTTGAAGAAAATTACAATAGACTTGGACTACTGCCATGTTTCACGAGGAAATTAAAGTTTGATTTAATTTTGATTTAAGTAGGGTCATTAATTAACGTCGCTCTGGAGCAACACAAAGGGCTATTGGCGAGGATCCGGGATCAATCCCGAAGGTAGAGAGAGAGAGAGAGAGAGAGAGAGATCCGAGGACTTTAGAACCATGGTCAGATGACGAGAATTTTTATTTAGTTTTAGGTTTTGATCAGAGAGGGGGTGATGTCAATTGCCTGAGTTGTGCCCACTGTTCTACCTAAAGAACAGACGGCTTATCGCTATTTGTAGTTTGTAGCAATTCAATTTTAAGGTTGGTTGGTGAGACATTATAACATGAGATAATTTTTGTCGAGTTGAAATGAAAAGGATTTAAAAATTGGTTTTAACCCTCTCGCTGCGTAATTTTTTTTATCAAAATAGGTTCAAAAATTGCGTATTTTTTTATTACATATTTCAAATCTACATATATTTTAGAGTTTAAATATACAAAAAATTTTTGTAAAAGAGTTTTTTTTTCAATATAGAATTAGATCATAATAAAAGGTTGTCGGAATATTGAAATTGAAGAATAATCATATAAAAGCAAAATTTTGAAAATTAATCTTGGTTAAATTATGATTTATTCTATGAAATACAAAGGTAAACGTATATACTAATGAAAATATGCAAAATACTTACAAAACATTTATTAGAAATGAAGAATTAGAAATCACTATCCGCAGAAGAATCCGAGAAATTCTCATCAGTTTCGCTATAACTATCTTCAATATACTTGATATCAGAGTCAGAACTGCTATCAGTGTCGGAAATATTGTCAGGAATGTAGGTTCTATCACTCGCGAAACGCTTCCTGCCAGACATCTTTGAGTTTTGAAAAGAGCGCGCAAAATGCTGCAAAAAATGCTTGTATATTTCGCAGAAATGTGGACATCTAAAGCCATCTGTTAACCCAGATTTGAATAAACAATTAAACATCACAGAAAAGGTAAAATGAAACCATGAACTTGGAAAGAGCGGGTTGCACAGTTAAATAGACGGCAAGAATGCATCCCCGCGGAAATCGCGGGCTGCGCAAATTTTGCTACTTCTACGTTCCCCGTGGAAATCGCGGGATGCGCAGCGAGAGGGTTAAAAGAGATCAAGTGTTTAGGAGGGCTTTCGCCCTCTTAGCCCCTCCCATTCCTACGTCACTGCTCTAAATCACCTTTTCGCCCGTGAGATATAAGTCAATTAACTTCCCTTCCCTGTTAATAAATCTTCATCTTTAAGTAGATATTTCCAGTGAAAAACATGGCCGCGGTAGCCCGGTTGGAAGAGTAACGGATTAGCAACCGGAGGTTTGCGAGTTCGAAAATAAGTCCAGTCAAAGACCGTCGTGTACACGGGGGTTGCTACACGGTAATTCATTCGTGACCTCAAGTGTCCTCACATTGGCGTGGTGTGGAAGTTTGGAGAGTGGGATGCCAGATTAGGTGTTGACCTCGTTATCTGACCGTGGTTCAAAATTACGAGGCGTTGTCCTGGGATCTTTCATTCGTGATTGATCCCGAACCATCACCCCGTTGTGTTGCTCTAATGCGACGTTAATTGACTACCTATTCTTCCCTGATAAATATCCATTTTTATCATAAATGAAAAAATGTCTTATTTACTCAGTTTTAATATTACATTTGTGTAGCAACATCCATTACTCAATGACATTTGGCAAGTCATTGAGTAAGCAAAAGAATTAAAAACAAACCCAAAATAAAAGATTGCCAATGCGAAAAAGAGTTTTTTCACTCCTAAAACAGAAACGTTTTCCTTTCTGCAGTAACCGGAACCACGCTACCGGAAACCACAGATATTTCGGGCATTCCGCAGTGCTCAACAGGTATGCATACATTTTCCACTCAGTCGAAACCAAACAAAAACCTTTGAAAAATTCTTTGTTTTCGTACATCAGAATCAGAAAAGGCGGGAAAACAGGGTGAAAACAAAGCGACAGGAAAACCCCAGATGTCCGGAAATAGTGATCCTTGGTTTGACGTCTCCCATTAATTTTTGTCCATTTATTATCAAAAGAATGCAATAAAAACTAGGAAGAGAATATTCACGACCTTGAACAGAATTTCTTGTAAAGAGAATAAAAGAATTCTTCGAACATCCACCCTTCTCTTTTTAATGTCTCTTCGGAAATTGGTTCTCACGCCCGCTTATGCATATTTACGAGTACTTCTTCCGCTATGTGTGTCGTTTTTTCTTACCTATGGATTGAATAACAGACAGTAAAGGACACATTTTTAAAAATTACGCTTTCAGGTGACATTTATTTGGATATTATAACTACGTGTACTATTGAACTGATGTTCCCCTTTTTTGTATTTCCAAAAGAAATTTCAATTCAGTGTCAGCAAGGCTCAGTAGTTGGTTGGTTTTTTGGGGTTTTATGGGAGCAAGGGCATATTTGGTCATGCTGCGCCAGACATGACATACAATATCAATGCAAGGCTCAGTGAGGCCAGCAAGTTCAAGATTCTGTAATCTATTATTACCTACTCATCTTTTCCTCGCTTATGTAAAAAGTATGTATGCCATCAAGCTCTAAGAGCGTTTGGATCATCCATACATAGTTGCTGAGATCAGGGGTGCACCTACGGAGGGGGCTGTGGAGGCTTAAGCTCCTCCCAGACCGATAAAAGCACACAAAAAGTCCGTCTTTAATTCATTGATTGTTTCTTTAAAAATCGTGTATAAATGTGATTTGATATTTTCTCCTTCAGCCACCTTATATTTATTCATTGATTTTAGCCCATTAACGAAAATGCTCCGTTTCTTATTTACTGGGATTGGATAAAATAATTGAAAATTTTAATATTGTTCATTAAAATGTTTGCACCTTCTCCCTTCAATGAGGCTTCTATTCCTTTCGGAGTAGTCACTTTAAAACTAATCTCTAGGTAACACTCCAAAACTAGTCTCCAGGTAACACACTCTAAATCTAGTTAGTCTCTTGGGAGTGCACTCCAAACTAGTCTTTATGTAACATACTCTAAAACTTGTCTCAGATTAAACACCCTCTAAAACTACTCATATTTCAAATAAATTTTAAAATCACCCTAAATAAATAGCTTGTAATAAAGATGTAGCCCTCTGCGAATTGATATCCTGGGTGCTCCCTTGGCCGAGATTGGGATCAATTGCGCCTTTATAGCTCCTTTTTTTTTTAACTTAGAGCCATAAATTACCTTTATTGTCTTTGCGGAAAAGAAACGACGATGTGAATGGAGTTGACTATTAAGGTTATCTGAAGCTAAATAAGAATTTTTCTGTTTTCTATCAAATCTCGGCAACCCCAGTTATCTATATTGTTCTACGTTATCAGACTTCGCTTCAGACCTGAGGAATCCACTTTACATTGTAGGTTCTGGTCTAACCAGCCTTCGAGTAGAAACAAATGACCCTAGTGCGACTGACCAAAAACCAAACTCTTCATTTCAGGCTATTATGAATCTAAGTTACAGAGTAGACTCTGATCTAATCAGCTCTCGAGTATAAATGATCATAGAGGGACAAACTAAAACCAAACCCTTTACTCCAGGCCTTGGGAATCTACTTCACATAGTAGTTCTGATCTAACCAGCCATTGTGTGGATAGAAATGACCGAAGCGCGACTGACCAAACCTTTCTGGAAATAAAATAATTTTTTCAGAGGATTCTAGTTAATTTCATATTTATCACCAGCCATTTTGCAATGGCTTTGTTAGTTATTCCCATACAGCCCAATGTCACATTCCTATGTCTCAATTCCCAGTCTAACACGACCGTCGAAACCAGTTTCTAACCCAGAATAGTTAAACCCAGCGCTTGTCACCTGCCGCGTGTAAACGAGTCTAAACTATTCTTTCTTTTCAGACCCTTCAAAGGTAAACAACTATTAAAAGAGCAGGTGCAAAACTTAACTACACCAAACAAAAGCAAAATCTGCATGGTTAGAATGAAATATCCACCATATGTTCCAGACCTAAGCTTGATTAACCAAACTTTTCGTAGAATAAACGCTTCCTCTTGTTTTGTCTCTGAGACTATCCACTTACTATATGCATTCCGCTTAGTAAATAGCAGGTTAACACATGAAAACGAGTAGTCCTTTTAAAATCGGATTAATTATGAAAGTCTAGACTGTTTTTTATAACCACGCTTAGGTTGAATAGTGTTTAAAAGAGAGCATCTTAGAAAAGCAGGGTTATACAACGCACAAGGATCGTAATAACAGGTTTTAGGTTATTGTATTATATGCTGCGTGAGGCATGTATACGGGAAAAATCTAAGTAAATATGATCAAAATTCATTTTTGAAATGCGATTTCGAAAGTCTATGGAATTAATGTCTCATCCCATGCAATTTTTATGGCTTATTGCATTTTTATTGCCCTTTCTTTAATTTATGAAGCAATTACTTGCTGGGTTGAGCTTTCTTAATTATGCATGTGTTTTCTATGGTATTCTAATTTATATTTTATAGTCATTAGTGTGTTGTTTGGAAGAAAATAGAACATCCTTTTCGACCTTCGATAATTTTTCGAGAATGGCGTTAGTGTTTTTGTGGTAGAACGTGCTTCCTATACGTATTCCTTATTGGTTAACAGGATGTAATAACGTCTTCAGATGGCTTATTTGCACTGAAAATCCCTCTAATTTATTTGGGGCGGAAGCAACCACTTTATAGTATAATTGTTAGATTAGTGTAAAAATTAAATATACCATGAACTTCACAGACTAAAAATGAATTTATTTGATGTTTACAGGTTACTATATACAATCTGGACATTCAGATCCAGTTTGCCGGAAGTCTCGTCCAAGTTTTTCGCTGAGTGATAGCTAAAAAACGAACTTCCGCCTTGGCTGACGCCCAGGGGCTTAGTAGTGTTTCTAAACTTCACCGATAGGGGGAGTCTGGCATGGCGAACCCCACACAATGCGTAAAATCAAGTTAACACAAGTATAGCCCGGCTTATGGGTGAAGGCAGTTGAGTTTCGTGGTTTCAACGAGTCTATTAGTTAAAGTAGGGGTAGGTACTTAATTAACGTCGCACTGGAGCAACACAACGGGCTACTGGCGGTACATTCCAAAGATCCAAGGACAACGCCTCGTAATTTTGAACCACGGTCAGACGAAGAGGTCTGCACCTGACTTGACACCCTACTCTCCAACCTTGCACACTACGCCAAAGTGAGGACATTTGAGGCCACGAGAGATTTAACACGCACCAACCCCCGTGTACATGATGGTCTTTGGCTGGACCTAGTTTCGAACTCGCAACTAATACCTTGTTCTTACAAATGGGATATAGCGGCCCTCGATTCGGTTGTCGGACGTTTAGTCCAAGCTTTTCTCTGGCAAAAAGCTAACAAACTAATGTGAGCCTTAGCTGATGTCCAGCAACTTAGTGGGTGTTTCTAAAGTTCACCGGTAGGGGTGTATGGTGTCACACACCCCACAAATACGTAAAATAAAGTTCACCCAAGCCCGGCTCAATGAGTGAATGCAGTTAAGTCACGTGGTTTTGAACGAATCTATTAGTTAACATAGGGGAACTGGTGATAATGTAAGCAAATTCCTTTCACAATTGGCATCTTCAGGGAGAATTCTGGTTCTAAGTACATCGTTCGATGCCGAAGTTAAGTTGGATGGTAATGGTTATGGTAATTAATTAACGTCGCACTGGAGCAACACAATCCGGCTATTGGCGACGGTCCGGGATCCATCCCGAAGGGAAAGATCCAAGGATAGAGCCAATTTTGAACCACAGTCAGATGACGAGGACAGCACCTGAGCTGGCACCCCACTCTCCAAACTTCCACACCACGCCAAGCATTAAGTTGGAGGGGCAGGGGTGAAACACTCAAGGCGATCACCATTCACGCTTTTGCGTATGGTATATTTCTCCTAACGCGCTTCCACACCAATTCAAAAATCGACTAATCTAAAGTCGACTGCCTTGTCGATTTTTTACTACTATACTCTAGTGTACTATATAGACTCTTTCCTCGCATTTATACACAAGGTTGATAACTTTGGGAAAGCAAAATATTACTGAAGAGCTAGGTTGTGAGGCCATACTGGCAGCACTGCCTAGCTCATGAGGTCAGGCCCCCATTCGAGGACGAATAAACAGGGATAATCCGTCCCTCGCTTACCCCTCCCCAAGTGGTTATGGCGAGATACTTGTCCATCAACATCTGACCAATATTTCTAATGATGAGATATCTCGTCAAGATCGGACCAGTTTTGCTATGACGAGATATTTCGGCATCCAGATAATCCCGATGTTTGATCTGGTCAGTTTTCTTCTAATGGCGAGGTATCGCGTCTATCAAAATCTAGTCAGATTTGCTCATGACAAGATACCTCGTCGAGTCAACCAACTGGAGGGTTAAAGACAAAGATTAGGTTCATGTAAGGTCAACCTGAAGGGCACCTACCTCCGGTCACCTATGAACAAGTGTGAGAAAACTTGCCAGTCTATAGTCGACTTGTGATGTTTAATTCTCCGGTTTCACACCCTTGTGAATAACGATTCTCGTAATAATTTATCGAGACCTCTGCCACATTTTCATTGGGGCTGTAACGTCTTGGTTCACGGGTAGCTA
Organism: Meta bourneti; assembly: GCA_933210815.1. Lineage (NCBI taxonomy): Eukaryota > Metazoa > Arthropoda > Arachnida > Araneae > Tetragnathidae > Meta > Meta bourneti. Next base: position 29,423,750 of record OW119930.1, read on the forward strand.
GACTAGTTGCCATTGAAAGTATCCGTTTCTAGACTAATGTAATTTATTTACAACTTTGTACAATTAGTCGGTAAAAGGAATGAAGAGTTCATTTAAGTTTAGTTCGTTGGTAAGTCCAAAGTTCTATCGAGGCGCTTAGGGCTGCTGGCGAGCCTCACAATTTCGCTCGGGGGAGTCTAATGCACGGCTACGGGTGAGCCTTTTCTCAACAAAAATACTCAGATGAGTATAGAGTCCCAAGGCAGGATATCTCAGTCTTTCCAGATAGGATCAGATCAATCTCCACTACTAGGATGAGCAGTTGCACGGATCTCTAGGAGGCTTCTCCTTCACGGCTACGGTCGAGCCTTTCTCAATAAAATACTCAGGTGAGTATAGAATCCCAAGGTGGGATAAATCAGCCTTATCAGTTCTGGCGAACTTTAGATCTCGGCGAAGTCTCCACTACTCGGGCGAGTAGCGACACAGGTTTTCTCGGAGGGGGTCTCCTTCACGGCTACGGCGAGCCCTTCTCAATAAAATACTCTGGCGAGTATAGAATCCCAAGGCGGGATAAATACGCCGACAGTGAACGGGTGTTCACTCCAATCTCCAAAACGGTCTCTCTGCTGACCGCCTCTCTCCAAGCTCTCTCCGCTGACCGCCTCTCTCCAAGCTCTCTCCGCTCTCTCTCTCTCTCTCTTCTCTCCAAAAGCTCTCTAAGCTCTCTCTGTCTGGTCCTCTCTTCTCAAAAACTCTATATATATTGAGTGCTTCTCGACTCCTCCTTTTCGTTTCGGGTTCGCCTTTTAGTCGGTGCTGGTTGGCTGTTGAAAATTCTCACCATCTTCGGACCTTCCCGAATGGCTCTCTCACGTTGGCCTCTCCCCTCGACTTTTACGACAGACTTCGGCGGACTTGAAAGGGGACCATAAAACCCTGTCGGAAATGGTCATCGTAATTTATCTCTGTTCTCTTTGTCTCGAAATGTCATAGAGAGCGACAGAAAGGCGCCTGCCCTTTGTTACGAAACCACAACGATTTCCGACCCCTGCTGGTTGGCTGTCGTTAAAAAGATGTTTCGGGTGGTCGCTTCGGTGTGTGGTCTTTTCCTTTCGACACTTGAGCCGGCAAGATTGTCCATTTTCCCAAGCTGCCGTTACAGGGCCTACCTTACATCCGTAGTGACTTCTGCTTCTCGGAGCTGAGGAGCTACTCCCCCAAATAAGAAGAAGCCCCCATTCAGGGGATCTCAGTCACCAATCCTATTGTCCCACTACTTTCCAAAGAGCAACCCAGAATTGGAAGTCGAACCATCCACGGCGATTGCCATTCCTGCTTTTGAGTATACCAACCTTCTCCCTACCAACTTTCAGGCGCCGCAGGTTTGATTCCTGTCAGGTGCATTTCTCCCTGGGTGTATTTCTCTTTTCTGTGTCAGTAAAGCTTTCATTGTGTCTGTCTATTACTTGATATTGTATGTCGTGTTTGGCGCAGAATGGCCAAATATGGCCCTTGCGCCATAAAACCCCAAAACCAACCAACCAACCCTACCAGCTTTCACACCTTTTCAATATTCCATTGACACAAAATCGATTGCCTTCTCGTCGGAATCGCTCTAGACAACCTCTAAACAAAGGATAAAATTGACGATAAATTTCTATCATAGGATTATGCTTCGACGATTTTGATAAGTGAAATAACTCCAAAAGAATTTTAGTATGTAATAAGTTAAATTTATTTGAGCATTTGATAGAAATGAGCAAATATAAAAGAATATGTGCTTCGAGTAATTGAACTCTCTCCCTCCCAAAAAAATAGAAAAGAAATTTATTATTTTCATTTTAAATTAAATTTATTTTTCCCCGAAAGAAAATAAATTAGAGTATCAAATACTGCATAGGATTGCGTGCATTGATCCATTTTTATCTAGAAATTGACTGTTACTTCGATAGCAGTTTAAATAACAGTTTTATTGCAAAATAGCAGTTAGTAACTGTTATGGAAAATATTAAGGGGTTGGGGATAGGTAGTTAATTAACATCGCACTGGAGCAACACAGCTATTGGTGACGTTCCGGGATCAATCTCGAAGGGAAAGATCCAAAAATATTAACGGGAACCTAGAAATGTTATTGAGGTAGTAGTGAAGCAATTTAAATCGAATTAAATTTGAAATTAAAAAAGTGAAATTTCTAAAAGAAATTAATAAGTAAAAAGTTCCAGAAACTTTTTTATAAATTAGTTAATTTGTACAGTCAATATCTGAAGAAAGTGACTGTTGATGAAAATTTCACAGTTAATAAAACCTCCTTACATTTAGTTCAAACTATTACTGCAGAAACCAACTGATAACAGAGCTGTTAATATTAGCTGTTAATTATAACTGTCATAATGAATTAACAATAACACTTTAACACTGTTATTGTGGTTCGAAATCTTGCAAGGCTCCAGGCAGCTAGCTATATAGAAAGCAGTTATCGTGGCTCTCGAGTCACGAAATTTACGCAAACAAAAAAATAATAGTTTTGCCCTATACACAGTAATATGATGAATCTCTCCTTGCATCATATTACTGGAATAAATTATATCCAGCAGATCAAGTTTTTATATTTGTTATTTATGCTTATAATGTATTCAAGTTGCTATAAAACATGTTCTGATATCGTAACCCGAAGGAAATCGAATATCTTCGGAATTCCTTTCCGATACCAGCTTTCTAATTTCTGTTCCACCAGTAGCACCTGCTGCTTTCAAGACACCACTTAATTGCTCATCAGAAGGCAACCCCGAAATTAAGCACAAACCCAACAAATCACTTAAGATAAAAAAAATCCGACCCCAAAAATCTGCCTCAGCCGAATTCTACTTCAGAAGCATAAATATACGCGTGATTATAGCGTGTTGCCATCCAAAATATTCTAATGTTCTCACGGAAGTGAAGATTAGAGATCGTTTGCAACTCGTTCCTCCCGTTGCCCAACTCACGACCGAAGCTGTAGGGTTTAGTCGTGAGGCTTGTGCTTTTTCCATATTTTTTGAGCTCGAGGCAAATCCGAGGTGCTCAAAGTTTAGGTATTCTTCACGTCAGTTTGAGCAGACGAGAACATTCGTCACGGCTGCTTGTTATTCTCGGCTTCCTCACAAATTGTTTTTACAAGAGCTTATTTGTTTGGTGAACTTTCCCAAAGAGGTTGATATAATAAATGATCCCCGTGCTTGCTGTTTTGTTCTTTTGTTTGGTCAGAATAAGAATTGATAGTCCAGCGTCAAATGATGGATGTAGAAATTCTGAATCTTGTTTGTTTCGTCCTTTGTGTGTTCTCTTTTTAAAAATAAGAATGAAATTCTGCGCGGTTTCTAACCTGTTATGAATATTGCAAATGTAGGTTTTGTAGCGTTGTAAATAAATAATAACGCACATGCGTTTTTAAGATTGATTCCTCGTTTTGATAGTTCATTTGTTTACTGTCGCAATATTCCGTGACTTCTTTACAAACTACAAGCAACGTGCCTTGGTAAATACGACCTCCTTTAAATGACCCCATATTTAGAATGTACGGTTTTCGTCTGTAAAATAATAAGCACTATTTCAGCAAATACTCATATGCAGAGTGATTCGGTAAGTAGGTATTTAATCAACGTCGCACTGGAGCAACACAACAGGCTATTGACGGTCCGGGATCAAACCCGAAGGGAAATATCGATGACAACACCACGTAATTTTGAACCACGGTCAGATGACGAGGTCACACCTGAGCTGGCACTACACTCTCCAAATTTCCACACCGCGCCAACATGAGGACATTTGAGACCATGACAGATTTAACATGCACCAGCCCCTTTGTACACGACGGTCTCTGATTGGATTCAAATTCGCTACCCTACGGTTGATAATCAGCTATTCTTCCAACCGGGCTACCGCGGCCCGCAGAGTGATTCGGAACTCATGGGACAAACTTCAAGGGGTGTTAGAGTATACTAAAACAATAATATTCTGTATAGCAATGTATGGGGGCAAGTCACACGCTTCGGCGCAAACACATGAATTGCGCAGGAAATTAAACAAAATGTTTATTTGAATCATTATTTTACAATTACTTATTTACAATAATTTGTTACAATAACTGCTCAAAAGTACCAGCATCAATATTAATGCAAGCTTGGCAAACACGTGAAACCCGCCTTTCAACTGCCTGGTTGCAGCAAAGGAATTATGTTCAAGCACGCCAAGCCAAACAGTGCACTCGAGCGGCGAAAAAGTCCGCCAATTCATGAATCGACGCTGCCAAGCCTGGATTAACGTTGAAAGTGGCACCTCTGAGCAGTTATTGTACAAAATAATTTTAAATAAGTAATTGTAAAATTATGATGTAAATAAACTTTTTGTTTCATTTCCTGCGCAATTGTGTTTGCGCCTAAACGCGTCACTTACGTCCATACATTGCTTTACAAAAAATTATTGTTTAGTGTGTTCTAACACTCCTTGAAGTTTGTCCCATAAATTCCTAATCAACCTGTTTAAGGACGTACAAGGAATTAATACATAGCTGAAACGGAATTGTACGCATTTTTTCAAAAAGGAAAGTGAATCGATAAAATGATACGAAAAAATTGTCATTGTTGTTTTTCTGTCCCTAAACAATGTGGAGGTACGTGGTTCGAACTCCGTAATGAAATACCGTATGACTTTGGGTGCTGCCATCTAGTTGTCAAATCATGCCCGAGGAAAGAAAGTAAATCAAAGGGGGGTTTTCTAGTAAGCAACACTTAATCACTAAATACACAACGCTCTTAAAATCACCTTTCTGAAACTGACGCGCGCGTGTCAATTTTAATACATTTTCCACATACACAATTGCAATATCATATCCATCTCCTCAAGTGTCTTCAAGGTATTTGTTCTTTTTTTCGTCCTTCGTGAGTTCCGTTTTTAAAAACAAGAATAAATTCTTATGTGCAGGGCATGTGATCTCTTATGAATATTGCAAATGTAGGTTGTGAAGCGTTTGTGAATAAATAACACACAATCGTTTTAAGAAAGATTCCTCGTCTTGGTAGTTCATTTGTTTTCTGTCACAAAACTCCATGACTTCTTTGGTTCAATTCCTCCCTGGATGTATATCTCTCTTTTGTGTCAGTGAAGCTTTCTTTGTGCGCCTTTGTCCATTTACTTGACGTTGTTTGGCGCAGCTTGGTCAAATATGGCCCTCGTGCCATAGATCCCAACCAATCTAATCCTCGTGACTTCTTTGCAAACTAAAAGCAATGTGCCTTGGTGAATACGACACCGTTTAAATGACCCCATATTTAGAGATAAGGTTTCCGACTGTAAAGTAACTAGCATTGTTTTAACGAAAGTTTAAATTTATGAGAGTAAGAGGAATCAACCAATACCTGAAACCCAAATAGTGTGCACCATGTGTATTATTTTTAAAATATGAGTGAAAAGGATAAAATATTAGAATTATTAAGTAATGCGGCTTCTATATACAAATAAAAATCTAATTTTAGCAAGAAACATGAGATATTTGTTTTGTTTTTCTTTGTAGAATCATCATCAATGAACTTTATTTTTTATACACACGCCATTAATTTAACTACATATCAAAAAATGTTCTCAACTCTCAATTAATCTTAATATCAATATTTTTATTAGAATAAAATCTCAATAAGTTATTTTTTACATAAAAAAAGGCAAAATTAACAAAACTACAAATTTCAAACGAATGGCAAACCGAAACTAACCTAAAAGCTTGTTTAGGAATATTCATTTTAAAGTAATCTTTCACCGGTTTAAAATTTACATTTCCAAAAAGTCTAATTTCTAACATGCATAGAAGTATCAATTCAATTGAATTCACTTCTTTTTCTAATGTCCAGCCAATTGGACATTATTCATTATGGCCAAAGATGGTTAGGTGGTTGAATTTACGTCGCAATGGAGCAATACAACAGGCTACTGGCTGCGATCAGGATCAGTCTCCAAGGGAAAGATCCGAGGACAACACCTCGTCATTTTGAACCGAGATCAGATGACGAGGTCAACACCTAAACTGGCATCCCACTCTTCCAACTTGCACACCACACCTACGTGAGAAAATTTGGCGTGCACCAGACCACACGTACATTATGGTCTTTGGTTGAATCGACTTATTGACATATGTCCGGGATAAGTCTTGAAGGGAAAGAACCGAGGACACACCTCGTAATTTCAAACCACTGCCAGATGACGAGGGCTACACCTGAGCTGGCATCCCACTCTCCAAACTTCCACACCGCGCTAACGCGAGGATATTTGAGGCCACGGTAGATTTAACGCGCACTAGCCCCCACGTACATTACGGTCTTTGGTTGGATCGAGTTTCGAACTCGCAACCAACCTGCTGCTAATCCTCGACTCTTCCAACTGGGCAACCGCAGCTTATCTCCTATATTGATGGTCCACAAAAATCATTTTCACGCACTTACAACCGAGGAAAAATAACGAAATACAACAAGTATACGATGAAATAAGTAACAAGATAAAAACCATCTAATCTAACAGCAAACCAACGAAAAAAATCGAACGCGACTGAGCGAAGAAAGGTATTTTCCAACGTCCTTGGCACTTCTGACAACACCAAAATGCTTTCTCCAGAAATATCTGCAGCAGACATCTGTTCCCTTCAGTGCAAAAAAGAATCCCCCTCACGACTTCCCCCTATTAAATATTATTTACTTCTCTCTCCCCACAAAGAATTCTTTTCTCCCTATCCGAAAATCGAGAAACATGAGAGGCTAGGGGGAGAATGTTTCTTTGCTTGCGGGCATGCGCATTCCGATCCTATGAATTCAGGTATGGATGCATGCGTGTCGAGGCACGTGATCGTTTCGGTAACCAGGTTTCGGTCGCGGATCTTGCAGACTGCCTGTCGCCCGAGTTGAGGGAAAAAATAAAATTGGATTGGTAGAACAGATAGCGAAGAAATTGTTTTGGGGGAGTGTTTACAAATTGTGGAAAAATACTTTTTTTGTTTTTCCGAGTAAAATTAAAGGGTTCGTTTTAAAATTCTTCAAAAATGCTGTCATTCTCGGACGCTAAAAAAATATTTGAACTCTTAAAAGAATAAAAACTGCTTGAAATGTAAGATTGTTCATATCGGAAACTAGTTTGGTTTTCTTAAACATTAGGATTTTTAAGCGGTCTTGTTTGTTGCATGCGAAGGTAGGTTGGGCGGTATTTTAATTAGCGTCGTGGGGCGACACAACGGGCTATTGGCGACAGTCCGGGATCAAACCCAAAGGGAAAGATCCGAGGGCAGCACCACTTAATTTTGAACAACGGTCAGATGAAGAGGTCACGCTTGAGATTTGCATGCGAAGGTCCATTTGTAATTGTGCCTTCAAAGAAAATTACATTATCTAAAATTATAACAGGAAAGGAAGTAAATTTAACAATATTTATGTGAAATATAAGTCTAATTTATCAATAAGAAATCATTAAAACCGTTCGGAGCAATATTAATCTATATTTACCAGAAGAGAATGATGAATATAACGTTTATAATGTAAACAAAAACATTTTCCGTTTATGGCACAATTATTTAAAACGATTGAGTAAAATGAAGAAAATTCTTAAACCATAATTTTTTAACTGCTTAAAAACACTGTCTTCGAGTTTTTATACGAAGTGGATAAAATAAGAGAGAAATTGTACATATTCAAAAGCATTAGCACACACCTGCACTTTATTGGAATTCTGGGCATCCCCTTATGCTCTCTTTGTACGGACACCGTGGTTATGGATGCCAACCATCTCTTTCACTGCCCCACCCTGTCGGGGCAAATCTCCCCCCGTTTGTTGGGGAAACAAGAGACTTAGTGTCTAATTTGTCTGATTTCTTTGTATCTTTTGCTTGATTACAAGTTCTGTTTTCTTGTTTCAATGTGATTTATCTTTGTATTTTATGTATACTTGAATGTTTCGGGACCCAATGATGTCTTGGCCCTTAGGGCGCAGCTATATTTGAAAATAAACATTTATATCTTAAATGAAAGCACCTTTATCTTCTAAAACATACTTATTTTTGTTTTTTACGAGCATGATTACAGATTTTTGTTGATGTTGTAGCACATTCTGGCCACGAATTAGTTCTCTTATCTAAATAAATAAACCTTAGAATATTATTAACATTTCAGAAACACAAGAATTTCTTTGCTGTAGAATAAAAATACAATTGAAGGGCTTCTGGCAACATGACGATTAGGCACTTCAAAATATTCAGATTAGCTATTTTCAAATTTAAAGAAATGCCAAAAATATAATGCTTCATCTGCTTTCAAGACGTCACGTTATCCTAAACTTTGAAGTATTACGCAAGCATATATAAACAATCAAAAGCTCTTTTGATCCTTTTAAAAAAAATTAATTCCGTAATGAAAAAAATTATTTCATTGACACCATAGCAATTTTCTTTTATTTAAATCAGTAGTCTCAATACTACTTGCAATGACAACCGATGAAACACCATCGAACATAACGATATTTTTTGCAAGTTTTAAAATTTCGAAGACATACTGACGAAAAAATATGCAGTGAAACTGTGAACCAGAAATATGGTTTTGATATTCTTTTCAAGTTTGGATAAACGTTGTGAAAAGAATATCAAACCTATATTTGTGATACGAGACGCCATGCTTCGCTTCAATTTAATTTATTAATTTTCTTTCGCCTCAACATTTTCCCACCGCAAATCTAGTTGTCACGTTCCACAAATTCCCCGCCAGCAATGCGCAGAATCAACAAGTCCGATCACAAACCAAAACCATACATTCCCACCGCAACAAATCTCAGCCCAAACACAATCACCCTCATCAAACACCTGCTCCCTTCCGACTCGTCACAACGATCGAGAAAGAAAACAAACGACAAACAGACCCATCGTCTCATTCATGCATTCATCAAGATAAAAACTCAACGCGCCATCGACCAACAGACAAAATTTCCGTCCGCCGATTCCGTGGGAAAAAGAAACCCCTTTTTGTTTTCCTCCAACTCTTCGTCCTCAGCTTGCAAAACACGGTCCATCCACCATCAACCGTCCATTATTAATTAGGATATAATAACGAAGGAGCTCTTGCAGCAGTGGACGCTTGACTTGAAGAAAGAAATATAACAAAAACAAAAAGCCATCCAGAGAATCTGAAAGCATCGCCAAGCCCGAGGCTACTGCTCAACTCTTTGCAACGGACAGCTGGTTTCGGGGCCCTGTGGAACGCCAAGCACGTGCGTAAATACGCCTCCGTAGCTGGTAATAGCCGTTCACCACCGTGAGAACTTGGTGGATTGAGAAAAGTGGTGACTTTTCTGTGGTGGAGGGGGAAGGGCTCTTTTTGGAACGGTGGATGCCATCTGGTTTTGGTGTCTTGTTTACTGGCTGAGTTTTTGTTCGTTTGCTGGGTGCTGACTCAGGTTTGTCATATTTGGAATTCTTGTTCACTCCGCGGTAAAAGTGGAATTCGGGGATGACCTTGGGGAGAGAGAGGAGTGGGTGAAGTTATATTGGGGAATGTCTTTTTCCGTCTCCGGTCTATCAGCTATCAATCGACGAGCAGCCCAATAGAGTTCTGAAGTGAAAAAATATGGCTTAAAAACACTATCAATAGTATTAAAATTTGCAATGCTATTGTCAAGAATTTTAGGGCAGTCCTTGAGGTGGTCTCCAGTCATTTTGTCCACTTCGAAAAGGGGACAGATAGCTGATCTCGCTATTTCAATACGGTGTCACTGTCTTTGTAGGTAGTCATGTCCGGTAAGAAATCGAAAGCAAGCGACTCCTACAGCTCTGGGCAAGGAACCTGGGATATGAGCTTTATTCCCCAATTAAACATTCCAGTTCTTTCCTGTAGACATCTCTGTAGATTGAGAGTTTATTAGTCTTGATTTTACGTAGAGGTAAAGCTGATTTTGGTTGGGGCAACAGCCTTAGCCAATTGGTCGACCTGTTCATTGCCATATATACTACCGTGACTAGGAACACACTGCATAAGGCAACGTTTTACTTAACCTTCCCAAGGAGGCTTAATTTTTCTAATTACTAATGTATAGAAGATATCAGCGGTGTATTTTCTTTAGAGTTCAATTGCATGCTTGTGCTTTGTTTTGAAACTTCTTGGAAAAAATCCAACAAGTGAGACACACTAAATAAAAACATGGTTCTGAGGAAATGAAGGGGGAAATATTCTACTCATTAAGTGTTTCTCAAGAAGTAATTTAACCTATGTGCAAGGAAAAAATACCTTAGTATACCCACATTCTGGCCGAGTAAAGGTAAAAAACTCATATCTTGAAAATTTCGACTTAGTATGTTTCACTTGTAAGCGGACGACATGTGCTTCCTTGAAAATACTGCAGAATCAGAAAATAATTTAAGTAATTAATGTTTTTTAAATTTGTGGGTCAGTTGCTCTTATTTAATGTTGTTAAATATTATTTTTTAAATATGCTCCTCGACTTAAATCAAGTCAATACAAGACAACACCATGAAAAGCACTTCAGTGTAATCCAGTTTCCTTCGATAGTTTCAGTTTGCGCAGAAACGTGTAAACAAGGTCATTATCGCGTTACTTTACTTGTACGTTTGATTAGGTATCGGTAATCGATGGTAGCGTGGCCGAGCGGTCTAAGGCGCTGGTTTAAGGCACCAGTCTCCTCGGAGGCGTGGGTTCGAATCCCACCGCTGCCAGACTTTCTTTTTTTTTCTGCTCCGCTGCCAAAAATAGTCTTCTTTTGTAAAAATATCATAAGAAATTCTTTGTGGTTTCAGAAAATGGCAATTTAGTGTATTCGACAACTTATAATTATTGTTGCACTTTTATTGACCTTTAACCATTTGATATTGAGGTAGGTATTTTAATTAACGTCGCACTAGACCAACACAACGGGCTCTCCTTTTGATATGGAAAGAGAGAAATTGTTCTTATTTAACTCGAGAATATGCCCTTTCTCTATCCGACTTAAGATGATGATTATCAAAAACAAATATTATCTTTCTCTTCTTGAAAATTTAAAATATGAAGGCAGATTATTTCAGTTTAAAAGTGAATCTTAATCATCAATCTCAACCTAAATCTGCGGATTTCGTCTGCCACGAAACGAATGACTGCTAAAATAAGTTTCAGTCTCTTATCCTATGGGGAAAATCGAACGGAACGGAATCACGCAATCATTCTTACACAGAAAAATACGAAGAAATATGTGAATTTCTGTTTCTCAAACTCGTGTAGGTAAGGGGTTCGCACATCGTAAAAACTAAAATATCACACGATTCTGCGTGCTGCCATTTTGTTGCCAAAGAAAACAAAATACTGTTGTTTTTAAGCAAGACATATAACTAAATATACGATTACCTTTGCCAAACCTCCTTTCTGCAATTGGTGAATTATTTCTAATGCCTTTTGCCTAATCACAATTGCAATGCCGTAATTTCCTTTCTCATGTGCTCTACATAAGGTTTTATTTGTTTGACAGATTTATTTTCAACGAAAAATTATATCTTAATAGTTAGTGGGCCGCGGTAGCCCGGTTGGAAGAACAACGGACTAGAAATCGGAGGGTTGATAGTTCGAATCCAACCTAAAACCGTCGTGTACAAAGGGGGCTGGTGCATGTTAAATCTGTCGTGGCCTCAAACGTCCTCACGTTGGCGTGATGTGGAAGTGGGGTGCCAGCTCAGGTGTGACCTCGGCATCTGACCATGGTTCAAAATGACGAGGTGTCCTCGATCTTTCCCTTCGGGATGGATCCCGGACCGTCGCCAATAGTCCGTTGTGTTGCTCCAGTGTGACGTTAATTAGCTACCTACCTATCAACCTCATCTGTGCCAGACTTTCGCAATCTCCGTGACCTGACAACACCTCTAAGAAAAGTCCCTTCACTTCATCACAAAATGCGAAAAAGAAGCCAAGAATCGGGGAATCTGGACTCCGGCGACAATCAAAAAAACAACTCTCCTCATACTTAAATCCTCACACGTCCTGTTCGCAGCGTCTTTCTTCATTTTCTCAGACTCCGAGAACGCTTTTCATGAGAACCATTTGTCATAATGTCAGAATCGGCTTTCTGGCTCACGGGACAGTCATGATCGCCTGCGAATCCCTCACTGCGCATGCTCACCCATACGGAATGCTGACAGCCTTCGGAGGTGTTGGGAATTCTCTATGACAGCGAGCTAAATATGAGCTAAAAACTCACGTTGGCAATGAGGGGAATCATTTTCATTTTGCTTCGAGCCGTTGCCACGTGAAGAGAATGTGCAAATGTTTCACACCCACATTTAATAGCGAGCACCTGTTCGTTTTTTTTCGCTTTTTCTTTCTTTTTTCGTGCAAAGAGCGAGAAATGCCTCAGTGAACAAGTCATTTTTGCAGATTTGGTACCTGAGGCGAGAAGGCGCATGAATTTCGGATTGTGAAAGATGTGACTGAAAAGCTTTAAAAAAATGCGATCGGTGTCAGGTTATCATTACTAGAAAACTAGCTCCTAGAAACCTAGTCCGCGCTAAGGTTTGTTAATTGTTTGCATTTACTGATAGCAATGTCATAGGTGTCATTTAAATCCATTTACAATGACATTTAGGTTCGAAATGCATATGTCGATGCTAAATGTCATTGTAAATGGATTTAAATGACGAAATGCATAATTAGCATCGAAATGCATATTTCGATGCTAAATGAAATTAAAGGAAATGAGTCAAAAATAAAAAGACGCGAAAGAAAATAAATAAAAAATCTAATCTCTTCACAGGGGCGCACCCAGGATATTAATCTGGAGGGGACTACATTTTTATCGTAAGCCCTTCATTTAACGGATGATTTTAAATTTTAAAAAAATTCTTTGAAATAAAGAGTAAATTTTGAGTGTGTTACTCAGACTAGTTCTAGAGTGTGTTACTCAGATACTAGTTTTGGAGTATGTTACCTAGAGACTAGTTTTGGAATGTGTTCCCAAGAGACTAGATTAAAAATGTTACCTAGAAACTAGTTTTAAAGTGTGTTACCTATAGAGATTAGTTTTAAAGTGTGTTACTCAGATACTAGTAGTTTTAAAGCGTGTTACCTAGAGCCTAGAGTGTGTTACCTAGAAACCTAGTGTGTTACCTACGCTTTAGAGTGTGCTACCTAGAAACTCGTAGTTTCAGTGTGTTAACTAGAGACTAGATTTAGAGTGTGTTACCAAGGCACTAGATTTAGAGTGTGTTACCAAGACACTAGATTTAGAGTGTGTTACCAAGACACTAGATTTAGAGTGTGTTACCAAGACACTAGATTTAGAGTGTGTTACCAAGGCACTAGATTTAGAGTGTGTTACCAAGACACTAGATTTAGAGTGTGTTACCAAGGCACAAGATTTAGAGTGTGTTACCAAGACACTAGATTTAGAGTGTGTTACCAAGGCACTAGATTTAGAGTGTGTTACCAAGGCACTAGATTTAGAGTGTGTTACCAAGGCACTAGATTTAGAGTGTGTTACCAAGACACTAGATTTAGAGTGTGTTACCAAGGCACTAGATTTAGAGTGTGTTACCAAGACACTAGATTTAGAGTGTGTTACCAAGACACTAGATTTAGAGTGTTACCTAAGGACTAGATTTAAAGTGTATTGCCTAGACTAGTAGTTTTAGAGTGTGTCATCTAGACAGGTTTTAACGATAAATTTTTTAGTTATTTTATCCAACCCCAGTAAATAAAAAATGAAGAAATTTTGTAAATGGGCTAAAAATAATGAATATATATTTGTTGACTGCAAGGGAGGAAATATCAAAACAGCTTACTACACGATTTTTAAAGAAGCAATCATTGAATTAAATAAGAATATTTTTGCTTTTTATAAAGTCTGGGAGGGGCTTAAGCCACCATTGCCCCTTCGTAGGTGGGCCCCTGTCTCTACATAAACCGCATTTAATTCACAAATTTCCTTACTGCCAATCTAAGAGATGATTCACATCTGCTTCGACTTATTTTAAGACTTCCTCCGATACTATAAATTCCGATGGAGAAAAAGTGCGTTAAATTATATCCGTCATTGTACTTGAAACTGCAAGACCACCCTGACAGAAGAGCCAGATGTGTTGATAACTGGACTCCACCCTTCCGATGTCTTGGATGAAAGGAATATTTTAATACCTTCCAAGGAGGGTGGACAAAGGTCTGCGATTGTGAGTGAAGGGTCCTCGTCCCTGGTTGTCATCTCGTTCAACGTGTGAGATCTTCCAGGAGATGTTGATGGGGCATTTCTGTCCCTGAGTCACGGGCCAAACACTCCAATGGGGACAGTTTTGTTTCTGTTACTGGAATTTAATTGGTTCGAAGATCGTACGCGATGACGTGTGATGTTGCTCGATGTTGTAGAATGCTTTTTTAGAATTGTGGAAAGACATTTTTGTAGAGATGGACAGAACTGTTATTTTATAATAGCAGTCTTAAGAGTTTTTCTAGTTTGTGATAACAGTTATTATAAGGTAGGTGGGTTGTTGAATTTGAGTAGCACCGGAACAACACTACAGGCTATTGGCGACGGTCCGGGATCAATCCCGAAGGGAAAGATTCGGAGAGAGCACCTCGTCATTTTGAACCACTGTCAGATGATGAGGACACCACCTGAGCTGGCAAACTTGTATACCACGCCACGCGAGGACATTTAAGGCAAACGCCAAATTTAACGTACCCCAGCCCCCATGTACACGACTGTCTTTGGTTGGTCGAATCTCGAACTCGCAACTCTCCGGTTGACTACCAACTGGGCTGTCGCTGCCCCAAAAGAGTTATATGAACTGCTATTAAGTTTTGTTATGAGTTAGCTAGTAACACCAACAGTTAGAAACTAAATTTAACGGTTATAATTAACTGTTAGAAATTGATAATAATAGTTAATTTTAAGTTATTAACTATTTAAATTAGCCAATAAATGAATGTGATTTTGAAAAATTAGTTTTTCAACTTTTATTTTTGTAAATATTTTTATAAATTTTAATTTTTTTAAATTTAAATTTAATTTAATTGCGTCACTGCTATATTAATAAAATTGATCTTTTAGTGATATTTTTTAACAGTTACTAACTTTAATTTTGCATTATTAAACTGCTGTTGATATCAGTTTGCATCTCTAGAAATTTGTACTTTGTTTTTCGAAATGGGAAGAGGACATGTGACTTATGCAATGGGAGGTAATGAAGTAATTGTGGCACATTAGTTAAAATATTAATTTAATTTTTAGCAGAGATAACTTAATTAAAACTGAAGAATTAAGACTTTATATCAGTGATTTTGTTGCTATTAGCAGTTCTTATAAGAGTATATAAATCACTCAGTAAAATGAGAAAGACAATTTTGATATGATATAATATTGATGAAGAATATTATTTCTCAGATATATATTTAAATTTTTTAAAACCTATAATTCTTTTCATATCCTTATAAAACGCACGTCACTGAAAAATGAGCTATGACAGTTTTTCTGCAAAGCTAAATTCAAAAGGCGCTAGTGTTTTGGTAACCTGTTATTATCGCAACTTGTAACGTAACTTGGTATGTTATTTGAAGGCAATTTCAACGTGTCGCTAAAAATTATGTTAAACATCACAAAACTGCGAAAAATCAAATTAGTATTTTTTTTCTCCGGTAGTTTGCCGGCTTTACACTGAAAACACTCTCAAAACAGTATAATGTGTTTTGCTAACATTTCCCTTTATTATAGATCGTAGTGTGACGTTAATTAAAATACCTACCTATGACAATTATAAATCGTAAATTTAAACTTTAAAATTAATTTACTTATAATAAAATTAATCACGAAAAATTAAACAATCCAAAATATGTTCTGCCGATACACCGATTTTTAAACGACTTCTTGATGCAATTACTTATGATAGCGTAATGTTAGTCATTGCATATAATTAATCTATTTTCAGATTAGAAAAATTACAAATTGTACTGGTAAAAAAATATAATTAAATTATGTATTAGAAAAATATTTGATATATTTACACTTCTAGTGTTAACAGAAATCGATTAAGCTAGGACGCAGAAGATGACGTTTACCTTAGCGCAATCGCACAAATACAAGATTTATTTTTAACGTTTTCCACTTCACAAATTGTGTT
Source organism: Meta bourneti (assembly GCA_933210815.1). Lineage (NCBI taxonomy): Eukaryota > Metazoa > Arthropoda > Arachnida > Araneae > Tetragnathidae > Meta > Meta bourneti. Next base: position 29,439,870 of record OW119930.1, read on the forward strand.
GCGTTTCTCCCCTTTCTTTTTCGACGGTAGCGTGGCCGAGCGGTCTAAGGCGCTGGTTTAAGGCACCAGTCTCCTCGGAGGCGTGGGTTCGAATCCCACCGCTGCCAGGTATCCTTTTTGTAAAGTATGAGGATTTCTTGGAGCTGTCAAAATTGGATGTGTCATTTCTTGAACCGAATATTGTTGAACACGAACTGTTTTTGAGATTTACATTGGATAAATTTTCATCAAATGAAACAAAAAAAACTTGTTTGCACAAAAGCAATATTTTTAACCCGTTTTTTTTCACTTCACAAGTTGTGTTTCGTTTCTCCCCTTTCTCTTCAACGGTAGCGTGGCCGAGCGGTCTAAGGCGCTGGTTTAAGGCACCAGTCTCCTCGGAGGCGTGGGTTCGAATCCCACCGCTGCCAGAGTACTCTTTTACAACGTGCGATGACTGACATTTCTCGAAACGTGTTAAAATTAAGTCTTGGATACGTCAATTCTTGAACAGAATATTGTTGAATACGAAACTGTTTGGAACTGTGGAATTGGGTTACTTTTCATCAAGTGAAAGAAAACCTTGTTCGAAACGAAAAATATTTTTCGCAGTTCTTATTCGATAGGTTTTATATCATAGCATTATATTTTCAAATAAATTCAAATTTGCAAGCAAATACGTTAATTTTGTTCGATAAATATGTATTAAAATTGTCAGAAGGAAATTCGTTTTTGTTTATTGTCCCGTGCATATAGTAGGTTTAAATAAGTAGACTGTATAATTAAAACTTATTTACTTACAAAATTCTATTTACATTAACAGAGGCCGTGGCTCTAAAATAATGATTTCATGAGGAACACTTCTATGCGTCCGAATAAAATTTGCCTTGATTCGTAAAGTAAATCGGCAATACCTAGTCGAAGGATTCTTAACAGGAACAGTTTTGAATAATAAGGACACAAATTCTAAAGATATCTTTTTCAAATATTGCCACAACTGGCGTCTAAAGAGTAAAAACAAAAATAAAAACTGCAAACGAATCTCAATCTTCAAATATCAGTACGCACAAATACATTCCCATATCGTAAGATAGTGTTCGATAATCTAAGATAATACACCAAGTCAAAATTTCGAAACATGGTTTTTAACTTTTCCATCCTAGAACGTAGTGGTCTTTGGACTGGTTGAGCGTCCACTGTTCTGACACTCAATTTATATTTTGGACACTTCTCACAACACTGTGGAATAGTAGCAGAATTACTAACGGTCGGCCATATAACAACAAAACTCTTTCCTGTTGCTAAGCAACAGCGGTGGCTTTTTTTAACGCTGCAAGTTGAATAATGTTTTCTTTGGAATTTTTGTTGTGTGTGAAAAGGTAAATAAATGTTTTTTGAAAAATTGAATATAATATTTTTGAATTAATTAAACTTTTGAAGACATGGATTTAATTGTTGTGAGACACACTGACTTTATATTTTGGAAAGTTCTCACAACGCTGTGGGCGGCAGACTAGTACAGAATTACTAGCGCATTCAAAATTCTCCCGTTGCTAAGCAACTGCGCTGGGTTTTTTAGAATTTATCGGCTGCAAGCAGAATAATGTATTCTTTGAAATGTTTTGTTATGTGTGTTCTTTCGAAAAGGGAAATTATTCTTGTAAAAAGGTAAATAAATTTAGAAAAATTGACTATAATATTTTTGAATTAAACTTTTGAAGACATGGACTGCTGACTTGAGACCATAACAGTCAGTGTTCTAAACAAGAAGTAATATACCATCTGAAATCAAATCTCACACTGTAATATCCACCTAGTTATTTTTTCTTTGCATAACGGTTAAATTTCTTTTTGAGAAACGCACTTAGTGAGAAGAATTTTTCCCCTGACGTTATCTCAGAACTTTGTTTTTGACTTTGTTAGCCGACCAAATGTTCTTCTGGCCATGACATTCCATCGTCATGTGATGAACTAGCTGCCTTCTGTAATGGGCTCGTGGAAACAGAATTCGATTCACGACTGCAAATTAATTTCGTAAATAAAATGATTTAATTAAAAATTAGTGATGTCTTGCCTTTAAGCATATGTAGACAAGGCCGGAGTTACTCTTTTTTTTCCGGTAGGTAAACCTAAAACCTACCGCCCTATACCTGACTTAATCATAAGAAATTGAGAAATGCGTGACATAATTTTGGTTTAGGCTATATTCATATGTAAAATTTCTCAATATGTGATCTGTTTTTATTAGACACTAATATGAACTGATTATTAATTTTAGAATATTTTAACAAATTTAATAAATACTAAAAATAAAAGTATCTATTAATAAATATTCAAAAGTGTTTATTTATAAATATTTAAAAGGTTTTATTAATAAATATTTAAAAGTGTTTTATAGTAAAATGAAATTGGAGAATAATTTTCGCAGATAAAATTTCCAAAATTTCCCACTCTTATCTGCCGCTTTAGGTAGCCACTGACTCAGTTTATTTAAAATAGAAAAACACATCGTATGGCCTAATTTTTAATTTTAGAACGTTTTTTTTAATTAATAAATATTTAAAAGTGTTTATTTATAAATGTTTAAAAGTTTTTATTAATAAGTATTTAATGTTGTTTTCACAGTGAAATGAAATTGGTGAATAATTTTAACATAAAAAAATTCCAAAAATTTCCACCCTTATCTGCCGTTTTAGGTTGCACCCTACTTGGTCTATTTAAAAAAGAAAAAAAGTATGGTGTGGCCTAATTTTTAATTCGAGAGCCTCTTAAAAATGCAATAAATATTTGAAAATATTTATTAATAAATATTTAAAAGTGCTTCCACAGCAAAATTAATTTTGTGAATAATTTTCGCAGTAAAAATTCCAGAATTTTCCACCCTTATCTGTCATTTTAAGTAGCAGCCGACTCGGCGTATTTAGAAAAAAAAGTATCATATGACCTAATTTTATTTTTAGAATGTTTAGAAAAATTAATAGATATTTAAAAGTGCCTTCACAGTAAAAATATTATAGTGAATAGTTTTCGTAGTAAATATTCAAAATCTTCCCATCCTTAATTCGCCGCTCTAGGCTGTAACCTACTCAGCCTATTTATAATAAAAAAAACCCGTTATATGGAGAGGTAAATAAAAAAATAAGTTATACTCTTTTATAAGTTAAATGCTCTCCCTAACAAAACTTAAAGCTAAGGAGAGCAAAATTTCAGACCAGCGATTTTCAACCCTTTTTCATCTCTGGGCGCACAAACTAATTACGAAAATTCTGCGGTACACTAAAATATATATTATAGTTTTTGCCGATCTGACAAAGAATATGGGTACAATTTACAAAAAAAAATTATCTACTCCTTTTTGCTTCAGTGTCTTAAAAAATCATCTTGAAACTATTTTTTTATTCTTTGGAAAAAATATTATTTAAATTATTTATATGTATATTGTGAAAGTATTACTTAAAAATTCAGAATACCGTTGAAATTAAATAAATCTTCCGTTTTTAATTTAAGCCCTTTCACCATCCTTAAGGCACACTTGATATTCTCTTGAGGCACCCTGAGATGAGATATGCTTTTAGGTTCCACGATCACGCCTCAAAACAGTTCTAACTCCATTCAATTTATCTAAGTACGAAATTTGAGGTATCTTTTACCATGATAAGAGATCTTGGCATTCGCTCTTATCTATAAAAACGATCTTGGAAGCATTTGTAATAGGAAACATCTTAAAATCCAATTTCCAGAAACAATCCGGTCGCACAGGTCATGAGCAAATAACACTAAATTACACCCCAAAGCGTAAGTCTCCACTTCACACAATTCTTGTCGTAGATAGGTATATTTAGAATCCCAATTATGTAGGATACGTAAATACGAGGTCGCAGTCCCCGTGCTTTGAGTTCATAAACACCTTCAGCTAGAACTGGAAGAAACTGCGAGGTACTTAGCGGCTATCCATCACACTTTTGGGGCTCAAAAGTAAATATTAGGATATTCGTGGGTCTTAATTGCAGCTTTTGTTCACGTTGTATGTGTTTACCGAGTTGGATAATTTGTTATAAGCGTTTAGCTGCTCTTCCCCCTTTTTTACAAAAGGTGCGAGTTGCTTCACATGTTTGTGCTTCCAGCAAACGGAATACAAAAGACGTTGGAGATGTGTGACTGTAATTTGTCCTTTAAGCAAAGCTGTTTTTGAAAGATGATGGTGATAGGGGAAATAATATTTACTCATTTCGATGTCTGTAATCATTGAAGGCATTTGGAGTAAACACCGATATGTGCAAAAAGATGGCACCAAATTTTAGCTTCCGTTAATCGTTGCCTCCAGGACCGGTTTGGGGGGACTGTTGGCCACCTGTATGCTGGAGATATTTGGTCACTCTTATCCAAAGGCGAAGCTTAATTTTTAGGAACTGGGGCAAATGCGAGCTGATACCGCCCTCTGTCCAAAGCAAAAAATTTGAATTTTTGAAATTCTAAAATTACACACAAGAGCTACATAAATCTATCGGTGAAATTCAAAATTACAGGCTCAACTACAGATACAATTTATTGTTACTTAAGATTAAGTTTCCCACAGGAGGGAGCCGGAGAAAATTGTCTCTGAAAAGGGAAGGTTGAACCAAAAAATTGGTAGCTTGTGTCGAGGTCACAAACAATAGTTTTGACGTGAATACTCGGGCCTGATGTTGGATTGTGGAATGAATAAAGAATACACAGGAAGTTTGAACGATTGTTTATTGTGAATATTCAACAATTAATTTGCATTTTGAGCGATTAAAGTGCAGTTTGATAATATTGAAGGACACTTATTAGTTAAAGGTCTATGATTGGCGGCGAGTTCGGTAACTTTCAAATTACTCCACGAACGCAGTCTTCACTCCATGTAATCCAAAGTTACACTGGACCAAAGTTCGCTCAGCACAGTAAAATATTGATATATTGCGGACCCCATTCCAAACCTCAGTGCGCCTGAGCACTCGGTACGAAGGTCATGTCACGTACGGACATCCTTTGTCTATACGACGCTTTATTTATCTTCTGGATGCTTCTCCTAGTTCTAAAATCATTTGACAAATCATCTTGGACGAAGAATTTGAATAAAAGTTGGATCTACACATAAGGGGCCGGGAACCCGCGGCTCTTAAATGTTTAATAAAAATCTGCTATGGCCACCACAGAACCGACACTTACCCCCAAAAAATCTATAATGCGTCGGTAAAGTAAATTTTAAAAAAAGTAGGTATGCATAGAAAACGCCGCTAGCAGTTCGCGACACTATCACTTATGCGCAAGCGCGTTAAGACACAAGAAGACGACGCGTCGGTGTAGCAAGCGCAAAAGAGATAGATAATCGTTGTACGCTGCTTTTATACCACCCGCACCAGAATTGTTGATTGAAATTGTGCTTTGGATACGAGTGTGTCAATATAGCGTCAGAATATGTTATGCACAATTTAATTTGTATTATATTGACAGAGTAGTTTAGTTAGTAGTTTATGCCTACACAGTTATATTAAAGTACTTCAAATTCGTGATAACAACCCTTATAGAACAATGAGTTCAAACAAAAGAAAAATATCGGAAGAAAACAGTGGCTTCAATAAAATGTGGATAGAGAAATTTGCATTTATAGAAGTAAATGGAAGTCCTCAATGTTTAATTTGCCACTTGCGATTTAAAAATAATAAATCAAGTAATATAGAACGACATTTTCGCAGAAAACATTTAGATTTTAGTGAAAAGTATTCTGATGGTGATAATAGAAGAAAAGCTGTTGAAGAATTACAAAAGAAAACACAACTTTGTCATCTTGGACGAAATCTTCGTCACGTACCACTGAAGGAAGTTTTTGTTATCCCTGGAAATATCAAAAGCGGGAAAATCCTTTACTTATGGCAAATTTCAAAAAAATTGCATGTACAATGTCTCTCAAATTCTGTTTAAAGATATGAAAAATAAGGATGATATATATAAGAAAAAAGATTTACCCCTCTCAGCTAGAACTGTAAAGGAATGAATCCTAACTATTTCTGAGGAAGTATCAGATATGCTAATTGTGGATATTAATTCTGCTGAAAGTAGAATCTATTGCTGTTGATGAATCAACTGATATTTCTGATATAGCCCAATGCTGTATTTAGTTAAATATATCACATCTTCCGGTATTCAAGAGGAACTCCTTGATGTTTTCTCACTTGAAAAACATACTGCAGGTAAATATATTTCAAACCTCCTAACATGAAATATCTATTGCAGATCTACAAATGGAGGTTCTGGAAATTCAGAATAAAAGTATCTGGGTGCAAAAACTTCAGGAAATGGTAGTATAGGTCGAAAAAAAATGAGACAACTATGGAGGAAACACCACAGGACATTATATTTAAATGCCGGAACTCCTTTCCAACTAATTATTCAAATGCCAGATTAGCTTTTGGGATTTTCACCTTATTTGTGTCCACATACAATTGTGAACAATTTTTCTCTACGATGAACTATATTAAAAGCAAACATAGAAGCAGATTAACGGATGCAAGTTTAAAAGCGGAATTCTTAAACTGCACAAAGTGCACTCCAAATTTGGGTAAATAGACAGAAAATCGAAGTCCAAAAATCGCATTGAATATTGAAATAAATAATTGTAATATTATTTTTGCAATACTTTGTTGTGTTTACATTTACATTAATGAAATAAAAATTTACAAAAAAAGTCGTTTTATTTATTGTACCCACAAAAAACAAAAACTATTATAAATAATCATGAGAATATTTTTGAAACTTGCGTTTGTACAATGTGTTTGTAAATACTGAAATAATTAAAAAATAAATCGAATTAAAATTCCGGCTCTCTAAATTTTATTTTTTGTACGTTTATTGTTAAAATGGCTCTTCGTTTCCGATAGGTTCCCGACCCTGATATACACCATAGTTTCTCAAACTTTTGACGTGAATACGTCTTTAAAATCGAAACAGTATTGGGAGGCATGTATGAAAGTCGAGCGTTACAAAAAAGCGTTACAATTGTGTCATTTTTCATGCCCTTACAGTAATCCTTTTAAAGTTCATATCCTGGTTGTTTGGTTTTGGATTTTATAGCGCAAGGGGCTAAACACAAGACAACAACGAGGTAGGAAAAAAGCAAAAGTAGAAGGGTAGCCCAGGGTAAAACAGAATGGAGGACATATAACTCGGGTTACCTCGGGGTTATGATGCCCGTACACACCTACAGAAGATGTGCCCTTCCGTGCGCTCATATCCCTGATACCCAAAAGTAACAAAAGATACCGTTTTAAAAATGCGATAACTCATAAAATGCATTTTTAACTTTGAGCCCTTTCGGAAAAAGAAAACAATTCTGTCCACGCTACAGCTAGACGTCTTAGATAATTGTCCGAGTCATCACCTTTTCCCCAGAAAAATATGTATTTGCATCTTTCGCTTTTATCTTTGGTTCCACTCGAAGGTTGATAGTCGGTTGGCACATTGGAAACCACGTAAAAAACAAGTAAAATAGCGCTTATAAGTCCTTGTTGCGTGCGGCACACTTGTGGGTGCTCACCGGAGGGCAGAAGGGACGGCTCTCCATCAAACTCCAATCACTCACATGTCATACTTCAGAACGGAGTGCTTTCTTTTCAGGTGCTCGCAGGTAGAGGAGCAGATAACGGAATGCTAATGTTGCAAGTGGCAGTATACAAGAGCACTGCTTAGAAGTACTGCTTGTCAAAGCACGTATTCATTGTTACAGGGTAGAGCTCGGATTTTTTCATATTTTTGTTCTGTTCTTTCCATTTATTTAACTCTCCTAGTGATTGCCACGACAAGGTATCTCGTCAATGGTAAAAACCGACCAGATCTTGATGAACGAGTGTCTCGTCATTAGCAGGAAACTGACCAGACCTTGATGAACGAGTGTCTCGTCATTAGCAGGAAACTGACCAGATCTTGATGAACGAGTGTCTCGTCATTAGGCAAGAAACTGACCAGACCTTGATCTCGTCATCATTGAAAAATAGGCAATATCTTGATGACGAGGTATCTCGTCATTAGCAAAATTGGTCAGATCTTGATGGACGAGGTAACTCGTCGAAACCACTTGGAGGGTTAATAATCATCAAACCCGCTCAAAGCATCTGAGCAAAACTGGCGGACAAGTATCGTTACTCACATTTCATATATTATTTGAATCCATAAATGATGAATATAGCATCCATGTTTTTTTAATGGATTTCATGTTTAAAAGAAACAAAATTATTCAGGAATTTCTACCGGACCGCGTTAGTCCTTTTGGAAGAGTAACGGATTAACAATCAGAGGGTTGCGAGTTTGATACTCGATCCAACCAAAAGACCGTCGTGTTCGTGGGGCTGGTTCACGTTAAATCTGCCGTGGATTCAAATGTTCTCATTATGGCGGGATGCGCAAGTTTGGAGAGTGACGTGCCAGCTCAGGTGTTGACCACGGTTAAAAATGACGAGGTGTCCTCGGATCTTTCCCTTCAGTATGGATCCTGGACCGTCATCAATCTCCTTGTGTTGTTCAAGTGAAATGCAAATTCAACCACCTACCAACCTACCATCATCGTAAAGTATTTAAATTTCTGTATAGAACAAATGTTCCGATTGCAAATGCTGTTAAATGTAAATGACGGCTAATAAATAAGTAAATACCGGAAACAATTATATCCAGATACTGTCTTAGGTTCTTGGCTATACTTGGAATCAATGCTGTTGATAGAATAAAGAGGAAAAGGTATGCAAGAAGTTAAAAAGCAGCACACACTGTGATTGAGAAACCAATAATTGTTACAATTTCACCCCTTCATGACTGCAAACAAAAACATTGAACAGCAAAAAGTCATAAATTGCTTAGATCAATCACGTCAATTTCTTGAAATTAAAACTTAATTTTATAACTGTAATCTAAAAATCTCACAAATCAATTTTACAATATCTTTTGCTTTTAAAATGGAACGAAATTGAATATTTAATCTTCATCTTATGCACATTCAAGCCATTCAATTGATCGAAACGGCCCCATCTAACATTAATAATCAGACAATGAAAAATCCCATTCATCATTCATGATTGCTGTAAGCATAACCTTCACAAGCTTCCCGTTCCGTTTTCATCAATTTCGATCGACAATACACACTGCAATTCAGATTCGGAAGGGAAGATTACCAAAGCAATTACTCCCCGTGCCATAAGGGTTTAGGCGAACTGTGTAATAAACGTAGCCAATCGTTACCAAATGCCGCATCAGGTATTTTTTATGCGATTCTTGCGTCGATCGAGCGATTTGATTGAATTCTGAGAACGGGAGGGTGAGGTTATGAAAGCTGTAATTTCATTTACCGATCCCGAATGTGGTTGCTAATTTGATGAAAATGAAATGGAAATTGGTGGCATGGAAGAATTAAGTGCTCGTTGCGTCTTCAGGAAAAGATCCGATTAACTCGAAAGAGACGTAAGTCGATAGGATGGAATAAAATCCAATATTTCATTCATCATCTCGACGACGAGAGACGAGAAGAGGTTAAACGTTTAGAAAGCGTCGTGTTCGTATTCAATAAAATGCTCAAATTTCGAGAAGAAACCAGTTCCTTTTAGTCCACATGAAACTGAAGCATCGCAGACAGGCTACAATACAACCATAACTCTAAGAATGAATTTTTACTTTTATGTGCAGAAAGACTGCAAATACTTCTGCAAACCTGCCCTAACTGTCCTCTACTGGAGCCTCAACTGCTCTATACTAGAATCTGCAGCATGCAGTATGCATTTGCAGTCTTTCTACACATAAAACTAGGAATTCATTTTTGGAGTTATGGTGGTATTGCAGTCAAGGTGCTGTCAACATCCTCTTATTTGCAGTGTTACAAATTTCTTTGTTTACTTAACCATTCTGGTGGTTGTCTCGACAAGTTATCTTGTTATTAGAAAAATTAAATACAAATGACTACAATAGACTGCCAGGAAAGGTTTCTTTTCATTAATTTTAGACTACATAAAATAAATCACCTTTCAGAGCCTAAACCCAAACATTTCCCACAAGCCACTTTTCAGGCGAAATTGCTCATACTAAGCCCTTATTCATCCAGCAGCATCTTGACTTGTATCGTTTTCGATCTGAAGCTCCAAGCTCTTCAGTCGACTAATCACAACAGCCAATGAATTTGAATTGAAATTCGATTAAACCTGCATAACTTAATATTCGATCTACCGCAGTCTATCCCACCAGGAACTGAATCCACTACCTACTTCACCATCCCAACGAAGAAGAAAACACACCTCCGCGACCACATCCACACACGAACCACCCCTACCTCCCTAAACTAAAACAAAAGGTACGGTCGAAAAAACAAAAGGGTAACAACAAAAAAGAACAATGCGTTATCGCAGGGAGTTATCTCCGCTTCGGACCTTATAAGATAATAATCACCCTTCACGAACAGGGTATTCAGTACATCTGTTTATAACATCGGAGGTTTTTTGCCTTCTTTTTGTTATACATTAGACGGTTAAATTCGATAATTTGCTTCGGCAAAAAAGGGTGCGACAGATAATGTTACAACGGCCATTAATTCTTTCCGATCAGATAAGAGATCTATATAATGGGATAATTAATAACTGCTGCTTGGCAGATCTTTTTTTTTCTTGGTGTAATGCTTTTGAGTACGGTGCTAGAACGCCTACACTCCAAGCCTAGCTAGGCATTTCCTTCGCTGTTTGGCCTAATATCGGTCTGAAGGTGTGTTAAACAGCGATAGGGCAGGCATTAATAATGGAAGAGGCACAGCGATTACGTTTGCATGCGCAAATTCCTTCAGTGGAGCTTGATTAAATGGAATTGTTTTTGTGTGAAAGTGCTGTATAGGAGAGAGGATTGTTGTTGTTTCTAGACAAAAAAAGTCATTGAGTTCATGTATCTTCAAATAGTCCAAAACAAGCATATGATTAAAATACAGATCCTCCCTGGACAGCCAAGAATAGCAAGGTGACCAGGAGAAGAGGACCAAAATGGTAGAACATAGGTCGATTGGTTTAGGTTTTATGGCACAAGGCCATATTCTAGACAAGATAGACCAACCCCGTATATAAGCTCATGCATCTTCAAATAATCCCAAAACACGATGGAAGCGATAGCCCGGTTGGAAGAGTAGCGGCTTAGCAACTGGAGGGTTGCGAGTTCGAAACTCGATCCAACCAAAGACCCTCGTTGGGACTGATGCACTTTAAATCCATCGTGATCTTAAATGTCCTCACGTTGGCTTGATGTGGAAGTTTGGAGAGTGGGGTGTCAGCTCCGGTGTTGATCTCGTCGTCTGACCGTGGTTCAAAGTTACGAGGGGTCGTCCTCTGATCTTTCGCTTAGAGATTGATCCCGTATCGTCGCCAATAGCCTGTTGCTCCAGTACGACGATAATTCAACTACCTATCAGCCTAAAACAAACATATGATTAAAATACAGATCCTTATTGTACAGTCCTAGACAAGCAAGGGGGTGAATAGGAGAGGAGGACCAGAAAGATAGGAGTGCATCGGTTGATTGCCTTAAATTTTATGACTTAAGGCCGTATTCTAGACTAGCTAGACCAACCACGTTTGTTCGTGCATCTTCAAATATTTCCAACACAAGCATATGATTAAAATGGCAGATCTTTACTGGATAGTCCCAGACAATCAAGAAGGTGACCAAGAGAGGAGAACCAGAATGATAGGTTGGTTGATTGGGTTTTATGGCGCAAGGGCCATACTTACTGCGCTAGACACAAGACAGACGATTTCAAGTAATGGACATACACACACATACAAGGAAAGTTTTTGCTGACACACAGGGAGGAATCGAACCTGATAGAGGAATCGAATTCGCAGCCAGGATGATAGGGGAGTATAGGACAGGACATACCACTTTCGGAGTACCTGCTACAAAATAGCTCATATCCACATCATAATTAGAATTAATTGAATTTAAAGTATATTAACGTAAAGGGTGAAAAAAATTCTAGTCCAAAAATTTAGAACTAGGCTTTTAATAGACATAATCAGCGAGTACAAAACAAATGTACCTTTCTAGTCTCGGGGAAATCATGTGACCAGTCTCCCATCTTCTGACCGTGTGTGCGTGACCCTGACTGGCATAGGTCTTGGTGATTGATTTCAAGACTTTACTGGCCCCTGTACTGCTGTTTGACTTGCTTTAAGAGCATTGATATAAATGGGATGAATTTATTGAAGAATTTAAATATAAAAGTTTAAAGTGTTAAGGAACAGAAGTTACTTAGAAAGTAGTGAGACAGTTAGGTGTCCTGTCGTGTCTTTGCTATTAGCTTTAGAAATTAAAGCCATAGACTTCAGGGTCCAAAGGAGACACACCACAACGATGTTTTGTCGATGTGGGAAGGTGTTAAACTGTTGGTTATGGAGAACATAGGTTGATGGGTTTGGATTTTATTACGCAAGGGCTATATTCTAGACAAGTTACGCCAACCCCGTAAGTTCATGCATCTTCAAATAGTACCCCCCCCCCAAAAAAAAAAGCATATGATTAAAATACAAATTTTTATTGGATAGTCCCAGACAAGAAAGGACATCAAGAGAGGAGGGCCAAATTGATAGAAGGTTAATTGGTTCGTGTTTTGTGGTGCAAGGGTTTATATTTGGCTAAGCTGCGCCAAACACGAAACAGGCATAAGTAAGACATAAGTAATAGACAACACACACACAAGGAAAATTAGTAGGGGATTAATTAAATTAGGAAAATTAGACACATAGTAATACACAAGGAAAATTTTACTGACACAAAAGCGAGAAACACACCCAGAATAAATTACAGGAATCGAATCTGAAGATAGTATAGGAAACTATTTTGGAAATTGGAATTAAAATTTGTTCTTGTTCATGTTCGTACCGAGGTTGTGTTGCCAATTTGTGAAAATATAAAAACACCATTATAGAGATTTTTTAATGATCTTTAAAACACTGCTCTTAAATTTGGACGAAAAACTACAAGCAGCTTGTATATTACATTTCCCCCAAAATTATATATGAATGTCAAACAGATGATAATGAACCAGAATTTCCATCTTTTTATAAAATGTACTAGAAAACATCAGACGAAATGCAAAACACACACAACCTGCTCATTCCTCCTCTATCAGTCATCTTGAGTAATAAACAATGGGGAAATATATAGTGCCTTGAAGAAGTTAACTAGAATGATCAAGCATTGAATGCTTTTTACTTTGGTCATCTGTCAATCTTTGTTTTGAACGTTGAAGTTTAAAAGTAAATCCAAATGACCGCCTAATTCAATCCCGATCAGTTCTATTTTTAAGCGCAACAGAAAACTAAATGTTATAGAATAGACTAGATTTAATTGATTTATCTCTAACAGTTTGTCTTTCCAAATGGAAAATAATTTAAATTGCTGCTTGAAATAAATTCTATCCGGTGGCATATTTTTCAATCAAAAACTTCTGTCTTTCTATTTAAAAAAGCATTTAAATTATTGCATGAAATAAACTGTTTAGAGCAGGGGTCGGGAACCCGTGCTCTAAAAAAAAGCTGAAAAAGTACGGCTCTTAAATGTTTAATAAAATCTGCTGTGGTCACCACAGAACCGACACTTACACCCAAAATATCTATAAAGCGTCGGTAAAGTAAATTTTTTAAAAAATAGGTATGATTAGAAAACGCCGCTAGCAGTTCGCGACACTATCACCGTCTATGCGCAAGCGCGTTAAGACACTAGAAGACGACGCGTCGGTGTAGCAAGCGCATGAGACATACTCGTTGTACGCTGCTTTTATACGAACCGCACCCGCACCAGAATTGTCAGTTGAGATTGCGCTTTGGATACGAGTGTGTGTCAATATAGTGTCAGAATATGTTACGCGCGCACAATTTAATTTGTATTATATTGACAGAGTAGTTTAGTATATTTTATGCCTACCCAGTTATATTAAAGTACTTCAAATTCGCGATAACAACCCTTATAAAACAATGAGTTCAAAAAAAAAGAAAAATATCTGAAGAAAACAGTGGCTTTAATAAAATGTGGACAGAGAAATTTGCATTTATAGAAGTAAATGGAAGTCCTCAATGTTTAATTTGCCCACTTGCGATTTCAAAACAATAAATCAATTTAGAAATACTTTTTCGCGGAAAACATTTAGATTTTAGTGAAAAGTATCCTGATGGTTATAATAGAAGAAAAGCTGTTGAAGAATTACAAAAGAAAATACAACTTCAGGAAAGAAATTTGTCATCTTGGACGAAATCTTCGTCAAGTACTACTGAAGCAAGTTTTTGTTATCCCTGGAAATATCCAAAAGCGGGGAAATATTTTACTGATGGCGAATTTCTAAAAAATTGCACTCTCAAATTCTGTTTAAAGATATGAAGAAGGATGATATATGTAAGAAAATAAATGATTTACCCCAACTAGAACTATAAAGGAATGAATCCTAACTATTTCTGAGGAAGTATCTGGTAAGCCAATTGGGGATATTAATTCTGCTGAATTTATATTTATTGTTGTCGATAAATCAACTGATATTTCTGATATAGCCCAATGCCGTATTATGGTTAAATATAGCTCAATCATGGCACGCTTGCCATGATTGCAAAAAACAAGGGGCTTGTTAAATAATTTTTCACTCATTTTTCTCTTGAAATTATTTCATTTCATTGTATTTTGCATCAAGAAGCTTTACTTGCTAAGTCTTTAGGGTTATTACGTGAGCTGAAAAAAGTAATGGACCTAGTTGTACCAATGATTAATTTCATCCAATCTAAAGCGTTGAATCACAGACTTTTTGATGCATTGTTAGAAGTAGGTAGTCAATATACAGATTTGGTTACATTTACGCCTGTAAGATGGCTATCAAGGGGAAAAGCATTAAAACGGTTTTTCAAGTGTTTGAAAGAAGTAATAACTTTTTTAACTTCCAAAAATTACAACACAGAACATTTACAACTTCTCGACAATCCCGAATGGATTCTAAATTTTTGTTTTTTGGTTAATATGACCGAACATTTTAATAAGTTGAATCTGAATTTACAAGGAAAAGGAAATACAGCTTTACAATTATTAGAAGTCATTACATTTGAGCAGAAATTAAGACTGATTTTTGGAAGACATTAACTACAGATGAATTTATATTTTTTTGAAATCTAAGAAATTATAGGTTGAGTTTAAATCAAGAAAAAATTGATTGCAAAATATTCATTGAAATGATTAATTTTATTTTAGTTCCATTTATAAACAGATTTCAGGATTTTAGAAAGCATCAGGGGATGATGAAATTTATATAACTACAAATGGAGATTCTGGAAATTCAGAATAAAAGTATCTGGGTGCAAAAACTTCAGGAAATGGTAGCACAGGTTGAAAAAAAGGAGACAACTATGGAGAAAACACCACAGGACATTTTATTTAAATGCTGGATCTCCTTTCCAACTAATTATTCAAATGCCGGGAGATTATCTTTTGGGATTTTGACCTTATTTGGGTTCGCATTCAATTGTGAACAATTTTTTTCTACGATGAATTACATTAAAAGAAAACATAGAAGCGGACTAACGGATGCAAGTTTAAAAGCGGAACTCCTAAAATTCATGAAGTACACTCCAAATTTGGGTAAATTGACAGAGAAATCCAAGTCCAAAAATCGCATTGAATATTGAAATAAATAATTGTAATATTATTTTTGCAATACTGTTTTGTATTTACATTTACATGAATAAAATAAAAATTTACAAAAAAATGCCGTTTTATTTATTGTACCCACAAAAAACAAAAACTATTATAAATAATCATGAGAATATTTTTGAAACTTGCGTTTGTATAATGTGTTTGTAAATACTGAAATAATTAAAAAATAAATCGAATTAAAATTCCGGCTTTCTAAATTTTATTTTTTGTACGTTTATTGTTGAAATGGCTCTTCGTTTCCGAAAGGTTCCCGACCCCTGGTCTAGAGCCACATTAGTTTTCAATTGTTCTGTCTTTCTAATTAGAAGAGCATTTAAATTATCGCATAAAATAAACTCTCATTCTAATGCCACATTGTTTTTCAATTATAAGCTCTACCGACCTTCTAGACGTATCGGCCTCCCGTGCATTTCCCGATGGGCCCGTCTGTCTCAGGACGTATACATCCGTCATGATTAGAAACGAACGTCATTTGTTTGGGCATTTTGCATTCACAAGAGCACGCTACATATTCATCACGAGCGTTTCCTCCGCGCATATCGGCTGTTATGAAGATCAAACGAGACAAATGATAGGTTATTCGCAGAATAGATGCTGGCAATTTGCATTTGATGGCTGAAAATCACAAGCCTGGTTCGGATCAATCAAGACTGAGACCACTCCAAAAGGCTCTAATTGAAATATTAGAAAAAATAATACTCCCCAATTGCAATTAAAAAGAAGATAAAGCACAGTTTCGTCTCAAGTCGAATGGTAATCTTGGCCAATGTGTTTTCTGCATTATTCATTTTGTCCGTAACTTACTATTTTGCAGAAATCTGATCTGAGCTTGTTGAATTTAATGAGGGGCCTTGTTTTTGTGCTGCAGTATCTTTCTGCGAGGCTCTTATTGTTGTGTGTGTGAATTGTGATGGATCCCACACATGGAAGAGGGTCGGGAAATTGGAAATTTAATTTTACCCGTGTACCCTTAAAGGATTAGGTACTTTTAATGCGATCACTTTATCGGATTCATATTGGAGGCAGTTTATTAAATACACTGGTGTTCAAAATTAAGAGAATTTTCACTTTGGGGCGATTATCTCCAGAACTTCTGGACATATTTTAATGAAATTAGTGTACATAGGTTGAAATAATACAAAAAATAACCATACAACAGTTATGGTACACACGTATGATCATCAGCGCAGGAAGATCTAAAATAGAGATTACAATATCGACACAAAAAATGGGTTAATAAGGGGTATGGTCCCCTTTTACGGTTATATAGCTTTCACAACGTGAATTCATTCTGAAAATGAGGCAGTCGGTCCTACTCCTCCAGCAACGCTGTTTTCAGGTCCTGGATGGTTTTGGGAGGGGGAAGGCGAGTTGCAATTGCCCTTCCAAGAGCGTCCCAGATATGCTCTATAGGGTTTAGGTCTGGAGATCTGGCTTGCCAATCCATCCGTCGAATATCCTCACTTTCTAGATATTCGTCGACCAGATGAGTCCGATGTGGACTAGCGTTGTCCATAAAAATGAAATCAGGGCCAACTGCCCCCCTGAAAAGGCAAACATAGGGTTCCAAGGTCTCATCCCTATACCTTACAGCAGTCACAGAGCCTCTGTCAAAGACATGGAGGTCTGTGCTCCCATCCAATATGATACTTGCCCAGACCATCAAACCTCCGCTGCCATAGTGGTCTCTTTCTCGGGTAGAAGATCCCTGATTCTCTCCAGAAGAAAGTACGCCGAGAATCAGTGGTTAGGCTGAACCGGGACTCATCAGTGAATAGAACGGACCCCCACTGATCTCTGGTCCAAAGTCGATGCTCTCTGCACCATGCTAAACGGGCTCTCATATGAGCAGAAGTGAGCGGAAAGCAAACAGCAGGTCTCTTGCAAACAGACCTCTCTCTTTCTTTTAGGGGTGAGGAATATAAGTACCCAGTTAATTCTTTAAAATTTTATCGAGCTCACGATTGTTGGATTTTTTAATGTATCATTACACACACTTTATGTGTTTTTGTTTGCAAAGAAAAAACTTGAAATAATATTTTTTATTTACGATTTTAAAAATTTGGCTAGTTTCGAAATTACGAGTGTTGTTTAGACGTGAAATATAATTTAGACTAAGCATTGCTATGGAGAGAAGCTTCAAAAAGTGTGAGCAACATGTCGACTAATAGTCACGTGACTATTCTATGAAAAAATAATTGGTTGGTCGATTTGTCATCTTATCGCCTCGTTTGGCTACAGCATCTTAAGACAGGGTAGGTGCGTGAATGCGCATTTCTTCCGAGAGGCGACAAAAGTGGTGAAAAATCACCAGTCTACTACAATGCCGCACAGACCAATCAGAAGATGAATCAATGGTTGGGCGTCTTCTGACGCCCAATGGACCAATCAGAAGATAAATGATGGTTTTCAACCGGCAGACGAAAGAAGTCTAAGGGCAGATCTTTCCCTTGGGGATTGATCTCGGACAGTCGCCAATAGCATGTTGTGTTGCTCAAGTACGATGTTAATTCAACTACCAACTACCTACCAAATGTAACCCGCGCGCCAAAAAAACCCAAAAAACTAACCAAATGTATTTATAAGTATTAAGAAACACACGAACGTATTTTTGCGCTTGGCATCAAGTTGAAATTTCCAAGTTTTATGCAAAAGAGCTTTTATAAGCTGTTTAGCATTAAGACCACTTGAGTGCTGTCTTACGCCGGGGATGCACCTAACAATTTTGGCTCCCTTGATTAATTAAGTTATCTGGCCCCTTCCACCTTATTTTTATTTTAAAAATAATTTCATTTAAGAAATGTTTCTGCTTTTTTCCCTTTCCGATGAGATGAGCTGCTTCGAAGAGAGTGCTCCGTAAATATGTCCAGTCCAGTCTAGTGCTCAGCATTTACGGTTTTGTGGTACCAAGCGATTGAAGTCGTTTCCAAAATAACAAATTTTCTATTTCTTGTGGAATCGGCAGTTTTCAAACGTAAGGAGATATTCCATCCTCTGCTCAGGCTATTTATATCAATATCCCACTTCTCCCCCGATATTGATTACTCAAAAGTCAATCTCACAGGAGAGTCAAACGAATGAAAAATTTTCAGCCTATTTAACTTGTTTGAAGAATATGAGTATTTCCTTGTAGGGGGAAACGGTAATATATATATATCCTGATTTGATTTTCATGGAGAATTTAATTGCATCTTTTGTACTGTCGACGGAAAGTGCGATGTGTATTTGCAATTCTGCTAGCGGAATATTAAGATTTAACTTGTCTAATTCCTCAAGGTTAGGATAGATACTTTAATTAACGTCACATTGGAGCAACACAATGGGTAATTGGAGACGGTCCCGAAAGGAAATATCCGAGGGGGGGTATTTCAATTAACGTCACACTGGAGCAACACAACGGGCTATTGGTGACGGTCCGGGATCAATCCCAAAGGGAAAGATCCGTGGACAACACCACGTAATTTTGAAACACGGTCAGATGACGAAGTCATACCTGAGCTGGCACCCCCACTCTCCAAGCTTCCACACCACGCCAACGTGAGGACATTTGAGGCCACGACAGATTTAACGTGCACCAGCCCCTTTTGTACACGACAGTCTTTGGTTGGATTCGAACTCGCAACCCTCCGGTTGCTAATTCGCTACTCTTCCAACCGGCAACCATGGGAAAAAGCAACTGGTAGGGGGTGGTGGGGTGGGGGTATTTCAATTAACGTCACACTAGAGCAACACAACGGGCCATTGGTGACGGTCCGGGATCAATTCCAAAGTGAAAGATCCGAGGACAACACCACGTAATTTTGAACCACGGTCAGATGACGAGGCAACACCTGAGCTGGCACCCCACTCTCCTAACTTCCGCACCACACCAACGTGAGGACATTTGAGGCCACGACAGATTTAACGTGCACCAGCCCCCTTTGTACACGACGGTGTTTGGCTGGATTCGAACT
Source organism: Meta bourneti (assembly GCA_933210815.1). Taxonomy (NCBI): domain Eukaryota; kingdom Metazoa; phylum Arthropoda; class Arachnida; order Araneae; family Tetragnathidae; genus Meta; species Meta bourneti. The sequence continues at coordinate 29,459,519 of OW119930.1, forward strand.
CGCAACCCTTCGGTTGCTAGTCCGTTACTCTTCCAACCGGGCCACCGCGGCCCTCAGCAACTGGTAGATAAAGTAGTAAGTTGAATTTACGTCTCGCAAAGGCTATTGGCGACGTTCCGAGATCTATTCTGAAGGGAAAGATTCGAGGACATCTCGTAATTTTGAACCACGGTCAGATGATAAGGTCAACACCCGAGCTGGCAAACTATGCCAACGAGAGTATATTCGAGGCCACGGCAGATTTAACGAGCACCAGCCCCCACGAACACAACGGTCTGGTTGTATCGAGTTTCGATAATCCGCGACTACCAACTGGGCTACGCGGCCCCGAAAAAGTTACGGGAGAAAATGACATTTTGCTTTATATTGTCACTAACTGAAAACCTTATATAAAGTTTTTTTTCACATCAAAATGCTGTTAATTATTGAAACAAGTAGGATTATTTACTCTTAGGATGTTTGCTTTTCCTATACCAATTTGAATAGCCCGTTGTGTTGCTCCATTGGGACGTTAATTAAAATACCTACCTACCTATACCAATTTGCGTTTGAAGAAATCTGGCAGATCCATTTTTATTATACGTGTTTCAAAAGGTTACACATTAAAACTAAACGTATTTATAAATAATCTGGAAATATTAGGGATTTGTGGGGGGTGGGGGTATTTCAATTAACGTCACACTAGAGCAACACAACGGGCTATTGGTGACGGTCCGGGATCAATCCCAAAGGGAAAGATCCGAGGACAACACCACGTAATTTTGAACCACGGTCAGATGACGAGCGTCAAACTAGAAAATGATTTATTGTGGTTTTAATGCGTACGGTTTTTGATACACTGGCAAACAGAACGCTGGAAAATATTCGTAAAAAGTTTTACGCACAAAATCTTATAGCTTTGCTCACTAAGCTTCGTTATTGATATCTAAAGCAATTGCAGGGTCGTGGTGGCCAAGTTGGTAGAGTCGCGGATTAGCAACCGGAGGGTTGTGAGTTCGAACTCTATCCAACCAAAGACCATCATGTACGTGGGGATTGAAACACGTTAAATCTGTCGTGGCCTCAAATGTCGTCACGTTGGCGTAGTGTGGAAGTTTGGAGAATGGGCTGCCAGCTCAGGTGTGACCTCGTCATCTGACCATGGTTCAAATTGACGAGGTGATGTTTTAGTATCTTTCCCCTCGGGATTGATCCAGGACGGGCGCCAATAACCTCCTTGTGTTCCTTCAGAGCGAAGTAAATTAAACTGTAGATCGATTGCTTTCAAGAACCTGAATACGATTATCATTTCATGTCAGTGCTAAAGGAATTTAAAACAATTCCCATCTTGTGCCAAGCCCAAAGAGGGCCGCCGCACTTCAATGGGTTTGCCCATTGCACTCTCAGCCAGCAGACTAGCTACCCCTGGATTTGATTCTTGTAACTACCCTGGGTATATTTCTCTCTCCTGCATCAGTAAAACTTTCCTTGTGAGTTTATGTTCATATACTTGAAGGAAAATACACACATTGCTTGGCCAGATCTGGCCCTTGCGCCATAAAAACCAACCAACCCAATCCCAAGGTTTCCAATAGTTAAATTAGTTTTTCGTTTTTAATAATCCTTACGAACTGTTCCCGCCTTGCTCCTTAGATCACTTCTGGTGAGGATTAAGATTGTTTTCTCCTCTCCCTCCCCTTTTCCTTTCTTTTCACCAATACTTGACATTCTTGTGTTTGGCGCGGCTTGGCCAAGTATGGCCCTTGCGCCAAAAAACCAAAACCAACTAACCGTACTAGAAGTAGAATTTTAAATAAAAATATCTAGAAAATATTCCACAAAAATGCACCTATGACCTCAAAATAATTTTATTTCCTAGTTTCTCTACCAAACATGGGGAATATTTTTTATCAAAATACTTTAACACTAGTTTTGTAGAGCTACTGTCATTTTTTTTTCATTTTCCACAACTAGACCGGAACTTTTGGCATAAATAGATTACGAACCACTACGAACATCCATGCCGAGACTGGGGGGGGGGGTATTTCAATTAACGTCACACTGGAGCAACACAACGGGCTATTGGTGACGGTCCGGGATCAATCCCAAAGGGAAAGATCCGAGGACAACACCACGTAATTTTGAACCACGGTCAGATGACGAGGCAACACCTGAGCTGGCACCCCACTCTCCAAACTTCTACACCACGCCAACGTGAGGACATTTGAGGCCACGACAGATTTAACGTGCACCAGCCCCCTTTGTACACGACGGTGTTTGGCTGGATTCGAACTCGCAACCCTTCGGTTGCAAGTCCGTTACTCTTCCAACCGGGCCACCGCGGCCCTGCCGAGACTGGGATTCGAACCTAAAGCCTAATAAACCGAGGGCCAAAGCATTAAATCATTCAACTACCACATCGGCATATTCCCTTAGAAAGCGTAAGCATCATTTTCCTACTGTACCTGTCGAATTGAATGTTGAATGAAAACAATCTACAAAAATATTTAATTGAATATTTTTAGTTAATCATGTGAAACTGAAAGCTTTTTTCATCAGTCTATAATTGAAAACAGATAATATAAACTGTAGATTTCCAAGAGGATTTTCTACGGTCTATCAGCAAATTTTTAAATATTGAAAAAAAGGGCCGCGGTAGCCCGGTTGGAAGATTAACGGATTAGCAACCGGAGGATTGTGGGGGGTATTTCAATTAACGTCACACTGGAGCAACACAACGGGCTATTGGTGACGGTCCGGGATCAATCCCAAAGGGAAAGATCCGAGGACAACACCACGTAATTTTGAACCACGGTCAGATGACGAGGCAACACCTGAGCTGGCACCCCACTCTCCAAACTTCCACACCACGCCAACGTGAGGACATTTGAGGCCACGACAGATTTAACGTGCACCAGCCCCCTTTGTACACGACGGTGTTTGGCTGGATTCGAACTCGCAACCCTTCGGTTGCAAGTCCGTTACTCTTCCAACCGGCCCGCGGAGGGTTGTGAGTTCGAGTCCCAACCAAAGACAATCGGATTCAAAGGGGACTGGTGCACGTCAAATCTGTCGTGACCTCGTTGTGTTGCTCCGGTGTGACGTTAATTACAATACCTGTCGTGACCTCAAATGTCCTCACGTTGGCGTGGAGGTTTGAAGAGTGGGGTGCCGGTTCAGGTGTCACCTCATCATCTGACCGAGGTTCAAAATTACATGTCCTCGGAGTCACCAAAATTCCGTTGTGTTGCTCCCACAGTGCGACGTTAATTAAAATATCTACCTACTCATCTTAAATATTAAAGTTTTCAGCGCCATCCCTGGTTCAATTCTGCGAAGGGAAGTTGTGTAGCGCTGAAAAATAGGTATCAGAAAAGGTCTGCTGAAATCAATCCCTCGTCATTTTGAATCACGGACAGATGACGAGGTCAACACCTGAACTGGCACCCCACCGAAGTGTACGCAATGGAAATTCGCAGCGCACAACTGAGCCAAGACTAATTTGTATACAGTAGTGAAATAAACCTTGTGGCACATTTTTGTAAGCCGTAGTCACCTGAAATAATTAGTTTCATGATTATATGAACGAATCTAAGGGCATATCATGATTTTTATAAGCAGGGGCAAAACTCCTGAGCGCCCTCCCCATATACTGAGATAAATACAAATATTATATGTTTAGCGGAATGTTGTATATACAGTAAATTGCTTAGAAAGCGCATGTATATGAAGTAACTGGGCTTCCTCAATAAATTAGACGTCTCTATCGATAATAAACAATGATGAAATTATAGACGAGATGTCTAAGATTAAATACACAAGTCTATTAAGTGTATATTATCTGTGAAAGCGATCCTTAAAGTGTTTTTAATGTATAATGAAGGCAGACTCCCTGAACTAAGAAACCCTTTTATAGGTTGCGTAATCTATAGCTAAAATAGTTGTTAATTTCAATTTTGTTTGAAATTACTTATTTAATTTCTGAAACTTCTCTTAAATCTATTGGGTTCCTCATGAAGCATTTGTTTGTAATCCGTTATTAAGTGCTCACTGTTTAATCATGGTGTTATGGTCACATGGTTTTAAGTACCATGCCAGATTCCCTTTCAATATACTTGACTGGATAGACAGCAGCTATGGTTGCCTTTTCTATCTTAAATTATTTAGATTTCATCAAATGTTTCTAGGTTTTTCTGCGTCTACATGTTAGTGCGTACGCAAATTCTTGTACTCTACTTACGTTTAATATGTAAATTAATTATTTCATTAAACATCCTGTAATGAGAGTTTTACATTTACAACATCGTACAGTGGTGAGGAAATGAGGGAAAAGGAATGGCAACATTATATTCAATATATTTTATTCAAACATAGAATGGGCCAATATTAAGCAAAATAAGCCCACGCATATATAATATAATATTTATAAAATGTATGTATATATATGTACAAAACTGTATTTACACTCAGTACTGATAGCTCCTCTTTACAAAAATATAACACTTATAAGTGCTTCCGCCTTTGAATGCAGTATTTTGCTTGTCTAGCAATACTAGAGTTCAAAAAGCTAGTATCAGCTGTACAAAAAATTTTCTGTACAATTCGGATCAGCAGACTTCCATTTTTCCTTCATGTGGATGGAAATCTGTAAGAATTAAAAATAAACATGAGTACATTTATTCAAGAATAAAATGCTCACATAATGCGGAAGTCATTTAAATACTGTGTAAAAGCTAATGATAATTTTAACTAGTTATTGTCTACTTCGAGAGTTTTGGTGCATAATCACGAAGTTTAGATACGACTTATTAATGTAGAACATGATCCGCATAGCTTTCCCGAGTAAAATCATAATTTATACTCTTCAATCGCAATGTTTATGCCTAAAGAGCAAAATGTACTTCTGTACAAAATATAGCGAAGTTTTCATTTATACAGCGTTTCTTACTATTCTATATACTCTGGAAACTGCTATATATAACATTTCCCGGTTTTGATAAGTGAACTTGTACATTTTTTGCAGGGACTCCTCATTCAGGTCAATTGATCGACTAAATAAATGTAGTATACATTCGTTATTTATTTGAACAATTTCGCATTAGATTAATATTTCATAGAGCAATTAAAACTTTCTGAGCATCGGGTATTTTTTCTTGGAGACTGGTATCATTCCGCAACCAGTTTGGAAAATGCTAGCTTACGAATATAAACAATTCATTATATATTTCACTATTGCAAATGGCACAGAAATCGACAGTATTTGTGTACTGAAGAATGGTAAACGGATATAAACAATTTAAAATCAATCACTACGGGATTATGTCGCTTAGTTTCAATATTCTAGATTTGCATAAACTACGGAAGAACCCCTCGTCTAATGAAATTCTCCAAATGGAGACAATGAGAAATCTGGAAGAGATAGAATTCAGCGTGGAAAATAAATCAGGGCGAACGTGAAAAATCATCGAATCTCAGGTAATTGGGATGCTATTCAAGTGGACGTTGAGAAGCTAATTGTTGTGACATGACTCGGGCCATGCACTTTGTTGGAAGTATGGCTAAGCAAGACCAGTAAGTGCAAGAAATACCGTTTTATATTCGTGATTAATTTTATTTCATCCGAGTATGAAATGCTCACACTGATACGTATATTCATTGTAAATTGCTTTAAATAAGGTATGAAATGTAGGTAACTGCCATCAATAGATATGAACAATTAAACCTCCAATCGACGAGATCTCGTCCATCAAAATCTGACCAATTTTATTAATGAGATATCGTCATCAAGATATTGCCAATGTTTCGATGATGACGCAATCAAGATCTGGTAAGTTTTCTTCTAATGATGAGGTATCTCGTCCATCAAGATCTGGTCAATTTTGCTAACGACGAGATATCTCGTCGGGACAACCAAAAGGGTTAAGAAACTGCAGCGCAGATGTTATGTACAGGTCTGATAGTATTATCAAATTTATTCGTATTATATTTTACAAATACTAAAATGATATAACGCCGACTTTTATTGTACTGCCGTCTAGCAGTGTTTTAAAATATATTGATTTAGTCCTCCAAACTTTTACAATAGCTGGGTACGACTGGATTTATATTCCACTCGAAATTGGAGAAGCAAAAGGAACTTGTTTGTTGACAAGCACTCACAGTTGAGATATTTTACCCAACATAACATGCCTGACAAGTTATGGGTGCCACAATCACAGCACACTTCCCTTGAGCTGTCCAAAGACACAGGGCATCAAGAAGCAAAAACAGCCACCCGTAAAGTCCAATCGGGTGGAGCCCTCGATACGAAAGGTAATTTACGGTCTTACAACTGTATTTAAGTTTTAATAGTTGTTAAATATCTGGGATAATTGCCCGGTAGTCGGTGACGCCCAACTAAGCTCCTATCTCTCAATGATGAGATTAATGCCGGTTTTAGGAGGAGTTCTTGAATATGAAAGATTGGTTGTGTCTCTACCAGAGATGGTCCGGAGAGTAATTACACTCTCTTGGCTGGCGTGAAGGGTCCATTAAACGGTGACATTGGGAGAGATGGACTATCTGCAGAAACAAACCGAGAAATTAGTTCCAAGACGTAGTAGGCGTAGACAAATAGTTCCGATTCGATTTCCGAGGCGGACAGTTCCAAGTAAATGCGAAGAGGAAAGGGGAAGGATACAAGATCATTGCTGGGAGGGTAATGGAGTTTGGTCATTCTGTTATCTGAAAGTCTATTTGATGGAACAGCCGTTATCTTTGTTACCTATGTACAGATAAATCCTTGAATCAGTATGCGATCAGAATTATTGGCTTCGTAGAACGGGGTCATGAACTCTATTCTGCAGATTGTTTTTGAAAATGCCTATTTGGTCGTTAGAAAGTTGTCCATCGAATGAGTGTGATGCTGACCAGGAGAGGACAATAGTTGAATCACTCCAGGAGTGCGTTTCATTGAAGGCTTGATTGGATTTTGTGGTGCAAGGGTCATATTTGGTCAAGCTGCACCAAACAAGATACGAAATAAGGAGGGAGGTAAAACAGCAAAAGGTAGATGGGTAGACAAAGGTGAAACGAAGGGGAGGAAAGATCACTAGGAACCCATCTACTATAAGAAAGTAAACACCCAGAGGGGATGCCTATTTGATATTGTGGTACATTATCTCTACATCATGGGACGACTTCAGTTATAGAAGGGCAGTCCACATTATTTACCCCATGTTAAGAGTGTCCAATAAACATGGCTTTCAATTCGAGGAAACTTGCTTAACATTCATTTGTAAATATAATTAGCGCAGATGTGACTTCTTGATAGTCGTGAGACAAATTAAAAAGAAATAACTTCATTGTTTTCGCTCAAACCTTTTAAAAACAAGTATAGTTAATGCAACATACATGAGAAGTGCTCATGTTTATACACATGTAGAGTGAATTTTAGAGGTTCAACTTATGTCAGATGCGATAGTCACAGCATAAAACGATAAATAAGGGTTCAAAATAAGTTTGAAACTTGCGTATGGTTACTACTATTTATCCCCTTTAAGGATATATTCAGCAATCTCCACCTACCAAAACTTCATGCTATAACGCTTCCAAACCTGTTCTAAAAGCGCAGAAGACAATCATCGCCTCCGTACAAAGAACTAAAGCCCTCGCTGAAAACAATGATGAACTTTCACGGCAATTATCCCAGACGTGGAAAAGGTAGCCATCCCATCAACAGCCCATTGCTAACCCCTACCAACCACCTCCGCAGTGTCAAAAAGCAAAAATCGAAAATTCGATCAACGGCCACCATATATTTAAAAACCACTTATCCATTCCGTTCCACACACATCTCCCTACGCGCACACTTCAATTTCTCAAACGTCAACAGGTGTACCGATTGATTAGCTTGTGCATCGGCGGCTACAGGCGAAACAATACAAATTGGAGCACCACCTCATTGACTCGGATTACTGGAAAAGGACCCGGGCCCAGTGGAAGAATGGAAAAGGGAGTGGCCCCTTCAATCCGGCGATAAATTAAGGCATGCAATTGTGGGTGGGTGGGAACCTATAGGTGCTGTGATTGACAGCTTTCGAGTGGGAAGCACCTATTGCATTCGTTCGATGGTCGGTAAGATTTCTTTTTGAAGGGGGTGGAGTGAATTATTGGACTCCACCCTGGGCCTTTTCTGTGCGAATTTTTTTGTATTAATTTATTGGTATTGTTCCCAGCCCATCCTCAAGGCAACAAGTCGGCAGCAGCCAGCCACACCCGCTATCTCAGTCTTTTCATCAACCCGGAACGAAGGACATCCATGGTAGGCGGAATCGAGTGCCGCATTCGATTCGATGCAGTCGTTGATTCGCGATTCGATGCGCGTGTTATCGATCTTTTCATTGTCTCTAGGGTTCTAAAAGACATTGGAAAAAGCGAGGGAATCCTGATAGTTCCGATTTTGACGCTTTTTTCAAGTCAGTTGCAGAAAAATTTAGTCGAACAGTCAAACGAAGAAGTCACTGATTTCTCCCTTTTGAAGTTCGATATTGAACAAAAATTAATAACATGTAAAAAGGGATTGCATGACTGAATGGGTATGTCCACTGCGGTAGCAATCTGGAGTTGCATGCGGCACAGGTTCGATTCATCCCCGGGTGTATTTCTCTTGTGTCAGTAAAACTTTCCTTGTGTGTATTGCCCTTCCGCCATAAAACCCAAACCAACTATATGCAGAAACTGGAAATAAGATTAGGATATAATTTTATGTAAAACGAGTGCCTGTTGCATTCATAGAATTTAACCTGCGCTAATTAAGGCAGTTTCTTTCTCTACCTAATGGAGAGATACTTGTTATTCAGATATATTTGATTTCATACATAACTATTGATCTACACTATTTCAAAATGAGATGAAAGAATCTCCAAGGTGAAGCGGACACTTAAATTTCCAAAGGTGATAAATTGCTTCAAATCATGAGTGATTTATATTACTACGAATAAGGCACCAAACTAGGAATACTGATTCGAATCGCATAAAATTGTTTTAATAGCTTTTGTATCGCAACGACTAATACATTATGCTTACTAAATGGGATAGTTTCCATGACTAAAGAGATTAGTCTTAGGGACAAATTACTTCAAATAATCACTAATAGGATCGAAATTGCTGCGAATATGCCTTCGATTACTATGAATATGCACCCAATTGATGCCTATGATTACTAGGAATATGCACCCGATTGCTATGCTCTCAATTATTACGAATATGCACCTAGCCATTTAAACCACATCCAATGCAAATCCATAAATCTCTTAAAAACTAAGACAGTGGGGTTTTGAACTTACCGCGCTGCTAGGAGTAACATGCTGCCGCTCACGTCCTCTTCCTGAGCGGGCGCCTTGCGGTCAGGTAGGAAGGCACTAGCCGAGACCTCTCGAAGAAAGAGACGGGAGAGTCGCAGTCCATCGGCCGGTGGGCATCCGGTCGAGGTGCGGCATTGCTTCGACTCTGCTTCTTCATCTGGTTATTTCTTTGGACTAGCTGACACACCAGTTCCTTGATGTCATCTAAATTCAGCTGATTCACGTCCACATCGGCACCTACGAAGATTACAAAAATAAGGATAAGTCATCTCTTGTATTTTGATTCGTATTAGGTATAAAATAATACTACTTGAACAGGGTATAATTTTGCTTTTTATCAAGGAATTGTTGGCTGTTCGTTGCCTGAACTTCCCTTCTGACATTTGATCTTAGAATCATAATCATTGACTAAGTAGGTGCTATTACTCGTAGGTATACAAAGATGCCGTCTGGTTCAATTAACAGGCAGATAACGTAAATAAAATTAATCACACTTTAAAAACGTTAAATTTTGATGATTAGTTCTAAATTTACGGATAAATCATGATAAAATTTAATTATATATACCGATAGTTTGACGAGAGTGGACAGAGGGTTCTGCTCAGATTCTCTTTATCTCCGGTGAACTGGAAGGTACCGAACACATTTTGGTTTCCAGCCTTTTTATAGTCGAGGGGAATTTGGTTGTTGGTCGCAGCTTGGCCAAACCTGGCCCCCTTGCACCATTAAAATTCAATCAAACTTTGACATAGCTTGTAGAAGATAACAATCAAATCTAATAGGATGGCTTGGCTATACCATCGCATTACTTCAAACTAAGGTCATAAAGTACAAGATTGTGTCCCGATCATCTGATCGCCCGCACGCGGGATTGTTTTATATCTGCAGCCAACTTGCGCAGGGAATGTGTGAAAATACCAACTTGCGTAGATCAGTTGCCAAAGCCAAGTCAGCGATTTGCATTACCACCACATCATTAATATAAGATTTCGAGAATATTTATTTGAGAAGTCACGTACACATAAAGAGGAAATATATTTTCTGAGCAGTATTAAATAAACAACGCCTTCAAGGGCGCATCTCCTTTAGGTGTGTATGGGTTTCACGGACCCGAGGTACTCTAGTGATATTTTCTTCTCCCATGGGGTTATTGTCTTTAGTAAACACTGGAGTCGATCCCTAGATATCAAGCGATCTTTATCTGTTTTCATTTCACTATTCCCAATCCCTTTTTTCCCTTTCACCTTTTTTATTTGAAGTTGTATCTTGTGTTTGGCGCAGTTTGGCCAAATATGACCCTTGCGCAATAGAACCCCAAAACAACCAACCAACTCAATCATCTCGGGAAAAACTCAAAGATTACACCAAAACTAGGACAAACCGTAATCCCTAGTTTTTACGATCTTCAGCTGTAATATCTACTTGACCAGAAGCGTACACCGATTTCGAATAGCGGATTGGTTCTTTTAACCATACCATAACCACGGCGAGGGGGTGCGTCGAAGTTGTTGGCATAGCAATTACCAACGAATGAGAGGGGGAGGGGAGGCCGCACATACCCGACGTCACACATCTTAACAGATGGCAAACGGAGAGAGGAGAAAAGAAAACTAAACGGCCTCAAAAAAGAAGCGACAATTAAAAATCCAGAACAACCCAACAGGGTGGTTTCGGTCTACTTTTCCCCATAGCACAAGACTGACCTCCCCGTTTTTTCCTCAACCCTTTTTCTTCCATTTGCTCTTTCTCTTTCAAAGTAGCAATTTATTGCTTGTTGTTGATTCCAAATGGTACCGTGATGTGTGACCGCATTTCTCGGCACAAAGGCTCGAAGTTTGATTGGTCTTGGGATTGGCCAATGGAATGAAGAGATAGGCGTGTTATAGTTTAGAAAAAAGGTGTGATTAGCTTTACCAGCACTCCGAGTTATGTTTGTAAATTGAGATCTTTATTGTCCTGTATGGTTTTTACAAACGTATTACTTTTGATGGTCGATTTGCAATGGCGCAAGTTTCTGTACCAAGTGCAAAACGAAATTGCACTGAAACTGTATTTACAAAACTAAAATTATGCAAGTTTCACATAAAATAATATTCGATAGTTTAAGTAAGTTTTTCTCAAAAGCCAGCCTCTCTCTTATGGGTCGTATAACCCTTCAAGCAATTGACGAGAAGTGACAGTCTGCATTACCCTGGGGTACTATGGAAGGTGCTACCACTTCGCATTACGCCGTGACTTGGGGTAGACTTGACTTCCCGGAGGATTTGGGGAAGCTGGCTCCGCATTTACGTGTCGCCTTGAAGAATCCATGAAACTTCAAGCAAACCCGATTTCGGCATATACGAGATACGAACTCGTAACCAGTTTATTAGGTTGGTTAGTTATGGTTTTTTTGGCGCAAGGGCCATATTTGGCCAGCTGTGCCAATCAACGAGGGAGCAAAAACACGGAATGGTAGGCGAGGGTAAAACAGGACAGATCATTCGGGTTACCTAGGGGTTCAGTTTCTTAAGAGCGACGACTTTAGCCGTTCTGTAATGGTGGGACACAATGCGAATAAAGTTATCCAGGGAACTTGAATTTTTCGTGTTGAAACTTTTTTCCCGTAGGTCAACAAAAAACGAATTAAACGACAAGGCCAAGCAACCCAATTGAGTTAATTTAGCCTGCAGCTTTTAGAGTATGTTTCCTCTATTCTAAATCAACCTCAATTGAGTAACGAGGAAACGCTCTACGTAGGACTTCCCCTTCTTGGATGAGAAGTTATGGATGACTGCCAACATTTTGCAATTCTTTTTCTGCTTTTGGATTTCGAGCGAATGGTTTCAACTCAAAAGTATGATTCGATTTGTAAGCCACTACGTTAATACAGAAAGAACCTGTAAATTGGACCAAACTCGTTCAATGCTGCTGTTATGCGAAAGAAACTCCTTATCCGATAACTCAATTTAGATTAAAAAACTTTACCATGCGTGTTACGTTTTGCCATAGTAAAAGGCAGTGCACTGAAGACTACAGAAACAGTATAGCTCATCTGAAACAATCTCGGTATGGTATCTTGCAACAGGAGTGTTCATTTCTGTCAGTTAACCGCTAACATCATTAGAAAGATGTAAAGTTATAAACCAGGCAGGAGAGTCACTTGATGACCTATCGTACTCAATATTTGATGTCCTAATAATGGGGGCTGCCGAGGCTCAGTGGATTTGCCAACAGCGATAACAACCTAAGAGTGGTAGGTGCCGTAGATTCGATTCCTGCCGGGGCGTATTTCTCTCTTCTGCTTGTAAAAACTTTCCTTCTATATGTATGCCCGTTTATTTGACGTTGTTCGGCGCAGCCTGGTCAAATATATGGCGCTTGTGCCTAAAACTCACTCAACCAACCTTCAAATGTAAAAAATTGTCCCGGAATGAATATACCATTTCAGGCAACGGCTCGGCAATTTCCTTGTTCTCATACAAAAACATAGCTGATATTGACTGATACGTAACTATGTCAGTACAGTATCTTTTTAGCCGCAGAAGTGACAAACCTCTTATGAAAGAGTTAAGTTACAAGGTAAACGGAGATGTCTGACGAATTGAATTCAAACTTGCGAAAATCCACAAAATGCAAGACAGCTTGCAGCACGAGATAATTAATGTTTCAACTAATGGCTCAGCACAAAGATACTTAATCTCATGCACCAGAAACATTGCCGCATGTCATCAGGAGTTGGATGAAAGATTCTACTCCACACCGGGGGAGGGTAGCCGAACCTAATTTCACACTAATTTAATAAGGCGTCCCATAAACTTCGCCCCTCCAACCTGACGAAATGATCGATTCTCTTTCTAAGAAGCCACTTGCAGGTTGTGCAAATGGTTCGGAATGCCCGATTCTCACAGTTCTAAGTCCTGTCAGAATCCGAGATCATTGGTTCACGGAGCACGTTTCTGCTTGCCAAGATGAGGTAGCTGGGGTGTGCCCCAGTAAAATACCTCAACTGCTTCCATTAGCCCACCTGTTTCGTGTACTTATGAGAAAGAAGCCCTTTTCTTTTTTGTTCCTTTGTGATTTGAAAGATGATACCACTTCCCCATAAGAGACGAGCCTGCCATGCCCACATTGAGGCAGAAATCCCAGATTTATTGTCATTTAAAGAATGGTGCTTCGAGACCTTTTCTTGTCAGCAAAACACTTTTAAGCTATTTATGTTGCGGGAACAATCATTTCAAACTTTTTTTGTTTTGGTTGCAACAAGGCAAGCGTTGGTTAATATAAACTAAGTTTTAACATGAGCTATTTGTGAACTGGAAGATGTTGCATGTTTGTTTAATCGGTTTCTACTGAATGTAGTGATACTTTTAACATTGTCGCGTAGAACAGATCAGGCAGTTTTTGAGGCAAGTATTTGTATTTAAACAGAAATGATAGACAGCAGGATGAACTATATCTCTCCAGCCGAGAGGCAGTAGTTAAGTATTTTATGTTCCCCAATCGAATGTGGAAATGTCGCATAGAACATTCGAGGCTTTTCGAATAAATTAACATAAATACATCAAACATATCTAAGACATGATTAGTCCATCATGGTATGGCTGAGTATCGAACCCGGGTTTTCAGTGTAGAACGTCGGCACTCCATCATTGGGCCATAGAATCTTGATACTCGCAGCAATGAGGTAATATGGTTACAATCTAAATTTGCGTAGTGATTATAAAAAAAGACGAACTGAAAAGGCCGTGCTGTTCTATTTGGTTGTCACCGAACTAACGTAACTATGGCCCTAGAATAGACTACAGAGGGAGGCAGAGGAATATCTAATAGTATGGTTACATTGTCAATGTCAATTGTTCATACCAAGACAAGTAGTGATCATAGACGCACTGAATATTAGTAGGCAGTGCTGATCCATTTTGCAGTAACCTAACTAACGTAATAAAGACCCTAGAAAAGACTACAGGAGGCAGGAATATCTGATAATATGAGAAATATAGTTACGATGTCAATTGTTAATACTTAAATACGTACTTAATTACGTTGATACTTAAATATGGACGCACTGAATAGACAGTGCTGATTCCATTTTGCTGTCACCTAACTAACACAACAATGGCTCAAGTAGACTACAGAAGCAACAAAGTATCAATATCTACCAAATGTAGATACTTCAAATGATTCTGGGTGTATGAGGAATATAGTTACGATACAGAAGTTGAGTGGATTGTTTAAACAGATGAATACAGATTGTACAACATACACTGAGATAATGGTGATACATTTTGTTGTTATCTAACGTAACATCAATGTACGGCTAAAGAATGGGTTGTACAGATGTGCGAAAGAGGAGTGAACGCATAAGAAAAAGGATTGAATAATCTCCCACGATATTTCCATCTCTATTCTTTTTATTGTAACTAAACTAGCATATGCTCGATGTCAGTACCACATGGAAAATAGAATAATTGATTCAAGTTAAGTGAAGTCAAACGACATGAATCAGAAGATTGCCTCGCCACGGGGTGGTCCACTGGGAAATTGGAACACGTAAGTTTCGCACGTTCCAGGGAAGAGGTTATTGCTGCTGCCTCCCTTCTCCCCTTGTTCTATCCTTTCTATTCGTCCATTGTATTCGTGCAGGGCACTGCAGACGACAATCCGCGTGCGAGGCGCGTGCACGGGACAGGGGGTCGGTTCGAATCGGAAGTTGAATCACGAGATGGTGCGTTGCCATGACGTTGACACTGGAGATCGGACAACCCCTCATTAAAAATTTAAGTTTGAATGCAGGGTATTTCCAGGAGTATATGGTACTTAACTAAGGGGAGCTTCACTTAAGGTTTCATTATGGGTCAGCTTCTAGACCGCGGGCGAAAAAGCCCTTTGTATGTGACGTAATGTATTTTCAGTTCCATTGGATAAAAGATTTCACCGATTGCCTTCGATATTCAAAGCTACTCCAAGACAGGACCTCAGCAAGTCTGCTTGGGATACCGTAGTCATTTATCCGGCCAATTATGATTGTTCAATTGCACATTAGCTTAAAGATGGAATCAATTGATATACTAAACAGAAACTTTATTGAATGCCACTGAACAAAGCAACACTGTTGATGGATAGCATGCACAAAGGCAATCTGAAAGCTCATGTTCCGATCAGCTTCTGTTCTAGATATCATTTTATATCCATAACCAAAATAGAGAAGGTCTTAACAGCAGTAGATCTGGTTGCAACATCAGAGCTTTTATCCGATCGATTACAATATTTGTTGGCAGACTAACCAAAAGATATAATCAAAACTATCAGAAAAATTGATGTACGCCATCTTAGAACCATTATATATTTTTTAATATCTATGAACAAGGAAAGAATAGCAGGGCAGGCACGATAAGGCAATCAGTGAAACCATGTATTCCGGTAAGTTTCTAGCATTTTTTATCTCAGTATAACGAGAAGTACGCGATACTTACTACAGTACTTTTTAAGAAATCGTGGTTTCTTATGCTAAATATATTTTCCGTACTTCAATACGAAACTCAATTTGAGATTAGTGTTCTCAGTTTCAGACACTGAAGGCGAACAGAAAGACTAATAATACTGACCCTTGCGCCACAAAACTCAAACCAGTGAACCAACCAGAAAGTCTTATAATGGCCCTTGCTCCACAACGCAACCTAATGAACCAACCAGAAAGACTAATACTGGCTACTTGCCCTTGCGCCATAAAACACTAACCAATACGACATACTGGTCCTTGAGCCATAAAACATCAACCAGAAAGAGTAATGGCCCTTACGGCATAAAACACCAACCAGAAAGACTAATCGACAATAGGATCAATTTCCAATGAACAGCAATTGACAGACAGCCCCTCTGTCGCTTCCATATGCCTGTATATAATCGCCTTGTCCCAACCATTCACAAGACTACGGAGATGGGCTCGGGGGTGGTTGATACGAAGCGTATTTTCCCATTCAGCGCCTCCTCACCGACACAATGGAGGGTGGGTGCAATGCAGATTCCCCCTTCTCATAATAAATACACCACGGCAGAGACAAATTCCCGCCAACCACAACTTTTCTCGACACTTTTCGACTTTAATATCGAACCTCCCACTGGCAGAGGGGGTTGAGGCAGTGCAGCTCATAAGATCAAAGGGTATTGTTATGCAGTATTGCTTTCCATTTGATTGATCTTTGGGTATAATCCGGTGAGCTGCTGTTTTATGTAATCCGATAAAGTACGATGGGAGGGAGTTGGGGTGCTTTTCCCATGCTGGCCACCCTTCCGGAGGGCAGCTGCAGACGATTACCTAATCTAGTCGTTTTAGGAGCGGTGATTCAGGTCCTCGGCACTTCATTGAGTGAACTAGAGTAGATATCGCTGGAAATGTTGAAGTCTTAGGCTTCGATTTAATAGGTTCTGGGGCAGCAAAAATGATTCTAGAGTTTCTAATCAAACTTTTTTAATACCCGACCACTGACCTCTTTGGCACTACAAGGGGTGAACTGACTGCTATTTGGCCCTCAGTGGCGCATATCCTTTAGGTGTGTACCTGAGTGATCTTTTCTTTTTCCTTGGAGTTTACTGTCTTCAGTAAATACGGGGGTCGTGCTCCTGGATACACCCAAGCGATCTTTTTCTGCTATTATCTCACTACTCTGTTCCCCAATCCCTTTCTCTTTTCACATTTTTTACTTGATGCTGTTTGGCGCAGCTCGGCCAAATATGGCTTTTGCGCCATAAAACCCCAAACCAACCTGTGAGCTGTATGCGGTGCAGTTCGATTTCTGTAATTACCTTGGGTACATTTCTGTCTTCTGTGAGAGAAACCTTCCTTGTGCGTAGGAGTATCTAGTTAACTATCGAAAAACTACTGCTTGGTCAGATCTGGTCCTTGTGCAATAAAAAAAATCAACTCCGAGAATACAAACAAGTGTATTTCGAATGTACTTCCAACCGAGAATAAACAAATACATAAACACATTTCCCCACTGCTAATATTGAATTAGCTAAGACAGTTTTGAAAGTGAGCTTAAATCGGTTATCAGCGCTTCAACCGAAAGAAACGACCAGGCTGTGTGTGAACACACAACGATCGAACGCACCAAAGCCCACCTTCCAACTTCGCGCCAAACGACCCTCTCTCCTCCCCACCGTTCGATCCTTCGATTCAGCTGTCAAACACATTATGCAGCATTACATGCGGGCAGAGCGCAATTAAGCGTTCCCGTACAAACAGCTGTTTTAACATCACCTCATATCGTATGCGCGATACGCACGATGTGCGCGTTCCCACGGTCGCTCTCTCGCCGCAGATGACAAATAACGAAAAAAGAACGAAAACGCAGAAGACGTGTAGGTAGAGAGGAGGGGGGTGCCGCGCGGACACCTGATCGTCCCAACTATTTAGGAACGGCAAACGCGGACTTTCAACACTTCCAGCCCAGAGGGGAGAGTATTATTGAAACGGCGGTCGCATCGTCATCATGATAATAAAAAAAAAGAAAGCGATAGCAAATGATAATAAATAGGGATTGTGGAATGCCCGCACGCAATGGGAAAAAGTTGAGACGATATCGCAGTCGTTTTGCTACATGTTTTGAATTCATTTGCATTGGGGTTGCTTTGGCGTAAAAGCTTTTCCGTGGTAGTTACAAAATGGCACCGCCAAATGAAACGTGTAATACGCAATGCAGTCAAGTGCTTATGCTTGTGAGGAACCACGGTAGCCCACTTGGTAGAGTCGTGGAATCGCAATCGAAGGGTAGCTTGTTTGAAACCCCATCCATCCAAAGACCGTGTACGTGGGGACTAGTGCACGCTAAATCTATCATGGCCTCAAGAACCCGAAGTACCCTAGTGATCCATTCTTTCTCCACGGGGTTTACTGGCTCTAGTAAACATGGGGGTCGGGACGCCAGGATTCCCAAACGATCTTTCTCTATTTCTCTCCTCGCTTTCTTTTCACAATTACTTAACATTGTCTTGTGTTTGGGGCAGCTCGGCTAAATATGGCCCTTGCGCCAAAAAACCCAAAGCCAACCAACTGTCGTGGCCTCAAATGTCCTCACGTTGGCGAGGTGTGGAAGTTTGGAGGGTGGGGTGCCAGCTCAGGTGTTGACATCGTCATCTGATCGTCGTTCGAAATGACGAGGTGTTGTCCTCGGATCTTTCCCTTCGGGATTAATCCCGGACCGACGCCAATTACACGGTGTGTTGCTCCAGTGCGACGTTAATTCAACTACCTACCCCCTAAGTGTGTAAGTAAAACTCGTGCATTTCGTTGAATACGGATACAGCGTCTTTTAAATGGTTAGCTCATACGTATGTACCATATTTTAAACAAAAACTTGCCCAGCGCATTATTTATTAGATCGGATAATTCACATAAAAATACAGAAGTCAAACTACATACGTGGGTTTACGAATCGCTTGTGCCGATTGGTTATCGATGCAGGCTAGTGTTTTTAATCACGCTGGGTAAACACTTTAACCAATCAATAATTTGTCTTACATTAGGATTCATGTTTTTTTCCCACAACCATTTGACATATCTCCAAACCAAGTGATCGGAAGAAATAGCATGAAGCTACGCGCATATACTACTCCGTCTATTTCATTAGAATGTCGATGGCATTCTGCATGGACCGAAAATCTTCGTATGCCATCTGGATTGTTTACACTGAAAATTCTTGTAAGCGAAGCGTCGCCAAACTAGGAACCCACTTAGACCAATTAGGAATTAGCGACACTACAAAGGTCCAACCAACCTGATTCAAGAAGATAAAAATACTAATAACAAGAGAAAAAAAACGTATAGAAAATCAGGTTTTAACGAGCTACACATTAACATCGGAAGCGTGAGAAATTTCCTCCGGTACGGTTACAGCGGCAGCTGCAAACTCGACGGACAATGCTGCTTTTTGGGCTGTGATAATTATAATTACGGGACAGCCGTAAAAAGTAAGAAGGGGTTTATAAAAGTATTAACTGCAACCGGCAGCGGTTGCGTGCGGGTCGACCATTTAATGATCTTCGATGGGACTTGGTTCCCTAATTCGAAGTGAAGGGAGCTGTTCGATTTTTCTTTTTTTCCAAGTCATTGAACCGTTTGTGTTGCCAAGCGAAAGGGGGAAATATCAATCATAATATTCAAGGATGTCTTACTTATCAAACGACCTCTAGAGGTTAATTGTTCTACCACATTTTTCGAGTGGTGTGAAGATCGTTTGCGCGTTTTTTATTCGTTATACCTCCGCGATTAGAGGACGTTTAATTGATATTCCCTACGTGAGTTTTGGTTCGTCCTTTTAATATATTGCCGATCGGTGGTTGGTTTTGGTTTGTTCCAGTTGGAAGAATGCGAATGAGATCTGTTTGAAAGCAGTAAGGAACAATGATCGAATGGTAGTTTTAGATTCTGACTGGTTACGAAATGATGCTGGTCATTTAATAAGGTAAAACTGTTTGGCAATTATAAAGAATTCACCACAATGCACTATATATACAGCGCAAAGGAGAAAGAACCTCTAAATTTTATATTTTCGATTTTCCATTAGTTGCATTTTGCATATACAAGTATTAGATTCTTAAAGCTAGATTACACTGATCACTCAATCAATTATTAACTGATTGAGCTCTGTAACAGTTACGAGGCAGATACTTTTATCCACAATATTTTAACTCGGTTAACCTAAAACCAAACCATTTCTTAACTATCCAAGCTGTTTCGATGATATATATCTCGTCCATGAAGATCTTGCCAATTTTGCTCATGCAACCTCGTCATCAAGACATTGGCGAAATTTTTATGACGAGATAAAGACCTGATAAGTTTTTCTAATGAGATAAATAGTCCATCA
Source organism: Meta bourneti (assembly GCA_933210815.1). Classification (NCBI taxonomy): domain Eukaryota; kingdom Metazoa; phylum Arthropoda; class Arachnida; order Araneae; family Tetragnathidae; genus Meta; species Meta bourneti. The sequence continues at coordinate 29,479,692 of OW119930.1, forward strand.
AGATCTGGTCAGTTTCTAATGAGGAGATACCTCATGGAGACAATCACCAGCAGGATTAACTACTACAAAATATCCGGAATGTTAAAATGTAGCTGATCACCAAATGACATTCCTTTCCGAAACTTAAAAGTTTTGATTAAAACTATTTTCTATTGAAAATCGTGCAAGATTTTATAAATACACATTCTTTTTCTATGTAGTATAATTAAACAACTAATATACGTTGACTAGAATTAAAATCCGAACAAACTAAAGAGAATCAGCAAATAAAAATTATATCCAACTACAGAACTGAAAAGTAACTAGTCATGAAATTCAATTACACACGAACTAAAAAACAAAACTACAAGCCACGTAATTACATTCCGCGTACAATAGAAATGACATTGATTTGTAACTAAATCCGGCCTTTGGTCAAAGAGGACCTTTGTTGCCTTAAGTCTCCTCCCAGTAAAGTCGGTAGAACAATGGCATTTTTCAATCCTTCACTGTGCACCAAACCCATTACAGGAACGAAACCAGAAGGGTAGTAATTACATATCCCTCTAAATACACAACGTTTAACAATGCATGGTACTCCATACCCCGCTGCGAAGACGAAGTGGACCTCAGATTTTTAAAAAGAACAAAATAAAATCAAGTGGAAGGTAAAACAAAGTATTTTGCGAAGAATTCTTCGGACACTGAAATTGAAACTGACAAACAATGACAAGGGCGTGGTATCACTTGAACCAGCCCACGCTAAAAAGATAGGGTTTCTGGGTTTCGTCCTATCTGTGGTGGAGTTTTCTTCACTGGTGGTCTGTTAAGCCGTGGAAAAAAAGCTAATTAGATACCCTTCATTGGATGGAAGAAATAAGTAAGGGGAAGAAGTAAAAAAGATTCGGGAATGGTGTTTGTCATTAGTTTAGAAAATATCTTTCCTTTGTGTAATCGAAAAGCAATTGAGATAATATTGCTTTTGGGATGTGTGTCTTGGTAGCGGTACTTTTTCGGCGCAGTGGGTGTTCCTCTGCATGTCCAAGTATTTTTTCTTTTTGTGACAATTAAAATAAATTACAGTGTATAGAGGGAATGGAGGTTATATTTACAATATTCAATGAAGCGTTGTTTTTTTAATTTCATGCGAAATGAAGTTGCAAGAAGGTAATACCTAGTAATAGCGTACGAAAATAATGGGTTTTAGTCTATGTACACGGTAGAGGGGTTCAGTGAGTTACCTCCTTGCTTCTTTCATAGACTGAGAAAGCTGTGCTGGGATCGTCGTGGCTCGGTAGTTTTGTCCACTGCGCTAGCAACTTGCGAGTTGTAGTTGGCGCAGGTTAGATTCCTTCCTGGGTGTATTTCACTCGAGTCAGTAAA